>OU342546.1:7348500-8785000 GCA_910589475.2 Bembecia ichneumoniformis | reverse complement strand
AGAAAGAAAGAAAGCATCTTTTATTCCTCTAATAAACACAATATACATATATGAACAAATAATAATTACAAACAAACAAATATATGAACAAGTAAGAAGAGGAAAAGGAACCCTGACTATATGTATATATAGTAAAAAGTATACATATATAATAAAAAGTAAAAATAAAGACAATAATGTTTACAAATTTTTACATGTGTTAATTAAATATATGACTAATTACAACTATTTTCAATAATTATAATCTTTAATAAATTGGTATACACATGGCATAAAATATAGAATTGAGAATTTTTTTTTTCGAATTGGGAAAAAAAAAGAACAAACAGATTAAACCGAATTAATTTTGAACATCTGAAACTACACTGTGAAAAAAGAATTTTTTTTTCATTACCTTCAGGCGAAATAACAGTCCTGTTACTGGCTTCCTTGTGATGTTTACCGAGCACCAGCCACTTGATTTCGGCAGCAGGGTTGGATGGTGCTGTGCTGCATGTCAGAGGTACTGGATCGCCGACCCTAGCCTCCGACGGACCAGATATAGTCACATGCGATGGGGCAACTGTTAACAAATTCCAAAATAATATCAGTTATGTTTCTTCACCACTGCATTCTACATATTTTCCTGATATGGAATACATTAAAAACAGTTTTTTTGCAAAAATTTGGGAAAGCTTACTTCACTACCACGGCGACGATATTCTGGGGCTGTTTAAAATTTCGAAACAGCTCAACTGGACGACGGCTTGTTTACTGAGACCAAAAACGGGGGTTCGAATCCCTGTCAAGCTTGATAGTTTTCAATTCCATGTGTGGGATAAGAAATCGTGTTCGCTTGGTTGAATTTTGAGGGAATATGCCTTCAAGATATGTGTATTTGAAAAACAGTTAATAGAAATTGCATACAAGTCATTTTGTATTCTAAGAGACAACGATAAAACATAATACAACAAGCCCCCAACAAATTTTAATGTAATTTTCAAAATTGACTCTGGTCTGGATTTGAAAAGTAGTGGTAGGGCACACTGCGTTTCGCAGTCATTTGGGCAGCCCGCCTGGCGGCAGTGACCACCCCCTTACAGAAGACCACCGTGAAATAACAGCATATACGTGCTGTTGTGTTTCGGTGAGTGAGTAAGGGATGCCAGAGCCCATTTCCTTATCCCCTCCTAATCCCTTATCCTTAATCCTACTGTAGTCGGCAGCGCACTTGCAGCACTTGTAGCGTTGCTTGTGTTATAGGCGACGGTAGCCACCTACCATCAAGTGGACCGTCAGCCTGTCTGTCGACATAACATAAAAAAAAAAAAAAAAACTCCTTTAAAAAGATGCTTCCAGATCATTACCTTTCGCTGTCTCAGAGTTGATAGTGTGATTTTCTTTATTTTTTTTTTCTTTTCTGTTCTTTATATAAATATATATTATGTTTATGTGAGTATTTTTATAATTTATATTATCATTACTCTTTATTAATGAATTAATTATTCTGTGTAATAATTATTATTCTGTGTAATTAATTATACAATTTGTAAATTTTCTATTGCACCTCCGTCATCCTTTCTGATCTACCCAATGGTTGACTGGTAGATAATGCCTTAAGGCATTAAGTTCGCCTTTTGTACGATTGTGTAATAAAGTTTAAATAAATAAATAAATACAATAGCATTAGTGCTGTTATCATTCCATTTTCGAGTCCATTGCCAAAACAGCTGCCAAAAAGCTGGGCATCCTTTCCAAGGTTAAACGGTATTTCACTGCGAGGCAGCTCCTGGACTTATACAAAGCACAGGTCCGGTCTTGCATGGAGTACTGCTGTCACCTCTGGGATGGGTCTGCCCGTTACCAACTGGCCGCACTGGACTCGATTGAAAGGCGAGCAAAGAACCTTATTGGCAACGACACCCTTGTGGATTCCCAACTTTAAAGCCTGCAGCATCGCCGAAAAGTAGCGTGCCTATCGATTTTCTATCGTCTACACTATGGAGAGTGTGCATCTATACTGTACGATTTAATCCAACCGGAACCGTTCCACTTGCGGAACACTAGGCGTGGGCAGGGGTTTCATCCCTTCGTGGTCGATGTACCTCGATCACGAACAAAGCGTTTCAGTTCCACCTTCCTTGTTCGAACTGCTAAGGAGTGGAACTCATTGCCTGCGTCTGTGTTCCCACAGAACTACAACCTCGGGGTCTTCAAAACTAGGGTAAATGGGCATTTACTAGGTAAGCGTGGTCCACCTTCGGCCACATCTGCACCTCACATCAGGTGAGATAGTGGTCAAGCGCTACCTCGATTTCATAAAAAAAAAAAAAAAAAATTGCATATTTAAAATGTACATTTTAATTAAATTACCATGTAAATGCTGCAGGAAAAAGTGTAAAATATTCTCATTGCTTATAAGGTTAAGTGATATTAAACATTTCTCTAAACTAAAAAAAAAAACAATTCTTACTTCAGCTTTCTGTTTTTCGGCTTGAAATAATTAACTTTTGTTTTGTGTCGTTATATCGGGTTATTCACTATAATTTAAAATACAAAAATGAACCGTTGTTAATTATTAAACTTCAAAGAACAAACAGTAAACACAAATTGACTAAAACAAATATTTTAAAATCAGAAATGGCTCGTCTTAAAAGTGAGCGAGTTAGAGTTAAGGTTAACTCGTCTGGAGGTGCCTTGGAGGTCAAAATACTAAAAGCCTATATAAGTGACCACAGTATTTTTGGATTAAATACACTTCTAAGAGCCGAATAAAAATTCAGCTGAATGTTAAATTGGACTATATTTAACTGAAGAAATGTCTCGCTTTAAGTAAGCCGTAAAAAATTCAGGCCATGGAATTAAACTGATATTTTATTATATACTAGCTTTCGCCGGCGACTGCGTCCGTGTCTATCTATCTAATCTCCCTAACTAATATGAATATTTTTATGTACAATAAAACTAAATTCTCTACAATATTTGTAAGAAAGAAAGACTTTTATTCACTGTACGAAAGACACATTATATGTACAAGAACAGAACAGAAATTAAAAAAAAAAAAAAAAAAAAAAAAAACGGGACAAGTGCGAGTTGAACTCGCGTGAAGAAGTTTCCGTACGATGTTACCTATTCGCACAATATTGAGTGATTTACCAAGTTATTTTAATATTATGGACTTCTTATAGGTGTTCCTATAATCTATAAGTAGAAAACTAATTTCTGTATTATTTTCAAAATTTTAGGTTCAGTAGTTTCGGAGATGGGGGGGGGGGAATGGTCGGACAGACGGACACACGAGTAATCCTATAAGGGTTTCGTTTTTTTATTCGGACGTACGGAACCCTAAAAACGTGTGTATGTTCTCGCGGCAGCGAAACGGATACTGGCTCAGCATTGTGCTGAGGTGCTAGACAAACACCTACGCGCTTATTTTCAGCCAGCAACGTAGGTCTGTTTGTATGAAACTTTTTTTTCTATGCCATTTTTATATAATTTGGGAAAAATTTCTATTTTTTTTACAGTGCAGTGGACCTCACTCGAATTCTAAATTACCCCACGCTTTTGTACAGCGCCATCGAGGGAGGGGGGGGGGGGGATGAGGAGGGGGTGTTACTCATGATTACTCATGACTTTTATTATAAAGTATGCAAAAAAATTTCAACTAACTAATTTTTTGACACAGACGTAGGTGAAATTAAAAAGTTCGTTATTTGACTTATTGGCAAACAAAATAAGAATTTCTGATCAGAAAGAAGTACAAAAGTTTCACGAACAATTTGGTTGGATTTAATAAAAATTTCCGTGACAATCGAAATGTTCGTTTTCCTCGTATTTTTAAATTCAATTCACTTTTAGAGTCCAGAACATCGATGGTCCAGAACGATTCTTATGTTGGCTAGGAATAAGTGGTGTAAAAGGGGGATTATCCCCCGTTTTGGACCTAATATAAATTCACCATAACCACAGTCTTGTTCACTAAGCATACGCGTGTAATCTGGTTGTGACGTCCAACTTGCAAACAAGTATGGTCAGCATGTAAAGTCAACAACAAATACTCCAATCGCATGCTAAAGTAAATAATATTACTTTAAACTAACTATTAATACTATTACTATTAAATAACTATTAAATAGTTATCTATACTAATATTATAAAGAGAAAAGATTTGTATGTAAGTATGTATGTTTGTAATGAATAAACTCAAAACTAATGGATCACTTTTAAAAATTATTAAAATGCTATTTCATTATCCCTATCTAACACCTACCAACAAAATTTATAAAGAAACAAAATTAATGAATTTAAGTCAATTATATAAATTTACTCGTTCGAAAGATACTAGATAAATCATTTCACTCCGATATTACTTTGCTTAAACAAAAAGATCTTGTGGTTTTACCAAAAGTACGAACTACATATGGCAAGAAAACTCTTACTTTTGAGGGAGCACAACTTTTTAACGAATTACCCTTGGATATATAAAACAGGCAAAATCTTTCGGAGAATTTAAATCCAAGCTGTGTAAGCGTGTTATGTTAAGTATTTGAATGTCATGTTTCGATAGCAGTTATCTAATTTAATTTAATTTTCCTTTATTATTATTATTATTATTTGGTCTCTCTGTTCAGTGTGTCGTTACCTATTTAAGTTTTTTATCAGAATTTCTCATGTAAGTAGCTATAAGCTTTAATGAGAATAAAGAAATATAAACTGAATTGTTTCACCTATAGAAGGCTAAATTATTAGCGAGTAACATAGGTTACTACCCTCCCCCATCTCTCCCCTTGACCCCCTCCATACAAATGTGTATTTGTAATGAATAAACTCAAAGACTACTTGACCGATTTTAAAAATTCTTTCACTTATAGAAAGCTACATTATCATGGAGTAATATAGGCTACTCCACCATCCGTCCATCTCCCCCCCCCCTCCATATGAATGTATGTTTGTAATAAATAAACTCAATGACTACTGGACCGATTTTAAAATTCTTAAAGCTTTTTTTTTTTTGTATTATAGATGGGTTTGCTCTTGACCAGCATCTATCCATGTAGGAAGGATGAGGCCGAAGATGGAGCGAGCTCACCCAGAAGATGCCTATTCACTCGAACCTTGAAAAGATTTGGGTTATATGAGCTCGGAAATACAGACGCCGGCAGGGAGTTCCAATCCTTAGCAGTGCGCATCACAAAAGATGTTTTAAAGCGCTTGGTCCGAATTAGAGGAATATCGACAAGGTGAGGATGGTAACCAGCCGTACGTCTGCATGTCCGATAGAAGAACAAAGCTACATTATCAGCGAGTAACAAAGGCTACTCACCCTCCCCCATCTCCGCCCTTTACCCCCATAAAAAATTGTCGTTTTCCATGAGTAAACTCTAAAATGTTTAAAAAATAAATGCCCACCCGTGCGAAGCCGGGACGGGCCGCTAATATATTATAATACTTAATATATTATTATACATTAAATTTTTTTAAGAAAACCTTCCCACACCCCCATTTTAAGATGAGTGTTCAATTGCTGGACGTATTAAAGATGTGCCTTTGATCAGCGAACCGTATATATAAGGTTAATTCGAAAAAGGTATGGGAAATCTCTCAGCGCACCCGCTATCCATAAAAGTTACCTTCTAAATAAACAATAACCTGCGAATGGACTTTACATCGAAACATAAGTGACAAGAGAAAGCGATTTTCTTGAACAAGAAATTGTAATTACTATGCGAAAGCCTGGACGAAAAGGGATGTGGGTAGTTTGGTAACAGGGATAAATACCGGAAAGATATTCGACCGAAGTTCTTAGAACAAAATTCACAGTATGTTTGTAATCAGTATAATTATTATGATCTCTATCTTTTATGCGTTTTAACATCAGTCTCAGTTTGACGGAAGGTTTCTGGGAACTGAATATTTCTTGTATACAATTTGAATTAGAATTGTCAAGCATTTCGACTGCCTCCCTCATTTCGATTCCCTCACTCATAAATTAAACAATGACTACAAAAAATTATTTAAAATTTATAAAATACTAGCTGACCCAGCAGACGTTGTCCTGCCTGAAACCGAAAATAATTCTGTAACCCGATTGTGGCGCCACCTATCGGGTCCAGTTTTATTTTCAAACCATATGTCAAAGTGACGCGACACTTCACGACAATCAACGACGGAATTATTTGAATATTCTTCATACAAAAATAATAAAATCCCGATTAAAAAATGGGGGGTGCGGGTTGGAGGGTGAAAAATACTTTACGACCTACTGAATGTACACACAAAATTTCACAAAATCGGTCAAGCCGTTTCGGATGAGTTTTGTTACAAACACTGTGACACGAGAATTTTATATATTATAATATATAAAATCTCTATAGAGATTACCTATTTAGTATAAAACATAAATACTTATTTTCAATTAATAATCATGGCAATCGAGTTCGCGACTCAGTATTAGATAAGATGATAAATACGCACAATGCAAGGGCAATGTCTTTGGGAAAATGTGTAGTTCCTATGGTTGATATTATTATGGTGACAGAACCATAAAGAAGCGTTTGCTCTATAATCTAAATACTTAGTTTGCCCGAAGACATTGTCCGAGAGAGAAATAAAAGTCCGAGAGAGAAATAAAACTATATTTAAAAAGAAATTAATGAAATATCATCTACTTTCATTAATTTAATTAATAAAATTTAGGTTTAGGTTTTTAATTTAGGTTACATTTATTTTTCAATTCAATTCAGTTCAGTTTTATTTTATATTTGATAAAGTTCGACATCATAACTTGAACCCATAGACAAACTGCTTTCCAGTTTTATGGGACAATGTAAATATTAGTGTAATTATTTCATGTGTAATAAATAAATAAATAAATAATAATAACAAATAATAATTTCTTGGAATTATTTTATAAAAAAACTAGCTGACCCGGCAAACATTGTACCGCCTGAGAATCAAATTGTTGTATTAGCTGTTTAATTCAGCTAATAAACTTATTAGCTGAATTAAATGCAATTCCTTAAAAAAGAATTAAGTCCTATAAATGTATCAAAAGGAATGTAAGTATATGTTACAGGCCAAACCCGATTTTAGGACAGACTAGTTTATTCTAAGCCAAACCAGTTCATCCTTTGTGGGATAGGATAAACCGGTAAAACTGGTTCGTCCTGTCTGAAATCCGTCAATCCTTTTTCGACATATCGTCAAAAAAACCGTTCCATACAAAATATATGAGAAAATGAATTTGTTTTTTTTTTCGTGAATATTTCAGATGTTTTAATATTTATTCTGCTATTCTGGGCGGAGACAAATTCAATCAAAGATCATGAAAATCCATCCAGCCGTTCTACAGTTATAAATGCAAGACGACTTTCTTTTCCAGATTATCCAGAACATAGATTCCAGAAGGAAATTATGTGGAATTATGTCATGAGTTTTGGCATTTAGTTTGAAAATATCTTTGATCTTCGTAGTGATTTTTAAACCGGTAACCTTGAAACAAATAAATACTAATATAGGTACTCAACATCATGATACAACAGTAGTTTGGTAGGCAAAAGTCCGAATAGTTGGTGAATTCAGAGAGTTATCAGAGTTTAATGAAAACCACGAGTCTTCTGCCTCGAAGAGCTACGTTTATTACTTTGCTATTTTTGCGTGAAAATACATAAGTTTGGATTACACAAAGAGTTACGGGAGAAGCAATTTAGACAATTTTTTCGGATCGCTATTAAATGATACAGATTGGCAGATTGGGTTCCGTGTCCCCTATAAATATCCCACATGCCCCATCACTGATATTTTTAATTTGTGTCCATGCCGAACTAACCTGGGTCGGCAACTTCCACTCGCCAGACTTTGCCTAGGTTACAACAAATTGAGCTACAAATTGCCAGATTTGGATATTTTTGGTGACGCATTTAAAGATTTTAAGAGTAAATTGCTGAAACTCACTCGTCAGTCGACTACTAATAAAATATAATTACTCTTTATATATTGTGTATGTAATATGTAACTTGTGTTAATGTAACTTCAAACTGTAAATGTTGTTCACGCCTGTAATTGGCTTACATTATAAATCTAATAGTAATTTAAAGTTAATTGTGAAATTATAGTTATGTTAAGCTGTTGGTGTGTAAATAAATAAATAAATAAATAAATAAATAGATACCTATGCATTAAATCCCAACTAGAAAAATTGTGTACTAAGTAATCTTGTGAAAGTCTTCTGAAACACTATTTTGTGTTTCATTATGTTTCATTGACGATTCTAGGATTCCCGGGTTCGAATCCCGGCAGGGTCAGCTTTTCAAATTTGGCCCTGGTCTGGAACTGGAAAGTAGTGGCAAGGCACACTGTTTCGCAGTCATTTGGGCAGCCTGTCTGGGGACAGTAACCACCCCCTTACAGAAGACCACCGTGAAATAACAGCAAGAGTGCTGTTGTGTTTCGGTGAGTGTGTAAGGGATGCCAGAGCCCATTTCCCTATCCCCGTCCTTATCCTTAATCCTACTGTAGTCGACGGCGCACTTGCAGCATCTATAACATTGCTTGTGTTATAGGCGACGGTAGCCACCTATCATCAAGTGGACCGTCAGCCTGTCTGCTGATCTTAAGATAAAAAAAAGATGCCAGTTACATCCTGACGTAAGATTCGACCCTCCTGACAAGACTAGAAATAATTTCCAACAATAAAAGTTGTACTTACATAAAACAGTGAGATCAATTTCAGCTTTCAACGTGTTGCTGATCATGACGTTCTTCGCTTCACACGTGTATCTTGCTTTGTTGTCTGAAGCGTCCGCTTTGAAAGAGAGGACATTTTCGGACATCCGGCCACTGGTCCTGTGAAGAGAAATGATATTTCAGATAACACAAACCAAAGAACATGTCAGCTTGTCTATCATAGGATCTCTACTAAGAGGGAACCAATATTATAAAGAGTAGGGCCTGACAAAAATATATGAGCAATAAAGATTGAATGAACGTTTAAAAACCTAAGAAAGAGGAATGCGAGCGAACTCGGGTGCAAAAGCTAGCTTGGTATACTTTTTTTTTGGAAATAATTTTGAAGCATAAAATTTTTCATTTGCTATTTTAATTAAACAAATTTTCTTATATCTTTTTTTTTATGTTAAGGTCGGCAGACAGGCTGACGGTCCACTTGATGGTAGGTGGCTACCGTCGCCTATAACACAAGCAACGCCAAAGCTCTTCAAGGTCTTATGTAAGAGGGTGGTTACTGCCGCCAGACGGGCTGCCCAAATGACTGCGAAAACGCAGTGTGCCCTGCCACTACTTAAAATCTTATATTTCTACCTTATCTTATTATATTTCTTCACAACTTGGGCTTCAAAGAAACTACTTTTTTAGGAACAGCAGAGTTCAATTGCAAAACACCTCACTCGCATTGCTCGTGTACAGTTAAGTAGATAGTACCACCCATCCTCTTGCATCTCTGATGACTTTGCATCATATTTATGATATCATATGAATATGATATGACATATCACGACTATCATATGAAGAGAAGCTACCGCCATGCTCCTAAAAGGTGGCTCGAATATTACAGGTGTGTGATAATATTTGATATCGGCTGTTTTTTGGACTCCAAAATATACTCAACAAATGTTACTATTTTAGAAACCTTATGAAATTATTCATCTACTGCATTGAAGCCTTCATAATTGTGAAATTTCACAAACAAGGGATTGGATTTCATTAATGCAATTAACCAGAACAGCCAATTCGGTCTTTCAAAATTTACGTCTCATCGACCAAATCTTGGATACATCTGCAAAGCATAAGCCCAATTGATTGTTATTCATCAACTGATTTCGCTCGAGTCTGTCTGTCTGGAACTTTCTTGTTTAATAAATTTCTCAATAATACATAACTGCGTTAATGATACAAAAAGACAACGAGATATCATTAATCATTTAATACAATAAGCATTGTCTTATTCTACGCCGCCATTAAATATCTAGTAAATCTATTATAGTCTGGTTCGCAACTCCAAATTAGTTCTTGATGAAGAATTTTTAATTCTTGATGAAGCTCCTAAAAATATGTGCCTAGGTGCGAGACCGCTTGAATATATTTTCTCGCGCGTACTTTTTATTGTATGGTGCACAGGGCTATTATAATGTGTGTTGAAATGCTTAGGATAACTAACAAAATTAACGTATTTGGTACCTCGCAGAGCAACCGCCGGCGGCCGGCCAACGCCCGCCCGCCTTGCACATCATAAATGCGCGGGTGGTACTTGATCATTATTTTGTTGTAGAGTTATTTTAAAACTATAATATCTCCTAAGATATTCATTGAAATCAAATGATTTCAAGGATAATTTTGTTCAAAATTAAATATTTGTGATGAATTAAATAAAATAAAATATTTGTAATATTAATTTAATAAAATTAAATTAAATATTTGTGTATTTATATGGATAAAGATTAATATCATGTTTATAAAAACCCCTTCGCTAATAATGCATTATTTTAGAACAAATTTGATTACCATAAAAAAGGTTATAGTGAGTCAACCTTAAAAGATAGACATATGCTGTCGCGGATTTTTTTTTAGAGCTTTTAAAGGGGAATAATTCCGCCATACATGATTTTTGCGTAACTTTAACCGTTTACGCAGCGCACGCAACGGAAGCTCTCAAAAGGGACAATTTTTCCGTTTTTGGTACAATTTTCATTGAAGCTCCGCTCATATTAGTCAAACAGTAGATCTTGGGTCTAATCAAGTCGGCCACCCCTGGTATCTATATCAAAGAAAAGGCTGAAATTTTAATTCAATTTTTCTCTCAAATTCTAATTTTTATTTTTCCTGTGAAAATACAAGTAAATAATTATACATAATGCATACAAAAACAAAAAAAAAAGCAAGATTACTTAATAAAAATTGAATTTCTCAAACGAACGCTTTCCAAGTGAACAACGGGATAGTCCCCAACGACTCAAGTTTGGTTTAACGCTCCTGAATTAATAATTGCGTTTTTACTCCGATATTAGAGACTGGCTTTAAAGGAAAATGGCGTTTAAATTTTAATCACATTCTTGGAATGTTTCGAATTCCGCCACGCTTTGTCTTATTAAGGTTGTTTCAGCGACAAAATCCAATAGCTCTAAATAGATGTATACGTTGGATTTGAACTGGTAAATCTAGCATCAGTAATGCCTACAACAGAAACCGTATGTATACGACAGATCGTTTACAACGACCAATGCTAAATCCCCATACAAAAAGATAACATCTGACAAGCACTAACTATTTTCAAAATTGATTCGACAGAAAGATCAGAAAGGTTCTCTTGAGGACTTTCTCTTAAATTTTTTACAATATATATTTATTTGATTTTTGTCATTTACTTTACAAACCAGTCCGTTTGCATAATATTTGCAAATAAATATTTTATTCACTAGCTCCGCCCGCAACAACCCGCAACGCGTGATATTCGGTATAGCGCGTAACTTTTTTGTTTGTAAACCGATTGGAATTAAACAAACACTAAATATTACCGGAAGCTTGCTACAATACATCAGTGAAAAGTGCATTCAAATCGGTTAAGCCGTTTCTTAAATTAGTGTACACAAACGGACAAAAGTTTGTGTGTCAGCTCCGATGCACGATTAGAGTTAACTCCTTTTTTAAACGTATGAAATTTCAATAGATAACTGGATACCTAATTACTTTATATTATTTAGTTACATTCTGCATACTCAGATGTCAAGTGTTCCAACAAAAGTTATGTTAGTTACGTTCGGTATACACAGATGTCACTACTTTTTAAAAGTTCAAATAGTTAATATTTTCGACGACGACAGAGGACTAGACAAACTGGAAATTTGCCACCAAAATTTCCAATTCGTTACATAAAAGTTCCAACAAAAGTTATGTTAGTTACACACAGATGTCACTACGTTTTATAAGTTCAAGTTAATTTTTTCGAAGACAGATGTCGCTGCGCAGACAGGTTATAACGCGCTATCGTTCCGTTCCTCATCGCGGACTACACTTTTCATACAAGATATTTCGACGTTTGTTTTTTTATAAATTTCTTTTTTTAAAAATAAAAATATTTTTTTTGCCCAGAGAATAGAGAAATCCTCTGGTGTTGCTTACAATGTAATTATAGTATTTTCACTCACTGTATGATGATATGCGTGACATTTCTCACTTTTTCATGCCACGCATACTGTTTTCAACAAAAAAAAAAAAAACCAGCACAAAAAAATAACAATTAAACAAACACATGTATGAAAAAAAAATCTATTCGAAAAACACAAAAGGAATTATCACTCTTGTAATTTTTCTATTATTATAATAGGTAAATGTAATAAAAAACATATATTTTAAAAGTGTCAAACGCGTGGAACGGAACTTGTTTCAATAGGGGTTGACACTAGGGATGTTCACTTATATTCGATATATCGAAAGTACTCTATGTTTTCCATAGGATATTCGGAGATTTAACAAACATTTTTTCTATTCTATATAAAATATAAAAATAAGTAAGTATAAAAATAAGTAAGTAGTTTTGATAATAAAACTGACTAATAATAACAATAAAACAAAAGTGAATTTTGTTCTGAGTCTGATACGAGTTGTCAACTTTCGAGTTCTGACAGTAATGAATAAATAAATTAACATTTTAAACAGACTGCATTGTATTCTATAATTTATTTAACATAATCTGTTTTTTAGATTTAATCTAAAACCGGTAATTCGATTCCATTTGCTTTGCCAACTGATTCGATATTTTCAAACAATCGATTAAATGTCGTTGGGTTGCATCACTAAAATTGTCAGTCATAAAGTGAAAATACTATAGGGAACATAAATATATATGTCAGCTGTCGCACTGATGTCAAAGTGACAGATAACGTACCTAATCTGTCACTTTTTTAGTTAACGCTTGTATTAATTTTATTCCTCATAAAATTTCCATGCCGCAATCGATTCTTTATATGAAAATCGATTCTTAAGGAGTAAACATAAAAAACAATGTAATTTTTTACGATTAAGTTAGGTAGGAGACAGATAAGCGGCGGAAAGGCAACGGGAAGAGGATCCCCTCTCCCACACGATCCGCCGGAGGAGGCTCGGCAGCAGGCTGCTGGCCTATATCGGCCACCTTCCCCCTTGACCAGGACCTGGCGGCAGTCTAAAAGGAGACTCAAATCTACATTATCAGCGAGTAATAATTTCCAAAGATACGCGAACGAAGTCGCGAGCAATAGCTAGTTAGTTTTAAATTCGAATAATTGATTTTTTAAATCTTGCCAATACATTTCAAAATCCAAGTAAACCACATAAAGTCGTTGCCAGAATAGAAAATGAGCTGTAAAAATTTCAATTCAAAGTTTTTTCAGAATGGCAATACCAACCCAATTATTTTAAATAACCCAAAGTGGAAAATTTTCCTTCCCTGCACACTGACAACATCGATGCTCGAGTTACAATGACTCGTTATGTTTGGCTTATAATTCTGTTTGGCTACGCCATTCTTATAATTGGCTTTATTGATTTGTTGGTATTTCCAAGTCAATTATTTTAGTGCTTAAACAACGGTACTTAAGGGCCTTCCGTTCGTATTCATTGTACCTAACAATACAAACATTATTTGTGTTTTAATTAATCACTTTGAAAAGCGCATTTCCAAAAGACGAACACCGTAAGCTCTCATCCGATGAGCTCGTCAAATATCATTCTCGAATAATAATAGTTTTTGTAGACGTGGAGTTGTTTGAAAACAACTTTATTATTTTAACCAACCGACAGTTCTGACTTTTCTCTACCGAGACGAACTCGGACGTTACAAACTTCTCGCGTCTCAGCCATGAAATATTAAACAAGAAAATAAAGTGTAACACTAAAGTACAGTTGGCCAGGTATTAAAAACTTGGCAAGTTGAACAAAGGAGTACTTAACCTCGGATAACTTAAAATTTCTTAAAATAAGTACTTAAGGCGATTCCAGCCGCAAAACTCGTTCTGTATTGAATTGACGGGACTGCTGATGGGGAGTCTCTACTTGTAAATCTCGGAAATATCTATTTAATAATTAAATAAAGTATAAATCAAATTTTTCTTTTGATGAGCCTTCAGATAGTGGATCTTAAAATTTATCTTAAGCATTAGCTACTTAAAATGTTGATTATTAAGCAAATCGCACGGTTACAACATCGATATTAGACCGCAACTTAGTAATTTTTTATATATATAATTAAATATAATTTAAAAAATAATTATGATGATCCCCTTTCATATATCCTGCAGATGATTGAGTTTTTTTTTTTTTTTTTTTTTTTATGTCAGGTCGGCAGACAGGCTGACGGTCCACTTGATGGTAGGTGGCTACCGTCGCCTATAACACAAGCAACGCCAAAGCTGCTGCAAGTGCGCTGCCAACTGCAGTAGGATTAAGGACAGGGGATTAGGAGTGGATAGGGAAATGGGCCCTGGCATCCCTCACTCACTCACCGAAACACAACAGCACACGTGCTGTTATTTCACGGTGGTTTTCTGTAAGGGGGTGGTTACTGCCGCCAGACGGGCTGCCCAAATGATTGCGAAACGCAGTGTGCCCTGCCACTACTTTCCAAATCCAGACCAGAGCCAAATTTGAAAAGTTGATTTTTCAAAGTTGACCCTGTCGGGAATCGAACCCGGGAACCTTAGAACAGAGCGTTAAGGCACGCACCCTAACCACTCATCCAACGGGCTCGTCAAAGCGAGTATAATTATTATGATAATTTAAAAGGAAAACGGTTGCAAATAAGTGTTTTTTTAATCATTAGGGGCTGGCGTCGCCTTAATAATCTTCCTATACTTGCTAACTGAATAGTGGGTATAGTTTTAAAATTTGCGTGGCGAAGCGAACTGTTAGGGCGGCTCTCAATTTTGGTAAAGAAAAAGTGTGTGTATCACCTCCGACGCACAACTGGTGTTACTCCTTTAAACGCATAAAATTAAATGTATAAAATTTTCCTCGTGTCAATGGATAACTGGATACCTAATTACTTTATATTATTTAGTTACATTCTGCATACTCAGATGTCACGTGTTCCAACAAAAGTTATGTTAGTTACGTTCGGTATACACAGATGTCACTACTTTTTATACTTTTTACAGAAGACGACGAACTGAAAATTTGCCACCTAAATTTCCAATTCGTCGTCATAATAGGCATGATGACGGTATTAAAGAATCAAAGAATAAATGCTTTTGGAGAAAAATATATGTTGAAAGGAGTCTAAAAAATTACTTATTTTTTGTATTAAAATTGAGATCAATAAGATTTTCAATAAAATAGAAGTATAAATAACTGCAATCGGCCATGTTAACTGAAACACCAATAAGAGCGAATGACGTCACGCCCAAGTAAGTGCCATCGTGTTGCTTGACTTTGCTTTGACAGAATGAAAAATCTGATGAGATGTCGGTGACGTCACGGTTCATCAGACGCGACGCCATGACACCTAAGAGCGTTTTCGCGCGTAATTCAAAATAGATTTAAAAACATTCAATAATTCGCGTTGAAATTTAGTTTTTTGCTGAAATATTATTTTTTTCGGATATGGTAGACGTGTATCCATATTATGGAAGGGAATTTCAAAATCAGTCATCATGCCTATTATTCAGTTAGTATTCTTTATTAAAGTCTTAATTGTTCAAGTTTAAGTAGCATAAATTCTACTTATGTCGGCGTGGACCACAAATTTCAAAATGACGGAAAGTAAATGACAGCAGTTTCGTATTCCATTTTACTATTTATAAATAAATAAAATACATATTTCTCTCTAGTCTAGCTTCTTTATGTGGACAATGACAAGTATACATATTTTTTTTAAATTAAAGATGGGTTTGCTCTTGATCAGCATCTATCCATGTAGGAAGGATGAGGCCGACGATGGAGCGAGCTCACCCAGAAGATGCCTATTCACTCGAACCTTGAAAAGATTTGGGTTATATGAGCTCGGAAATACAGACGCCGGCAGGGAGTTCCAATCCTTAGCAGTGCGCATCACAAAATATGTTTTAAAGCGCTTGGTCCGAATTAGAGGGATTTCGACAAGGTGAGGATGGTAACCAGCCGGACGTCTGCATGTCCGATAGAAGAAAGGGGAAGGCGGTATGATCTCATGCAGCTCCCGAGCACACTCTCCGAAGTACATCTTATAGAATACACACAGACAGGCAACTTTGTGTCTATGTGCTAGGCTCTGCAGCTTAGTTCTTATTAGTGTATCATCGCCAATGAGCCTCCTAGCTCTGCGATCCACCGAGTCGAGTGCAGCAAGTTGGTACTTTGTTGAGCCATCCCAAAGGTGACAGCATGTTTTCAAACTAGCTTATTTTGAGCGATATTGATCCATTGTGCTGTTTTGAAACACCAAATAAAACACAGGTGGTTTAAATTAACTGGTTGACCTAAACCCAAAACACCAGTGCGTTTGTAACACCCGTAAAAGTCGTATATGTTTTTTTTATTAAATATATTTTTTTATATATAAAGTAAACAAAATATCTGTTAATCTATTTAGAAATAACCGTTAAAATTAGTCAACCGTTAAAGTATAAGGTACAATGCATTAAATATTCAATCGCCTAATACAATTAGTACATCGACAATAAGTACGTAAATTTTTTTTTATGTTATGTCGACAGACAGGCTGACGGTCCACTTGATGGTAGGTGGCTACCGTCGCCTATAACACAAGCAACGCTACAGGTGCTGCAAGTGCGCTGCCCACTACAGTAGGATTAAGGATAAGGGATTAGGAGGGGATAAGGAAATGGGCTCTGGCATCCCTTACTCACTCACCGAAACACAACAGCACGTATATGCTGTTATTTCACGGTGGTCTTCTGTAAGGGGGTGGTCACTGCCGCCAGGCGGGCTGCCCAAATGACTGCGAAACGCAGTGTGCCCTACCACTACTTTTCAAATCCAGACCAGAGTCAATTTTGAAAATTACATAAAAATTTCCAAACTTGACCCCGCCGGGAATCGAACCCGGGGCCCCTGAGACGTTAGGCACGCATCCTTGCCACTCATCCAACGGGCAGGTATATAATATTATTATGGTATATAATATTAGGACTTTTTAAATCATGAATGAACAATACAAATCCCATCAAACGATAGACCAATTCCCACAGGCATTGAAAGGCGTAACTTAATCCCGTGGGATTGAAATCGACCGCTAGTAATATTTTCTTTCAAGTGACACTCCGTTGATCATCGTGGGAGTTTGAGGTGTGCACGCTAAGTGGTAAGCAAATTTGTGAATTCGGTTCAACTATTGCAAACACATCTGTACTAAATTAATAAATTATCCGGAGGTATTTATTTATTTATTTTAAGTTGAGATCGGCAAACAGGCTGGTTCGGAGCTCATACTATGTTTAAGTGTATCTTATCTTATCTTGTCTTTGTGGCTATTTCTGTCTGCTAGAGTACCAGTATCACTTCGTCCATTGCTGAAATATTGTGATCGCCACGTGAACTAAAGCTCTCTACCTATACCTACCACGTTAAGGAACTGTAGTACTTTTTTATAGAGAAATTCTTCACATCTTCACAAGCCATTGTGTGGCTTCCTAGGATGTGACTGCGCTTGTGCATCAGGGGGCCACACTCGCACAGGATATGCATTGGTGTTTCTTCTGCCTCATGGCAGAAGCGACACTCTCCCGTACTAGTGAGCCCCATATTTTTTTTTTTTTTTTTTTTTTTTTTTTTTATTATAGATGGGTTTGCTCTTGACCAGCATCTATCCATGTAGGAAGGATGAGGCCGAAGATGGAGCGAGCTCACCCAGAAGATGCCTATTCGCTCGAACCTTGAAAAGATTTGGGTTATATGAGCTCGGAAATACTTTAAGGTGCCTATTGAGGCGGCAGTGCCCCGTTAGCGCCCTAGATAGCATACACAAATTGCTCCTGCTAAGCGACATAGCCTGATTTGTTACATTTCGACTATGTTAAATGTATATAATTGTTGTAATTTTTATATTTTAAAGATGACAAAAATAATAGTATCCTGAGTTTCTTTCGGGGTTTCTTCTCAGGATCGTCATCTTGGCTTTTATCCCGAAACCCAGGTAAATTTGAATGACGATCATAAGAGTTTCTCGGTGAAACCTAATTGATAAATAAATATTTTGATTTTGAAAGGACCCCAGTTCCTCCGAGAAGACACTGAGGGAATAAAGGTTTTGTTAGACGGGTCGTACTAAATATCAAGGAATACCTATACTTGAAATTGGGAGTGCGTGGATTGATATCGCTGGATGTGGCTTATCGTCAATGTCATGTGTCAAGTCATGCGACTTATCGTTGGACTGAAGCATGCTCGGGCATTAATTCCACTCGCATACATTCAATATTGCGTTAACATTGCGTCAAAAGGATGTGTTCGCTTTTGATAACAACAAGATGAGTGGACGAGTTGACATTGGATGAGTGGTTAGGGTGCGTGCCTTAACGCTCTGTTCTAGGGTTCCCGGGTTCGATTCCCGGCAGGGTCAACTTTGAAAAATCAATTTTTAAAATTTGGCTCTGGTCTGGATTTGGAAAGTAGTGGCAGGGCACACTGCGTTTCGCAATCATTTGGGCAGCCCGTCTGGCGGCAGTAACCACCCCCTTACAGAAGACCACCGTGAAATAACAGCACGTGTGCTGTTGTGTTTAGGGATGCCAGAGCCCATTTCCCTATCCATTCCCCTATCCTGAATCCTACTGCAGTTGGCAGCGCACTTGCAGCAGCTTTGGCGTTGCTTGTATTTTAGGCGACGGTAGCCACCTACCATCAAGTGGACCGTCAGCCTGTCTGCCGACCTGACATAAAAAAAAAAAAAAAAAACATCAAAGACTCGAATGATCAAAATATTGAATGTTTGGGTTAGACCAAAGTAATGTTGGTTATGTTCTTGGTTGGACGTAGTGCTTCAAAAGAGGTATTAATACAATAATACATAACGAATTATGGATTTTTGTGTATCAGACGACAGTATCGCCTAAGTAGCACTGTGATAAAATGTATTTTAAAGTACATTTAAATAAAATATATGTAACAAAATACCTAAAAACAAGCTGAAAATGTTGTGATACGCGATAAAGAACTGACAAATAAATATCCTTAATCCATTTCCCTATCCACTCCTAATCCCTTATCCTTAATCCTACTGCAGTCGGCAGCGCACTTACAGCAGCTTAGGCGTTGCTTGTGTTATAGGCGACGGTAGCCACCTACCATCAAGTGGACCGTCAGCCTGTCTGCCGACCTTAACATAAAAAAAAGGATCTATCCACCGGTTAGTTACTTTTTTAAAATTATTAATTAGCCAGTTCAAAGGGCAAAGCCAGCGAGCGATTCTAATTGTCCAAGTATTAACAAACGTGTATACACATATAGTAGCTAATTAGATACGCGTGGTTCAAAAACACAAGCGGTAGCGGTTAGTGAAAAAATAGTCAAAATGTATTTTTTGAAATTTATATTAAACTAGCTGTGCCCGCGGCTCCCTTCGAGTGGTATTCGGAATAACGCGTAACTTTTTTGTTTGTAAACAGATTGGAATGAAATATACACTACTTATTACCGGAAGCTTGCTACAATACATCAGTGGAAACCACATGAAAATCGGTAAAACCTTTTTGAGATTAGCCTACAGGGAAAGTAGGCAAAGAAAGATTTTATTATATATGAATAATCTCCAGCCTAAGCTAAACCGACTATTTTAAAATTTATAAACTACATTTATATATAGTTTCAGCCAATTCAACCGAAGAGTTATTTTATTGCATTTTTACGGAAAAATGTTGGATGTGATTCTTTAAATTTACATAACTTTTTTGTTTGTAAACCGATTGGAATAAAACAAACACAAAATGTTACGGGAAGCTTGCATCAGTGAAAAGCTTGCAAACAGACAAAAATTCTAAAAACTATTTTTTTTTTACTTCGGTAACATAAGTACAACATATTGCATTCGTGCGAAGTCAGGGGCGTTTTGCTAGTATAACATATATTGAGCAAACCGCTTTTAACTTATAACATGGACCATTTGTCAACGGTAACAAATCAAAAAGAAAGTGCATTATTTATAATGATAATTATCTTCCCACAGTGCGCTTCCGAGTGAGGAAGAACGTACCCTTCCAACCGTAAAGAACTATGCCTCGACACAAATAGATGATATAATTGTACAATTTAGTTGCAAGCAACGTGAAAATAAAACAATTTTTATTTGTTTTTCTTTTATGTTTCGTCATCTATACTAATATTGTGAAGAGAAAAGATTTGTATGTATATATGTATGTTTGTAATGAATAAATTCAAAAATTACTTAAAAATTTAAAAATTCTTTCACCTATAGAAAGCTACATTATCAGCGAGTAACATAGGGTACTCACCCTCACTCCATCTCCCTCCTTTGTACAAATGTATATTTATTTATTAGCAATATGTTTGTAATGAAAAAAACTCAAGGACTATTGGACCGATTTTAAAAGATTAAAAAATAGTACATTACTGCAAAGTCCAGGAAGTGAAGGATTGCCGGACGAAGTGGTTTCAAGGCCGAGCTTTAGCGAGGCCTTGATAAAGATCTGAGTCCGGCAATCCTCATTCCGGTCGAGGCTGGTATAGTGCTTTTCTCAATAAATGTGAGGAAATAATGAAACACGTGATAATGCAATAGTACATTACTGCAGAGTCCAGGAAGTGAAGGATTGCCGGACGAAGTGGTTTCAAGGCCGAGCTTTAGCGAGGCCTTGATAAAGATCTGAGTCCGGCAATCCTCATTCCGGTTGAGGCTGGTATAGTGCTTTTCTCAATAAATGTGAGGAAATAATGAAACACGTGATAATGCAAAAAAATTATCAATGAGTGCAAAGGAAACGTCCCCGCCTAATACGGCTGTGACAGCGGCGGACGCTTTCGTGAAGACTCGTGAAACTTCGGGTTTCATCAGGCTGAGCAGCGGCCAGGAATGAATTTTCATACAACATTCTGGGCCTAGGCCGAGAAGAAATGCATGAGCCAAGAATTACAAAATTCGTGGCTTGTTTTTAGTACAAGAATGCCTACATTTCCGAGCATGTTTGAGAAAAATGGTATTTCCAAACATTATTATAAAAGTTTAGAAATATTTTACTCCTTAAATATAAATTATCTGGATTATTTAAGTGCTTACTATAAAACGAATTCCTCAAGACATTATTACAAAGAGCTTAATGGTGAGATAATGTAGGTAGGTAATATTTTCTGTAACGCGAGTTGTGAAGCCCTTGTTAAAATTCTTATTTCCGGCTCTCGAAAAGAGGTCCCATGGCGAGAGATCTTATCGCCCGTTGGACCCCTTTTTAAAGTTGTTTTGATGTCGAATGACACAGAGGTCTAACCATATAATTATGTTCTCCTGAATGTTGCATAAAAAATTGCTGTTAATAAAATTCAATAATTTAATCTCGAGGAATAATTTTTAAGTTATTTTTGCATTTCACATTTATTTGTAATCTATAGTGAAAGTAACTCTGTCTGTCTGTTTGTTACCTTTTCACGCCTAAACAGCTGAACCGATCATTGTGAACTTTTGCAAACACGTTGTCAGGGATGCAGGAAAGGACATGGTTATCTTTTATCAAGAAAAAAGTACTGTTCCCGAGAGATCTAATGCCTGGCAAAGCTCTAACTGCTATAAAGATGTTAGGCCTTACATTGCTCATATATTTGGACAGGCGTTATTTTAAAGAAAATGGATTATAATTAATTAAATTAAAAATAGCTATGAACACTTTTCGATAGGCAAGTCATTATAGGCATATTTGTTTATAAATTATACTTGATAAAAAACAAGTCTCATCGAGTTATCAGATCGGTGAAGGTCGCTCTTCACGGTCTCCTCTACTATTAGGAATGGAGTTATGGGCGTTAATAGTTATTTGTTCAATTAGAGAGCAAAATTGTTTTTTCCTGCGAGTGCCGTCTTTAAATCACGAACTAGCGAAGTAGTCTATAGAATTGAATCACGAGCGTAGCGGGTGATTCTAATATAGACTACTGAGCGAAGTGAGTGATTTAAAGGCACGAGACATAAAAAAAATTGCTCTCGTGTTAAACATACAACTTTTCACCTCAACAGCGAGTTAGGCCATCACCACTGGTATCTTCACAGCTGTAAAACTATCTTCACAGCTGGGCCAACTCTAGTTGGTTATGGTCGGCCGAATCTAGTCGGCTATGGCCGGCCGACTCTAGTCGGCTATGGCTGGACACACTAATAAAATCACTTTTCCTCACGCTCGCAGCAAAAATCGATTTTCCTGCGAGTTTTTAGGCACCAAAAGCACCCTTTTCGTGCTGGAGAGGTGAAAATATATTGTTCACTTTGTCACTAAACCGTTTATGCGTCTGTAGCCTAAGAAAGCGTAAAGCAAGCGAAGAGAGGGGTGCTTGTGCGTTAAACAATTATGTACGTTATTATGTAACATATCAAGATTTACTTTTGTATACTAAATTAAGTAATCGTAAACTAGCAGAGTCTGTACATTAAATGTTTCTTTAAAAAAATATTGTAAACAAACTATTGAAAGTTCGGAAATGCTATTTCTGTCGAAATGTAAACTCTATGTTGTAAACATAAGGACCAATTTCCTTTGACACTAGTAGGGAAGGGGCGCGACTACTATCGATAGGGTGGGACGTTCGAGACTTTCGGTCGGCGCGGACGTTTTTTCCACAACGTCCCTTAGTTAGTCGTAACAATATAAAAATATTAATTCACCTCCAAATGCATGATAGCCAATAAACTGAGAGTCTAAACACAATTTCAAACCGTCCCTATAAAATCAATAGTGTACATCGGTATTATCCAAACAAACTTTGTTTATCAGCCACCGAATCGTCTGGCATCAAAGCATACGCAAACTGAATTAATTTATACATTTACGTTCAACGTACACATACAATCTCGTACGTATCGTACGCTCATTCCTACAACACTAGCGAACTGCTCTCGGCTACGCTTGGATGCATTTTTTTTTCTGTAAATCAAATACACAAGCCTATCTAGGTTATGGCTCTTTTCATTCGTCAAAATCGCATCAAAATCCATTGGATGCTTTAGAAGAAGTAAGCTGAGAAACTTTCAGAAGTGGGCAGCGATTTTATTTAATAACTAAATAAAATTCAGATGGTTTCTCGGTATCGGGTACCTACCCTGCAGTCGTAGCGTACGGTTCTTGACCTACGCACTGCCTCTGTGGCTTCACGGCGCGCTCGCACTTCGTATTATCTCTTTAACTATAAGTCCAAAAGATATGCAGTAAAAAGCAAAAAAATCACGTGTATTAAATACTTGTGACGATAAACTTGCTGATTTTGATAAGGATTCATAATTTTGTTGATAAATATGACCAATAAACATCACCTAATGATTTTAATTGTTTTTTTTTTTGCTTTAATATAAAAGTTAGACATTATGCTGTCCCTGACTTTTTTGTAGGCATCATCAAGTCCTACAACTTTTCCATAGAAATCTATACTAATATTATAAAGCTGAAGAGTTTATTAGTTTGTTTGAACGCGCTAATTTCAGGAACTACTGGTTCGAATTGAAAAATTCTTGTCGTTTTGAATAACATCACATCACACTACGATATATAAGCAGAGTCCAGTACCGCGCGCCCCACGCGCACTTCACCGCCGTATAGGCCGCAGCGAAGCGTGGCCGAGTTCAGCTAGTCAATCATATATCCCTCACCGTTAAAGCAGCGTTTTTGAAAGGAACGTTTTCGTTCAACCGTTTTTTCGTTGACTTACTCTGCAAATTCGATTAGCAGGAAAAAGCCTTTTAATTTTACGGGATAATAGCCTATGTCCATACAATTCGCAGATCTAGATTAGGGTTATCATCGCTTGATGGTAGCTGGCTACGTCACCCATAACAGAACAAAAAGCACAGGTGCTTCAAATGCGTTGCCGATCTTAGTACATATAATAAAGGATAAGGGATTAGCAGGTGACAGGAAAATAGGTTCTGGCTTCCTTTACTCACTCATTTAAATACAAAAGCATAAATGCTTGTTATTTCACAGTGGTCTTCTGTAAGGGGGTGGTACTCAATTTATGACTACCACTACTAAGGTATTCCTCAAACCCAGGTATTCTTCAAAGGTACCAGGTATTCTTCAAACTACGAAAAATGTCTAAAGTCAACTGGTATTACCGCAGCCCTTAAAAAGCATGACATAAATTCTTCCGTAAAAATATGCAAATAGATACATTAATATCGCAACAGTGGCCAAAAGCAGTTTCTCATTGTAAAATTTCAGTCCATTTTATCTCATTTTTCTTTCATAGTAAATATGTATGCCCATAAAATATACGAAAAGGACGAGCAAAAGATGTAGCAGGCGAAATAGAGTTTGGTACAAGTTATTGAATGTCAGCGACAAACGCTTAGATATTATCGCGCGATAAAATTGAACAAGCAACAACGAAAAATGTCGCTTGACTGAGAAATAACTTTGTGTGTAATATAACTAGCTTTTTACCCACGACTTCGTCCGCGTCATTTTTTCTTAGGTCGCGGTGTGGTAACCCTCCATTCTAGGTGTGTCATAATTGCCGAAACGCTTTCACCAACTTTTTACCAGGTCGGTGTACCGAGGGTTCCGATTTAATTTGTACTCACCGAGCAACCACTTCCACGATTGGCTATGAAGGCGACTCCTTTTGGGAGAACTTTATCAGTGAGTCATTAAGCCAGTGGTTCGTCTTTATACATACTCTTGTTTTCTGTCATAGAATCAATAAAATATTTTCTTGGTTTTATTTTTTCCTTTTCCATAAAACTTAAAATTATAATTATTTTTTCAATGTAAAGTCCAGCAGGTAGGTCGATAGTATGCACTACGGCAGCAATCGCTGTCACTCTGAATAACTTTCCACACTATATTGATTCAAGTAGTGAGGGGTGAAATTAAAATTTAATTATTACAATTTGATTAATTGATGAAATAAAACTAACCCGCTTTCGCCTGTGAGCTATACCGCTGCCGCTTGTGCGCTAGACCGCTTCATAATAAATTTCTCTCTAAATTTCTGGGGCGTTATTTATTACTTAATCTCGAAGCCTGGTAAATGTTTTTAAAAGTAAACTGCTGTAACAGTGATATAATTCTTGTGAAAACACTTGAAGCGAACTTCTTTTTGAGTCTGAGAAAGTTAAGTAATTTACGTGAACTTAATTGAGAGTAGGTATCTCGTGTCTTTTGTTGAAGTTTAAATAACTTTCTTTTTTCATACATTTAACTTAAGCTTTTAATACTAAAACTTTCGCATTAAGTTAATTTAAAGGATCTTAAATGTTGGACCTTCTTTAACTTATTTAATATTCACCTATAAGAATGTTGGAGATTAACGATATCATAATTGACTTATGGTGTAGCTTGGAACTGTACTTACAAAAAAAAAAAAAACCATTTGAACACGTAATACTTATACCGTGGCTAATAGTTTTTAGAGTTTTGTCTGGTTGTCTGTGCGTTTGTGAACGCTAATCTCTGAAACGGCTTAACCGATTTGAACCAGGTTTTCACTGATGTATTGTAGCAAGCGTCCCGTAACATTTAGTCCCGTAAACAAAGAAGTTACGCACTATACCGAATACCACGCGTACGAAATTGCTGGCTCAGCTAGTAGTTAATTTAGTATTTACTATTTAGTATTAAATTTAGTAATTAATTAAATTAAATAGTCCAAAAAATCAAATAAATAAATAAAAACATGTGTACTGTTGTGTATCGGTGAGTGAGAAGACGCTAGACCACTTTTTCTATCTCTTCTTAATCCATCAGCGCACTTGCAGCACCAGAAGCTTTGCTTGTGTTATAGATGAAGGTAGCCACCTACCATCAAGTGGACAGTCAGCATGTCAGAAGACATCAACAAGGAAACAGGGTTTAAAGGTTTTTCCTAATATTGAAACACCATAAGTGGTCGAGATCGAGAGACATGTAGTCCTACTTAATATTTTATAAATGCATGAGGATGTATTATGTTTGTTCTTAAATAACGCAAAAACGCATGAACCGATTTGTATGTAATTCAGCACACAGATACTTTATATTCTGGAAAAATGTTACGTACGCGAGAGTTCGTCCAAAAATATAAAAAATGGCGCCCAATCCAGGTAATGAACTATCTCTGTGTGAAATTTCATCAAAATCCGATCAGTAGTTTTTACGTGAAAGAATACCTAAAAAAACATGTATACATCCATTCATCGTCACAAACTTTCGCATAAATCTATATATAAATAAAAATGGATCTTCGAAATGTATGTACGCCCATAACTTTCGAACGGGTAGACCGATTTTAATTCGGTTTTGACTAATGGAAAGAGGGATAAACGGGGAATGGTCATATATAAAAAAATTGCACCACGGGCGAAGCCGGAGGCGGGCCGCTAATTTATAATATTAGTAGGAAGGATAGTAAGATTTTTCAAGGCGCACGATTGAAGTATTGTAGGGTTCATCATCATTCGCTTCTCATTCATTAAAAAACCTTTTTGTTTCTTTGTTATAATGTAACTTTTTTTTATTTATTTATAATTACATGTACACTGGCCGGGGGATTTTGAACAGAACAGAATAGCGGAAAAAAGAAGGAGCGAAAAAGATTGAGGGATGGGGATTGACAGGTTTTCTCGAGGAGGAGGAAAAGGATTCTGGAGACGGAATCGAAAAGAAAAGGTGCTAGAAATATATGTACAACGACTGAGACTCAGATTCTTTTCAAAAGGCTAAACGAAGCTAAATCCTGTTTTATTAAGTCGACGAGTTAATAAAATTTTACCGAAGATCCTGTAGGACACGGAAGTTCCAACGCTGTGCACAGCCTCATCTATTTAAGCTGTTCTCACTGAACGAAGGACATTTATTTATATATGTGTGAAATTTTATAAGGACTGCGGCGATTTCTAGTGTACATATAGGGACACTAAGTGATATTAAAGTGTGGTGGAGGCCCGCGCACTTGCGAGCTCCACCTCGATTAGGCGCGGAGTTTGATCTCCGCGCCGTGGAGAGACGTGCCGGAAACACACAGCACGTCTTCCATCGTTGCCCGGTGTTGTGATGACGGCGGACAACCCCATGTCCACCGCCCCCGGGCGAAGCGGCACGAGCCGCCCATTCTCACCTCTCGCAGCAGGCAGTCAGCGAGGGGCTTCACCTCTGAAGCACCCCATTACCTCTTCTCTGCGGCACAACCTACCACAGAGTCGGAGGCCGCTTCCACCTGAAACTCTCGGATAACCCCTGCTCATGTGGCCGCTCATCTCTACGGCATTAAGGGTGGGCGGCCCAAAGGGGGTTTCCATCTGACATTTCCACAGCAATCGCGGCAGCCCGAGAGACGGACTCCACCTCGTGTTGTCGTCGCGGAAGAGTTACTAGGCCGGGTGACGAGGCCGGGTGTTCACTCTTCCGGACGACTGCGAAGGGCGGTTACTAGGCCGGTGGCCCTAACCGGGTCTTCACCACCCCCCACAAGGCCACGATTGCGGTACTCTGCCAGACGGTCCTTCCCTGCCGTAAAGCTCCGTCTTCGCGTGCGTTGCCCGACTACCACTGAGCGACAGAGCCATCCGAGAGAATCCGCCCGCTGCGACCCGCGCCGGTCCTCATGCGCAAAACCGAGACCCATACCTCAGTCCGACGAACAAGGACCGGGGGTGCCGTCTCTCACCGGCCCACACCCGCATGAGCCGAGTACGGATCCTCGGCTCAGCGAGCGGTGACCGGCGAAGCTCCAACTGACCGTTGGAGCCCCCCAGCAAACGCTCCGCCACGAGCTCCGATGTTCGGAGTTCGCTCGGAGCCCTCACGGGTGTGCTTCCTTAGTTCCCCAGCGACAATCCGGTCAGCCAAGCGAAGGCCGATGACCCCACCGACCCCTGCAACCGTCCGGATTGGCGAGGGTTAAGCCCCCCCACCGCGACAAGGTCCCAGCACACCTAGGGGGGGTCAACTGCCACCCCTACAGTGATCTAGAGTTGTTACACTACAGTATATTTTGAAAAATAATAAAAATAATAATAATTAGTCTCGATTTCGGACCCATTAAAAAAGAAATTTCCGATAAAACAAGGTTACTGTCACCGGACACTTTTTAAATGAGGTAAAACTGTGAAAGATAGCCGCCCTTACAAGGTCACGTAGAATTTCATTCTAGTTTCGTCCGACCCGTCCATTTATCAATTCGTCCTTACCTACTCCTTTTATACGTTACTAGCTGTTGCACGTGACTTTGTCCGTGTCTCTATTTAAAATATTGTTTGTGGAAAACGACAATTTTGTATGGAGGGAGGATAAAGAGGGGAGATGGGAGTAGGGCGAGTGTCCTATGCTACTCGCTGATAATGTAGCTTTCTATGGGTGAAAGAATTTTTAAAATCGGTCCAGTAGTTTTTGAGTTTATTCATTACAAACTTACATTTGTATTGAGGGGTAAAGGGGAGGAGTTGGGGGGAGGGTGAGTAGCCTATGTTACTCGCTGATAATGTAGCTTTCTATAGGTGAAAGAATTTTTAAAATCGGTTTATAAACATACATTTGTATAGAGGGGAGGGGGGGGGGGGGTTCCCCCGCAGCAGTTTTTGAGTTTATTCATTACAAACATAGAAAAATACATACATATAAATTTTTTCTCTTTATAATATTAAGTTTAGTATAGACTTTACGACATGTCTTATACATTAATTACATCCGTACTAATATTATAAATGTGAAAGTAACTCCACCTATCTGTCTGTCTGTCTGTTACCTTTTCACGCCTAAACCGCTGAACCGATCATAGTGAAATTTTCCATACACGTTGTCAGGGATGCAGGAAAGGACATAGGGTACCCTCAATCCAGAAAAAAAGTACTGCTTCTGAGGGATCATCTAAAAACTTAAACGAAAAATTCAACGCCTGACAAAAATACAAAGATTGAATAAATATTTTAACACTTAAGAAAGAGTCGAAGTCGTTGGAAAAAACTATAGTAAAAAAAATAATTATAAAATTTTGTACAAAATTTAAACTGTAATTACTAAAAAGTGAATTTAAATTTTAATTATGTTCGCTTTTATTGAAGGATTGAACGAAAGGGCGGGCGATTTCTGTATTATTTTTGGATCAAGCTTTCAACTTGGTACCGGCCGAAGCGTTATCATGTCTTAGAGATGGTCACGCAAAAAGCTCTCGACCGACAGAATGATAAATTATATCTGTTGGATTAGGGCAGGCACGGGTCTTGGTTCGATTCTGGACCCTTTGAATTCCCAATGTGTCAGTTCTTTGATAATTCCTTTTGAATGTTTTTCAAATTGACTATTTTCTTACTATTCTTAAAACACAAGTAATTGTTTTTTAAATTAAAATTATATTGTTGTCACATTGTCAATCATACTCCTAAATCCAATAAAATATTTTTTTTTTTATAATTCGTTTATTTAAATTCTGTAACACTCTGTAATGTATGAAAATGACTCATCGTATACAGTTTCAGATATAATATACAAGCTGGTGTCACCCACTTCGTACGCGATCCTTTTGAAATTATAACGCCTGAGAAATTATATTATCAATAATTTATTTAATAACTAGCTGTACTCGGGACTTCGTAACGCGTAAACAGATTGGAATGAAATATACACTACATATTACCGGAAACGTGAACAATACATCAGTGGAAACCACATGAAAATAGGTTAAGCCGTTGCTGAGATTAGCGTGCACAAAGGCATAGTAGGAAAAGAACGATTTTATTATCTATATTAATATCATAAAGCTGAAGAGTTTGTTTGTTTGTTTGAACGCGCTAATCTCAGGAACTACTGGTTCGAATTGAAAAATTCTTTTTGTTTTGAATAGTCCATTTATCGAGGAAGGCTATAGGCTATATAACATCACGCTACGATAAATAGTATTATATATATATATATAAGCAGTATCCAGTACCGCGCGCCCCATGCGCACGCCGCCGCCTTATGGGCCGCAGCGAAACGTGGTCGAGTTAGCTAGTAGATGAATAATCACCAGCTGAACCCTACTTAATATGACTGATCATATAGATCTGAGGTCAACTTATATTGGAACTCTCAGAGACACCTAAACTGACTATTTTTAACTATAAATAATCATAATCGTTTCACAGATGATAATATATAGTTAATTAAAGTTTCAGCCAATTCAACCGAAGAGTTATTTTATTGCGTTTTTATCGAAAAAATGTCGGACGTGAAAATATTTAATGTTCGCTCGTTTACGATTTTCTTTACGTTCCTTTTTGTACCACTGACATCGTGTATTATGTCAATTTTCATGACAATCAATTGAGTATTTAAGGCGCGAAAGCGATACAAATAAACATTTATAATATACTAGCGATCCGTCCCCTGCTTCGGAAGGATCCATGATTTTTTGAGGTTATCAGAGAAGCATACAGAAGCGGATAGAGGCTTTATTATGTGTGTAGATATAGACAATAGCACCTGCCACAATCTATGAGCTTTAGTAGTCTGTATGCAGCGTCTAATTGTCTGTTATACGTTACCATAAAAAGAAAAAACAACCGTAAACAAAATATTTGCAAACTTTCTACAAGATATAAATATATATATATAAGATATATTTATAAGATATAAGATATATATATATATATATATAAGATATAATATTTTCTAACTATTATTTACTAACTTTACTAACTAGCTTTCCGCCCCCGGCTTCGCTCGGCGTGCAATTTTTAAATACCCTAAAACACTCCCCGTTTATCCCTCTTTCTATTAGCGAAAACCGAATTAAAATCGGTCTACCCGTTCACGCGTGATGCCGTGACCAGGGGAAATGGGATTCATTTTTATATATAAGACTAGCGGCCCGCCCCCGGCTTCGCCCGTGGTGCAATTTTTTTATATACGCTAAAACATTCCCCGTTTATCCCTCTTTCGATTAGCGAAAACCGAATTAAAACCGGTCTACCCATTCATGCGTGATGCCGTGACCAGGGGAAATAGGGATTCATTTTTATATATAAGAGGAGACAAGATAGAGACAAGACAAGAGATTAAAAGATATTTACTAACTTTCTAATATTAAAATTTGAAAGCTCTCAAAATTGTCAAACTTAGGTTAACTTAACTTAACTTATTTGAGTTTGACAATGTTGCAAAGAAATAGTGAATTTCAAAGTTTTCAAATACGTCTACCGCATCAAGTTTAAAGGGGCGGAATAATATATGAAACCAAGTTTTTGGATTCTGTAAAATGGCCGAGTTGGGGGTAACTTTTTTATAGAATATATTTTAGGTAGAGTGTTATTCACTACGATTAGTCTCGCGACTTATGTTTTTTTTATGTTAAGGTCGGCAGACGGGCTGACGATCCATTTGATGGTAGGTGGCTACCGTCGCCTATAACACAAGCAACGCCAAAGCTGCTGCAAGTGCGCTGCCGACTGTAGTAGGATTAAGGATAAGGGATTAGGATAGGAAAATGGGCTCTGGCATCCCTTACTCACTCACCGAAACACAACAGCACGCGTGTTATTATTTCACGGTGGTCTTTTGTAAGGTCTGTTGTACGACTTCACATGTTTATGAAGACAGATTTCCACCGTTTAAACAAAAAATGTTTGTGTTGACGCCAATTGTCAACTTCAATTAATTAATAATAGTTCGCTGTGGTATATGCTGTCTCGCTCCGACCTTTTCATAGTCCTTCTTTACCGCAGCCCGTGCGACGGGCCATTTTTATGAAACCGCGTTAGTCTAGAAAAAACATCGCAACAATAACGCGCGTAAACTCATCCGCCGATCTCGTCCCGCGAGATTTTGAATTTATTTTATCCGCCAATGTTATCAGGAAATTTGCTTGTAGTTTATCTATTTGGTCACGCTTCCCGCTCCGCGAGTGTAATCATTGAAGTGATTTCTCGTCCTCTGATTACATGCACCACCAACGAAAAATATAGGCTACTTTTATAATTGTAGAATGTAGGTTTTCTCGGCCGGTATCCATACGAGTTGTGGGTTTCCGGGAAGGAGGAAAATCTAAGGCTACACAACATTTGGTATCCGGCACTACGCAAGAATAATAATAATGAAAGAAAGAGAGGGCATAACCCCTCTCCTAGTGGCCACACCCCACCAATTCAACCACGGGGTGGTGATATAAATTTAAATATAGATACATTCCAGTCGACAAATCAGTCTCGCTCGAGAAGTCGAAAAGTGCAGAAGTGAAGTGCAGTGATGTGAGGTACTTTTTCTTCTAACACGGACTACACCACTGAGGATGTCAACCGCAGTTGTTGACGAAACGTTTGGAAGAATTTCCAACAGACCTGGGCCATCATCCCGGAAACCCACAACTCGTACTTTTATAATTGCCCCGTGTGATCAATTTGTAACCAGTTAAGTTAACTCACGGCTTCGGCAGCCCTGGAATTTGTAAGCATAAAAACTTCCGCTATGAAAAGACGTTATAAATACTGTCCTAATCCGTTATTCTATATCCTATTAAGGTGTGCAGTTCACTTGCAGCGTATATTGTGTTGTGTTTGTTAAGAGACGACGGTAGCAATCCACTGTCAAGTGGCCTGCCGACCTTAATATAAAAAATAGTAGATTTAAATTAATAATTTTTATTTCAATAATAATTTCCTAGCGTCAATAACATCCGAATAACTGGAGCTAGGCCTCTAGTCAACTTACAACTCGATTCGTCAACTTGTTAAAGTTGATTCTAAGCCTCAAAAGCAAACGACGCCAGGGCAAACCGCTAGTCGAAAACAAACGAATACTACTTGAAATCTCATTCCAAGTAAAGTTAAAAACATGACCGAAATCAGTACATAAATGTGTACAAAATGTTTTAATAAAAGTAATTTTCGCTCAAAGCAAAAGAACACGTGAATGCGTTAGAAACTTTGCCAGAGGGAGTGAGTAATTAAGATTAAGTTTTAAGCTTATGTCACACCGCAAGCGGAAGACAAGCGAGTAGATTAAAAAAGTGTTAAAGCTATAAAGCCTTGTAAGCTTCTTGAAAGAGGTTATAGCCCTTTGAAGAGGGATATACCATTGTTCGGGAGTATACTACTATCATCGATAGATGGCGCTGCTACAACTATGTTATATCTCGCTAACATTTCGTTACTTATTTTATCTTCAAATGTTTTTATTTTGAGTTTTGTAATACAATATTATTAAAAATAGATACACACGCTTGTGTCTTTCCTTTCAAAACATTGTACCTTATAAGAATCGTAGGCAGTTTAAATATAAAGTGAAAATTACAACAAACAAACAACTAGTGTTGGGTAGGACACGACTTCAAAAAGAGTTTGTAAGAGTAGCCTCTTTTTTGTACTGAGCCAGTACAATGTCCTACTTCAAATGAGGCGAGGCGTACTGATACGTTTGAAGTTACGGCTACAAATATGACATTTGATGTTATGCAGTGCATATGAATTCTGATTGTCCTGGTTGATGACATATTATTAATCCAGTATCGCAAAGTAATATGAAATTAAAAACACAGTAAATATTGTTTGTAAATAGGTAAACAAACAAAAATAAAGAAATATATTTTAAAGTAAATAGATAATAAAAAAGCTATTGAAAAAAATTACAAATTAATTACAATGCAACAATAATCACGTATATCTTTCTTAATTTGTAGCATGTGTGTGCCTCGTTCCCTTTCTCTTTCTCTCTCATCTTATTATAGTAGCATAATTTATTTACCGGAGAGTGAGTAACGCGACTTACGCGACTGCCGCGACATAAAATTTGAAGTAGTACACTTTGAAATGTTGAGCCGCTCTTACATTTTGACGTAATGTACGGGACGAATGTACCGCCTCTTGTATGTCCTACTCAACACTACAAACAACAATTACACCATAAATAATGAATATTGAATACTTGATTATCACCTAATTTTGATGACAGATTCGTTTAGGCCCTATCAGATACGCTTAGGACAAATATTTGTATGAATGTATTGTCTTGGGCCGAGTGTGTTATATGTATATATGTTAAAGGGAAAGTATGTAATCCGTCATTGTACACAATACCTAGGAAATGTGTACAATTCCCAAAATATATAGGAAATGTATGACATATTTTTTAATATTCCTTTTTTTTTTAGGAAATCTATATATTTCCTAAATAGCAATTGGATATGTGTCATTCGGGATATCGTCAGTGGGTACAGCGGGGCGGGATGGGAGGATTCATCGCCAAGCCATTTCAAGGTCATTTACAAAATGTGTTACAAGTTATTTTTACTGGAATCAAAGTTAGGTTAGGTTAGGTTAGCGGAGGGAGCACACCGGGAATACTGGTTTTGGCAAATATACTGTCAAAATGTGTACATTTAAGAATCTTTGAAATATTATTTTACACATTTTCTAATTAAGCTTGGAATTGCATACATTTCCTAAGAAGGTTTTACACATTTCCGGTAACATATACATACAAAAAACCATCTAGCACCCAAAGTACAAAGCGTTGTTTTTTTTTGGTCTATGAGAACTCCCAACATCTCTAACATGTGATTATCGCCTATACCAGGGAGACGAGTATAAGAACACTTTCTTCGAGATCTTTGAAGTCTTGAAGTCAAAGATCGACAATGCCTTCTCATTCAAGATACAGTTAAAACGCTAATACAGATTACACATACATGTTATACACTACATGTACACTCGCACTACATGTATATTTTATACACACACAAATGTTTGTGTCATGTGTGTGTATAAATCAGGACATAATTTATATAGACATAGTTTGTGTGCAAAAAATAATCTCTCATTATTATAACAAAAAAATAATATTAATTTTAATCATTTAAATATATTATAACTCTTCTCTACGCGTGTTTGTTACTGAACCCCTCCTAAAAGGCTGGACCGATATTGATGATTTTTTTTGTGTGTTCGAGTGGGTCTCTGGATGGACCCACTGAAACGCTCTAGTGTTAAGATGTTGAGGTGTGAAGGTGGTGCTCCGATCTGGTTAAAGTTTTACTGGTTTCGCTAGTTAATATAAATAGTTAAGACAGTATATTATATAGCTCGCGCATCGCTTCTCCTTTGTACTGGAATGCGAACTTTTTGTTTCTCTCATATAAATACCCTACATGGCTTCAACTTTAAAGTAATTAAAATGAATATACACATTTAGACGTAGGTTAATGCTTAAGTATAGTTATTTTGAACGCTTCTGAACGCTTTTGCTCAAAAACCAAATACTCTCTGTATTTGGTCTTTGTTGTTTTCGAGTTGGCCATAATAAGTTCAACACACAGATTTTATTTGTGTAATGTTTCTATTGTGAATTTGTAGCCTTATATTATAATCTTTATAAAAAAATATTTTTTTTAGGGTTACGTACGTCCGAAAAAAAAAATCGGAACCCTTATACTATAAGGGTATACCCTTATACCCTTATACTATACCCTTATACTATAAATACTACATAATTGTGTACATACTGAACTATGTTGTTTAATTTAAGATTTCAAGAAGTATGTAATTGGTAGATCGCACAGGGTTTCGTCAGTAAACAGTAGATCTTGGATCTAATCAAGTCGGCCACCCCTGCCTTATAGGATCACTCGTGTGTCCGTCTGTCCGACCATAATACAGAAATTAGTTTTCTACTTATAGATTATAGGAAAACCTATAAGAAGTCCATGATATTAAAATAACATGGTAAATCACTCAATATCATACGGAACACTCTTCACGCGAGATCAACTCTCACTTGTCCCGTTTTTTATTTTAATCTTTATAGAAGACAAAGAACATGTATTTGTCTCTTTATCATCCAATACATCTCACGACAGAAAAATATCGATATTTATACCTAAGCATAAAAATATTTCTGTAGTGCATTTTCGACGAGCCCATTAGAAGAGTGGTTAGGGTGTTTGCCTTAACGCTCTGTTCTAGGGTTCCAGGGTTCGATTCCCGACAGGGTTATCTTTTAAAATCTTTGAAATTTGGAGGGGATAGGGAAATGGGCTTTGAAGACCACCGTGAAATAACAGCTCGTGTGCTGTTGTGTTTCGGTGAGTGAGTAAGGAATTCCCGTCCTATCCCCTCCTAATCCCCTATCCTTAATTCCACTGTAGTCAGCAGCAATGTAGTCAGTATGTAGTCAAATAAATAAAAAAACTGTGAGTGTGTCAGCTCCGACGCGCGACTTAAACGCATAAAATTAAATATATTAAATATTCCTCGTGTCAATAGATAAATGGATACCTAATTACTTTATATTATTTAGTTGCATTCTGCATACTCAGATGTCACGTGTTCCAACAAAAGTTATATTAGTTACGTTCGGTATACACAGATGTCACTACTTTTTACAAGTTCAAATAGCTCATGTTTCCGACGACAGATGTCGCTGCGCCGGCAGGTTATAACGCGCTATCGTTTCGTTCCTCAACGTGGACTACACTTTTCATACAAGATCAGGACGTTTGCTTTTATAAGTCCAGAGAATAGAATTAAGGAAGACAAGTACATGCGTCAGCGTCTATTAATTTTATTCCTCATAAAAGTTCGGGGGCCTTATATGAAAATCAATTCTTAAGCAGTAAACTCCAATAAAAAAAAATATGAGAAAAACAGAGGATTTTAACAAAAGTCAGGTTAGAGGAATGGGAAAAATAATAAATTGCTATTGGGGGCCCATTTTTATTTCATAAGTCCATAGAGTTGCGAAGGTATGTTATCGATTATCGATACAACTGTTTTCCGCTACGTTTGTAGTATCGGCGAACGCCATTATCGTCCAGATTTCGTTCGAATACAAAACGGGTACGCTGAAATGGATATCATTGATACCGAATATTTATTCAGCTTCATCTAACACAAGTATTGCATTTTTCAGTCGAATGTCGGGAATAAAGCAACGCAGGCTACAAATATCAAGCCGGAATATTCCGAAAAGTTTGATTTTTAAAAAAGGACGAGGTTTTAGTTATGCCACATTACGTTCAGTAGTCGTAAAATGGTTAATCCGTGTTGCGGCTTATCTTTTTATCTGTATATCTTTTTAGGTAAAGATTGTCAGACAGACTGACGGTCCACTTGCCAGGGTTGAACCATTCCAAAGCGCTCATTAAAGCCTATAGTCGAAATGTAACAAATCAGGCTATGTCGCTTGGCAGGAGCAATTTGTGTATGCTTTCTAGGGCGCTAACGGGTCACTGCCGCCTCAATAGGCACCTTAAAGTAATGGGGCTCACTAGTAAGAGAGAGTGTCGCTTCTGCCATGAGGCAGAGGAAACCCCAACGCATATCCTGTGCGAGTGTGGCCCCCTGATGCACAAGCGCAGTCACATCCTAGGAAGCCACACAATGGCTTGTGAAGATGCGAAGAATGCCTCTATCAAAAAAGTACTACAGTTCCTTAACGTAGTAGTTATAGGCAGAGAGCTTTAGTTCACGTGGCGATCACAATATTTCAGCAATGGACGAAGGGATACTGGTACTCTAGCAGACAGAAATAGCCACTAAGATAAGATAAGATAAGACGGTCCACTTGATGGTAGGTGGCTACCGTCACCTATAACACAAGCAACACCACAGGTGCTGCAAGTGCCACTGCTGACCATAGTAAGGCCAATGGATTAGGAAGGGATAAAGAAATGGGTTTACCTAGTGAGAATAAGACCATAGTAGGATTAAGGATAAGGGATTTGGCAGGGATCTCGTTTAAGAGGTCTCTATCCTATAAGATACTGTTTAAGGATCGTGCAATAATAGCACAATTGCTTTTAAGTTTCTGTGCTTTTATGTTTAAAATCTAAACATTACGTTATGGTACGATTAACACATTATTTTGGTTTGTACTTTAAGGGCTTCACTTGGGCAAATGACATTTTCTCAAACATGCTCAGAAATGTAGGCATTCTTGTACTAAAAACAAGCCACGAAGTTTGTAACTCTTTCTCGGCCTAGGCGAAGAATGTTGTATGAAAATTCATTCCTGGCCGCTGCTCAGCTCGATGAAACCCGAAGTTTCACGAGTCTTCACGAACGCGCCCGCCGCTGTCACAGGCGTATTAGGCGGGGCGTTTCCTTTGCACTCATTGATAATTTTTTTTGCATTATCACGTGTTTCATTATTTCCTCACATTTATTGAGAAAAGCACTATACCAGCCTCGACCGGAATGAGGATTGCCGGACTCAGATCTTTATCAAGGCCGAGCTTTAGCGAGAAACCACTTCGTCCGGCAATCCTTCACTTCCTGGACTCTGCAGTAATGTACTATTACATTAGAACTCGTTGGCGGCGGAGACAATTCAATAGGCATAGAAATTGTGTTTTTTGTTTTTACCATTAGAATACACAAAAAAAAATATTAGTTATATAATTTTTTAAACTGACATTAACATATTAATAGGTACAGGATTCATACTTTCAATAAAAGTCAAATTCTTCTTGTGTTCTAACTTTTTTTGTGGAGTTTCTATTACTTTAACGAAAATTCTAATTAATACAATTGGTTCTTCAAATTGTATAATATATATTTTTTTCAAAGCAATTGTGTTGTCTATGTCTTGTAACATCTTTATTAAACAATGAATATTTTTAGTATTTAGCATTTGTCTCCACCTTAAACATTTTGTATTTTAGTTTTGACTTACTAGCCTTTTGCTCGCAACTTCGTCCGCGTCCCTTTTTCTTAGGTTGCGGTATAGTACCCCCCGATAACCTTCTATGACATTCCTCAAACCCCCTTCTGGCCCTCATAGTTTCCGAGATCCTGTCGCGATTTACAAGGTTACAATCTTCAAGATTTAGAATTTTCTTGGTGCTCATTAGGGAACCCCCTCTACGACTGACTATAAGGGGGAAGGAAGACCCCGGCACTTCTTCTGGGAGAACGATTGTATCATTTATCAGTGGTATTTCAGCTTATTATCAAATCGAACTCAAATTAATAAAATCAATGCCTTATTATGCAAGCACGGCCGATCTATTTTATTTTTTAAATGTATTTTGCTGTATATCATAATTATGAATGTATGGACAGGTTTTATTTATAATAAAATCAAATTAAAACTGTTAAAAAACATTAAATATTATTCATTTGTTATGAAAACGTTTTGAAATAATTTGAGAGAAGTAAAATATTTTAGTACTTATGTATTTTATATTCAACCGTATTTCTAATAGATTTATGTTAAGATCGGCAGACAGGCTGACAGTCCACTTGATGGTAGGTGGCTACCGTCGCCTATAACACAAACAACGCCCAAACTGCTGCAAGTGCGCTGCCGACTACAGTAGGATTAAGGATAAGGATTAGGAGGAGATAGGGAAATGGGCTCTGGCATCTCTTACTCACTCACCGAAACAACAGCACACGTGCTGTTATTTCACGGTGGTCTTCTGTAAGGTGGTGGTTACTGCCGCCAGACGGGCTGCCCAAATGACTGCGAAACGCAGTGTGCCCTGCCACTACTTTCCAGATCCAGACCAGATCCAAATTTGCAAGCTCATTTTTCAAAGTTGCCTCTGCCGGGAGTCGAACCCGGGAACCCTGAAGAGCTAACCACTCATCCAACGGGCTCGTCAATTTCTTCTTTCTTTCTTTCTACTTTACGTAATTAATTAAGAATATTAGAATATTTGTATATAATTGTTGCTATTATACATATTGTTGCTACACTATCGCATTGGGTGAAAACCTGTAATGGTAGAATGTAAGTTTTTGTGTAAATAAATAAATAAATAAACAAAAATGTAAATTTAAATTAAATTTAAAAACTGTTTAAATTTTTGTTCATTATGGAGACTTAATTTGAAATAACTATACCTCTAACATGGACATAAAACTGTAGGAAATGTGATAATTATTACATTAAACATATTTACTTTTAATTGCATTAAGATATTTACGGATTACGATTAAATATCTTTTAATTTATGTCATTAGGTACACAAAAAAAGTAAAAACAGCATTTTAAATATCGAGACAAAAAGAGATTTATGATTCAAATTTTTATATCGATATTTAGATGTCGCATCTCTACCGCGGAGTGCAGTTAGTGGTGCTCATAAATCAGCTTCCGTCGCCCTTAGGCACGTCTTAATACAATTTTACAAGTGACGTGGAGACAAACACAGTCTATCGATAAGTCCATATATGTCACTCTAACTATTTTACGTTGAAATATGTTAATAATATTTGTGTCTTTAATCATTTAAGCAAATAAAACTTTAATTTTAATCCACTCAATGGCTTTTGATACGGTTTTGACTAGAAAAAACTATAAACGAGGAAGGTTTGTATATTTGTATATAATATATATAACTACATAGTATATACAACTAGCTGGTGCTTGCGACTTCATCCGCGTTAACAAATATTTTTTTTAATGTTAAGATCCTGCCTGCCGATCTTAACATCTGACGGTCCACTTGATGGTAGGTGGCTACCGTCGCCTATAACACAAGCAACACTATAAGAAAAAAAAAGTGCGCTGCCAAATTAAGGGTAAGGGATTGGGAGGAGATAGGGAAATGAGCTTTAACAATAACTAACAAAATATAACATATTAAATGCTGTTATAATTTTGATAGGCGTTTTTAGATGATCCCTTGAGAACATTAATTTTTATTTTTTTTATTTTTTATTTTAACTTGATTACCTTTCTGGATGAAAGGTACTCTATGTCCTTTAATGTATCCTTGACAACGTGTTTGCAAAATTTCATGACCATCGGTTGAATAGTAAGGCTTGAAAAGGTAACAGACAGAGTTACTTCTACATTTATATTATTAGTATGGATTTGCAGAAAAAATTGCAGCAGTGCGAAGCCGCAGTGAGTCGCTAGTCAGGTATCCTTACTGATCCAATACTTTCCATACTTAATATTATAAATGTGAAAGTAACTCTGTTTGTCTGTCTGTTAACTTTTCACGCCTAAACTGCTGAACCGAACTTCATGAAATTTTATATACACATAGTCAGGGATGCAGGAAAGGACATAGGGTACCTTTCATCCAGAAAAAAGTACTGTTCCCGAGGGATCATATATCGCCTGGCAAAGCTATAACTGCAATAAAGATGTTAGGCGTTAAATTGATCATATATTCAGTCAGGCGTAATTTTTTATTTATTCAACGCAGGCGCACGAACTAGTTAATATATAATTTTGAATAAAAAAGCACCAAATAATTTCTAAAGAAAAGTAACAAAATTACAAGTTGTATTTTTTTCAAATGAAACCGCATCTTTATGAGAAAAAATTATATAAAATTATACAAACAACTAATTTATACAAATATTTACCACAAAAGGAAACATTATATCGACAAAAAAAAAATCGACAAAATCCCATCATTAGTCGCGAGCCTACATAAATCATGGAGACATACGCCCTATCTGTTGCCAGCTTAATACGATCCCGTGAAACGTCTGGAGGGGTAACGGTATGGGGAGTGGGGGGGGGGGCACGGTGGATGTTTTTTTCACAATCTCTTTGTAGGGGAGAAGCCAATATACGTATTCGCATAATATAGTGTTTTGAAATTTTGCTTGTAAATAGAAGTTATTGTACTCTATGGCATTTTATTGTATTCTGTGTTAAAAGAGTTATACATTTATTCATTCTTTTTTTCTGTATTTTAAGTTTTTAACAATATATTATTATATCTATAATTTTTTTTAAAATTAGTTATTCCGTGGTAGCGGGGCGAAGACCCAAGCTGCCGGTGGCTGGGGCTGCAGAGAGAGGAACCTCCTGACAATGAGGTCAAGTACCGTCTTCTGTATCTGATCCCTTCATCCAGCCATCTAGCGAGAGCCTCTTGAGACATTGGTCGAGGCTTTTCGCTATAAGGCCGTTTGCCGAGACTATCGGAACGATGATGGTTAAATCGACATCCCATACGGCGGTTACCTCGTGAGCGAAGTTTATATGTATATACCTAGCCGCGATAAGATTTTTTATTTCCTTATGGGGTTCCGGCGAATTCTGGCTTTAACAGCATTAACAGCCTTTGTAGTTCTAACAGCACGCGGCCTCCCCATCTTTTATGGTCATCGTTATTCCTCAGTTTATTCCTCTTCCAGATAGGAGTTTAACATACAGATTATTATAAAGTTTACTATTCACTAACCTGTAAGCCATACGGATTTGTTCGCCGTTCTTATACCAGATAAGTTGAGCTGGTGGGTTACCGCCACGGCTTCTGCAGACCAGCTCGAGGCTTTGCCCTCTTCGGACTGTCTCTCCTTCAGCATAACCCTCTATGTACGGAGCTCCGGGGGGATCTGCAATTTAAGAACTCAGTTACAGTCTGACCAATAATTAATTAAACACTTTAGTAGTGTCAGAGAATGCTGTTACCCATGTACATAAGTAAATAGAGAAATAACAGCACTTGTGCGGCGAAATAAAAGTTATGACACATGATTAAAAATACCAGTGTTTTACAATTTATCAAAGCTTATATAAGCTTTGGAAATTTTCATTAATATTCCAATAGCACACTTGGCTTTGCGAATTCTGATGTCGATATGAATTTTCCGTGATATGTTTTATTTATTTTTATTTATTTATAATTTTAACAATTTAAAAAGAAAACTAAATATACATTAATATAATGATAGCATTAAAAACCACCTAGGTTTAACCGTTTGCTATCATAATGCTTTAAATTATTATTAAAATATTAAAAGATTTAACATCTAACTATGTACAATTAATTACAATGTTGATATAATCAAATACAATTTAAAAAATATTCCTTTAATTTAACTTTAATATTTTTAGTGTTTATGCTGTTACACAGATCTGAAGGTAGGCTATTGGTAAGGCGCGGGACAATATAAGCTGTAGTCCATTCCCCGTACATATTATTGGCACGCTGTGTACATAACCGCTTCTTTGAAATTGCCCTAGTGCATACAGGGTGTTCCACCACTCTCTTTAAGGATTCATTAAAATATTGTTCTTTCAGTAGTGAAAAAGCAAATTGAGTGTTTATTGGTAACAGTGCTTAAAAAGATCGTTTTCATCTTCGTAACATATATTTTTTAATTTAGGTGAGACTAATGTTTTTAGAATTTTTACCTGTATTTTGTAAATTATGTAAAACATATAGTAATAAAAAGTATTTGCCACAATACTCAGAACGGCAGTGTGTATACTTCGAAAAACTAATCCTTTTTTCTTTCTCTTCTTTAGGACTATGTCTGGATTAAAATTAAATCATTGTGAATTTCAACGTATCAATTATGCCCCGGATGCGAGCAATCAAGACTTGACCACGTCCTTAGACACGACAGATATTTGCTGCTTTATTAATCATGATGGGTAAAGTAAGAGACACCCTGAGCGAAAGAGGAAGTCATGGTTACGAAACATCCGGGAGTAGACTGGAATTGCCTCAGTTGGCTGTTGACAGAGTCAAAAGGAGTTGACGGCTAACCTATTTTTTTTTATTAAAGATGGATTTCCTCTTGACCAGCATCTATCCATGTAAGAAAGATGAGGCCGACGATGGAACGAGCTCACCCAGAAGATGCTTATTCACTCTGACTTTGAAAAGATTTGTGTTGTATGAGCTCGAGAGTTCCTTCTGGACTGTGGAGGCATTGAGAGAAAAAGGGATCACGAATTTGATAAATTTCAATATTTTTACCACTATATCGCTATCATGTCACCGTATGCTCCGCATCAAGTGGGCAGGTCTCGAATGTCATAAAATGACAGAACTGGTTCGTGCTACCAAACAAAGAAAGGTCGCGTACTTGGGTCAAGTATTGCGACAGATACTGGCTGCTACGTACAATAATGATGGAGAAGGTAGGAAGGAAATCGTAAAGTTGGAAAAAGAAGGTTGTCTTGGCTGCGAAACATCAGAGACTGAACTGGTATTGAAACCGTGGAACAATTATTTCGGTCCGCGAAGGACGGGGAGAAATTTAAGAAATTAACTGTCAACCTTCAGTAATGGAGAGGCACATGAGGAAGAAGTTATTATCGTTAGATCAATGTTCAATTCATTACTTACAAAATCGTAAAGACTTGGGAATTTGTGCATCTGTCTGCCTATCAAATAAATATCAAACAAAATATTAATTTGATCTAGATGACGCATTAAAGCCTTTTAAATACACCCACTGTGGAGGTTATAATCCAATTTCTTAAGGGTATTATTAGAACTGGCAGAATTCCAATCTTTTCGCCCGCACTCTAATTAAATATCTCACAGTTTCGGAGATTTTCGAGTTCAAAAAGGAAATCCCGTTTATAGATATACATGACTTTTACAGGATAAACAAAATAAATAAATAAAAGCTCACGCCGAAGCTTGTCAACAAAATCTGAACGCTTCTTTGCACCGTGCGACAAAGTCTTTAGGCTCTAAATAGGATGACTTTATTAAAATTGTCTTTTTTTATGTTAAAACAGATAGACAGGCTTACAGTCCACTTGATGGTAGGTGGCTACCATCACCTGCAACAAAAGCAACGCCACAGGTGTTGCAAGTGTGCTGCCTACCATAGTAGGATTAACGACAGGTGATTGAGAAGGCATAGAAAAATGGACTCTGGCGTCCCTAAACTCATTCACCAAAACACAACAGCACAACACTTGCCGTTATTTCACGGTGGTTTTCTGTAAGGGGGTGGTTACTGCCGCCAGATTGGGCGGCGGCCGAAATGACTGCGAAACTACTTTAAGATCCAGAGCCTATTTTGAAAAGTTAATTTCCAAAGTTAACCCTGCCGGCAATCGAACTCGGGAACCCTACAACAGTACGCTAAGGCAAGTATCTAACCACTCACGGGCTAGTCAAACGGGTCGTGCTGTTATTTTATTGTGGTCTTCTGTAAAGGGGTGGTTACTGCCGCCAGTCGGGTTGGCCAAATGTCTGTGAAACGCAGTGTGCCCTGCCACTACTTTCCAGATCCACACCAGCGAGCCTACATTGGAAAGTTAATTTCTTGCCAGGAATCGAATCCGGGAACCTTGAGACAGAGAGTTAAGGCAAGTACCCCAACAATTCAGCCAAAGGGGTCGTAAAAATCATCTAAAAACACTCCTTAGAGAAGACCAGTCAGTAAGGGACGCCAGAGCCCATTTTTCTATCCCTTCCTTAAAATTCCTAAGGTTGGAGCGCATCTGTAATACACGTGGCGTTGCTTATAAGTGAACCGTCAGCCTGTGGAACAACCTTTACAAAAATATAGACGAGTACATATAACTATCGTGATGAATTCTCTAAATGTTATAGACAAAAATTATGATAAAACATAACTAAGGGTTTATCTTGTGATTGATATGAGTCTCGGGATAGGACAAGATGAGGATGAGCTCTGAAATCCCTTACTCGCACAGGATCACCGAAGGGCAGGCCCAACTTAAAGGCGATTTTTCATTTCAGCCACATCGAGCTGGAAATTTTCCGAAACGACGAGCGAAAATAGACCAAATACAATTTTCCACTTGATACAAACTATTCATTCTTTGTCTATTCCATTCCTTTTTAGCTAAAAATCCAACCTATTTCCCGTTCAATGCTGTACACTCACAAAGAAAATGTTTCACTCCGACTCCTACTACGTACATTCGATAACAAAAGTTAAATAAAAATCCTTTTTGTAGAAAAACAGCCGGCGGCGGCTACACTATAAAGGAACAACTCGGAGGACGGATTTAATTCTTCAAATTGCCCCGTCTATTTATTAAGACGTCTTTTTTTTTTTCAAAGCAAAAAAAAAGAACTCATAAGATTTTCTCCTACAAAGGAAAATGTTAAATACTTTTCCGAGTGACTGTACGGGAAAATTGCCTTCTAAAGTTCATTAACCTAACTCCCCCCCCACTTCTTAAGATATTATTGGGGTTCCTTAGTAAAATATTAAGACATTAAGCCGCTCTATGATGTTTTTATGGGCGATCTGTCAAAGAGACTACCCATTTATACGGCCTCGCGGTTGTAATATAGGAAAATTGATGTAATCATACAACGGATGTCCCCGTGGTCTTTCAGAAGCACATTGTGATAAACGTAGTTCAAAATATAAACGTTGTACAAAACCTTAATTTTCTTTAAAATAACCGAAAAAATATTTTGATTTTGGTAAAACTCATTTAAATTAATCTGTATTTATACTAATATTATATCTATAAAAAGAGAAAAGATTTGTATGCATGTATGTATTTTTGTATGTTTATAATGAATAAACTCAAAGAATACTGGACCGATTTCAAAAATTCTTTCACCCATAGAAAGCTACATTATCAGCGAGCAACATAGGCTACTCGCCCCCCCCCTTTACAACCCCCCCCCCCCCATACAAAACGAATAATATTTTATTTATTATTTTATAAAAAGATGCGGAAAAAGTCGCGTGCAACAGCTAGTATTAAATAAAAATATATAAATTCTAAATTAATTGAAAATATTCCAATTTTTATTTTTAATCCTTTAATAGTCTGATTGTAGAGGCAGTTATACATATAACATACTAGCTGGGCCTACAACTTCGTACGCGTAGTACCGGTATAGTGAGTAACTTTTTTTTTTTATGTTATGTCGACAGACAGGCTGACGGTCCACTTGATGGTAGGTGGCTACCGTCGCCTATAACACAAGCAACGCTACAGGTGCTGCAAGTGCGCTGCCGACTACAGTAGGATTAAGGATAAGGGATTAGGAGGGGATAAGGAAATGGGCTCTGGCATCCCTTACTCACTCACCGAAACACAACAGCACGTATATGCTGTTATTTCACGGTGGTCTTCTGTAAGGGGGTGGTCACTGCCGCCAGGCGGGCTGCCCAAATGACTGCGAAACTTTTTTGTTTGTAAACCTATTGGAATAAAACAAACACTAAATGTCACAGGAGGCTTGCTACAATACATCAGTGAAAACCGCATTCAAATCGGATAGGCCGTTTCTGAGATTAGCGTGCACAAACGTACAAACAAACAAAAATTCTAAAAACTATTTTTTTTGACCTCAGTAACATACTTGTTTTTTGAAAAAATAATTAATATACAGGCACAGCTCGTTTACGATTTTACTATATGTATATATATGTAACATACACTATATTATCTATAAACATATTACATACAGCATAACCTGATGAAGTATTTACCTGCAAGTGCTATTGATTTATTAATCCTAACTAAGATATTAATATAAAAAATCTATGTATGTATGTATGTTCCCTATGAACTCCAAAACCGTTCAACCATTTTGATGAAATTTTTAGGCAATCTTCAGACTACCATCCCAGCGGGTAAAGCTGTTAAATTTAGTAGCGATTGGATAAAAAGATTTTTTCCCCTTACAAATTAATACAAAATTAGATATCTTCTATGAGCAATAAATACTGAATAAATGGTTTAACACCTAAGAAAAAATTACAGTAGTCTTATAAACACTGTATAAGAATGGCTTTGAAAATTGATTTTAAAATGCACTATGAAAAATGACGAAGTACGCTTCTGACGACGGCAGGTGCTATTGGCAAATACGTCAATAAGTACATTTAACTAGATATAAGAATTGACGAAAATTATTAATAATAATATTTTTCTGTTACTTTGTGCCCGTCGTCCGACAGAAGAACTCGATAAATTAGTTTTTATGGGAAAAGTATTTCTTCCGGGAATCGAACCAGAGAATACTAGAATAGAAGCGATAAGGCAAGCACCCTAACCACTCATCCAACAAAGGATAAGAATTTATGAAAGGTTAAGGGATGAAGGTATCCCTTACCATAGATAAAATACTACTTAACCAGTATAGATGGTCAACCTCCATATAACGATCTGAAGCCAATTTCATATTGGGATTTCGACTCACTAGATGTCACTAATAGTCTCGAATTTAACATTAATGTGTATTTTGTTAAAAATTATAACCAACAAATTCAATCCGCAGTTATAGTTCTTATTATCGTGGTAATAACTAGAGGGCGACGTTGCTGGGAGTACTTTTATGTATGATATTGTTCCATTTCATGCATATTTTAATGAAAATGATAGAAACATTTTATTTAGATATTTAATATTATTATATCAGAAAACATTATGTTATTAATTTGTTTTACAATTATAATGCATAATGACCATAGTACAAAAATAACAAATTAAAATGTGTGAGTTATCATTTTTTTCTTCGTAACATAATCGACAAAAACTGGTTAATTTTTATCTATGTTATAACTAACTGAACCTGGCCACGCTTTGCTGTAAGCTCATTTTTATTTTCGTTTCCGCTGAAAATAAAAAAAAATAATAAATAATAAATTTTCGTTTCTTCGGAATAGAAAGTATATATAAACACTCTTGATATAAAATGCATCGTTTTGCAAAAAAATTAAGTTAATCCATCACCCAGTTTTTCAACTTTCTGAACACAAACATACGTACCTAAGCAAAATTATATCGAAGTATGTAAAGATTATGAATACAAATAACAAAAAACATAATTAATAAAATTTTATCGATTGACAAGACGTTTTTCTATTATAGGATATAATCGGTCAGTAATTAACGTTTTATTTATTTATTTATTTGTACAAGTATGTCACACCAACAACATATATATTAAACATTTGCCTTTAAAGTAAGTGGCGACAAAAATTCCGATATACATGTCAATGAGAGGTATGCTCACCGTTTACAAGCATAACAATACAGCATACAATTAATAAAAATTTTGGAGATAAAAATCACAAATTAACAGAACAAAAATTTTATATTACTATCTAAGGTCAAAATGCATAACTACCTACAAACTAAACAAAATAAAAAGGTTCAGATTACCCTATTTACTGTGATCACCAATGAGCTTCAAAATCTTACGCCGGAACACAAGCCGCGAGTCATGGAAAATGTCAAGTTCGAGATCATTAATTGCTTTTTTGACTAATAAGTTGTAACTGTTACAGACACGAACTATGGGGCTATTGGTACCAACATTGCTTTTACACAGTGGAATATGAAATGTACGAGTAATAGGTTGTCTAGGAGTAGTTCTCGGTACATTAAAGTATATATTTTTTAAGAGATCAGAATTCATAGAAGTGTCATTCAAAATCCTATGTAAAAAAATCAGGTCTTTTATTATTCGTCGATCATACAACGAATGTAATTTAAAGAACTTAAGGCGATACCGATAGCTACATCTGTGTGATATACCACTAGATATGTACGCAAGCTGGCGAGTAAACATTCTCTGCACCCTTTCAATCCGCTGTGAGTGAATGCAATACACAGGATTCCATACGATAGACGCGTATTCCAAGCAACTGCGAACAAGTGCATTATAGAGCAAAATCCTGGTGCTGATTCTTTTAAAAGACTTAGTATTTCTTTTTATGAATCCCACCATACGAGATGCCTTGCTAACAATCTCATTTATGTGCAATACGCCATAAATGCCATAATGTTTTAGTTCCTTATTGCCCTATTTTTTAGAACAGAACCTATACCGTTCATACGGCCCTTTTATCGTTGTTCGTGCCCACTTCTTTTATATTTTAAATAAATTTTAGTAGTGCCATCTCTTGTACATGAGAATTGACTGAATGGTCGACTGCAGCGACTCTAGCGGATTTTTAATGACAACAAATAAGCGACAAACTACACAGGCGGCATCTAGATATAAGCGAAATTGGATAGGGTACGGATTCAATGTACGTGAGTGACCATCTATACTGGTTAAGTAGTATTTTATCTATGCCCTTACTCACTCACCGAAAAACAACAGCATGCACATGCTGCTGCTTGCAAGAACCAGACCTGACCCAGCTTTGAAAAGTTGGGTCAGGAATCGAACCTATGACCCCTAAGACTTTAACCACTTGACTAGTTGGCTCGTCAAAACGCTTCATATTCAAATTGACGTCTTATTAAAATTGTATTTAAAATCTGTACACACAATCCTCACCGTATCCGCTTTTAGACAGCTTATTAAGCAGACACTTGGCCTATTAGCTTAGAAAATAGGTTACCCCGCAAGACAATAGATCTAAACTTAGATAAGGCTTGCATTTTTCTATTCACTTTGTCTATCTAAGAACAACAAAGTCTTCAAACCTAGATATATCAATAGGGGATCGGACAGTAATCAGATTAAAATCTAAAATGTACTTAAAAAGAAAATATATAATTTTTCACGATTATTTATCGAATAATAATTTAATATAATTCATTTAAATATTTTTAAATGAAGAAATAAAATTTTATTATTTACAATATTTTTAATCTATACTGAAACACCAATCGCAGTGCGTGACGTCGTTTGTGGGCAATCATTGTCTTATGCCAATGCAGCTGTTTTGTTATGATATGACCACAAATGACGTTACGCGCTCTCAGATGAACTATCGTGGCGTTTTGGCGGCATTTTCAAACAAACAATATTAAAACATGATTTTGAGTACCTAAAAGGCTATAAATAAATAAAATAGTATTTTTTATGGGAATAATTATGGGAATAAATATCCATGAAGATTAATTTAAAACACTTTCTGAAAATTTGTCCGATCCCCTATTGGTTGAAAAATTAGGTTTTTATAAAAGATACAATATCACCGATTTTCTTTGAACTTTGATTGACGCTTTTTGTCTTTTTATGCGTCAACTCTTTTTAACTTCAATCAAAGGTTAGGGTGTGATTAGGGTGCTTGCCTTAACGCTCAGTTCTAGGGCTCCCGGGTTCGATTCCCAGCAGGGTCAACTTTGAAAATTGAACTTTTCAAATTTGGCTCTGGTCTGGAACTGGAAAGTAGTGGCAGGGCACACTGCGTTTCGCAGTCATTTGGGCAGTAACCACCCCCTTACAGAAGACCAGCGTGAAATAACAGCACATGTGCTCTTGTGTTTCGGTGAGTGAGTAAGGTATGACAGAGCCCATTTCCCTATCCCCTCCTAATCCCTTATCCTTAATCCTACTGTTCTATTGATTCAGAACTGATTCAGAAATTGTTGATTTATTAAAAACCTGTACCCGGCTTCGCATGTATGCCTTTTTTCCTGCATACTCTTGATCCACTAGTGAAAACCGTATCAAATTCCGTTGGATGGTTTTGATTTTAGAAGAAGCGGAGAAAGAGACGGAAGCGGTTAGTAAACTTTATTTTATACTAGCTTACCCCGCAACTTCGTACGCGTAGTACCGGTATAGTGCGTAACTTTTTTGTTTGAAAACCTATTGGAATAAAACAAACACTAAATGTTATGGAAAGCTTGCTACAATACACCAGTGAAAACCGCATTCAAATCGGTTAAGCTGTTTCTAGATCTGTCTGTGAAATGTCACGTTTGTTGACATTTCACAGACTTTGACGTCACATTCGAACTGACCGTTTCAAGTATTTTGAATTTCCCACAATTTTTTTGCACTTTTTAATAATTATTTTCTTAACGAAAAAGAAACAATATAAAAAAATATTTACATAGACATAATTGTAAAGCAAAAATTTTTATAAAAAATATTTAACCCTTTTTTTGAGTTAGACGCATATTCCCCATTGGACTGTATGTCCCATTCAATTGTTCCAGTATTTTCACTGTATGATGATATGCGTGACAATTCTCACTTTTTCAACTAAAAAAAAGAACTGGCACAAAAAAATAACAATGAAACAAACAAATTTACGAAAAAACAATTATCTATTCGAAAAACACAAAAAGAATTATCACTTTTATATTATTTTGTTATTATAATAGGTAAATGTAATAAAAAAACAAATATTTAAAAGTGTCAAACGTGTGGAACGGAACTTGTATAGGGATTGACACTAGGGATATTTACATATATTCGATATAACGAAAGTACTCTATGTTTGCCATAGGATATCGGAGATTTAACAAATATTTTTTTCTATTATATATATTAATAAAAACATCGTATTTTGATAATAAAACTAAAGCTGACTAATAATAACAATAAAACAAAAGTAAATTTTGTTCTAAGTATGATACAAGTTGTCAAGTTTCGAGTTCTGACAGTACCTAATGAATAAATAAATTAGTATTTTAAACAGACTGCACTGTATTCTATAATTTATTTAACATAACCTGTTTTTTAAGATTTAAGAATTTATTTCTATATCTAAAAATTTCGATTTCGATTCCATTTGCTTTGACAACTGATTCGATATTTTCAAACAATCGATTAAAAGTCGTTAGGTTGCATCACTAAAATTGTCAGTTACGAACTGTCACTCATATCATCATACAGTGAAAATACTATAATGATAATAATACATATAATAATATTATTGTTAATAACAACTATATGAAATCAAAACATACCCCTAAAATTACATCCCCACCCCTCAAGGTTAGTAAAATTAATGTAACGGAACCACCGAGCACTAAATATTGTCACGGTTGGCCGATTTTATTTTTATTATCCATTACTTCTGTCATAGGGGTCTCGGATGCGTTATGGGGTTATATACTTGGTCATCCATGACGTACAAATAAATTTCAGTATACCTCATTATGCCCAAATTATTTTTAACAGGGCCAAACAATCATAATACCAAAAAAAAAACATTCGGTTGAATATGTTGACATATATATGTATGTATATTAATTTTTTTTTATGTTATGTCGACAGACAGGCTCACGGTCCACTTGATGGTAGGTGGCTACCGTCGCCTATAACACAAGCAACGCTACAGGTGCTGCAAGTGCGCTGCCGACTACAGTATGATTGGATAAGGGATTAGGAGGGGGGATAAAGGAAATGGGCTATGGCATCCCTTACTCACTCACCGAAACACAACAGCACGTATATGTTGTTATTTCACGGTGGTCTCCTGTAAGGTGGTGGTTACTGCCGCCAGGCGGGCTGCCCAAATGACTGGGAAACGCAGTGTGCCCTACCACTACTTTTCAAATCCAGACCAGAGTCATTTTTTGAAAATTAAATTAAATTTTCCAAAGTTGACCCCGCCGGGAATCGAACCCGGGGCCCCTGAGACGTTAGGCAAGCATCCTTGCCACGCATCCAACGGGCCGTCAAAAAATATAAAAATTATATATTAAAAGTTACAAAATTAAAATTGTATATTAAAATTTACAAAAAATTGTATTTATATATTGAGCAAATAAATTATTTTGAATATGAATTTTATATCTAACACTCTTAATGTGGCCTTGTGTTTAAAGGTTTCAACAGCTACGAAGATTGGTTAAGATTTATTTTTTTCATTAAAATTTTTCTTACAAGCAAAAATAATTCTAATTTCACCCGCGTGGCCCCATAATTGAATGGACACGATACTAACACAACAGAGTTCCTTTTATTAGCCAAATCAATCTTGTTAAAATAATAATGGAACAATTTATAATCAGCCTACTTATACACAACAAACTTTTAATAATCTACTCGCAAACAAGTCTAAAAAAATTACGTCCAAATATTCTTGCGCACAGAAACATAGTCTTCCCGTCTCAGTGGAGCGATTGCGAATGATCATGTGTGTATTAAATATTAATTACTCGTAAACTACAATGTCAAATGAAAAATTAATTCACAAAGGTCTAGATAATCTGTGAAGTGATATTACTGATAATTTTTTAGGTTTGTAATTTGTGTCATTTTGAAAATAACACAAAAAACGATAAAAATGATAGGTAACTTGGTGATTTTGTTTTATTGGGAAAATTTCATTGTATAATATTTTCTGTCCACATGTATTAATCAATATATAAATATTTTCTTAATTGGACTTTATATGCTTAGATAAAATTCAAATCTAGGATTAGCTATTTCTATTTATACGCGCTCTTGTTTCCAATCTACTTAAAAATGTGTCAAAATGGCACTGTAACAAAACATCCCCTTTTTTACTAAACATCGCCAAATAAATAATTACATAAAGTAATGACTAATCATAGTGTTACGAACAGTACCAAATGGATTTAGGTACCATTCGCCCCCAAGATTCATCCAAAATATTTTTTCCCATCTGGCCCGAAAAACTATATTCCATTCACCCGAATTTTAACACTAACAAAACACCCCTTTATACTTATCATGTTGAAATAAATAATACAAAGATTAATAAATTTAAGTGAAATTCATATATTTTTTTACTATTTATAACATTCATGATAATAATAAGGTGACCGAGGTGACCGCCGTGTGGGACGTCGATTCGACAATTATCGCCCCGATCGTCTCAGCGAACGGTCTTATAGCGAAGAGCCTCGACCAACATCTCAAGAGGCTCTCACTAGATGGCTGGATCAAGGGGCAGATACAGAAGGCGGTACTTCTGGACACGGCACGAATTGTCAGGAGGTTCCTCACTCTGCAGCCCTAACCACAGGTAGCTTGGGCCTTGCCCCGCTATCTGCGGAATCCTAGTTTTAATTTTTTTATAATATAAATTGTTTGTTTGTTTTTTAATAATTATATTGTAATAAATATGTGAATAATAAAAGTAACAACTTTATTATTCACGTTTCGCAGTCATTTGGGCAGCCCGTCTGGCGGCAGTAACCACCCCCTTACAGAGGACCACCGTGAAATAACAGCACCTGTGCTGTTGTTTTCGGTGAGTGATTAAGGGATGCGAGACTCTCGCATCCCTTAATTCTTTCCCTTAATTCGCAGCGAGAGCCCATTTCCCTATCCACGTCTAATCCCTTATCCTTAATCCTGCTGCAGTCGGCAGCGCACTTGCAGCAGTTTAGGCGTTGCTTGTGTTATAGGCGACGGTAGCCACCTACCATCAAGTGGACCGTCAGCCTGTCTGCCGACCTTAACATAAAAAAACGTGTGTACATATCTTTTTAAAAATTATACAAATACTGTACATACATACATTGTGTGATATATACATTTATATATCACACAAACATTAGAAAGAAAATTAAATTAATAATCGCTTCACCTATCACCTTCTATTGAGGTGATAGGCTCAATATTATCACTCTCATTATTATTGGGGAGTCCACCTTCCCAGCGGCTACCTTCAATAGCGTGTCGGGGCTGTCCCGTACTCTAGTCATCAGGGATGCTAATCTCATTCGCATTATAGCGTAAAAATCTGTAACTCTTGCATTTGCAAACATCCCCGATGCACTACAGTAGCGCGGCAGCCTCAGAAACACTCTGAAGGAGTTGTTTTATTGGACGCGCAGGACATTAAATATTTTTGAGTGTAGTTAACCCACAGGTTATATGTACAAAAAGCTCGGTGCGAAGTACTTTTTTTAAGGAATGTCTAGTTTGAAGAAGGTTTAACTTAAAGTTTAGTAAAAATTTAACGCAATAAAATAGAATTAAGTAGTACCAGTAGTGTTACCTTAAAAATAAAAACAAAATATTTTTTAAATATTAAATTATTGAGTTTAGTTAGGTACTGTTTGCAAAATATAATTGTACATTTTACGTCACTGTTGACCTACTAACATGGTATTGGATCCACTAACTGAGCGGAGAAATGTATTATATTTGTAACCATTATTTTTTATGAAATAGATTGCCAGGAACATGATGGTTGAGTTCTAGGACTGACGTTGTTACCCTGTTGTCTATGTTTAAAAAGAAAAAAATATTAGGTCGGGGAAAAGTCTTTTCACATGTAGTATGTATAAACTTGTAATAAAACCTCTTTGGCTGTACTATTTGTATCTGGCCGGTTTTGATGGCATTAAAAAAGGCTGCATTTCAAAAAAAGAAACAAATTAGTAAAATGTTGTTTCCAGCTATTTTTCATTTGTTTTTCTTTCTGTCAAAATTAAGTGAATCAAATGAAGAAATTTAAAATTTTATTACAAAAAAGGAAAAAATACAAGGCAAGCCGCGAAAAAAAATTGTGACGTTTATGGACCTAATGCAGTGTCAGTAAGAGTAGCACAAGGTTGGTTTAAGCGTTTTCAATCTGGGAATTTTGATGTCAAAGATGCACCTCGCTCTGGTAGCCTTGTTAGGGATAAAATGGACGCCATTTTTTTTATGTTATGTCGACAGACAGGCTGACGGTCCACTTGATGGTAGGTGGCTACCGTCGCCTATAACACAAGCAACGCTACAGGTGCTGCAAGTGCGCTGCCGACTACAGTAGGATTAAGGATAAGGGATTAGGAGGGGATAAGGAAATGGGCTCTGGCATCCCTTACTCACTGACCGAAACACAACAGCACGTATATGCTGTTATTTCACGGTGGTCTTCTGTAAGGGGGTGGTCACTGCCGCCAGGCGGGCTGCCCAAATGACTGCGAAACGCAGTGTGCCCTACCACTACTAAAAAAAAAAGTGTAAAAGTGTAGTAAAATCGGCATATCAGTAGTTACAAAATAGCTAAAAAATTGGGAACTAACCACAAAACAGTTTTGACCCATTTGAAAGAAGCTTAGTACACAAAAAAGCTCGATATTTGGGTGCCATACGAGCTCACTAAAAGAAACCTTATGAATCGTGTACTCATTTGCGATTCTTTATTGAGACCTAATGAAACCGAAGCGTTTTTGAAGAGACTGATAACTGGTAATGAAAAGTGGATCACGTACGACAAGCATGAGCCAAAAAGGTCGTGGTCAAAGGTCAGTCAGGATTCACACTGTGTCAAATCCGGGTTAACTCGCAATAAGGTGATGCTGTGTGTATGGTGGGATTGAAAGGGCATTGTTCATTATGAGCTTTTATCGCCGGACAGAACCATCGATTCGGATCTTCAACAACTGATGAGATTAAAGCAAGAAGTTGATAGAAAACGGCCGGAATTGATTAATAGAAAGGGTGTGGTTTTCCATCACGACAACGCTAGACCTCACACATCTTTAGCCACTCAGCAAAAATTAAGAGTTTGGCTGGGAGGCGTTAATGCATCCGCCTTATAGCCCTGACCTTGCACCTTCAGATTTCCACCTGTTTCGGTCTCTTCAGAATTCTTTAGGCAGTGTAAGGTTAACATCACGAATCAAAAATCCCAAAATTTCTATAGCAACGGGGGATTGCTAGTTTTCTAACATAGCCTAGCTCACTGTCTACCTATGTGAAATCTAATGTTACGACTAATTATGGAAAGTTCTGGAAGAGGCGTTCACGCCGGCCGAAAGTCCCGAACGTACCACCCTATCGATGGTAGCCACGCCCCTTCCCTAGTGGTGTCAAAGGGGATTGGTCCTTGTGTTTACAACTTTAAGTTTGCATTTCCACGGAAATAGCATTCCCGCACTTTCAACGGCTTGTTTACGGTCTTGTTTAGATTTTCTGAAAGATTCGAATGCATCGGGGCGTTGCTTGGTGTCAAGTATGAATAAGAGAGCCAGCGGGCAAGATCAGTTAGTTGGACGATAACAAGCGATTCGAAAGCGACTCTTCGGAGCTTTTGCGAAGTTATTTGCGGCAGTGAACCGGGGACATAGGCTAAGTTTAGTGATTTTGGAAGTCATCTTGATTTGTGAAAATATGTAAATCGTTCGTTTCGCCCTTACACGGCATTTTCACTCACCCCGTACGTAACAATATATTACGTAACAATTCCATTCAAAGAATTAAACGTGTCCAAACCACAAAATAAACTCGCAATGGAATTTCAAAGAAAGGCTCAGAAAAAATTATTTTAATGAAAAAATATATTTACTACTAAGAATTTCAAAACTTTCTCCTACTTACATAGTTTCAACCCAATAACTTAGGGGAGTCTGAAGTGTGCTTCAAGTTTAAGTAATGAAATTGGATGCTTGGCATGTAGACGAATCACATGTAGGTACAATGTAATGTTCATCAAGTTCATCAAGTTGACCTACAATTAAGGCAACAATGTTTTTGAAAGAATTTGTTGCAGATTCATTTGGACCGTCTATATTTATTATATATTATCTTTATAATTAATATATCATTATATATTTAATGAAAAATCTTTTAGAAACTGTCTTAACCCTTTCTTAAATGTAACATTTAAAAATATTTTCAAAATATTGTCTTAATCAGAACCTTCCTCGGACTTCAATGAATATTTTAAAATATTAATTTATCTATCTAAATAGATAAAAAAAATTTTTTTCCTCCAAAAATATAAACACTGATGACGCCATATATTATACTACAATAGAATTAGATTAAGGTAGAATTTGGGTAGAACCGCTTAACAGGGAACGCTAGCAGCGTTTTTCCATAAAAATGTATTCCCCTATTTTCTCCCTGAATAATGCTTCTAGAGCAATAATTTTTTGTCATAAAATCTAGGTCTGCTAAAGCTATGTCTTTTTTTCCACCAACTAATTACATAAGAAAATATAACTCTTCAGAAATGGTAATAAATGGCCCTTTTATACCACCCTAATCAGACGACTATGAAACAAATTTGAAAGATTTTTAAGATAAAAAAAAATTGATAGGGACATAGCCTCATTCATCTGCAAAATATTTGTGCAAGAAATTATTCGTTAGGCTCAATTTTTAGGGAGAAAACAGGGGAATACGAAACCTCGATTTAGTCAAAAATTTAGTAGGTATATCGGTCTGAGCTGCATTTGTCCCTATTGCACTCTACAGGGGAAGGCTGAAGGTGAGGGGGGGGGTTCAGACTAATATGTATATAACAAAGGAAGTGGTATTTATCGATAAAGTTATCGATACTCTAGAGTTGCCACGCAGCAAACACAGACTATTCACACACACATAGAGAGCTTGCTGGTAAGGGCACAACGCGATAGCAATAGTTTCTTCAAATACCTATTTTTCAAATTCCGCTGGACCCGCGTTCCCTCTTAAAATAACGTAACAAGTATATAGATAATAGTGTCAATAGGTAACTGGATATTATTTATATTATTACTTATATATTATTAATTACTTAACTAGTCGTTTTGCTACCATGAAATGTAGACCTTTCACCAGAAAGTCATTTTGCGGTCTAGTCGTTTTACTGCTAAGCCATTCGGAGATATAGGCATTCCACGAGGTGGCCGTTTTGCGATCTAGTCGTTTTGATATTAAGCCATTCTGAGACGAAGACCTTCTGCTCGATGGTCGTGTTACTACAATGTCATTTCGAGATATATGCTTTCTGCAGCTATGGTCGTTTTGTGAGCTAGTCCTTATGCAGATATAGTCATTTTGGAGATCCAGTCGTTTTGATACCGACCCCTTTATATTATTTAGTTACATTCTACATACTCAGATATACTACGTTTTATAAGGTTCAAATAGTTCATTTTTTCAACGACAGATGTTACAAGTCAAAGTGACAGATAAGGTAAGGCTTTTTATGATAACGTAAGCCTATTTGTTAGTCTCATGTATTATATAATTTTATTAACAATAATAGTCATATATAAAGATACATAGACAAGCTTATAATAAATATACCATGGCGAATTCGATTAAGGGGTCGGGATGCACTCCAGCCTTCTTATCACCCGTAAAGCATTTACGTGAGAAATTTTATTACACTGTTTTAAAAACACCGCATTGCGGCGGGCGTCTCGGTACACCCAATGTCGAAACGTAGAAAAAATCCTTTTGAATGTGGTTTCGGAATGTATAAAAGCGAATTTCGGTCTAAGCCCGAGTACAAACAAAAACGAAAAAGCGTTTTTAAAAAACTCATTTGAAAAATTAATTGTGGGAACAAAGCATCGAATGGAGTTAAAAAAAAACATTATATGTACTGGCAACCCTAATATAAAAAAAATGTTGAACAAAATATTGTATCGCTGTACGCTGGGGTTGTGCTTGCCTTGAGGCTATTTTTCGTAGCCCTCTGTATTCTTAAAAAGCCCAAGCTACCGGCTTTTGTTTTTGCATGTGTTAATAATATATTGAAAATGCTAAGTCGTGCCCTTCTGCAAAATTTCAACAGTAGTGATGGGGCGGTTGCGATAAAATTCATTTCGTATCGATGATTTTTAAGTTAGTGAGCACGTGTAATTTTACGGTTACAATTTGAAACATCAATTTATTGCTCAGTGAAAATAAAATTTAAAAAAAAACATTTAATCAACAAATAGCCTTAGTTAGAGGCTTTACGCACTAGCGATTGACCGCCTCCGCGGTTCATTTGAGCAGTCCAACCGCTTAATGCGGTTTCATCGCGGTTTCTTCGCGATTGGCCGCCATAGCGGTCAGCCGCGATGAAACCGCGTTAAGCGGTTGGACCGCTCGAAGGCGCGTGGCCCATAAACAAAATGGACGCCGTCGAGATTGCTTGTGTTATTTATTTTTACTCCCGAAAACAACGAAAGAAAAATAAAAAAAAGATACTGGATTCATCCTTTACTAGAAACACGCAACGAATTTGGCCAGTTCGCAAGTTGTTTTCAAGAACTGAAAAAGCACACTCACGTACAAACTCATCGGCGGCTCACCGCAAACTAAAATCGCCAGTGCGTATAAACAAGATGACGGCCAGCCGCGAAGCGGGCCGCAGCTCTCCATTCAACCGCCGCGGTTGACATTTTGTGGCGGTTAAGTGCGTACAATCACAGGCGGTTGCTTATTAAACCGGAAAAGCGGCTAGCCGCGCGGTTTGCCGCCCCCGCGGTTAACCGCTAGTGCACAAGGTGAGTTAATGTTTTATTTTATTTTATTATTTTAATTAATACAAAGTCATACAGCGCTTGATATCGACTAATAAAATACAAGTAAATACATATTATGTACCTATGCTTTAAATTTTAACGCCAATAACGGACTTCCTTTTTATGTTCAAAATAGATATTAACATGATAATAAAAATATTAAATAAAATATTAAGAAGAGACGTATTGTGTAGTGTGTATAATGCATGTGTGTAAGTGTGTGTGTGTATGTGTGTATGAGGTGTGTAGGTGAGGAATACTGTTTTTATACTGTTTAATTATTATACTGTTATTATACCACAATACTGTTATTATGGTATATAGAATGATTATACATTAACCTTCTGATTTTCATTGTTGATAAGTTTTTTTATCAACAATGAAAATCCGTTTTATTAAAAAAAAAATTAATAATAAGAACCTATATGAACATTAAAAATAAGAGAATAATACAAAAACGTGGTTAAAATCTTTTGTCATTATAGGTGTGGGGGCACAGCGACCTATATTATCTTAATTAAAGCCATATTAAGGTCCGGCTTCCTTGAAAATTACGATTGTTTGCCTTAAGGTTGAGTAAACCAAATATCTTATCAATGTAAAATGTCAATTATATGTTTTTTAAAACTTTTTCTTGTCATTGTCCAGTCAGAAACACAATTAATGGAAATTGACTGGACGCTTGTTTTTTAAATGAGCCCTTTTTTCAAGATTTTTTTGTTTTTCTCCCAAACGACTTAAGTTACACAATGCAAAATAAATACACAAAGAAAATACTGTTTATTAGTTACAAACCAGACAAAAATTACCTAGACCGAATATTATTCCTATAATAAATCAAATTTGATTTGCGACTGTGAAGAATACGGTCAAACGGATCATTCGATATTCAACCTTATTCGGACCAGCATAAGGTTGAATATCGAATCATTTGTACCGTGTTATCGCGGTCTTCGACTTTCAGTATTCAACCTATTTAGGACGAGCATAAGGTCATGGTGACGAGCATGAGGTATATTAAAATATTTTCTTAATATAATTATCGTAAGTAGTTATGAATTATGCTTTAATAATATCGATAAAATGATAAATTTCCAACACTAGTACGTAAACCGAGCATAGGGGCAAAGCAAACAAGTAGCGATGTAATTATACAGGTTGATGGAATTTCGCGTTCGCGCCACACACACGCACACACATGATTAACACAACATTCAGTGTAATGATTTGTTAAATTTGTTAGTACTACCAAGACGCCAAGAATATTATATAGACTTTTAAAAATTACCATTTCACGACTGATTAGTTGTAGATTAAATAAAATTAATAAATAATAATGTGTATGTATAATTAATATTAATATTATTACGTGCGGGGTGAGTTATAATGTCGTGGATTTATTTTAACATCTCTGGGATGCTTTAAAAAACGACTTCGCTCATCATTGATGGATGTGCAGAGAAACGCTTAGACGAGACAGTTTATGGGGGCGGCCGGTCCATTTGACGTACATTCTCGTGTGCTATTGTATATTTACAGTGACGTTGCCATATAGATAACTAGCTAGTGAAAGCCTTCAATAGTTTTTAAGAAAATTTGCAATAATTTCAGCCATGGATTGTAATCGTGTTATGAATTGTCCCGCGTAAATGTTTTTTTGTTTTCCTTTTCTTTGAATTTCTGGTCCCTGGCAGAATATCAGTGTTGTGGTCCGCACCACAACTGTATACTGAGTCAGGGTTCCTTTTCCTCTTCTTACTTGTTTATATATTTGTTTGTTTGTAATTATTATTTGTTCATATATGTATATTGTGTTTATTAGAGGAATAAAAGATGCTTTCTTTCTTTCTTTCTAACAAACCAAAATGACTGCCGAAATCACCAAACTTGTCCGATGAAACCGTTAAACTTGCCAAAAGTCGTCAATGATTCACTTAATGTGTCGCCGGTTCACTTCACCTTACAGAATACCACCGTGAAATAATAGCATATACGTGCTGTTGTGTTTCGGTGAGTGAGTAAGGGATGCCAGAGCCCATTTCCTTATCCCCTCCTAATCCTTTATCCAATCCTACTGTAGTCGGCAGCGCATTTGCAGCAGCTGTGGCGTTGCTTGTGTTATAGACGACGGTAGCCACCTACCATTAAGTGGACCGTCAGCCTGTCTGTCGACTTTAACATAAAAAAAAGCAAAAGCTCCGTAGAGTCGCTATCGTACGGGCCTAACTAACTCTCGGCAGGCTGCACTCTTATTTATACTTGGCGCCAAACGCCTCGATGTATTTTAAATTTTCCAGAAAATGTAAACATGATTATAAACATGATTATAACAGCCATTGAAAGTTCGGGAATGCTATTTCTGTTGAAATGTTCTATTTTTGTAAACATAAAGACCAATTTCCTTTAACACTAGTCGAGAAGGGACGTGGCTACCATTGTTAGGGTAGAACGTTCGGGAATTTTTCCAGAACGTTCCATAGTTATTCGTAACAATATATTTAAAATGAAAATTAACTAATTACCAGTTAACAAATGTTATCCCAATCCTATTAATATGTATCCTACTAATATTATAAATGCGAAAGTTTGTATGTTTGTTACTCAATCACGTCAAAACGGCTGAACGGATTTGATGAAATTTGGCACACAGATAGTTTATTATCAGTTATTAGTTATAGCACACAGATAGTTTATTATCAATTATTAGTTATTATCAGTTATATAGTTTATTTATTATCATATAGGATACTTTTATCCTGGAAAAATGTTAATTTCCCTAGGAAGCGTCTAAAAACATAAAAAAATCGGCGTCACCGTCGCCACAGCGACAAAGATATTATGTTACTCATATGTTTCTCACGTGTTATATTTTTCATTTATCAACACGGATGAAGTCGCAGGCATTAATTAGTATATTATATATATATATATATATATATATTATATAAATGCGAAAGTTTGTGAAGATGGACGTTTGTTACTCAATTACGCAAAAACGTCTTAATGGATTGGAATGAAATTAGGCACGCATATAGTTTATTACTTGAATTAATCCATTTACAGATCCATGGAGAAATCCATTTACAGACTTCCTACCGCTGGCTAGACGGTAGGGGTATGTGGGGATCACCAGTGTCATGCTATGCTAGGTCATAGCGGCACTAGCACTACCCACTAAAACTCCCCGGTGTCTTCTTGCCCTTCGAGAGGAATGGACCGGGCTCTGCCGGGGCAACAACTCCGATCCAAATAGGATCCTCCCTAGGGAACTTAACATTTTTCCAGTATAAAAAGTATGCTATATGTCAATCCAGATATTAAACTATCTGTGTGCCAAATTTTATCCAAATCCGTTCAGACATTTTTGCGTGATCGAGTAACAAACATCGAAAGATGGCAGCGAAAAAGTAAAAATTTAAATTAAACGAATGAATTAAATGAAATTAAATAAAGTTAACTTCATTTACATATATTATATCCTTTTTGGTTTTTTTTTTAAATATCATAATCTGCATGACCACTGTTGGGACATGCGCACAACGTTCGAAGTCTTCATGAGGGAGACAGACATATACATATATCTCTGCACCGTTCGGTCGGCATCGGTTCGGTGCACCCTACTATAGTACGGTCATTCTATGAATGCGTTTTTGACACTTCTTTATGTCCATTGCATAAAGTTGATTTCCGAATAAACGATACAGAAAATGTATGGAATTGACACCTGTCAGAACAGCACTCTTATAATGGCCGGAGTATAGCAATATATGAGTGTTAAATATATGGATGATATAGACTACATAGACACAAACTCTACGGCTTGCCCACAGATCAAACCTGCGTTTAATACATTTAAAGCTTGGTTTCATTGCCAACTCAACAACTACTAAGAACGGTTGGTATGATAATAGGTTTCTTTGCTTTCGACTGTACAATGTACAGTCAGATTAAATTCTGTTGTATTCAAATCGCGCGTCCCCAATGTAGACGTACCGTCGGACTAATGGCGTTCAGAGGCACATTAAATTCGTATTCTGTACAAATTAGCCATCAAATAGACAACGGCACGAGAGAGAACCCGGCGTCTATCGAACACACTAAATTACAATTTGCAATTAATAATTCATGTCCTCAAAGGCGCGTGTCTCGTTGGCTTGATGGCCGCATTAAACGAATGGCTATTCTCAGAAAAAAGTTCACTAATATTCTTTTTCCTGGTTTCTTTCACGATGTTCAAGATAAGCATCAATCTGGTATGAGAAGACGTAGCTGACAAATGTCAATATTAAAGATGACATTGACAACGTCATCTTTGACACTACTACTAAATCTGTGTACAGCACTATGTACAGAAGAATTTGTAGTGTCATGTAAACTTTAATATTATTATTAATATATTATTATTGATATAATAAATTATTTAATATTATATCAAGTAATATAATACAATATTATGTTATATTTATTAATAAACTTCGTATATAATATAATGGGCGATTGTATAATCACTGTCCCAAACTTTCATATATACGTCTACGACGAGATTTTACTGCCCCTGGCAGTGTTGGGGGCTGTATTACAGTATATCAAATATGGAATCATGAAATTTTGGACTGTGGCACAGGCTCAATACCTATTTATTTCATAATATAATAAAAAAGCCAATATATTAATGAAATTTTACAAATTTACAACCTTGCATTTTGACTTAAATATTATTAATCTTATATTAATTATTATACTCTTCTTACAAAAATTAAAATAAGGCCGGTTAATTCTAATCTATACTAATATTATAAAGCAGAAGAGTTTGTTTGTTTGTTTGTTTGAACGCGCTAATCTCGGGAACTACTGGTTCGAATTGAAAAAATCTTTTTATTTTGAATAGTCCATTTACCGAGGAAGGCTATAGGCTATATAACATCCGCTACGATAAATAGTATTATATATAAGCAGTGTCCGGTACCGCGCGCCCCATGCTCACGCCGCCGCCGCGCCGTAAGGGCCGCAGCGAAGCGTGGCCGAGTTCAGCTAGTTAAAACATAAAAATCAAAATAAGACATAGACTAATATATATTTAGTGAATAGGGGATCGGACAGTAATCATATCTAAAATGTACTTAGAAAGAAAATATATAATTTTTTACGATTATTTATCGAATAATAATTTAATATAATTCATTTAAAAATATTTAAATGAAGAAATAAAATTTTATTATTTACAATATTTTTAATCTATACCGAAACACCAATCACAGTGCGTGACGTCATTTGTGGGCAATCATTGTCTTATGCCAATGCAGCTGTTTTGTTATGATATGACCACAAATGACGTTACGCGCTCTCAGATGAACTATCGTGGCGTTTTGGCGGCATTTTCAAACAAACAATATTAAAACATATTTATAGCCTTTTAGGTACTCAACCTAAAAGGCTATAAATAAATAAAATAGTATTTTTTATGGGAACTAATATCCATGAAGATTAATTTAAAACACTTTCTGAAAATTTGTCCGATCCCCTATTACTGTATTTTTATTTGTGTTCTAAGAGTACTAACTAACAATACTGTCAATTTAGAGAAGGCCTGCCCACTCATTTTTGGTTGCAAGCGTTAGAAAGTCCGCCATTTTAGAATTTAGAATTTGTTTATAGAAGGGACTCGACTGAAAGCTCGGCCAGGCGGGGCTCTGTGTGAATTGCATAATGAGTGCTTGTTCCTTTTTGGGGTCTGCAAACGAAAATGATACTTACAAACTCTGATAGAGGCCGTTTCCATTCGGTAAGCTCTCTCTATGTTTACTCTCTCAGTTAAAGTCGAAATCTGTATACACATTATAAAACAGCCTTGCTACCATGAACGGCATCCGAAGTTTACCCTCTGTGTCCCACTTGCAACTTCTTACATAAGTACGATAGAGAGAGCAAACTTCGAATGACATTCATGGTAGGCCTGCAGAGTCGATGTCCGCCTTCGTCTGTTTCTTCACTAACTTTTTTGTTTGTAAACCGATTGGAATGAAACAAAAACTAAATGTTAAGGGAATATTGCTACAATACACAAGTGAAAACCGCATTCAAATCGGTTAAGCCGTTTCAGAGATTAGCGTGCACAAACGAACAGAAAAACAGACAAAAATTCTAAAACTACTTTTTTGACTTCAGTGACATGTACAACGTATACAAATTGTTTTTTTTTTTTTTTTTCGAAAAAATATTTAATGCTCGTTTACGATTCCATTATGTGTATTTTATTGTTAAAAATTACCATAAGCAATCTGTTATGAAATCTTAAAGATAAAATTCATTTGCACTTGCACTTGCACTTGCAGCACCTGTAGCGTTGCTTGTGTTATAGGCGAGGGTAGCCACCTACCATCAAGTGGACCGTCAGCCTGTCTGTCGACATAACATAAAAATTTTTTTTTAATTAAATGTTCATATCCAGCCGATCCGCCAGACTTTAGGTTTTTATCTTAAAGTCTAAGTTTTAATCTTAAATCTTAAGCTTTTAATCTTAAATCTTAATCTAAATCTTAATCTTAAGTGGCTACCGTCGCCTAAACACAAGCAACGCCAATAGCTGTTATTTCACGGTGATCTTCTGTAAGGGGGTGGTTACTGCCGCTAGACTGGCTGCCCAAAGACTGCGAAACGCAGTGTGCTCTGCGACTACTTTTCAGATTCAGACCAGAGCATTCTTTGAAAAGTTCATTTCCAAAGTTAACTCTGCTGGGAATCGAATCCGGGGCCATTGAGACAGAGCGTTAAGGCAAATAGAGTCGCTGGACGCCTCTATCTGTTTCTCCGCTAACATCTTCCAACGGATTTTAATAAGTTTTCACTAACCGAAAGACAGTTAAACGAAGAAACCGGGGCAGGTCGCAAGTTCTCTATGGACCGTGAAATGATCTATGGACGGCTAACCGCCATACAGTTTTAACTGTTGAATTAACTAGATTTAGTAAAAAGAAAAACTTGATCGACTTCCAGGCAAACGTTTGTGGGGGGCCTCTGTTAAAAAGTAGAAATTGTAGGTTACAGTGTCGTGCATTTTAACGGACCGAATCGATTTGCGATAGTCAATAGACGCGACTAACCAAACATTGACGTTTCCCCAGCTAAAATAGGAAATTAATAATTCATGGTCTTTAAAACTTTGTGTGACCCTTCATACGCTTGTATTTGGCAAGCCTTCCAGAGGCAGCAACCACTTTTTATTTTTTGAAAACAGCGTTTTCAAATTTAATGAAAAAAATAGAACATTTTAAAAACAACTATTATTTTTTCCTTTACGATGTTACGTTAAAAATGAATCGCTGAATTAATTGGGCTTCCTCATTTATTTTTTTCGGAATCTGTTTCTTATGATGAGAAAAATTGGAAAATTTACCTTACGAAGCGTATAAAGAGGTAAAATTTGTTTGTTTAGACATAACTTTAGACCGTTTTATATAAGATTTGATAAGGTTATATAAGATTTGAGGAGCCCGTTGGATGAGTGGTTAGGGTGCTTGACTTGAACGCTCTGTTCTAGGGTTCCCTGGTTCGATTCCCAGCAGGGACAACTTTGAAAAATGAATTTTCCAAATTTGGCTCTGGTCTGGGTCTGGATCTGGAAAGTAGCGGCAGGGCACACTGCGATTCGCAGTCATTTGGGCAGCTCGTCTGGCGGCAGTACCACCCCCTTACAGAAGACCACCGTGAAATAACAGCACGTGTGCTGTTGTGTTTCGGTGAGTGAGTAAGGGATGCCAGAATCCATTTTCCACTTCCTCCCTGATCCCTTATCCTTAATCCTACTAAGGTCAGCAGCACATTTGCACTACATGTGGCGTTGCTTAATAGGCTATGGTAGCCGCCTACTATCTAGCGAACCGTCAGCCTGTCTTACGATTTTTACATAAAAAATACCGTGACTGGTTCTAAGTAGTAGGTATCATATATAGCAACAATAAAAACACAATATAATTAAATATGGCAACATTACCTCCCTGATAATAAACTGCTCTATTTTCATTATACAAACGCGTGCACAGTATAAAAAAGAGAATGAGCACTTAAAATATTATTTTATTAGCTGAGACCGCAACTTCGTACGCGTGGTATTCGGTATAGCGCGTAACTTTTTTGTTTGTCAATCGATTGGAATGAAACAAACAGTAAATCTTACGAGAAGCTTGCTAAAATACACCAGTGAAAACCGCATTCAAATCGGTTAAGCTGTTTCTGAGATTAGCGTGCACAAACGCACAGAAAAACAGACAAAAATTCTAAAAAATGCTTTTTTGACCTCGTTGACATAAGTACAATGTGTACCATATTATAGTACCCGCGTGAGGTGGTGGGGGAAAGTTTGCGCATGGTACAAAAATATTGTTTCATTGAGAAACGCTATTTTTTTATTACTGGGTTTTTATTGATTGAGCTAATAACGTTTTAGTTGGTGGTATAGAGAGAAAAGAGATCACGAGAGACGAAGAGACCTATTTTTCGTTTCTGCGCATTCAAGGTCGTTTGTCCAAGAAGTTTGCCGGCTACTATACTTACTCTGAAAAATTTTATGTTTCAAGTTATTTACATGGATAGACAAGTTTGCAAGTTTTATTAATGATTCAGCGCCATTTTTTTCATGTTAAGATCGGCAGACAGGCTGACGGTCCACTTGATGGTAGGTGGCTACCGTCGCCTATAACACAATCAACGCCAAAGCTTCTGCAAGTGCGCTGCCGATTACAGTAGGCAAGGAGGCAATTAAGGATAAGGGATTAAGAGCAGATAGGGAAATGGGCTCTGGCATCCCTTACTCACTCACCGAAACACAACAGCACACGTGCTGTTATCTCACGGTGGTCTTCTGTAAGGGGGCTTTCATTAACTATGTCATATGCCTACGTTTTTTTCACTTTCTGAGGCTATGTTTACAGAATCTAGCTTTGACTTCTGTCTGCTATACATGACTACATGGCTAAGGTGAAAGAGAAGGGACGTGCTGGGCAACTGGAATTGCCTCAGTCGACCGACTGTTCCAGTAGGCTCTTGACAGAAATAGGTTCAATGAGTTGATGGCCAACCTTCAGGACTGAAGAGGCATTGGGTGAGCGAGAGATTTGGCTTTATTGTGACCTGAGTTACAAGCAAATACCACACCCTTTAAGCCTATTTTTAAAGAAACTCAATAGAAGAATGTAGGTTTTCTCGGCCGGTATCCATATGAGTTGTGGGTTTCCGGGATGATGGCCCAGGTCTGTTGGAAATTCTTCCAAACGTTTCGTCAACAACTGCGGTTGACATCCTCAGTGGTGTAGTCCAAGTTAGAAGAAAAAGTACATCACATCACTGCACTTCACTTCTGCACTTTTCGACTTCTCGAGCGAGACTGATTTGTCGACTGGAATGTGTCTATATTTAAACTTAAATTTATATCCCCACCCCGTGGTTGAATTGGTGGGGTGTGGTCACTAGGAGAGGGGTTATAATGCCCTCTCTTTCTTTCATTATTATTATTATTCCTGCGTAGTGCCGGATACCAAATGTTGTGTAGCCTTAGATTTTCCTCCTTCCTGTTGAAATTATTTGGATGCTTGAAAATTTCAATGGCTTCCCGATTAAGGCGTGAGTGATAGTGTACCTCGGATGACAGAACTAATGTGTCAATAGAATTTCAGCGTTGAATGAAGAAGACTTGGTCTTATCATTTGGTATATTTATTCTTTTATTGCAAATGAGGAGTCATGGTTTTAGGTTTAGCAGACAGAAGGATAAGTGATGGATAGCCATTTAGTATTTGTGCACATATGTTGAACCCGTTTCGTTATCCCTTCCTAATCCCTTATCGTTATCGCACTAAGGTCCAACGCATTTGCAGTACCTGTGGTTGCTTGTGTTATAGGCGACTGTAGCCTCCTACTATCAATTGGACCGTACGTCGGCTTGTCTGACAATCTTTAAAAAATACAGACACACAAACATTTAAAAAGTATACACCCCACACTGTCTTTTCTGTTATATATGCCTACACTATGCTCACAGAGTGGGGTCGCGACCTATTTTGATGAAACTATTCCTAATTCATCATCAACGTGGGGGACGAGTGTGTTATTTGTAAATTGTAACAAGCTGTTATTATGTGATATTAAACTTTATTGTATTTGTTTACGGTTTTATTGCGCATAGTTAAGTCAATTATGGTATGCCGAAACTGAATTAAGAGTAGGTGTGTATTTTTAATTATTTATGATTATTTTTTATCTAAAGTTCATCTAATAGACTAATTGATTTTTTTGGAACATTAACAATGGCCGGACCAGTAGGTACTTCTGGCTGTTCTTCTATTCCATCTGAGGATGTTCTGCTCTAATGATGCTCTAAAACCCGAAAGATTCTGGAAGATTAGCGTTCGGAGACATTGTGAAGACTACGCACGTTAATAGGAGGCTTATGCCTAGAAGTGGTATTTAATACATATGCAAAAAAAAAGTTTTATAATATCAGTACCTATTTCATTTATTACAAAAACTAAGTAAGTTAAGACAGCACTTAAGACACACAGTGATATTTAAGTTCATTATTAATTCTAATATCTTTGATTTTAAATATTTATTACCTATAGGTACTTACTATGTAATTTATGTTTGTGTGCCAAGTGTATCTATACTTATTTTAGAAAGAGAATTTTTTTATGAATGTAAAAATTTATTTTTTTATGTTTGTAATTAATAAACTCAAAAAGTACTGGACCGATTTTAAAAATTCTTTCACCTATAGAAAGCTAAATATCAGCGAGTAACATAGGCTACTCGTCTCCCCCCTTTACCCCCTCCATACAAATATGTGTTTATAATATTATTTTTTTTAAATTAATTCGTAGAAGTCCAAGGAAGATTCTCATGAAGAGAAAAATTGGAAAAAATGCCCGGGGGAAAAAAACGTATAAAAAACCCAATTTTTCTTTATCCCATTCAATGTTCCTAACTATTCAAACATTTCAATCAAAATATTGACGTCAAATATGTCGATCAAAAACGACGTTATGTTGAGTCAGATTAAAAATAATGGTTAACTTACATAGGACGCTGAGTTGCACAGTAGTTCTCATAGGAGAGTCTCGATGCAAGGCTTCATGTCTTGCTTCACAGGTGAAGTCAGCGTAGTCATCATCTGATGTCGCTTTGAAGTGGACTCTGTGGAATAATTTATTAGTCTTGATTAGTAAAAGAAAGTATTTTTTCCCATATAAAATTTCTAGCTTAGTACACGTCAGCTGCCACAGTCCAATAGCATTTGACAGAACGAGGTCTTCGTAGTAATAAAAACATATGAAACGATTGTCTCAAATATAATAAATGTTTAGTTTATGATATAATAACACCCTGTATACAAATTTCCGCAATGCGAGCAAACGTCATAAAGATAACGTCCATACACGCTAGAGTGGCCACACATTAATTCCGTTGTTGGGAATTATGTTAAAAATTTCAAATTAGCTTGGAGCACACTCGCTCTGCTTAAACAATTAGTAGCTACTTATTTTTATTTTTTAAAGCGAGCTTTGAACTTACACGAAGTTAAAACGTAGTCTTACAATTTGGTTTGTTTGTGGTTTTATAAAGCATTTAATATTTAACATAACTAGTTTGTTATCATAAAATATAGAAATTATTATAAAATAAATAAAATAAAAATAAAATAAATCTTTATTTGCGCAAACACATGTTATTAGTTATAGATGGTTATAGATAGATTATTATAAGTAAGTTATATACGTTCAATTCTATAGAATAGCAAAATTAAAAACAATTGGAGTTTTTAATAATAAACCTTATTGCACATAAACTTTATTAAAATTGCACAATTTTAAATAGCGGTTGGGAAAATTGTTTTTGCAACCACAAATTGGAAGACCAATATCGCAATAGTAACCATCCCCTTACAAAAGACTATAATTAAATCATATACGCTCAATTCTATAGAGTGGCAAAATTAAAAATAATTTGAGTTTTTTAATAATAAACTTTATTGCACATTGACTTTAAGATGGTTGGGAAAAGTGTTTTTCGCAGCTACAAATTGTAAGGTCAAAATTGTTACAGTAGCCATCCCCTTACAAAGGACTACCGTGCAATACCTCTTATCCTGTTCATTTAGCGAGTAAGCGACCGTAACAGGACAAGGACTACCGTGCAATACCTCTTATCCTGTTCATTTAGCGAGTAAGCGACCGTAACAGGACAAGGACTACCGTGCAATACCTCTTATCCTGTTCATTTAGCGAGTAAGCGACCGTAACAGGATAACAGATAAGAAATTTTTCATCATTATCATGATCAGGATGTCCACCTCTGGACAAAAGTTAGAATTCTTGTGTTGGTTGACTTCTTGTGTTCTAACTTTTTTTTTTAACGAAAATTCTAATTAATACAATTGGTTCTTCACATGTTTAAGTATAATATTATATTTTTTTCAAAGCAATTGTCTTGTCCGTTTCTTGTAACATCTTCATTAAACAATGGATATTTTTAGTGTTTAGCGTTTGTCTCCCCCATTAATTACTTGGTAGAAAAACTGCGCGAGCCCTCACAAAGCTCTGCTTTTTTGCTAGTATATATAGAATCAAAGATTTTAAACTGTATAGATCGGGCTAGACGTAAGAATCCGTAATGCGACATTTAAAACCACGTGGTACAAAATCGCCAACTTTACAAAGCTTAGCTACGCCGTGGCCATCCTGATTACGGCGATCAGAATCAATATTTTTATAAGAAAATTTTCCCAATGCCCTCTCTATATTCTATTTATTTAATCTTATTGAAAACGTCACATAATGACAGATAGATACTGCCAACTTACGATAAGTTATTTGTTGTTTTATTTTATTAGGGAAAACATACACAAATGTTTTTACGATTTTTTTACGATATTATAATTAACCTAGTGCAACGATAATATAATTACACATGAAAGACCAATTAAGCAAATTGCGAGACTAATTAAGCAAATTCCCCTGAAAGAAAGGACATTTATTTTAATTGGCAACATTTATTTCACACCCACGCTCTCGTTTAAATCTCATCAAAGTGACAAATTATATTTATTTATTTAATTAATTAATAAGGTTTCATTCAGCCATTCTTTTGTCTAAATATCCTTATATCTATGTATTCTATACAAAAAGATTAAATATATAGAATACATGGAGAGGGCATTGGGATATTCTTCGTTGGGATTGGGATCCTGATCGCCGTAATCAGGATAGCCATGGCGCAGCTAAATAGCCTTGTAAAATTGGCGATTTTGTACCACGTGGTTCTAAATGTCGCATTACGGATTCTTACGTCTAGCCCGATCTATACAGTTTAAAATCTTTGATTCTATATATACTAGCAAAAAAGCATTCTACCTAGTAATTAAATATACATTAAGGGGGAGACAAACGCTAAATACTAAAAATATCCATTGTTTAATGAAGATGTTACAAGAAATAGACAACACAATTGCTTTGAAAAATATACATGTGAAGAACCAATTGTATTAATTAGAATTTTCGTTAAAGTAATAGAAACTCCACAAAAAAAGTTAGAACACAAGAAGAATTTGACCTTTATTGCACGCATATGAATCCTGTACCTATTAATAAGTTAATATCAGATTAAAAGATTGTATTAATGAAAAAAATTTTTTTGTGTAATGTTCTAATGGTAAAAACAAAAAAAACACCATTTCTAGGCCTGTTGAATTGTCTCCGCCGCCAGCGAGTTCTATAGTAAATGTCATTTGCCTCAGTGAATCCCTTAAACATAATATCTTTTAATGTATGGGTAATATGGGCTTCTGTAAATAATTCACACGACAAATCATTTTCAGACTTTTTTTATTTTATCCTACCATTAAATTCCTCATACCGATTTCTTCTTGTTTTCTACATTTTAACATATATGAATCTTTAATACTTCTTAATCTATCATAGCAAAATCTAACTAAAATCGTTAACGAGCCGTGTCGGTACACTAAAAAACAATTTGTACACGTTGTACTTATGTTACCGAGGTCAAAAAAATCATTTTTTAGAATTGTTATCTTTTTGTGCGTATGTGCACGCTAATCTCAGAAACTCAGAACTGATTTTGAAAGCGGTTTTTATTGATGTATTGTAGCAAGCTTCCCGTACCACTTAGTGTTTGTTTCATTCCAATCGGTTTACAAACAAAACAGTTACGCGCTATACCACCATATTATACCATATCATAGTTATACCGCGTGAATACCACGCGTACGAAGTTGTGGGCTCAGCTAGTACTTACGTATTGTAAAACAGTCCCCCACCGCGTTTGTCTGCATGTATGTTAGTTTCATCTGTCAATAGAGTGAATCCTGAGGAATCTATGAGTGTATAATTCGTTTATCTTCTATCCTTAGGTTCCCGAGGGTTTGCAAATTTGAGCATATTATGCAGAGGTATCGCCAAGCAGTTCTGCCCAAAGTGATGCCCTAATTATATCGATACTTGGAATGATAGAAGAAGGAATTCTTAGCTTGATTTATTCGACAGCAGATAATATGAAATGATATTATTTTAATTATTAAAATTTAATTAAAATAATCAATTTTCTTAAAAAAAATGTGATCGACTTTTAATTGATACTAACTGAGCCAGCAACTTCGTACGCGTGGTATTCGGTATAGCGCGTAACTTTCTTTGTTTTTAAACCGATTGGAATAAAACAACCGCTAATGTTATGGGAAGTTTGCCACAATACCATTTCCCTATCCCCCTCCTAATCCCTTATCCTTAATCCTGCTGTAGTCCGCAGCGAACTTGCAACAGCTTTGGCGTTGCTTGTGTTATAGGCGATGGTAGCATCAAGAGGACCGTCAGCATGAAAATACATCAGTGAAAACCGTATTCAAATCGGTCAGGCCGTTTTAGAGTTTAGCGTGCACAAACGCACAGACAAACAGACAAAAATTCTAAAAAGCTATTATTTTAACCTCGGTAACATAAGTATAATGTGTTCTTATACTTATGTTATGTTGTTGTTATACTTGTTGTTTTTTTTTAATATTTAATGTACTGACACGGCTCACTTACGATTTTATTACATGTGTAGAAAATTGCATAATATACAGTATGATGATAAATTTTCCACAAAATATCCGTCCACTTGGCCACCGGAGAGCCATATTTAATTTAAAATGCGTCGCTCCTTAATTCGCGCGCTGTCACTCGGCCGACATCTCGTATTCAGTTTAATCCAGCTAAATCCGGTGTAATGCTGAATTTATTTCGATGCCAACTTCGTAAATGCGCGCTTTAAAACGTTAACTGAAGTGTTGCCCACAATAACGGATGAAAGTTACAATATGAAGTTGTGTTAATGTTGTCAAAAATAGAGCGGTTTTGGGGCGTAATTTTCGCAATAAAATTCACATACTGTATGGATAATTTGAGAGCAAAACTCAAGAACTGTAGTTATTATTTAAGCTTGACATTCATTTAGAAACATAAGAGATAGGCGTCTGTTTTGTATCAACATTTATTATATGTAACCAGCTCATTTCCCTATCCCCTCCTAATCCCTTATCCTTAATCCTACTGTAGTCGGCAGCGCACTTGCAGCAGTTTTGGCGTTGCTTGTGTTATAGGGGACGGTAGCCACCTACCATCAAGTTGACTTTGAGCCTGTCTGCCGATCTTAACATGAAAAAAAAAACGATAATTCTCTGCTCCCTCCACAAGTATTCAGTTATTTATTTGAAAAAAGAAATCCCACTGGTAGTCTTCAGCTTTATTTTATACTACTAGTTTAGGTAGACGAATTGTTTAAATTAATTAGTTAGCTACAGTTTTTTTTAATTTAAGGTATATTTTTTGGATTTGTCTTTGAAAGCTATTTCTAGAGCCTTGTAATGTTTGTTTATCTAATTAGTTTTTTTTTAAAGTTTAATATTTTAAAAGAAATTGCTTTTAAATATCTCAAACCAGAATTGTCAAGGTCAAATAATAATTCAAACTAATTAAATATTCCAAAAAAATAAGTGCCTATTCAAATGTGGCAACACTCAATCTTGCAATAATAATTTTAATTTACTTTCTTTTCAACTTTGTAAGAACTTTTCTTAAAAAAAAAAAATTGTATGAATTCGTATATACCTTTTTTGCGTCTATGTCGTAATTTGTGTTAATAGGGCTAAAATATACCTACCAATATCGTCACCGATCTTCACATAAAAAAACATATCTAAGTTGACAGCCATTATTGCATTTACAACTTCCACAGTAAAACAGAGCACACGTATTAAAAATATTGAAGCGAACATTTTACTATCTGCCCAGCGATATTGCATTCGATAAAAAACCGATAATCTAATTGACAGTTTCTCGTATAAAACTGCATTGAAACAAGTTTAATCCGGTCTGGACCGGTTCAAACTAATCTAAACCGGGCGGGGATTTATGGAATCTTCTGGTATCCGTTTTTAATTATATTAGCACCGTGTGAAAGTCTAATAGATGCGCATTTATAATCATCCTGTGTATACTTTATGATCGTCAACTTGGCTTTTTTCCCGAAACCCTGGTAAATTTAAATGACGATCATAAGAGTTTCTGGATCTAATTGATAAATAAATATTTTGATATTTTTTTTAACTAAGTGGTACTATTTTTTGTCTAATCGATTTAAGTATTTAATATACTTTTTTTTTTAATTTGACGAGTCCCTTGCTCGAGTAGTTAGTGCTTCCTTTAAGATCCTTTAAGTTTAGTTAGTGCTCTATCTCAGGGATCAACTTTGGAAATGAGCTTTACATAGTTGGCCCTGATCTGGATCTGGCAGAGCACACTGCGTTTCGCAGTCATTTGGGGAGCCCGTCTGGTGACACTACCTAACCAACCCCTTATAAGACCACAAAGTGAAATGACAGGATATGTGCTGTCGTGGATGGGGAAATGGGACCTGGCAAACCTTACTCACTCATCGAAACACAACAGCACATATGCTGTTATTTCACATTATCGCTTTATCTTACATTAGCTGGTGCCTACGGCTTCGCCCGCGTTGAATATTTAGCCTACATCCATCCCGAAATTCTATTTTAACTATTGGTGAAACAATTCTTAAAATTGAATGAATAGTTTTGAAGCTTACATACAAAATTTAATAATGGTATAAATACTTAATTTATAAATAAGAAAATGTATTTTTGTATGTTTGTAACGAATAAACCCAAATACTACAGGACCGATTTTAAAAATTCTTTCACCTATAAAAAGCTACATTATCGGCGAGTAACATAGGCTACTGACCCTCCCTCCAACTCCCCCCTTTACCCCCTCCATACGAATGTATGTTTGTAACGAATAAACCCAAATACTACTAGACCGATTTTAAAAATTCTTTCACCAATAAAAAGCTACATTATCGGCGAGTAACATAGGCTACTGACCCTCCCTCCAACTCCCCCCTTTACCCCTTCCATACGAATGTATGTTTGTAACGAATAAACCTAAATGCTACTGGACCGATTTTAAAAATTCTTTCACCTATAGAAAGCTACATTATCGGCGAGTAACATAGGCTACTGACCCTCCCTCCAACTCCCCCCTTTACCCCTTCCATACGAATGTATGTTTGTAACGAATAAACCCAAATACTACTGGACCGATTTTAAAAATTCTTTCACCTATAGAAAGCTACATAATCAGCGAGTAACTTAGGCTACTCACCCTCCCCCATCGCCGCTCTTTACCACAAAACTGCCGTTTTCCAGGAATAAACTCAAAATCCACTTTAAAAAAAACAATTAAAACTTATTAATTTCGCCTATAAAAAGTTACATTATTAGCGAGCTAGATCGGGCAAGATGAAAGAATCCGTAACGTGACATTTAGAACCACGTGGTACAAAATCGCTCAGTCTCATCACCTACTTAACAAGACTAATTAGCTATGCCATGACCATCCTGATTACGGCTATCAGGATCAATATTTTTGTAGAAAAAATTTCCCAATGCCCTCTTCTTTAGTGAGTAACATAGGCCACTCACCCTGCCCCCCATCTCCCCCCTTTACCCACTCTCCATACAAAACTGCCGCTTTCGGACGCGGACGAAGTCGCGTGCAACAGCCAGTATCAGTAGGTATAAATAGATTTTTATTTTATTTATTTACAATGTTTCGTTTCACTTAACATTAATATTGTTCAAATTCCAAACTCCAAATTACTCACACGCATTTATAACTAAAACAACTTTTTGACATTTCGTACAAAGTCTGACAGACGTCACGGTGACAGTGTCTGTACTTGTGCCAAATTGACGCGCCGAAGTTTCCGAACAGAATAAACACAGACAATATGAAACTGAATAAATAAATTTGAACGCGCCACGTAATGCTGTCAAACATTCAAAAGTGGCGTAAAAGTTTCGAGTTGTCGTGTGCTAGATGAAAACAAATAAAAAGTTAGGAGACAACACCTTCGTCAGTATCGGTACTAGTCATGTGGGTTTGATTTTTACGTCTTTTGCTCACGACTTGTCAGGCGTTGAATTTCTTATCTTTGTTTATAGATGATCTCTCGGGAACAGCACTTTTTTCAAGACGAAAGGTACCCCATGTCCTTTTCTATGTCCCTAACAACGTGTATGCAAAATTTCATGATTAACGATTGAGTAGTTAAGGCGTGAAACCAACTAACCAGCTGGCCACATATTTGGATCTGAATTTCTGGTTGACTCTAATCTAAATACTTATACTAACTCTAAGGAAATTAAAATAATCGCGCTAAATACAAGAAAGAGCAGAAGAATCCTCTATGTCAGCCAGTGGTGTCAACTAGTCTTAGCGTAAACGCGCTGTCAGCGCTGTATTAAAGCGCTAATTATGGCTTTTTTAAAAAAAACCGCTATATTTCGCGCCAACCACAAATGGTTTACTAATTGCTCGTTACAATGAGTAGATAAAATAAATTTTATGATAGCATGAATTTAAACAAAGGTACATAAAATCAATATTTTTTTAATAATGAAATACAATGACATTTTTGACTTAAGAATCAATCAGGGTTAAATCTTTATCGTCGGATTATTGAATTTCTTTTTCCTTTATATTTAGAGAATGATCATAGCGTAATAAAGTTCACTACGGAGGAATACAAAATAATAAATAATAATACGCGGGGAATACCCGAGACATAATCGTTCTCATAGAGGATGACTCCATGATATAAACATAGACATCGTTTTTTAGTTTTTCAATGTTGGTAGTAGGTAATACATAATTTTATTTAGCACTAGTAATTTAATATGTTGTACTCTGATTAAGTAATATAGTTTCTAATAATTAAAAAAAGCGTTAGATTTAGCGCTAGGCGCTAAAATGCGCTAGATCTGGCGCGAACAGCGCTAAGTTGGCAGCACTGAGGTCAGCTAACTAAACACTACCAGTGATAAATTTGTGGCTTTCAAAGGCGTATAGAAAAGCTTCAGTCAAAGTTTAGGTAAAAAAACTCGTTCCCTTATTCTATATTGAGACATTATTCCTTCAAAAGGTCGCAAACATAAATAATTCCTCGTATTACATTGTACGTCAAAACTCTGATATGGGTGAGACCAAGGGATCGGAACATCCGTCCATTGTATACAAAGAATGTCTTTGTGTCTTCTGCGAAATAATCTATGACGGATTTACTCCGCTAATAGTGGAGATTTGACGTATAATTGACACATTGTTAATGGTCTGTCTTGTATTTCTAATGGACCGGTATCGAAAGGATATACACACTTAAAGAGTCATATAGGTGATGGTTCAATATATAAATACGTTCTTGGTACCAGTTGATGAGGTAGATTAAGCATTAGTGCCAAGTCGGCTTGACGCATTGAGGAGTTTCTTTATGATACCCAGATTTGATTAGATTAGTAAGGCAGGACAAAATAAGCATCCCATTTTGTGGAGTAACCACCCACTCAACTCAAAGAAGACGACCGTGAAATAATACCATGTGATTGGCTGAGTGAGTAAAGAATGCCAGAGTCCACTATACTATTCCTTCCTTATCCCTTATCCATTACTTTGTATAGGTCAACAGGGCACTAGCAAATCATATGCCATAGCTTCTGATAAGAAAGAAAGAAAGAAAGCATCTTTTATTCCTCTAATACAAACAATATATGAACAAATAATAACACACGAAACAAACAAACAAATATATAAACAAGTAATGAGAGGAAAAGAAACCCTGGCTCAGTATATAGTTGTGATGCAGACCACAACACTGATATTCTGCCAGGAACCAGATATTTAAAAAAAAAAGGCATTTACAGGGGACACTTCAGGACACACGATTATACAATCAATGGCTGAAATTATCACAATTTACTTAAAAACTATTGAAGGATTTCACCAGCTAGTTAACAGCTGACATCTCACAACAAACACCTCTATATGGCAAATTAACAGAAAATATGCAATAGCACACGAGAAGGTACAAGAAATGGACCGGCCGCCCCCATAATAGACAACAATAGTCTTTACCATCAAAAAAAGCATGAGAGATTCATGGGGGATATAGTTTTTGCACATAAAAAGGCAAAGGAGTCGTCCGAAATTAAATATTAACATTTTCATAAAAGACAAAAGAAAAAATTATCTAAGATTAATGCCTACTTCGTCAAGTTTAAAGTCTCTCAGAGAGCTATGGAGCAAGCTATGCTCGGAGTTTCTTTGGTGAATAGGATCAGAAATTCTGAAATTCACCAGAGAACCAAGGTTGTTGACAATGCTAAGAGAATCAGCAAGTTTTAGAGGCAATAGGCCGGTCAAATATGTCGCAGATGGAGTAGAAAATTTCTCGAATTGAGGCCACGAATTGGAAAGCGCAGCGTGGTACGCCCTGCGGCCAGGTAGACAGACGACCTGAAAGTCATCCCAGGAAGCGGATGGATGCGAAGGACAGAACCGTGTATGGTGGCGAGCCTTAGGAGCGGCCTTCATTAAGCAGTGGCGAGACACAGGCTGATGAAGATATGATGACTACGTCAAGTGATTTACCTAAGAACTGTTTCAATATCGAAGACCTATCAGGGTGAATATGGTCACGTTTGTCGTCCTCCAGATATTTAAAAAAAATGAGCCGTCACGGGATGCCTGGTAGATGTGAAACATCGAGTGAAATAAAATGATGACTGTTTATTTATTTATTTAACGTTTATTTTTATTGAATACAAAAATTTAAATATTTATTTCAAGTTGCAACAACCACCAACAATCACAACAACTACAACAACAACAATCACCTCGGCACGCGTTGCCACACTGTATACACTACTACCACAGGCTATAGCGTGGTGACGCGTCGCCACGGACTGCGTCGCCACGCTATCAATCAGTTTCACCCGCGCCTATAGATGTTTCACATAAAAAAATATTCTTTTGGATCAATATCAAAGACAATAAGCCCAACGCTCATCACCTAATCGTTGGTGAGACCAAGTAGCTGTTCTCACTATGATAGTCGCTATAAGAGAAACAAGAATTGAATAAAGGTATTTGGTTCACAAAGCTAAAAGCGGCAGTGAGGGTCACGGACGGTATCTAGCAATGAAGAAATCTCGAAGAAATATTCATATGATCGTACTTTTTTGGTGATTCCGTTACTAAATGCTTAACTAGAGACAAATCTTTTTTATAGGCGTACTATTCTGAGGGAATGAGTTAAATAATGAAGTCTCCATACCACACTACAGTAACTGTCGTAAGTTTCTAATAAAAGGGTTTTTTTTAAATGTTAAGGTCGGCAGACAGGCTGACGGTCCACTTGATGGTAGGTGGCTACCGTCGCCTATCTATAACACAAGCAACGCCTAAACTGCTGCAAGTGCGCTGCTGACTGCAGTAAGATTAAGGATAAGGGATTAGGAATGGATAGGAAAATGGGCTCTGGCATCCCTTACTCACTCACCGAAACACAACAGCACACGTGCTGTTATTTCACGGTGGTCTTCTGTGAGGGTGTGGTTACTGCCGCCAGACGGGCTGCCCACATGACTGCGAAACGCAGTGTGCTCTGCCACTACTTTCCAAATCCAGACCAGAGCCAAATTTGAAAAGTTGATTTTTCAAAGTTGACCCTGCCGGAAATCGAACCAGGGAACCCTAGAACAGAGCGTTAAGGCAAGCACCCTAACCACTCATCCAACGGGCTCGTCAAAAAAAAGATAAAAAGTTCTTTTAATGACAACTTCTAACTTTTCAATGTTTATAAACATCTAAAACTACTCTGCTTTCAGTGCCTTGTGAACATAATAAAGTATGGAAATCAAGTTTCAGCCGTTTCGGTCTAATTCCCTAAATATTGGACGAGGCCAAACGCCACAACAGTTCGGGCCCGAATCGCCCAAACTTTGCGTATATACAATAACATCAAATTTTTCATGGAAACTTTTAAATTTATTTATCCGCATAGTTCAACACGAAACTCGACCCGGGAACTATTGAACAGATTTGAAAAGATCAACATTGAAAAATGGCTCACCGTTTGCCGGGAAAGGCGGCAACTTTATTCCTGTAACACTTGACAGCCGAATGGTAAACCGATGGGCTATATCGAATAAAAAAGTAGGTTTCCAGTGGGTTTTTGGTAAATGTTTCAAAACAACTCGAATCGAGTGTGTCGTTGGAGTTGTGACTATATTGTTGAACAAACGGACAGAAGTTGCAATTTCACTAGTGCTCATAATACCAGACATTTTAACAAACTTCTTGAACACGTTAGAAGTTTATTTTTTATTTTATTTTTTATGTAAGGATCGGCAGACAGGCTGACGACCCACTTGATGGTAGGTGGCTACAGTCGTCGCCACAGGATTGCCGATTGCAGTAAGATTAAGGATAAGGGATTGGAAAGGGATAGGAAAATGGGCTCTAGCATCCCTTCCTTACTCACCGAAACACAACAGCACACGTGCTGTTATTTCACGGTGGTCTTCTGTAAGGGGGTGGTTACTGCCGCCAGACGGGCTGCCCAAATGACTGCGAACATTCAATTCGTTAAAAAACTTTATCGTGTAAAGTCTGACCTCATACTTACATATTATAAAACAAAGTCTCCCGCCGCGTCTTTGTGTATGTTTATATTCGCAATAATCTCAAAAAGTACTGAACGGATTTTAATGCGATTTTCATCTATCAACAGAGATGTTGATTCCTGAGGAATCTATATGTGTATATTACGTTAAGATTTTATTCTTAGGTTCCCGAGGGTTTGCAAATTAAAGCATACTATGGACAGGTGTATCAACAAGCAGTTCTACCCATATCCGATAGATGTCGCCGCTTCACCTAATTCTATTGTAGTATAATAGATGGCGCCATCAATAGTGTTATATTTTTTTATTTTTCAACGCACACACGAGATAGTCTATTAGATAATTATAATAAAATCGTAAACGAGCAGTGTCTGTATATTAAATATTAAAAAAAAAAAAAAACAATTTGTACACGTTGTACTTATGTTACTGAGGTCAAACATATAGTTTTTAGAATTTTTGTATGTTTATCTGTTTATTGTGTATTTGTGCACGCTAATTTCAGAAATGGCTTAACCGATTTGAAAGCGTTTCACTGATGTATTGTAGCAAGCTTCGCGTAAAATTTAGTGTTTGATTCATTCCAATCGGTTTTATAACAAAAAAATAACCCGAAATAAAAATAACCGAAAAAAATATATAGCGAATACCACGCGTACGATAAGTTGCGGACTCAGATACACTTAGTACTATTTGCTCACCTTGACACAGTGGTGTACCTCGTAGACTTTGGATTTCTGTTCTGATTCTCAATCTCTTTTATTTCTTCTTTGGAAACTGAAACAAAAAAAAAAAACAAGTAAGTATTTTTTGTTGATCTACCCAGCCATATAGTACAGTACGTCCACATCTAGATGATTTTTCAATATAACCGGTCAGAAGCAGTTTGTAATGAATAAACTCAAAAACTACTGGACCGATTTAAAAAAATCTTTCACCTACAGAAAGCTATATTATCAGCGAGTAACATAGGCTACTCGTCTCCCCCCTTTACCCCCTCCATACAAATATGTGTTTATAATATATTTTTTTTAAATTAATTCGTAGAAGTCCAAGGAAGATTCTCATGAAGAGAAAAATTGGAAAAAATGCCCCGGGAAAAAAACGTATAAAAAACCCAATTTTTCTTTTACCATTCAAAGTTCCTAACTATTCAAACATTTCAATCAAAATATTGACCCTTATATTGTATATAGTTATAGTTATATATATAGTAGGTATGTATAAACTTGTAATAAAATTTCTTTGGCTGTACCATTTGTATCTGGCTGGTTATGATGACATTAGAAAGGTAACATTTAAAAAAAAAACTGTTTTTCTTTCTGTCAAAATGAATGAATGTGAAAATCGATACGTTTTAAAATTTTATTACAAAAAAAAGAAAAATTTGTGACGTTTACAGACCTAATACAGTGTCGGTAAGAGTAGCACAAATTTTCAGTTCGGGAATTTTTATGTCAAAGATGCACCTCGCTCTGGTAGCTCTGTTACGGATAAAATGGACGCCGTTTTTCAAAAAGTGGAACAAGATCGGAATATCGGTAGTTACGACATAGCTGAAGAACTGGGAATTGACCACAAAACAGTTTTGACCCATTTGAAAAAGCTGGGTACACAAAAAAGCTCGATATTTGGGTGCCACACGAGCTCACTGAAAGAAACCTTATGAATCGCGTACTCATTTGCGATTCTTTATAGAGACGTAATGAAACCGAACCGTTTTTGAAGAGATTGATAACTGGTGATAAATGGATCACGTACGATAAGAAAGTGCGAAAGAGGTCGTGGTCAAAGGTCGGCAAGGCTTCACAGACTGTGCCAAATCCCGGGTTAACTCGCAATAAGGTGATGCTGTGTGTATGGTTGGATTGAAAGGGCATTGTTCATTATGAGCTTTTGCGCCGCGCAGAACCATTGATTCGGACCTGTACTGCCAATAATTGATGAGATTAAAGCAAGAAATTGATCAATAGAAAGGGTGTGGTCTTTCATCACTACAATGCTAGACCACACACATTTTAGCCACTCAGCAAAAATTAAGAGAGTTTGGCTGGGAGGTGTTAATGCATGCGCCACATAGCCCTGACCTTGCACCTTCAGATTTCCACCTGTTTCGGTCTCTTCAGAATTCTTTAGGCAGTGTCAGGTTAACATCAAGAGAGTAGTGCCAAAACTACTTGTCGCGTTTTTTTGATCAGAAATTCCTACAGCAACTGGATCATATCACTACCTACAAAATGGCGAAAAGTCGAACAAAATGGCACATATACACTGTAATTAAATTTAAATAATCTTAAAAAAAAGTCTTGAGTTTTAACACAAAATTTTCCCGAACTTTTTCCCGAACCTGTTAAATCCGGCCATGTTTTTCAAGTATACACATTTTGGTCATACATTTTGGGTCAAATTTCTTCCATCCTCTGGCTAATCATGGCCTGGTAACTTTGGCCAATGTGCCATACGAGCTACAGAAATCTATGTTCATATTAAATTTGCATAAAAACACTATTTAAAATGCACGGTTATGCGTTTTACGCGAACATCGAGTACGCTCAGGGGTGTGTTCATGTTTTATTATAGCGATTTAGTCTACAGCGTACTGTAGAGAATATTTCCGCCATGCCTTTCAAGGTAAGCCGAGTGGATTTGAGACACTATTCCCATAGACACAGGTGCGGTGTTTGCTTGGCAAAGGCAACAATATTCTTGGCGTAAATTAAGATATGAATATGATGCATAATTTCGATGGAAATGTACCTACAGTTCTCGTTGAAAATCTACCCCGATTATTTGATAGAATTAACCATAGATCTCGATCTATAGAATTATATGGTAATTTTTGGTAGCCCTAGTTGTTTAAGTATATATTATTTGCATATTTATATGTTATTTCAACATAATATTATTAATTGAAGTCGCTATCACCCAAACAAGTGTATATGTATATATTGAAAAGAAAATTGAAGAGTTTTCATACGCGTTAATTGAAGAGTTAAGAAAACTACGTTCAAATTCACAGTTGGATACATGGCGTCTGCATCATTACAACGCACCGGCACATTCGGGCTGTGATAACAAGGACATTTATAAAGGAGTAGGGGCTGACGCTGCTGGAACATCCTCCGTACAGCCCTGATCTTGCGCCCTGTGACTTTGGTTTGCTGCCCATTTTGAAGGAGGCTATGAAAGGACGATTTTTTTCCATCGACACTGACTTAATTGCGGCTTGGAACAACGCTTGTGCAGAAATCTCAGACGAGACATGGGAACATATTTTTAATGACTGCTTTCGGCATATGGAGAAATGTATTGCTAATGCTGACGGTCTACTTGATGGTAGGTGGCTACCGTCGCCTATAACACAAGCAACGCCAAAGCTGCTGCAAGTTCGCTGCCGACTACAGTAGGATTAAGGATAAGGGATTGGAAAAAGTTAGGGAAATGGGAAATTTGCAGAAAAAAACTGTACTCTTTCGAAATTAGGCCCACAACTAAACAAATGTTGTCTATATCAATGACTTTTATCTAAAAACTTAAGTGCATTTATTGACCGCATAAATGAAACCTGCATACACCAAAGAAGAAATTCTAAGGCGTCTACCAATCCGTACTGGGACAACAATACTACTGGACCACTTTTCCCACACGCCTTTGTTGAGAGGGTAGGCCTGTGCCCCCTTTTTTTTACAAGAGGAATCCATCATGGATACCCACCGGCCTGGGGACAGACCGGTGGGTTATGTCGGACTCCTGCCCCGAGATGGTAGTGGGGTAGACCTACCGACTAAACCTCTTGGCGTCCTCCTCATCCGCTATTGGTGAAGTTGCGAGGTCAGACGAACACTCATCCGCAGCTCCACCGCGGGGGTCCGCAACCGGACACGGCTCATTTGGACGGCGCACCCGAACTGCCAACGTGCGCCGTGCCTCTCAGGATGAAGCGGGCGGTAGAGTCCCCATCTACCGCCCTAGTCCTGTCAGGGGTCCAGGTGGCGAACGTGCGCCAGCCGCCTGCGTCCTGTTCGTCGTCGACGGAGGGGATGGGACAGGACCTCGTCCTCCCGCTCTCTCTCCGCTGCCTCCTTCTGCGAGATGACATCTTAGCAGAAGGAGGCCTGTGCCCCTGCTGTTGTTGATGATGTTACTGCTTTACAGTAACGTAGTTTATACATTAGAAAACAAATAGGCTATCATTTAAAAAAACACGAAAAAAGCCAGTAAATTGACGTATAATTTAAGAACTTTCCAAATTATCCAAGTTCAAAGTAATCGCAAATCTAACGAAATTAAAACTCGGCCCTCATTCAGCTCTGGCTCTGTGGGGAGAGTGCGCCAATCTCAACAACCAATTAATCTGAATCATTCGATGTCTGTCACCCAACATTGAATGTAATGAAAATTTTCGAGAACTTATTAAAATTTCCCATTCAAGCGTCCGACGCAGGAGTTTGTAGTTCACAGTTCGGGGATGTTGGCTTTTAATGTGATCGGATTTACAGAAAATCCGTATACTTGTAAGTTCCAAATGAAAAATCTTTTATACCAGTACTAAAGTTTCTAAACTAAATTTTGGAGTCCTTAAGAATTCATTTTCATATAGGGCCCCCGGTATGAAAATTTTATGAAGAGTTAAATTAATACAAGCGTTAACTAAAAAGCGTTACGTTGCCTGTCACTTTGACATTTGTGCGACAGTGCGACAATCTATGACAAATAATGGTTACAACTATTACTTTTTCTATCAACATGAATAGAATATACATATACTAATAAAGCAAAGAGTCTGTGTGTTTGTTTGGTTGAATACGGTAAGCTCTGGAACTAGCAGTCGGATTTAAAAAACTCTTTACGTTTAAGAGTCTAAATTTTTGATAGACATTATAGGATATTTATGACATTATGACCTTTAAAAGCCCAACAAAAAAAATAGAAGTAACGCTAAGCAAAAACGAAGTAATAGCGCGTGCGGGCCATGAGATGCGACGAGTTGGGGTCTAGGGCCGAGAATTACCGAGAAGAACCGAAATGTGTAGGCCGTTGTAAATTCAAATTAAACGTCGAATGAAACCGCAGAATCTTGCTAGTATTATATTAATAGAGTTATTATGAAATATCTTGAAATAGTCACATTTGTGCTTGTCTCATATCTGTTGCTTGTACAACTTATGTTAACAGATAGGCTGACGGTCCACCTACCGTCAGCCTATCTGACGGTGGCTACGGTCGCCACCTACCGTACACAAGCAACGCTACAGGCGCTGTAAGTGCGCTACCGACAACATGCAGTAGGATTGAGGATAAGGTATTAGGAGGAGATAGGGAAATGGGCTGTGACAACCCTTACTCACTCACCGAAACACAACAGCACACATGATCTTATTTCACGATGGTCTCCTGTAAGCGGGTAGTTACTGCCGCCAGACGGGCTGCCCAAATGACTGCCCAATGCAGTGTGCCCTGACACTAATTTTCAAATCCAGACCAGAGCTAAATTTGAAAAGAACCCGTGGACCCTATAACAGAGCAAGCACCCTAACCACTCATCCAACGGACTCGTCTACCTTTTTTTTGTTTTCCGAGTATGATTGGAACAATCTTTTACAACGCATGAGGGAATTTTGACAAATTCAATATTTTACAAAAGCGGTCACATGTGGTGGAACGTCGAAGACTGATTGATGCATTGTGGTCCAGTGGACCGCAATGCGTTGCGAAACAACTTGTTTTGATGTGTGTTTCTATAGTCCATACTAATATTATAAATGTGAAAGTAACTATGTCTGTCTGTCTGTTACCTTTTCACGCTTAAACCGCTGAATCGATCATTATGAAATTTTGCCTACACGTTGTCAGGGATGCAGGAAAGTACATAGAGTACCTTTAATCCAGAAAAAGTACTGTTCCCGGCATGAATCGTGCTGGTCGCGTAGCGGAGGCGTCCGAACGCCTGGTCCCACGGAAGAGGCGGAAGCTGAGACGGGTGGAATGGCAGCGAGTGGTTGACGAATGGCAAGAGCGTTGGGAGAATGAGGAAAAGGGACGTGAGCTCTACCGTTACTTCCCGAACGTGGCGGATCGACTCTGGGCAACCTGGGTCGAACCGAATTATGAAGTCTCGCAGATCCTCACTGCTCATGGATGCTTTAGAAGACGACTGTTTGACATGAAACTGTGCGAGGTGAGTATGTGTGAGGGCGGCACGGAGGACGAGGACTTGCACCACGTTCTGTGGTCCTGTCCTCTGTACAATGACCTTCGGAACGAGAGGATGGATGGGATCTACTAAGATAGCGGGGGCTCCACATACTACCGGGATCTCGTGTCCACGGCGGCGAAGTACGCAAGGCTTGAGAGATTCGCGTGCAAATGGCACAGGAGGAGGACCACCCGGTGAGGGAGAGTGAGCGAAGCCCGAGGCTCCGCGTCAGTTAACTGTGGTGTGATGTCGGCCCCAGAAGGGCGAGAATCGACAAGGGACAGAGTGACGAAAAAACAATTTGTACACGATTCGGCCCATATTTCTTGATTGTTGATAGGGCCATGGGTTGGTGAAGGGTCTGTTCCCGACATCTAACGCCTGGCAATGCTATAACTGCAATAAAGATGTTACATTGCTCATATATGTATTTAGGCGTTATTTTTAAATTTTTCACCAGCTAACGCGTTATACATCAGACACATATTTATTCATCTTATTTATACATCAGACACATATTTATTCACAATACTACGTTACTTATTTCGCTGTAGCAATTCAGCTTTAACTCTATTATTCACTGAATTCCCGAGAAAACAATAGTTAGTAGAATGTAGGTTTTCTCGGCCGGTATCCATATGAGTTGTGGGTTTCTAAGGCTACACAACATTTGGTATCCGGCACTACGCAAGAATAATAATAATGAAAGAAAGAGAGGGCATTATAACCCCTCTCCTAGTGACCACACCCCACCAATTCAACTGGATATAAATTTAAATATAGATACATTTCACTCGACAAATCAGTCTCGCTCGAGAAGTCGAAAAGTGCAGAAGTGAAGTGCAGTGATGTGATGTACTTTTTCTTCTAACACGGACTACACCACTGAGGATGTCAACCGCAGTTGTTGACGAAACGTTTGGAAGAATTTCCAACAGACCTGGGCCATCATCCCGGAAACCCACAACTCAAAACAATAGTTATCAAATCATTGAAATTGGCGTGTAAAGGTCATTAAATAAATAAATAGGAATTTTCATCTCAATTTAAGTGTAAATATTCAAATTGAATCACAATTGGCCAGTGTAAATATTGCCTTGGAACTTGTTAGAGAGAATGTTTATTCATTTTCATTGAACTCGACGTCGAAGGATTGTTTGCATGAACCAAAAGTCGAGGCTTCTCGGCCTCGTGTTCACAAACTTCAAGGCATTACACTAATTTTGTGGATTCATTTTATTCGCCTACTTTCCACCAAAATTTCATATAAGTAAGTTATATATAAGTAAGTAACTATTGTAGTTTTCTACTATAAAGAGCATGTATGTCAAATTAAAAAAAAATATACTAGCGACCCACTCCCGGCTTTGCACGCAAATCTAAGCTAATGTTATTTTCAAAATTGACTCTGGTCTGGATTTGAAAAGAGTGGTAGGGCACCACTGCGTTTCGCAGTCATTTGGGCAGCCCGCCTGGCGGCAGTAACCACCTCCTTACAGAATACCGCCGTGAAATAACAGCTTACTATACGTGCTGTTGTGTTTCGGTGAGTGAGTAAGGGATGCCAGAGCCCATTTCCTTATCCCCTCGTAATCCCTTATCCAATCCTACTGTAGTCGGCAGCGCACTTGCAGCAGCTGTGGCGTTGCTTGTGTTATAGGCGACGGTAGCCTTTGTCTTTATTATTATAAAGACAAAGGATTTGTATGTATGTATGTATGTTTGTCATGAAAAACCTCAAAAACTACTGGACCGATTTAAAAAATTCTTTCACCCATAGAAAGCTACATTATCAGCGAGTAACATAGGCTACTCGCCCTCCCTCCCCCTATATCCCTTCCATACAAATGTATGTTTGTAATGAATAAACTCAAAGACTATTGGACCGATTTTAAAAAATTCTTTCACCCATAGAAAGCTACATTATCAGCGAGTAACATAGGCTACTCACCCTCCCTCCCCCTATATCCCTTCCATACAAATGTATGTTTGTAATGAATAAACTCAAAGACTATTGGACCGATTTTAAAAAATTCTTTCACCCATAGAAAGCTACATTATCAGCGAGTAACATAGGCTACTCACCCTCCCTCCCCCTATATCCCTTCCATACAAATGTATGTTTGTAATGAATAAACTCAAAGACTATTGGACCGATTTTAAAAAATTCTTTCACCCATAGAAAGCTACATTATCAGCGAGTAACATAGGCTACTCACCCTCCCTCCCCCTATATCCCTTCCATACAAATGTATGTTTGTAATGAATAAACTCAAAGACTATTGGACCGATTTTAAAAAATTCTTTCACCCATAGAAAGCTACATTATCAGCGAGTAACGCGGACGAAGTTGCGTGCAACAGTTAACCATATATAAAAACTTTCTCATTTATACAAACCTATTATTAATTTATTATATAATATATTTACAAATTATATACTAAATTGAGCTTTGGTCCCCTAGGCAGGATGCCAAGCATGCTGGCTGCATTACCTCGTTGTATTGCAAGACTAATTTGCTGACCGAGGTAATGGCCAGCTCTGGGATCGCAGGTTATGTCGACCAAACGTTTAGACATTTTAGCACGGACCCAAAGATTCGACACCGAAGGGAATGAAAATGTAGCCGGTGCCGATATCTCTGTATTTGTGAATTTTGCGTTTCTCGGCCGCGTCCGCAGCAGCACCGGCTGTAGCAACTGTTCCATGAAGATGGGACGGAGCCAAAGTGTCGACACAAGTGGCATCCCATACTAGTGGACGACCCATGCTCCAAGGAACTAGCGACATCCCATCAGGTCTCTTGCCATCATCACGTACAATACCACTTGGTTCGAGCATTGAAGGTATATTAATGGTGGCAAGAGACCTATGTATGATGTCATTTATACTGGCGTGCCTTGAAATATGGCCAGCGCTAATAATACAGGAAAGTCCGTGATGTCCCAGTTAATGTTTAAAACTTTCTTAGTTTAATTTTCTTTCCATTCAGAAACGGCTTAATCGATTTGAATGCGGTTTTCACTGACGTATTGTCGCAAGCTTCCCGTAAGATTTAGTGTAAGATCTCGCGATAAAAACCACCTCAGGCAGCAGTAAATAACTGGCGACAGTAAATATTAAAAGTACCACCTATCCCCTATATAAAAGTAGCACTTATGCTATACTTATGCAGTCATATTTCGACAATGAAAATTCTTATGCGAAGCTATCACTACACGTGTGTATGCCACTTTTTATCGTGTAATATTATACTAAGTTCAAATAAGTTTTAAGTTGCAAACATACATACTTATGCTCCGTTTGATGTTATTTTTCTTGTTTGCTATTGTTACGGCGGCGTACAAAGAGGTTTCATATTGAAAATCTTTAATCCGATTATTCGAGAGATTGGCTCGTCATCTTTCTTATGTTTGCAAACTATATTTTATCAATTTTATTTTCGTCGAATAAAAGGATTCAGGGAAATAAATCGGTGCGGCAGATATTCCAATAAGACGTGGTATGTTTACCATGCTTTAACAATGGCAAAAAATATTTTTATTTATTTATTTTTATATAGATTAACATTATATGGTATTTTGAATTTTTCATATCAATTATATCAATTTTTATTTAAAAAAAATACACTTCCTTTTTGACGCATTATTTTTTAAGTAATTTTGCAGTAAATTTTAGTTACACATATAACCTGGCTACATTTGGAATTTTTATAAGGCGGTTTTTATTTGATAAAAGTGGGCAGATAAGTAGACGATCCACTTGAGGGTAGGTGGCCATTACAGCTTATTAAACAAAAGCAACGCCACTCTGACGCACTGAAAATATTGGATCAGCACAATTGCAATTCTTATGAGTTGCTTGTCTTAATAAGCGACGGTAAACACCTACCGTACCTAAACGGCTTAACCGATTTTAATGCGGTTTTAACTGATTAGTTGTAGCAAGTTTCCCGTAACATTTAGTGTTTGTTTCATTCCAATCTGTTTAAAAATAGAAAAGTTACACGCTATACCGAATACCACGCGTACGAAGTTGCGGGCTCAGCTAGTGAAGTAAAATGTTTTTAATTTTTGAATGTCATCCTTTATTTATTTATTTATTTATTTATTTATTTATTTTATTAGGAAGCCAACGCAATATACAATCATCCTTATACATAAACACATTTAAAAATTCATTTATAATATCGTATACTCCACTTATAGGCTAACTTGGCATGCATTAAGACGAAAACAAAAAAAAAAAAAATTAAAAAAATAATAATTAATAAACCAATAATAAAAGAATAAAAAACAAAAACTCAAAAAACAACAAACCATTATGCAGTACGCCATAAAAGAATTTTTTTAACCCTTCTTTTAAAACATGCGGAGGAATACTGAAAGATATCGATCCTTATTAAAACAATCAAAAATATTTACAGGAAATTACTGAAATTAAGAAAGATTTTTAATAACAACATTTCCAAAGTTTACGTGTTATGTCTTACGTATTACATGCGAATGATAACTCATTGTCTATATACAACCAAATTAAAAATTAAAAATTTAAAAGTTTACGTTAAAATAAAAAAAAATTGCCTGATTTTGAATGACATACGTCCTTTAAATTTGAATTCTAAAAGTTAATAAACAATTAAGAGGTTCTAGGTGTGAATGAATCATACGAATTCATTCACACAAACTCTCAATAAAGATAGCATATTACTCTGTGTAAAGAATATATTCTATATGCCATAATAATATTCTGTGCACCGAAACCAACTCATATATCCTGTGCACAATTTACGAAACGGAAAGATTTTGTTGGATTTACGTCCTCATCTAAACACGAACTTGTTCTGCTTCCCTTACACGCAGGGCCACAATAATTTTGAATAAAAACAAACGCAGTACTATGCATAGAAAACACAGCTTTCAAAACGGTGAACTTTTGTACAAGGACTCACAAAATGAAAGGCTATTAAAGTGATTAAAACGAGCAAGCGAGGCAGTTAAAGGATTATATTGGGCTCCGTAGAAAATATAATTATTTCACGACAAAATAATTCACGAGTTCAATTAGCGGTTCATTTAATGTAGGCTACTTAACCCCCCCCCCCCACCCAATCTTTTCCCTCCCCCGTTACCCCCTCTTCATACAAATGTATGTTTTAATGAATAAACACAAAAATTACTGAACACAAAAACCACATTATCAGCGAGTAATAATTTGTAATGATACGCCGACGAAGTCGCGAGCAAAAGCTAGTATATAGTAAAATCCTAAACGAGCCGAATGAAACGTTGTACTTATGTTACCGAGGTAAAAAAAATAGTTTTTAGAATTTTTGTCTGTTTGTCCGTTTGTCTGTTTGTGCTTTTGTGCACTTTAATCTCTGAAATGGCTTAACCGATTTGAATGCGGTTTTCACTCATGTAAGCTTCCCGTAACATTCAGTGTTTGTTTTATTCCAATCGTTTTACAGACAAAAAAGTTACGCGCTATACCGAATACTACGCGTATAGGGTTGCCAGGTGTCCGGCTTTTTACAGTCGTGTCCGGCCAAATATATACAAGTCCGGCCCGTCCGGCTTTTGTTAGGATTTGGTCAACCCCGCAGCGGCCAGAATCACACGAACATGCATGATTCGCGATCTTACAAATTACTTTATGAAAACAATATGTGATACATAATAAAGAGTAGAGCAAGTCTTAAAGTAATAAATGCACAAATAAAAACAACTATTTCTTTTATAAACCAGTGTGTCAGGCTTTTGTGGCAAATGTCCGGCTAAATATGAGTCTGTGTCCGGATTTTCGATTTTTAGGCCTGGCAACCCTATACGCGTACGAAGTTGCGGGCTCGGCTAGTGTAGAAATAAAATCAGGTGTGTAATGGAGAAGACTTAGTATCATCTCAGTTGGGAGGTCTTTCCATCAGTCGGCGATGAGCTAGGTTGACAATCAGATTTTGAGTAGGTGTATAGTAAGAAACAATTATAGAAAAAAAACCAAGTGGAAATGGACTGGACTGGATAAGTGATTTTTTTAATGTTACGGTCGTCAGACAGGTTGACGGTCCACTTCAGTGTTGGACGAATGGCTCCAGAGGAGACACGGGGCTCTCACGTTCCGTCTGGTGCAGGTGCTTTCGGGGCATGGCTGCTTCGGGAGTTATCTGCACCGGGTGGCTCGTAGGGAGCCAACCCCAGAGTGTCACTCGTGTGCGTTCGCTGAGGACAGCGCACAGCACACTCTTGCGGAGTGCCCTAGATGGTTGGCGCAGCGAACTGAGCTCGCTGCGACCATTGGATTTGACTTCTCTCTGCCGGCCGTAGTGAAAGCTATGGTCGGCAGCAGAGCCGCTTGGCAAGCGACTCAATCCTTCTGCGAAGATGTCATCTCGCAGAAGGAGGCGGCGGAAAGAGAGCGGGAGGACGACGTCCTGTCCCATCCCCTCTGTCGCCGACGAACAGGACGCAGGCGTCTGGCGCACGCCCGCCACCTGGACCCCTGACAGGACTAGGGCGGTAGATGGGGACTCTACCGCCCGCTTCATCATGAGAGGCACGTCGCACCTTGGCAGTTCGGGTGCGCCGTCCAAATGAGCCGTGTCCGGATGCGGACCCCCGCGGTGGAGTTGCGGAAGAGTGATCGTCCGACCTCGCAACTTCACCAATAGCGGATGAGAAGGACGCCAAGAGGTTTAGTCGGTAGGTTTACCCCACTACCATCACGGGGCAGGAGTCCGACATAACCCACCGGTCTGTCCCCAGACGGGTGGGTATCCATGATGGATTCCTCTTGTAAAAAAAAAAAAAAAAAGGCGGCTACGATCGCCTATAACACAACCAACGCCACAGGTGCTGCAAGTGCGCTACCGACTACAGTAGGATTAAGGATAAGGGATTAGGATGGGATAGAGACAATAGAAAAATCTAACACTTATGTTCGATATGTAGGTACCTACTCAAAATATAATGCCAATATTTTCGCTAAATGTATAAAATGTCCATTTGATTGCTATAAATAGAAAAAAAAGTGTGTGTGTCAGCTCTTAAGTACGATTGCCTGACTATGCAACAGATAAACGCGCCATCTATTATATTACAACAGAATTAGGTGAATCGGCGACATCTAGTAAATAATTTCTAATGATAATAATAAATAAATAAATAATAAATAAATCTGTAGGATTTGGGTAGAACTGCTTGTTGAACCCCAAAAATATAACATAATTTCACTACAACAGAATTAGGTGAAGCGGCGCCATCTGTCGGACTTGGGTAGTATTGCTTAGAAGAAAATAACGCTTTTTAGTTTTAGCTAACTCTGTATTAATTTTACTAATAAAATTTCCATACCGGAGCCAATAGGTTTGCAAACATGCATCGCGTGCGGTGACTTGACAGCCGCCGCCGCCATGACACCTACAACTCCATTCGGTGTTACCCACTCTAAGAAAATAAAATCTATCAAACTACCCTCATTACTATTAAATTAAATCGACTCAACGATTCGTAATCAAAAATCTACAACTTTAATGACGCGCGCCGTTAATGTATACCAATTACGGCATTTTCTACGAATAATAAGTATATTCCTATTAGTTTTGAACATTGAAATCAGACCGCGCAGCGCAGCAACTCGTTGAATAAACTAACGAGGCAGATATTTTTTTTACATACGGAACCCCATTTACAAGTACTGTTCCATAAACAGCGGAGCGCACTGGAGTGCCCTTCAAGCGGTGGCTCGAGTAATTACCAGAGTAATTCATCGGAAAACAAAGTTGGCGGAACGTTTAGCTGAGGGAATGACCGATTTTTCATAAATATTTCGCTATATCAAAGGAAATGTATGTGCTAATCTAGAGAGAATGCCATAAGGTCGAGTGATTACTACCTTTCTTACCCCATTTATTATTTTTTTATTGTCAAGGGTTGAATTTCTCGGGAACGGTAATTTTTCTACCATTTATGTTAAGATAGGCAGACAGGCTTGATGGTAGGTGGCTACCTTCGCCTATAACACAAGCAACGACAGAGTCATGTGCTGTAAGTGCGCTGCCGACTACAGTAGGATTAAGGATAAGGTAATGTGAAGGGATAGGTAAATGCACTCTGGCATCCCTTACTCACTCACCGAAACACAACAGCACAAATGCTGTTATTTCTGGGTGGTCTTCTGTAAAGGGGTGGTTACTGCCGCCAGACGGGCTGCCCAAATGACTGCGAAAACGCAGTGTGCCCTGCCACTAATTTCCAAATCCAGACCAGAGCCAAATTTGAAAAGTTCATTTTTCAAAGTAGACCCAGCCCGGAATCGAACCTGGAAACCCTAGAACAGAGCGTTAAGGCAAGCACGTTAACAACCCCTTTTCTGTATCCCTGACAACATGTATGCAAAATACATGATGATCGGTCCAATAGTTAAGGCGTGAAATTATAAAAAAAAATTAACTTTCACATTTATTTATAATATTAGTTGGGATGCTTATTTTCTATGGCACACTCGGTAAAGGTTCGTGGAATAAAACCCACAATAAAAACTTGCAATACCTTGGAAAACCTATAAAATATTTATTCAATCTTCATTACGCATATATTTTTTTCAGGCGTTGAATTTCTTTTAATTCTTACAGAAGACCACCGTGAAATAACAGCAGCACGTGTGCTGTTGTGTTTCGGTGAGTGAGTAAGGGATGCCAGAGCCCATTTCCTCCTAATCCCTTATCCTTAATCCTACTGTAGTCGGTAGCTTTAGCGTTGCTTGTGAAATAGGCGACGGTATCCACCTACCACCAAGTGGACCGTCAGCCTATCTGCCGACCTTAACATAAAAAAAAATATCTAGATGATCCCTCGGGAAAAGTACTTTTAACTGACAGGTTTTGACGAGCCCGTTGGATGAGTGGTTAGGGTGCTTGCCTTAACGCTCTGTTCTAGGGTTCCCAGGTTCGATTCCCGGCAGGGTCAACTTTGAAAAATCAACTTTTCAAATTTGGCTCTGGTCTGGATTTGAAAAGTAGTGGCAGGGCACACTGCGTTTCGCAGCCATTTGGGCAGCGCGTCTGGCGGCAGTAACCACCCCCTTACAGAAGACCACCGTGAAATAACAGCACCTGTGTACTTGCATTTTTCCGCTATATTTCTTTCCATTTACTTACAGACTATTCTTTAAACTCCATTACACAAATACTTGTTTACAATACACAATAAAGCAATAATACATGTCACTAAAGTCTCGAATACCACCCTTTCACATATGTCTTTCGTCTGGGCCGGCTCACATTTGAGGACGGCACGGAAAAGTACCTATTTTCATAGTATTTTGTACCTTAAACGCTTTTAATATCTAATTCAGAAGACCCCCTTACAGAAGACAACCGTGAAATAACAGCACGTGTGCTGTTGTGTTTCGGTGAGTGAGTAAGGGATGCCAGGGCCCATTTCCCTATCCACTCCTAATATCCTTAATCCTACTGCAGTTGGCAGCGCACTTGCAGCAGCTTTGGCGTTGCTTGTAGGCGACGGTAGCCACCTACCATCAAGTGGACCGTCAGCCTGTCTGCCGACCTGACATAAAAAAAATATTCAAATTTCAATGTATCGTGCTATGACAGGATTCCGGAGCCATTAGTGCCGTAACATAATACAATGAAATTTGAATTTTATTAAAATCTTATAAGGTACAAAATAGTTTGAAAAAATTAAAATTACTTTGCCGTGTACAACTTGAGCGGGCCCTTAGTTATAGAACACCGCTGTCGTACTCATTGTAACGAGTGATAAGCAGAAAAATTGTATCTAAATTTATAAATATATAGTATCCCCTTAGATCAACCGAGCCCAATACAAATCTAACACATGGGATTAAATCATTGTTAATATTTTTAAGTTTAGCACAATTTCATATTAAAAGAGCGATTGATGAAGAGTTTCTTCGGCTGGCGCTTCACACAAATTAAGAGCGATCAAATAACAGTACCAGCTCGACGGATGCATCCAGGTCCAGGTGTCTTCCAGATGAGAAACTTCAAATCGGCTCCAGTCACTAACACAAATTATTGTCCACAATGGAAACACACATTTAAAATTATAATGCGTTGCTGTGCTAGGTTCATTTTTTATGTGAAATTATAAGCGAAGCGAGCGGGGTCGAATCCGCAATGGACGGCGACAAGCGAACAACTGCTGCCCTCTCTCGTCCGAAATTGCGAGAAGGCCTGCACAACACACACACCAAACCAATTATATTATTAGATCTTTTTAGAATAAAACCTGATATTGTTCTTTTTAAACACAATCTTTATATGTTAAGAACTTAACATAGATTTCACAATACGAACGAAAAAAATTTCCAAACAAAGCACAAATAACAATATTAAAAATGGAATAGTATAATTTAACGTCGGATTACACCGCGAAGGAGGGTAATTTGAAAATTTTTGCGCACATGATCGAGGGGTCGTGTCAGTGTCACTCAGCGTTATTGGAAACGGACGCACCAAAGATATACAATGACATTAATTTACTGGAAGTGGCAGTGAAAGAGTATATTAGACATACGCTTTGCCATAATTTCTAGATAAAAACTATCTAGATATCAATTAGATAAACCCTAAAGTAACTATTAAATTGTTACAGACTAATTACAGTTAAGAATGAAAATTGTAAAATAATCTCACTAAGATTATCTCTACTAATACAATAAAATAAAGCTAAAGAGTTCGTTTTTTTGGTTGAAAGCGATGAACTCTGGCATTAGGTACTAGTCGAGATAATGATTTTTTAAAATCTTTTTGCATTTTTAAACATCGCTTTTTGCAGAGCGATGCTGCTCTTGTCCACACACTGCTCTATTCACGTAATTAATAGCCACGCACCGCACTAGGTCGTTTGCCTTGGCAACACAATGGATGTTGAAATTTCGACGGTGATAGAACTACTTGGTGAACTCAAAAAGTATAACACTATTGATGGCGCCATCTATTATACTCAATAGAATTAGCTGAAGCGGTGACATCTATCGGATTTGGATAGAACTGTTTGGTAAACTCAAAGAATATAATACTATTGATGGCGCCATCAATTATACTCAATAGAATTAGGTGAAGAGGTGACATCTATCGGATTTGGGTAGAACTGCTTACAAGAACATAACGCTTTTTTGTTAACGCTTGTATTAATTTTACTAATAAAATTTTTATACCCGGGGCCTTGTATGAAAATCGATTCTTAGGAGCACGTTACAAAAATCTTATTATTGATATTTTTTTGTTATTATAAAGGTTTATAAAATCGAATTAAATACCTAAAAAGATTTTATGGTACAAACGCAATAAACAGTTCCAGTAACTTTACATCTGCAACGCGCTAGTGATGCGACTAACGAATATTGACGTGTAATATTTCATGAAACCAAATTCTGAATCTCGCGGATTCGAATTTTACGCGAGATGGCGTTCTCTATCAATATTATCCAATGACACATCTTTAGTTTAAAGGCGATCATTTTTCTGGAAGCTTTTAAGTCTTATCCATATATGAATATTAAGTACTTAGGTATATTTGAATGCTTTTTCTGTCATTATTTTCATATAAGGCCTCGGTATGGAAATTTTATGAGGAGTAAAATTAATACAAGCGTTAACTAAAAGAGTTACGTTATCTGTCTCTTTGACATTTGTGCGGCAGCTGACGCATGTATTCATGTTCCATAATTCTATTCTCTGGACTTATAAAAGCAAACGTCGAAATCTTGTATAAAAAGTGAAGTTTCCGTTGCGGAACGAGACGATAGAGCGTTATAATATAATAATAATTATTTATTTATTTGGACCAACAAGGATCATTATGTTAGTAACAACTTAAAATCTATGTTAGTATTACATATGTTTATTAGTCAGTACATGAACCATACAACAGTGGTTCAGGTACTGACAGTCAAGACTAGCGGCAAATGCGCTCAGGATGCAGCTGGAGCTGGCCCGAACCCTATGCACCAGGGACGCACACCGCTTCCGGATTATCGTATAGAAACAGTCGACCCGCGACTCGGCGAACATCCCCGATGCACTACAAAATCGTGGAAGCCCCATCAGCACCCTAAACGCATCATTGTACTGAACTCGCAGAGTTCAGTACAATCTGCCGGGGCGCAGCGACATCTGTCGTTGAAAAAATGAACTATATTTTGACATCTTTGTATGCAGAATGTAACTAAATAATATAAAGTAATGAGGTATTATCTATTGCAATGATAAAAAATTTATACAATTAATTTTATACTCTTTTAGCAGATACTCGTATCTCTGTTTCGCTCAGAATTTTGGAAAATTGAGAGCATAATAGGTTTTATATTAGACGTTCTGTGCAACAGAGATTTGCAGTAATAAGCTTGATAGAACGCCGATAGAAGCTTGATAGAAGCATTAACCAACTCCTATAAGAAACACGTGTGCTTATTTACGTCAAATTTATGTAATATTACGTAATATTGTTCCCATATTCGAATTTTGTGAAATCACTCCCAAAGCTGTAGGTAATTACAATAATTACGTAACATATATTCACATAACATAATGCAAGTAAATAAAATTACAATTTTTTTTTAAGTTAAGGTCGGCAGACAGGCTGACGGTCCACTTGATGGTAGGTGGCTACCGTCGCCTAAAACACAAGTAACGTCACAGGTGCTTCATGTGCGCTGCCGACTACAGTAGGATTAAGGATAAGGATTAGGAGGGAATAGGGAAAAGGGTTCTGCCATACCTTACTCACTTACTCTGGCATACCTCGTTATTTCATGGTGGTTTTCTGTATATTTTTTTACGGTTTTATAACGAAATAACCTATCGTATAAAAATATTTTTAAAAAATGTGCATATTCTCTATGGTTTGTCAAATATATGAAATACGCGACTTCGCTGCGGCCCATACGGCGGCGGCGGCGTGCGCGTGGTGCGCGCGGCACTGGAAACTGATTATATATAATACCATTGATAGTGGCTGATGATATATAGCCCATAGCCTTCCCCGATAATGAACTATTCAAGACAAAAGGAATTTTTCAATTCGAACTAGTAGTTCCTGAGATTAGCGAGTTCAACTAAACAAACAAACAAACTCTTCAGCTTTATAGATTTGAATGCCAAAAAAAAACATAATTCATTTAAGTATTCTCTACAATGTGCAAATCCAATTTTCATTTTAATGTGACCCCCAATAACAGTTTGAATAATCGCTGCAATTTGCCGAATCAACTAACCGAACATCGATAAACAACGCGCCCGTCACTAGACGAGTCTCGTTAAATCACATAACAATTGTTTGCTAATTGAAATCGAAAACTTGCTTAATTAATTACTGTATGAGGGGCATAGACAGCATGAAATTGTCATTCGACGGCGAGCCAATTAGTGATGTGCCCGGTTTATCGAATTTTCTGATACCAAATAAACTTTATATTGTGATATTGTATGGCTGCGGCTTATATTACTTACGCTCTAATCCAATAGATAACTTTTTTTAACGTAAAGACAGATTGACAGTCCACTTGATGGTAGATGGTCACCGTAATCTATTAACGTAAGCAACGACATAGTTTAAATGCGCTATAGACCTTGGCGATATAACCTCTGGTATTTCTTAGTCACACATTGAAACACAATAGCAGAAGTGCTGTTATTTCACTGTGGTTTCGTGTAAGAGTATAATTACTACACCCAGATAGGCTTATTGAATGATTTTTTAAATGTTAGGTCGATAGACAGGCTGACGGTCCACTTGATGCTATCGTGGTAGGTAGCTATTGTCGTCTATAAAACAAGCAACGCCACAGGTGCTGCGAGTATGATCCAGACCATAGTAGGATTAAGGGTAAGAGTTAAGGGATGGATAGGGTTAATGGGCTCTGGCATCCCTTACTCACTCGCCGAAACACAGCAGCACATATGCTGTTATTAAAAGGTAAGCTTTAGTGAGGGGTTGGTTACTCCCGCCAGACGGGCCGCCCAAGTGACTGCGAAACACAGTATGCCCAGCAACTACTTTCTAAATCCAGACCAGAGCCAACTTTGAAAGTTCATTTCCGTAGTTGACAAAGCCGGGAATCGAACCTGAGACAGAGCGTTAAGGCCAGCACCCTAACCACTCAACCAACGGGCTCGTCAAATTCACATTCCGTTTACATAAGCACTAACATCGTCAACAAGACAATTTCACAATATTCTTTCGATTTGGCGATTCAAGGAAATAAATTCATAGTAAATTAATAAATTAATCGTAAATTTATGTTACGGTAAATGTAATGAATGTGGTAAATAATTATAATAACCGTACGATCAGTATTCGTAGTCACCTCATGGTTTGAAATAAAATGAAAACCATGAAATTTATCACCTTTACCGGTCGTTATTAATAATTCATTAATTTTTCCGGTAAAAATGATAAAACAATTACAACGGGATTCCTTGCTCAGTGTTTATTGGTGACTAAGAAAATTAGGAACTGACAAAATTAAAATTATACAATCTTGAAATCTATACTAATATTATAAAGCTGATGTGTTTGTTTGTTTGTTTGAAAGTGCTAATCTCAGGAACTACTGGTTCGAATTGAAAAATTCTTTTTGTTTTGAATAGTCCATTTATCGAGGAAGGCTATAGGCTATATAACATCACGCTACGATAAATAGTATTATATATAAGCAGAGTCCAGTACCGCGCGGCCCATGCGCACGCCGCCGCCGTATGGGTCGCAGCGAAGCGTGGCCGAGTTCAGCTAGTTGAATATATTACTGGCTTGCGAATAAACTTAGGAGAAGTTATTTATATAGGACACTTTTTGATCTGAAAAAAAAAATGTTAGGTTCCTGTGGGATTTTCAAAAAACGAACTATATTCGCGCGTATATTGTCGAAAGCACAGCCGGTCTCATATAAAAATGAATCCCCATTTTCCTTGGTCACAGCACCACGCGTGAACGGGTAGGCCGATTTTAATTCGGTTTTCACTAATGGAAAGAGGGATAAACGGGGAATGTTCATATATAAAAAAATTGCACCCCGAGCGAAGCCGGGGGCGGGCCGCTAGTATAGAATAAAAATCACCAAATATATGGTACCCAAAAGTAGGGACTAGACTTGTGTTGTGGTACTGCGGACGAAACCCGCACACCAAGACAAGAGTCAACTTTGAAAAGTTCATTTTTAAGTTCGTCATGCCAGGAATTGAACCAGGGACCCCTGAGTGAAAGCGCTAAGACTCCAATTCTGAGACATAACCTTAACCACTCCGACAACGAGCTCGTCAAATATGGACCTTTTCGAACGAACAGTACCTATAACAGGGTCGCAATAAAGGCCACTACAACTCTTACAAAAGCGGCATTGCAAAAAAAAACCTAAGGTAATACAAACCCAACAAATTCAATAGGAAATGGTATTTTCATTAGAGTGGGCAACGAGACGGAAGCAAGCCCGTTTTTTAGCAGAGAATAGTTCCCCCATTAAAATATAGGGTTGGATATTAAAATTGATGCTCGTATCAAACATTAATCTGGTGTATTGGAGTGTAGAGAGGTATGAAAAACTATATTTTTTTTTATACAGCATTCTCTGTTGAATTTAATTTTAGCTTCGGATTTTTCGAATAAAAAACACTGCACGCTCTAATTAAACGATCAGTTAAATTTACGTGTAATATTAAAATGTATTTTATGATTAAGGTGGAGACAAACGCTAAATACTAAAAATATCAATTGTTTAATGAAGATGTTACAAGAAATAGACAAGACAATTGCTTTGAAAAAAAAAAATATTATACTTAAACATGTGAAGAACCAATTGTATTAATTAGAATTTTCGTTAAAGTAATAATAATAAGAAACTCCACAAAAAAAGTTAGAACACAAGATTAATTTGACTTTTATTGAAAATTCTCTCGAAAACGGCTTATTGCGCGCATATGAATCCTGTACTGATTAATAAGTTAATGTCAGTTTAAAAAATTGTATTAATAAATTTTTTTTTCCTTATTGTTCTAATGGTAAAAACCAAAGAACACCATTTCTAGGCCTGTTTAATTGTCTCCGCCGCCAGCGAGTTCTATGTCATTTAGGCAAATGTCATTTGCCCAAGTGAAGCCCTTAAATATAAAGTCAGAGTAAGAGAAGGTTCGTCATCTGAAAGTCGACATTTGCTTGCACCAGGACAGTTATCAGTCATGCTAAAATTTCATTTCGAACGTCTATCGGTTGTCTGCTTATTGCTTTAGTTTCAGAAGGTACTAAGAGTGTAAGACTTGATAAAGGAATTTGGTTTTCGTACCCAGACTGTACTACAGCTGAAAGCTAAAAGTCGAAGGGGTATATGCTGAATATATGTTTGTGACTAATTCCCGCAAAAAGTGAAGGAGCACATTTCCCTAATCCTTCCCAATTCCTCATCCCTAAGGATCTAGTTGGTGGAGATAGGCCTTATAGAGATTTAAAAAAAATCAGAAACAACAAGCAAAACGTGGGTGCAATTATTTGAATTTGCAATTTTTGATGTTGCTCGTGTCTTTCACAGACGACGGTGACCGTCTGCCGTCAAGCGGACGGTCTGTTAGCTGCTTGTAATCGAAAAAATCTTGAACTTACCTTTATCTCCTTTCAATTCAACGTTCCCTCTATACCAAATAATTCTTGCAGCCGGTTTTGAATTTTTCACTTGACATTCCAAGGAGACGTCCTCTCCTTCTTTCACCTCCAACTTGGAGTTGTGCGGATGGTTCGTGATCTCCACGGAGGTTGGTGGTGCTGTTAACAAAAATAAATAAATGTAATTATTTATTTTTCACTTCTCATGCTCTGAAAGTGCTTATTTGTGCAGGATATAGGCTGCACAAAATCGAATTTTGTGCACAAGTGCATTAACGAATCTACTCGTAAATGTATCCATATTAAGGCAAAGAAAATAAGCCATACAGCCAAACACAATAAGAAGTTCATAGATAGAATTTGTTATTTTATAATATTTACTTAAATTTATTTGCCTTAAGTGTTTTTTAAGACACAAAAGATATTAAAATTTAAATTCAAGTACGGTAAGTTATTTAATTAATTTAAAAAATTATTATTACAAAATTAATTTAATAGTAGGCTGTATAGGTCTGCAGCTCAAGCCAATGTCATAAGGTGTCAATGTCAATGTCGTAAGATTTAAAAAAATAAAGCGGCGGGAAACAGTTCTTGTTTTTTCTATGTTATACTACTGTTTTATTTCCTCGCAATCGAAGTGAAAAGCAGAGTTTATAACTCGTCTACAAAACCATTTTTATCCTCGACATTACTATCGCCTTCGGCTCGGGCTGCTAAAAGTCTCGGATAAAAATGGTTCGTTTTGTACACTTGTTGTAAAATCTACTATTTCGTACATTATGAAGTCCTCTTTTTTTCTCTTTGTGTCTCTATATATCGCTAATCTTGGAAAATTGTTAGCAATTTTTGTTCTTCTTTGATTGATGTGAAGAGGGATTGGATTTATAAGCATGTTTTAATTTTTATCATTTACTAGCTAAGCCCCCAGCTTCCTAGGGGTGATATTCTGTATAAAAAAAGGGTTGTCATGACTTCTAGGAACCAATACGGGACGTTTTCTCTTACGATGCCCAAAACTCGTAACACATTTAACGCCGACACGCGGCTTTTCAACAAAACCATACATAGCACGCGTGTGTACATAGTGAGAGAAAAATTATGTATTTTTTAGGGTTCCGTACGTCCGAATAAAAAAATGGAACCCGTATAGGATCACTCGTGTGTCCGTCTGTCCGTCCGTCACAGTCAATTATCTCCGAATCTACTAGACCGATTAAGTTGGAATTTGGTAAACATATCAATTTCTGTGACCCAAACGCAGAGATGTGACGTGAATAGATGAAATCTGTATATGGGAGGTCATTTTTGGGGGGGAAAGTGGAAAATTAAAAAATATATTTGAAAACTGCATCGTGTGACATATTAAATGGAAGGTCTTGTTGTGAAGATCTTAAATGTTTTGTAATTTTATAATAAATAGTTTCCAAGTTATTCAAGAAAAATAGACGAAAATTGACCATTATCAACCCCCTTATCTCCGAAACTACTGAACCTAAAATTTTGAAAAATAATAATATAGAAATTAGTTTTCTACTTATAGATTATAGGAAAACCTATAAGAAGTCTATGATATTAAAATAACATGGTAAATCACTCAATATTGTGCGGATAGGTGACATCGTACGGAACCCTCTTCACGCGAGTTCAACTCGCACTTGTCTCGTTTTTTTTTTTCTAAAAGATACCCTCTGATTTCAACCTAACCTCACCTCTTCTCATGCGTGCGCCTTCGCACTCCGCCGCCTGTCAGGCGGGCGCCCGCGCCACTCTCTTCTTTCCGTATTATTTTGTCGAAATACGGGACATGTACTAATACGGGATGAGAATGTCAAATACGGTGATAGTCCCGTTTATACGGGACGTATGGCAACCCAAGGTATAGCGCATAACTTTTTTGTTTGTAAACCGATTGGAATGAAACAAACACTAAGTGTTGCGGGAAACTTGCTACAATACATCATTCAAAACCTCATTCGTTGAACGCTACTTACTACTTACTACTTATTACTTAACTTGTGTCTGTAGTTTCAAGATGTCAAGATTTGCACGCCGAATATTTATCGGTTGGTCATGAAGGAACAAGAATACTAAATGTCATCTCTGGTATCAGTTACCCATGGTCATCGCAAATAAATTATTATTATTATTATTTATTTCTTTCTTTTCTTAATTTTAAATTTTTTACAATATATATGTATATAAAAACAATAAATATTATAAAAAACTTAAAATTAGGTGTCCACTAGTAGCGGGGCAAGGCCCAAGCTACCGGTGGTTAGGGCTGCAGAGTGAGGAACCTCCTGACAATTCATGCCGTGTCAACAAGTACCGCCTTCTGTATCTGTCCCTTGATCCAGCCTTCTAGTGAGAGACTCTTGAGATGTTGGTCGAGGCTCTTCGCTATAAGACCGTTCGCCGAGACGACTATCGGGACGATAATTGTCGAATCGACGTCCCACATGGCGGTCACCATTATTATTATTATTATTATACTATAACTGACTGATTTCTTAACTCGCCACTGTACTTATTGAAATCTAAACCGGGCTTAATGTCAAGTCGGAGCAAGTCCATTAGAATAATAAAGACAGGAAAATTCTCGGTCCTTTTTATGTATGAAATATCCCCTCAATAATCAAATTACTGGTCTCCAGGGTAATGTGCGTCGGCAGTTTTTAACAAACTCATCGAGATACAAAATTAAATTTGACATTCGGTCACGGCGGATAGGTTTCGGAGTTTGTGAAAAAAAAAAAAAACTTAAAAATAAATTGAAAAATCCTCTGTACGCTTCGAAAAACTTAATGGATTTCATAAAGCCGATATATACATAAGAATTTTTTTAAGCTACACATTTTTTTTATTGACTGCAGTTTTTGTTGAAGTCGGAGGTTTTAAAGAAAGAAAGAAAGAAAGAATTTTATTTCGTACACACACACATACAAGAAATATATATATGTACATCAAAACAATATTAACTAAAAAAGCGTAGTGGTGCGTCCGAAATAGGTCCCTGACTCAGCATAATGCGATGGGTGGGACCCACAACGCTGATTTTCAGTCAAGGCCTGAAAAATACCTGAAAAAAGCTGTGCAAAGTAAAAACAAACAAAGGAACAGAAAGAGAACAAATAAGACAAAAATTGAAACCGTAAGAAAAAACATAAGAAAAGATTAAACCCCTATCAAAAATAATAACAAAAATAAAAAAAATAAAAAAGGAAACACCAAAACATAGGCATATAGGTACAAATATGTGAACATACAACACAAAAATATGATTAAAAAAGATGATTAAAACAATAATAATAATAATAATAAATAAATAATGCCACAAGTCATGTTTCTTCACGCTGTAAACCTAAAAAGTGTTTTTTAACGTTCTTTCTAAAAGTAGCTACAGTTTGAAGCTTCCAATAAGGTGGAGGTATCGTATTCCATACTTTACTTGCTTACTTCCATACTTTAGTATTCCATACTTTTTAAGCTCTCTTTAAAAGGTAAATAAGAATCTGGTACTCGGAACTGTCAAATTGGTTCAACGTCACTTTTTTAATGTGGTAATGTGTTGTTGTACAAAGTTAAATAAATATTGTGGAGGTATACTTCACATTCACACACACATACACACGCAAGCACACACTAACACACTGGGAATGCAATTTTTTTATGTTAAGATCGGCAGACGGGATGGCGGTCCACTTGATGGTAGGTGGCTACCGTCGTCTATAACACAAGCAACGCCAAAGCTGCTGCAAGTGCGCTGTCGACTACGGTAGGATTAAGGTATAGGGAAATGGGCTCTGACATCCCTTACTCACTCACCGATACAATAGCACACGTGCTGTTATTTCACGGTGGTCTTCTCTAAGGGGGTGGTTAATGCCGCCAGACGGGCTGCCCAAATGACTGCGAAACGCAGTGTGCCCTGCCACTACTTCCCAAAACCAGACAAAAGTCAAATTTGAAAAGTTCATTTTTCAAAGTTGATCCTGCCGGGAATCGAAGTCGGGAACCCTAGAATAGAGCGTTAAGGCAAGCACCCTAACCACTCATTCAACAGGCTCGTCGTATTTGTTGTACTATTTTGGTAACTTTAGGGGTAGATCATCTACAAGGCCTCGTCTAGTGTAGAGATCACTGTAATAATGACTGATTATATGTTTCTCGTTGCAATGTTAACCTATTTACCTTTTTAATTGTTTGTTATTAATATACATATAACTTATATACGTGTATATATCAATAATATAACTAGTCTGGCCTTAAATACTGTTACTTACATAAAAACTTTTTCTTTTTTCAAAATTATGTCAAAAACTTCTTTTGATTTCTCGTCAATTCATATATTTTTTCGTGTTTATTATCAAATTACAATATGGAATAGGATGTTAAAGAAAAGAGGATTGCAGTGATTGCCTTACACAGAGTGGGTATGGAGCCGTCGGTCATATTCAAGACGCTTCAAAAGCTTGGTATCAGCCGTATGTTCGTATATCGTACTATCGACAGATATCAACGCTTCCTCTGTCGATGACCATAAAAGATCGGGGCCACCGAGTGCTGTTAGAACTACAAAGGCTGTTAATGCAGTTAAAGCCTGAATTCGCCGAAACCGCATAAGGAAAAAAAATCTTATCGCGAGAAATGAAGATTCCCGTTAGGACTCTGTCGCGTATATTAAAACAAGACCTGAAGCTCGGTGTTTATCGTCTGTATACAGGACATACCCTAAATGAATCACTACAGATAAAGATAGTGGATCGATCAAAACGCTTTCTGTCCTGATACGCAGGTGAAAGACACAGAAATATCCTCTTTACTCTGCACCTCATCACAAAGCACGAACTACCCAAGCCTTGCTCCAAACCAACGTCCCGCACTTTGTAAGAGCTGAAGACTTGCCCTCGTCTAGCCCAGATCTGAACCCCTTAGATTACAAATTATGGTTAGTTTTAGAGGACATGGCACGCCGACAATGAGTCTCATAAGAAATCTCTGGAGGAAGCAGTGGCTAAATGTCCCACGGAAACAATGCATAAATTCATAGATTCGTGGTCAAACAGATTAAAAGTCTGTATCAAAGCTAAAGGTGGCCATTTTGAATAGATTTTTTTTGCTAAGACTTCAATATGCCACCATAAGGCTGCTATGCAACAAGGCTAAAATGAAATGGCGGATGAAACCGCGGGATACATCTAGTTTTACATATATTCTTATAGGCTGATGGAGAACCCCAAATCAAATAATCGAAATCCAAAGAAATCGCAGATAACTTGTTAAATTACAAGAAGTCAGTCCAAATCATAAAGTATTTAACGGGACACAAGCGACGGTTGATCGATTAATAATTCCCGCAGGGAATCGAAAACTTCACAAAAACAACTTTCAAAAGATTGTCCCTCAAAACTGATCACAAATAAAATGTTCAGCAGCCCTGCCTTTAACGGGGATGATTTATTGGACGGTCGCGATACAAAGTTTTGTTGAATTCCCTTTCATCTTGAACTCTGTGACCTTAAAATATTGATAAATAAATAGAAAAACAAATCGTCGTTGTCAAACCAAAATCTGCTATTTTCGAGGTACAACATTTTGACCTTAGTGAATAATTCACTGTCTTTGTATCGTATAAAAAAACTGCTAAGTACTTATAAGTATTATTTGTCGAACTACAACCTCTTACTATGTGCAGCAGTTAGAACCTTTTATGTACAAAATTTACTCCATAATAAATATAATGCTGCTGTTCAAAAACTGGACTCAAAAGGTGACCAACGTAAAAGTCATGCGAATGATTGGCCAGGAACGCAACCTCATGCTCGCGATGAAAAGGGGAAGGTTCCGTACCTGATTCATATTCTTAGACATCAGCGATACAACCTGCTTCAGCTGGTGATGATGGGCAAAGTCGCAGGAAGGAGGATAGTTGGGCGAAGGCAGAAGACATGGCTGTAGAACATCAGGGAGTGGACCGGGATAGCTAACGCAATAGAGCTGTTCCGCCGAACAACAGACAAGGAGAACTGTTCCAGGCTGATCGCCAACTTTCACTAGTTCGAGAGGCACCACAAGAAGAAGAATATCAATATAATAAATAAACCATTAAATTTTTATGTTTAAAAGACCAATAAGTTTACATATAATAAAATAAACCTTCATGTAAAATTTTTCAAAAAAACGTTTTCTGTCAATATCTCAAAAGCAGATTTTGGTTTGACAAGGAGGGAATGTAAAAAAGTCAAAGGAAAACTGTTTAAGCTGATTAGCATTTCCATTTTTACATGAGAAGTTCTGCAGGCAGCCTAACGGTCCATTTGATAGGATAACTAAAAGAACAATAAAATAATTGGGAAATGAGCTCTATCATATCTTGCTCACTAACCGAAAGACAACGATGTTGTCACGGCTTCAGCTCGTCTGTTGACAAGCTGTTTTTAACGGTAGTCTTCTGAAAAGGATGATTCATATTACACCGTACCGCCACCGGGCCGCCAAGTACTTATTATATTTTTTTATGTTAAGATCGGCAAACAGGCTGACGGTGACGATCCATTTGATGGTGGACTATCGCCTATAACACAAGCAACGCCAAAGGTGTTGCAAGTGTGCTGCCAAGTACAATAAGATTAAGGATAAGGGATTGGGCAGGGATAGGGAAATGGGCTTTGGCATCACTTACTTCACTCATCGGAACACAACAGCACACGTGCTGTTATTTCACGGTGGTCTTCTGTAAAGAGGTGGTTACTGCCGCCAGACGGGCTGGCCAAATGACTGCGAAACGCATACCTCGCGAGGCAGTCTTGCGGTTTTAGCTCGAGAGCCATGGCTCGCGCGGCAGCCTCGGGTAAATACTAATACCCCGAGGCGGGCCTCGTGAGGCAGCCGCGCTGTTTTGACTCGCGAGCCATTGATCGCGCTGCAGCCTAGGGTAAATACTAATACCAAATTACATGTTACGACATGCGATTGACCATGACCCGGTGAAGTATGAATTGGTTCATCCAAAATCATACTATGAATATCTTGACCGGGACCCGGCCGACCCGGTGTAATATAAATCCACCTTAAAGCGGTAATGATTGGGGCTAAACTGGGACTAGGATGTAAAACCGGATCTAATTCATCCTTGACAAATCAAATCGTATGATTGAATTTACTAAGAATCTACCTAGGATACACCTTAACAACCTGAAACAATGGCTAAATATAGCACTAATAGGTACAGAAATTTACAATTACCCCAAAACATCCAGGCTTCTATGAAAAACAAATTTGTCCGTTGACGAAATTAATTGGTACAGTCCTAAGTTAAAAGACGAAGCGATGTCATGACTATTAAAGTATGTGATTTAAGTTTACACATACTTGCAACCGTATTTATACATATTTCGAAAATATGTATACACATATCACAATGTGTAGATAGGAATAGAGGGAGTGTCACCTTAAAAATAAAAGGGGACAATAAAATTAATATGTGAAAGGCTCCCGCATTAGTCACAAGCTGCGCGCCAAGAGTTACTATATCTTTGGTGTTGTGAATTTGAAGTGGTCTTCTATAAGGTGGTGGTTTCTGGAGCTAGACGAGCCATAGAGCACTGTTAGACATAGGCCTGCCCCATAATTGTCTAGTAGGACCGGTTAAAAGTAACCTAGTTTCAGCGTCGACCCGCTGATTATTCGATATTTATTAGAGCTCAAGCTAACTGGGACAGATTTTCAACTGGACACAACCTCAAGTAAACGGATTTTCATATTGATGGAATCCCACTTGGACAAGATCAAGGTACATTCAAAATAAAAATAAGTTTGCTATTAAATCTATAAGTTTGCTATTCACATAAGTAAAATAAAACGCAAATGAAACAAATAAAAAGAGTCTAAGAAAATGAAAAACATAAAACTTATATGTATTAAAACCGATCAAAATAAGACTTCAACATTAGTAAAAAGAAAGAAAAAAATCAATCCATCTTGTGGGTGACTTTACACTATGCGTGCTGCCCATAGCTACTTTAACTTACTCTGCCACAGCGGAAAAAATATTATGGGTATAAAAAATAAATTAAAATTAAAATATATTTCAATCAATCAATCAATCAATCAATTTCAATTTATTTGTAACTTATAAAACATACATTTAACAGACACAGAGAAAAAAGAAATAACAGTAACAGCAAGAAAGAAAGTTACAAAAAGGTCCCTACTCAGCATTTTGATGGCATAGGCCAGCACTGATCTTCCGTAGGAACCTTTAGTTAATACACAAACACGATCACACACCATGCATGTACCCGTTAACAAATGAAATAAAAAATATTTATTTAAATTTATTTGTTGTCAAGAAACACAACTGTACAAACTGTAAAAGGCTTATCATTGGGAAGTTTTTTTTCACATCAGCAGCGTATGAAGCATAATGCATTGAAGAATTCAAAATAGGTAATTCCATGTAAATACATCGTAAAATATAATATATACGAAATTGCCTATTTTAAATTATAAAGTTTGCAAAAAGGTAAAATATTAATTGTCATATAACAGCGTATATTTGAGAAATCTCTTTCAGCTTATGCCTTGATTCGACTAGTAACAGGATATTGCTGTCTAGCGACCAACGGTTCCGCTCCCCTGACGGCGCACAAAGGTGGGAACTCGGCTTTGTTGCGGCCAGCGGTTGTCTACTTTCGGTTCGCGTTTTGATGTTCTTTTTTTGTCAGCTTCTTTGTCCTCTAATGAAGCCGTATTTTAGTTGAACTTGTAATTATTTATTGAGGGGATATTTTCTTAAAGCTATTTAATTAGGGCTTAGAAATTTATATTTTTACTGATGAACGTTCTGATATAATAATATTCGTTCAAATTCTAATTATTTATTTACAAGTAACTACCGAATACTTCAGATTATTTGAAACTTGAAAATGATTTGTTGATTTTGTCTCAAGTGCCACTTATGAGAGGGAAACATACTTTTAGGATTCATTTCCGGTATTTTTTTAAAAATAAATGAAGATTAATACGAAATTGCTGAATCGTGTATTTTTTAGTTATGAAAATGGAATTATTTATTAATTACGAAAATGGAAGAATACTTTATTTCGTAACTAGTTATGAAACAGTGAAGAAAATTTCTTCTTTTGTAGCTGCTTATGAAAAATGGTTACGAATGGGGATGAAGGGGTGCTAACGCAGTTATATTCAACTGAATTTTTGTATTGTTGTGTGATTTATAATTTTGGATACAACATTCATCAGTTGGTGTTAATTTGACTGGACATTTTTAGTAACATTCGTTTTAGATATTTCATTAACTCATTATCATCGTTGTATTAAATTACTAATATTATCATAGGACGTCCACTGCTGGGCAAAGGTCTCTCTCCTAATTCTCCAAAAGAACTGATCAGAAGCAGCTTCTATCCACCGTCGAGCTGCCGCATTTATCAGGTCATCTGTCCACCTTGCGTGTGGACTTCCTACGCTGCACTTGCATGTCCGTGGTCTCCACTCGACTTTGACGAGCCCGTTGGATGAGTGGTCAGGGTGCTTGCGTTAACGCTCTGTTCTAAGGTTCCCGGGTTCGATTCTCGGCAGAGTCAACTTTGAAAAATGAACTTTTCAAATTTGGCTCTGGTCTGGATCTAGAAAGTAGGGCAGAAAGACAGTTTAAATGGAGAGAAAAGTAATTGCTATTTAAAAACTATTTAAAATTATGGACAAAAGCTATGGCGGCGTACTTTCATCCAGCTTGTTATGCTTCTTTCTATTCATAGGTGTCGTAAAGACCGAAAACCAAGGGAAAAACGTGCAAATTCAATCTAAGACAAGCAAAACAAACATGTCCCGTATAAAAGATTCTTTTCGGTACAACCCAAACAATGTACCCGGGGCATATTGACTTCAACGAAGGGTTAATCAACTTCGCTAACTTGTGCTACCGGAAGGTTGTTATGTTCATAAAATTCTTTGAAACAACTTTTTTTTCTTTCTTTTTCTTAAATTAAGATCGGCAGACAGGCTGACGGTCTAACTGATGGTAGGTGGCTACCGACGCCTATAACACAAGCAACGCCACAGCTGCTGCAATGTCGACACAGTAGGATTAAGGATAAGCAATTAGGAGGGGATAGGGAAATGGGCTTTGGCATCCATTACTCACTCACCGAAACACAAAAGCACACCTGCTGTGTTATTTCACGGTGGTTTTCTGTAAGGGGGAGGTTACTGCCGCCAAACAGGCTGCCCAAATCACTGCGAAACGCAGTGTGCCCTGCCACTACTTTCCTGATCCATACCGGTACCAAATTTTAAAAGTTCATTTTTTAAAGTTGACCCTGCCGGGAATCGAAGTCGGGAACTCTAGAACAGAGCGTTAAGGCAACCACCCTAACCACTTATTCAACGGGCTCGTCAAAGATAAGATTAGATTTTAAAAGAGGATGCCTCAACTCAAACTACGATATCTTCGTCTCTGAGAATCCTATGATTCTATCCCGCAGATCCCAAATTAGGTACTAGTGCAATAGGAAGATGAGCACTCAATTCTTCTGTTCCAATGTACCATAAAAAAATTGAAAATTTGTTTAAAAAAAAGCATAACGTCGTTGTCAAACAAAAAACGTTTTCTTGAAAATTTTTTACAAGAAACTATTTTTTTTTTTTTAAGAAAATTAGGGTTGTCCTACTTATTGGTGTTTTAAACATGAAAATTTAATAATTTATTTATTACTAGCTGAGCCCGCAACTTCGTACGCGTGGTATCGGTATAGCGCGTAACTTTATTGTTTGTAAACCGGTTGGAACGAAACAAACATTAAATGTTACGGGATGCTTGCTACAACACATCAGTGAAAACCGCATTCAAATCGGTTAAGCCGTTCATGAGATTACCTTGCACAAACAGACAAGAATTCTAAAAACTATTTTTTTGATCTCAGTAAGTAGAACGTGTACAAATTGTTTTTTGAAAAAAAAATGTAGGTACAGACACGGACTTAATTATATATATGTCAAGATTAATGGCGTAAATGGGGCGTTGTCAGTTCTGTTTTTTATTTTTTTATTTTTTGACATAAATTATTATTTGACATGACATCCTAGATATTGTTATGCTTGCTGTTAAATTTGATAATGCTAATTCTTGTTAAATTAATTTTTGCATGCCTTTGTAAAACGGCGAAACATGATGTTCTTTTTGTAACTCTTTTGCAACACCTTCACTATGTTTAAGCAAATAAAAGAAAAAATTTAAATTAAATTAAATTAAAAATTAAAAAATTGTTAATTAAACTCATGAGCTATTCTGTGAAACAGTTGTAACATAAAGGAATTAATGCCATTTTGACAGATTTGTGTTTAGAGTCATTGCCACGTGTAATCGTGTAGTCGCGATTGATTAAGGACCGAGTAATTACCATTTCACCGGTGAGTTCATAATATCACGTCTTTCACAATAGCCCTGCGACACGCAAATAATTTACATATAAGTATCTGCGCTCTCTGAAGTTTCCGCGTTACCGCTCGAAGAATTACACGGCAATAAAATTTTAAAACCGCTATTTAACGAGCACTTTTCAAAAATCATTCAACTTTATTTGATCCGAGCTAATTTGAACGAAAAACTTTAAGCGCCCCGCTTACTTTTTTCGCTTTTAAGGCCCCGTAGGTGATATCGCGCCGCTCGACAATAGGTATTTGACGCGCGGCGGTGGCGCCGCCATGTGATCTTTCGTGAACTAAACTACGGACAGCGGTTGAGTCGGTGTAAACGGTTTTGATCCTTTCCATATATTTTTATAGTAATTAATAAATTAGTAATGTCTTTTTTCAATATTTTTTTCTCTTATATTTATTAAGAATTATACAATGTTAGTTACTTTATATTAGTTTAAATATTAAATATTTTTGAGTATGTACCTCCATTACTGATACATATGTGTGAAAAAGTAAATCACTAATAGTAAAATCGTAGAGAAAGCCAATTCATTATTTATTATTATTTTATTTATCGTTTACTATTATTTCATTCATTATTATTATTTGATTGTTTATATATTATTTTTTGAAAATTTTATAATAATGCCGGAAATCCGAAACTATTAATAAAATTATGGAAGGTACCTAATAAAGCCATAAATTCTGTTACAAATGAAAATGCATTTATTTTTTTATGAAGTAAGGTAATCATAATTAAACTTACGTATACATATTTATTGAAGCCTCAGCAAAAAAAAATTCTTTTCAAAATGGCCACCTTTAGCTTTGATCGTCTTTATTCTACACTAAACGCAACAATTAACGGATATAATAAAAAGTTCCAAATTTTTAGGTGATTTTCAACAGGCTGTAACTTCGAAGAAAATGGTCGTATAGAGCTCATTAAAAAAGGAAATTTTAGCTTCAAGTTTCTAGTTCTTGAATCCAAGCTTCAAATTTTTTTCTCGTTGGCGATTTATGAGTAATAGTCAGATAAATCAATGTTAAAAAAAATTCAAATTTTTTTATTGTAATGGCACAGTAAAGATCTTTTAGAGAATTTAATTCCCTATAACTTGACCTCCTCATGAGCTCTGTACAATGAAAATACATGGTTTTTTTAACCAATTTCCAAAAATAAGGAGGTTTTCAATTTTGATGTCTTTTTTTGTATGTATGTTACGTGATATCTTCGCCAATTGTAAACCGATTTTCAAAATTCTTTTTGGTTCATATAGGGTTGAGGTAACAAAGCGTTCAATGACAAAGCGTATATTTTGTCATTTTGCTTGTTGTAGTGTTCTTCAATCGTGGAAATGTTTTCTTCAGTAACGAGGATATTTCTGTGTCTTTCACCGTCGTATCGGGACAGAAGGCGTTTTGATCGAGTCACTCTCTATAATGTCCTGTATATCGACAATAGCACCGAGCTTCAGGTTTTGTTTTAATATACGCGACAGAGTCCTACCCGGAATCTTCATTTCTCGCGATAAGATTTTTATTTCCTTATGGGGTTTCGGCGAATTCTGGCTTTAACAGCATTAACAGCCTTTGTAGTTCTAACAGCACGCGGCCGTCCCAATCTTTTATGGTCATGGACAGAAGAAGTGTTAGTATATCTGTCGATAGTACGATATATACGAACATACAGCTGATACCAAGCTTCTGAAGTGTCTTGAATATGTCCGACGGCTCCATACCCACTCTGTGTAAGGCTGCAATCCTATTTTCTTTAACACCCCATTTCATATTGTAATTTGATAATAAACACGAAAAAAATATGTGAAATAGCGAGAAATCAAAAGAAGTTTTTGACATAAGTGTTTTCCAAATTGAAAATGAATAAAGACTTGAAAAAAGAAAAAGTTTTGTAGCTTTTTCGCGCTTATAATTTGTTTTCTTGTTCCACCTGCAGTCTTAGTCTATGTTGGCCAAGTTTCAGATCGCTAGGCCTTCGTGAAGTGGCTGAGAAATTGATTCAGTTTTGTTTGCAGACAGACAGACCAAAAGTAAAGGATGAAACATATTACACCGGGCCGGGCGCTCACCGTGTTTTTCTCAACGGCCGGGTTTGCTATTTGTCACCGTGCCGCCGACGGGCCGCCACCGGGCCTTGCCCATGCCTTTCATTTCCAAGTACTATTATACTATTTTGTATTAATATTACTATACTAGCTGTGCCCGCGACTTCGTATGCGTGGTATTCGGAACAACGCGTAACTTTTTTGTTTTTAAACAGATGTTTTTTTTGTTTTTCAACGAAAATTTGAATTTCGAAATTTCATCGTGAACAAAAAATTCCTCACCCCGAGACCTCTTAAATGAGTACCAACACGGGGGGTCTGCGACGCACCGCTCCCGAGATATTTTTGAAAAAGTCCAAAAATGCGAATTTCGATATTTCGTCTTCACCGAAAAATTCCTCTCCCCAAGACCTCTTAAATGAGCACAAACACGCAGGGTCTGTGACGCACCGCTCCCGAGATATTTTTGAAATTCTTTTTTGAAAAAATATTTAAGCAGAAATATATTATACCTACCAGGAATAAATTAATATACATATATTATTGAAAAAATATGCCTCGAGGCAGTTAGCCTCGGGTTAATTAATTAATTTATTTATTTATAATTTTAACAATTTAAAAAAGGAACTAAGTAAATGATACCACTAAAAAGACTAATACCCGAGCGGGCCTCGCGAAGCTGTCTCCGAGCGCACGGTGAAAAGAAATATTTTTTTGAAATTTCGTGATTGGAGCGTACGGACACGGCCCGGTGTAATATGAATTGGTTCATACAAAAGCATACTAGCATCTTCACCGGGCTCCGGACGGGGCACGGCCCGGTGTAATATAAATCATCCTTAAAGGTAGTAAAAATTATGTCCATTAAATATTTTTTTGCACCTATCAATGCCAAAGGCACTGTTTTTTCTCTCACGCGTCATTGTTAGATCAATAAAATATTGGATTGCTTATAATTCTATTCTATTTTTCTTCGATATATAGTTATCTTCGTAATAAAGAAAAAACAACGAATATCTGAAATATAAATTACATACTACATACATCGCAATTATACTTTATAAACAAAAACATAGTTTTCATCAATATTTAGTAGACAACAAAAAAAATATAAAAAGAAAACTGTCAAAACATTTTGGTTGCACTATATTGTTTGCCCGGTTCGCCGTTCGATCGCTCGATGTGGTCACGTGGGCGCACAACGAAAAGCGATACGTCCTCCCTCTAGAAGCGCTTGGCGCGGACTGACCGGCTAGGGAATGTGTCTTCTAATATATTGCAAGATTTGCGTGTTTTTACGAAATTTTTTTTTAGTATTTTTTGTAAATCTATTTATTTAATTTTTTGCACACAAGTAGTTGATGATGTAAAGTTTACAGTGGTATTTTTATTTTTAGCAAACAACATTTAGCCTATTCAGAAAAATCATCAGTTTTGGGTGGATATTTTCGAAAATTGCACTGCGTTTTATATTTTATTTTTCGAAAATTTTGTATGAAAATAAAAAATTGTTTCATTCATTCCTTAGAAGACTTCTATGCCAATGCACAGTATTTTTTTCGTTAAGTTTAAACTACAATGTCGACTGAAAACAGCAAAAAAAATTGAGTCCCCGAACATCAAATTTTCTGAAACGGATGTTAGAACATGATGGATAAATCGAAATTACAGAAATAAAACAAAAATGTGGCTCATTTATTCCATTACTATTGAAATAATCTTTCTAATGACATATTACAAAGTACTCAACTCTGTTTATTTTATGAAAAATCTCTAAAATAAATTGACTGAAATCGTTGCAAAATCACCATAGGCCTCTTAATCCTCGATCCAGAATCCAACTTTGCAACTATAGGGAACCTTTAGACTCGCCGCCATTCTTTTTTTATTTTCAACTTCGTCGGGAATAAGTAATTCGGCAAATGGACGCTCAATAATGCTCAGAATTTCCCTCTTCATTTACAGTGCTATATAACTTCTCTGTATATGTTTGTTTGTATGGTTTTAAATAGACTCTGTTTGTTACGGATCAACGCAACGTGTAACGCGATACAATTGTTTTTAATTGCGTCGTATATAAATTATTAAAAAAAATAACATTAAAAAATTTACAATTTTTTTAGGATTTTTTGAGATTCCAACATTTTGACCTTAGTGAATAGTTCACTGCCTTATCTATCGTATAAAAAACATAAGGTCCAGATAAGGTATCACAGAAGGAGGCAGCTGAGAGGAAGCGAGAGGAAGAGGCCGGTCTCGCTTCCCTCAGACGCAGACGGCTGGGCAGGAGAAGCTCGTCTTCAAATGCCCTAGGGGGACCTGCACACATGGCTGGCGAGCTTCGTGTGCCTGCACAAGGTCCCCCCCGTCTGGGGATTGCCTGGGTGTCTCCGGGCAATCCCCCATTGGAGTAAGCCTAGTCAGCAATGACTAGGCTGCTCTGGGGTGGATCGGAGTTGTTGCCTCGGCAGAACCCGGTCCAACCCGCTCAAAGGGCAAGGAGACACCGGGGAGTTTTAGTGGGTAGGACCAGTTCCTTGACTGGGTGAGTCCCACATATCCATATCCCTACCGCCTAGCCAGCGGTAGGGAATCCGTAAATGGATTTCTCCTCGTAAAAAAAAAAGGTCCAGATAAGGTAAGTGCGCTAACTTAAAGATATAACTTAAAGGATGCGAAAGTTGAATTTAATCATAGATATATTATAAACAAAAATAAATCACTTAATGTGTTGCTAAGCGCAAAACTCGAGAAAAGTTTAGTGTTCGTTGAAGTATAAGCAAGGTTCTAAAGTGAAAAAAAAAATGATAAAAAAAATCTTATTCAGTCATCTTAAAAAAATATTGATCTGTCGGGTCAGCTAGTATGCAATAAAAATCTAGACAATAAAAAAAACTAAACAACAAGCAAAAGAACGCTGTGTTTGACAAGCTATATCTACAGAAAAATAAAGTAAAAAGAATCGAGTTTTTCAAGACTGAAAACACTTGCTGATCAAAACTCAATGTTTCATCTGCGAAGTGGTGAAAGCCACTTCAGGCCATGAGAAAAAGGTAATTATTGACTTTTTCAACTTATCACCTCCCCTCCTTCACAGTATCATTAGCTAACAGTAGACAATCTTTTTACCACGTCATACAAATTGCTCTTAAAATTTAACATAACATTAAGTTTGTGGATTTGATCACACCTATAGATACAATAAAATCGTAAACGAGCCGTGTCACGTGTTTGTACATTAAAGATAAAAAAAAAACTATTTGTGCACATTTTACTTATGTTACCGAAGTAAAAAAAATAGTATTAGGATTTTTGTCTCTTTGTCTGTGCGTTTGTGCACGCTAATCTCTGAAACGGCTTAACCGATTTGAATGCGGTTTGCACTGATGTACTCGTATTGTAGGAAGCTTCCTGTAACATTTAGTGTTTGTTTCATTCCAATCGGTTTAAAAACAAAAAAGTTACGCGCTATACCGAATACCACGCGTCAGAGGTTGCGGGCTCAGCTAGTCATACATTTGTTAAGAACATTTTCAAATTATTTTTTTTTTAATGTAAAGGTCCGCGATAAGGCTGATTGTAAAAATATATAAGCAATAAAGTTTGAATAAATTTCGCAGTCATTTAGGCGGCCCGTCTGGCGGCAGTAACCACCCCTTACAGAAGACCACCGTGAAATAACAGCACGTGTGCTGTTGTGTTTCGGTGAGTGGGTAAGGGATGCCAGAGCCCATTTTCCTATCCAATCACTTATCCTTAATCGTACTGTAGTCGGCAGCGCACTTGCAGCAGCTGTGGCATTGCTTGTGTTATAGGCTGTTAATGTATTTGAACTTAATTACTGGCTGACTTAAAAAGGTTTGATATTCAAACAGAGAAAAGAAAATATAGAATATGATTTGACGTGAAAATTCAGTTGAGTTGTGTTTTGTACATCAGATTGAAATGTTATAAGTTATTGTGAATATTTTAAGGTATTTAAAATAAATAAACAAGATGTGTGCACCATCTAAGTTGATCTGTTATTTTACATAGATCCCAAGAGTATTAAAAATCGAAGTAAAGTTTAGATGGAGTAAATTACGAAGAAAATTCAATAAGATAGGCGACGGTAGCCACCTACCATCAAGTGGACCGTGAGCGTGTCTGCTGAACTTAACATATTTTTTTTTTTTAATTAAGAAAAAGGGGCACGGATGAAGTATAGGCAAAAGTTAGTTAGTTGTACATAACTGAATTTTAGAAAATTGCGAATGCAAACATCAATCAAGTCAGTGACATTGCAAGAGCAGAATTTGGAAGAGAAAATCAAGAATTTCCACCAGGCGAGATTAGAATAATAATAACAATAATAATAATAAGCCTGTACGGGCAAGCGCGTACAACACGTCTCGTCATCATTACATTGACCTACATTTGTAAATACATTTAATTAATTATTCATAAAAATCAAGTCAGTTCGTTCGCGTCCACCAAAACAATACGTCGTGCGTTCTCATTACAAATCATCCATTTCTACTTTAATCAGTTTAAATTACAAGTTTATCCTCTTTTCACCAATTATCAACATAGTAGTTACGGCAGAACCCGTACATTGGTCCTTCGAGCTACCGTGGCGGGACCTCTTACACGTGTTCCTACAGTGACCTGAATTACGTGTCAAGTGTTTCCGCAAGCGGCCTATTGTGACATTGTCCACGTGTCGTGTTCAAGTGTCAACGAACTTCATCACTGTGCTATCATAGCGCAATCAGGGGCATCAGCATCTCCACCACAGCATTCGCCGCATCAGCATCGGCACACCAGCAGCTTCAGCAGAAGCTACAGGCAGTATCTTGTAATCAAGTAAGATCAGTCCTTTTTTACCAACACCTATCTACGATGACTTCCGCCAGAGATATTCTTGCTACCCAAAAGCAAATATTCTCAGCAATTGAATCGCTGTATAGCAATTTCAAGAAAGATGGGTCAGATAGGAAAACATCAGATTATATCAAGCGTAGATTGGATACTCTGGACAACTATTGGTTCGAGTATGGCAAAAACTATAGAAATTTATCACAATTAGATTTGGATGAAGCAAGCAGAAACCAGATAGATCAAGAGTATGTACAATTAAGAGAGAGATTTGATATCATTAGAGCTCAGATTCAGACCTATGCAGTACAAAGGGAGGAAAGACCAAAGACACCAGTAAAACCTCCGACATTTTTAGCTCCTAGTCCGAGTGAGCCAAACGTAGCACCAAGAACATCTTCATCAACAGCAAGCAGTACAGAAGAGAGGTTACGAAAACAGCAGAGTAATTTTAAGGCATTTAAAAGGACGGTCGATAAAATAGACATAGCTTCAGTAACAGATAAATGGGAGTTTGAAGACTTGTTAAGCACTCTCCAATCCCGTTGGACTGTCATTGATTCTTTACACTGGGAGCTGGATAGTGAACTCGATGGGTCAAACAAGAATTATGAGGAAGCCTACACGAGTTATGAACAAGAATACGAAAACATTAAAAAGGCCATCAACAAGAAGATGTGGTCTGTAGCGCACCAAGAGAGGTCCACCCCACAAATGGAGGTACCGACCTTCACTGGAAGCTACACCAATTGGGTTTCGTTCAAAGACCTATTCACCGAGGCCATTCATAATAACTCATCTATTTCCGATGCACAAAAAATGCAATATCTAAAGACAAAAGTGAAAGGGGAACCAGAAAAACTCATACAACACCTCCATGTAAGTACTGATAATTATAAAACATGTTGGAACATCCTTAACCAGAGGTACAATAATAAAAAACTTATTTTTACATCTCATATGAATATCATGATGAATATCCCATTGGTACAGCAGCAAACAGCAGGACACCTGAAACGCATTCATGACACTACTCTAGAATGTCTCAACGCCATCAAGAACTTGGGAGTTGACATCACCACGTGGGACCCCATTCTTGTGCACATTTTGACACAAAAATTAGATACAGAATCATACACAGATTACGTGGAATCTGTTAAAGATCCCCGAGAACTGCCAATCCTCGATGAAATGCTGCACTTCTTAGAAACCAAATTTACAATCTTAGAATCAGCTCGTAGAAAACAAGAATCTACACAAAAAACGCTAGTACCAAATCAGGGTTCAAAGTATCAAAGTAATAATCATAAAATAAATCAATTTAAACATTCATTTTTAACAAGTAGCAAAATTACTTCGCAACCTACTTACAACAAGAGAGCAGTGTCAACAACAAGCGGTAAATGTATGTTGTGTAACAATAACCACGGCATTTTCTTCTGTCCAAAATTTCTGGAAATGCAACCTTACAATAGACTTAAAACCATAAAAAATTTGAATCTATGCACTAATTGTCTCCATAATCATATGGGAAAACCATGCTTATCAGATAAAGTTTGTCGTGACTGTAATAAAGACCACAATAGCTTGTTACACGCAGCGTTTTCGCAATCGCCCCGCTTGACGTCAGAGACCAGAAAGAGGGCAATGGACGAGCGCGAAGCAAGCACAAGCAAAAATGCTAACGCCGGAATTCAAGTTAACAACGACTCGAAAGCGAAACACGAATCGAACAATGAACCCGTCCAAGTTCTGTTACCAACTGCAATTATCAAGATTCAAGCAGCGGATGGTACGGATCTAACAATGCGTGCGTTGCTTGACCAAGGATCACAAACATCTCTTATCACAGAGCATGCAGCTCAGCTTCTAAGGATACCTAGAATTAGATGCAAAGGTATGATTTCAGGCATAGGAGATAATGAGAGCAACTGCAAGGGCATGATCAATCTGAAATGCTCATCAGTAGTTAGTGACTTTACTTTTGAAACAGATGCTCTCATAATGAAACAACTAGTCAAGAATTTACCAAATCAAAGCTTCATCAAACCTGACTGGTCTTACCTGAATCATATAACTCTAGCCGACCCTGACTTTAGCCACAGCCGACACATAGATGTTCTACTAGGCGCTGACGTCTATTCAAGGATTTTAATGGACGGGATCTGCAGAGCGAGCCCAACCCTCCCAACAGCTCAACAGACACAACTTGGGTGGATTCTAAGTGGCAATACAAAGACCTTCCAATGTAACATAGTAATGCATAATATTGACGAGATTCAAAGGTTTTGGGAGATAGACGAAATCGCTGAGCCGGTAAATCTTTCCACAGAAGATCAAAAATGTATCGACTTCTATCAATCGACCACTAAAAGAAGGGAAGACGGGCGATATGAAGTATACTTACCACTGAAGCCTGATTATCAAGAAAAATTAGGCCACTCCAAAACAAAAGCCATGGCTCAATTTTATAGATTAGAACAAAAGTTATCAAAAGATGTAAACATCGATAAGGAATATAAGTTATTTATAAATGAATATATGTCGCTCGGTCATATGACACCCGCTGACGACGGCAGTCTCGGCCTTACATGTCATTTACCTCACCATTGCGTCATACGAGAGCACTCGACGACAACAAAATTGCGAGTAGTTTTTAACGCTTCCGACAAAACATCGTCAGGCTTGAGTTTGAATGACGTAATGTATAAGGGTCCCAATCTCCAGCAAGACATTCAGAGTATCATTATCAAGTGGAGACAGTATCGTTTCGCATTTACAGCTGATCTGGAAAAAATGTTTAGACAGATATGGCTCAACAAGCAAGACCAAGACCTACAGAGGATCATGTGGCGAGATTACCCAGGAGAGAAGCTTAGAGAATACAAACTGGCGACTGTGACCTACGGAACAAAAGCAGCGCCATTCTTAGCAGTGATGACGTTGAAACAGTTAGCTCGAGATGAGAGGCGGAACTATCAGGACAGCTCAGCGCCAAGCGTCCTGGAGGAGTCGTTCTATATGGATGACCTCATCCATGGATCTTATTCACTAGAAGCTGCCAAACAGTTACAGAAAGAAATGATTAACCTTTTAAAATCAGGGGGATTCCATCTTAGGAAATGGAAATCCAACGCAGCCGAGCTTTTAGAAGACGTACATACAGATCAAAAACCTCAAGATTTTGATTTTAAACAACCTGAGTCAACCAAAACTTTGGGGCTTGGATGGAACCCTGACCAAGATCAATTCATATTCCAATCACAAATTCCTTCGTCGTCGTCAATCATTACTAAAAGATCCTTGCTGTCAGATATATCGAAGATATTCGATCCCTTAGGCTGGCTCTCACCCCTCACCATCAAGCTGAAAATACTCTTCCAAGATGTATGGAGGGCTACTAAGGAGTGGGATGCACCAGTGCCAAAAAAAATCAGTGAGAAGTGGAAAAATCTAAAAGTAGAAATGGAAATTATCAATCAATACCAGATACCAAGATGGCTGCAAACCACATATAGAGACCGTATTGAACTGCACGGTTTTTGTGACGCAAGCACAAAAGCTTATGCTTGCGTTATCTATTGTAAAACAATTAAGAAAGATAAGTTATCAGTTGTATTAGTAGCAGGGAAAACAAAGTTAGTTCCTATCAACAAAAATATTTCTCTGCCTCGCTTAGAGCTTTGTGGGGCATTACTATTATCAACACTCATGGCTAAAATCAAGACATGCCTAAGTAATCATGAAACAATAGTCCATGGCTGGATAGACTCCATGGTCGTACTCGGCTGGCTCAATGGTGATGCTGACCGATGGAAGCCGTTCGTTGCCAACCGAGTGAAACAAGTCATAGCGTCGATGGAATCAAGCTGTTGGCGTTACATCAAGTCAGAAGAGAATCCAGCCGACTGCGCTAGCAGAGGTCTGACTCCTTCTCAACTCAAAGATCACTCTCTGTGGTGGCAAGGCCCTACGTGGCTGAAATCAAATAGTACCTACAAAACAAAAGATGAAGAAAAACAAGCTTACATCACTAACCTTGACATAAAACAAACAAAGCAAGTTAATGTCATGCAAGTATCAAGCGCAAGTGAAATTGTGGAACAAATATTAGAAAAGCAAAGCACATTAACAAAAGCGATTAGAGTATTAGCGTGGGTACTAAGATTAAAAAACAAAAAGCAAAAGCAAAACTATTTAACAACAAATGAATTAAATAACGCAAGATTAATTGTAGTAAAAAATATTCAACATAAAGAGTTTAGCGAAGAAATAAATGATTTATTACGAAACAAAAGCGTAAGCAAGAAAAGCAAATTATACAACTTAAATCCCATGTTAGATAAGAATAACATCTTACGTGTCGGCGGTCGACTCAGGAACGCAAACATGGACCCTGAAATGAGACACCCGGCAATTATACCAAGCCAAACTAAACTGGCTGCCCTAATCATCGATCAAGCGCATAAAAGTACCTACCATGGTGGCGCGCGCCTGACTACTGCTTTTATACGCCGAAAATACTGGCTGACTGGAGGCAAGAATGCTATCAAAAAGCGCCTGCACTCATGTGTCAAATGCAGCAAGTACAGTACCACTCAGCAACATCAACTGATGGGAGACTTACCTTCGGCAAGGACGAATCCATCGCGTCCTTTCTATCACTGCGGAGTAGATTACACCGGTCATGTAACTATTAAAGCAAGTAAGGGCCGTGGAACCAAAACCACCAAGGGATATGTAGTGGTATTCGTCTGCATGTCTACCAAAGCTGTACACCTGGAAGTGGTCTCTGACCTAACTGCCTCCGCCTTTCTTGCTGCCTTACGCAGAATGTCGGCTAGAAGAGGAGTCCCAGGTCATATGTACAGTGACCAAGGTACAAACTTCATAGGAGCTAATAAGGTTTTACAGAAGGAGTTAAAGCAAATACAAAGCTCTTTCAATCAGGAAGTCCTGGAAGAGGTAGCGAGCATGGGCATAGAATGGCACTTCAATGCGCCCTCTTGGCCGTCAGCAGGCGGTCTGTGGGAGGCCGCAGTAAAAAGTTTAAAGTACCATCTGAAGAGAGTGATAGGCGAGCAAAAGCTGACGTATGAAGAATTCAGCACACTTCTTACTCAAATGGAAGGGTGCCTAAATTCTCGCCCTCTCTGCCCACTAACAGAAGATCCAGATGATCTAGATTTCTTGACACCCTCTCACTTCTTGTCTAGTGGACCCTTTTTGACTCTGTATGACACCGAAACCGATTTGAGGACAAGATGGCATCTCACGCAAAAGTTAGTCAATGATGTCTGGAGCCGTTGGCGCAGCGAGTATCTTACGCAGCTCTCAACAAGAAGTAAGTGGAGACAACCAAAGACGAACATCAAGCTAGGCGATGTTGTCGTAATTAAGGAGGACAACCGGCCGCCAGGCAAATGGGCTTTAGGTCGTGTAGTACAAATACACCCTGGAGCTGACGGCTATACAAGAGTCGTCACATTAAAAACAAAAAATGGATTGCTGAAGCGACCAATCGTTAAGCTTTTCAATTTACCAACAAATCAAGAGGAAACCCAATTTTAACAAAAAGAAAACCAAGATTCATCATCAGAATGCTGCTATTTTTATTTATTATTCAACCAATTAATTGTTTTTACAATATGACAGCATTACCAAGCAAAAACAATATGTATTATAAATATAAACATAATACGAGACGACTGGCGCCTCATTGTCTACTATGACACACAACCTTATTACGAAGGAAATGCAGCGTTAGCAAAATACGTCAAGTACATCATAACAATAACATGAACGACGTCACCGGACACCGGAGCCGTCGTGGTCTAATCAACGGTGCAAATGACTCACTCTGGATTTTTTAATATCGATAGAGAGTGTGTCATAAAATCAGCTGATTTCTTTGTTTACTCGCATAGGCATGAATTCAGTAAAATCAGTACGAGCCACAATATTCTTTCACCACAAATTATTTCTTCGATCAATCAATCAGATCAGAAACCATACATTCAACTTCAGGAGATCGAAGAAAAGCTAAAAATCATGAAAGAAAGCCCTGATTTATTAGACAGAGTGCCCTACCATGATGTTCATCATTATGCGGCCATCTACACATTGGTCGCCGTCGCGAGCATCGTGTTAATCGTGCATGGCGGCGCTGTAGCAGCAGAGGCGGCGGCGAGAGCGGGCGCGCGGCTTCGACCTCGGCCCCGGCCCCAGGAGCAGCGCCTGCGCCGCTCCCGGCACCACGAGAAGGTGCACAAAGTGCGCAGCGTAGTGCTCAGTGCAGTGCGTCTAACAAGTGTCGTGACAGTTGTGAAGTGCCCGATACCAATTCGCGAGTGTCAGACATATCAGACGAGCGCCTTAATTAAGTATAGGAAATAAATTGTTAATCATCTTGTACTAACACTGGGGAAACTATAGTTATAAGAAACAATAATTGCATCAACTTGTATTCGCTATCAGCATCCCATCAGTCATACTAACATCATCTTTCTCGCCCGGGAATATGTACGGGCAAGCGCGTACAACACGTCTCGTCATCATTACATTGACCTACATTTGTAAATACATTTAATTAATTATTCATAAAAATCAAGTCAGTTCGTTCGCGTCCACCAAAACAATACGTCGTGCGTTCTCATTACAAATCATCCATTTCTACTTTAATCAGTTTAAATTACAAGTTTATCCTCTTTTCACCAATTATCAACATAGTAGTTACGGCAGAACCCGTACAAAGCCATTTATTTATCCTTACAAAAAATATATTAATTTATGAATTTAATTTTTCTTTTATTGAAATTATTTTTTACTAAGGACCTCTTTCGAGTAAAGGCCTCCTCCATTCTACTCCAAAGTTTCCTATTGAAAGGCGAGACTAGAATACGTAGTAGTAAACATGTTTGAATACAGAGCAAAGAAACTTGCTCTGTGAGTTGAAGTATAGCTACTGTCATTGTTACCACTGTGCATCTAAGTGTTCTCTCAATGTTGTACTTTCTTACCCGCAGGCCTGTGGAAAGTAGATAAGACAACGGTCTAATTAAAACAGAGCCTGTGTTAGTTTGCAAGTTTTTATTTGATGCGGCTGATGGAGGGCTAACTCAATGGGAAACTGTTGGCACGTGATGGACTTACGGAGCGGCCGTAATGGGATCTCAATCCATTTAAGGGTTAAACGGTTCTGAAACAATTGTTTTTTTTTTATCATACCCAGAGGTAATGGACTTCCTAAACTGTTGATCTTAATTAAACATTAGAACTTTTATGATTAGTCTCTTTCAAAAAATTTAACGGAGATAATGATTACACAGAGCAACGAACCGCCGCGTCGCACCCACCAGAGACGGTAGTAACAATATTCCTGTCGCGCAATTGCGCTGTGCGCAACTCAAGGCGCATTTGGCCGCCAGTTTCTAATTGTCCGATGTGGAGTAAAGATTACCAAAAAAAAGCCATAGAAATGTCTTATTGTTCTGTGATTTGGTGTAGTAATTAAAGTAAAAATACTGTATGTATCATATCGCAAGTAAGCAATTAAATGCAATTTTTAGCTTTTAATAAATTGAAGTTGATATTGTTTTGGAACGCAAAGCCTAAATAGTGCGGTAGCCGTGTGTGGACTAGTATTGAATAAACGGAACGCTCCTGGATTTGTTTGGAAAGCGTTGACCATACCGTCTCTAGTAGGGGGCGGCGCGGCGATTCTTTGTTCTGTAGTATAGCACCTTTGAATCAATATTCCTAACTAGTTGAGCCCGCAACTTAGTACTCGTGGTATTCGGTATAGCGCGTAACTTTTTTGTTTGTTAACCGATTGGAATGAAACGAACACTAAACTTTATGGGAAGCTTGTTACAATACATCAGTGAAAACCGCATTTAAATCGGTTAAGCCGTTTCTGAGATTAGCGTGCACAAACACACAGCTAAACAGTCAAAAATTCTAAAAACTATTTTTTTGACCTCAGTAATATGTACAGTGTGTAAAAATAGTTTTTTTTTTTTTTTAATATTTAATGCATTATTTTTTTCTGAAAATTATTTACACTAATCTTCTTTTGAGTGAATTCTTCGCATTTTAATAATAACAAGTCGCCCTTTAGTATTTTAATAAGGTTTTGTTAAAACTAATATTCATTTATTTCCTACATTGAATGATACAAGGACACGAACCACTGCAATGAGATCAAAATATAAGAATTTATTGTGTACAGGTCAATTTAACACTGCACTGATGAAAAAAAACATTATTGGTATGGCACCTATTATATTAAACAAATTGCCGCCCTTCAGCCTTAAGGAAATTTAAACAACTCCTATCTTCGCTGTTATTAAAGAAGTGTTATTACTCTGTTACCGATTTCCTAAATGATGAATTGTAACACTCTCCTTATTTAAGATCTCAATTTTTATAATAAACTTCTTGTGATCTCATTCTTAGATTTAGATCTTAGATCTCCCCCTCTAAAAGCCAAAATGAGGGGGAGACGGTGTAACCCGCGACAGAAGCACAGTCGGTCGGGGTTCAGGACGACAAAGACAGAAACCGACGCACGATCCTGGCCGTATCGAGCAGCACCGCCTTCTGCATTTGAGCCGGGAGGGAACTGCCACGGAACCCCAACCGTCTCAGCTTACTACTGAGGCTGGTTAACCCGTTGACGGATATAACGACTGGGATGATTTCAGTGGACGCGACAGCCCACATGTGAACGATCTCGTGGGCCAAGTCGAGGTATTTCCTCTTCTTTTCGGTTTCAGCCTTCACGAGACCGCCATCATGCGGGATAGATATACGTCCACTAAAAACACCCTCGACTGCTCCCGGTCCATCAACACGATATCAGGCCTATTCGCTAGAATAGTCCTGTCCGTGATGATAGGCCGGTCCCAGTAGAGCTTGGCACGGCTGTTCTCAAAAACTGGTTCCGGCGAGTACCTATAATAAGGAATCCTCTCCTCAATGAAGCCGTATTTCAGAGCGAGCTCCTGACGCAGGATCCTGGCCGCTTGGTTGTGCCTGTGCAGATACTCAGTGTTGGCAAGCGCCGAATAACCGGAGGTGACATGTCGGAGAGTCTCTTCAGGATGACAACAGGCTCGACATATGTCTTCTGTGCCATTCTTTATGATGTACCTCCGGTAATTCCGCATCTTGACCACCTGATCTTGTATCGCACAGACAAAACCCTCGGCTTCTCCGAAGAGATTATTATTATTATTATACATTTTTCATTTCTTTTCTTAATTCTAATTTTTTTACAATATTATTATTATTTTTAAATATTCAACAGTAGGTTTCTTTCTTTATTTGTATGTGGCAATAGTTCCAAGTGTACATAGGGATACATTATTTTCATTTGCAATCCTTAAAACAATACAAAACGAGGGTAGAATAATAAAAAGAAATATTTCCGTCAAGTGTTTTTATAATATAGTTGAATTTTTACCGATTCGAGAGCAGTTAAGTGGGGTGAAAAGAAAGGGAACACTTGACACTCGTCGTAATAAAATATCAAAACAGTGCAACGAGAGGTTTCCAGGCTCGCAATCAAGCGATACAATAGGGGGCCACGGTAAATACAGGCCGGTGAAAGTAAACATGTCCAGGCCAGAAATGAAGCGGCCGAATAGCGAAATGAGCTAACTTCGAAATAAGAATATAGAGAACACAAGTCTGGTGAATTTTTCGCTTACATTTCTTTAACGAAATGAAAACTAAGCACCAGAACGTTATAGTTCGATGGGGTGGTATTTTGACAGATTAAAAAAGTTGTGAATTTTAGGAATTAGTTTGCTTTTGTATGCATTGTACATATTGTTGCTTCACTCCGCATTGGGTGAAAACCTGTAATGGTAGAATGTAAGTTTGTGTGTAAATAAACAAATAAATAAATACATTTCGAGTGATGGACGCGATCGCTCAGATCGCAAGAAGTGTGAAAGCTATTTTTTTAACTTTTTTTTACTTACACGCGTTTCCCATCAGACAGGATTTAACAAATACAACGTGGCTTTATATTGACAACGACAAAGGTGAGGGCAAATGAGTTCGATTTTTAAATGTTGAAAGTAGCTCGGCAAGAGGGCGGGGCACTGAAAGGGGGATTTAAAAAAATACATTTGATCTTTTAAAAGATTACGCGGACTCTTTGTTGTTTATTTTACTTTCATATTGATTAATTTTCTTGCTTTTGTGAGCGTTTTATTTTCGCAGAGGGATTTCTTTTTTTTTCTTTTTGTGGAACACTCGCAGTGACTAAGATATATTATTTCCAACGAGGATTTTTTATCTTATTAAGGCCGTCAGATAGCCTAACGGTCCACCTGATGGTAGGTGGCTATAGTCGCCTATAACACAAGCAACGCCACAGCTGCTGCAAGTTCGCTGCCAACCGTAGTGGGATAAAGGATCAGGAGTTAAGAAGGGATATGGAAATGGGGATAGCCTTGAAAATGTATTGGTAAAAGCACGCGACTCCACGTCCCTTCTAAAGCGTCGATGTTTAATCCTCATTTATTTTTCTAAAGCGTTGATTTTTTTAAATGATCCATCAGGAATAGCACTTTTTTTTCAAGGTGAAAAGAGCTTTTTTGTACCCCTAAGTTTTTTTAATGTAAAAGGTGGGCAGACAGACTGACAGTCCACTTTATGGGAGATGGCTACCGTCGCTCATAACACAAGCAACGCCAAAGCTGCTGCAAGTGCGCTGCCGATTACAGTAGGATTAAGGATAAGGGATTAGGAAGGGATAGGGAAGTGGACTTTGGCATCCTTTACTCACTCACCGAAACACAACAAGCACACGTGTTGTTACTGCCGCCAGACGGGCTGTCCAAATGTCTGCGAAGTATGCCCTGCCGCCTGCCAGATCCAGACCAGAGGCAAATTAGAAAAGTTCTTTTTTTTTTCCTAGTTGACCCTGCCGGGAATTGAACCAGTGGACTCTAGAACAGAGGGTTAAGGCAAGCACTCATCTAACCTAACCACTCATCTAACGGTGAGTTGTACGGTGAGTGAGTCATCCAACTCATCATTAAAATTTCATGGTGATAAGTTGAATAGTTAAGTCGTGAAAAATATCTGTAAGTACTTTTCCGCTGCTTAATTAATATCACTAACTAAATATTGAGTTAAAAGATGAATCGAAAAAAATGCATCATAACCAAAAAGTCTTAACACGCACCTGTAACAAAAAATCGAACAACAGCGTTATACAACAGTGTTGTTCGAAATCGCCGAAATGTGCGAGATTAAATCCAGATTTACAAACGCTACCGGGCAAACAAAGATCCGCTAACGACCGCGGGGACACAGATAAACAGCGAAGCAAAAGAAAGGAAAAGATAAAAGTTATCTTTTGTTTAAACTGAAACCGGAAGCTAAGATAAAATCTGATATTGATACAGCTCGAGCGGAGTCAACGGAAGTCTTTGTGATGTTGCCAACTTATCACAAAAGGCGACGCTGAGATGTGTGCTTACTTTTGTTTTGACCTCAGAAAGTGTGTGTGTGCTTGTTAGGTCAAATCCTAATAAACAACAATTGATTGTCGACATGACTTGCGCAGGTTCACATCCCGGTCGGGCATATAAAATAAAACTTTTTATTCATGTAAAGATCTTCAGGAAGACTGAAGGTCCCGTTCAACGATATAAAAGTTTTACATACTAGATTTCACGTGTACTGTACTATACTGTACACCTTATTTAGTGCGGCTTTGAACCAAACGCGTAAGCGCCATAGAAAACACGGCGCTTATAACGTTTTCTCACTCAAAGAAACACAACAGCACACGTGCTGTTATTTCACGGTGGTCTTCTGTAAGAGGGTGGTTACTGCCGCCAGGCGGGCCGCCTAAATGACTGCGAAAACGCAGTGTGCCCTGCCACTACTTTCCAAATCCAGACCAGAGCCAAATTTCGTAAGTTCATTTTTCAAAGTTGACCCTACCGGGAATCGAACCCGGGAACCCTAGAATAGAGCGTTAAGGCAAGCACCATAACCACTCATCCAACGGGCTCGTCAAACTTAACAACTATACGTTTTACGCTTTCACGACATAACTATTTAACAAGAACATAAAATTTTGCATAAACCATTTTAGAAAATTACCTCTCACCCAGAAAAAGGTTCGATTCCCGAGGGACACACACGAAATCGCGGGCAGAGAATAGTTTGATCATAATTGATGTATTTACCTACCTGGTCCACTGTGATTGCCTCGTACTAAGCAAACTCGCGTAAATTGGTTACAACAGAATATATAACAATGTGTGTACGGGGAAGTTGTGTAACGGGACGCAACCCTGCAGGGTCCTTTGCCAAAATACTGCAGATATGCATCAAAACGAAATAGCGCAGACATTTGGCAACTATTGGGTTCGTATTGTTTAATTTTTAGTTTTATTGTCGCAAAGTTTATGGCCGAAACCGTATGAGATTGTGACACAGTTGCCATGGCGACAATTTTAATGTACTTTGCGATGGGATGCCTATATATAAAAATGAATCCCCATTTTCCTTGGTCACGGCATCACGCTGAACGGGTAGACCGATTTTAATTCGGTTTTGACTAATGGAAAGAGGGATAAACTTGGAATGTTCATATATATAAAAATTGCACCCCGGGCGAAGCCGGGGCCGGGTCGCTAGTCTACATATAAAAATGAATCCCCATTTCCCTTGGACACGGCATCACGCGTGAACGGGTAGACCGATTTTAATTCGGTTTTGACTAATGGAAAGAGGGATAAACGGGGAATGTTCATATATATATAAAATTGCACCCCGGGCGAAGCCGGGGGCGGGTCGCTAGTCTACATATAAAAATGAATCCCCATTTCCCTTGGACACGGCATGACGCGTGAACGGGTAGACCGATTTTAATTCGGTTTTGACTAATGGAAAGAGGGATAAGCGGGGAATATTCTTATATATATAAAAATTACACCCCGGGCGAAGCCGGGGACGGAACGCTAGTCAACGATACAAATGTATTACGTACTAAATTTCACGCTCCAAACACTCACTGTGTTCCAGTGACTGTACTCTGGGCTGTGTTCCAGCACTCCTTCCGCCAAGGCTAATTTAGCTCTAAACGCGGATACACGCCTTTCCAGCACTCTATTCGACCATAATTTGATCTGGACAAGATTTGATCATTCCAGGCGAGCTGTAAGAGCTAATTATGCAAAATTAGCCTTGGCCGAAGGAGTTCTGTAATACACCCCTGTAGGTACACCATATATATTACGGCTTTGAACAAAACGTAAAAGCGCCGCAGAAAACACGGCTCTTACAACCTTTTCATTGAGCAAATCCTAACATCGATCTAGCTTCATATGTTTTGTGTATTTAGTTATCGAAATAATCGTTAATACGATGCCTTAAGACAGGCTGACGGTCTACTTGATGGTAAGTAGCTACCGTCGCCTATAACACATGCAACGCCACATGTGCTGCAAGTGCGCTGCAGTAGGATTAAGGACAAGGGATTGGATAGGGGATAGGGAAAATGGGCTCTGGCATCCCTTACTCACTCACCGAAACACAACAGCACACGTACAATTATTTTGCGATGGTCTTCTGTAAGGGGGTGGTTACTGCCGCCAGACGGGCTGCCCAAATGACTGCGAAACGCAGTGTGGCCTGCCACTACTTTCCAAATCCAGACCAGAACCAAATTTGAAAGGTTCATTTTTCAAAGTTGACCCTGCCGGGATTCGAACCCGGGAACCATAGAACAGAGCGTTGAGGTAAGCAGTAAGCACCCTAACCACTCAATCAACGGGCTCGTAAATCTACTTAAAAAGATTATTAATAAATAATCAATTCATTAATTCAATGAAATAGAAAAGCTAAAAAAAGTGATTATTAATTTAAAAAATAGTTTTATTGGCCATTAAACGAAAAAATAGTAATAATTTACGGTTTTTTTCGCTTGCAAATGATTTAAGGCACCATAAAATCGTTTAAATGCTATAATGGAAAAGATTTATGACTAATGCATTTGGTCGTAATAAAATGCATTTTAAAATCAAAAGACAACTGCGGGCGATCCTTTTATAAATATATCTTTCATTGGTTTATTTTCGTTTTTTATGACTTACTAATAAGCGAGTATAGCCATGCGAGGCAAACTCACGGAGGACTCGAGTTCGAAACCCGATTGGGTGTCATACGAGGCTTTTTTAAATGTCTCTATCATCAACTTGTCTCTTACGTTTCTTGTGGTTTAAACGGTTGCCTTAGCGTTTCGTCTCATACCTCTAGAACCGAAGATTTTAATCTTTGCCTAGATCCCAGGCATGCTAGACTTCCGGCGCCAGACGACACGTTGCAGAATGAAAGGTGTCTTAAAGCGTCTGGATATTATCTTGTAAAAATATTCTATAAAACATATATAAAAATCAGCTTTTAAAAAATAAGCTCTAGATTAGTACGTAAGTACACTACTTGACTCTCCACATTTTGTACTTCAGAAAATAAGTTATGATGGCACGCCTGGGTTACTCTATCAGGGGTCCCCGATTCGATTTCCGGCAGGGCCAACTCCGGAAAACAACTTTTCAAAGTTGACTCTGCTCTAGGTCTCGCAAGTAGTGGAAATTACTTTTTAAAGATGAAATTCGTCTGTGTTTCGATCGCAATCAGTTTTAAATAAAACAAAAAAATATTTAGCAACACTGCGTTTCGCGGTTATAAATATAACTAGCAAATAGAAAAAAAAACATTGCGAAATAACAGCACATGTGCTATTTTGTCTCTTTTTATTGATATATCTGCATAACGTTCCCACTACGACCTTTATTTTTGGCACGCCTATATAAAAAAAAACGGGACAAGTGCGAGTTGAACTCGCGTGAAGAGGGTTCCGTAGGATGTTACCTATCCGCCTAATATTGAATGATTTACCATGTTATGTATTTTAATATCATGGATTTCTTATAGGTTTTCCTATAATCTATAAGTAGAAAACTGATTTCTGTATTTTTTTCAAAATTTTAGGTTCAGTAGTTTCTGAGATAAGAGGAGGGGAATGGTCGGACAGACGGACACACGAGTGATCCTATAAGGGTTCCGTTTTTTTATTCGAACGTACGGGACCCTAAAATACATAAATAAGTACTAATTACATATCCTAATAATATTAAAAATGGGAAAATTTGCATGTTTGAATGTTTTTTTACTTAATCGCACAAAAACGGTTGAACGGATATGATGAAAGGTACAGATCTAGTTTTATTACCTGGATTAACATATAGGATATTTCTTATCATGAAAAAATGTTAGGTTCCTGTGGGATTTTCCAAAAAGCGAACTATAGCGCGTACAAAAACACGGACACAGCTACCTAGTTTGTGTATATGATTAGCAGAATTCTTGACGTGGTCTTGATTTATGCACTTAAAATGTCTTACACTTAAAATGTCTTTTGACGGCCCGTTGGATGAGTGGCAAGGATGCTTGCCTAACGTCTCAGGGGCCCCGGGTTCGATTCTCGGCGGGGTCAAGTTTGGAAATTTTAATGTAATTTTCAAAATTGACTCTGGTCTGGATTTGAAAAGTAGTGGTAGGGCACACTGCGTTTCGCAGTCATTTGGGCAGCCCGCCTGGCGGCAGTGACCACCCCCTTACAGAAGACCACCGTGAAATAACAGCATATACGTGCTGTTGTGTTTCGGTGAGTGAGTAAGGGATGCCAGAGCCCATCTGCTTATCCCCCGCTAATCCCTTATCCTTAATCCTACTGTAGTCGGCAGCGCACTTGCAGCAACTGTAAGCGTTGCTTGTGTCATAGGCGACGGTAGTCACCTACCATCAAGTGGACCGTCAGCCTCTCTGTCGATATAACATAAAAAAAAAAAAACATAAATAGAATTGGCTAGCTGAACTCGGCCACGCTTCGCTGCGGCCCATACGGCGCAGCGTGCGCATGGGGCGCGCGGTACTGGACACTGCTTATATATAATACTATTAATCGTAGCGTGATGTTATATAGCCTACAGCCTTCCTCGATAAATGGACTATTCAAAACAAAAAGAATTTTTCAATTCGAACCAGTAGTTCCTGAGATTAGCGCGTTCAAACAAACAAACTCTTCAGCTTTATAATATTAGTAAGTATAGATTTGAAATCGTGGTTTAAAATCGGTTTAGATATTAACCAACTTAGAGTTAAAAGTGTAGTTGTGTATAAAACAGAAACACCGATAGAACCTAACTTATTCCAAAGAGTCAGTAAACAAAAAAAAAAAAGAAAGAAAGAAATAAACAATTTTCACAACTTTTAAAAGTTCTAAAAATATTGTATTCACGCCGGGCTCTGTGTCTGTTAAAATTCAGAAACATTGTGGCAATACTTTTTGTGAGTTACCAAATCTCCCGCGTCACTCATTCCTTTGTATTCGACATGTTTCCATTTTGACATTTTTTCATACAACGCTTGCTTGACCAAGCCTCCCGTGGGCATCGTCTACAATAACTCGATCGGTCAATCAAAAAAATTCTAACCAAACACTGCTAGACTGGAAGTCATTGAAGATTTTATGAATTCATATTGAATAATTTATTCAAATTTCCCCACTTCTATCCCCTTATCCATAATCCTATTTTGGTCGGCAGAGCACTTGCAGCAGCTTTGGCATTGTTTGTGTTACAGGTGACGGTAGCCACCTACCATCAAGTGGACAGTCAGCCTGTTTGCCGATCTTAACATAAAAAAAAATTAGGAAAAGTTTGAACTCTTTTTTTATGTTAATATCAACAGACAAGCTGATTCACTTGATAGTAGATGGCCTGTAACAAAAGCAACGCTACAGCTGCTGCAAGTGCGCTGCCGACTACAGTAGGATTACTGATAAGGGATTGGATAGAAAAATGGGCTCTGGCATCCCTTACTCACTTACCGAAACACAACAGCACACATGCTGTTATTTCACGGTGGTTTTCTGTAAGGTGGTGGTTACTGCCGCCAGACGGGCTTCCCAAATGACTGCGAAACGCAGTGTGCCCCTGCCACTGCTTTCCAGATTCAGACCAATGCCAAATTTGAAAAGTTCATTTTTCAAAGTTGACCCTGCCGGGAATTGAACCCGGGAACCCTACAACACAGCGTTAAGGCAAGCACCCTTATCACTCATCCAACGGGCTCGTCAACTGTAATTTTGCAATAATAAACTAATATTAATACCAGGAAGACGATAGGATATATGATAGGATAAATGGTCCCGTAAATACCTAAGTATAAATTTAAACTTATTTACGGGAAGCTTGGTAAATCGCAAATCTGTTAAGCGGTTTCTGAGATTACCGTGCAGACAAACATACAAAAATTCTAAAAACCATTTTCTTGACCTCGGTAACATAATTACAAGGTGTATAATTATTTTTTTTAAATATCTAATGTACATACACGGTTTACGATTTTATTGTATATGGATGAAAAATAAGTCATCTGTTTCAATTCAATAGGCATGATGACGGTATCAAGAATATCGGTAGAAAGAATCAAAGAATAAAAATGGTTTTGGAGAAAAAGATATGTTGAATGGAGTCTAAAAAATTAGAAAGAAAGAAAGAAAGAAAGCATCTTTTATTCCTCTAAATAAACACAATATACATATATGAACAAATAATAATTATAAACAAACAAATATATGAGCAAGTAAGAAGAGGAAAAGGAACCCTTACTCAGTATACAGTTGTGGTGCGGACCACAACACTGATATTCTGCCAGGGACCAGAAATTCAGAGAAATTACACATTTTTTTGTATTAAAATTGAGATTAATCAGATTTTCAATAAAATAGAAGTATAAATAACTGGAATCGGCCATGTTAACTGAAACACCAATCAGAGCGAATGACGTCACGCCCAGGCAAGGGCCGTCGTGTTGCTTGACTTTGCTTTGACAGAATGAAAAATCTGATGAGATGTCGGTGACGTCACGGTTCATCAGATGCGACGCCATGAAACCTAAGAGCGTTTTCGCGCGTAATTCTAAATAGATTTAAAAACATTCAATAATTAGCGTTGAAATTTTTTTGCAAAAAGTTTTTTGCTGAAATATTGTTTTTTTCGGATATGGTAGACGTTTATGTTATGGTCGACAGACAGGTTGACGGTCCACTTGATGGTAGGCGGCTACCGTCGCCTATAACACAAACAACGCCTAAAGCTGCTGCAAATGCGCTGCCGACTACAGTAGGATTGGATAAGGAATTAGGAGGGGGATAAGGAAATGGGCTCTGGCATCCCTCACTCACTCACCGAAACACAACAGCACGTATATACTGTTAATTCACGGTGGTCTTCTGTAAGGAGGTGGTTACTGCCGCCAGGCGGGCTGCCCAAATGACTGCGAAACGCAGTGTGCCCTACCACTACTTTTCAAATCCAGACCAGAGTCAATTTTGAAAATTACATTAAAATTTCCAAAGTTCCAGGAATCGAACCCGGAGCCCCTTAGACGTTAGGCAAACACTCTTGCCGCGTCACTAAACCGGTTACACGGAGGCACCTAGGGGCTAGTAGCTCGAGAGACATGTGCGATACGGAGACTAAATCCGCTAAGAAACGGTCGAACCGGTCACAAGCGGCTGCGGGAATGGAGGAGGATTTGGTCCCACTAAAGGTGACCAAATCTAAAAATGGCAGAGGGAAAGCTTTCGGCCACAATGAGGGCACCTCTCGCGCGAAACGCGAGCTTAGGGAGGGCGGCGGCTACGAGTCTGACTCGTACTTGTCGGATTACTCCCAGGCAATGGTGGCACGCTGTGATAGAGCGCTTGCGCTCGCCAATCTCGCCAATCGCGACTACGAGTCTGCAGATTCCGAGCACAGCGAAAAAGACTTGGCGGAGGAGGTGGACAGGCTCCGAGAAGAAAATGGTTATCTTCGCGGAAAAATCGAGAAGCTCAAAGGAAAAATGAAGAATCTGAAGCACGAACTAACTGAAAGGCCCTGCCAAGAGGCAACCTCGGAGGACCCCATGAAGAACAAGGAGCCGCCATTGACAATGGCGGAAACTCAAGTCCTGTCTAGGGCGGAGTTCTTGGAGACTTTCGGCTCATTACAAGAGGAGCTTGTGACTCACTTAGGCGTGATGATGGACTCCCGTGTAGCTAAGCTGGAGTCAGAGCTAAGATCTCTCCTGGAGCAACGGTCTGCAATACCGCTGGTGGCGCACACATGTAATCCGCAGGAGTCGGCTCACATAAAACAGAAGGTGACGCCAACAACACTTGCTCCTCCGGCTAACCTGCCTAAGGAAGCAAGAGTGACCAAAGTGTCAAAGAAGGTGGTTAGCAAAACCAAGGAGTCTCCGAGAGAAGCCGCGGATGGCCCCTCCGGGGCTGACATAGAGTGGACTGAGGTGGTGCGGGGCAAGAAAAAACTGTCCGGAAACCCAGCCGTCCCAAAATATAAGAAGATCAGGCTTCCAAAGGAGCCCAAGTCGCTGGCGGTGGTGGTAGCTCTGAAACCGGAGGCGGTCGCCGAAGGTGCTACCTATGGAGAGGTAATAACCAAGGCGAAAGCCTTAGTGTCTTTAGACACTATCGGCATAGGCCCTCCAAGGTTTCGAACAAGCTTCACGGGAGCCCGCATCATGGAACTCCCAAAGGAGACCACTGCCGCACAAGCGGATAAGCTAGCGGAGGAAGTCCAAAAGGCAATAGGGGAGCTGGCTAAGGTCACCCGGCCGGTAAGATCAGCCGACATCCGAGTCAATGGACTCGATGACACGGTGTCGGCTGATGAGATTAAAGCTGCGCTAGTGGCAAGTTCGGGCTGCAAACCCGAGCAGATAAAAGTCGGCAAAGTGCACGTTGGGCTCAAAGGAGTAAACTCGGCATTCGCCTCCTGTCCGGTGGAGGCCGCAAGGAAGCTGGCGAACGCTGGACAATTAGCAGTAGGATGGAGCCTCGCCTCCATCCAGATAATGGAACAGCGCCCCATGCGCTGCTTAAAGTGTATGGGGCTCGGGCACCCAGCGGTCCGATGCCCATCCACTAAGGACCGCAGCGGACTGTGTCACCGCTGCGGAGCGGATGGGCATAAAGCTAGTGGATGTCAGGCGACTTTCAAATGTGCCATTTGCACCGACGCAAGCCTCCCAGCAACCCATAGAATGGGGGGGTTAAGTTGTAACCCCCCAACGGTAAGAGGTCGGCTCATCGTGGCCGCTCCAGCAGAACGTAAACGGGCTTCCCCGGCAGCACGGGAGGAGCCCATGGAATTGGCCCAAGGCCAATAATTTCAGCTTAGAGGGAGCGGGAGGAGGAACTCCACGCGCTCCTAACGCAGACGAGTGGGCAGGCGAAGACGGGTGTGTGACACCCCCCCTTCAACTGCCCAGGACCTGCGCGCATGGCCTGGCCGCTGTGCGCGCGTTCGAAGGTCCCCTCGTCTGGGGATTGTCTCGGTGCCCCGGGCAATCCCCCCCTTTCTTGGCATTAGCTTGGTCTTCGGGCTAAGCTGCCCAGAGTTGGATCGGAGTAGTTGGTCCGCCAGAACCCGGTCCAACTCACAAAAGGGCTTCAAGGGGTCACCGGGGAGTTTTAGTGGGTAGGACCAGTCCCTTCAGGACTGGGTGAGTCCCACATACCCCTATCGCCTAGCCAGCGGTAGGGCATCCGTAAATGGATTTCTCCTCGACAAAAAAAAAAAAAAAAAAAAAAAAGGCAAACACTCTTGCCACTCATCCAACGGGCCGTCATCTACATTATGGAAGGGAATTTCAAAATCTGTCATCATGCCTATTGTCACAGTTATTCTATTGCAGCAGAAAATATATCATCTAATGATATCATATATCATAGAAAATATATCATCTAATGATATCATATATCATAGAAAATATATCATCTAATGATATCATATATCATAGAAAATATATCATCTAATGATATCATATATCATAGAAAATATATCATCTACGATAACAAGCAACTTGAAATGAGGATTTCAAATAAACTATCTGACCGATATTCGTTTTGCGTTTTTCATTCTAGTTTTTGAACAGTAACAATAGTTTAAAAAAAAATATTGGAAAATACTTTGTAAAAAATACCCATTCGCAACGCCATGCCTTGATGGCAAGTGACAGGTTGAAATTGGCATTTTTTGTGTTCGGAGAATAAAATGGGTTTATAGTTTCCAGCTTGATTGTGCACAGATTTCTATACACTTCACGGTTATTTTTACATCCCAATTAAATCTTATCCTTAATCATACTGTAGGCGGCAGCGCACTTTGACGTTGCTTCTGTTATAGGCGACGGTAGCCACCTACCATCAAGTGGACCGTCAACCTGTCTGCCGATCTTAACATAAATAAAAAAAAATGTAAGCAAAATTTCACGACGACGTAATTAAAGGTCAGGTTATATCTTCAGACAACGAACATATCAGACACGTACTGTCTCAGACACCGTCAGACACAGTTTATTTACATTTAGCGTACTAGAAACGTGCCATATCAGACAAAAACCGACAAACCTACTCTCCGCCGCCTGTTACTTGCACGGTTCCGATTCTGGGACACAGGCCTTCAGACGTGTTCCGGCTCAGACAAAATATTCTCTCCGTGAATGTCGTCCGTGCACGGACAGTGTCTGATGGCGTCTGAGCGGACACGTTACGTATATATGAATAAGTTCTTACATATGATATGAAATAATATTATTTTGTCTGACACGCTACGTGTCTGATACGTTAATTGTCTGAAGATATAAACGGACCTTAAGACGTGAAAGCATAAAAAAAAGTTCTTCCGCATTTAAAATATTACGATAAACTGTCACAATATCTTTCTTAGTCTCTTATATATAAAAATGAATCCCCATTTGCCCTGGTCACGGCATCACGCGTGAACGGGTAGACCGATTTTAATTCGGTTTTCGCTAATGGAAAGAGGAATAAAGGGGGAATGTTTTAGGGTATATAAAAATTGCACGCCGGGCGAAGCCGGGGGCGGGCAGCTAGTCTAAAATATTAATACATGGTTGATTTTCTTGTGAAACTCAGTTATATCTTTCTTAAATGTAAGTATCAAGACGTGGTTATAAAAAATGTACTAATAAGAAGCAATTGCAGAAATTCGTTATTCGCAATACGTCCTAGCAGTATCTATATTTAGTTGGCAAATCTCCAAAACTGCTCGTAACGAACGCATTGTGACTGCATTTATATGGAGTCCAAGCTACGAGATTATGGCTAACTTTAAACTAACTAAATTAGATAAGTATTGAATTAGAGGAAAAGCCCCCATAATTGCCAATCAACTTTATATAGGGTAAAATTACTTGTATTTTTGTTTTGTATTTAGATGTCTCGTATAATTTAATTTAAGGTCTTAAATAACTCAACCTTTAATATTCAAATAATACTTAAGGTGGTGCTATACGAGCGTGGGAACTCAGTAACAGGTATTTGGAAGAATTTGTTGTTTCAACTTACTATAATGCGAATAACCGAAGACAGAATGCGACGCAACACATTCGCGCCACTTATTCAACTCGCGAAAATAATAAAACATACGCCAGCAGTTGCAATATTTTAGAAAAGCCTTTATTGATCGGTTAGACCGATTTTAATTCGGGTTTCGCTAATGGAAAGAGGTATAAACGGGGAATGTTTTAGGGTACCTATATAAAAATTGCACGCCGCGCGAAGCCGGGGGCGGGCCGCTAGTCTTATATATAAAAATGAATCCCCATTTCTCCTGGTCACGGCATCACGCGTGAACGGGTAGACCGATTTTAATTCGGTTTTCGCTAATGGAAAGAGGTATAAACGGTGAATGTTCACGTATAATAAAAACTGCACGCCGGGCGAAGCCGGGGGGTCGCTAGTATATATGCATGCACGTATAACATAACATGTAGGTACCATATAAACATTTTTGGGACAATTTTTTCATGTAGTCATTTTATTATTATAACTATTTTAATAAACATTTTATTTTATTTATGATCATTATTAGTTTTAATAATATAAAAGGCAATTTCTTTTAAGTACCATTATAAGTACCATTATATCAGATTAAGTTTAAAGCCATGTATTCACTGTAAACAATGTTTCGGATACAAAGTTTCTGAAACAACACGTAGATGTTTACAGAAACAATGTTTCGGGAACTTGGCCGTCCACATCTAGTCGTTTCAAATATGTCGCCTGAGGAGGTAGTGTTGCTCGGTGCCGCGTATATTTTAATCTGTAGTCGTGCAATCCCATAATATCAGATTTGTTTCAAATAATTCTATTAATTTAAAAACAATGTTGTCGTCCCACACTACCGTCATGTTTATATACAACCGAAACACACGTCCACACTTGTAAACACCTGTTGCGAAACTGTTTTGTTTCCGTGCTGTCCACTCCAATCGGGGAGCACAGAAACATCGCGAGAAACACGTAGTGTTTACCGCAACAGTTTCACATGTTTCAGCAACATATTAAATTGTTTCAGAAACACGTAGATTTTGTTTCTGAAACAGTGTTTCTAAACAATTGTTTCTCAGTGAATACATGGCTTTATATGCACATAGTTTACTGCTAGAAGATCAAAAGAGATATGAGAAAAACGTTTATTATAATTCAATAAATAAATTCATCTTGTACCAATCTCGGAACGGTCTGTAATTTATACACGCGGTAGATCTACCCCGTCCACAGCAGTCGCGGCGATGTTTAATAGTGCGACATCGGAAGAATTATTAACTTCACTCCCGTGGCGCTCACAAATAGTCGCCGGATATTTGGGAACATTTTCTGGACCCGTCTTCTTCTAGTGTATAGAAAACGCTAAATTCTATTTTATTTATTTATGTAAAAGACCACTTGATGAAAGGCCTTAGCCTGTTACCAGCTGCTCATGTACATTAAAAAAAAAAACGGGACAAGTGCGAGTTGAACTCGCGTGAAGAGGGTTCCGTACGATGTTACCTATCCGCACAATATTGAGTGATTTACCATGTTATTTTAATATCATGGACTTCTTATAGGTTTTCCTATAATCTATAAGTAGAAAACTAATTTCTGTATTTTTTTTTCAAAATTTTAGGTTCAGTAGTTTCCGGAGATAAGAGGGAGGGGAATGGTCGGACAGACGGACACACGAGTGATCCTATAAGGGTTCCGTTTTTTTATTCGGACGTACGGAACGCTAAAAAATATTCGTTTACGATTTTATTATATGTTTATTATAATAAATGTATAGATATTCGTGTTTGGCGTTGATTTTTCTATTTTTGTTTATAGGTGATCCCTCGGGGACAGTACTTTTTCCTGAATGAAAGGTACTTTTTCCTTCTCTGTATTCCTGACGACGTGTGTGCTAAAATTCCATAATAATCGGTTGAGTAGTTAAGGCGTTACTGTGTAACAAAAAAACTAACTCACTTTTGCGTTTATAACTTTAGTTAGGATGTAAAGTGATATTGCAACGAGGACAGTCTAAAGCTCAACAATACTATAAGCTCATATAAATACTATAGCTCATACAATACTATAGCCGTATAGGCCGCGGCCTATGGGCGGCAGCGGCCTAGGGGCGGCGGATTTTAGATGATTTTTACACGCTTTCGGAAGCCATCAAATTCTTGTGCGATAATAAATGCAATAATAACAATAATTACCTAATAAAGGCCTAGGTATCTATCTACCTAGGCCACGAGGAAGAGGCGGCACAAAGTGAAGGGGCCTATACTCAAGAAAAGTATAAATCCGGCACTGAAGCTCATTGTTGATAAAACAAATACTAACACCGCGAAGTTGACTTGCAAAGAAGAAATACAGATCTCTTTTTGAAACGCCATCATAACTGTCGACCGATTTCATTAAAAAATATAATTAAAAAAAACCATCCCTTACAACGATATCGACCCTTGAAATAATTAAAAGGAGCGACGGACATTAAGCAATTAAAAATAAAAGCGAGACGAAATAAAGGCCGCCACACACTGTGCAATTAGCGAGAACGTGCCAAATGTCGCTTCATTGAATGCTGTAGTCTTGTGGTGAACAATTCATAAGCTTTCAACGGTTATCTCTTGAAAAGCAGTGTTCACTCTATTATCCTATGCTTTCGTAGAATTTTTTATGGGAATTTCATTTTGGTTTCTTTAAATAATCTCTTCTAGAAGATTTATTTATTTATTCGTTCCACGTCCCACCCTATCGATGGTAGCCACGGCCCTTCCCGACTAGTGTCAAAGGAAGGGTCCTTGTGTTTACAACCTAGAATTTATATTTCAACGAAAATAGTATTCCCGAACTTTCTATGGCTTGTTTACGATCTTGTTTAGATTTTCTGGAAAATACGAAATACATCGAGTCCTTTGGCGCCAAGAGCAGGCGGCCGAGAGAGTTAGTGGTGCGACAGTCAGCGATACGAAAGCGACTCTTCGGAGCTTTTGCGACAGTGAACCGGCGACACATTAAGGGAATCATTGACGACTTTTGGCAAGTTTAACGGTTTCATCGGACAAGTTTAGTGATTTTGGAAGTCATCTTGGTTTGTGAAAATATTTTTTTTTTTTTTGCATTTATATTTTTGCATATTACATTAACATTAAGTATTCAATCACTTGTCCAGTTTACTGGTTGTTTACCTTGAATCCCGTGGACACTTATTTACATATTGCATTGATTCATTAACATCTAAAAACATTTAAGGTTGCACACACCTTATAAAAAAATATTTAAGAAAGGTCGCTAGGATCTCTATAATTGGACCATCCAATCAACAATCAACGGTGCGACGACCTCACCAATCTTATTTTGCTAGCTTGCTCGCCTTTATTGCAGCAATCATGAGGTCCACTTTTCATCTAGCCAGCCGTCCATGAGGACTCTTTTGTCAAGCAATGTCAGGAACAATTAGTATAGATTTGAAGCTGAAATGGGGCGGGAATGATATAGCCTCGATTCTAAAATAATCACCGGCGTTTGTTTGACGACAAGTTGTATTGTTTTGATGGCAAGTGACGGTGGTCTTTATAAACGGCATCCCGTTTAATTGAGTGTAATCAAATTAATTGTTGTATTGTACACAAAGAGTGGTGAATTGGCGTTTGTTTGGAAATGGTTTCCTGAACTTTTGTGTGGGTTGGAACATCACTCGATGACTGATGTCGTCTCCGAATACAGGCAAAACCAGGTGTGAAGTATATGCTAACCTCTTTATCCTGACAGAGTAAGGATTTAGGTAAGGTGACGAGAAAGCTTAAATGTTTAGTAAAATTAGAGTAATTTTATATTTAATTAATTTTTACATTTTTAGCTCGGGAGTTGCATGAGATCATACTACCTTCCGCTTTCTATTAATTGACATGCAGATTTACGGCTGGTTACTATCCTCACCTTGTCGAAATCCATCTAATTCGGGCCAAGCGCTTTAAAACATCTTTTGTGATGCGCACTGCTAAGGATTGGAACTCCCTGCCGGCGTCTGTATTTCTGAGCTCATATAACCCAAATCTTTTCAAGGTTCGAGTGAATAGGCATTTTCTGGGTGAGTTTACGCCATCGTCGGCCTCTTTCCTATATGGAGAAATGCTGGTCCAAGAGCAAACCCATCTTTAATAAAAAAAATATTAGTATCAGATGTTTATCGTCACAAAAGACGTAAGTTTTCATAAAATATGATGCATTTTAGGACATTAAATAGTTAATTTGAAATCACAATCATTAATTTTAATAAATGTGATTTCAGATATTAATTTTGGCAAAAAGACTCTCTTTTACAAAATGTGTTACAAGACTTATTTGTACTGAAAACAAAGTTTAGGTTCTGAAATCTTTATGAAATTAAATGTGAGTGGAGCGACTACACCCGGAATACTGGTTTTAGCAAATAGACTGTCTATTACAAAATGTGTTTCAACATTTATTGTACTGGGAAGGTGTGTGACATTGATTTTTTAAGTGATGCTGATATTTTAAGTAAACTGCGATGAAATGGCCGGCGAAGAATCGGCCGGCGATGAAACGGCCAGCGATGAAATTGCCCTAAACTCGTAAATGTTTTTAGTTTTATGTTTGTTTTATGTTTTTTAGTTTTCTTTTTCTTTGAATTTCTGGTCCCAGGCAGAATATCAGTGTTGTGGTCTGCACCACAACTGTATACTGAGTCAGGGTTCCTTTTCCTCTTCTTACTTGTTTATATATTTGTTTGTTTGTAATTATTATTTGTTCATATATTATATTGTGGTTATTAGAGGAATAAAAGATGCTTTCTTTCTTCCCTTCTTTCTAAATAGCGCAGAAGACAACGGCATAATGAAGGTCTAAATCAGAGGTTCCCAGACTTTTTGTCTCATAGACCACTTTCAAAATTTAGCTGGTTCCGGTGGACCCCCTGCAGGTACATTTCTACCATATCCCCAAAACTCGACAAAAAATGTGAAGATTAGATCTAACTATGGAAATTTGCGTTGCAGCTGAGTTCCAACCACGAATAGGGAGTTTTCTAAATGAAATAAGTGAGAATTGATGGTTTTTTGTCACCCCCATTTTTTGTCACGCTAACGTAGATCCCTTGTCGAGTCTCCCGTGGACCCCTGGGGGTCCACATTGAACTTTGGGTACTAAGGGTCTAAATATTGAAAATTATGACAATGATAATAATTACAGTAATGCAAACTAAGATAAATTTCTTCCGGTGTCATAGTCACAAGGGACGATACCAGTAAATTACAGAACTTTCATCCCCATTCAATTTTATCCTACTTTTATTGAAATTGCACCCCTGTGGTTTGCGCGAAGTATGAAACTGTAGTATAAATTTATTGGTCATTGTATTTTATTCTGTAGCTACTCTCGTTATGGTTTCTTTTCACAAATAGTTATTGCTATTGGGAATTGAAAGGCCAGTTCTTCGTGAAGTTTCTGTGTCACCCACATCGAGTTCTACTACTAGTATTTAATTGGGAACAAAATATCTTCAACGATGTATACTCATTAAATGTTGGTAAAACTGTTATCAAAATGAGCCCGTTGGACGAGTTTGAATAACTGAAGACAAAACTTTAGAAGCGATGTAGTATCATAGAAGCTGTATCATAGACGAGCCCGTTGGATGAGTGGTTAGGGTACTTGCCTTAACGCTCTGTTCTAGGGTTCCCGGGTTCGATTCCCGGCAGGGTCAACTTTGAAAAATGAAGTTGACCATACTCTGGTCTGGATTTGGAAAGTAGTGGCACTGGATTGGATAGTTTACTTTTAACCTTTGCACGTGTGAGAAATCGCGTGTTTATAAAAGTTACAAAAACTAACTATTGTAAACACGTAATAAATGACAAAACGTAACATAAAAAAAAAAACTAAAACTACAGAATCATTCGTAAGGCATAAATGGCTCGTTAGGCTGGGTAAGGCTACAAATGGCTGTGATAATTTTAACAAGCATTGATCTATCTAATTACTGAAAAAAAGATTTCAAAGCGCTCCAGAAGAAGCAGAACACTCACGAATGTATATTCAGGAATAACAAACCTAAGGACGTTACATGAAATGTCACTTTCCTAGAAAATATCCTTCACATGTAAATATACAAAATTCTATCATAACATCATGTCGCATAGTGATGAGCGGAGCGGTTGGGTGAGCGGAAAGTATTAAGAATCGGGGATCGTTGAATCTTTTTTCAATACAAGTTACAATATTTCAAAACCCGCCTTTTTTTTTTTCAAATTGTTTTCAGTATGCATACTTACTTGGAATTAATATAAAACTTATTTTTCAATATATTCAAAATATCATATAAATGCAAAAACTAATGGTGGAATTATACATATAATAGAGAACTAACAATATCTATATCTATGTCCATTTGTCCATGTCAATATAAAAATGGACCCTGCGGCATTGTGCCAAGTATGCTGGCAGCATTTCCTCGTTGAATGGCCAAACTAATACGTTGGCCGAGGAAAGTGCCAGCTCTTCGGTCTCCCGTCGCATCAATAAGCCTCTTCGAGATGTCTTTGAAGAGGCTCATTGCTGCAGGGCCCCACGGACCGAGTGTCTCGACTCCGAATGGCACAAAACCATATTCGGCGTCGAGGCTACTATATTTGGACATTTTATTTTTTACCGCCGCCTCTGCTGCGGCTGCTGCCTTTGTAGATGTTCCACGGAGATGCGAAGGGGCTAGTGTGTCTACACAGGTAGCATCCCACGCTAGCACTCTACCCAATCTCCAAGGAATCAGGGACATCCCTTCCGGTCTCCTACCATCGTTTCTCAAAATACCTGCAGGCTCTAATGTGGCTGGTACATTGGCTGACGCAAGAGATCGGCGGAGGATGTCGTTTAAGGCAGCATGTCTCGAAAAGCGGCCAGCATTTTTCTGGCAAGACAGTCCGTGGTGACCAAGACGGTCGACTATACTGCCACAGGGACATTGATTACATATTATCTTGTCAATTTTCTTTTATGCAAATTTATTATTTATATTATATTTCTTTATATTGTTATTCTTTATATGATTGTAAAACTATCGGCAGACCGGTGGCAATCCACTTGTAGGAAGGTGGCTCTATTAACACAAGGAACGCCATAGCTATAATAAATGGCGAGTGCGTATGCATATGACACACTATTTTCGAAAAGAGCAAAATTAAGTAAACAAAATTAATTTTATTAAAATTTAAATTTAAAGCACATTTATTTTTCATTTAAGGAATAAAAGTTTCTTTCTTTCTTTCTATTAAGTTATATCGCTATAAAGGAAATATGTATATCTAAACAAGTATATACATATCTCCTATATGTATAACCTCCTGTAGTGAAATATATATCTATTATATTTTCGGTTCTCTGGCCTTTTACTTCATAAGCTAAATATAGAGTCCACACAATAAGACAGTTGTTTATACATTAACTTGATATGTTATAAATGACTAAATCAATGTATATTTTAGTAGACTAGTTCTAATAAAGTTTTTTCACATTAATCGAGCTTAACAGGTCTGAGGACCTTAAGACTAAGCCTAAACTTAGCTTTATGCCTTAACTTAAGGCTTAGATATGAGACGAAGGGTATTATTCAAAAAGAAAGAGATTATACCACAAACGCTTTCCGCTCCGCTAAATTGCACCGTCTGTGCTACAGTTACCCCGTTCTGGAAAACATAATAATACGTCATATTTATCTACGCGGTCGGCCCTGCGTCGCTTGCTTATAGCTTACACAATACAAAAAGAAATCAGTATGTACAGTTGATAAAAAATTTCTAAGCATTAAATGCCACCTGGAGGACCCAAATATATAATAAGTAAAAATGATAATATGAAATTAATGAAAAATAAATAAAGTGTCAAAATTATAGTGCGTTGCTAGGTTCATAAAGCGTCGGTGGAGTTGCGGAAGAGTGCTCGTCCGACCTCGCAACTTCACCAATAGCGGATGAGAAGGACGCCAAGAGGTTTAGTCGGTAGGTCTACCCCACTACCATCTCGGGGCAGGAGTCCGACATAACCCACCGGTCTGTCCCCAGACGGGTGGGTATCCATGATGGATTCCTCTTGTAAAAAAATAAAAAATAAATAAAAGGTTCATAAAGCGTTCTAAGCAAATTATTGTTTAAAAGCGAGGCGAGCGGGGTCGCGTCCGCAATGGACGGCGACAAGTGAACTACTGCTGCCCTCTCTCGCCCGAAACTGCGAAAAGGTCAGCATTAAACAAAACGCCCAACCATCCATATTTAACTTTTTTGTAATAGATTATTAAGCAATATGTAAGTCCTAATGGCTATTATCACCCAGTGAATTTATGTTACAAGTGACAATATCTTGTAATTTGGTAATGGTGTTTCATAGATTTAAAAAAAAAAAAATTTGTACACGTTGTACTTATGTTACAGAGGTCAAAAAAATAGTTTTTACAATTTTTGTCTGTCTGTGCGTTTGTGCACGCTAATGCTATCTCAGGAACGGCTTAACCGATTTGAATGCGATTTTCACTGATGTATTGTAGCAAGCTTACCGTAACATTTAGTGTTTGTTTCTTCTAATCGGTTTACAGACAAAAAGTTATACGCTACACCGAATACCACGCGTACGAAGTTGCGGACTCAGCTAGTTAATTAATAATTTTTGTAATTTTCGAATGTTATTCCCATTTACAAAATCTGAAATAATCACGGGAAATTACTGAAATTAAAGTGGAGACAAACGCTAAATACTAAAAATATCCATTGTTTAATGAAGATGTTACAAGAAATAGACAAGACAATTGCTTTGAAAAAAATATATATTATACTTAAACATGTGAAGAACCAATTGTATTAATTAGAATTTTCGTTAAAGTAATAGAAACTCCACAAAAAAAGTTAGAACACAAGAAGAATTTGACTTTTATTGCAAATTCTCTCGAAAACGGCTTTTTGCGCGCATATGAATTCTGTATACCTATTAATAAGTTAATGTCAGTTTAAAAAAATGTATTAATAATTTTTTTTGTGTATTGCTCTAATGGTAAAAACAAAAAAAAAACACAATTTCTAGGCCTGTTGAATTGTCTCCGCCGCCAGCGAGTTCTATTGTAAATGTCCTTTGCCCCAGTAAAGCCTTTAAGAAAGACTTTATTACCAAAATATCCAAACCAAAGTGTAAGTTAAAAAAAAGCCTGGTTTTGAACGATGTCTGATTTTGAATAAAATAAAGATACATTACTTCAGTTAGTAGGGTGGTGGCTTTTCTACTTATGTATTTTATTCGTGCCATCATTGCGCGTATTTTTCGGACCATTCCCAGGCCGAAAGTGGGCAAAGCACATAACATAAATAATTGTTATTCCCATTAGAATGTTTCTTCTGCTTTACGTAAGCAAACGTGGTAAACATCTAAAGCCATTGTACTGATAATATTGCACTAAAAATAGTGGTTTGTACAGCTTAAGCTTTAAGTTTAAGTTTTTCTTATTAAGTATAATATTAATTTTATTTCGAAACACACAAAAATTGACAATCGGACAAATTTTCAGAAAGTGCTTTAAATTAATCTTCATGGATATTTATTCCCATAAAAATACTATTTTATTTATTTATAGCCTTTTAGGTGCTCAAAATCATGTTTTAATATTGTTTGTTTGAAAATGCCGCCAAAACGCCACGATAGTTCATCTGAGAGCGCGTAACGTCATTTGTGGTCATATCATAACAAAACAGCTGCATTGGCATAAGACAATGATTGCCCACAAATGACGTCACGCACTATGATTGGTGTTTCAGTATAGATTAAAAATATTGTAAATAATAACATTTTATTTCTTCATTTAAAAATATTTAAATGAATTATATTAAATTATTATTCGATAAATAATCGTAAAAAATTGTGTGATTACAGGAAGTATTTTTTTTCTAATATTATGTAAGATTGGATCTCAATGATAATAGTTGATTTTCTGCAAGATTTTTATTTTCTCACACATACTTAATATGGCTCGTCGTTAAGGCGACGCCAGCCCCTAATGATGAAAAAATCCACTTATTTGTAACAGTTTTCCTTTTAAATTATCATAATAATTATAATTTAAAAAATACTCAAATCATCTGCAAGGTATATGAAAGGGGATCATCATAATATTTTTTTAAATTATATTATATTATATATAAAAAAAATTTACTAATTTGCGGTCTAATATCGATGTTGTAACCGTGCAATTTGCTTAATAATCAATAATTTAAATAGCTAATTCTTAAGATAAATTTTAAGATCCATTATCTGAAGGCTCATCAAAAGAAAAATTTGATTATACTTTATTTAATTTTTTAAATATCTTTTTTAATCTTTTTCGTAGTAGATATAATGTTGATGGCGTCTTCACTCATTCACTCAATCATCTCTCTCTTTCACACACTGCTTCGTTCAAAAACAATTGGTTATTTCGTTCAGAAACTTATACAAACATTAAAAACCTAAACTACAAATAAAATCCTACATATATGTATGAATGACTAAAAGTCGGCATATTCTTGTTTAAATTATCAAATAACAACCGCCTCATCCCCGACTATGCAAAGAAGCATTTTGTGTGATAATTATTAAAAAAAACCTTTCTGGTATATCGCCCTTTCTATTGGTAAAAACCGCATCAAAATCCATTGAGTAGTTTAGAAGTTAGCGGGGAAATAGTAATGACCCGCCCCAGGCTTCGGACGGATGCAATTATTTTTAATTATATACACAAACCTTCCTCCTTTATCGCTCTTTCCATTTGTGAAAACCGCATCAAAATCCATTCAATAGTTTAGAAGAACTTAGCGGAGAAACAGACAGAAGTGGAGAGCGACGTCATTTTATAATAGTACTACATATGCAATTAGGTATTATTATATGTATTAACTTTCCTCGTTTATTGCTCTTTCCTTTATTGAAAACCGCATCGAAATAGTTTGCATGGTTTAAGAGGAATTAGCGGATATAAAGACAGACAGATGCAGGCAGCGACGTCTATGTAAGGAAATTTATTAAATCAAGGAATTTATTAATTTTTTTTTTTATGTTAAGGTCGGCAGACAGGCTGACGGTCCACTTGATGGTAGGTGGCTACCGTCGCCTATAACACAAGCAACGCCTAAGCTGCTGCAAGTGCGCTGCCGACTGCAGTAGGATTAAGGATAGGGATTAGGAGTAGATAGGGAAATGGGCTCTGGCATCCCTTACTCACTCACCGAAACACAACAGCACACGTGCTGTTATTTCACGGTGGTCTTCTGTAAGGGGGTGGTTACCGCCGCCAGACGGGCTGCCCAATTGACTGCGAAACGCAGTGTGCCCTGCTACTACTTTCCAAATCCAAACCAGAGCCAAATTTGAAAAGTTGATTTTTCAAAGTTGACCCTGCCGGGAATCGAACCCGGGAACCCTAGAACAAAGCGTTAAGGCAAGCACCCTAACCACTCATCCAACGGGCTCGTCAAATTATATGTATAAATATATAGATAAGGTCATATTTCTATAGGATATTTAATAATTCAGAGACAAAAAGGCAGCAATGAATTCGATATTGATTAATATAATCCTCACATAAAGTCATGACTTAACAATACCTTGCAAAAACAATGTCCGACGGGCGACGGAGAAAAGTGTATCTATCGCAGTAAACATTAACTGCAGTATAGGAACATAGTTTTCTTTTCTTTTTTTTTAAATTAAAACAAACAAATTATTAATTATAAGTTTATTTGGAATTATAAGTTTATAGTTACTTACTATAAAATATATAGTAATATTTTATAGTGTACTATAAAATAATTTTAAGAATAAGATAAGAATAAATTTTATTTGTGACAAAGGATACACAAGGATACATATTATATAAAAACACACACACCAACGTTCTCTGCCACAAACCGTAGTTTTTTTGTAGTTATACATAATTTTATAGTTTGCTTATTAGCGGCCCGCCTCCGACTTTGTACGGGTGCAATTTTTTCCTGCGAATGATATACATAAAACTTCCTCGTTTATAGCTCTTTCCATTAGTAAAAAAAGGGACAAATGCGAGGTGAACTCGCGTGAACAGGGTTCCGTACGATGTTACATATCCGCACAATATTGAGTGATTTACTTCAATATTGAGTGATAATTTTTTTCAAAATTTTAGGTTCAGTAGTTTCGGAGATTTTCGTCTATTTTCTTGAATAACTTGAAAACTGTTTATTTTTGTTTTTTGTTTACATTTAAGATCTTCACAAGACTTTCCATTTGATATGTCACACGATGCAGTTTTCAAAAAAAAAAAAAAAAAAAAAAAATTTCCACCTTCCCCCCAAAAATGACCTGCCATATACAGATTTCATCAATTAACGTCACACCTCTGCGTTTGGGTCACAGAAATTGATATGTGTACCAAATTTCAACTTAATCGGTCTAGTAGATTCCGAGATAATTGACTGTGACGGACGGACAGACGGACACACGAGTGATCCTATAAGGATTCCGTTTTTTTATTTAGACGTACGGAACCCTAAAAACGCATTAAAATCCGTTGCTTAGTGGAGGAGTTAGTGGATAGACAGAGACAGGGCCTGAAACTATATGAAGCCTTTAGAACAAAGGTCATAATTATTATTTTCATTTTATTTTTTAATCTAATATTCAATATGAGAGTAAGGTGGGAGATATTACTTACTGTCTGTTGAGTTATACTGTGACGAGGGGTAAGAAAAGATCGGGAACTTTCCCACTGAGGGTAGATGTAAAAATGATTTATAAAGATACCCCTGCGGGCAGAGATGGAGGTTCGAGATAAAAGCAAGATGTTTCCGTTATCGAGCTTCGAACTTTGGATGAGGCTTTTTAGACCCTTAGTGACTTTCGGGTAGCAAAAAGTATTAAAAAACATGAGCTTCGTTAAATTAAAAGAATTCATAACGAACTTAATATAAGACGGGTAAGTTAAGGTTAAGAAATCCTTACATATTATAAAAAACAAAGTCCCCTCCGCCTCTGTCTGTATGTATGTTCGCGAATCTCAAAAACTACTGAACATTTTTTCATGCGGTTTTCGTGGTTCCCTAGGAATTTATAGGTGTATAATTCTTTAAGGTTTATACTTAAGTCCCCTAGGGTTTACAAATTGGTGCATACTATACACAGGTGTATCACCAAGCAGTTCCATCTAAATCCGATAGATGTCGCCGCTTCACCTAATTTTATTGTAGTATAATAGATGGCGCAACAACAGTGTTTTATATTTTATTTTTCAATGCAGACGAAGTCGCGGACACCAGCTAGTAATTAATGAATTATCTATTAAGTTACTGAATAATTGTAGTTCTCTTTTTTCTAGAAGTAAAGCGAAGAATGGATTCTGATCATTTGAATTAATTGTGATTTTTTGCATTACAGTTTCAAACAAAATGAGTGCGGTGTATCCTGTATACACCGCACCTGATCAATTCCAAATGGGTCAGTGAAGGGACGTCTTAAACCATAAAAGATATGGAAATGTGTTCTTAGGAACTAATAAGGCTTAGATTTTTTGAAAAAATAAAAACTGCATTCAAACTTTTTAAATTACGCTCATACGCAACCAGAATCGGTCAAATTTCTATAAAAAACGTAATTATTTTTATTATCGTACTTATTTAACATTTTGCCAATTATTAAAATTATTATTTAACCTTATTCCTTATGAGCCACACTATCAACTACAGTAATAAAAATAAGTGCAATTTTTTTTTACAGAAATTTGACCAGGTTCGATTCCTGGTCGCGTATTAGCGTTATCTGAAAAAGCTGGAATTTTCAAAAATAAGCAGTTTATATTTTTTCAAAAATCGAAGCCTTAGTTCCCAAGAACAAAATTTCGTATGTCTTATGGATTGAGATTTGCCCTCACTGACCCATTTGGATTGATCACCCTGTATATAAGTATCATTTGCAACGATCAGTTATAAATAAAATACCTCTTTCATTACTACATCTTATTCGAGAAACTCGAGTCTGATACACAGAGAGGGCTCTCGATATGAATCTGCCAGTAATGGCGAAACTTGGCTTGTTAGGCTTGCTGGCGAACCCTTAAGTAACCGGCTAAAATATAGGTGCTTCCATTTTCAAAATAGGCTAAGAGTTGTATATTTGGGCCAAAATTTTCATTTCATTTTTTTTTTTTCATTTATTTTGAAGAGCCCGTTGGATGAGTGGTTAGGGTGCTCGCCTTAACGCTTTGTTCTAGGGTTCCCGGGTTCGATTCTCGGCAAGGTCAACTATGAAAATGAACTTTTCAAAGTTGGCTCTGGTCTGGGAAGTAGTGACAGAGCACACTGCGTTTCGCAGTCATTTGGGCAGTCCATCTGGCGGCAGTAACCACCCCCTTACAGCACCACCGTGCTGTTGTGTTTCGGCGAGTGTATAAGGAATGCCAGAACTCATTTCGTTCACATAGAATAGTGTATAGTAATGTAGAATTTAAGTAGATTTAAAAGAACTTTTAAAAGTAATATTGAATTTAAGTAAACTTTTAAAACGCTTATACCACTGTAGTCGGCAGCGCACTTGCAGCGTTGCTTGTGTTATAGGCGACGGTAGCCACCCACCATCAAGTGGACCGTCAGCCTGTCTGCCGATCTTAAGATTTTTATTTGAATAAGCAATTAAAAGAATCTCTGTAACCATTAATTTGCCTAAAAATGTTTTTATTGTGGAATACGACGTTTGCTTGCTTGTTATACTACTACTATTAGGGAACATAAATACATGCGTCAGATGTTGACAGATGTCAAAGTGACAGATAATGTAACGCTTTTAGTTAAAGCTTGTATTAATTTTACTCTTCATAAAATTTCCATACCGGGGGTCTTATATGAAAAACGATTCCAAGTTCCAACGATTCCAACGAAAAACGATCTGACAAAAATATGTAAACGAGCATTAAGCCTGGGCGCATACATCCGATTTCCGTATTCGATTTCCGAATTCGTTTTCCGTATTCGGAATTCCGTGTGCCTAGCGCAGACGTTCGGAATTTGCATTCGGAATATTATACTGCCAGTACGTTCAGTGGTGGCTTTGTGAACGCACGACCATGGAGAACAACGATTTAATTGCGATTGCATTATCTAAAGAGAGCTTTATCTATGTTGTCGTGTATATTCCATAAGCAGGGATGTTTTTCAACAGCTAAACTATAGCTTCTGCTTCACACATTGTATTGATGCACTCGTGATCAGACGTGAAAAACACACAACACAAAACAAGCAACTCGCGGTTCCGAACGGAAATTTCCGAACGTGTGCGCCGAAACAAACGAAATGTATGCAGGCGCTGCGTTCCGCATGACGTCATTAGGTTTTTTCCGTAAGGGGTTTCCTAACGCACGGACCCACATTCGAAACGTACGTACGGAATGTATTCCGCACGGAAAAAAAAACGAATGTGTGCGGCACGAACGAATGTGTTTTCTATCGATTTGATGCATTCGGGTCTCCGAACGCGGAAAACGAATTCGGAAATCGAATTCGGAAAACGTATGTATGTGGCCTAAAAGATTGAATAAATAAAAGAGGCGCTATTTTTTAGCATGGTATGGATATAAATTCGAATCTCCCCACTATGTTTGCCCACAAATCTGAAAGACTTTTTATATCATATTCATCACTGGTTCCAACACTGAGGGAAAACATTAAAAAAAAAGCACAGATAAAATCATCTAGAACGAATAGCGTGAAATAATTTTCTGTTACACTTTTTGGCCCCATCAGTTGACTCGTGAGACTATTAATTTTCTTTGCGGTGTTTACAAAAAGCGAAAGTTTGTACGGAGCGCGCACGTCGAGATACCGACCGGCCGGCCTTTAATCTGCGAGGTTTTCTCCGACACCCAGATACACTTATCTTGAGCACAAAAGTGACTTCTTAAGTTGGGACATTTCTCGACGGAAAATATTTAATATTTCCACAAGACATCAGTTTCTTAGTCAAGATTAAGTCGGTTGCCGACTCATAATTAACTTGTCGATGGTTCTCTTTTTTTTTTTTTTTGTTACGCTCTGGACGTGGTGTAATTTTAAGCTCAATTGGTAAAAATAATTTGAAGTTTTTGATTGCAGAATTTGTACAAAATACAGCTACACAACAAAATGTGTTCCTGACACTTGTAGCACAATAGTAATCATCTGTATGTGGGGAGCCCCCATAAAGGATGATTCATATTATATCCCGGCCCGGTCAAATATCAGATAAAATATTATAAAGCTGATGAGTTTGTTTGTTTGAACGCGCTAATCTCAGGAACTACTGGTTCGAATTGAAAAATTCTTTTTGTGTTGAATAGTCCATTTATCGAGGAAGGCTATAGGCTATATAACACCATGCTAGGATCAATAGTATTATATATAAGCAGCGTCCAGTACCACGCGCCTCACGCGCACCGCCGCCGCCGCTCCCGTATAGGCCGCAGCGAAGCGTGGCCGACTTCAGTTAGTATCAGTTATTTGACAGGACCGGTCCACAGTCTATGAACCAATACAGTCGTCCGACGTAGCCGTCTAAACAGGGCAATCGTGCGGGGCGTGAGGGGCGAGACGCGGGTAGGGCGAGCCCGGGCTGCATACGCTCGCCGCGGCCGTAGTAGCTCGGGACACAATTTTCAAGGCTGACGCGTAGTTATTTTAATTTGTGTGTATGCGTTGATAGGTCGATCAATCGGTCAGTTTCTTCTTTTTTTTTATATATAAAAAATAATTAATAAATGATTAATGAAACACTGAATAATAAAGTTGTGTTTTATTTAAATCGTAAATAATCTGTGACAACCCTGGGTCCCGTGGCCCTGCCCTTGCCGTGTCGGCATTTATGCAAACATCAAAGGCGTCGGCTCACTGTACTATTTTTAAACTGTGGCCGGTGGCGGCACGGTGTATTATGTTAAGATCCTCAGACAGGCTGACGGTCCACTTGATGGTAGGTGGCTACCGTCGCCTGTAACACAAGCAACGCCAAAGCTAACTACAAGTCGCTGCCGACTACAGTAGGATTAAGTATAAGGGATTAGGATGGGATAGGGAAATGGGCTCTGGCATCCCTAACTTACTCACCGAAATACAACAGCACACGTGCTGTTATTTCATGGTGGTCTTCTGTACGGGGAGTTTACTGCCGCCAGACGGGCTGCCCAAATGACTGCGAAACGCAGTGTGCCCTGCCACTACTATACCTAATAGTTCCTCGTTATTAGATACATTGGTGATAGTGGAATAGCGCGAAATTAAAATTGTAAAATGCTGCAAGTTAATAAAGGCAAAATAAAAGCACGGTCCGGTTTTAGCTCGTGAGATATGGCTCGCACGGCAGCCTTAGATAAATAACCACCATCCCGAGGCGGGCCTCGCGAGGCAGGTGACTACTATAATTTGTCAAAACGGCCACCATAGCGTACCAAAACTTCTCCAAATACAGAGAAAATAGAGAAAGCTGTACCATACCACTCATTTTTGGTAGTTGACGCAGATGATATATTTTTGAATTATGGCAGACAGGCTGACGGTGGACTTGACCTTAGGTGGTATCGTCACCTAAGGACACAAAGCAACTATTGATATTTTTTTCTTTAAGGAGGAGACAAACGCTAAATACTAAAAATATCCATTGTTTAATGAAAATGTTACAAGAAATAGACAAGACAATTGCTTTGAAAAAAATATATATTATACTTAAACATGTAAAGAACCAATTGCATTAATTAGAATTTTCGTTAAAGTAATAGAAACTCCACAAAAAAAGTTAGAACACAAGAAGAATTTGACCTCTATTGAAAATTCTCTCGAAAACGGCTTATTGCACGCATATGAATCCTGTACCTATTAATAAGTTAATGTCAGTTTAAAAAAAATTATAATTTTTTTTATGTAATGTTCTAATGGTAAAAACATAAAAACACCATTTCTAGGCCCGTTGAATTGTCTCCGCCGCCAGCGAGTTCTATAGTAAATGTCATTTGCCTCAGTGAATCCCTTAATATTCGTATGAATTGAAATCTAGATTCTAATTATTGAAATCCTTCAATACACTTTTTCATTAATTCAAGCACTCCAGTAACCGGACGTTTCCATGAATCCATGGCGTTAATGAGGGCGTACCTCATTATAATATTTTTTCCATAAGTTGTATATATATTTATTTACATAAATATTACATAGGCTCCAGTAATGAAAGGATCGAAAGCTTTTAAAGTTATTTTAGAATCTCATATTTGTTTTTAGAACGTATAAATTATTTTAAAACGCCCATAATGGGTTTCTTTCGTGTTCTTTTAGACAGAACACTGAGGCATATATGTGAAATTATGCATAGACCAGCGGTTCTACGACTTGAGCGAACGTTAAAAAAATACAAAAAAGTCAAAATTTTCTGTTCTGATTCTATGAGCAAAGACAATATTTCCTTATAGAAAACTGCTGCAAACCTCATAGATAGGTACTTTATCCATTACGTTAATGTAACACAATTGAACAACAACACGTTGGTACCGGGAATTGAACCCGAAACCACCGAGACTAACCTTCAATACTGATAAAAATAGATGCGTAGTTAATTTATATAGTTTATTGTATATCGTACTCTATAGTGTATATGTATTAAAAACAATTTAGAGAGTGCGAGTAAGATATGTGTAGCTACCGTATATGAAATAAATTCGGAATTCGTCGGAATTCGGAAGCGTTGGCTGTGATGGCTGCTGCTGGCTCCAACTCATCCTCCGTCGTGAATAGTGGTTAAATAAAACCACGTTGATAAACAGCTCTTTTCAGAGCTATTCCAATACATCCGTTAATGAGTTATTTATTTTCACACCTTTATTTGATACTAGGGTTGCCAGATTTTTTTTATACTGTAAGGGACAAATGCTCAATTTGGCAAAAAAACGGGATTTTATTATTTTTTCCGGGACAAATGAAAAACATGTATTTTACGTTATTATTTTTATGTATTTTTATTGCTAGTTAATATTTATATTTTAAAGAAGATCGTGTAAGTTTTAACATTATCTTTGTTTGATTTCCCATATTTGTAAAATTCAATGCATTTTGATAAGGACGTTGCTTTCTGAGAAATCGCATCGTGGTGTCAAATATTCTATGAAATTTATGTAGCATTATGATACTTTGGCATAAGTAGATAATCCGCTAGTTATTTGTCTTGCTTGACTTCCAAAAAAGTCTTTTAATCTTTGCTTTTAATCTTCGCGAAAAGCGAATGCCGTGCATTTCAACAACTGATAGAGAATCTGATTCAATCTTCTTTTGGTTGTTGTTTCTATTGAAAACATTACATTATGCGTATTATTATTCGGATAATGTTGAAATACGGGACAGAGTCTGTCCCGGCGGGATGTTTAAAATCATGCCTGAAATATGGGATATGTCCCGGGAAATACGGGACGTCTGGCAACGCTATTTGACACGGTAGTTACATACTTAACTGTAAAGTCTTACAACAAACAAAAGTTTTTTCATTGCGATAAATTGAAATAAAAAAAAATCCTTGCAAATAAACAACTTTACCAAATTGAAAACAATAAGCCTATTCCTTTTTCGCTCACGTTTGCAATAAAGACACATTACAATAAATAAAACAGTATGGATACTTATTTGTAACTTGTATTAATTAGAAAATCAATGTTTAAGTCTAAGTATTTTCCTATCCAATCCCTTATCCTTAATCCTACTGTAGACGGCAGTGCACTTGTAGCAGCTGTGACGATGTTTGTGTTATAGACAGCGGTAGCCATTTACCATCAACTAGACCGTCAGTCTGTAATAATATAATCATAATTTATTTGCGATGACCATAACTGATATCAGAGATGACATTTATTGTTCCTTCATGACCTAACATCTTGAAACTCCAGTTCTCGATTATTGAGTTTTTGACTGATTAGTTTACTTATAATACCACACCTTTGTTGACATGTCGAAATTACTTATTGTTATTATTATTATTATTATTTTGACTTTCATAATTACTGTAGAACGGTATTTTAGCCAATAACATAAATATTCAACAGATGGCGCCAGTAGTTTGTTTCGACTTCATAGTAAACAAGTTGTAACTAGATGTCGCCTTACGTGATTTGAACCCGGTATTGTTAGTTGTTGGTTATTTGGTATATGTACCAACTATTAGAAAATAAAAGGAGATCTAAAATTACTGGAGTTTTTTTGTGACAGTCCCACCAGTGGTTTTAGCGTTATTTAGTGCGAGTACACGCGCAATTGTACAATTACTTAAATTTTAAATCATGCTTTGCTTCTCGCCCTTATCTGTACTTTTATTTGTTGACTTATATTTATTGCTATAATTACTCACAATTTTTTTTTTAATTACAAAGTATTTTTTAAATACTTGCAACTAAAAATGATAAAATGTAATAGCTGCAGATATCTGTATCATATAAAAGTTTGTTTGGTTATAAAGTCTTTTGCTGTTCTGTCGGTATCTATTTTCAATAAAATAATACAAGCAGGGTTATCGGAACAGAGTTGCCACACTCCTCATTCGTAATACCGTGTCATCACAATGGACTATTCAATAAATAATCTTTTAATATTAATTGAAAAGCAATATAAATGGTATTCGGGTATAAATTGCCGTGATAACGATTCAACTGTTTGAGTATTAAATTTTCTCTGTAAAAAGACATTTTGAAATATATGTAGTTCATTGTTTTTCAAAATTTAAGCCACATTATTGTGTATAAATTTATAGCGAAGTTATTTTTATAAATGTGAGAATTAAAAAATATGGTTTGGCAGTTTTATTGCCATCAGATCCAGCTGCCAATAAAATTTACAGGGAGATCAAAATGCTGGTTTGTTATTGTTCAGATTAGGCAATGCTTACAGACTTAAAGTTTAGAGCTAGATGTTTAGAGATATGGAATATAAGTAGGCCCCATCTAGACTAGACATGTATAAAAATAATAAATACTTTGAATTTTTTTTTTTTTGTTAATATCGGCAGACAGGCTGACGGTACACTTGATGGTAGGTGGCTCCGTCGCCCATAACACAAGCAACGCCACAAGTGCTGCAAGTACGTTGCCGATTACAGTATGATTAAGAATAAGGGACTGGATAGGAAAATGGGCTCTGGCATCCCTTACTTTACGGTGGTCTTCTGTAAGGGGGTGGTTACTGCCGCCAGACGGGCCGTTCAAATGACTGCGAAACGCAGTGTGACCTGCCACTACTTTCCAGATCCAAACCAGAGCCAAATTTGAAAAGATCCTTTTTCAAAAGTAGACCCGGGAAAGAATCGAACCCGGGAATCCTGGAACAGAGCACTAGGGCAAGTACTCTCATTCGACTGGCTTGTTAACGGGTTCATAATGTTTTTTTCTTTATTCATCCCATAAAATATCAAAAAAGGTATCTTTGTTGAACAAACTTCGGAAAGATGCGGAGTCTCCAATCAAAAGAAATGTCAGTCGCATCCATACATCTCGTGAACAAAAGACGAAGTGATGGAAATACTTATTTCCGGAGACTTATTTCGAAACCCTTTGAAGTGAACTACACAATTTTTTGTGATATTTCGAATAGGTTTCAAGCATAGAAGACAAGAGTTACCATGAGCCTCCGGAAAATTTACTCCTGTGTGACCAATTCCTGTATTTCTGAGAGACAAACGGCAGTACCTACTACAAAGATCCTTGTTTTTCATAAATTTATGGGTAACTAGCTGAACTCGACCACGCTTCGCTGCGGCCCATACGGCGGCGGCCGGCGTGCGCATGGGGCGCGCGGTACTGGACACTGGACACTGCTTATACACGATACGATAATATAATACTATTTATCGTATCGTGAATATAGCCTATAGCCTTCCTCGATAAATGGACTATTCAATACAAAAAGAATTTTTCAATTCAAACCAGTAGTTCCTGAGATTAGCGCGTTCAAACAAACAAACAAACTCTTCAGCTTTATAATATTAGTATAGATTTCTCAAATAATGGGCAGAAAGGCATATGCCTTTATATCGATCTCGGATTTACACATTTGGCGTCTTTAGGCTATTCAAATTTTGTTACCCCTACCACTCTCTACAATTCGATACCCTAGTCTACAATCATAATTACCTACATTTTGTTAATGAAATTGCAACTTTATGATTGGTGCACCATCGTCCTATTTACATCACCGTCTCTCCTAATTAACAATTTATTTAAGACAAAAAAATATTTGTATATTATTATTCTTTCTTTCTATCTTTGATTTTATGGATACCTAATACCACAGTCACTATGAAGATGTCTTTCTCTTTTGTCAGAACAAGTGGTCATTAAGCAAACAGTGAAGGCGGCTTTTGACTATGGGATGTAATATAATATATATTACATCTAGAGATATTATGAGACTATAATTATAAATATTTTTTCGACCGACTGAGCGATATTTAGAGGTCATTTGAAAGTTTATATTTTACCACACGTCCCCGGACACAGTGCCTTCCCCTGCCTCGCCCTCAGTTTGTTTGGTAACGTGTCCGTGTGCAGACGTGTCAACTAATCACATATTTTGAATATTTGTTTTTATGTTAACTATACATAGATATTTGAAGTACGCAAATTACGCAATCCTTACCTACGCATTAAAAACTTACTACGCATAAGCCGAAATTCACAATAACCTTATCTAGTACTTATTACTTCCATGCCTTATCTTAGTCTAATTAGATTCGATATCCAAAATTGACGTTTATTATTATACTTCTTTATTAATAATGTTAATCAATTACAGCATCGTCGTCGTCTGATGAACTATCGTAGGAATCAAGTAAACAATCTCCACATCACAGTGGTTACTGAAGCTGAACTGTTCCAAAATATCCTATATCTTGTGAAATAGTGGGATGTAATATATGGCTCAAGATGTAATATATATTATATTACATCCCATAGTTAAAAGCCGTCTTTATAGACGTGGAGACTCGGAGTTTGTGTGGAGCTGAGCTTTCTACCTGGTCTATCATAGCTCTCTCTCCTAGTGCATCTTCAATCCTAAAAGTTGGCCGTCAACTCCTTGATTCTACAGCACCTACTCCAATAATTAAAACGAAAAACCTTAATCCAAATTTGGCAGTCAAGCCTTAAATCTAAACTTCGTTTTAACTTTAGAAATACATCTTCTCGATTCCAACAAAATCTGAACACAAAACAGCACCCGAATCCCGTAACGAAACCGTTCCCGGGACCACATCAATAAGTTTTCGAGGAGCGAAATCAGTGCGTTTTCTTTGCCCCAACTTTGGTCTAATATATTCCGAGTTGGATGGCAATAAATCAGCCTGGGAGCGTAGCACTGCAACGATAATGGGCGATCCTGTTCTCGTGATTCTGATTTTATTAGCATTATAGGAACATTTTGTGGGGGAATCCTAAATACCCGTTTAGGTTGGAGATACGAGACAGGAGCAGAATTTTTTAAAATTAACAACTTAAGAGGGCACTTTCCAACTCGAACAGCTTACTTATTCCATACTACGTGATTCCATGATTACTCATCAATTATAGGTCGTAGCAATACATAAAAAACATGACATTTCTGGGATATATTATGAAGGTTTGCATCGCAACAAAAAACTGAAATTAATTTTATATCTAGTATAATTAATTTGTAAAATGTGCAGAATTTGTGACATTTTCGCGGATTTAATTCTTGTAATTACTGACTAAAATCCAAAAATGTTTTTCCATGGAAACATCCTAGCTATAATTTACATTTGAAATTTGAATGTCAATAGCTACCATCTATAAAGGTTTTTCTAAAATATTGGAATTGCTGGAGTATTTTTTACTATTTTCGCGAGTTGAATAAGTGTCGCGAATGTGTTGCGTCGCATTCTGTCTTCGGTTATTCGCATTATAGTAAGTTGAGACAACAAATTCTCCAGAATACCTATTACTCTATACCTATAGTTCCCACGCTCATACAGCGAGCGCTACCTTAAGACGATTTGAAAGATAATTCTTAGTAAGTGGCAGTTGAAGGAGAATTAAAAAATTTTTAATAGTACTTTTTATTGTCAGGGTATCGTAGTATAAAGTGTTAGTAATAATTATTAAAGGATTGACCTATCAACGCATGTGAGGAAAATGGAGAAAAAAAACCTCAATTTGAACAGCATTCGAAAAAGTACCCAGTAAAAATGTTAATAATCAGAATGGCAAATAATATGATATACTGCGTTCAGTAATTTGAGCAGTTAGTCTGGCGGCAGTAACCACTCCTGATAGAAATCCACCGTGAAAAAACAGCATGAATGCATTAGTGTTTCGGTAAGTGAGTCAGGCATGCCAGACCCCTATCCCCATCTTCTTTGTCTCTTATTCTTTATCCCTTATCCTTAATCCCTTACAAATCAGCAGCTTTGTTAATAAAGCGTTGCTTGTGTTAATAAGTGACCGTAGCCACTTACCATCAAGCGGATTATCAGCTTAAATTTACATTAAAAAAATATATATTATACAAATAATTAACAATTATTCCTCACAAAAGAATTAAAGCAGGCTACCCTCAATTTGTGTATCTCAACAGAATCCCTCAAAGATCACATCAGGAATAAAATATTCCATGAATTCTTCATTGTATTTATTTTTCTCTAACACCCACTCGCTGGCTTTTCACGCCCTAAAGCGCCAACATCCCCCTTCTTAGTAAGGGTAAAGTGGTAAAGATAGCATTCGGATCAAGACGACCGCGACGAGAGACCACGACCCGAGACCGCGACCGGCAACCGGTCGCAGGTCGCAGGGCGACAGCTACCTACGAATCTACGCGACACGAGTCGTGCGACCCATACGAAACTCAGTATGCTTGCAGTTACTAAACTAAACGGTTGTATTCCATCACGACGCGTTTTAACTATGAACAGAAAAAGATTTCTTCGACAGTTATTAGAAGACGAAGAAGAAGAAGACGATGATATCCTTCTTTTATTATGTGCTCCGAAAAAAAGGATGAAAATCGATACATTGTTTACGTCGCGAGAAGAAGAGGGCTGCTTTCAGACACTCATAAAACGACATTTAAATTATAAAGAAGAAAAGTTCACAAAGTATTGTAGGCTTAATCAAAGTCAGTTTAATTTTGTACTCAATAAAGGTGCGTTTTTACTAACTAACTCTATTAAAATTTCGTCTTCGTGCGAAGAAAACACGGCCATTTTGCATCTGTCGCGCCACGGCACTGCCTTGTGAGCGACCGAGTCGCGCGACGCAAGGCGCCGGCAGGCCACGCCCACACGTCGCGCGACTCGGTTGCTTGCATCCGTCAGCACTTCCTATTAATTCATATAAAGATAGCATTCGGATCAAGACGACCGCGACGAGAGACCACGACCCGAGACCGCGACCGGCAACCGGTCGCAGGTCGCAGGGCGACAGCTACCTACGAATCTACGCGACACGAGTCGTGCGACCCATACGAAACTTCAGTATGCTTGCAGTTACTAAACTAAACGGTTGTATTCCATCACGACGCGTTTTAACTATGAACAGAAAAAGATTTCTTCGACAGTTATTAGAAGACGAAGAAGAAGAAGACGATGATATCCTTCTTTTATTATGTGCTCCGAAAAAAAGGATGAAAATCGATACATTGTTTACGTCGCGAGAAGAAGAGGGCTGCTTTCAGACACTCATAAAACGACATTTAAATTATAAAGAAGAAAAGTTCAGAAAGTATTGTAGGCTTAATCAAAGTCAGTTTAATTTTGTACTCAGTTTAATCAATCAAGATATTCAACCAAGAAGAAATGGCTCATCAATCACAAGCGCTCAGAAACTTTTTCTTACATTGAGGTAAAAAAATAATTGTTATCATATTCTGTAGATTCTTCTAATTGGAGATGATTATTTGCATCGTGAGCAACCTGATTCAGTAATGGGATGCTTAAATCAGTTGGTTGGGCAGGTGGAGACGCAATACTGCTGATAGGGGAATATGGGCTCAGGTTTGATGCTGAACTATGTGTAATATTCGAAATTGAATAGCTTTCATTTGAATGTGGGCTGTAGGAAGCGCTGCTGAGACTTGAACTTTTATTAATACTTCTCAATTCATATTCTGCCAGTAAATTAAAAACTTTCGTTTTAGCCTCCACTCTTAAACCCGGTGGTAATTTTTTTAAAATAGTCCCGATATGTGAGCAAAATGAATTGATTCCGTCTTTATCAGCTTTCTCTTCCTCTTCTGCCATGATCTTCATTTGTTCTTGTCTTTGTTTATCTCTTTCTTTCCAATGCTGCAGTAAAGATGTAATATGTAAATTATTATCCAGTTGACATGTTTTCTTTTTTTTTCTCCCACTTGTCTCAGCTGTACCTTTACCTGGTCCGCTTGCCTCTTCATTGCTCGTTTCTCCACTTCTCTCCCCTCTTCTCTCTGCATTACGTTTTGTTCCACTTGTACCAGCTGCACTTATTCCTGCTCTTTTTACCTCTTCATTGCTTCTTTCTTCACCACTTATCTCTTCACTACGTCTTCTTTGTTCACTTATCCCTGTTGTACTTGTTTCTTCACCACTTTCTCCACCTTCAGTATTTTCAGCTTCAACTGTTGCTACACTCGCTCTTTCTGTGGGAATTTTTTCTAAAAAACGAAGTCTCTCATACAGCATCCATTTCGTTGTTTTTAAAGAGGCTGAAGAACCCGTGGGCAATTTGTTCTTACGTTTGCATCTATTATAGGAATCTCTTATATATTTCCACCTCTTCTTGCAATCATTACCTGTAATGAACATAATGTTGTTTCAGATTTATAGCTACTGGAGAAACATATGCATCTCTAGAGTTCACGTATCGTATATCGGCAAGTTATATTAGCAGAATAGTGAAAGAAGTGCTTGCAAGCCTGCGAAAGAACTTGGTCCCACTTTGCATGCCAGTACCTACAGAATATCATCTAAAGCAAGTGACGAGTGATTTTTGGAATCGATGGAATTTTCCCAATACTTTTGGAGCCATTGATGGAAAACACGTGCGTGTTAAAGCTCCAAATAACAGTGGTTCGCTGTTTTTTAACTACAAGGAGTATTATTCGATCGTACTTCTGGCGATTGTAGATGCCAATTACAAATTCATTGCTGTTGACGTGGGTTCTTATGGTAAAGAAGGAGACAGTGGTATTTTTCAAAAGTCATGCATAGGGAAAAAAATTGCTCGTAATAAGTTTAATTCTCCGAAGCCCGCAAATTTACCAGGAACAGATATTATGCTTCCACACTTTCTGGTCGGTGATGAAGCGTTTGCCCTTGATACATATATGATGAAGCCATATTGTAGAAATGATGCGAGAGCGAATCGTGATAAAGCTATCTTCAATTATAGACTTTGCCGTGCCAGAAGAGTGACAGAAAACTCGTTTGCATTGTTATCACAAGTATTTAGAATATTCTACACACAGATATCAATCAGACCAGAGGTTGTTGATGACTTGATTTTGACCGCGTGCTGTTTACATAATCTTTTGCGGGATGCTTATTTAGAAAAAAACGGCATTCCTTATTACAAATATGATCCAAAAATCCCCCCACCTACGGAAAACATGATACCATTCTCAAGAGTTGGTGGTTTTGCAAGTCTGGCGGCATTTGATATACGAAATTCATTGAAATCATTTTTTTTAAGTCCAGTTGGCCAAGTATCATGGCAGGAAAATCGTATAAATAGAATAGAATAGCGTCCCATGGAAGTAATCCCAGAACAGTTTTATAACCTTAAAAAATAGAGAAAAGTAAAATAGTACCTATTTGAGTACCTTTTCTAATAAAAATATGTATCATTTGAACTTACTTGTTTTATTCAACGCTTTTCCAATTTCTTCCCAAATATTGTCCCTCACAGTATTATCTTTATAAGCTTGAAGCCTCGTATCGAATAAAGGTGCGTTTTTACTAACTAACTCTATTAAAATTTCGTCTTCGTGCGAAGAAAACACGGCCATTTTGCATCTGTCGCGCCACGGCACTGCCTTGTGAGCGACCGAGTCGCGCGACGCAAGGCGCCGGCAGGCCACGCCCACTCGTCGCGCGACTCTGTTGCTTGCATCCGTCAGCACTTCCTATTAATTCATATAAAGCAGTGGGTCGCGGTCGCCGGTCGCGGTCTCGAGTCGCGGTCTCGCGTCGCGGTCGTCTTGATCCGAATGCTACCTTAAAGCAGTGGGTCGCGGTCGCCGGTCGCGGTCTCGAGTCGCGGTCTCGCATCGCGGTCGTCTTGATCCGAATGCTACCTTTAGCTGTCCTTTTTTGCGTTTATACTATAGCGCAGAAGATTAAGCTTAGTGCTTGGGGGGGAATGTTCAGACGTATTTTTCACGATTTAAAATTTATTTATGTAGTCGACATACTGGATATAGTTGGCATTGGCATGTTTTTATAAGTTGAGCCTGCAACTTCGTACTCGTGGTATTCGGTATAGCGCGTAACTTTTTTGTTTGTAAACCGATTGGAATGAAACAAACACTAAATGTTACGTTAAGCTTGGTACAATACTTCTATAAAAACCACATGAAAATCGGTTAAGCCGTTTCTGAGATTAGCATGCACAAAGGCAAAGACAAGCAACGATTCATAGGTATACGTGGTATTCGATATAGCGCGTAACTTTTTTGTTTGTAAACCGATTGGAATGAAACAAACACTAAATGTTACGTTAAGCTTGGTACAATACTTCTATAAAAACCACATGAAAATCGGTTAAGCCGTTTCTGAGATTAGCATGCACAAAGGCAAAGACAAGCAACGATTCATAGGTATACGTGGTATTCGATATAGCGCGTAACTTTTTTGTTTGTAAACCGATTGGAATGAAACAAACACTAAATGTTACGTTAAGCTTGGTACAATACTTCTATAAAAACCACATGAAAATCGGTTAAGCCGTTTCTGAGATTAGCATGCACAAAGGCAAAGACAAGCAACGATTCATAGGTATACGTGGTATTCGATATAGCGCGTAACTTTTTTGTTTGTAAACCGATTGGAATGAAACAAACACTAAATGTTACGTTAAGCTTGGTACAATACTTCTATAAAAACCACATGAAAATCGGTTAAGCCGTTTCTGAGATTAGCATGCACAAAGGCAAAGACAAGCAACGATTCATAGGTATACGTGGTATTCGATATAGCGCGTAACTTTTTTGTTTGTAAACCGATTGGAATGAAACAAACACTAAATGTTACGTTAAGCTTGGTACAATACTTCTATAAAAACCACATGAAAATCGGTTAAGCCGTTTCTGAGATTAGCATGCACAAAGGCAAAGACAAGCAACGATTCATAGGTATACGTGGTATTCGATATAGCGCGTAACTTTTTTGTTTGTAAACCGATTGGAACGAAACAAATACTAAATACTACTTGCTACAATACATTTGTGAAAACCGCATTAAAATGTAATGTATGTAACTTTAAACTGTAAAGTTTTTACGCCTGTAATTGGCTTACATCATAAATTTAATAGTACTTTAAAGTTAATTATGAAATTATAGTTATGTTAAGCTGTTGGTGTGTAAATAAATTTAAAAAAAAAAATCGGTTAAAATAAGTACAATGTGTACAAATAGTGTTTTTTTTTTAAAGAATATTTAATTGCTCGTTTACGATTTTATAATATGCATAGATTAAATTGGTTAATCCGTTTCAGAGATCAGCTTAGCGTGCACAAACGCAAAGACAAACAGACAAAAAATTTAAAAACTATTTTTTGACCTCGGTAACATAAGTACAATACAACGTTAAAAACTGTTTTTTTTTTAATATTTAATGTATTTGGCTCGTTTACGATTTTACAATATCTATAGGTATACGCAAGATTTTACTATATAGAAAATATTAACATTCCAGAGAATGTTAATTATATAGACTGTATGTTATGTTATATATAGACTGTATGTTTATAATTGACATGTACACTAAACTAATTAAGCTCCAAAAGTTTTATTATCTACTAGCTGAACTCGGCCACGCTTCGCTGCGGCCCATACGGCGGCGGCGTGCGCATGGGGCGCACGGTACTGGGCACTGCTTATATATAACACTATTTATAGTAGCGTGATGTTATATAGCCTATAGCCTTCCTCGATAAATGGACTATTTAAAACAAAAAGAATTTTTCAATTCTAACCAGCAGTTCCTGAGATTAGCGTGTTCAAACAAACAAACAAACTCTTCAGCTTTATAATATTAAAGTAAAGATTTTTAAACATGACATGTTTACCTATCGATGTTTTTTACGAGGGGCGAAATCTTTAAGATTCGCTTTTTTCGGCTTATATATATATATACTAGCGACCCGCCCCCGGCTTCGCCCGGCGTGCAAATTTTTATATATAAGAACATTCCCCGTTTATCCCTCTTTCCATTAGTGAGAACCGAATTAAAATCGGTCTACCCGTTCACGCGTGATGCCGTGACCAAGGGAAATGGGGATTCATTTTTATATATAGAGAAGATACACGGTTATGAGGTTTTTAGCCAGTAAAAACCCCCTCTGTTTTGCCTTTTGCTTTTGATACTTAGACAAAAGCAAAAGGCTTATGTAAAAGCGTCACCAGGAAATAGTAGTGGTAGGGCACACTGCGTTTCGCAGTCATTTGGGCAGCCCGCCTGGCGGCAGTGACCACCCCCTTACAGAAGACCACCGTGAAATAACAGCATATACGTGCTGTTGTGTTTCGGTGAGTGAGTAAGGGATGCCAGAGCCCACCTCCTTATCCCCTCCTAATCCCTTATTCTTAATCCTACTGTAGTCGGCAGCGCACTTGCAGCACCTGTAGCGTTGCTTGTGTTATAGGCGACGGTAGCCACCTACCATCAAGTGGACCGTCAGCCTGTCTGTCGACATAACATAAAAAAAAAAAAAAAAAGTTAAGTCGAATAGTTAAAATGGGCGGAACCGCATTCTCTGTTTACTGATCATGCTACGTACATATAAACTGAAAAATAGGTAATATTTGTCTAACTCAAGCCGACTTTGAAACTAGAAAATCTTTCGCAACACATGCTTTTGCGAGACAGTAATTTGGGGAGCACCATAAAGAAGGTAGAAACTTCTTCAGACAAAACCAACACGGGGCTAAACTTTACTCGAATGGAGCCAAACGTTTCAAATTAACCCCGCTTTCGAGAGACGATTGGAACCGACGATATATACGAAAAGTTCACGAATTTATCTCGACTCGGCAAACTTGAATTAGGTGCTATGGTACCGTCTAGAATTAAATTGGCAATGTTTGAAGTTACGCGGGGAAGAAGTATTGTTTGAAGATTTCTTTTTAATTAAGTATGATCTACACATAATCATAGATCATGACGAGCCCTGGTTCTAGGGTTCCCGGGTTCAATTGCCGGCAGGGTCAACTTTGAAAAATGTACTTTTCAAATTTGACTCTGGTCTGGTTCTGGAAAGTAGTGAAAGGGCACACTGCGTTTCGCAGTCATTTGGGCAGCCCATCTGGCGGCAGTAACCACCCCCTTTACAGAAGACCACTAAACTTGTTTGCCGATTTCTAAAAAGAAATTAAAGAAAAATTTATGTTTTAAATAATACAATTTAAGGTGGAGACAAACGCTAAATACTAAAAATATCCATTGTTTAATGAAGATGTTACAAGAAATAGACAAGACAATTGCTTTGAAAAAAATAGGTATTGTACTTAAACATGTGTAGAACCAATTGTATTAATTAGAATTTTCGTTAAAGTAATAGAAACTCCACAAAAAAAGTTAGAACACAAGAAGAATTTGACTTTTATTGAAAATTCTCTCGAAAACGGCTTATTGCGCGCATATGAATCCTGTACCTATTAATAAGTTAATGTTAGTTTAAAAAATTGTATTAATAAAATATTTTTTTTGCGTATGCTAATGGTAAAAACAAACAAACACCATTTTTAGGCCCGTTGAATTGTCTCCGCCGCCAGCGAGTTCTATTGTAAATGTCATTTGCCTCAGTAAAGCAGTAAACCAAACCACAAGAATAGCAATGGCGTCTGTTGTGACGTCATGCTTTCTTAACTCAGGAACGGCTTGACAGTTTATACAATTCAAGCGACATGGCGATATTTACAAAAGCGTGACGTCGATAGCATGGCGAATTGCAGTATTTTATACTTTTATTTTATCGAAAATCTTATTATTAATCTTATTTTTTTTTTTTTTGGAACATTTTCAAGATATTATTTATTCTTTAATACCGTCATTATGCCTTGTAATTCGGAATTTTAAAACGGCTTCTACTTGAGTTTGGCTTTGCTCCTAAAATGAAATGACTCCGGTTATTCTTATTATGGGTACACGAAGGAACACAATAAAATTCAATTCAAAGTGTACTAAGAATGTGGAGCGCACTCACTATTTCCCTTGTCTCAAGCTGTTTAAACTTGAGAAATGTAGAAGTTAATGCGTCCGTCGAGCAGACTTTCAAAGCATTCGCGAAGTGTATCTTGACTCTTTAAACGAATTCTCTTAGCTTCAGACGACATTCAGTTGAAAATTATTAACTCTTAACAATAATAAATAACCTATTGTCTTGAATACTATTATAAATGTGAAAGTAAATCTGTCTGTCTGTTACCGTTTCACGCCTTAATTACTAAACCGATCATCGTGAAATTTTGCATACACGTTGTCAGGGATGTAGGAAAGGACATAGGGTACCTTTCGTCCAGAAAAAAAGTACTCTTCCCGAAGGAAAACTATAACTGCAATAAATATGTTAGGTCTTACATTGCTCATAAATTTAGTCAGGCGTTATGTTTTTTTATTTTTCAACACGGGGATAAGACACGGATAAACACATAATATCGGATAAGATAAACACGGGGAAATGGACTCGCCCATTTCCCTATCCCCTCCTAATCCCTTATCCTTAATCCTACTGTAGTCGGCAGCGCACTTGCAGCACCTGTAGCGTTGCTTGTGTTATAGACGTGTTATACACTTCAAAATCAAATACAAAATAATTTATTTGCTGAATAGGTTGGGGAAAAAGTTTCTTCGCATTTCATATGAAAATTCAAGAAATTCTTTTTTTTTTTTTTTTTCAAAGTTTATTTACAATTAATTACAATATTTATGTGCCATTTTGTTCGATGACTTTTTGCAGTCTTGTAGGTAGTGACACGATCCCATTTCTGTAGAAATTTTGGGACTTCTGTTAAAAAAAAAACGCGATATGTCGTTTTGGTAGTCCTCTCTTGATAACCTGACCATGCCTAAACAATTCTAAAGAGACCGAGACAGGTGGAAATCTGAAGGTGCAAGGTTGACTAATTTAGACAATCTTTTTCCAAAATGAAGTTCGTTTAAGTAATAATTTTAATTACTGAAATTTATTTTTATTGCTGGCTTTGGACTTTTGGTCTTATTTTGATTTTTGTATATATTAGGAAACTATGTTTTTAATTATAAATTATTAATTTTTGTTTATTTCTTTATAAAAAAATTTCTGTCTTTCTTTGAAGATTTCCACAAAAGCAATTTCCTTCGGGATATTTTCCTCTAACGAAGCATAATCCACACTTGAAATTGAATAGACTCCAATGATTAAGACCCTGCCGGATTCGACCTTGGGTCTCCTAATATAGATTTAAAAAATAATTGGGCCTGTCATGGCTGTATTTGTTTATAATTATAAATTGAGGCATGGAATTTACAAATGGGCTAAGTGCCAAAATACAATTATGGAGAAATTAAATAAAAATGTATTAGTTTTTTAATCAACGTTTATTTGGCTCAACAATATGATAAAATATATCAAACAGGTACTGTTCAGGCATTTACCATTTAACAACATTAGTTGTAAGTTATTTCTGAAGACAAATCATTATTATTTTAACAAATAAAGAAATGGGTTAAAATACAAGATATTTCCTTTACATATGGGCTAAGTATAATACTAATTATATTATTATTAGGGCTAAGTGCCATACTAATTATATTATTATTGGGGCTAAGTGCCAATATTTTCAAATAATTAATTATTACACAAATTCCTGTAGAATTCTTGACAATTTTCTGGCAATTATTCCATCATAGTACGATCGGATACACGCACAACCCATTTGTAAAGAAAAAATGTTTGGCACTTACACCCAACGCCATCTATGAAACATTCCCAAAATTATAAACTTTTGTTGGCACTTTGCACTTTTCCAATGGAATGTCTGTACAACATAGCTCCTATGAAAGGTAAAATTTTATATTTTGCTTTTTTTGGCACTTAGCCCATTTGTAAATTTCATGCCTCAATTGGAAATATTATAACTTTTTTTTCTCTCGATATTTATTATCTTGATATTATTTTCATTGGTTACAATTCAAAAGTTCGAATTGTATAATAATAAAATGCCCCTTTTGTACACTTAAAAAGCTCGTAAAATCGTACACTAAATCAACCGATATTTATCTAGATCGACTGGAAATCGGAAAGCCATTCGTAACTTGAAGATAACAAGTTAAAATTCTAAACGGCCTTCCAATATTAAAGTAAAATACCTGCCCAAATAACTTTTGGGACGCGGAGGGAATATTTGAGAGAGGTAGGGTCACACGATTTTATTACGCATACAGAGAGACCGAATTTCTTTTTACCAAAAAAAAAATCCCTTAAAAGCCTTAATACATATACTTATAACAGGGTACAGCGTTTGGGAAACTCCGAGACATCTGCTTGTAAAAAAATTCTTGGTTTTTTTTTTTAATGTTAAGGTCGAAAATATATGTAAAAAATATGTTTATAATTAACTAGCTGAACTAGGCCACGCTTCGCTGCGGCCAGCGTGCGCATGGGGCGCGCGGTACTGGACACTGTTTATTTATAATACTATTTATCGTAGCGTGATGTTATATAGCTTATAGCCTTCTCGATAAATGGACTATTCAAAACAAAAGAATTTTTCAATTCGAACCAGTAGTTCTTGAGATTAGTGCGTTCAAACAAACAAACAAACTCTTCAGCTTTATAATATTAGTATAGATATGGATTTTTACCCATTACCTTTATTTATATTTTAACAAAAGCCGTCACGATGCTTACCCAAAATGAGTTGAAACTAATTTATTTTGTAATCAACCAGAATTGTATATTGGTTTAAGTAAATTACGCTGTAACTCTATAACGACAGAATATAAATTTGAAAATCAACAATGCGGATGTCTCTGAAGCGACCTTAAATTCCGCACGAAATTATCCCGAGCATTCGGAACCAAACTGATATCTGTATAATTAGGGGGCGTATACATGTATGTTGTATTTACATGCATACATGAGCTATTAAGCTCACTCATAGTGTTCAGATACAGTAATGAAACTTATCAGTGAACACCGTAATGCCTAGAGCTTAGGTGCAAATCTTCAGGGTTGTAACAAAGTTTTATAAATATTTCTGTAATATTTCGCACTCTGAGTGTGCAATACTTTTAAACTTTATTTATGTACTTAAAAGACAAACTTTATTTATGCTTTTTCTATAATTACCAAGTACAGTCAGGGTAACAATGATGTACACTTTTTGGAATAGCTACACGGTCCTTAACTGCTTGTTTTTTACAAGCAGTGAAGGAATGTTAGATCCCATTTTCCTATCCTTTCCTAATCCCATAACCAGAACCCTGGTATAGTCGGCAGCTCACTTTCAGCATCCATGTCGATGCTTATTTTATAGGCGAAGATATAACAACTGTTAGCCTGTTTGTCGACCTTAACATTTAAAAAAATATATACAAGTCAAAAAATATTATACATAACTACTATCTTAAAACTTCTGAAGTGATTGTTGGATTTTTTTTTCACAACCCTAACTCTATTATATGAAGTTAGACAATTGTCTGCTTCCAATGCTGTGGTTAACCAGACACATTCCATTATATTAATTGCATGGTTCATGCCAAATTGAGACGTTATATTCCAGTTAGAATATACTAAAGTAATATAGTTATGCTGGATGCTTGTTCTACGCGATCTTTTCTAGATATTTGGCAAACGGTTAAAGTAACTTCTTAAGGTTAAATGGCATGACCATTTGACGAGCCCGTTGGATAAGTGCTTGCCTTAACGATTTGTTCTAGGGTTCGCGGGTTCGATTCCCGGCAGGGTCAACATTGGAAATAAACTTTTAAAAGTTGGCTCTGGTCTAGATCTGGCAAGTAATAGCAGGGTACACTGCGTTTCGCAGTCATTTGGGCAGCCCGTCTGGCGGCAGTAACCACCCCCTTACAGAGGACCAGCGTGAAATAACAGCACGTGTGCTTTTGTGTTTCGGTGAGTGAGTAAGGGATGCCAGAGTTCATTTACCTATGCCATCTTTGTCCCTTATTCTTAATCCTACTGTAGTGAGCAGCGCACTTGCAGTGAGCAGCGCACTTGCAGCAAGCGGCCTTGGCGTTGCTTGTGTTATAGGCGACGGTAGCCACCTACCATCAAGTGGACCAATAAAAAAATTACACAAACCTTCCTCTTTTATCGCCTCTTCCATTAGTCTGAACCCTATCAAAATCCGTTGGGTGGTGTAGAAGGATTTTACTGAGAACGACTTTATCTATACATAGTATAATAAAATCGTCAACGAGCGGTGTCTGCAATATTTTTTCAAAAAAAACAATTTGTGCACGTTGTACTTATGTTACCGAGGTTAAAAAAATAGTTTTTAGAATTTTTGTCTGTTTGCCTGTGCGTTGTGGACGCTAATATCTGAAACGGCTTAACCGATTTGAATGCGGTTTTCACTCATGTAGTTTAGTAAGATAGTTTGTTTTATTCCAATCGGTTTAAAAAAAAAAATTCGCGCTTTACCTACCTATCACGCGTAAGAAGCTGCGTGCTCAGCTAGTAAGCAATAAATAAAGATAGTTTTGATAGCAATTTTTCTCTCATCACATAAGACCATAGGACTATCTTCTACACAAGAGTACAATCTCTTGTGATACAAGAAGCACATATTTTTCTCATAGTAATTTCTCAAGAATATTACTTACATATTATATTATGTACTAGGTCTGGGATGGCGAACCGTTGGCACTCGGGCCATTAATGGCACGCAACACAATATTTTGAGAACGTCACTGATCACAAAATTCATTATGCATTCCGAAAAAAAAGTTTGAAGTAGATATTTATATGACGAGGGAACGCTACGGAATGTTCGTATAATTCGAAACACTGTAAAATGTACCTGTCTGGCGGCAGTAACCACCCCCTTAGAGAAGACCACCGTGAAATAACAGCACGTGTGCTGTTGTGTTTCGGTGAGTGAGTAAGGGATGCCAAAGGCCATTCCCCTATCCCCTCATAATCCCTTATAATACTGTAGTCAGTAACGCACTTGCAGCAGCTGTGGCGTTGCTTGTGTTATAGGCGACGGTAGCCATTACCATCAAGTGGACCAGCTTGTCTGCCGAATTTAACATTAAAAAAAGAACTGTTTTTTGTTTTTGTAGTAAATAAAGAGTTTTGAGTATTTATTATTAATTTCCCAATAATCGTAAAGTCAAAACTATTTGATGGCGCGTCTGTGACCTCAATAAACATTTCTTTAGGAAAATGGCACGTTGATACGTAAAGGTTCGCCATCCCTGTACTAGGGATGGGGGGATGGGATGGGATGTTGTAATGAATCTTTAGGTAAAAATCGCTCATTGCGTTCTTTCATATTATACGTTTTTGTTATGCTGGAATTGAACACTTAAAATCCCCCGACCCCGCTCGTCTCGCCCCTTTTGAATGTACGTGTATATAATATGAAATGTTTGAAGTGCTCCAAGACGGGGCGTTTATGAATGTACAATATAATTTACATTGATATAAAGTTTATGGAAAAGACATTAATTATTGTCTATAGTAAAGTTTTTGTATATACAAATTATACGATTAATATGTTATATTTAGAGGTTTTCTAATCAATCACGCATAATAATAATAATAATTTGGATGTCATTTGTCATACAGATCGACACTGTACTATATTAACACATAATTACACTTTTAAATGTATATAATTAAATCATTTTATACATTTTTTTTAATGTTTTAAAATATATATAAAATCAACAAGTTGATATTGTACGAATATCAACATCATCTCCGTCGTAAGACGTCCCACTACTGGAATAGGCCCAGTATTCACTCGAATCTTGAAAAGATTTGGGTTGTATGCGCTCGGAAATACAGACGCCGCCGGCAGGGAGTTCCAATACTTAGCAGTGCGCATTATACAAGATTATCGCTTGGTCATTACCGCTTGGTCCGAATTAAAAGGATTTCAACAACGAGGACAGTAACCAGCCAGTCTGCATGTCCGATAGAAGAAAAGGGAAAGCAGTATGATCTCATGTAGCTCCCGAGATTTTATAGAGTACACACAGACAGGCAATTTTCGGTCTACGTGCCAGGCTCTGCAGATCAGTTCTTAAATAGCGTACCGCCGCCAAAGAGTCTCCTAGCTCTAGGATCCACCGAGTTCAGTGCGGCAAGTTGGTATTTTTCTGAGCCATCTCAAAGGTGACAGCAATACTCCATGCAAGATCGGCCTATATAGCACTATTGTTCCGCCTACTGCCATTGCAGCTTACTAATACCAAGGTTGACTTTTGTTTGTCTAAGGATCCCCTAATTCTTGATTCTATCTCGCAGAGTATTAACCCAGAGCAAAGCCCTTTTCATAGCTTGTTGAGTGATGTTGAGCGTTCTCAGGCCTAAGTTATAGGTCAAATTTCACATAAATACACATTTATATTCATATCTATACTAATATTATAACTGAAAAGTTTGTTTGTTTGTTTGAACGTATTAATCTCAGGAACCACTGGTTCGAATTGAAAAATTCTTTTTGTTTTGAAATTGAGTGTCCATTTATCGAGGAAGGCTATAGGCTATATAACATCACGCTACGATAAATAATAATAATAATAAGAATTTATTTGCGATGACCATGGGTAACTGATACCAGAGATGACATTTAGTATTCTTGTTCCTTCATGACCAACCGATATTCGGTGTGCAAATCTTGACATCTTGATGCTGTAAATCTCGATTATTGTGTTATTACTGATAATACCATACAATACCATTGATCCTTATTGACATTAGGTACATTATTTCATTATTATTATTTTGACTTTCATAATTTCTTAAATTTTAAGTCATGTTTTGCTTCTCGCCCTTATCTGTACTTTCATTTGTAGTTGTTGACTTATTGTTGTAATCACTCACAATTTTTTTTTTAATTACAAAGTATTTTTTAAATACTAGCAATTAAAATGATACAATGTAATAGCTGCAGATACCTGTTATACTAGCATATAAATGTTTGTTTATATGTTGTTACATATGTTTGTTTGGTCATAACAGTATGACTTCTTGCTATTTTGTCGGTACTTATATTCAATAAATGAAATAATATAAAATTGAGTTTCATTAAAACCTTTACAATTTATCTTTAAAAAAAATAGTATTTTATATAAGCAGTGTCCACTACCGCGCCTCATGCGCACACCGCGCCGTATGGGCCGCAGCGAAGCGTATCCAACCAGTATTGTAGTGCTCTTGTACGACAATGATGAGAGGTAACTATTATTTATAGGCGAAAATCGATACCTCGGCTATATTTTTGAGATTCTTTCAATTTTTTTTTTAATGTAAACTCTTTAAACAATAATTAACATGCTCAAGTGTTAGAATTTTTCAATGTATTTATTTTAAGAAGATGTTAAGTGTATGCAATGTTCAGTCATAATAATATCCATAACTAGCTATCCGCTAGATATAAAAATAGGGAGATAGAGAATATTACTTCTCGTGTCTTGTATGTCAGTTATCATACACTTCACGAACATGTCGCATCCAGTGGCGTGTACATCTACGACCGAAACAGGGGTAATTACGTAGGAGCTCGCAGTGCGTATAATTTCATACAATGTTATACTTTGCTCGAGGGATGGGCGATTATCTTTAATTAACTCTTTGTTTGCGTTTCTAACACTTAATGGTCGTGGGCCACTTCGCGTTGTCTGTAGCGAACTTAGGAGTAAATTTTGAATATTAAAAACTGAATTCCTGTATCATTCACATATAAAACAAAATTTAAAAGGACAAAGGGACTGAACTAGATTCTATATATAAATATATTTTATGTTCAATATAGCTTGTACAAATATAATTTACTAGCGACCTGCCCCCGGCTTCGCCCGGGGTGCAATTTTTATATATATGAACATTCCCCGTTTATACCTTTTTCCATTAGTGAAAACCGAATTAAAATCGGTCTACCCGTTCACGCGCGATGCCGTGACCAAGGGAAATGGGGATTCATTTTTATATATAGAGATATAATGTACATATTAAAATGGACCGAAAGCGAAGCGTCTAAAGGCAGGCCTCTGTCACTCCCTGTGTGCCGTGATATAATTGTCTAAGGTCGCTCACACTGAATGTGAAAGAAGTACAACTTCTGTACGCTAGTACTATTATTTATTTTTTCCTTTAGGGAAGACTCCGTATGAGATGGGAAGACGAGATAATTTAGTCGGCTGGCCCACGATGGATAAGAGTTGCCCAGGACAGAGACTGGTGGACTTCTTTGGAGAAGGCCTTCACGTGCGCAGGGGTTCTTGAAGTATAAAGCATACATTTTTTTGAATAATTAGATATAGAATAACTTAACTTTATCTTAAACATTTTTTAACTTTTCTTACATTTAACTAGAGAATAAAAGGTTTTTTTTATTTAATTATTTATTAATATGTAAATCCTAACTTAATATTATAAATTTAAAAAATATATATGTAGTATGTTTTCAAGCCTTAAGTGAAATTTTGAACCGACCATTATAAAATTTTAAATTTGGAAATTATGTCCTATATTTATCAAAAGAAAACATTGATCTGAAAACTATTTTTTGTTTAAGAATAGCAAAAAATACATTTGGTTAGTTTCTTTAAATACAACATACACTGGTAACATTGCGCCATAAATTGTCTTCTGAGCGTACATTTTGACTGCTGGCAGGCCAACACCCGAAACTGGTGCAAAGATAAATTTTTACACTTGTTACCTCGTTACCATAAGTCAAAACTCGAGTGTACGGTCAGAAAGAAATGGTAAATGTCTATAAAATAAATATTTTTTTTATTAATAAATTTCATATACTTTTTTTTGAGAGTTCAGAAATGATTGTTACAAAAACTTCAAGAAGTATACGCTGCTAACCACCGCTCTTTTCAAATTTCAAGTTAACGAAGATAGTTTCTTGATCTTAGACATAATTAATAACTTTAGACAACAGATAACTTGTAAAAGATTATTAATTTTAGATTTTTTAAAATTTATAAAAAGTCTAGACAGATTTTGCGTAGGTTTCTATATAGAGTAAAGTCGAGAAATTTCTTATTGAAAAAGAAAAAAAAAAACGGGAGAGTCGGTAGGTATTATCAAAGTCATGTGCGGAATAATATACTAAAGTAGAGAGTTAATCTGTAAGTAATTTACAAAGTACTTACAAATTGTATGTAACTTACAAAGTATTTACAAATTGTAAAGTAACTTACAAAATCCTACACGTATATAATACTAGTAGTGTCTCTCGGTTTCCGAGCAATGGGCACTTAAAATTGCAAAAGGCATGCTTGGCAATTATAGACAATCTATAATTTCACAAGAATAAGTATCAAATCTCTATACATATAATAAAACCATAAACGAGCCGTGTCTGTACTTTAAATATTAAAAAAAAACCATTGTACATTATATATGTCACCAGGGTCAAAAAGTGGTTATGCCAATTTTTATCTGTACGCTTTGTGCACGCTAATCTCAGAAACGGCTTAACCGATTTGAATGCGGTTTTCACTTTTTTTTAATATCAAGATTGGCAGATAGGCTGACGGTCCACTTGATGGTAGGTGGCTACCGTCACCTATAACGCAAGCAACTCCAAAGCTGCTGCAAATGTGCTGCCGACTACAGTAAGATTAAGGATAAAGGACTAGGAGGAGATAGAGAAAATGGGCTCTGGCAGGGATGCCACCCTGCCAGGTCACTGTCGCCAGACGGACTGCCCAAATGACTGCGAAAGCGCAGAGCCAAATTTGAAAAGTTCATTTTTAATATACCTATTAAAGCCTTTAATAGGTATATAAAAATGTACCTCTTTTGCTGACCCTACAACGTACACTTCTGTATCCATGGAAAGTTTTCATCGCTGTAAAATTTATCGCGTCCGCCGTAAATTTAAAGTATAAAATGTAAAGTTCTACTCAGAGCCGCGAATGAGACGAAAGACTGAGTTTTATCACTTCTGGTTGACTCAATAACAAACATTAAAACTATTTGCTTCAGAATTTTCCAGTTGAATTCTGTTTCGTTATCTTTATTCTTTGTATTTGTATATTTTGTCATTTTAACTTTTATATAGTTTTATGCTGAACTGAGCCCGCAACTTCGTACCCGTGATATTCGATAGAGCGCGTAACTTCTTTGTTTGTAAACCGATTGGAATGAAACAAACACTAAATGCTTCGGGAAGCTTGCTGCAATATACAAGTGAAAACCGCATTCAAATCGGTCGAGCCGTTTCTGAGATTAGCGTGCACAAACGCACAGACAAAGAGACAAAAATTCTAATAAAAAAAATTTTGACCTCGGTAATAAAAGTACAACGTGTACACTGTACAAATAGTTTTTTTAATACAGTTGCTCAAAAAGTGGCGTATTGCAGGGATGTATAGCGTTCGGGATGTGGGTTATTACATACTCGTGCTTTTTGTTTACCTTTCCCGAACTCGTGCGTTCTCTTTCTCAACTGTCAAAATAATGTCTATTAAAAAGAAAAACCAACCATGAAGTTTTTACTAAAAAAAAATTCATAGAAGTTTTTATGATTCATGCAAATACGTATATTTCTAAAAAGAAGCTACTAATTTGTTTCAATATCAGATTTAATGATTTAAAAATTCTACTGAAGACTTGGCTGTATGGGCATAGTTTCCCTTGCCTACCAGAATGGGTGAAGAAAAAAAAATCTCTGCTTATATTCTACGGTTGGCGCCATTTTCCAGAAATTTTCTTTGCGAGTTTAGTTGTTTGTTTTATTAAATGGCTTCATTTTTTCGCAACTGTATTAAAAATAGTCGTTCAGTACACGTGCGGAACCGTCATTGCAACTCGTTCCGACTGTCAACCCTCGCCTTCGGCTGCGCCTCAGCTCGGGTAGACATTTGTCGGAACTCTTTGCAATGACAGCCTTTCCGCACTTGTAATGAAATATACTATTTTTTAAATCCTTAATGTACAGACAAGGCTCGTTTACAATTTTATTATATATAGATTACTGTTACCGAAGTTGCTATGGCCTGTAATGAGTCGTAAAGCTTCATGACGACATAGACACGAGTTCGAATCCCAATATTTTGTAGTTACAAAAATTTTAAAAAGCATTATCTTAAAAGATTTACCAGGAGCCAATCTATTTAAAATATTTGAATTTAATTTTTGTCTTTATAAAACTAGCTGAACCCGACCACACCTTGGTACCTACTGCCTAAATTATAACATCATCTATCTGCCAGTGGAAGTCCCGTCAAAATCGGTCCAGCCGTTGCGGAGATTAGTCGGAACAGACAGGCAAAAAAATTTTAAATAGTTTTTTTTTTTTGTTATAAGTACCGTCTATACTTTGATTTACTCGTACATTTAGTAAAAAGCAGTTAAGTACTTTGAAATTACAGATTCATCAATTTTATTTATTTGCATAGATAGTCGCTTTACGCCTCTGTCTGTTTCTCGTCTCCACAAAATTAATTAATGTAAACAAATATTCCAGGGGTTCACAACATTTGGATCGAATAATAATTATAAACACAACAATTAACCAAAACGACACTGATTTCTAACTAATAAAAACAAAACAAAATGAAATAAAAACCAAAATTAATAATAAAATCCAATAATTATATAACCAGATGGACCCCCAGGGGTCCACGGGAGACTCGAAGGGGGTCAACGTTGGCGTGACAAAAAAAAAAAACAATCAATTCTCATTTTTTTTTTCATTTAGAAATCTCCCCATTCGTGGTTGAAACTTCCATAGTTAGATCTAATCTTCACATTTTTTGTCGAGTTTTGGGAAAATGTTAGAAATGTGGCTGCAGGGGGTCCACGGGGACTAGCTAAATTTTGAAAGTGGTCTATGTGAAAAAAAATCAAGGAACGTCCGCCTCTTTATAATCCAGTCAAATTAAATTGCTGCGTCGAAGTATGTCTCTGATAATTATGAATGTACAATATAATTTGTTGTTGCAATTATGAATGGCAAATAAACTTGCCATGTAAACAAATAGGGAATATGGGCATTTTTTTTTAAATATTTTCATACGATAGGTTATATCGTTATATATCAGTAAAAAAATATCCAGCGCTTAAAAACTAAAGTTTAGTAACAGAAAAATGCTAAAATTAACAAACAGCTACGGGCACTTTAAACACCCGCCCTTTTGGCGCGCTTGTCGTGACGTCACAGTCTACAATACCATTCACACGCTTGTTGATTTTTCATAGATTTTGACGTCACATTCGAACTGACAGTTTCAAGTGTTTTGAATTTCCCACAATTTTTTTGCACTTTTTAATTATTATTTTCTTAACGAAAAAGAAATGATATTAAAAAATATTTTAAAGCAATGATGTTGATAAAAAAGAAATTAAGTTTTTTTTTAATTAGACGCATATTTATTTACAGCTCCTCGTGACGGCGACTTTATACGGCGAAGGCGAAATGTAAAAAGTTTTCTATATTAATTTAAAAAAATCAAAGTAAACAAGCGAATCGAATGCGGAAATGATTGAAAAGTACCTTGGTATTCCAAGAAAAACGAAAGTATTGCAAAACTTGCAAAGCATTAGTACAAAGTATTACAAAGATTTGATTGATAGGTATTTCTTTGTTGTTACTAAGTATTTGAGCTCGCATGAAGGTTGCGAATCTTTGTTTGGTTAGCATGCTTCTAAACTTATGGGACATACGGATGCAGAGGTATGCGAACGGACTTTTTGTAGTAACAGGGCGAACTGTTATTTTATCATAAGCGACACAATAAAAAAATACTCCCTGTAGCAGCCCCCAGTCGTGGGATGAATCACAGGCTCGAACACGCACTCTCGGACAGGCTGCCGACACGTCTAATCTCGGCGTCTACTAATGTGGTGCGTACGAGTCAAAGAGTAAATTATCAGAGAATGCCCGCAGGAGGAAGAGACTAACCGCATACACTACACTCCCGGTTTCGTACGGATGTAATTTTAGTTTGCAAATCATACACATAAACCTTGCTCGTTTAAAGCTCTTTCAAATAGTGAAAACCGCATCAAATTCCGTTGGGTGGCTTAGAAGTTAGTGGACAAACAGACAGACGAAGATAGCGACTTCAAAAAACATAACATAAAAGATTGATTTTTTTTTTAAATTAAAAATGGCTTTGCTCTTGGCCAGCATCGATCCGTGTAGATGCCCATTCACTCGAATCTTGAAAAGATTTGGGTTGTATGAACTCGGAAATACAGACGCCGGCAGGGAGTTCCAATCCTTAGCAGTTGCGCATTTTAAAAGATGTTTTAAAGCGCTTGGACTAAATTAGAGGGATTTCGACAAGGCGAGGATGGTAACCAACCGTACGTCTGCATGTCCGATAGAAGAAAAGGGAAGGCGGTATGATCTCATGCAGCTCCCGAGCACACTCTTCGAAGTAAGTAGGTACATCTTATAGAAAAATCTTATAATACATCTTATAGCAAATACATCATCCAATGTTATAGATGACTGCAGTCTAATAAAAGCACGTGTGCTATTTGTTGTGTTACGTCAAGTTACTCTGTACATACATATTTTAAATTTCTTTTTGATCTACAACATCTTAGCGCTAGCGACTTTGTATCGCGACATTAATTCATTTATTTAATTCCTTTATTAAATTGCTACCCAAGATGATAGAGTATAGTTATCCTTATTTAAAGCTATACATAATATTATAAAATAAAGTGGCTGTCCACCTCTGTCTGTTTCATGACGACCTGACGGAATTTAATGCGGTTTTCACTAGTGGAAAGAGTGATAAAGTAGAAAGATTTGTAAATATCATTTGCATAGAAAAAAAATTGTGTGAAGCCGGAGGCGGTTCGCTAGTACATATCGTCTTAGTGGTAAAAGAGCTAACACACACTTTTGACCAAATTGAGTTATGAACATCATCATACTCAGCATTAAACGGAGATTCTAGTGGTGTAGAGATCTAAGTGATAGCTCAAAGAAAAGTTGTTTTTTTTTTTCTTTCTTCAAACGTGAAAGGAGTTAAATGAAACTAGAACCAAAAAGAAAAACAAGAAAAGCGCACTTAAATCGAAATTCCTTAATTTCAACACATTAATTATTACCTTCTCACAAAAAATTGTTAAAATCGATACAAATAGAGAAGATAAAACAAAAAACATTTTTTTTTTGTGAGTGCTTATTTATTTCAATTGTCATTATCTTGGAACCAGTTTAGTGTGGAATGGCTCACTTCACCACTAAGGCGACGATATGTAAATCGTGAAAAGGTTCACCACCTATTTACGATATAATTTATTATTAAAATAGCACAATAGTAGACTATTTTAATCATGATTGACTTACTTACACTTTTTTTATTATTATTATTGCACACCAAATGTAGTATAATACATGCTGGGATATTATTATATTGTAAGATCTGGTTATACACTCAAGTATAGGCAAATAAATGGTTTGAATTTGAATTTACAATGTTCCCTTTGTGAATTCACTCGGTAAGTACACGGGATATTAAGAGGGCACTTTCCAACTCGAACTTATTCCATGCTACATAATTCCATGGTTACTCATTAATTAAAGGTCGCAGCAATACATAAAAAACATGACATTTCTGGGATATAATATGTAGGTTTGCATCGCAACAAAAAACTGAAATTAATTTTATATCTAGTATAATTAATTTCTAAAATGTGCAGAATTTGTGATATTTTCGCGGGTTGAATTACTGACTAAAATCCAAAAATATTTTTCCATGGAAACATCCTACCTATAATATACATTTGAAATTGGGATGTCAATAGCCTACTATCTATAAAGGTTTTTCTAAAATATTGGAATAGGGGATCGGACAGTAATCAGATTAAAATCTAAAATGTACTTACAAAGAAAATATATATATTTTTTACGATTATTTATCGAATAATAATTTAATATAATTCATTTAAATATTTTTAAAAGAAATAAAATTTTATTATTTGCAATATTTTTAATCTATACTGAAACACCAATCACAGTGCGTGACGTCATTTGTGGGGAATCATTGTCTTATGCCAATGCAGCTGTTTTGTTATGATATGACCACAAATGACGTTACGCGCTCTCAGATGAACTATCGTGGCGTTTTGGCGGCATTTACAAACAAACAATATTAAAACATGATTTTGAGTACCTAAAAGGCTATAAATAAATAAAATAGTATTTTTTATGGGAATAAATATCCATTAAGATTAAACACTTTCTGAAAATTTGTCCGATCCCTTATTGCTAGCTTATGTTTTATTATTTTCGCGAATTGAATAAGTGGCGCGAAAGTGTTGCGTCGCATTCTTTCTTCGTTTATACACATCATAGTAAGTTGAGACAACAAATTCTTCCAAATACCTATTACTGAGTTCCCACGCTCGTACAGCGCCACCTTAAATCAGGACATACTACATAAAAATATTTTTTTGACATGACTGCGTTTCTTTAAAGAAATGTGCGCCAACATGTCAGCGTGTAGAGGGGGCAGTGTGTCACAAAACTTTTCTGCATGTACGACGGGGTTAACCCATCAATCTTTACGGCTTTTTCCCGTTGCTTGTTTAAGAAAAGTTGTTATTTCCGACACGAACCGATCCTCAAAGGATACGGTGAAAGTGAACGTTGAATAATGATGATTGGCTTATATTTGTTATGTTTATCAAACTATTATAAGGTTTTAATGGTAACCCTAAGTTTACCATTAAATATAATAAAAATCCTAACGAGCTTTGTCTGTACATAATTATTTTTTCAAAAATAACAATTTGTACACGTTTTACTTATATTCAAAAAAAATAGTTTTTAGAATTTTTGTGTATCTGTTGTTTGTGTGTGCGTTTGTTCAGAAACGGCTAAGCCGATTTGAATGCGGCTTTCACTGATGTATTGTAGCAAGCTTCCCGTAACATTCTATCGTCTACACTATGGAGAGTGTGCATCTATTCTGTACGAATTAATCCAACCGGAATCGTTCCACTTGCGGACCACTAGGCGTGGGCAAGGGTTACATCCCTTCGTGGTCGATGTACCTCGATCACGCACGAAGCGTTTCAATTCCACCTTCCTTGTTCGGACTGCTAAGGAGTGGAACTCATTGCCTGCGTCTGTGTTCCCACAGAACTACAACCTCGGGGTCTTCAAAACCAGGGTAAATGGGCATTTAGTGGGTAAGCGTGGTCCACCTTCGGCCGCATCTGCACCTCGCATCAGGTGAGATAGTGGTCAAGCGCTACCCCGATTTAATAAAAAAAAAAAAAAAAAAAAAATCAGTGTTTCATTCCAATACCAAGCGTACGAAGTTGCGGGCTCAGCTAGTAGTACCTACATACATAATTATATTACTATAAATATTATACAGAGGCTTCTTCTGTGTGAAGAATAATGCCCTTTAGATCAAGAACAAGAACAAAATATCCTATTTTTAACGACATTGTTTCAAATTTAATTAAATTTATATTTTCTTAAGTAAGGTCGTCAGACAGGCTGACAGTACACTTTACAGTAAGCACAGCCGACTATACATTATTAAGGATAAGGTATTATGTGCCTACGGATAGGGAAGTGGGCTCTGGCAGTGGCATCCCTTACTCACTCACCGAAACACAACAGCACACGTGCTGTTATTTCACGGTGGTCTTCTGTAAGGGGTCGTTACTGCCGCCAGACGGGCTGCCCAAATGACTGCGAAACACAGTGTGGCCTGCCTATACAATAAAAAATGCCGACACTATACGGTATAATTAAACTTTCTAATTATTCATTGTGTTATTATTAAATTTGAATTTTTACTGAACATTTTTAGATATCATAAAATACTTTATCATAAAATGTATCATAAAATTTTTTGTTGAATTTTTTTATCATAAAATAATTATTTTTACCAAAATGCCATCTGTTAACCCCGGCACAACCGAGTATACATAAAATAATGACATATCAAGCCTCATCATTATCTCATGACAAGACGCAAAAGACATGACGTCAGAGACGTGTGTTGATTTATGTGCCAGATTGTACGCGGGTACTGACGCGAACAAAATTGTAAATTTTTTTCCGTTACATAATTATGTATAATTGAATACATATTTTAACTTTTCAAATGAATAAATGTAATTTTTTAACGCGAACGAAGTTTTGTAAAAATTTTGTTAATTCGAAGGGAGAATTTAAAAAAAAATCAATTAATTCAAAGTATTTGTTTGCGCTCCGAACGCGAACACGACAGTGCTCTGTGGAGTCAGTCCCATTTCGGACTGAAAATGGATGATCGCGTGGTCTGTGGCGTGAGATTGTGTGTGGTCTATGCATGCATTGTGATTTTATTATTATAATTATTAAAACTCTTTATTTGTACTATAAACATAAAAAAGAATAAAAAAAAAGAAAGAACAAGCAATTATCGCTTTATAGCGATTTCTTCCAGGCAACTTTAGGGTAAGGAAAATTATATGAAAAATAAAACAATGTGGGTGGTAAAAGTCATGGTAAGGTCATCATAAACTTACATTCTAATAAGTAAATACTAGTACATAAATTGAATATAAACAAATATTAATAAGATAGATTAATAAATATAAATATTAAAAGATAAACCTACATATAAAAATTAAATAAATAAAGTCGTCTAAGTTTGACAGAAAATGTGTCTTGAGTGCTTTTTTGAATATGTCCAGCGATTTAGATTGTCTAATGATCAAAGGCAATGCATTGCAAAGTTTAATGGCACGTACAGTTTTGCTTGTCTTTAAGTTCAAAAGTCGATAAATTGTAAGGAGTAATTAAATATGTAAAATAAAAATAGTCTACTGGTGGCAGCCGTTTTAATTAAGATGAGGAGAATCCCTGGGACCAGTAATTCCTGCAGTTCCCGCCGTTGAGCGCGAACAGTATCTTTGTTTGTTCCTCTGGTTACACGATGTTGAGTGCTTTTTTTTTTTTTTTTTATTATAGATGGGTTTGCTCTTGACCAGCATCCATCCATGTAGGAAGGATCAGGCCGAAGATGGAGCGAGCTCACCCAGAAGATGCCTATTCACTCGAACCTTGAAAAGATTTGGGTTATATGAGCTCGGAAATACAGACGCCGGCAGGGAGTTCCAATCCTTAGCAGTGCGCATCACAAAAGATGTTTTAAAGCGCTTGGTCCGAATTAGAGGGATTTCAACAAGGTGAGGATGGTAACCAGCCGTACGTCTGCATGTCCGATAGAAGAAAGGGGAAGGCGGTATGATCTCATGCAGCTCTCGAGTACACTCTCCGAAATACATCTTATAGAATACACACAGAGAATCTTATATAGAATATATAAGAATATATTCTATAGAATATATTCTTATATCTTATATATATCTTATATATAAGATATATATAATATATCTTATAGAATCTTATAGAATCTCTAATGAGATATTACAATTAATGCCTACCCATATTTTTACCACCGTATTGCACCCCATAGTTGCGGAGTTCACAAGGATAAGGTGGCGCTGGATGAGTGGAAACTTTGTCCTGCGAGATCTTTGAAACAATCTCCCATCCGAGGTTCCACCATTCCACCTTGCTACTTCTTCGAGCAAGCCGTAAACAATTTCCAGCAGGTTCGGCAACGCACAGAAACTAATCTCGTTGCTTGTGTCCTTAGGCTACTTTAACCATCAAGTTGACTGTCAGCTGTCTGCTATGCTTATTAAAAAAAACTGTTTTTTAATTAAGCAGTAATTATTTAATTGACTTTGTCTCGAGTTAGCACGTACATTTTAAAACTCCTTAGCGAAAATATTGTTTTAAATTTGTTTAAATTTTCTGGGAAAATATTGTTTTAAAAATTATAAATATCTGTATAAAAGAAATAAAATAGCAATTATCCCGTAAATTATTATAATATTAGAAATTTTCCTAATGGAATATTTATGACGATTGTGGTGTCAGATACGCAAAGATAATTCTAAATGGAATCTTCTTTTGAAAAAATGTCGCAGGTCAAAGCGGATAAAAAATGAAAAGACCAAATAAAAAGGATGTCCATAGAAAAGTAACTCAAGATAATTGAGTTTAATTGTCTGCTTCGTTTTCTGAACGCGACTGTACCTCTCTGTAAACGTCTCTCCGCCGCTTAATTAACTTGCGTTAAATAAAACGAATAGGAAGCTTTTTGGAAAATAGGGTTGGAAATGGGTGTGATTATGAAAAAAAAATAGGTATCCGACGTCCGCCTATAAAATAGTTCTTTCTCTGCATAGGCAAAAAAATAAGACATAACAAATTTTTCAATAAAAAAACATTAAAAATAAAAAAAACATAAACAAGCATTTGATTTCGGTTCAATCGATATGGCGGTCCACTTTCGTAATTTTTCAAATGTTTTGGTGACGTATGAAGTTTATTCGTTATATATACCTAAATATATAAAAAGCTATAATTTTTTTATAATTATTTTTATTTATTTTTTTATAATTTTTTTTTATTTTATAGCTTTTTATATATTTAGTTATATAAAGTTTTTTACATAAAATATATAAAAATCCTAAATATATAATAAGAACCTAAACATATAAGTCCGGTTCCGGAAAAAATGTTACGCCGTATGTTTTCACAGTATGTGTCATTGTAAATAGTAATGAACCGGAGCAATCAAACGAGTGTTTTGATTTTAAACGCCCTTTATTATAGGCTTGCTTGTATTGGTAACTAGATGGTTGGTATAGGTAACAATAGTTGGAATAGAATTTCAATATGGACATAGCATAGGCTGAATGACAGAATCACATTCCTCACGGGAATGTCAGGCATATTGTATGTCAGGCGTTAATCTACTCATTAATCTATACTATTACTAGCGGCCCGCCCCCGGCTTCGCCCGTGGTGCAATTTTTATATACTAAAACATTCCCCGTTTATCCCTCTTTCCATTAGTGAAAACCGAATTAAAATCGGTCTACCCTTTCACGCGTGATGCCGTGACCAAAGGAAATGGGGATTCATTTTTATATATAGAAGATTATAAATAGAAAAGATTTGTATGTATATATGTATGTTTATCATGAATAAATTCAAAAAGTACTGGACCGATTTTAAAAATTCTTTCACCTATAGAAAGCTACATTAACTGCGAGTAATATTTTTTAAAAAGACGCAGGTGAAGTCGGGCGCAACAGCTAGTAAAATACATAAAAGTATTCTATATCCAAGAACAAGTTCATTTAAAAATGAATTTCAATTTGCAATAATTTAATTCGTCATGTTTCAACAGCTCAATTTTTAGGGTTCCGTACGTCCGAATAAAAAAACGGAACCCTTATAGGATCACTCGTGTGTCCGTCTGTCCGACCGTCCCCCCCCTTATCTCCGAAACTACTAAAACTAAAATTTTGAAAAAATACAGAAATACGGTGGTCTTACAGAAGACCACCGTGAAATAATAGCATATATGTACGTGCTGTTGTGTTTCGGTGAGTGAGTAAGGGATTCCAGAGCCCATTTCCTTATCCCCTCCTAATCCCTTATCCTTAATCCTACTGTAGTCGGCAGCGCACTTGCAGCACCTGTAGCGTTGCTTGTGTTATAGGCGACGGTAGCCACCTACCATCAAGTGGACCGTCAGCCTGTCTGTCGACATAACATTAAAAAGAAATAGTTTTTTACTTATAGATTATAGGAAAACCTATAAGAAGTCCATGATATTATCCATGATCGTACGGAACCCTCTTCACGCAAGTTCAACTCGCACTTGTCCCGTTTTTTTTTATCAACGAATCAATTGTAAACTTATATTATATACCTACTTAATACAAATTAGTGAATTGATTACATTAACACATTAGGTGCCTATTTATATATAAATTTTATGGTGAAAAGGTTTAATTTTACTATATATATTTATACATCGCAACCTAGCAACTAATTTTTTTTTTCTAAAGTTAAAAACGTGCCAACCTATCAATATTATACAAATGGAACACATAATTAACAATTTACCTATCAATATAAAAAATGAAATAGAAACTTAAAGAGTACATTAAAAAAAATATTACCTAAGTTAAATATAATAAGATTATATTTATTGGATTGAATAATATAATTAAAAATTATATTTATATAACTAAATTAAATAATTATTCTATAAAGACACATGACTGTATAGAATGGGACAACTGTGTAGCGAGTTGCACACGCACAAAGCATACGATGTGTGCCGATGATTCGGTCGGCCGGTTTTGCATCTTTTAAATTGAGTTGTAACATTGTTATTGTAATTTCTTGTATATATGATTTATAGTGTAATTTTGTATTGGCGTGAAGTAAATGTCTAGACAAACCAATAATGGTTTACAGACATTGTAAACATTGTGTATTGAATCATGTATGAGATAATAAATAAATAATAATAATTATTATTATTATTATAATGATTCGGGTTGGTAAGTAAATTTAAAAAGACACAGTTTAAAAAACAGTCGTAAACGAGCCGTACATTAAATATTCATTAAATACATAAAGATAAAATATTTTTTCAAAAAATTAAAAAACAATTTATACATAAAACAATTTATATACATGTTACCGCTAGTAAAAAAAAACGCTAATCTCAGAAACGGCTTAAACGATTTGAATGCGGTTTTCACTTATGTATTATAGTAAGCTTCCCGTAACATTTAGTGTTTGTTTTATTCTAATCGGTTTACAAACAAACAAATTACGCCCTATCCCGCATACCAAGCGTACGAAGTTGCGGGCTCAGCTAGTTACTCATATTCTCAGGTGTTATATTTTTCATTTATCAACATTTAGCAACAGCTAGCAATTAAATAAAGAAAATATTACAACGTCATTTTATATATAAAAAAAAATTAGTAGTCAATTTTACCTGTATCAAATGACAGAAGCCGAAGAAAAACCGGATTTTGTCGGGATTATTCTTTATTATCAGAGTATTTAGATTTTGTGCGGAGAACGTATAAATTTAATCATGCATTTGACCCGTTCATTAATTAAAGTAATTTGCGAACAAATAAAGATTTTAATTAAACCGCAGTTTAAATGGCTTCTCATGTTAAATATGTTTTTAAAATGAATATTGCATTTTTAAAATGTCATAAACATTTGTATAAATACTGTACGCGATCGCCGGCCTCCAGCAGGAAATGCAGTGGAAGCGGAAATATTTCTCTCTTGGAGACCAGCAACCAGTTTCGGACGCTTGGCTATCAGCCTACGCCGACAGCCAAGAGTCCAAGAGGTAAACCCTATCCAAGAGGTACTTGCATAGCAAAGATGAACCAAACCGATAAAAAAAAATGCATCGGTTCCATACACATACAGATATACTAATATATATATATATATATATATATATATATATATATATATATATATATATATATATATATATATATGTATATGTGTGTGTGTGTGTGTAATATGTACAGATGTACTAATATCTATAGTACTTTAGCAGCCTTTTATATGATATACTAGCAACCTGCTTCGCACTGAAATGAATTTTTTTTTAAATCCTTTCTTAGCGGATGTATATTCCAAATTTCAGATTTCTTTAGCAGTTTTTTTTATGTTTTATTTATTTATTTATTTATTTAGATACACCAACAGCATACATGTTGCACATTCTCTATATAATGAGTAACAGAGCATCTCGGCAGACACGCATGCCAATTACAGGCGTACACAACATTAAACACAAACAAGAACGGTAACAAAATAATACACGATCAACTTATATAAGAATTGGATGACAGAACATTGTCAACGATGCCAATAGCATTGATTTCTGTTTACTTATATGATTTATTTATTTTATTTTTAAATGATCTAACGCTGTCCGAGAAGACATCGAGGTCCCCCACGCGGCTATTAAAGTCATTGTACGTACGACACATTCTCACTATAGGTGCACTTAAGCCAACATTGGTTTTGCACAATTGAACGTTGAAGATACTGGCTATGCGCTGTCGCGGACAGCGGGAAGGGATTTTTAAAGAAATATTTTCGGTGATTGAGGGACAGTCAATTGAGCCGCGCATGATCTTATAAAGAAACAGCAAGTCTCGAGTGCTTCTCCTGAGGTTGGCAGACAGGCTGGCGGTCTACTTGACGGTAGGTGGCTACCTTCGCCTATAACACAAGCAATGCCACAGGTGCTGCAGTGCGCTGGCGACTACAGTAGGATTAGGGTAAGAGATTGAGAAGAGTTAGGGAAATTGACTCTGGTATCCCTTACTCACTCAACGAAACACGGTAAGGGGGTGGTTGCTGCCGCCAGACAGGCTGCCCAAATGGCTGCGAAACGCAGTGTGCTCTGCCACTATTTTCCAGATCCAAACCAGAGCCAACTTTGAAAAGTTCATTTCCAAAAGTTGATCCTGCTGGGAATCGAACCTGGCAACCATAGAATAGAGCGTTAAGGCAAGCACCCTAACCACTTATCCAATGGTTTTGACTGTGCGTTGATATAATCAGTCAGGATAACCGATTCTAGCTGAACCCGGCCACACTTCGCTGCGAGGTGCGGGGTACTAGACAGTCTGGACACTGCTTATTTTGAACGAAGCAGTGTGAGAATGAAAGAGATGATTGAGTGAATGAGTGAAAGGGTTCAGTAATTAATAGGTAAAAAGGAGCCATTATAACCACGACAAAAAGATGTTACGACGAGCCATATTGTGTGTGAAAAATAAAATATCTTGCAGAAAATCAGCTACTATCATTAAGAGGGCACTTTCCAACTCGAACAACTTACTTATTCCATACTACGTAATTCCATGATTGCTCACAAATTATAGGTCGTAGCAATACATAAAAAAATATCACATTTTTGGGACATAAGATGAAGGTTTGCATCGCAACAAAAAACTGAAATTAATTTTATATCTAGTATAATTAATTTCTAAAATGTGCAGAATTTGTGACATTTTCGCGGGTTGAATTCTTGTAATTACTGACTAAAATCCTAAAATATTTTTCGATCGAAACATTCTACCTATAATGTACATTTGAAATTGGGATGTCAATAGCCACCATCTATAAAGGTTTTTCTAAAATATAGGAACTGCTGGCGTATGTTTATTTTCGCGAGTTGAATAAGCGGCGCGAATGTGTTGCGTCGCATTCTGTCTTCGGTTATTCGCATTATAGTAAGTTGAGACAACAAATTCTCCAGAATACCTATTACTGAGTTCTCACGCTCGTACAGCGCCACCTTAAGATCCAAACCTTATTTTTATTTTTCTAAAACTAAAGTAGCCTAAGTTACTCCTTATAATATCCGCTATATTCCAGTGAAAGTCCTATCAAAATCGGGTTCAGATTCAGATATAGACGTTTCAGAGAGAAGCCGGAACAAACAGACAAACAATTTTGTTTTGTTTTGTTTTATATACCTACTTTGGTTTGCGTTTACATCGTGCAAAAAAAAATTGCGCGAAGCCGCTCATAAATACGACCACGCTTATAATAAACATAACATAAACAAGATCATTTCTAGAAATTCAAGATAATTCATCCTCAGAGTAGTCTATTCGGCAATTTGAATGACATGACAATCGAAAAGTCAAGTGGACAATTAATTTCTAGTTTCGCGTGAAACCTCTTCACTCTAGCTACTCTATCATTCAAACATAAAGCCCAGTGCACATTGATGAATTAAGTTAATTTTTATGACGCCCTATTTATTTCAAAGTAGCATTGCCCTCGACTTTTCACTAACGAAATATTAAGGAATAGTCTGTGTAAGCCATAGACTCTAAGTATTGTTGAAAGAATTTTTGAGTAATTTTGCAGATTACCATTTACATACGAACTTATAAATTTTGCTCTGTCACAATCCCGGAGTTTAACGCTATATGGGTGAAAATATAAAAAAAACCTCTTTTTTTTTTTTAATTTATTTCTTGTCCAACAAGCTTCTGGTCTATACAACCGTCATAATGGACTTATGGTGCAGAGCTCTGGGGTTCGCCAAGCAACTTATATCTAGAGATCCTACGAAGAATACAGAATTCGGAAAGAACTGTTTCCGGCGCGCACAGGTTTGTAAGAAATACAGAGAGAGAGCCAAGGATACTTGCAGATGCCAACTGTTAAAGAAGAAGTTAGCAAAATCAGTAAAAGATACAAAAGGATACTAAGGAAGAGTAAGGGAACACTCGAACGATTTGGCGAAGTGCCTCATGAACATAGATCAGAATGTGAAACGTCTAAAAAGATGGCGCATACTTAACTTGGATCAAAGAACACGAGTTCCATCTATTACTATGGTCAGGCCTCTGTCACTCTGTGTGTGCCGTGATATAATTGCCTACCGTCGCTCACACTGAATGCAAAAGGAGTGGAACTTCTGTACGCTAGTAATATTATTTACTCTGTGCTATGGAGGCATTCCTGTGAATGACACCATAGCACAGAATGCCCCCAACAACTGCGAAACGTGGGAACATGTCTGATTAAGGCTATATAGCCGATTGCAGATTGAAAAGACATAAAAAAAAAGAATTTCTTTTCAGAAGCTTAAACAGATTCAAGCTTTCTCTACTCGGACCAACTACGCTTTTTCTCTATCTCTATTTTCGCAGTATAAGTCTAATAATTTTAAAATGCAGCCTGCATCTCTACCTAATTGAAAATAGGTCAAGTTATGTCGTAACGAGTAGGTATTATTTATTTATTTATTTCTTATTATATGGCCTCCAACGAAGCAGGCACCGAACAAAAACACACAGCAAGGGACAAAAAAAAATAACATGGCAGATGCCGCCGCAATTAAAGGAGGCACAGCCTACGCCAATAAAGAGTCAAAGTAACATTATCAAAATAGCTTACCTTTTTTATTTAATATATTGCCTTAAATAGCTTAGTATATCAAATAAAAAGATTTAGTCATGATAGTATTTCAAACATCAGATATTACTATAGCTTTCGCATTCAAATAACAGCAATAAATTTTAAAGTCTAATCAATTTTTATGTCACACTTTGGTCGTCATTATTTTCCTGTTTTTATGGATCTACCGGTGGGTAGCATAAAAAAGTATCAAATATACAGTTATTTTAAAGTAATTTTGACGAGCCCGTTGGATGAGTGGTTAAGTGGAGAAAAATGAACGTTTCAAATTTGTGTCTGGTCTGGATCTGGAAAGTAGTGGCAAGGCACACTGCGTTTCGCAGTCATTTGGGCAGCCCGTTTGGCGGCAGTAACCACCCCCTTACAGAAATAACAACATGTGTGCTGTTGTGTTTCGGTGAGTGAGTAAGGGATGCCAGAGCCCATTTCCCTATCCCTTCCCAATCCCTTATCCTTAATCCTATTGTAGTCGGCAGCGCACTTGCAGCAATTTTGGCGTTGCTTGTTATAGGCGACGGTAGCCACCTATCATCAAATGGACCGTCCATTCAGCCTGTCTGTCGATTTTAACATAAAAAATAAAACATATATTACCTAATACAAGATATCCATGTCCTTCTCGAATGTCCTATGTACTCCCTGTCAAGATTTAATATTGAAATGGACCTGGACATAAGGTTGAATCTGGATACTCTGCCCAAGGTGATGGGTCACAGGGACACCCGGAACCGTTTCCTTCGGTTCGCAGACAGGATCGTCAAATCTGTCGCCGGAAGAAATGGTTCGAAAGTATAGAATTTGTATATTTTATAGTTACAGATAAGAATAAGTCTATTATAAATGCACCAAGACTATTGTAATTGCACTAACAAATGTAGGCAACAAGCGCCGCAAAAAAAAAAAAAAAAAAAAAAAAAATACAAGATATCCACTATATTTATGAAAAGTTACATGCAAATCAAAGAAAGAAAGAAAGAAAAGGAGAGGACAGGGAAATGGGCTCTACAAACGATAACATTTTTGTTGTACTAAGGTATATAACAATGTGAAGTGCATGGGGTGTAGTTTAAATTAATGAATTATCAGGCGAGTTCTGAGTGAATTATGAGTGACCGTGAATAAAACAGTGAATAAATTTCATTTTAAACATATAAAAGAAAGTACCGACAATGTAAAAATTCCCAATGAAACAAACGAGCCATTTGCATGCGCTAATTTAACGCAGTGACAGCATAGCATAAGTGTCGCTGTTGTACACTAATGCTTACAATGATCCCACTTCGTGTAAACGTAGCAACAAATTTATTGCGGCGTGAATACACTTGCACGAGTGTTTTGAGTTTCATTTCACTAAAATTTGAAGATTATCCTAGTAATATATCCGAAAGTTTGTGAGGACGGATATGAATGGATGTTTGTTACTCATTCACGTAAAAACTACTGAACCAATTTGGATGCGATTTGGTAAACAATTACTTTATTGTCTAGATTAACATATGGGATACTTTTTATCCTAGAAAAATGTTAGGTTTCCGAGGGAACGACAAAAATCGACACAACTGTCGTCACAGCGATAAAGACGTCAGGCGTTAATTAGATATTATATTTCTCACTAGCTGAACTCGGCCACGCTTCGCTGCGGTCCATACGGCGGTGGAGTGCGCGTGGGGCGCGCGGTACTGGACAGTGCTTGTATATAATACTATTGATCGTAGCGTAATGTTATATAGCCTATAGCCTTCCTCGATAAATGGACTATTCAATGCAAAAAGAATTCTTCAATTCGAATCAGTAGTTCCTGAGATTAGTATAGATTTCCCAACGCAGACGAGGTAGCGGGAACCAACTATTCTATACATAATTATAATAAAATTGTAAACGAGCCTACATTAAATATTCCATAAAAAAAACAACTCGTTTCGTTCAACTTCGAGCCCATTTCAGTATAGCGCCTAAGTCTTTTGCTTGTAAACTGATTGGAATGAAACAAACGCTAAATGTTACGGGAAGCTTGTTACAATACATCAGTGAGAATCGCATTTAAATCGGTTAAGCTGTTCCTGAGATTAGCGTGCACAAACGCACAGACAAACAGACGGGAATTATAAAAACTATTTTTTTTGACCTCGGTAACATAAGTAAACGTGTACAAATTGTTTCAGCACGGCTCTTTTACGATTTTATTATATGTATAAATATACATATATTATATGTATTAATTATACAATTTGTAAATTTTCTATTGCACCTCCGTCATCCTTTCTGATCTACCCAATGGTTGACTGGTAGATAAAGCCTTAAGGCATTAAGTTCGCCCTTTGTACGATTGTGCAATAAAGTTTAAACAAATAAATAGATAAATAATAGGGTATATTTTTAATAAATAAAATTCTCGTGTCCCAGTGTCTGTAACAAAACTTCTCCGAAAGGGCTGGACCGATTTTTATGAATTTTTTTTTGTATATTTGGTAGGTATGTGAATAGGTCGTAAAGTATTTTTCACCCTCCTACTGTTCTATGTATTCTGTACTCTGTCTAATCTATGGTCTAATCTACAAGAGACTATAGATCAGCATAATCTATGGTCTCTTGTAAGATAACATTAATAAAAAGACACGCCATTATACCATCGTTTTACTATCAAAAACACCTACCCCCACCCCCCATTTTTTAATCGAGATTTTAGTATTTTTGTATGAAGTATATTCAAATAATTTAACCGTCGCGTCGTTCATTGACATGAAGTGACGAGTCACTTTAACATATGGTTTGAAAATAAAATTGGACCCGATAGGTGGCGCCACAATCGGGTTACGGAATTATTTTTCGGGTTCTGACAGGACAACGTCTGCTGGGTTAACTAGTATAATAATGGCGGCACTTCACTTGACGATTTATCAGTTTTTTTTAATGTTAAAGTCGTCAGACGGTACATTCGGATGTATATGGTTACCGTCGCCAATATCACAAGCAACGCTAAATGTGTTGCAAGTGCGCAGCCGCTCATAGTAGAATTAAGGATAAGTCTTATCCTTAATTTCTAAAATTAAGAATAATCTCTTATCTTTTGTTTAGGATTGGATCCGTGCAATGATATAACTTTGATGATGTCATATCTACTCTCCGGGGATGCTGCGCGAAGGTCAAGGATGCCATAGCTAGATTAAACCCCTTTCTGGATGAACAAGGACATTTGCGCGTTGGAGGCCGACTCAGACACGCCGATGAGTCTTTTGTCTTAGAAATAATGATAATTAACCATTAAACCTTGCTAAATGCCAGGCAGAATGTAGTTTAGAACCCGAATAAAGGCATACTAAAAAAACTCATTTAAAAAAGATACATCTGTACACATTTGTACATTTTAGTAGTGGCAGGGTAGGCTGCGTTTCGCAGTCATTTGGGGAGCCCGTCTGGCGGCAGTAACCACCCCCTTACAGAAGACTAGCGTGAAATAACAGCACGTGTGCTGTTATGTTTCGGTGAGTGAGTAAGGGATGCCAGAGCTCATTTATTTATGCCTTCTCAATCCCATATCCTTAATACCACTGTAGTCGGCAGCGCAGGCCACCAACCATCAAGTGGACCGTCAGCCTGTCTGCCGATTTTAACACAAAAAAAATTGTGAAAATATTTGCGCTTAAATCATTTACATATAAATGAAACTATACACAAATAGATTATATCCCGTATAAGCACATACCAATATTTTTATCGCTATATTAAAATTATTATTTTAATCTTAGTGCTAAAGGTAATCAATAGATGGAGCCACAGGATGACTAGGTGAAAACTGCTACTAAGTTATTTAAATTGACAAGTTTTATCATACATTATATATCATATATAATAAATCATATATCATATAATATCTAAATTTAATTAATTTAATTTAAAATTTAACCCAAACTAGTATATCTTATCATTGAATATAATTAATTAATATAATTAGTCTTTAATGTTAAAATCCCTGACTTTGATAACACATTAAAAATAGTTTCAAAGTTGAATTGAATTGAATTGTATCTAATCTGTATAGTTGTCTCCAAAATTTTTTTGTGATTTTATTTTGCGTCTGCAGGTTATAAGCAAAATGATGATGAATGAATAAATTATTATTAATATTATTATTATATTTTTTTAATGAAAAGGTCTTCAAAAGGCCGACGGTCCACTTGACGGTTGATCACCACCGTCGTCCATAACACAAACAACGCCACAGGAGTAGCATTAAAAATTGGTGACAAACATTTGAACAATTATTTCGAGTACACCAAACATTTCGCCAAACATTCGAAACGGCTACACGAAGTCTAGCCATTTATTAAAAATCAATAGTCATTTGAATATAGCTGAAAATTATGTTAAACTAGGCAGCAGTACAAAGAGAGTTCTATCGCAAAATGTATGACAAAAAAAAGAAATATGACAAATGGAACGCGAGCATGTCATATCTTATCATCGAGATAAGTCTGACATTCCCTAAAAACAAGATCTGTGAGACGCGGCTGCTTTGCGGAGAAATTAATGGTGAATTCTCTTGTATTATTTTAAAAGAATAATGGATAGGCTTCGGTGACTGTTACTTCTGTTTGAGAATATTTATGAATGGTTAAATAATTGAAAAATATTCTTTATTCTTTATTAGCCTAGTCCGCAGCTCGTACGCTTGGTATTCGGCGTGCAACTTTTAAACCGATTGGAATGAAACAAACATTGAATGTTACGGGAAACCAGCTAAAATGCATCAGTGAAAACCGCATTCAAGTCGGTTAAGCCGTTTCTGAGATTAGCGTGCACAAACGCACAGACAAACAGACAAAAATTCTAAAAACTATTTTTTGACCTCGGTAACATTAGTACAATTTTTTTTGAAAAAATATTTAATGTACAGACGGCTCGTTTACGATTTTATTATATCTCTTTATATCTTCTTATATATAAAAATGAATCCCCATTTCCTTTGGTCACGGCATCACGCGTGAACGGATAGACCGATTTTAATTCGGTTTTCGCTAATGGAAGGAGGGATAAACGGGGAATGTTTTAGTATATAAAAATTGCACCACGGGCGAAGCCGGGGACGGGCCGCTAGTCTATATATATAAAAATGAATCCCCATTTCCCTTGGTCACGGGATCACGCGTGAAGGGTGGACCGATTTTAATTCGGTTTTCACTAATGAAAAGAGGGATAAACGGGGAATGTTCATATATATAGAAATTGCAACCCGGGCGAAGCCGGGGGCGGGTCGCTAGTTACGTACATATTATAAATGACGGCACGCTTTATCTTTTTTTTATGTTGAAGTCTTCAGACGGTCCATTCGACAGTAGATGGTTACTGTCGCCAATATCACCCGTACAAAGCCGGGAGTGGGTACAGTTTCTTTAACACAAAATAGAGGTTGTGTACCGTTATTTAAAAAGTTACATATATTTATCTTTTTCTACATACTTATATGATTACAAAAGTAATCAAAAAGGTGGTTTTTCAGTTAATTGCCCCAATTAACAGAAAAACAACCTTTAATATAGTAAACAACCTTTAACCTTTTATATCCACGATATATCGCATTATTAACACTTTAGCGTTTTCTTTGAGCCGTTAATAACCGATAAGTCGGTTGTACGAGTCATTGCCATAATAATCCTTCTCATTATTACAGGCCTAAACATAAATACCTTTAAACACAAGGGTCGAGGTTATTGTTGCTTCAAAACAAATAGTTTACGGAAAATCATTAATTTTGTATACAAATATATGCCTTGTAACTTTTGTTATAGATACTAAAATTGAGTAGCTGTAACAATTTCAATGAAGGGCCGATTAATTAAAGTCACTTCGTTCATATTCGACTAGAGACAGTTCTTATATACTTATGACAAATTATTATTAATCATTTTTGTTTATCGGTATTTCGTTTAGTAAAAACCGCATCAAAATCAGATGGACGGATTAAAAGGAATTGGCCAAAAAAGGCAAAAGCGGACAGCGAATTTATTTTATAACTAGCTGAGCCCGCAACTTCGTTCGCGTGGTAGGTATTCGGTATAGCGCGTAACTTTTTTGTTTGTAAACCGATTGGAATGAAACAAAAACTAAATGTTAAGGGAGGCTTGCTACAATATATCAGTGAAAACTGAATTCAAATCGGACAAACAGACGAAAATTCAAAAAAAATTTTTTTTGAAAAAACTGACGAACACCTTCGTCAGTTTTCAAATTAATTCCTTTATCAAATCATAGACTCTTAGTACATTTGGAAACTAAAGCACTAAGCAGACAACTGACAGACATGACTGATAATTGTCCTGGTGCAAGCAAATGTCGACTTTCGTGTGACGAATCTTTTCTTTTCTTTTTGACGAGCCCGTTGGATGAGTGGTTAGGGTGCTTGCCTTAACGCTCTGTTCTAGGGTTCTCGGATTCGATTCCGGCAGGGTCAACTTTGAAAAATGAACTTTTCAAATTTGGCTCTGGTCTGGAGCTGGAAAGTAGTGGCAAGCTACACTGCGTTTCGTAGTCATTTGGGCAGCCCGTCTGGTGGCAGTAACCACCCCCTTACCACCGTGAAATAACAGCACGTGTGCTGTTGTGTTTCGGTGAGTGAGTAAGGGATGCCAGAGCCCATTTCCCTATCCCCTCCCAAACCCTTATCCTTAATTTTTTTTTTATTTATTTAATTCAAAATACATAACAAAAACCTTAAAACTAAATAAATCGTCAAACTTACATGAAGTTTGTTGACGAATCCTACTGCAGTCGGCAGTGCACTTGCAGCAGCTTTGTCGTTGCTTGTGTTATAGGCGACGGTAGCCACCTACCATCAAGTGGACCGTCAGCCTGTCTGCCGATCTTAACGTAAATAAAATTTAAAAAAAACTTTACAAATGGTTCTTTTTTTGTGAAAATATTTATTTAATGTCACACGGCTTGTTTACGATTTTATTATATGCATAAATAGATATGTAGAGATACTATGGTCGAATTGTTTCGTGCTCATCTATCATATCAAATGCTAAATTTTTATGAGCTCTATTTTACGAACGACTTCTTAAGGGCTTCACTTGAGGCAAATGACATTTACTATAGAACTCGCTGGCGGCGGAGACAATTCAACAGGCCTAGAAATGGTGTTTTTTTGTTTTAACCATTAGAACATTACACAATTTTTTTTTATTTATTATTACAATTTTTTAATCTGATATTAACTTATTAATAGGTACAGGATTCATATGCGTGCAACAAGCCGTTTACGAGACAATTTTCAATAAAGGTCAAATTCTTCTTGTGTTCTAACTTTTTTTGTGGAGTTTCTATTACTTTAACGAAAATTCTAATTAATACAATTGGTTCCTCACATGTTTAAGTATAATATATATTTTTTTTCAAAGCAATTGTCTTGTCCATTTCTTGTAACATCTTCATTAAACAATGGATATTTTTTGTATTTAGCGTTTGTCTTCCCCTTAATAAAATATGCTATGTGTAGGAGCTAGAAATCTGTCATGTGCAAAATTTACTCTTATCAATACTAAAACTATTAAATTTTCTCGTTTGACAGACCAATACGTTTACGTATGATAACCCTAAGTTACAAATAAAATACTTTTATTAAATAAACCTTCATGTCAATTTGTTCAGGTACCTAATTTATTTTTTTTGTCAATATCTCAGAAGGCGTTTTTTTTTTAGCGATGATACACTAATAAGAACTAAGCTGCAGAGCCTGGCACATAGACGCAAAGTTGCCTGTCTGTGTGTATTCTATAAGATGTACTTCGGAGAGTGTGCTCGGGAGCTGCATGAGATCATACCGCCTTCCCCTTTCTTCTATCGGACATGCAGACGTACGGCTGGTTACCATCCTCACCTTGTCGAAATCCCTCTAATTCGGACCAAGCGCTTTAAAACATCTTTTGTGATGCGCACTGCTAAGGATTGGAACTCCCTGCCGGCGTCTGTATTTCCGAGCTCATATAACCCAAATCTTTTCAAGGTTCGAGTGAATAGGCATCTTCTGGGTGAGCTCGCTCCATCTTCGGCCTCATCCTTCCTACATGGATAGATAGGTGCTGGTCAAGAGCAAACCCATCTTTAATAAAAAAAATAAAAATAGTAATTGGTTTGACAACGACGATATATTCCGAAGTTACAAATGTAATATCTGTGTATCCTTTGTCACAAATAAAATTTATTCTTATTATTCTTAAAAGTGATTGATTAGATCCTTAGTTCCCAAAGTGGTCTAGGTGGACCCCCAGGGATCCACGGGAGACTCGACGGGGGTCTACGTTGGCGTGACAAAAAAAAATCAATTCTTGCTTATTTCATTTAGAAAACCCCCCATTCGTGGTTGGAACTCAGCCGCAAAGCAAATTTCCGTAGTTAGATCTTATTTTAACATTTTTTGTCAAGTTTTGGGAATATGGTAGAAATGTAGCTGTAGGGGGTCCACCGGAACCAGCTAAATTTTGAAAGTGGTCTATGAGAAAAAAAAGTCTGGGAACCTCTGGATTAGATGGATTCAACTAGACACGTGGTGTGTTCGTCGCGGAACTAGCTCGACACGTCTTGTCTTCGAATGGTCGTCCATGGTCTTCTCTCTATTATTGATGGAAAGCGAGGCTCATTTAGCGAGGCTCATACACATCACAGTTGCTACTTCCACGTCGTCGCCCACATCCAAGCTTCTTTCATGCCATTTCCAAGAAATTTTGATTCTAACGGGATCCGATTTTTAAACCCTCCACTTGTGACGCCACTACAGGAGTTTCCGACAGATATATAAAGTATGTTTTATGTATTAAATATGTTTTGTGAGTTATGGCATTTCGTTTTATTCGCTCACTTGACCAGAAAATAAAGAAAAATATTCAGTCTAGGCTTTACAAAGAGCTGTACTAAGTCGGATTATATCAAATGGAAAGATTTGAATTATCAACAATATTTCAAATTTTCACCAATAAACCTCCGAAATCTATGAGAAATAAAATAATATTGTATGTATTTGTTCTGAAGTCTTACCGAAATACACTTTTTGAGGTCCACAGGGTTGTACTTACCTGTAAAAGAAAATGAACATATAAAAATCAATCTATACTAATATTATAAAGAGAAAAGATTTGTCTGTATGTATTTTTGTATGTTTGTCATGAATAAACCCAAAGACTACTGGACCGATTTTAAAAATTCTTTTACCTATAGAAAGCTAAAGTATCAGCAACATAGGTTCGTCGCAAGTGGCCCTCCAGGGCTAGCCGGTCCCTCATAGCTTAAGCATTAGTTAAGTTTTTATTTGTAAGGGCCGGGCGCTTCTCGCCCCCCCGACGCCCAGTGACGGTTCCAAAGTCCCCTATGGACTAGAACCACACCCAATTCGAGGTGAGTTTTAGTGCGGTAAGTAAAGCAACATAGGCTACTCACCCTCCCCATCTCCCCCCGCCCTTTTAACCCCTTCCATACAAATGTATGTTTGTAATGAAAAAACTCAAAGACTACTAGACCGATTTTAAAAATTCTGTCACCTATAGAAAGCTGAATTATCAGCAACATAGGCTACTCACCCTCCCCATCTCCCCCCCCCTTTTAACCCCTTCCATACAAATGTATGTTTGTAATGAAAAAACTCAGACTACTGGACTGATTTTAAAAATTCTTTTACCTATAGAAAGCTAAAGTATCAGCAACATAGGCTACTCACGCTCCCCATCTCCCCCCCCCCCCTTTTAACCCCTTCCATACAAGTGTATGTTTGTAATGAAAAAACTCAAAGACTACTGGACCGATTTTAAAAATTCTTTTACCTATAGAAAGCTACATTATCAGCGAGCATTCAGCATTCAAATCGGTTAAGCCGTTTTTGAGATTAGCGTGAACAAGCGCACAGACAAACAGACGAAAATTCTAAAAACTGTTTTTTTGACCTCGGTAACATAAGTAAAACAAGTACAAATTGTTTTTTTGAAAAAATATTTAATGTACAGACACGGCTCGTTTACGATTTTATTATATGTTCAGAATACATATATGTTAGACTGTAAGTAGGTATAGCATTCAGATGTGTACCATCATTTTGGTACTCATTTTTAGCATAATATTGAGATATTTTTCTGTAGCATATTAAGGTGCAAGGTAACATTGACCCCCTTTCTTTCATAGCGACCAAACGGTGTAAAAGTTGATGACATGCAGCGCCATCTAGTAACGTTACAATAAAATTAATACTTACCATACAAATCTCCTGATTGGTTAAAATGACGTCAGAGTTTATCGATCTCATATACCTAGATATTATGTCAAAATACATACATAGACTACATACGCAGTACATTTTCCAGATAAATAACTAAACAATACATTGTAATTTAGTATTGACATGTTTATTTTGGGTTTCTACCAGCGATTGGACCTCTAATTTATTTCCGCGTGTCCATCATTACGCAGCGGTTACAAAACCGTATAATAAACAAGTTGTCAGCGCAAACAATACGCAGTAGGGAATAAGGCGCAATCGATACAGTAATTGACATCAAAGAGATTTGTATCAGCGTCGAATTTATTTGTTCTGCGGTCGAAAAATTTGTTATTCTGTAAATTGTATTGATGCCTGCATTTGACGAGTGTGTGACTCATGTTTTGTTTTATTTACATTTTTTTTTATGTTAAGATCGGCAGACAGGCTGACGGTCCACTTGATGGTAGGTGGCTACCGTCACCTATAACACAAGCAACGCCAAAGCTGCTGCAAGTGCGCTGTCGACTACAGTAGGATTAAGGATAAGAGGTTGGATAGGATAGCTGCATAGCCTGGCACATAGACGCAAAATTGCCTGTCTCGTGTATTCTATAAGATGTACTTCGGAGAGTGTGCTCGAGAGCTGCATGAGATCATACCGCCTTCCCCTTTCTTCTATCGGACATGCAGACGTACGGCTGGTTACCACCCTCACCTTGTCGAAATCCCTCTAATTCGGACCAAGCGCTTTAAAACATCTTTTATAATGCGCACTGCTAAGTATTGGAACTCTCTGCCAGCGTCTGTATTTCCGAGTTCATACAACCCAAATCTTTTCAAGGTTCAAGGCATTTTCTGGGTGAGCTCGCACCATCGTCGGCCTCATCCTTCCTACATGGATAGATGGTCAAGAGCAAACCCATCTTTAATAAAAAAAAATGGGTCAAAAATAGTTTTTAGAATTTTTGTCTGTTTGTCTGTGCGTTTGTGCACGCTAATCTCTCTGAAACGGCTTAACCGATTTGAATGTGATTTTCACTTATGTATTGTAGCAAGCTTCCCGTTACATTTAGTGTCTGTTTCATTCCGATAGGTTTAGAAACAAAAAAGTTACGTCTTCTAATTTGTAATTGCGAGCTCAGCTAGTCTTGTAATAAGCAATCAAACTTTTTTATGGCGCAATATTTACACAACCATGCTTAAACTAAATGCAACTCATAACGCCCTCTATCTAAAATGTCAGAACAATATTTTAATGAACTGTCAGACTGTCTGTCAACTATTTCGTGAAAAGCAAAAATTTATAAGTTTAATGGAACATTTACACTGTCTGTAAAGTTATTACAAGGTTAAAATGCTAACTGCGACACGTCCATAACAGTGACACGAGTCGTCTCGGGCGGCTGAACGCGCAAATGCCATACATCACACAATTTCACACCCTGTTATAAACGCGTTATTAACGCGTTATAACGCAACGATGTTATCAACTATTATTTGGTCCGTTGCTTGCTTAAGTGGCATATCGCACGAGCGACTTTTAGATTGAATCATTGCATTTTTATTGAAAGGGGAACATTAAACTGTTAATTGTTCGTTGTACTGTATGATTTGATATGCTCTGTTGAGTATTAAGTGTTATTTATGAGTTTGGTAGTTATTTAATCATTAAATTGGTTGAAACCTTGCAGAATATTTTGTGAACCTAATTACTCTTTAAACTCACAGAGTAAGTCCACACTAGCAAGAGTCTCGCTAAGTGCTAAGAGCCTAGCTACTCGCTTAGTGAATGAACACTGTATTGCATACTAGCTGAGCCCGCAACTTCGCACGCGTGGTAAGTATACGGTATAGTGCGTAACTCTTTTGTTTGTAAACAGACTGGAATGAAACTAAAACCAAACGTTACGGGAAGCTTGCTACAATACATCGGTGAAAACGCATTGAAATCGGTTAAGCCGTTTCTAAGATTAGCGTGCACAAACGCACATAATATAAACCGACGAACAGACAAAAATTGTAAAAACTATTTATTTGACCTCAGTAACAAGTACAACATGTAAAAATGTTGTTTGTATGTATGTTTCTAATGAATAAACTCAAAAACTGCTGGACCGATTTAAAAAAAATTCACATATAGAAATTTAAGCTACATTACCAGAGGCATAGGCTACTCAAGACCGATTTCGAGTTTCAAGATGTCAAGATTTGCACCCCAAATATTTATGGGTTGGTCACGAAGGAACAAGAGAACTAAATGTCATCTCTGGTATCAGTTATACCCATGGTTATCGCAAATAAATTATTATTATTGTTACGTGTGGGGTGAGTCTGCCGTGTAAGGGCGAAAATCAACTAATTATTTCCACAAACCAAGATGACTTCCAAAAGGGCTAAACTTGTTCGATAAAACCGTTAAACTTGCCAAAACTCGTCGATGATTCCGTTAATGAGTCGCAGGTAAGTTCCAAAGTATCGCTTTCGAATCGCAGAATCGAATTGAGTCGCTAGCTCGCCACTCTCCTATTTATATTCGCTGCCAATCGTCTAGATCTTTCTCAAATTTAGTACAAACAAACAAATACAAGTAAACAAGTATTGTAAACACGTATTGTAACAAGGTCATTGAAAGTTCGGGAACGCTATTTCTGTTGAATGTGAGCTCTATGTTGTGTGCATAAGGACCAATTTCCCTTGACAATAACCGGAGAGTGGCGTGACTTCTATTCTAGAGTGGAACTTTCGAGATTTGTTAACAGGCGAGAACGCTTTTCTAGAACGTTCCATGGTGAGTCATAACATTATTATTAAAAGGCAGTGTATACTTCAATGTTCAATACAGACTTTTCTTTATATAACGGTCGTTAGACAGGCTGACGGTCCACTAGATGGTAGGTAGCTACCGTCGCCTATAACACAAGCTACGCGAAAGCTGCTGCAAGTGCGCTGCCGATTACAGTAGGATTAAGGATAAGGGATTAGGAGGGGATAGGGAAATGGGCTCTGGTATCCCTTACTCACTCAACGAAACACAAAAATACACGTGCTGTTATTTCACGGTGGTCTTTCTGTTAGGGGGTGGTTACTGCCGCCAGACGGGCTGCCCAAATGACTGGGAAACGCAGTACTTTCAAAATCCAGACCAGAGTCAAATTTAAAAAGTTCATTTTTCAAAGTTGACCCTGCCGGGAATCGAACCCGGGAACCCTAGAACAGAGCGTTAAGGCAAGCACCCTAACCACTCATCCAACGGGCTCGTCATAATGAATAAGGGATTGAGAAGGGACATAGGGAAAGAACTACAGTAAACAAGCTCAATAAGTTTCCATATACAGGCTGGAATTTTGTAATGCAACCTGAAGGGTACTTCAGATTTCATGGTTTTCCTTTCATTTAATTTATCAAGTTTGTTAGAGAGATTTCATCCTTATAATTGATACTAACGATCGATGCAATAATAGTACAGGGTGTAATTTTTGCAGATTTTAGTCGGTTCGATTCCCGGGTGTGGCAAGCGAATTTTCGAAAATCTTTGAATGTAGTTTTCTTTCTTTTCAAAAATAAAAGAATGTTTTCTTTGTGTAAAATTTTCTATCTACAGTATTAAGAGTACTTTCCCTTCAGGTGGCATTACAAAATTCCACCCTGTATAATTAGAAATTCCATCAAACCATAAGAATTTTATTCTTTAAGATAATGCAGATGTTTCGTCACGATCGATTTCTATTTTGTTGTGGCCAATTGCTGTAATTGATTCGATGAGTGCTCGTGCCGTGTTACTGGGCCAGTTTTAAACGGTAAGTTTTTTGGAATTTGGTAGAGGCCGACGTACGTCGCGGAGTTGAATTAGTTTCTTTGATCGTTAAGAAACGATAAGAATAAAAGCCCCGTTTCATCTCCGGCTTTGTGCGGAGTTGATATTTTCAAAAATTCTTTCTCACAAATGGCAGAGCTTGTATATTTGTTAATCAACCAAGCTAAAAAGGATTTTTATCAAATTTGGTACACAGATAGATTTTTTGCTTTCATTAACGTATAGGATACTTTTTGTCGTGAAATATTTGTTACTCAATCAAGCTAAAAAGGATTTTTATCAAATTTGGTAGACAGACAGTTTTTTTACTTTCATTAACGTATAGGATACTTTTTGTCATAAAATATTTGTTACTCAATCAAGCTAAAAAGGATTTTTATCAAATTTGGTAGACAGACAGTTTTTTTACTTTCATTAACGTATAGGATACTTTTTGTCATAAAATATTTGTTACTCAATCAAGCTAAAAAGGATTTTTATCAAATTTGGTAGACAGACAGTTTTTTTACTTTCATTAACGTATAGGATACTTTTTGTCGTGAAAAATTCCCAACTTCAAAGCCTGCAGCATCGCCCATCGATTTTCTATCGTCTACACTATGGAGAGTGTGCATCTATTCCGTACGAATTAATCCAACCGGAACCGTTCCACTTGCGGACCACTAGGCGTGGGCGGGGGTTTCATCCCTTCGTGGTCGATGTACCTCGATCATGCACGAAGCGTTTCATTTCCACCTTCCTTGTTCGGACTGCTCAGGAGTGGAACTCATTGCCTGCGTCTGTATTCCCACAGAACTACAACCTCGGGGTCTTCAAAACCAGGGTAAACGGGCATTTACTGGGTAAGCGTGGTCCACCTTCGGCCGCATCTGCACCTCACATCAGGTGAGATAGTGGTCAAGCGCTACCTTGATTTAAAAAAAAGGTTCCTGTGGGATTTTCAAAAAACTAACCACAGCGCGTACGAAGCCGCGATTTCGTCTTCAGCACAGTTAGTTATTTTTATAAGACTTAGAAACAAACACTGACAAATTTTCAAAGGCAATTATGGCGGGAAAATATTAATTAATTCCAATTTATTAAGCCATTGTGTTCATTTGAAGAATGTTTGTAATTATTTAATTCGCCTTAATTATCTACACATATAATGATATCGTAAACGAGCCGTGTCTGTAAACAATTTGTACACGTTGTACTTACTCGTATGTTCTTAAGCGAAACTCGCGTGGTTTCAAGCATACAAAAACTCGGAAGATCTTGTATTATAGTCTTAAAATCTAAAATGTACTTAGAAAGAAAATATATAATTAATTATTTATCGAATAATAATTGAATATAATTCATTTAAATATTTTTAAATGAAGAAATAAAATTTTATTATTTACAATATTTTTAATCTATACTGAAACACCAATCGCAGTGCGTGACGTCATTGTGGGCAATCATTGTCTTATGCCAATGCAGCTGTTTTGTTATGATATGACCACAAATGACGTTACGCGCTCTCAGATGAACTATCGTGGCGTTTTGGCGGCATTTTCAAACAAACAATATTAAAACATGTTTTTGAGTACCTAAAAGGCTATAAATAAATAAAATAGTATTTTTTATGGGAATAAATATCCATGAAGATTAATTTAAAACACTTTCTGAAAATTTGTCCGATCCCCTATTGGACTTCGCTAGTGTAGCATGGAGTCCTGTGTATAGCGTATCTTCGCAGCGTGTCGAAAGCATTCAGCGCTCTTTCACAAGATATTTAGCGTATTCTTGCAACGGCATATCGCACAGGCATCCATACGCACAGAGATTGGAATTTTTCGAATTGCATACCCTGCGTGACCGACGTATGATTCAGGATATGCTGTTTCTTCACAGAATACTTAATGGCAAGCTTGAGTGCGAGCATGTCCTTGGGCAGATTGGGTTCCGTGTCCCCTATAAATATCCCACATGCCCCATCACTGATATTTTTAATTTGTATCCATGCCGAACTAACCTGGGTCGGCAACTTCCACTCGCCAGACTTTGCCTAGGTTACAACAAATTAAGCTACAAATTGCCAGATTTGGATATTTTTGGTGACGCATTTAAAGATTTTAAGAGTAAATTGCTGAAACTCACTCGTCAGTCGACTACTAATAAAATATAATTACTCTCTATATATTGTGTATGTAATGTGTTAATGCAACGTCAAACTGTAAATGTTGTTCACGCCTGTAATTGGCTTACATTATAAATCCTATAGTACTTTAAAGTGCTATACTTACTTTACTTTACTTAGACCATGGGTCCGTGGGGGCCAGCTGCTCATGAACTTTACAGGGAATTGGCTAAACGTTTGGTAGAGGCGTCGGGTGACCAGAATGCTGGCTGTTACTTTGCCCAGAAGATAAGCATATGCATTCAACGGGGCAATGTCGCCAGCATTCAGGCTACTTTTCCGTCTGCCAAAGGTTTAATAGGTTTAAATTATTTATAAGTATTTATATTAGTTTATAGAATATATAGATTTATATTTAGTTTAGATTATTAAACTTGTAAATATATTTAATTAGGGTAGATTTATACATACTAAATTATGTTTTATGTTATATGATTTATGTCAATTAGTAATATGTATATAAATTGTCCCTTTAAAGTTAATTATGAAATTATAGTTATGTTAAGCTGTTGGTGTTTATATAAATAAATAAATGTTACCGAGGTGAAAAAAATAGTTTTTAAAATTTTTGTCTGTTGATTTGTCTGTGCGTTTGTGCATGCTAATCTCCGAAACGGCTTAACTGATTTGAATGCGGTTTAAACTAATGTATTGTAGCAAGATTACCGTAACATTTAGTGTTTGTTTCATTCCACGGTTTACAAAGAAAAAAAGTTAGGCGCTATATCGAATACCACGGGTACGAAGTTGCTGGCTCAGCTAGTTAGTTCATATATACGTGATGTTAATAGCCCCGTCTGGTTAGCCCGTATAAAACAAAATAATATGTCGTTTAAAGTTCAAGCAAAAGCTAAAGGCAAATGATTGCCTATTTCAGTACGGTCAGACGTCAAAATATTAGCATCCCAACAGGGTCTTCGCCGATTTTCGCCTTTTTCCTATTTGCCAATTTTTTACGGGCCAAAAGAGTCGCAGCATTTTTTCTCTGCAAATATTTGACGAACGCAGAATCAAAGGGTTCGCTAGCGCTGTGGTTCGAATGGGATGAAATACGGAGCAAAAAATAATTTGTCACACTTTTCTAGATAGCATTTTATTAACACGAAGAGTTTTTTTTTTAATGTTGAGGTCGACGGACAGGCTGACGGTCTACTTGATGGTAGGTGGCTACAGTCATTGATGACACGAGCAACGTCATAGTTGCTGTAAATCCGCTGCCGGCCATAGTAGGATTAACGGAAGGGATAGGGCAATGGGCTCCATCCCGTTCTAATCAAAACTGTAAAGCAGAGAAAGCTATACACCCGTTCTTGGTTAATGGATACAGATTATAAATAACGATGTAGTTTACGACAGTATAACGATGTGATTAGTTTGAAAATGGGGAATTCCAATGTTATTACGTTTGAATAAATTTAGAAAATTTAAAACACTACAATACATCAGTGAAAACCGCATTCAAAACGGTTAAGCCGTTCCCGAGATTAGCTCCAGAAATTCACAGACAAACAGACTTACAAACAATGAGACAAAAATTGTAAAAGCTATATTTTAGACCTCGGTAACATAAGCACAACTTGTATCAATTGTTTTTTTTTTTTTTTTTTTTTTTTTTTTTTTTTTTTAATATTTACGAGTATGCCATTTTTCGGGCTATTCATTTGCGAATTTTCCTCTTCATAGGAACCTTCCTCCGAATTTGGACGAATATTGGAAACCTAAATTAGGCGAATTGGTCCAACCGTTCCCTCAGTTTTATGTTTAGCAACACTCTTAGAAAAAAAACCGGGACAAGTGCGAGTTGAACTCGCGTGAAGAGGGTTCCGTACGATGTTACCTATCCGCACAATATTGAGTGATTTACCATGTTATTTTAATATCATGGACTTCTTATAATCTATAATCTATATCTTTTCCTATAATCTATAAGTACAAAAATAATTTCTGTATTTTTTTTCAAAATTTTAGGTTCAGTAGTTTTCGGAGTTCAGTATGGTCGGACAGACGTACGAAACCCTAACAAATATCTAACTTATGTTGAAAACCGCATCAAAATCGGTTGCGTGGTTTAGAAGCTTGCGGTTATACAAACAGACAAATAGACTGTGTATATATGTTGGCGGCCGAATTTATACTATCGTATAATCCGGCTGTTTGTGAAATGCCTGGGCAGATTCTAATTAATACCCAGCCAATTTATGAAAAGGCTAATTCAAATTCAGGCAGATAGATCAACGAATGACATTTGACGATTTAGTCGAAAGATATACTTCGAACTTCGTGAAAAGGCGCCATATAATGGGTGATTCATTTGGAGGTACTTTTTTGTCTATGGATTTTTTGACAGATTAAGCGCGAGTCGTGATAACCTTTTATGGTATTTTTGTTCAATATAGTTTGACATTTCATCATGGAAAGACTTAGCCCAACTTAGCCCCGCACAGCGTCTACAAATTATTCAGCTGTGTTACGAAAATCAGCGTTCTGCGAGGAATGTGTTTCGTGCACTTAGAGAAACTTATGGTCCACATAATCGACCTACCGAACGCACGATTCGCTACACCATCGAAAAGTTTGGAAGCCTAAATTGGCTTCCAAACTTTTCGAGCCTAAAAAGCCTAATTATTAGATAATACACGACCAAATAGACCACATCCAGCACGTAGTGAAGAAAATATTGCGGCGGGAGCTGAGAGTGTACGTGATGACCGCAAAGAATCGATCCGGCGCCGTTCGCAACAACTTGGCTTGTCGTATGCAACAACTTGGCGTATTTTACGTAAGGACCTTGGTTTAAAGGCATACAAAATTCAACTAGTGCAAGAATTGAAGCCGACTGACCTACAGAATCGTCGCCGATTCAGTCTTTGGGCTCTTGAAAAGCTTAAAGAAAATCGACTGTTTTCGTCAAAAATTTTGTTTAGTGATGAGGCACATTTCTGGCTTAACAAACAAAATTGCCGTATTTGGTCCGAAGAGCAACCTGAAGAGATTCAAGCGCTGCCATTACATCCAGACAAAACAACGGTTTGGTGTGGTTTATGGGCCGGTGGAATCATCGGTCCATATTTCTTCAAAAACGAGGCCGGCTAGAACGTAACTGTCAATGGTGACCGTTATCGTGCCATGATAACAGACTATTTGTTTCCTGAAATTGAAGCCCGTGATCTTCAGGACATTTGGTACCAACAAGACGGCGCCACTTGCCACACAGCACGTGAAACCATGGCTTTATTGCGTGAACAATTTGGTTCCCTCTAGACTTTTTCCTTTGGCGCTATGTAAAGTCTATATTGATAAGCCGGGTGCGATTGAGCAACTGGAAGCCAACATTACTCGCCAAATACCAATCGAAATGCTTAGACGGGTCATCGAAAATTGGAACTACAGAATGGACTATGTTAACCGGAGTAACGGACATTTGAAAGAAATACCTTTTTTTTTATTTTATTTTTTTTATTAGATCAGGGTAGCGCTTGACCACTATCTCACCTGAGGTGAGGTGTAGATGTGGCCGAAGGTGGACCATGCTTACCCAGTAAATGCCCATTTACCCTGGTTTTGAAGACCCCGAGGTTGTAGTTCTGTGGGAACACAGACGCAGGCAATGAGTTCCACTCCTTAGCAGGATCTTATCTTAAATAATAAATGTAAAGAATAGTTCTTTCTGTATAGTAATAAAGTTGCCTGTCTGTGTGTATTCTATAAGATGTACTTCGGAGAGTGTGCTCGAGAGCTGCATGAGATCATACCGCCTTCCCCTTTCTTCTATCGGACATGCAGACGTACGGCTGGTTACCATCCTCACCTTGTCGATATCCCTCTAATTCGGACCAAGCGCTTTAAAACATCTTTCGTGATGAGCACTGCTAAGGATTGGAACTCCCTGCCGGCGTCTGTATTTCCGAGCTCATATAACCCAAATCTTTTCAAGGTTCGAGTGAATAGGCATCTTCTGGGTGAGCTCGCTCCATCTTCGGCCTCATCCTTCCTACATGGATAGATGCTGGTCAAGAGCAAACCCATCTGTTGACATACTGTTGACTATGTACAAAGCATTAGCTGAGAGCATATTGTCGTACGGGTTGAGTAGCTATGGCCGCACTTATAAAACGTACTTAGATCAAATATACAACATTCAATATAGATTGTTGAAATTAATAGTACCCTTGAAAATTAAAAATAAATATAGTGAAGATCCCTTGGGACTCTTTAAGTATTGTGGAGTGATTCCTATTCATAAAAAAGTTGACTATACATTACTCATGGAACAGTACTTTCGCGAGGAAATCCAAATAGTCAAAACTCACAAAATAGTCACTAGAAGGGCCACAAGTAAGTTTTTATATAAACCAAAATTCATTAATGAATATGGCAAAAGAACGTCGCAATATATAATTCCCCATCTAATTAATAATTTACCTATACAAATAAAAAATGGAATAACACAAAAAAACATAAAGCATACCTTAAAAAAGTATTACCTAAATTAAATATAATACAACTATATTTATTTCATTGAATAATATAATTAAAAACCTTACTTATATAATTAAACTAAATAATTAATTAAATACATGCCTGAATAGAATGGGACACCTGTGTAGCGAATTGCACACGCACAAAGCGGCCGGTTTTGCATCTTGTGCGATTCAGTTGGTTAGGCATTGGATTTTGATGAGTTGTAACATTGTTATTAAAATAATATGTATATACTTAGAATAATGTTGTTATGTTGGCATGAAGTAAATGTCTAGACAAACCAATAATGGTTTACAGACATTTTTAAATATTTTGTATTCGATTATGTATTAGATAATAAATAAATAAATAAATAAATAAATAAATAAATAAATCTATAATAAAAAAAAAAAAAAAAAAAAAAAAAAAAAAAAAAAGTACCTCCAAATGGATCAAACGATCTGCCTAATAAGGAAAGGAAAACGAATCCATTTTGTTTTTAGCACGGTGCACAATTATGATTGAACACGCCTTAGAATTTCGAGACTATTGCTAGCGTTACATAGAATGCTTCGTCTCTATAAATAAATGCCTCGACAAATAGGCGCGGCTTTATCCCGCACAGTAATGAAAGCAGTGCATTGCATTTATGTCCCGAGTCAGAGGTCTGTACAACGTCGTCACTATTAAATTCCAACACCTTCATAACCTCCACAAGAACTGGAATGAGACAGCTATAGACGGCTAATGGGCGTGTGAAGGGGACAGAGGCAGTGGCTGAAATTGTCACCGTCGCAATATTCGAGATTAAAAGTAACGCCTCGGTTGGCAGCGAACTCTTGTACTGTGCACAGAAAAAACTTTTTTTTTTATTATCATTTTAAAAGATTTCGCTACATAGGTCTGGATTGCTAAAAACTTTTTACAATGAGCCTTGTTAATATTCTCAGAAGATATTTGAATTATTGTTATGGAATCTCTTTTGCTATTCTTTATTTGAAACTAGCGACCCGCCCCCGGCTTCGCCCAGCGTGCAATTTTTATATATATGAACATTCCCCGTTTATCCCTCTTTCTGTTAGTGAAAACCGAATTAAAATCGGTCTATCCGTTCACGCGTGATGCCGTGGCCAAGGGAAATGGGGATTAATTTTTATATATAATGAACATTCCCCGTTTATCCCTCTTTCCATTAGTGAAAACCGAATTAAAATCGGTCTATCCGTTCACGCGCGATGCCGTGACCAAGGGAAATGGGGATTCATTTTTATATATAGAGATTTGACTCTTTAGGCACGTTAAGCACTTTTGTTGTGGGAAAAATGTAATGAACTCGCGTCACGCTGACTGAGCGATATCTTCAGACACATATAATGGGTTGGGGAAAAAGTTTATTCGCATTTTATATGAAAACTAAAGACATTTTTTTCAATGTTTATTTATTCTAATACTCGGCCAGACTAACTTAATTGTGCATTTATTTTATAAAATATAAAAACACGGGCTCTCGCATGGAAATTGTTTCTGCCGCCAGACGGATTGGAAAACGCAGTATACCATGCCACTGATAAACCCCAGAGACAATTTAGAAAAGATTTCAAAGTTTGCCTCGTCAAATATTTGTCTTTGCTAATTATAAAAGCATTTTCATAAGCCTCTTATCAATAACGTCAAGAGCGATAAATAAGGAAGATTTACTGTAAGTGCCATTAAACTTTGGAATGCATTGCCTTTGATCATTAGACAATCCCCCCCTAGGTGGGCCAGGACCTTGTCGTGGTGGGGAGGCTCACCTTTGGCAATCCGGGCGGTTGCAGGGGTCGATGCTTTTTTCCTCACCGACCTTTGCTCGACTGACCGGATTGATTTTGGGGACAAAGAAGGCCCACACGACGTGGGCTCCGAGCGGGCTCCGTTAAACGGAGCTCGTGGCGGAGTCCAATAGAAGTTTTTTTTTACTTGACATTGGCGGACAATGGCCGTCTTCGGGATGAGCCGAATCGCCAACTTTAAAAGAAGAAGAAGAAGAAGAAGATCATTAGACAATCTAAATGTATTCAAAAAAGTACTCAAGACACATTTTCTGTCAAACTGAAGACGACTTTATTTATTTAATTTTTATATGTAGGTTTATCTTCTAATATATTATATTTATTAATCTATCTTATTAATATTTGTGTATATTCAATGTACGTACTGTATTTAGTTATGAGATTGTAACTTTATGATGACCACCCACATTTTTACATTTTATATTTAACATTTTGACATTTTGAAATTTTGACATTTTTACATTTTGACACATTTTTACCACCCACATTGTTTTATTTTTCATATAATTTTCCTTACCCTAAGGTTGCCTGGAAGAAATCGCTATAAAGCGATAAGGCCGCCTTTTGCACTATTGCTTGTTCTTTCTTTCTTTTTTTATTCTTTTTTATGTTTATAGTACCAATAAAGAATTTTAATAACAATAATAACACTGTAGAAGTAATTCACAGACAAAAAAATAATTACATATAATTTACAAGTCGCTATAAAAAATACAAAATTACCATTCTGCTAGAATACTTAAAAACATTAAACCTGATCATCACGATTGCGAATTACACATTACGTGTAATTGAAATTACATAATTACATATTTTTAATATACTTATTTTTTTTGCTGTCCCTATTTACGAATGTGCCGAAATTGCCAGGCTATCTGTACGAGCACCACAGAATGCCAGGTACAACCACCTATTTTTTGAGTATAGCGCGAATTTCAACCAGGTAAGGTCTGATTTTTAGCGATTACCACAGTTTCCAATGATGGTGGCAGGGCACATTGCGTTTCGCAGTCATTTGGGCAGCCCGTCTGGCGGCAGTAACCACCCCCTTACAGGAGAACATCGTGAAATAACAGCACGCGTGCTGTTGTGTTTCGGTGAGTGAGTAAGGGATGCCAGAGCTCATTTCCCTATCCCCCTAATCCCTTATCCTTAATCATAATGAAGTCGGCAGCGCACTTGCAGCAGCTTTGGCGTTGCTTGTGTTATAGGCGACGGTAGCCACCTACCATCAAGTGGACCGTCAGCCTGTCTGCCGATCTTAACATAAAAAAAGACAATCTTAATGACAAGATTAGCCGAAATGACTGACACTCTAAAAGAGTGCATTTTAGGAGGATATTTCGCAAAAAGAAAGTTTAGACGAATGTAGAAAAATCGTAAGACGATATAAAAAATAAAGTTGCTGTGCGCTGTGCGCTGTGCGGCTTCACCCTATCCTAAATACGGTGAAGCCATGCTTCACACCTGGACAGCTCCTATCTTTGTACAAGGCACATGTCCGATCTTGCATGGAGTATTGCTGTCACCTTTGGGATGGCTCAACAAAATACCAACTTGCTGCACTCGTCGACACGGTGGATCGCAGAGCAAGGAGGCTAATAATAAGAACTAAGCTGCAGAGCCTGGCACATAGACGCAAAATTGCCTGTTTGTGTGTATTATATAAGATGTACTTCGGAGAGTGTGCTCGGGAGCTGCATGAGATCATACCGCCTTCCCTTTTCTTCTATCGGACATGCAGACATACGGCTGGTTACCACCTAACCTTATCGAAATCCCTCTGATTCGGACCAAGCGCTTTAAAACATCTTTTGTGATGCGCACTGCTAAGGATTGGAACTCCCTGCCGGCGTCTGTATTTCCGAGCTCATACAACCCAAATATTTTCAAGGTTCGAGTGAATATTCATTTTCTGGGTGAACTCGCTCCATCGTAGGCCTCATGCTTCCTACATGGATAGATGCTGGTCAAGAGCAAACCCTCTTTAATAATAAAAAAATATATAAAAATCTATACTAATATTATAAAGCTGAAGAGTTTGTTTATTTGAACGCGCTAACCTCAGGAACTACTTGTTCGAATTGAAAAATTCTTTTTGTTTTGAATAGTCCATTTATCGAGGAAGGCTATAGGCTATATAACATCACGCTACGATAAATAGTATTATATATGTATAAGCAGTGTCCAGTACCGCGCGCCCCACGCGCACTCCACCGCCCGCCGCCGCCGTATGGGCCGCAGCGAAGCGTGGCCGAGTTCAGCTAGTATCTATATAAAATTATAGCCATTATATCTCGAAGTGATGTAGGATTAATGATTTTATATCTCCAGTTATGATTTTAAAACGATATACATAAGAGGAATGAAGGTTTTATAAATGCTGTCGAATTTTAAGGCAGGCAAAGCCATGGGGCAAGGCTAGCGTTTAGGCAACCCATTTTGAAACGAACAAATCAATAAGTTGAAGTGGGGTGGACAGGACACATAATACGCAGAGCCGAAGAGCCGATGACCTTCCGCTGAAGGCGGAAGGTCATCGAGTGGAGGCCACGGACCGACGAGCGCAACGTAGGACGTCCACCCACGAGGTGGACAGACGACCTGATAAGGGCCGCGGGCGACGGTGGAACCATTCTGCTTCTGACGGGTTCTTTTTGAAAACTATAGGGCTATATCAAGCAGTGGACGTCCCTGTCAATTTTGAATTCCCGCATAGTACATGTAAACCTTAAAATACAAGGCCTTTACAACTTTAAAGAGAAAAGATTTGTATGTATGTATTTTTGTATGTTTGTAATGAATAAACTCAAAAACCACTGAACCGATTTTAAAAATTCTTTCACCTATAGAAAGCTACATTATCAGCGAGTAACATTAGGCTACTCATCCTTCCCATCTCCATGCAAATGTATGTTACCCCCCTCCATGCAAATGTATGTTTGTAATGAATAACCTCAAAGACTACTGGACCTATTTTAAAAATTCTTTCACTTATAGAAAGTTACATTATCAGCGAGTAACATAGGCTACTCACTCTCCCCCATCTCCCCCCTTTACACTCCTCCATACAAGTGTATGTATGTGATGAATAAACTCAAAGACTACTGGACCTATTTTAAAGGTTCTTTCACCTATAGAAAACTACATTATCAGCAAGTAACATAGGCTCCCCCATCTCACCCCTTTACATCCCTCTATACAAAATTGCCATTTTCCACGAATCATATTTGCATGCAATACAGCTTTGCATAAAACGAGAAGAATGTTGTAATTTAACATAGATTTAAAGTAAAAATGTCGTCGACCCATATAGCGCCACTCAGCACAGTGGGTAAGCTATTAAATTGCCGGAAACGGCCCGGTGCTTGGGAAAATTGTACCGGCAAATTTGTACCGGGCGTATACCCGGTATTTTTTGTAATTGCCGCAATAGTAATTAATTGTATATTTCACGAGGAGTAGCGACTGAAAATCGTGAAAAAACATAGTGAATATGAATTTCGGTTTTACTAGGAAAATATTTCTAAAAGTTTTGCAAAGCTAATTGCAAAGCGTACCTAATCAATTTGAGTTTAATGGCAATGGGGTTAGTGTTTATTTTACATTGACATTTCATCTGCTACGACACAGAGGGTGATGACGTCACACATGGCGCTACGACCGCTACGCGTGTGCTACTAAAAGTTTACGATTACATAATAATTGAACATAGGGGTGTGTTCGTAATATCACAATTTAGATTTCAAATTTGACTGAAATTTTTAATTAGTCATAGGTACAAATTGAAATTGAATCCAATCCTCGTTGACATAAGCGTGTCAATAATTTGACAGCTGTACAAGGACAATTCAGACATTTATTTTTAGGGTTCCGTACGACCGAATAAAAAAACGGAACCCTTATAGGATTACTCGTGTGTCCGTATGTCCGACCATTTCCCCCCAACCCCCAACCCCTTATCACCGACACTACTGAACCTAAAATTTTGAAAAAAATACAGAAATTAGTTTTCTACTTATAGATTATAGGAAAACCTATAAGAAGTCCATGATATTAAAATAACATGGTAAATCACTCAATATTGTGCGGATAGGTAACATTGTACGGAACCCTCTTCAGGCGAGTTCAACTCGCACTTGTCCCGTTTTTTTTTTCACGAGGAATTTAATCACGGTGCTGTACTCCAAATTGCTTGAATTTCAAAGGTTTCAGTTGACATGGTGATTTTGCTCGTTGGATGGATCAAATGGCCAATAAATCAATGTATAAAATAAGTCGTGTATACATTATCGCTAGCTTTTGCCCCCGAATTCGTCCGTGCCCTCTTTTTCTTAGGTGAAAACATTTATTCAAACTTTATTGCTCACTAGCTCAGCCCGCAACTTCCTACGTAATTTTTTTATTTGTAAACCGATTGGAATGAAGCTTGCTACAATATATCAGTGGAAACCATTTTCAAATCGGCTAAATCATTTTTGGGATTAGCGTGAACAAACGCACAGACAGACAAAAATTCTAAAAACTGTTTTTTTTTTTACTTCGGTAACATAAATACATTCTTTTTTTGAAAAAAAAAAAAAAAAAAATTATGTGCAGACACAGCTCGCTTACGATTTTATTATATTTATAGGACTAGCTGAATCCGCAACGCGTGGTATTCGGTATAGCGCGTTACTATTTTATTTGTAAACAGATTGGAACGAAACAAACACTAAACGTTACGGGAAGCTTGCTCCAATACATCAGTGAAAACCGCATTCAAATCGGTTAAGCCGTTTCCGACATTTGCGTGCAGAAGCGCACAGACATTCAAAAATTCTAAAAACTATTTTTTTGACCTCGGCAACATAGTTGTACGTGTACAAATTGTTTTTTTGAAACAAAAAAATAATAATGCACAGACTATATGTTTTGTGAAAAGTTGAATTTTTAATTTTTATATTCAGATTATTGCTCGCGAACTGCATTTGTTTTGTGGATGAAAGGTACCCTATGTAATTTTCTGTATCCCTGACAATGTGTGTTTCATAATGATCGGTTGAGTAGTTAAGGCGTGAAAGTGTAACAATTACACATTTTTGGCGGCCCGTTGGATGAGTGGCAAGAATGCTTGCCTAACGTCTCAGGGGCCCCGGGTTCGATTCCCGGCGGGGTCAAGTTTGGAAATTTTAATGTAATTTTCAAAATTGACTCTGGTCTGGATTTGAAAAGTAGTGGTAGGGCACACTGCGTTTCGCAGTCATTTGGGCAGCCCGCCTGGCGGCAGTGACCACCCCCTTACAGAAGACCACCGTGAAATAACAGCATATACGTGCTGTTGTGTTTCGGTGAGTGAGTAAGGGATGCCAGAGCCCATTTCCTTATCCCCTCCTAATCCCTTATCCTTAATCCTACTGTAGTCGGCAGCGCACTTGCAGCACCTGTAGCGTTGCTTGTGTTATGGGCGACGGTAGCCACCTACCATCAAGTGGGCCGTCAGCCTGTCTGTCGACATAACATTAAAAAAAAAAAAAATTCAAGGAAAAACTCTGAAAACACTTAACAAATGTTACGTTGGCATCTTGTTTTGAATCTTATATGTTATTTAATAAGATTCAAAATCAAATGGCACATCTTATTAAGGCAAACGGTTAACTCTTTTTGAATTCGCCAAACTCCCACGAAATAATTATCAGGCTTCCGTGGTTACGTTTACGTACGAACACCGCACAATGCCAGGAAATGTGTGGCATTTGTCAGGGCTGGCAACCGATTAAATGTGTTATATCATTATTTGTGGCATTTGTCAGGGCTGGCAACCGATTAAATGTGTTATATCATTATGTGTGGCATTTGTCAGGGCTGGCAACCGATTAAATGTGTTATATCATTATGTAGGGTTGACGCGCGGATCTGGTGTACCTGTATTAATTTAAACGCTTTCCAATGTTTACCTCCATTCTGAGTTATCGATTTTGTTCCCCTACAGTTGCGTATTAATTTTAAATGATAGATCGTGTTGTGTTTCTGTTCGTGGACTGTGTTTAATTTGACATGGGTTATTTAGGTTTTGAACAATTATCATTAATGAACTGTTTGTATCATTTATAAATTTAATAATAGATTATTAAATTTATATTTCGCGGTTTTGCTGTTCTCGCAAAACCGCGAGAACAGCAATAGTTATAGTAAAATGTATCCATTACACCTTTTTGATGTTTTTTTTTTTTTTTTTTTTTATATTAGTCGACAGACAGGCTGACGGTCCACTTGATGGTAGGTGGCTACCGTCGCCCATGACACAAGCAACGCTACAGGTGCTGCAAGTGCGCTGCCGACTACAGTAGGATTAAGGATAAGGGATTAGGAGGGGATAAGGAAATGGGCTCTGGCATCCCTTACTCACTCACCGAAACACAACAGCACGTATATGCTGTTATTTCACGGTGGTCTTCTGTAAGGGGGTGGTCACTGCAGCCATGCGGGCTGTCCAAATGACTGCGAAACGCAGTGTGCCCTACCACTACTTTTCAAATCCAGACCAGAGTCAATTTTGAAAATTACATTAAAATTTCCAAACTTGACCCCGCCGGGAATCGAACCCGGGGCCCCTGAGACGTTAGGCAAGCATCCTTGCCACTCATCCAAGCTTCTACAACAAATCCTAAAGCTCTGAACTTACAGTACAGATGACGAGCGAAATCGCGGGCAACAACTAGTCAATAAAAAGTAGGTAGAAAGGAAATACTTAACTTAACATATGTTACCACGTTGTAACCTTATTTCTCTCAGCTCATACGTCAAAAAGCATTAGCACGTATTATATGGGAATGTGCCGTCGAGATGTTGACTGATGACTGAAAAAGCCGCTCACGAAACACCGTGTGCAGGTAGTATGTAAATTTTCTACCCCCTTCGGTTGTGGCTCATCGATCACGCTGTGGGCGCGACGTTTACAATGTTCGCAATAAAAAAAAAACTTTTCCATTTCTTCTCAAATGACGTATCAACTGTGTTTCTCTATTTCGGTGAAAAATACCGGATTCTTCAATTAGCGATGCAAAGTAGGTACTTTTCTTATGTTAAGATCTATCAGAAGCAGCCTGGATCCACCGTCGAGCCGCAGCCCTTATCAGGTCTGTCCACCACGCTGCATTTGCGGGTCCGTGGACCTTCCGATCTCAGCAGCCTTTGGCTCTCCTTGCTATGTGTCCTGCCCAGTGCCACTTCAACTTACTAATCTGCCGGGATATGTCGGTAACTTTCGTTTGTCTACGGATCTTGCAGTAACTCCAAGCACAGCTCGTTGAGGCACGTTAAGCTTTCTTACGAGGTCCATAGTTAGAGCCCACGTTTCAGCAAAATATGTCATTACTGACAACACACATTTGTCGAAAACTTTTTTTTTAAACACTGAGGAATTTTGGATATTTTTTTTTAATATTGTTACGTGCGGGGTGAGTCAAGCTGCCTTGTAAGGGCGAAAATGAACTATTTATTTCCACAAACCAAGATGACTTCCAAAAGGGCTAAACTTGTTCGATAAAACCGTTAAACTTGCCAAAAGTCGTGAATGATTCCCCTATGAATGAGTTGCTGGGTTACTGTCGCAGGTAACTTCCAAGAGCTCCGAAAAGTCGCTTTCGAATCGCATGCTATCGCAGAACTATGTCTCCCGCCCGTCACTCTCCTATTATATTTGGCGCCAAACGTCTCGATCTATTTCGAATTTACTAAAAATAAACAAGTATTGTAAACACGGAATTGTTCTTTCTATTCCGTTCGAGAATGATTTTTCTGTTGAATGTGAACTCTATGTTGTGAACATAAGTACCAATGTCCTTTGACACTAACCGAGAAGTGGCGTAACTGCTATCGATAGTGGGGAGCCTTCGAGATTTTCGACCGGCGCGAGTGCTTTTACCAGAATGTTCCATTGTTAGTCGTAACAATATTAGAAATGTAAAAGTAACTGTCTCTCTGTTACCATTTTACACCTTAACTACCAATCGATCACCTTTGCATATACGTTATCAGGGATAAAAAAAGGCCTTTGAGGCTGACCGGGATATTATTATTTTATCCCGAGGGATCATTTAAAAATAAAAATTCAACGCCCGTTAAAACTATAACAGCAACAAAGATTACGAAAAAAATTGCTCATATATTTTGGCAGGCGTTATATTTTTATAAGGGGCGAGGATGAGGTCACAGGCACTACGAGTCTTCTATATATTGGGTAATTATTCTCTTAGTTATATATGGAGAGGATAACAAGATGAGTGCGCAGACGAAAAACTGTATGAGAAAATTATACGCGATGGAAAATTCGTGCTTCAAGGAAACGAGATGGGGTTACGTTTTACAGCTTGGAATAAAAAGTAAATTGTGGTTACATACGTAATAATTCAAGTTTTTATCGTCACAGGAGAGAGCGTTTTGTGGAATTTCTAGAGAATTCGTGTGTTAAAAAATCGTTTTTTTTTTTGTTCTTCCAATACGTCGCAAAGGTGCCGCGGGAGATTTAGAATTTAGCCATTCAGTTTGGGAAATTGCTGTCGCCACCTGTGCCGGGTTTTGTGCGATATAGAAATATTTTTATTGCTCCTAATTCACTTTTGCAACGTTCAGAGCATACACAAGCGTGTTTCTAATTTGAAATTTTAAAAAAGCATTCGAGTCAAGTTTAATACAAATCAGTATATTTCTAACATATTTCTATTTCTACATGCATACGGCGGAAAAAAATAAAATGTCCAAATATAGTGGCCTCGGCGCCGAATATGGTTTTGTACCATTCGGAGTCGAGACACTCGGTCTGTGGGGCCCTGCAGCAATGAGCCTCTTCAAAGACATCTCGAAGCAGCTTATTGATGCGACGGGAGACCGAAGAGCTGGCACTTTCCTCGGCCAACATATTAGTTTGGTCATTCAACGAGGAAATGCTGCCAGCGTACTTGGTACAATGCCACAGGGTCCATTTTTATATTATTAGTTTTAATCCATTTAGTGTTAATTTATTTTTAAATTAGGTAATTTTAGTTTCAAAAACATTATTAACTTTTTTTTAAGAAAGTTCATTTAAAAAAATCGTAATATATATACAAAGAAATCTATATCTGTCTATATTAAATAAAGCCTCTAGTCAGCCTCTGTCTGTTTCTCCGCTAACTTCTTTTAAAGCACAACTGACTTTGATAAGGTTTTTACTAATGAAAAGAGCGACGGACGAGGAATAGGGACCGTGGCGCTCTGGTTTGTCAGAAAAATTTCAGATAATTTAGTAGCCAGTAGTGGCAGGGCACACATTTGGGCTGCCCGTCTGGCGGCAGTAACCACCCCCTTACAGAAAACCACCTTGAAATAACAGCACGTGTGCTGTTGTGTTTCGGTGAGTGAGTAAGGGATGCCAGAGCCCATTTCCCTATCCCCTCCTAGTCCCTTACCCTTAATCCTACTGTAGTCGCCAGCGCACTTGCAGCAGCTTTGGCGTTGCTTGTGTTATAGGCGACGGTAGCCACCTACCATCAAGTGGACCGTCAGCCTGTCTGCCAATCTTAAAAAAAATATAAACAGGTGTTATTTCTTTTTTTATTTTTCAACGCGGACGAATTCGTGGGCGCCAGCTATTTTTTATATAAAAAAATATTATTGATCAATGCTCATTTCAAAGCGGGTAAGTGGGTAAGTAGCGATCTTATTTCAAAGATTTAATTTCCAAAAGAAAGGAATAAATTATCGCTGAAGAGGTTTCTAAATGAGAATGTGGAAGAAATTCCAGCGAAAAAAAAATAGGCAGTTGGTAGGGAAGGAACCCCCTTTGTTCTAGCCTAGATACCGACTCGGGTAGTGGGGGCGTTGTGACCCCTACCCCCTCTGCATCTCCCCAGAGGCACTCAGACATTAGCTCTATCTCGACTCTTTACCCGTATTTCATTTTATAAAAGACTAGCTGAACTCGGCCACGCTTCGCTGCGACCCATACGGCGGCAGCGGCGTGCGCATGGGGCGCGCGGTACTGGACACTGCTTATATATAAATACTATTGATCGTAGCGTGATGTTATATAGCCTATAGCCTTCCTCGATAAATGGACTATTAAAAACAAAAAGAATTTTTCAATTCGAACCAATAGTTCCTGAGATTAGCGCGTTCAAACAAACAAACAAACTCTTCAGCTTTATAATATTAGTATAGATAAAATAAATCGCCCACAATTGAAGCAAACACATTGTCCACAAAATTAGATTTCATTATGATTATTCTGACGATCAATTCCCTAGTTTCGTATAGTGACGTCGTCCAAAACTCGATCACTTCACCACGTTACCCTTATTAATTTCGGCGTTAAAAGGCGAGGTCTTACCCTACCTTACCTTAAGTTACCGTTAAGGTAAGTTAACTTCAAATAGGAAATAAAAAATAATTGAAAACGTATTATATCGTCTTATATTTTTAGGAAGTAATAAATAATAAAAGGAACAAATTTGAGACGAAAATGCTTTTCGTGAATTATACTGCATCAACTTATGAAACTTAACTTTTTTTGCTATAAAATGTGGTCACGCCAAACAATTATTCGAAAGTGGACTGTATTTATTCGTTGTGGTACGTGCAATCGAAGGAATAGGAACAATGGAATCTTCCACTTACCTCTTTCCCTAGTCCTCCAACGGCGAATATCTACAACGGGCCCCTCACCTTCAGAGTCCTGATGCTCCAGCACTTTCACCGCCTTTTTCAATTGCAGTCGCGAAGCGGAAAGTGTGACCAAATAGCTATTCACAGCACAAATGTTCGATACACATATAAACGGATGCGGATGATATAATTAATCTGAACTCGCGATCGAGATCGGCGGGTTTTTTTGTGTACTTATTTCAGACCGGGAGGCGTAAAATATATGGCCGGTTGTTTTTTGCCTGCAATGCGTAAGTTACAGATAGGGAATGGGTATGTGGTGAAAGCAAGACAGCACATACCACAGCGAACCACTATCCATCGATCAAATTGACAATTGGCGTCAACAAAATGTATTTTTTCTAAGCAGGTGCTAATGTCGTCTAGATAATCCAAGCAGCCCAATTGCAACTGCTCTGCCGACCTTGATTGGATAGAGGATATTATGGGATATGGAGCAGATTAGGGAATGGGCCCCTATTACTCATAGAGCCCATTTCCTATCACTACTAGTGTCAGCAGCTCAATTGCAGGACCTGTGGCGTTGCTCGCGTTATAGGCAACGACCATCAAAAAGCCACCAACCATCAAAAATATCTTAATTCGCGATGTTTTTGATAACTTTAAAATTGAAAATAATTGCCATCATCTGGCAAACGATCGCAACATACAGTTACATTACGGGTTACAACGGTACCAATGGGAGAATTGAAACAATAGGCGCTATTCAAACTTGTGGGAGAGTTTTCTAAACGAAAATTTACTATGACATTCATTCACACAGTTATGTATGTAATGGTGCGCGACGCAAATACAATTAAGTATACAATCTTTCATATATATTAATATATATATATATATATATATATATATATATATATATATATATATATATATATATATATATATATATATGAAATCGAGGTAGCGCTTGACCACTATCTCACCTGATGTGAGGTGCAGATGTGGCCGAAGGTGGACCACGCTTACCTAGTAAATGCCCATTTACCCTAGTTTTGAAGACCCCGAGGTTGCAGTTCTGTGGGAACACAGACGCAGGCAATGAGTTCCACTCCTTAGCAGTTCGAACAAGGAAGGTGGAACTGAAACGCTTTGTTCGTGATCGAGGTACGTCGACCACGAAGGGATGAAACCCCTGCCCACGTCTAGTGGTCCGCAAGTGGAACGGTTCCGGTTGGATTAATTCGTACAGTATAGATGCACACTCTCCATAGTGTAGACGATAGAAAATCGATAGGCACGCTACTTTTCGGCGATGCTGCAGGCTTTGAAGTTGGGAATCCAAAATTTAATTGTAGTATATGAATTATCAAAGACTAGTCGAATACGTAACAGAACTAGCAACCAGCTCTGTTTTGCACGGATGCCATTTATTTATTTATTTTTTCAATTTATCTACACAAACTGATATGTAATGTATATACAAAATAACTCTATATTAAAACTAAAAATTAATATTAATATAAAAACTAAAAAGCTAACCTAATCTTCTCTATATATAAAAATGAATCCCCATTTCCCTTGGTCACGGCATCACGCGTGAACGGGTAGACCGATTTTAATTCGGTTTTGACTAATGGAAAGAGGAATAAACGGGGAATGTTCTTATATATAAAAATTGCATCCCGGGCGAAGCCGGGAGCGGAACGCTAGTAACTTATAAAAGTTCAAATATTCAAAAGAGAAAGAACAAATTTATCATAATATACGAGTATCATCACATTTAGTTTGATAATTTAATGTCACGTTTATAAGGAAACATATGAATATCTCGGATTGCACTACTGAATGATTAATGTTTGCTTTGATACATGCTCGCAACCATTTTACGACCCCTGGGCCACGCCCCAGTTACGTATTACCTTCAAAAAATTCAAAGAGAAACGTTGAATTTATTCACAGAAGAAATTAAATTTACAATATTATTCTATATTATTTACCTAGTACCTAGTGAATCTAGTAAAGGCAGGGCACACTGTGTAGTCTAAAGCTGGGCGAGCTCTAGCGACAGTCACAACCCGCCTTATAAGAGATTTGCGTTTCGGTAGGTGAGTAAGAGATTCCCGAATTAATTTAATCTCCCCTATTTCATCCTTATCCTATCAATATAGGTAAGATACTTACAACCGCTATGGAATTGCTCGTGTTAATAGAAAATGGTGGTCCACTAGCATCAATTACATAAAAAAAAACTATACACTTATTGAAAACAAAAAAAAAACCTATTTGCGTATAGCTATATCTTCGCGTATGTTCTTATTGGACTATTCGCAATGGGTTTAAAAACAATTTCTGTTCAATTTACTCTATTGAAGATTTAAATTTAATTGATCTATTGATGGATGAGTTTGTGATGATATTTGCTACTTTATCTATATTTATACCTATAATAAAATCGTAAACGAGCTGTGGCTCTAGCATGAGTTTACGATACTACACTCGCTAGCGAGAGCGTAAAACATTTATATGGAAAATTGATAATTTGACATTGACAGTTCACGATTTCCCATACAAAAGTTTTACGTTCTCGCTAGCGAGTATAGTATTGGTGTAGTATCGTAAACTCATACTAGAGCCTCTGTAACATTAAATAACATTAAATATTTTAAATATTAAAAAAAAAAAAAACAATTTATAAACGTTATACTTATGATACAGAGGTCAAAAAAATAGTTTTTAGAATTTTTGTCTGTTTATCTGTGCTTTTGCGCACGCTAATCTCAAAAACGGCTTAACCGATTTGAATGCAGTTTTCACTGATGTATTGTAGCAAGCTTCCCGTAACATTTAGTGTTTGTTTCATTCCAATCGGTTTACAAACAAAAAAGTTACGCATACCCAATAACGAAGTTACGGGCTCAGCTTCACACATAAAAAACGTTTCCCGATAAAACTTTGCACGCGGATATATTATTTATTTGTTTAGTATTAAATCTAACTGCATTAAATATTTTACTAGTAGGTATATTAAAAACAATATTTAAATTGTTAGAATTAGTATCTACTAGATTTAAAAGAATTAAAGTTTATTATCATGAAAGTACGTACAAAAAAAGGACAAAAAGAAAACAATAGTACCAGTATAATTTTATATCCGCCTATGTGCGTGGGGTGAGTGAGTGAGTAAAGTGAGTGGGTGCGTGGGGTAAATGAGTGATTAAGTGATTGAATGAGTGAGCGAGTGAGTGGGTGGAGTGAGTGGGCGGGGTGAGTGAGTGATATAGTGAGTAAATGAGTGAACGAATAAACGAGCGAATGAATGAGCGTGTGAGTGAGTGAACGAGTGAGTTAATGAGTGACTGCTTGCGTGCGTGCGTGCATGTGTGTTTTCTCATTGATTATGACATGGATAAAAAATTGGATACATGCGTCTGTCCTTAACTGTTATTCTATACTGATAGTATACTGACCAACTGATGATAGGCAGCGCCGTCGCTTATTAATACAAACAATACAATACAATACAATACAATACAATACAATACAACAAAGTTGGCGAATTACTTTTTTAAAAAATAGTTATTTAATTTTTTTTTTTTTAATATTTATCACTACATTCTAATTTCTTTTTCTTATCTTAGTTTAGTTATCTCTTTAATGAAAACATGGTTCTTTAGGCCTATTTGTACTTTATTATAATATATAATTTAGTTTTATATATGGCTGTATGTAACCTGAATTAAATAAATAAAAAAAAAACAGAGGATAAGGGATAAGGCTTTGGCATCCCTTAGTCATTCAACGAAACACAACAGAAAACATAGTTTTATTTCACGGTAGTCTTCTGCAACTACTGCAGACAGGATATCCAGTTGACTGAGTTAACTTACCAAAATTAACTTTGGATAACTTTTTATTACAATCTAATGTGTGCGTCCAAATTGTAAATAACACATTATTTAACATTGTTGTATATCATTGCAATAAAACAATGTTATTTCTAAAGCGTCTCGGTTGTCTCGGTTGCGTAATGAGTGCCTAGCCTTACTAAAGCTTCTTCTAGAAGTCTGTTTATTCGTCAATAAAAAGTAGTTTCCTATTTTTACGTCGAATTTGTACACAAATTTCCTTGACAGTGTATGTAGTTCTTACTAGAGTTAGAAAATAACAAAACAGGTTTGAATCCACTGGGAAATCTGTAACAGACATGTTAATACCTTAGCGTTATGCCGAGCGTATACAGACGCTATGTTAATATGTTCTGTATATAATAATATATACAAGTTCTTATATCTTTTGTAAGTCTAACATTACATTTAGAGAAGCTCACTGAGCCATCTAGCCATCTAGTTCTTGATAAATGCATATATACTTATTATACTTATTGACGGCCCGTTGGATGAGTGGCAAGGATGCTTGCCTAACGTCTCAGGGGCCCCGGGTTCGATTCCCGGCGGGGTCAAGTTTGGAAATTTTAATGTAATTTTCAAAATTGACTGGTCTGGATTTGAAAAGTAGTGGTAGGGCACACTGCGTTTCGCAGTCATTTGGGCAGCCCGCCTGGCGGCAGTAACCATCCCCTTACAGAAGACCACCGTGAAACAACAGTATATACGTGCTGTTGTGTTTCTGTGAGTGAGTAAGGGATGCCAGAGCCCATTTCCTTATCCCCTCCTAATCCCTTATCCTTAATCCTACTGTAGTCGGCAGCGCACTTGCAGCACCTGTAGCGTTGCTTGTGTTATAGGCGACGGTAGCCACCTACCATCAAGTGGACCGTCAGCCTGTCTGTCGACATAACATAAAAAAATCATAATAATAAAACATGTATGCCTGTTTTAATTTGATGTTGTAAGTAGATGTGATTTTTTTAAAATTAAAGTTGGGTTTGCTCTTGACCAGCATCTATCCATGTAGGAAGGATGAGGCCGACGATGGAGCGAGCTCACCCCCCAGACGCCTATTCACTCGAACCTTGAAAAGATTTGGGTTGTATGAGCTCGGAAATACGGAAGCCGGCAGGGAGTTCCAATCCTTAGCAGTGCGCATTATAAAAGATGTTTTAAAGCGCTTGGTCCGAATTAGAGGAATTTCGACAAGGCGAGGATGGTAACCATCCGTACGTCTGCATGTCCGATAGAAGAAAGGGGAACGCGGTACGATCTCATGCAGCTCTCGAGCACACTCTCCGAAGTACATCTCATAGAATACACACTATCTTTGAATCTTGTGGTTGTATGTTTAAATGTTTCTTTCTTCTATTATACTTTTATCTAATATCTATTCTATACTATATAATAAAATCGTAAACGAGCCGTATTTGTACATACATTAATTTTTTTTTTCAAGAAAGCAATTTATACACGGTCAAAAAAATAGTTTTTAAAATTACTGTCTCTTTGTCTGTGCGTTTGTGCACTCTAATCTCAGAAACGGCTTAACAGATTTTCACGTGGTTTCCATTGATGTATTGTAACAAGCTTCCGGTAATATGTAGTTCATTCCAATCGGTAATTTGTTTCATTCAAATCGGTTTACAAAAAAAAGGTAGGTAAATTTAAAGAATCATGTCCAACATTTTTTTTATAAAAATGCAATAAAATAACTCTTCGGTAAAAACGATGATGATTGAAAGTTTATATAAAAGTTAAAAATAGTAATTTTAGATGATTTTTAGTGTTCAAGTTGATCTCAAATCTATGTGACCAGTCATATTAAATAGGGTTAAGCTTAGGCTGGGGTACGTTATATATAATAAAATCATTCTTTGCCTACTATGCCTTTGTACACGCTGATCTCAGAAACGGCTTAACCGAATTTTCATGTGGTTTCCACTGATGTATTGTAGCAAGCTTCCGGTAATATTTAGTGTGTATTTCATTCCAATCAGTTTACAAACAAAAAAGTTAGGCGTTATTCCGAATACCAAGCGAACTAAGTCGGGGGCGCAGCCGCTTTAATATACCTACTTAATATACTTGTAAAGAAACTTTGTATGTTTCTCTAATTTTAACTATTATTCTCATTATATACGTTCTATGAAGTATAAATACTTCATAGAGGTACCTATGTAATGGTGGCAGTCAACAAGTTAAAGAAGATGATTGTCATTGTCTTGTCATTAATTGTAAAAAAATAATGTATAAAGTTATAACAATAAATAAATTTATAAATAAGATACTTACATAAATGAATAATAGACTTTAAATGTCGTTTTATAAGACTATTTAAAAGTTATAAATAAATAGACTTGCGTTGCTCTGTAAACAAAGTTTAATATATTAATATTTACACAAAATCGAATATTTACATGATTGATATACATACAAAAATAAAATAAAATAATTTACCTAAGAACCATTTCTTGTGAACTCTTTGTTTATCTGTGAATGATTCTACTTCTTATCACCTATGTTCTAGAAAGTTGCAATTAATCCGATATTTACGACCTCAAAGTTACCATAATAATATGTAGCAGACAAACTCGTGCAAAGTCGGTGTCTGTTTCTAGTCATTACAAATAATTATGTCGAATGATATTTCAGCCGTTCATTCGTTGTGTCCCATATGACAAACATTACTTTGCTTCGTATCTCTTCGTGCATTAATCTTGTTAAGCTGAGTTCAGACTATCGTGTTACGTCATCCGTACACATCTCGTGACGAAAGTTGAGGGCAAAATGTTTTACTACAAAAACGGGAGATTCTCAAAAGATATTTAAATTATTCTATAACCTACAATAAAACTCTATAATAGTAAAACATCTATACTTTGTTAGTTATCGTTTATCTATACCCTTAGTTCCCAAAGTAGCCCTGAGGCTCTAGTATGAGTTTACGATACTACACCTACACTCGCTAGCGAGAACGTAAAACTTTTGTATGGGAAATCGTGAACTGTCAATGTCAAATTATCAATTTTCCATATAAATGTTTTACGCTCTCGCTAGCGAGTGTAGTATCGTAAACTCATGCTAGAGCCACTGGACCAAAAATAGTTTTAGAATTTTTGTCTGTTTATCTATGCTTTTGTGGACGGCTTAACCGATTTGAATGTGGTTTTGACTGATGTATTGTATCATTTACGGGTCCACGGGTGACTCGACGGAGGTTCTACGTTTGCGTGACAAAAAATGGGGGTTTACAATTCGTAAGCGGAGGTCCACGAAAAATTATCTGTTTTCGATAGTGAAGAACTAAAATGTTGGCTTGACTTTGCCTATCAATGCAGGCAGATAAATTTTAAGAAGCTACTGTTACTTGTAAGAACTTGCATCTTCCATATTCAGTACAACGTGTCAAGACTTGCAAAGTATAGTTGGATGGAATCACTTTTTTGATTGGTCAACTTTTACTTTTTTGATGTCCACTCACAGAACTTTTCTCACTTATTTAATTTAGAAAACTCCCCATTCGTGGTTGGAACTCAGCCGCAACGCTAATTTCCATAGTTAGATCTAATCTTCACACTTTTGGTCAAGTTTTGGGAATATGGTAGAAATGTACCTGCAGGGGGTCCACCGGAACCAGCTAAATTTCGAAAGTGGTCTATGAAAAAATTCTGGGAACTTCTGATCTACTGTACCTACTGATATACTTATTTTATCATCACACAATTGAAATGTGATATTATTTACCTTGCAGAAGATCACCGTGAAATTACAGCATAATATGTGTGCTGTTGTGCAAGTTGAAGTGGCAAGGTCAGGACACATAGTAAGGGAGACGACGGCCGCTGGGGCCGAAAGGTTCTCGAGTGGAGACCACGGACCTGCAAGCGCAGCGTGGGACGTCCACCACAAGGTGGCCATATGACCTGAAAAAGGCCGCGGGTCAACGACGGATCCAGGCTGCTTCTGACCGCTCCTTTTGGATAATTAGTGGGGAGGTGAGTGTGAACGTCCTAAGGCTGAAATGATGACTATTGAATTTTATTTCTACTCTTAAGCAGCAGCCGATATCTGTTCTGTCGCAATCCATGACCCAAGTACGCCATTTTAAATGTTCCCTATAAATACTAATTAGACAAAGAGGAACATATGTTTTATAATATCACCCAAGTGCATCGAATGTACACGCAGCCTTATACTCGTACAACATCCATTTCCTTCTAGCGTCTGCCCGCGACACATTTCATAAAATTTGGTATTACTATAATCATTATTTCGGTTTTCGTGCTTACATTATTGTGACATTTTATGAATAGTTATGTAACCCCAGAATGTATACCCATTCATTTGAAAATATACTGAAAATATACATGTAATAAAGTATAATTTCCAAATACAATTTATTTATTGAAACTAAAGTGGCAGGCAGCAACTCTATACGCTCTGTTCTAGGGTTCCCGGGTTCGATTCCCGGCAGGATCTTTTCAAATTTGGCTCTGGTCTGGATTCGGAAAGTAGTGGCAGGGCACACTGCGTTTTCGCAGTCATTTGGGCAGCCCGTCTTGCGGCAGAACCACCCCCTTACAGAAAACCACCGTGAAATAACAGGCATGCGTGCTGTTGTTTTTCGGTGAGTGAGTAAGGGATGCCAGAATACATTTCCCTTATCCTTAATCCTACTGTAGTCAGCAGCGCACTTGCAGCAGCTTTAGCGTTGCTTGTGTTATAGGCGACGGTAGCCACCTACCATCAAGTGGACCGTCAGCCTGTCTTCCGAAGTTAACATTTAAAAAAAATACAAACAGTTAGTAATTATTACAATTATTTTTAAATGTTAAGGTCATCACATAGGCTGACAACACAGATGCTGAAAGAGAGCTGCCGACCAGTTACTGCCGCCAGACGGGCTGCCCAAATAACTACGAAACGCAGTATGCCCTGCCAATACTTAAATTAAATCAATTAATAATTAATTAATTAATTAGTATAGGTATTTAAGTAAAGACCATTGTCACTCGTATAACGCAAGAAGAATCTGTCCTTATTAAATAGGCATTCCAACCTTTTACGTGTAATAGTGACTTGTTATGTCTAATGTCAAAACGATATAGTATTTGTTTCTGTGATATAAGAAAATTGTCTCTTTGGCATTTTTTTAATGCTTTTTATTTAGTACATATATTTATTTTGAAAGTGTTTTTTGGTTATAAAAAATGGGCATTTTATCTTGTTTACCGAAAGTTAATAAATGTTGTTTTTGCCTCACTTTAAGGACGGGGTGTATTGTCATAGCAATTTTAGAGTTATTAGAAAATGCAAGTGTGAGTATGTACGGATTATCGCAGTTAGAATTATATTAAATATATATACTAGCTGTTCCACGCGACTCTGTCTGCGTCTCTTTATAAAATACTAGCTGAACTCGGCCATGCTTCGCTGCGGCCCATACGGCGGCAGCGTGCGCATTGGGCGCGCGGTCCTGGACACTGCTTATATATAATACTATTTATCGTAGCGTGATGTTATATAGCCTACAGCCTTCCTCGATAAATAGACTATTCAAAACAAAAAGAATTTTTCAATTCGAACCAGAAGTTCCGGAGATTAGCGCGTTCAAACAAACAAACAAACAAAGAAACAAACTCTTCAGCTTTATAATATTAGTACAGATTACTAGCTGATAATAGCTTTCTGTAGGTGAAAGAATTTTTAAAATCGGTCCAGTAGTTTTTGAGTTTATTCACTACATACATACATACCTATATACAAATCTTTTCTCTTTATAATATAACCGTTTAAGAAAGGAGTTCGTAACACAACCAATTTTTATTATAAAAAATACTGATATAGAATTTGAAATAAAATTAGCATAAATACTGTGGCTACCTGGCGGCAGTAGCCATCTTCTTACAGAAAAGCGTATTAGTATTTCGGAGCGAAAGTAAGGTATACCAGAATCCATTCTCCTATCCAAACCTTGAACTTTATATACATCAAGATTGGAAGCGCACTTAGATCCCTCCTGATATTTCTTGAGTTTATAGACAATTAGCGACCCGGCCCAAGTTTCTCATGTATTTTTTTATGTAAGTTATACATACAAACATATGAGTTGTGGGTTTCCGGGATGATGGCCCAGGTCTGTTGGAAATTCTTCCAAACGTTTCGTGAAATTAAGCGAAATTAAGCGAGCGATAAAACCGAGGAGAAACAGGACTAATGCCGAAGACAAAAACCCAGATAAAGGCAGAGCATTCCTCCCATATATTAAAGGAGTAACGGATCGCATAGGAAAAATGTTACAGAGGAGATACATCAAGGCCATATATAAGCCCACGAGCCAAATCAGAAACCTGCTCGGTTCAGTTAAAGACCCAAAGTATCCATTATCCTCGAAAAGTGCAGAAGTGAAGTGCAGTGATGTGATGTACTTTTTCTTCTAACACGGACTACACCACTGAGTATGTCAACCGCAGTTGTTGACGAAACGTTTGGAAGAATTTCCAACAGACCTGGGCCATCATCCCGGAAACCCACAACTCATATGGATACCGGCCGAGAAAACCTACATTCTACTATTATACATACAAACCTTCCTTGTTTATCTGTCTTTCCATTAGTGAAAACCGTATCAAAATCCCTATCAAAAAGTTAACCTGAATGCCATCTTTTAACATTAAAATTTAATAAAAAAATACAATTTAAACACTTACGAGTTAATTTTAGTTACTGCTGCTTTACAGATATATCTTTATAAAGATGATTTTCTGACAAAAGAATGTGCCAGCGATAATTCTTTACCAGCCGTTGTTAGTAGTACCGCTTACAAAATTCATATGGTTGTGGCTGCGGTAGGAATCATAGCCGCCATTGTTTACATGTATGGCGTTATCAAGGTACGTTTCTATTGCTATGTTGCTAAAATCCTAAGCTATATAAATAATCACTGCAATAAAATTACGCTTAGTTTATAAGTTACTTACACATTCATGTTTTAAGATGAAGTCTACGCGAAAGAAGTCACGACAATAATTAATTACATTTAGTAAAAAATGTATTAATTATTTATTAGTGTTTAGCAAGCAGTAAGAATATTTAGTAACCAAAAAGTGTTAAGGCGACGCGTTGGAAATTTTGGTGGCAGGGATTTAGATTTTTCTCAGCAATGACAAAACATATGAAAGTGATGTTTTTGGTAATCTGTTTCTTCATGTGTCAGTTGGATTACACGATTGGTAAACTTTTATAACAGACAAAAAAAATTCAAATAAACCTCGTTTAAAGGACCAATTTATACCTCCAAATTTTCTATGTAAATTAGTATAAACATACACTTTAATTTTGCAGTTGTATTTCTTAAAATACATTATAGTTTTTTTAATAAAAATAGTTTTGTCGCATACGACCTTACGATATTCGTTTTTGTATGCAATCAGAGCCGTATTAATTGTTTATCGTTGCGTCGTCGCCTTAAGGTCAAGAAGGTGATTTACCATCATCCACACTGGTATGAACGATCAGTTTCCTAACCTTCAAACTGGATTGAATAGTGTGAAGATTAGTAAATGTATTTCCTAACAATCACACCAGTGTGACAGAGCGGTGTGAAGGTTAGTTGGTCGCGAAATTTTATACAATACTGAAACGTCTTACTTTGCCTGACTGAAATAGTTTATATAGTCTCTATATGGAAGACCAACTCGGCCACCATTAAATAGGAGGCTCTGTAGTAGCATTTTATTTCTGTTGATTTCATGAACTACGCCAACCAATCATATCAAACACCAATGCTATACAAGTGCCATTCTGACTAATGTATAAAACCATTATATCTCTGTCCCCTCATCAAGGGGCTTTGCACGCACGCCCGCCTGATGGCAAAGCAATACCCGCTATCGGCCCTCTTCGCAGATCGCTAGCTAGACCACCCTTCGGGTATACACAAAGACACCACCCCCCAATGGACCTGCTCGTATCCGCGAGCAGCGAATGGAAGCCGCGGCAGAAGGCTAAACAGCCTAGTACCGCAACCCAATCCTTGACTGGGTCTAGAAAATCGTACAGAGTTTTTCAGTTACCTCTATTCCTCATTATATGATTCTATGTGGGGTCATTTGCTCTACGTGCCATTAAACTTTGGAATGCATTGCCTTTGATCATTAGACAATCTAAATGTATTCAAAAAAGCACTCAAGACACATTTTCTGTCAAACTGAAGACTACTTTATTTGTTTAATTTTTATATGTAGGTTTATCTTTTAATATTTATATTTATTAATCTATCTTATTAATATTTGTTTATATTCAATTTATGTACTAAAATAGTATTTAGTTATTAAGTAGTTATGAATGTAAGTTTATGATGACCTTACCATGACTTTTACCACCCACATTGTTTTATTTTTCATATAATTTTCCTTACCCTAAAGTTGCCTGGAAGAAATCGCTATAAAGCGATAAGGCCGCCTTTTGTACTATTGCTTGTTGTTTCTTTCTTTTTTTTAATTCTTTTTTATGTATTATAGTACAAATAAAGAGTTTCAATAATAATAATTATTATCTGTATACAAAGAAGACAAGGCCAGAGGGCGCTTGTACCATATATGTACTTAATATTGCTAGTCCCCGTAAGTGGCAGCGTTGCCGAACAAGAGAGACAGCAACTACATATTTTCTCTCATTCCTTGACACTTGACGAGTTATGCGCATGCGTGGGTGAAGCCCTCATCTCTCGCAGCTTATAAGATGCTTTATAAGGTAGTTCTCGGACATCCGCACAACGTTCGAAGTCTTCATGAGGGAGACAGACATATATATGTCTGCACCGTTCGTCGTCATCTTTTTCAAGACCCCTACTAGCAATATAGGAGTATTAAGTATATGGCTTGTACACAGTTAATCTCGTCTATTATAGTTGTGGCTTGGTTTCGTTGGTTCTAATTTTACGGTGATCTTCTGTAAGGGGTGGTTACTGAAGCCAAATAGAATGAAGTGTAGTTACCAACCATTACTTAACTAAAATCAAGTTATAACAAGCCTTGGGCACAGTATAAACATGTATACAGTATGGAAACGAAACCTAGTTGATAAAATAATTACCTACGCTCCATTGAAGCAATAGGGTTGTCGCTTTTCTCTATATTGTTGTTTTATTAAAACATTAATTTGTGTTATATAATGATCAATCAATCGAATAACTAGTTTACAAATAAAAGTTAAATAGGTGTCATGGCGTCGCTTAATCTTAGAAAAATACGATAGTTTAAAATACGGAAAACAGTTTAATATTGACACATAACAACTTGTAGATCTTTTCTTCTGTAATCTTTAACTTGTCGTTACGGCTTAACCTTTTGGCGTACGCGAGTCGCGGTTGGATGAATACGTTTCGTGCGCTCTTTGTAGCTGGCGCGCGGCAGGCGCCGCAGATAGCGCGAGAGCAAGGCTCATGACTTCATGAGCGGTTGTTGTCGGGTGTTTGTCACGCATTTTCGGGTTGAACCGTACCTAAGATACCTTTTTATTATTTATTTATTTATTTATTTATTATTACATGGCCTCCAACGAGGCAGGCACCGAAAAAAATACACAACAAGGAACAGGAACAAATAACATGGCAGATAAATCCATAAATTACTTCATAAATTACAAATTATTCACTGAAAAATACTTTCGTCTACTACGACTCGTTCGGAATTCCTTATTATTAAATTTGATAGTGTAAAATATTCTCACTCTTATGAACAGCTTTTTTAAGTAAACTATTGGGAAACAAGGACAGGGTACTATACAATCAATTTTGTTTAATTGTTTGTAAATTATCCATGTCGAAAAAGTTGATAATTTCTTGCAGCCGCCATCTTGGATTTGCATTTCGACAGCACTATTGGTTTCAACACCCTCGAAAACCATGAAAACGACACCCAAGTCAAAATAGTTGATAATTTTATAGTGAAACGCTTCTATATATTTGTACTCTTTAATTTAGGTCGACACGAACATGTATACAATATAATTACAAATAATTAATATCACGATACGAATGATTATTCTATAAGTTATATGTGAGGTATTCACGACCGAATCGAGAGCGCAACCGACATGCATTCGCCGTTAGTGCCTTGGATCGAATAATAGACGAGCGTGCGCGATTTTTCAGACTGCCTCACGGCAACAATGCATCGTAATGCGCTTGCGACGAATAGGTACTTGGCGTTCGCGAAACAAGCGGTGCACGTCGGTTTTGCTTGGGTAATTAATATTTTTTTAATGTAATGTTTTAAATTGTAAACTAAAACTATTAATGTACCCTACACTACTCCCCCGCTGAGACCGAAGGTTACTGAGGTCGATAGTAGTCTGGGAAACGTACAGTTCGGCCAGATCTGGTCTTCCTTTCTGGAACTGGAGCAGTTGGGATGGTGCTGGTAGCTGCAGAACCCGTCAAGGTATCTTCTCGAGTCATATGAGCGGACTTCAGGCGATCTATGGATACGGTTGTTTCTCTGTTCTTGATGACAATTTTGAACGTTTTCTTCCCCCTTTCTAGGACCTTGTAGGGACCGGTGTATGGTGATTCCAGTGATCGTCTGGCAGCGTCCTGCCGTAGGAAGACGTAGTCTGCAGTAGCCAGGTCTTTGGGTATGTAGAAGGTTTTCGTCCCGTGTCTACTTGCAGGTTTTGGAGCTAGTTTTGCCATGTGAAGACGGAGTCGGGATGCGAAATCAGTGACGTCGTGAGCTGCGTCGGAAGGTAAGAAAAACTCACCCGGCAGTCTTAGAGGCTCACCATAGACAAGCTCTGCTGCCGAAGCTTTAACATCTTCTTTCCAGGCGCTGCGAACCCCCAGGAGTACCAGTGGAAGAACTTCCGTCCAACTGGCATTCTGGTGGCACATGATGGCTGCTTTCAACTGGCGGTGGAGCCGTTCGACTATACCGTTGCAAGCAGGGTGGTATGCCGTGGTTGGTTTGTGCTGCGTACCCAGGATGGCGGTGATGGTGCGGAAGAGCTCGCATTGAAATTGGCGACCTCTGTCCGTAGTGATGCGGTGTGGACAGCCGAAGCGAGACACCCAGCCAGCGATGAAAGCGCGGGCGCAGGTCTCCGCCGTGATGTCGAGAAGAGGATATGCCTCAGGCCAACGAGTGAAGCGATCGATGGCTGTGAGACAATATCTGAAACCATAAGAAATTGGCAATGGTCCTATAATGTCCAGGTGGACATGCGAGAAGCGCTGGGAAGGAATGGGAAAGGTAGAAGTGGGTGATTGGGTGTGCCGGTAGATTTTGTTTCTTTGGCAATCTGTGCATTCACTGGCCCACTGCCGGCAATCTTTCTGAGCTCCTGGCCAAATAAATCTTTCAGTGATAAGTCTTGCAGTTGCTTTTGCACCCGGGTGGCTCAATCGGTGTAATGCATTGAACACTGGTTTTCGGAAGGCTGCTGTCACGTATGGGCGTGGCTTTGGAGTAGAGACGTCGCAGTAAACATCTGTATCAGAGTCTGGTGCTTTGATCTTCCTCAAGTCTAATGCTGAACCATTTTGTAGCAACTGTTGAAGTTCTAGATCTGAGTCTTGTGATTCTGCTAGTGCTTTAAAATCTACAGTTGTACTGATTTCTTCTATGCGAGAGAGTGCATCCGCTACAACATTCTGGTTTCCTTGGATGTACTGTATATCCGTCGTAAACTGGGAAATGTAATCCAGGTACCGGAACTGTCTCGGAGAACATTTTTCGCGGTTGTGTGAGAAGACGTAAGATAACGGTTTGTGATCTGAGAAAACCGTGAATGGTCTTGCTTCTACCATGTGGCGGAAATGGCGAATTGCATCATAGACAGCTAACAGTTCGCGATCGTATGGGCTATACTTTCTTTGAGCTGAAGATAGGCGTCGTGAGAAAAATGCTAGTGGTTTCCAGGTGTTTCCGCATTTTTGCTGAAGTGCTGCCCCGATTGATGTGTCTGACGCGTCTGTGAACACAGCTAAGTGTGCGTCAGGTTCCGGGTGAGAAAGCATAACCGCGTCGGAGAGGCTCGACTTGCAGGTCTCGAAGGCTTCCAGCATTGGAGGAGTCATCACGATGCTCTGCGATCCTTTTGTTTTAGGGCCCGATAGGACGACGTTCAGTGGTGCTTGAAATCTGGCTGCTCCCGGTATAAAACGTCGATAAAAGTTGTACATTCCTAAAAATCTACGCAGTTCCTTGACCGTCGTTGGTGCTGGGTAGCTTAGAATCGCCTGTACTTTATCTGGTAGTGGTCTGATGCCCTCTGCACTCACTTCGTGTCCGAGAAATGTAATGTGTGATTTACCAAACTCACACACTGGTATTTATGAGCATACCATAATCTGCCAAGCGCTGGAACAGCTGTCGAAGGTGCTGGAGATGGGAAACCTCGTCCTGAGAAGCTAACAAAATGTCGTCCAAGAACCCGTAACAGAATGGTAGTCCTCTGAGCATCTCATCCATAAAACGCTGAAAAGTTTGCGCCGCATTTCGAAGCCCGAAAGTCATGTATGGGAATTCGAATAATCCAAATGGGGTAGTTATTGCGGCCTTCGGGATATCTGCTGCGTGGATGGGAATCTGGTTATACGCCTTGACTAAATCAATTTTTGAATAGACCTTTGTACCTGCCAGCTGCTGTGAAAAGTCCTGAATGTGGCGGATTGGATATTTGTCTGGTATGGTACGCGAATTAAGAGCACGGTAGTCTCCGCAGGGTCGCCAACCACTGTCTTTTTTGGGCGCTAGATGAAGCGGTGATGCCCACGAACTTTCAGATCTGCGCGCGGTACCGTTCGCCAACATCTCATCAAATTCCTGTTTGGCGATTTTCAGTTTATCCGGCGGAAGTCTTCTGGGTCGACTAGAGACGGGTGGACCTGATGTTGTTCGGATGTGATGCTCCGTTCCGTGCTTTATCTCACGTTGCTTTCCAGCTGGGCAAGTGATGGTGGGGTACTCACGGAGAAGTTGGTGGTACACTGTGTCTCCAGATACAGCCTTGATGGATGCGATATCTTTTGCGTCTTTATCAGGTTTCGCTGTCACGGAGAGTGATGTCAGCCCGTCGACTAAACGGTGGTTCCTCACGTCTACAAGCAAGTTATAAAATCTGAGAAAATCTGCACCTATTATTGGTTTAGAGACGTCGGCGACAACGAAACGCCAGGTGTATGCGCGGCGTAGACCTATGTTTAGCTGCAGATGAATCCAGCCGTATGTGGCAATTGCAGATCCGTTTGCCGCATAAAGCTGATAGTTGGTCCTCGCACGGATTTGATTTTGTGCAGTCCGAGGGTATACGCAAAGGTCTGATCCTGTATCGACGAGAAAAGCCATCTTAGTTATCCTATCCGTTACGAACAAGCGGCCTGGGCTGGATTGGCAGTCGTTAGCCGCTACTTCCGGCTGCCGGTCGCGTTTCCCTCTACGACAAATTTGCACGGTGTTGTACATCGCGTTGCTTTAGCGCCAAACCGGTTGTGGTACCAGCAGTGGTCCGGGTTGTACTGTCGTGGACGTGAGCGTGAACGACTTCTGCCTCGGAATGGTTGCCGTCGACTATTGCCATCTGACCTTGCCACATGCCCTTTCAGCGATGCCACCTCACGCGATAACGCCTCTATCTGATTTGCCATGTTGCTCAATGAGATTTCTGTAGATGCTGCTGCAACTACAGGTGCTGTCGGAGCTGCAACAATTTCATGCACGCGATCAGCCAGGTCAGCTACTGTTTCTAAAGATACATCCGTCTGTGACGCTATTATCGTTTGCACATTATGAGGTAGACGGCTAGCCCATAGTGTGCGTAAAAATGTGTCTGGAATGGTGGGGCCTGCTAAGGTCTGTAAGTGCCTAAGAAATTGGGATGGCTTGCGATCCCCCAACTCCTCATGCATTAGCAGTTGTTTTACCTTTTTTTCTTGAGAGGCGGACAATCTTTTGATCAGTTCTGTTTTTAATTTTTTTATATTTATTTTCAGATGGTGGCGATAAAATTACATCTTTGATTTCCGCTGCGTATTGTTGGTCTAATTGAGCAATCACGTGATAAAATTTTGTTGCATCTGATGTTATACCGGCTATTAAGAACTGACCTTCCACTTGCGCAAACCACAGTCCCGGTTCTTCTGGCCAAAATGGGGGTATTTTCACTCCAACCTTGAAAATGCCGGCGGAATCACTTTCGCTGTCCTCTGTGCGGCCTACTGCGGTACCTCCACTGCATTCTGGCGCTGGTCTAAGATCCTTATCCATGTCTCCCTCGTGTTTGTCGTGGTCACCAAATATAGTGAAACGCTTCTATATATTTGTACTCTTTAATTTAGGTCGACACGAACATGTATACAATATAATTACAAATAATTAATATCACGATACGAATGATTATTCTATAAGTTATATGTGAGGTATTCACGACCGAATCGAGAGCGCAACCGACATGCATTCGCCGTTAGTGCCTTGGATCGAATAATAGACGAGCGTGCGCGATTTTTCAGACTGCCTCACGGCAACAATGCATCGTAATGCGCTTGCGACGAATAGGTACTTGGCGTTCGCGAAACAAGCGGTGCACGTCGGTTTTGCTTGGGTAATTAATATTTTTTTAATGTAATGTTTTAAATTGTAAACTAAAACTATTAATGTACCCTACAATTTCTTGCAGCCGCCATCATGGATTTGCATTTCGAGAGTACTATCGGTTTCAACACTCTCGAAAACCATGAAAAAGTTGATAATCTATTTGATTGATTGATTGATTGAGTTAAGTTCAGGAATTTATTATGAGAACGCGGAAATAAGCCAAATACGTGAGCACTCGTCTTGACGTAGCACTCACTACTGACAGCACCGCGAAAACCGTTCAGAAGTCTCGTCGATGCGCACGTTTGTGTGAGTGTGCCGTTTCGAACGTTTGTAGGTAGTTTCCGTACTGTATACATATTTATACTGTGCCTTGGGTAAGAAGAATCTGAAGCTAGGTTGTGAAGGGTGGAAAAGTCTCGAATTTGTTTTGTTTTTTTAGCCATGCGTTATGCATGTTGGTAACACATGTTATCGGTTGGTATCCGGTTCGGGTTGTTCCGTTTTGATATACAGATCTGATCTCACTTAAAATAATTTTAAAATTTTATTATTTTTCTTTCCGTTTTGATCTCAGATCAAAACAGAATTCAAATTAATTATTTTTTTATTCCGGTATGATCTCACTCCTAGAAGGTACAGTCAACATCAGAATATTTCGCGTGCTGACCTTTTTTATTAATTCTTCTTTGTCCAACACTAGCCGATTTTTTTTTAAATTAAGATATGAGTATATAATTTAATTTTATAAACAGAACTTAGGCAAAAAATAAAATGTTTATAACCAACGCGTAGGGCTGTTCGCTCACACCGCTGCATTTTTTTTTTCTTTTAGAATTTCTATACCCGACGGGTATAAAAAAATGATAAGAAGTAACTTCTAGACCAGGACTTCCCAACCAAGGGGGCACGCTCCCTAGGAGGGAAATAGCGTAGAGAAATATCAGGGGGCCGTAAAGATCCATAATAAATAAATCAATATATTGTATCTGTATTGTGCTAACTTGAAATTCAAATAAATAATTTAGTTAATATAAAAAAATGTGTTTCTTATTTTTGTTGTACACTTAAGGGGGGGAATGAAAATATTATTTTTGGTTCGGGGAGGCTCGGCGAAATAAAAATGTCGGGAAGCCCTAATCTAAACAAAGGTAAGATTCGTATAATTTAAAGAAGAATTCACATAAATGTACATAATAATCAACCTTAATTATGAAACTGTTTAAATGGGACAAGTATTAATATCATGCCAAAATCTCTATCAATGTTTTGAATGACTAATTTGAACAAAAATTTTTTTGTGTATTTTACTTATGTTACCGAGGTCAAAAAAGATATTTTTAGATTTTTTGTATGTTTGTCTGTGGTGCGTTTGTGCACGCTTATCTCAGAAACAGTTTAACCGATTTGAATGTGGTTTTCACTGATGTACTGTTAGCCAAGCTCCCCGTAACATTTAGTCTTTGTTTCATTCCAATCGATTTTGTTACGCGCTATACCGAATACCACTCGCACGAAGTTGTGGGCTCAGCTAGGGCATAAAATTAAACATTTACTATAAAAACACGTAGTTGTTAGGCATTTTTTATACGATGTGTTACATTATTGTAATTTTCGTAGGGATTTCTAACTTATCTGAAAATAAAATGCAGCCTATTTTAATCTCTCAAAATGTAGCTTTCTATAGGTGAAAGATTGTTGGAAACGGTTCAGTAGTTTTTGAGTTTATACATTACAAAAAAAAAACATAAAAAATATACAATTATACAGAAAATCTAATCTTTACTCTAGTTCCTAGTCCTAGTTCCCTAGTCCTAGTCTAATCCTTAGTTCCCAAAGTGGTCCAGGTGGACACCCAGGGGTCCACGGGAGAGTCGACGGGGGTTTAAGTTGGCGTGACAAAAAAAGACAATCAATCGATAGCTTGCCTATCGATTTTCTATCGTCTACACTATGGAGAGTGTGCATCTATTCTGTACGAATTAATCCAACCCGGAACCGTTCCACTTGCGGAACACTAGGCGTGGGCGGGGGTTTCATCCCTTCGTGGTCGATGTACTTCGATCAAGCACGAAGCGTTTCAGTTCCACCTTCCTTGTTCGAACTGCTAAGGAGTGGAACTCATTGCCTGCGTCTGTGTTCCCACAGAACTACAACCTCGGGGTCTTCAAAACCAGGGTAAATGGGCATTTACTGGGTAAGCGTGGTCCACCTTCGGCCACATCTACACCTCACATCAGGTGAGATAGTGGTCAAGCGCTACCCTGATCTAATAAAAAAAAACCAGTATATTAATTTTCATTTATATTAATTTTCAATTAATATACTGTGCTATTAAGGTGGTCATTCTTTAATATAAATAAATATATAGATAAATAGAATAGTAATGATAAACTTTTTTTTTAAGACCCACATCGGCATCATGAAATTCTACGTCTATTATTATTTTGCTTTAATAATATTTCTGATTATTTTGCTTATTGGAATGATGGTAATCAAAACGGACGCTTGTAAATTACCAACCAGTGGGATTATTAGCTCAACCATAGTTATTTTATGTAAGTATTATTACATAACTAGCTGACCCAGCACACGTTGTCCTGCCCGAATCCGAAAATAATTCTGTAACCCGATTGTGGCGCCACCAATCGGGTCCAATTTTATTTTCAAACCATTTTGTTGAAACGACATTGTTCATACAAAAATACTAAAATTGCGATTAAAGAATGGGGAGTGGGGGTAGGAGGCTGAAAAATACCTACTTTACAACCTATTCTCATACCTACCAAATATACAAAAAAAAAATTTATAAAAATCGATCTAGCCGTTTCGGAGGAGTTTTGTTACAAACACTGTGACACGAGAATTTTATATATTAGAAGGCATAGATATCTTTTTGTTATATTGTTATGAGTCTCTCTATAGTCGATACTTTCATTTATAAAAGAGGAAAGGAAAATAAACGAGCCAAGGGCAGGTCGCTAGTTTTATTATAAAGAGACATTTTACATAAGACATTTGCTTGTAAGTGCGATGATGAAGTCAGTAAGAGAAAACGTGAGGGATTTAGAAGGAACCCTAATACAACAGCATACATGCTGTTATTTTACGTATGTGGGTCTCGTGTGTGTTGGTTACTACCATATACTTAATACTCCTATATTGCTAGTCCCCGTAAGTGTCTGCACCGTTCGTCGTCATCTTTTTTAAGACCCCTACTAGCAATATAAGTATATGGTTACTACCGCCTGACGGACTGTCCGATATGTGAAAGACGCAGTGACTTGTCATATGTTGTTACATGTATTATTTACTGAATGGTAAGCTTATACGCACATGCGCACTAGGCTGCCAATATTGGCCGCTGGCCGTTTGTCATTGAGTGCGTACGATTTTAAATACGAACTAAAGCCATTTCTCTTACCGCATGTACGCCGAAACGGTTATATCATTCGATTGCAGCAATAGTAAGTAACATTGACAATAATTGGTGACTTTTTCGTCATTATTATCGTTAATTTGACGAGCCCGTTGGATGAGTGTTCAGATGACAGAGCCCATTTCCCTATCCCCTCCTAATCCCTTATCCTTAATTGCAGCAGCTTTGGCGTTGTTTGTGTTATAGGCGACGGTAGCCACCTACCATCAAGTGGACCGTCAGCCTGTCTGCCATAAAAAAAACATGTTTAACCACGTGATTAAAAACGCACGCGATTGGTGGCATATAGAGTGGCGTCATTTGCTTTGTTTACAGTCGATGCTTACGATATGACAGCTAAAGGTTTGTTTGCAAGCAAGTGACGTATTGATATCACGTGACCCACATGTATGGCGTCTTTAGCGTTTTGGCTGTCTTATTTATCATTTAAACTTTGATTGTAATTTTCATAGAAAATAAAGCAATTCACAAAGAATGAATCAAATACAATTTGAAATTTATTTTCCTAAAATCTGTCAAATACCCTATTCATATTTTTTTAGCGCTGCAGCGTTTTTAGCTATTATCAAAAAATACCTAAACTTTTTTTTTTTATTTTCAGTAAAAGTATACTTTTTGATAGTCCTGAACACTTATTTGAGAGATGCAGCTTGATAGTAGGAAGAATTACATTACGAAGAAAGAAGAATCATAATGGAGGGGGGGGGGGGGTTTGAATGTAATTGTAAATTTTAGAAGTACTTATATTTAAAATGTATTTTTATTCTTACCTAAACTTTTTCACATTAATTGATTCCGAACCAGGAGGTTGTTGTGTCATAAAAGTTTCAAATTGTTGTTGTTGTTGTTACTTTACAACTCATCAACAATTTTATCCCAGATTTGGTATTACGCGAGCAACAACGAAGCTGCTGCAAGTGCGCTGTCGACTACAGTAGGATTAAGGATAAGGGATTAGGAGGGGGGGGGGGGGGAATGGGCCCTGGCATTCCTTACTCACTCACCGAAGCACAACAGCACACGTGCTGTTATTTCACGATGGTCTTCTGTAAGGGGGTGGTTACTGCCGCCAGACGGGCTGCGAAACGCAGTGTGCCCTGCCACTACTTTCCAAATCCAGACCAGAGCCAAACTTGAAAGTTTTTTTTCAAAGTTGACCCTGCCGGGTATCGAACCTGGGAACCCTAGAACAGAGCGTTAAGGCAAGCACCTTATTCAACGGGCTCGTCGTAATAAAAAATATTTAAAAATATTTTTTTATTTTAACTTTGTTTACTTAGATAAAATTCAAATCTAGGATTGGCTATTACGGTTTATACGCGCTCTTAACGCATTGCCTCAGGAGCAACTGTGGTAATGGCCTTTTCCAAGTTGGCTCAGATTTTGATTTGTGATAGAAGATAAGGTAAGATATTTGTTATTATCTAAAGAAAGAAAGAAAGCATCTTTTATTCCTGTAATACAAACAGTATATGAACACATAATAATTACAAACAAAACAAACAAGCAAATATATAAACAAGTAATGAGAGGAAAGGGAACCCTGGCTCAGTATACAGTTGTGGTGCAGACCACAACACTGATGTTCTGCCTGGGACCAGATATTCAAAGAAAAAAGAAAAAAATTACGCGGGACAATTCAGAACACGTAAGATTTTTGTTATATCTGACTAATGGAGACATCTATACACCCAAAATGCGAATAAACTTAAGCTATCCCTAAGCATAAGTTGTATTTCAAAGATAAGTATTCCTTTTCAAAATTGTTTATTCCCTGTCGACGTCCACGATGACTCGTCCGACCCCCATTATCTATAACTCTTGTAAAGATTTCCAACCCCTGCATGCATTATATTCTTTATCACCCCGACGATACAGAGCAGTGTATACAGAAGAAACAGTAGGCCATCTGACCTTCTGTATATACTGGTCAGTAACTATTATAAAAGATTTGATATTAAAGTGGTTTCCAAATATATTTTTGCCTTTTCTACCACCTAACTTAGTATGTAAAAAACCGACCTGCTATTGAAAATAAAAAAACTTAAGGTGGAGACAAACGCTAAATACTAAAAATATCCATTGTTTAATGAAGATGTTACAAGAAATAGAGAAGACAATTGCTTGAAAAAAATATATATTATACTTAAACATGTGAAGAACCAATTGTATTAATTAGAATTTTCGTTAAAGTAATAGAAACTCCACAAAAAAGTTAGAACACAAGAAGAATTTGACTTTTATTGAAAATTCTCTGGAAAACGGCTTATTGCGCGCATATGAATCCTGTACTGATTAATAAGTTAATGTCAGTTTAAAAAATTGTATCAATATTTTTTTTCTTTGTGTGTATTGTTCTAATGGTAAAAAAAACACAATTTCAAAACCTGTTGAATTTACTCCGCCGCCAGCGAGTTCTAAAGAAAATGTCATTTGCCCAAGTGAATCCCTTAATTATATTTCACACTGACTAATTTAATTTTTTCTCCAAAATTTAGTTAGTATAAGCTACGCGCGTGGTCGCCATTTTGGTGACGTAATCTCATAACACACTAAGTACCGTTAGCAACACGTCCTGGGCATTAGCAATTTGCACGGGGACTATAATTAGTTGGGAAAAAAAAGATTGAAAAATGGGCTATGTATACCTAATATAGTATATTTCATTACAAGTGCGGAAAGGCTGTCATTGCAAAGAGTTCCGACAAATGTCTACCCGAGCCGAGGCGCAGCCGATGGCGAGGGTTGACAGTCGGAACAAGTTGCAATGACGGTTCCGCATGTGTACTGAACGACTATTTTTAATACAGTTGCGAAAAAATGAAGCAATTTAATAAAACAAACAACTAAACTCGCAAAGAAAATTTCTGGAAAATGGCGCCAACCGTAGAATATAAGCAGAGATTTTTTTCTTCTTCACCTATTCTGGTTGGCAAAGGAAACTATGCCCATACAGCCTAGTCTTTAGTAGAAGTTTTTTATTGATATGAAATGAAATGAAACCTAACCTAACTCATTCAATCAAATCATTAAATCTGATATTGAAACAAATTAGTACCTAGCTTCTTTTTAGAAATATACGTATTTGCATGAATTTTTTTTTAGTAAAAACTTCATGGTTGGTTTTTCTTTTTAATAGACATTATTTAGACAGTTGGGAAAGAGAACGCACGAGTTCGGGAAAGTTAAAAAAAAAGCACGAGTATGTAATAGCCCACATCCCGAACGCTATACGTCCCTGCAATACGTCACTTTTTGAGCAACTGTATTAAAAAATACATTCTTAATAACCTTTTAAGATCAGTACATCAAAGTAACATTGTTGAGCTGTATTTGCGCATGGAAAATAATTATGTATGGTAATAACGGTGACGTTACAAATGATTGCAGATGCATATGTCACAAATGGAAACAGTGTTGTCAATAGTACTATCAATTATAGTAGTGCTAGATAAATTAATCTCTAGTTCCAGTGATGGCAAATCAATGGTTGAAGGAATAATGGAAGAAAATTTTAGCGTTACAAAAATGATGCATTTTTTAAGGTCTGCAATTCATTCTCTTGATTCGGCTTCAAACAAAATATAATTTTAACTAACTTGAACTACTCATTCGATAATTATGAATTTTGCATACACGTTGTCAGGGATAGAGAGGCTCTAGTGTGAGTTTACGATACCACACTCGTTAGCGAGAACGTAAAACTTTTGTATGGAAAATCGTGAGCTGTCAATGTCAAATTGTCTATTTTCCATATAAATGTTTTACGCTGTCGCTAGCGAGTGTAGTATCGTAAACTCATGCTAGAGCCACAGAAAAGCATATGGGGTACGTTTAGTAAAAAAAAAGCTACTGTTCCCGATGTATCATTTAAATATGAAAATAAATGATTTGACGCTTTAAAAAAAAAGGTACGAATGAAATCTCGGGCGAAAGCTCGTAGGAAAATAGGGACTTACATTAGTTTTATTGAAAAACGAGTTTTTAATTTAAAAGCAAGTAAGTGTAGCTAAGATAGTAAAGAAAGAAAGAATAATTATTATGAGGAATAAGCCGTTGGATGAGTGACGAGCCCGTTGGATGAGTGGTTAGGATGCGTGCCTTAACGCTCTGTTCTAGGGTTCCCGGGTTCGATTCCCGGCAGGGTCAACTTTGAAAAATCAACTTTTAAAATTTGGCTCTGGTCTGGATTTGGAAAGTAGTGGCAGGGCACACTGCGTTTCGCAATCATTTGGGCAGCCCGTCTGGCGGCAGTAACCACCCCCTTACAGAAGACCACCGTGAAATAACAGCACGTGTGCTGTTGTGTTTCGGTGAGTGAGTGAGGGATGCCAGGGCCCATTTCCGTATCCACTCCTAATCCCCTATCCTTAATCCTACTGCAGTTGGCAGCGCACTTGCAGCAGCTTTGGCGTTGCTTGTGTTATAGGCGACGGTAGCCACCTACCATCAAGTGGACCGTCAGCCTGACATAAAAAAAAATTATGACTTGAAGCTATCACACTGACATTTTTGAGGGCCGCAAAGAAGGAATGTTACCCAAACGAAATACAGTCTACATACTGTCTGTTTTATGTACTGTGAGCACTGTGAGCATCAATATTTCAGTAGGGTTGGGTCGAAAAATATAATTCTTATACTCCTTTGCAAATTTTATGTTCAAACTAGATTGCTTCTAGCTGCGAAAAAGAGATGGGTAGAGTGAGATGGAAATAATATATATGAATAAATTCTTTTAAGAAATAATAACTTCTGAGAAACTTTCTTTTTAGTAGCAATGTACAATGAATAATTTGTAGTTTTTCCAGTAACAAATTGGGCAGCCTGTCTGGCGGCAGTAACCATCGTTTTGAATACACTACCATGAAATAACAGCACATGTGCTGTTGTGTTTCGGTTCTTTGTGAGCATATGAGTTGATTAAGAGATGCTAGAGTCCATTTCATTGTCCATTCCTATACTTACTAAGGTTGGCAGTAACCACTTGCCATCCAATTTTATTTAGTTTCTTCCCTGTACAAGCCATATATATATATATGGTAGGTATGGTATGGATGGTAGGTGACTACCGTCGCCTATAACACAAGCAACGCCAAAGCTGGTGCAAGTGCGCTGCCGACTATAATCTATAATGATTATAGTCGCCATATCTATAATCTATAAAATCTATAATGATTGAAGAGGTGGCCTTGTGCAATCACTTCACTTCTTCAAAGCCTACGTCTTTGAGTACATCACACTCTATGGAGATCAGCGGACGAACTGGTCAATCTTTCTTGAAGCGGTGTAAATCCTTATTAATGTTTTATTAATTTCAATTTGAAGAAGGAGCGTTCCTCAGTGCACTTAAGGCGACGCCGGCCCCTATTGATAAAAAAATCCACTTATTTGTAACCGTTTTCCTTTTAAATTACCATAATAATTATAATTAAAAAAATACTCAAATCATCTGCAGGATATATGAAAGGGGATCATCATAATTATTTTTTAAATTATATTTAATTATATATATAAAAAAAATACTAAGTTGCGGTCTAATATCGATGTTGTAACCGTGCGATTTGCTTAATAATCAATATTTTAAATAGCTAATTCTTAAGGTAAATTTTAAGATCCACTATCTGAAGCCTCATCAAAAGAAAAATTTGAATTATACTTTATTTAATTTTTAAATAGATATTTCCGAGATTTGCAAGTAGCGACTCCCCCCCAGCAGTCCCGTCAATTCAGTGCGGGAAGAGTTTTGCGGCTGGAGTCGCCTTAAGCGGGAAATAGAGGGCCCCATCGATGGCGGGGCCCTGGGCACTTACCCAAAGTGCCCAGTGGAAAAGAGGGGCGTGGCCACTAATGGAAAGAGTGATAAGCAAGGAAGATTTTTTTTTTTTTTTTGATAAATACTTGATAAATTTTTTGATAAATTTTCATAATTTTTTTGATATTTTTTTTTTCTAACTTTATTGCCGGGATGCTACTTTGACTTTTATTGGCGTAGGCTGTGCCTCCTTTAATTGCGGCGGCATCTGCCATGTTATTTTTTCCTGTTCCTTGTTGTGTGTTTTTTTCGGTGCCTGCCTCGTTGGAGGCCATGTAATAATAAATAAATAAAAAATAAGTAAATATATAATTTGCAGCCGTGGAGGGCCTAAATAAAACATTAAAGAAAGAAAGAAATAACGATTATTAAAAACATTGAATGGGTACGTTGAAAACATTGAATTTCCCAAAGCTCAGGTGCGCAATATAGAGAATTCGCCATGGTTATAATCGGCCATGCATATATATTTTTTCGTTCAACATTCGTTTAGTTTAGGGTCTAAGAAATATATAGCGGACCTATATTGCTATTGGACACGGAACTGGCGAATTTGAATAAAAGGCCGCCGTAAAATAGTCGCCTTCCTATTATTGTGACGGGGGTCGTAGTGATGGGAAACTAATGGATTTTTTATCGATACTTTTTTTTTAAATGAGGCAAAACTAATTATGACTCGATAATTCTAACTAATATTATAGAAATATCTAATTGAAGAGGCATCATCTATAGATAGACGATGCCTCTTCAATCTATATGTAAAAAATGAATCCCCATTTCCCTTAGTCACGGCATCACGCGTGAACGGGTTGACCGATTTTAATTCGGTTTTCGCTAATGGAAAGAGGGATAAACGGGGAATGTTCTTATATATAAAAATTGCACCCCGGGCGAAGCCGGGGGCGGGTCGCTGGTTTGTTATAAAAATATAATAAAATCGTAAACAAAATGTATGTATATTAAATATTTTTTCAAAAAATCAATTTTTTAACGCTTTTCTTATATTACTGAGGTCAAAAAAAACAGTTTTTAGAATTTTTATCTGTTTGTCTGTGCGTTTGTGCAGGCTAATCTCAGAAACGGCTTAACCGAATTGAATGCGGTTTTCATTGATGTATTGCAGCAAGTTTCCCGTAATATTTAGTGTTTGTTTCATTCCAATCGGTTTAAAAAGAGAAAAGTTACGCCCTATACCGAATACCACGCGTATGAAGTTGAGGGCTTAGCTAGTCTAAAATTAAAAATTAAAAATTCAATGCCTTTTACAGTGGTAATACATATTTATTTCACATAATACATCAGCACATGAACCCACGAAGAGGTCTTGCTTCTGAGTGAGAAGTTCTGCGTGGACTATCTACCAAATTAGCCCTTTACAAAAGTGATAGGACTTGACACGTCTGGTTAGTCATCTCTCATCTCAATCTCATCCGGTTTCCTTAACCATTATTTAATTTACTTATAGAGAAAATGATAATCATTCTAATAATTTCTAATGTCGAGAGTCGAAGAGTCGAAAGTCGAATTCGAAGGTCGAATGAAGTCGAATAAGGTCGCCATACAAGCTGATAGTCCACTTGATGGTAGTGATGGAAGTGCGCTGTTTCAAGGACAAAAAAATAGGAAGCAATAGGCAAATGGGCTCCTGTATCCCTTACTCACTCACCGAAACACAATTACACACATTTTTGTTATTTCACGGTGGTCTTCTGTAAGGGGTGGTTACTGCCGCCAGACGGGTTGCCCAAATTACTGCGAAACGCAATGTGCTTTTATTTACTTTCAATGTGCTGTATCACTGTTCAATTACATTGACTATATATGTAAATCAATGGCTGACGATAATTTATTAATGAAGATTGTAAAACAGTTTTTGTCGACTTGTCCCATCTCTAGCTACGTCGAAACCTATCATCCCTAACCCTTCAACTACCGCCATAAACCGGGTCTCAGCGACCCGAATATCTGACCCGAGGTCTTGATTCAGCTAGGGTTAAGCTTTTCATATAAAAGGTATACTTACGTCCTTTTTCCCCTTCAACAAGAGTTTTCGCTCCAGTTATGTAAACGTTGAATATTTTAAAATGTATTTACAATGCATGAAACTCTGTTGGTTAATAGTGTCCCCAAAAGTTTTTCCTTGCTATAGTAAAAAGGAGGTTAAAATTTCATTTAAAGTGTAAACTTTTGCGGTTTACATTAATTGGGCGTGCCCGTTTGACACATTCGTACAACCCGCAGTGAATATTCTCCTAAAGAAACCCTTACACCTGAACATTTTGTTATCAAACTGGCTAGATCGATTCGAATATTTTGTACTTCTTATCTCCAACTAATTAAGACCTGAACTCAGTATACCACAGATTACCCACAACTTACAATGACAAGTTTATAGACATGGACATCTTCCACCTTTTTTTTTACGAGGGGAAATCCGTTACGGATACCCACCGGCTTGGGGACGACCGGTGGGTTATGACGGACTCCTATCCCAGAGATGGTAGACTCGAACACTCGTCCGCAACTGGACATTTTCCACCTGCTAAAAGCATACTTCAAGCGCAGTGTCGTAAATACGCTGAAGGACAAATAGTCACACACGCACACACGGATACACACAAACACACACACATCCTAACTCTTTACCTAGATCCTTTTCCCATCATCTAAAATCAATTTTATTTTTCAACATAATTTTCAGTATAATTTGGGGACATAAAGAAGCCCGGTAAGTGGCAATGTGGTTGGTGATGCTGTCTCTCTTGTGTATTATTATCTACGGTATTGCTGTAGGGTTTTTGTTCAGAATAAAATAAAATAAAAATTCATTTTTCACTAACGATCGAAAAGAAGAAAACAGTAACAGTATTATTTAAGTTACTAGCTGAGCCCGCAACTTCGTACGCGTGGTATTCGGAATTGCGCGTGTCTTTTTTATTTGTAAACCTATTTGAATGAAACGAACACTAAATGTTACAGGAAGCTTGCTACAATACATTATTATAGTGAAAATCGCATTCAAATCGGTTAACCCGTTTCTGAGATTAGCGTGTTCAAACGCACAGACAAACAAAAATTCTAAAAACAACTTTTTTGACCTCGGTAACATAAGTACAACCCATCGACGTAATATCCAACTAGACTTCTAGTACAGGGGCGAACGCATTCAGACATAATTCCACGCCCGGTAATGTTCGGGCAGTAACGACCAATTTCGTCGTGACCTTGATCGGACCAATTGGCGTTCAGTACCCCGCGCCCGCGCACCTCAGTTAGTTGCCAGAAAAGTTTGCACTGTGAATAAATAGGTATTAGCCGTCTACTTGGATATTACGTCGATGGTACAACCTGTAGAATTTTTTTTTTTTAATCTTAATGTACAGACACGGCTCGTTTACGATTTTATTATATGTTTAGAATGGATTATCTTTGTACTATGTCCAAACATACAAAAAGGTTAGTTCAAAAGAAGTGAGATAATTTTATAGTGCATAAATCTTGGATACCCGTAGTGTTGAATGCGCTATGCCTCGTTCATGTTAAATGTGCATGCCTGTCTAGTCGCCACAAAACATGTGTGGTATAGACACAAAACTCTTGAAATAATGGTTTTTTTTTTAATGTTAAGGTCGGCAGACAGGCTGACGGTCCACTTGTTGGTAGGTGGCTACCGTCGCCTATAACACAAGCAACGCCAAAGCTGCTGCAAGTGCGCTGTCGACTGCAGTAGGATTAAGGATAAGGGATTAGGAGTGTATAGGGAAAATGGTTATAAAATAAATATAATATCCAATCAATGAATGTTTAGAGTCAGTCTGGTAATACTTAATTCGCACTTCTATGGAGGTCTTAGGGTAGGGTTGTCAACTTTTCTTAATTGAAGGCAATATAGGTATATATTTTCGCATAGTTTCTAAAATGCAAAAATGTAAAGATGAATGAACTAGGTTATATTGTAAAAGCGACAACCCTACGTCCAGTATGAAACGAAATATCGTCACCAGAGCAGCTCATGTTATTAGGAAATTTACGAGAGTTCGCACAGTGTGGATGTATTTTTACTACCGCAACCAAACTGAAGTCAAACGTCGATACTTATTACATTTTTATTTATTCACTAGAAGCGACATGAAAAGGTCTATAATTCTGTGGTTCATTCCTGTCACCAGCTTTAAATATTGGTGTCACAGCTGCCATTTTCCACTGTGCAGGAAAGATGTCAACAAAACTCGGGTAAGAGAAATTTATTTGATAGACCATCTATACCAGGAGCTATATCTGTTTTCAGATTCATAATAATGGAATTAACTTCGATTTCATCCGTAGTAGGCCAGTCGACAGGTAGTTTCAGATAGAAAAAGGTTGGAACTTAATGAAACTTGGAGATGTTGTTCAGGGATAGTTAATTAACATTTTGTCAAGTTTTGGACCTTAAGGACCCTGTGGAAAAAGAGGAGGGGGGGGAGAACTGCAAAAATCTCGATCTTTCGTCAGTTTTTCGTCAATAACTTTTTTTCCTTACATCCTACGGCAAAAGCGTTTCTGAACATTTTGTAGTACGTTAAATTACCTACAATTTTGACTATTCAAATATGTCTGTATGTTAATTATTTATTGAGATATGACGCTTCGAAGAAAATATCATTTTTCAAAATTCGCTAAAAAAATACCCCTCCCTCCGCACTTCGCTAAAAATACCACTCCCTCCGCACTTACCAGCAAGTACAAGTGTGGTTAGGTAATGAACTTCTCCCATCAGTTTGGGGCTGGAGCCTAACCACACGAGGGGTACTACCAATCCCCACAACCAAAAATGCTGCGCCAGATAACATCCTCCAAATTGTTTCCTGCAAGTGCAACAAAGGCTGTAGCACCGGAGCTTGCAGCTGCAAGAAAGCAGGTCTTAGATGCTCAGCAATGTGCAAGTACTGCACAGGCCACTCCTGCGAAAACGCCCCCGAACTGATTTGAACGAAGACTCATCAGACGTAATCGACGAATACGATGACGGCGAGGACGTCCTTAACAGCCTGATCGCTCAGGAGGACGACGAGCTGTTAGAAGCAGTACCAACGGCTAAGAAATTCCGACAGGAACTGTAATGAGTACAAATGAGCACCTATGTACAAATGAGTACCTTTCAACAAAAATATCTCTGTAGCCTATAATGTATGCTTTGTGAATACATTAATTTTGTTAATTACATTAATTTTGTTCTCGAAAGGACTACGTCTTTTTTTTACCTGCCCTGGAATAATTATGTAGTGGGGGAAGGGGGAGCGGGAGAGGACGGGAATATCGATCTAAAAAGTAACTAATATCAATACCAACATGATATATGGTTAACTTTCATCAGAGAAGAAAATTAGGTTTTGAAAATTGGGGTTAGTTGGGGAAGGGTGGGGGTCCATAATTAGTTATTGTAACAAGGGACCATAATTAAAACAATTATCTATTATTAAAATAAGAAATAAGGTAAGTTTCTGCTTTTTTGGGTAATTTTAGCGAATTTTGAAGGAGTAGCCTGTGCAGTGTGCAGTACTTGCACATTGCTGAGCATCTAAGACCTGCTTTCTTGCAGCTGCAAGCTCCGGTGCTACAGCCTTTGCTGCACTTGCAGGAAACAATTTGGAGGGTGTTATCTGGCGCAGCATTTCTGGTTGTGGGGATTGGTAGTACCCCTCGTGTGGTTAGGCTCCAGCCCCAAACTGATGGGAGAAGTTCATTACCTAACCACACTTGTACTTGCTGGTAAGTGCGGAGGGAGTGGTATTTTTAGCGAAGTGCGGAGGGAGGAGTATTTTTTAGCGAATTTTGAAAAATGATATTTTCTTCGAAGCGTCATATCTCAATAAATAATTAACATACAGACATATTTGAATAGTCAAAAATGTAGGTAATTTAACGTACTACAAAATGTTCAGAAACGCTTTTGCCGTAGGATGTAAGGAAAAAAAGTTATTGACGAAAAACTGACGAAAGATCGAGATTTTTGCAGTTCTCCCCCCCCCCTCCTCTTTTTCCACAGGGTCCTTAAGGTCCAAAACTTGACAAAATGTTAATTAACTATCCCTGAACAACATCTCCAAGTTTCATTAAGTTCCGACCTTTTTCTACCCAAACCCACTTTTTGCGACTTGTCGACCGGCCTATAGGTTTATGTTTTTTTTTTATGTTAAGATCGGCAGACACGGTGACGGTCCACTTGATGGTAGGTGGCTACCGTCGCCTATAACAAAAGAAAAGCTACAGCTGCTGCAAGTGCGCTGCCGACTTCAGTAGGATTAAGGATGAGGGATTGGATAGGAAAACGGGCTCTGGCATCCATTACTCACTCGCCGAAACACAACAGCACACGTGCCGTTATTTCACGGTGGTCTTCTGTAAAGGGGTGGTTACTGCCGCCAGACGCTCCGCCCAAATGACGCAAAACGCAGTGTGCCTTCCACTACTTTTTTTTTTTGGAGGCTGCTTCTAAGGTACACCTAAATACCGTTTCCTGTAAGTAATAGGTCAGTGTAGCCAAATAATATTTTGTCAAGGTCCTCGCGTAAAATGTAGTGGCTCAAATAAATCAGGTTTGGGGTGTGCGTTGTTTATATCGGGCCTTATTAGGCTGAGCGGCAAGAAGACCTAACCCAGAAAGGCAACGTTTTTCTGATAGTAAGTACATACAGCTTTATTTACACGCGTTTGTTATTTGTTGCGGTACGACATGTCATGTTTAGTTAAATGGACATAAACTACTAGCTGTTCCGCGTCTGGATGTGGGGGTAAAGGGAGGAGACGACCACCCCCCCCCCCCCCCGTCTCCTATGTTACTCGCTGATAATGTAGTTTTCTATAGGTGAAAGAATTTTTAAAATCGGTCCAGTAGTCTTTGTGTATATTCATTACAAACATACATTTGTATGGAGGGGGATAAAGGGGGCGAGATGGGGAGATGAGGGGAGGATGAGTAGCCTATGTTACTCGCTGGTAATTTATCTTTCTATAAGCGAAAGTATATTTTAAATCCATAGTATTAAAAGTGGTAATTTTTATACACAATATTAAAAACGTCAAATCAGATTACAGAGGTCTTTATTTTTGTCATAATGTTTATTCTGACATATGGAAAAATACGGTTCATGAGATACACTGAGTCATAATGATGATGAACGAAGTTTTGAAAAAATTGATTTTTATTTTTTTTAAGTCCTATTAAATCTAGGTCAAGTAAGCGATTCTGTAGAGCCGAGTCCTAGCATTTGAAAACAATAAACATTCACTTAAAAGCTATTACTTACATATAACTGTGAGTGAGGCATTGGCTCGTATGACTTTATGCATCTGGGCGGGTCCAACTTGGCACTGGTACTCGGCGTCATCTTCTAAGGTCACATTGACTATTCGAAGATTATATACGCCGTGGCGTCGGTCACCAATCATCGTGTACCGCGGGTAGCCAGGAATTACGGAGGAGAAACCTGGAAACAGAAGAAAGATAAATTGTTATTATTTTTAATATCGAAGTATGCACTTAAGAGGGCACTTTCCAACTCGAACAGCTTATTCCATACTACGTAATTCCATGATTACCTACTCATAAATTATAGGTCGTAGTAATAAATAAAAAAGCATGACATTTCTGGGACATAAATGAATGTTTGCATCGCAACAAAAAACTTAAATTAATTTTATATCTAGTGTAAATAATTTCTAAAATTTTCAGAATTTGTGACATTTTCCCGGGTTGAATTCTTGTAATTAGTGACTAAAATCCAAAAATGTTTTTCCATGGAAACATTCTACCTATAATGTACATTTGTAATTGGAATGTCAATAGCTACCAATTATAAAGGTTTTTCTAAAATATTGGAATTATTGGCGTAACTATGTTTTATTATTTTCGAGTTGAATAAGTGGCGCGAATGTGTTGCGTCGCATTCTGTCTTCGGTTATTCGCATTATAGTAAGTTGAGACAACAAATTCTCCAGAATACCTATTACTGAGTTCCCACGATCATACAGCGCCACTTTAAGTGTCAGTTTAAAAAGTCAGACTAAAACAAGAAGCGAGGCGAAGGTACTAAAAGGCATGTAAACATGTCGCGTTGTATTTCAAGACCTCAATACGAGGCCGTTGGAAGAGTGGTTAGAGTGCTTTCCTTAATGCTCTGACCTGAGGTTCCGGGCTCGATTCCCGGCAGAGTCAACTTTGAAAATGAATTTTTCAAAGTTGGCTCTTGCCTGGATCTGGAAAGTAGTGGCAGGGCACACTGCGTTTCACAGTCATTTGGGCAACCCGGCTGACGGCAGTAACCACCCCCTTATAGAAGACCACCGTAAAATAACAGCACATGTGCTGTTGTGTTTCTGTGAATGAGTAAGGGAACGCCAGAGCCCATTTTCCTATCCCATCCCAATCCCAATTGCAACACCTATAGCGTTGCTTGTGTTATAGGCGACGGTAGCCACCTACCATCAAGTGGACCGTTAGCTTGTCTGCCGATCTTAATCTATACTAATATTATAAAGCTGAAGAGTTTGTTTGTTTGTTTGAACGCGCTAATCTCAGAAACTACTGGTTCGAATTGAAACATTCTTTTTGTTTTGAATAGTCCATTTATCGAGGAAGGCTATAGGCTATATAACATCACGCTACGATAAATAGTATTATATATTAGCAGTGTCCAGTACCGCGCGCCCCATGCGCACGCCGGCCGCCGCCGTATGGGCCGCAGCGAAGCGTGGCAGAGTTCAGCTAGTCTCTATATAATTTTATTTGGACTAATAAATGTTGCATGCGGGGCCCATAACCTCTTATAGGAATTTTGTAATTTTCTTGCCTCCACTGCGTTTTGTGATTTAATCATCTCAAATTTAATAAAACACTCTGCCCCATATTATATTGTTTTCTTCGTATACAACATTTTATGAAATAAATTAAACACTATTAAAAACACATCATTTTCATTTCGTCTTTTTACTTCAACTCTTTTTTCTAACTAATGACATCTTCTATATTTCTTTTTAAAAACATTCTAATTTCAACTTTTTAAGTCAGCCAGTATTCAAGTTCAAAATACATTAACAAGAAACATACTTACCATAGTTTTCTACGTTGGCGATAAAACAATAACCAAATCGAATCAATATAATCGGTGTTCGCAATTAATTAAAAAAAACATGGACGTAATCGCAACTATTTCGTCACAGCTCTATTACGAAATAGTCGTTGGACCTTGGAGCGAAATCTGTAATGACATCTGTAATACTATGTCGAAAAATCACGCGAGATTTTGTTACAATGTATCGCATTGCAGAGAAATATTTATTCAGAGAAAATGACAATTAATTGAATATCTAGGTATACCTCTGGAAGTGGAAGTCGGATTTTAAAAATTCGTTTTTTCATTCGACAGGCCAAATTTTGAGAGGAAAAAAATCGCGAAGCTAGTACTATACATATAAATAAAATCACAAACGAGCCGTCAACATTAAATATTAAAAAAAAATGGTGTATGTTGTAATTATGTTATCGAGATCAAAAAAACAGTTTCTAGACAGGCTGACGGTCCACTTGGTAGTAGGTGGCTACCGTCGCCTATAACACAAGTAACGCCAAAACTGCCGCAAGTGCGCTGCCGACTGCAGTAGGATTAGGAGTGGATAGGGAAGTGGGCTCTGACATCCCTTACTCACACACGGAAACACAACAGCACGAGTGCTGTTATTTCACGGTGGTCTTCTGTGAGGGGGTGGTTACTGCCGCTAGACGGGCTGCCCAAATGACAGCGAAAACGCAGTGTGCCCTGCCACTATTTTCCAAATCCAAACCAGTTTGAAAAGTACGCGTGGTTTTTTGTTTGCAAACCGATTGGAATGAAACAAACACAAAATGTTACGGGAACCTTGCTACAATACATAAGTGAAAACCGCATTCAAATCGGTTAAGCCGTTTCTGAGATTCGCGTGCACAAACACACAGACAAACAGACAAAATATTTAAAAACAATTTTATTGACCTCACTGTAACATAAGTTTACGATATGGATAGATAATTACCTAACAATTAGAACGTAAAACGATAACATCTCTTCTGACAATACCTATTTTCGACCATTATTGATTAGTTATTAATATAGACTATTGGTCAAATGGTCAAGGACAGATGATCTTGACTAATAACCTTAGTAGGGAAGGTCTTTGGACCATTGACTCATCGCTTCTTTAGCAAATAAAAAAAAAACAAGTGGCATAAGCTTCAACCAAACATTGATGCTTTTTGCAGTTTTAAAATCAAACGTTAAATCAAGGCAATAAGGCTGAATTTAAATTGTTAGCTAATTATGGTTTACAATGTGCAGACCCTAAATACAATATAATAAGCCTTTACGAGTTTAGATATCTTCTACATATTATAAAACAAAGTTCCCTGACGCGTCTGTTTGTCTGTATGTTCGCGATAATCTCAAAAAATAATGAACAGATTTTGATGTAGTTTTCATCAATCAACAGACTGATTCCCGAGGAAGGTTCAGGTGTATAATTCGTTAAGGTTTTGTGTAAATTAATGGAAATATGATCAAGATTGTTTAAGATGTTAAAATCAAGCCGTCTGGTTGCTTTCATCGAAAACGCTGCCTAATCTGTTTGAGCCCGTTGGATGAGTGGTTAGGGTGCTTGCCTTAACGCTCTGTTCTAGGGTTCCCGGGTTCGATTCCCGGTAGGGTTAACTTTGAAAAATAAAGTTTTTGAATTTGGCTCTGGTCTGGATCTGGAAAGTAGTGGCAGGGCACCTAAATGACTGCGTTTCGCAGTCATTTAGGCAGCCCGTCTGGCGGCAGTAACCACCCCCTTACAGAAGACCACCGTGAAATAACAGCACGTGTGCTGTTGTGTTTCGGTGAGTGAGTAGGGGATGCCAGAGCCCATTTCCCTATCCCATCCTAATCCCTTATCCTTAATCCTGCTGTAGTCTGCAACGCACCTGTAGCAGCTTTCGCGTCGCTTGTGTTATAGGCGACGGTAGCCACTACCATCAAGTGGACTGTCAGCCTGTCTGCCGAATTGTTTCTCCTTTACAGGTCTAAAAATATGTTTGCATCTACTTTCCAGATCCAAAGTTGACCCAGCCGAGAATTAAACTCGAGATTTGTCCCAACAGACCAAATTTATCCAACACACTGCGAGAGAAAATGTAAAAATGAATAAAGACGTTAATTTGTTAAATTAAAAAAATATTTTTAAATATTTAAAATATTAAAAAAGCTAACTGTAAGTATACTTCTTTTTATCTAGTATCTGTTAAATAAATAAATAAAAAATAAAATAAAAAATAAACAATAAATACATTTCACACATAAAGCTCAATATTCACATAGCACCTAAATTCGAAGTTAGCCACTATTATTTGTTACATTATTATTTGTTGCATCGATTGACTGCACTAATATAAAGCCATATGCAGAATGGAGTAATCAGTGAATGGACTTCACACTCGATAGCTGATCCAGCTTAGCTTGTTTCATTGGTTCGGATAATAAAATACACAGTAATATAACGGGTATACAGCTTTACAATTAGCTACTCAAGCTGTTAAGGGCTTCACTGAGGCAAATGAGATTTACTATAGAACTCGCTGGCGGCGGAGACAATTCAACGGGCCTAGAAATGGTGTTTTTTTGTTTTTACCATTAGAACAACGCGCAAAAAAAAAAATATTATTAATACAATTTTTTAAACTGACATTAACTTATTAAAAGGTACACGATTCATATGCGCGCAATAAGCCGTTTTCGAGAGAATTTTCAATAAAAGTCAAATTCTTCTTGTGTTCTAACTTTTTTTGTGGAGTTTCTATTACTTTAACGAAAATTCTAATTAATACAATTCGTTCTTCACGTGTTTAAGTATTATATATATTTTTTTCAAAGCAATCGTCTTGTCTACTTCTTGTATTATCTTCATTAAACAATGGATATTTTTAGTATTTAGCGTTTGTCTCCCCCTTAAGGCTTGGGGTGTCAATTTAATTATAATTTAATTTACAATTGGTGCGTAGTATTCTGTTTAGGGCGTAACTTTTTTGTTTGTAAACCGATTGGAATGAAACAAATATTAGATGTTATGGGAAGCTTGCTACGATACATCAGTGAAAAATGCATTCAAATCTACTAAGCCGTTTCTGAGATTAGCGTGCACAAACGCACAGACAAACAGACAAAAATTCTAGATACTATTTTTTAACCTCTGTAACATAAATACATCATGCACAATTTTTTTAGAAGAAATATTTAATGTGCAGACAGCTCGTTTACGGTTTTATTATATGTATAATTTCCATTATATATAGAAACTAGCTGAACTCGGCCACACTTTGCTGCGACCCATACGGCGGCGGCGTGCGCATGGGGCGCGCGGTACTGGACACTGCTTATATATAATACTATTTATCGTAGCGTGATGTTATATATGTAGCCTATAGCCTTCCTCGATAAATGGACTATTCAAAACAAAAAGAATTTTTCAATTGGAACCAGTAGTTCCTGAAATTAGCGCGTTCAAACAAACAAACAAACAAACTCTTCAGCTTTATAAATTAGTATAGATAAGCAGGTATAATTTGCTTCAACTTTAAAAATCTCAAAAAAAAAACGCTTTTAAATATATGGGGTTGTAAACGTTAATATCACAATGATGCTATGTTTTCTTTTTCTGTCATTGCTGTCATTTTTTTTAGTAGAATGTTTGCCATTTATAACTACGGCGTAATATTTTTTTTTTTTGATGCCGGAAGCACCGTAAACATCAATTCTGTACGCTACCATGCAATGGTACTGGACAATTTTTTGCCTAAACTTGAGCACATTGATGCGGACTACGTTTATTTTCAACAAGGCGGTTACACCAGTCCTCGTTACAGACGTATACGTCATTTGTCGGTGATAGCACAGTAATTTCACGTAACGCAAAAGTGAAATGACCTCACAGATCATGCGATTTGACACCGCTGGACTATTTTTATGGGAATTTTTGAAAAGAAAAGTCTACGTCAATAAGCCAACCACCATTCAAGACCTCAAAAAGAACATAATTGCCGAGATAAATGCCATAGAATCTGCCTTTGTATTTTTACCTGTACTACTTATGTTACGACAAGTAAGAATTTTACTATACTTATAGAAGGTATTTCTTATTACATGTATATCTATACTAATATTATAAAGCTGAAGAGGTTGTTTGTTTGTTTGAACGCGCTAATCTCAGGAACTACTGGTTCGAATTGAAAAATTCTTTTTGTTTTGAATAGTCCATTTATCGAGGAAGGCTATAGGCTATATAACATCACGCTACGATAAATAATGTTATATATAAGCAGTGTCCAGTACCGCGCGCCCCATGCGCACGCCGCCGCCGCCGTATGGGCCGCAGCAAAGCGTGACCGAGTTCAGCTAGTTATAACATATATATCTAAATGACAGATTTTGAGAAATCTGATTAAATTGTATCCTAAACTTCAACATTATTGACATCACCTCAGTCGTAGGACGCCCGCGTCCCATAGGTGTTCCCTATAACTTTCCAATTAGACCGGTCAGCTCTGATAAGGGTCGACTCTCGGATCTTATCAGTTCTGTCTACCTTGTGGGTGGCCGGGACGTCCAGCACTGAAAAGAACCTTCTGACCCCAGTGGCTCAAGGCTCTCCGTGTCCTACTCCTCTATGTGTCCTACCCACTGAATTTAATTTACTAAACTTACCAAGTGCGAATCCATCTTTCGCCCACTGCACTTGTCCTGCTAAATTGGCAACAGCACATTCCATTATAGCCTCAGAACCTTCTTGCACGCGAGTACTTCGAGGAACAATCCTGAAGTACTGCTGTTGGAAGCCGGTGGCGCATGTGATCGCTGGAACAAGGACAAAGATATATAATTAATAGAAATTCGATCATCTACTTCATCTACCATCATCATTATCCAATATCCTCTACTATTGGATAGGCCTCTCCCAAGGCTCGCCACCACAGACGGTCCTCTGCGCTTCCTGCGATGCCTTTCAGGACGTCGGTCCACCTGATCGCTGGGCGTTCCACCCTGCGTTTTGGTAACATATCTATGTATATCTATCTTATATATAAAAATGAATCCCCATTTCTCCTGGTCACGGCATCACGCGTGAACGCGTAGACCGATTTTAATTTTCGCCAATGAAAAGAGGGATGAGCGGGGAATGTTTTAGGGTATATAAAAATTGCACGCCGGGCGAAGCCGGGGGCGGGCGCTAGTCTATATATGTGAAAATGAATCCCCATTTCCCTTGGTCACGGTATCACGTGTGAACGGGTGGACCGATTTTAATTCGGTTTTCACTAATGGAAAGAGGGATAAACGATGAATATTCTTTAATTTAAAAATTGCACGCCGGGCGAAGCCGGGGGCGGGTCGCTCGTATGTTATAAAATAAAGTCTCTGTTATAATTATTTCGCTGTCGATGGCATCGTAGCTCCCAAAAAATCGGATAAAATGGACCGATTTTTATCCGGTTTTTGTTTGAAAGCTGACATCATCGAGATGGCTCTTAGCTATAGTTTAAAAGATCTACTCAGGTGTTTGAAGATCATCAGCCCATTTCTTAGCTGATGAAGGCATTTAACTACCTTCCACAGTGTCTATTGATGTGAAATTTGGAGTTCGGTGGTATTTCTATGATACGGTAACCTTGTTCTGATGCTGCAGCATCAAGTAATTTACTAGACACTCAGCAATTTACAGCAGATATAGCGTGTTTGGGCTCAATAAAAAAATCGGAGGTTGGTTCAATTCAATCTAATATTTTCACTTTAAATAAAACACAAAAGTCAGAGCGAGACGTTATTCAAGGCAATATTTTAAAAAGAATTGCACTCCATTTGAGTCTTGCGATTTTCTGCTTGTCCTGACACAAGATTTATCTAGACGTAGTTTTTGGCACATATAAAGCTATATTGATAGAAAATAATATTATTACTCGCATATTATATATCCACAAGGGTTAATAAATGCTCTTTTGAAAGGCTGACCAATTCCTTATTGAACGAGAACGGTCGCGATGAAATTCGTTCTGAGAGGGAGACAATGGTTGAGCGAATTAACTCAACCTTAAATCTTGTATCCCAATGGGAAGACAAGAATCCGGTTAGTTTTAACGCCACCAAAACGCAAGCGTGTATGTTCTCTGCGAAAATAAAGCCCTTTCGACTTGGCTCCAACTTTTCGAGGTGCATGATGAATGAATTCGAGCTTCTTAGCGTAAGGTTGTGCTCAAAACTCAACTTCGGCACTTCGATCGAGTCCAAAGCCCGAACAGCGGCCAAAAAGCTAGGCATCCTAAACAAGGTGAAACGATGCTTCATACCTGAAAAGCTTCTATCTCTGTACAAGGCGCAAGTACGATCTTGCATGGAGTATTGCTGCGCCTTTGCGATGGCTCAGCAAAACACCAACTTGTCGCATTCGACTCGGTGGATCGTAGAGCTAGAAGGCTCATGGGGCGGTACGCTAATAAGATCTAAGCTGCAGAGCCTGGCACATAGACGCTGGTTACCATCCTCACCTTATCCAAATCGTTCTAATTCGGACCAAGCGCTTTAAAACATCTTTTATAACGCGCACTGCTAAGGATTGGAACTCCCCACCGACATCTGTATTTCCGAGCTCATACTACCCAAATCTTTTCAAAATTCGAGTGAATAGGCACCTTCTGGGTGAGCTCGCTCCATCTTTCCTACACAGATATATGCTGGCCAAGAGCAAACCCATCTTTTATTTAAAAAATATATATTAAATATACACACACACACTATGGAGAGTGTGCATCTATACTGTACGATTTAATCCAACCGGAACCGTTCCACTTGCGGAACACTAGGCGTGGGCAGGGGTTTCATCCCTTCGTGGTCGACGTACCTCGATCACGAACAAAGCGTTTCAGTTCTACCTTCCTTGTTCAAACTGCAAAGGAGTGGAACTAATTGCCTGCGTCTGTGTTCCCACAGAACTACAACCTCGGGGTCTTCAAAACTAGGGTAAATGGGCATTTACTAGGTAAGCGTGGTCCATCTTCCGCCACGTCTGCACCTCACATCAGGTAAGATAGTGGTCAAGCGCTACCTCGATTACATAAAAAAAAAAAAAAAAAAAAAAATTGACCCCTAAAAATCGAAGTCAAAAAATGAAAATCAATGAGTGTGTTCATCACAATGTAAGCATTATTGCAAATCAGTCGCTCTGGATATCTTGTCTTTTTTAAAAAATAAGAATCAATGAAACGGGTTCAAATGTTAATAAACGACTGTTACAGTGAGACAAAAAAGGAGTGTCCACTAATATAAGAACACTATACAAAACAAAGTGGTTTGTTGAATGTCACTGTGAGGACGCGACGTACTACTTCAGAGGTGAACGCTCCCTGTGACAGTTGGCAGGACGTTTCGATTGAGGGTCCAAGTCAGAGGCGATCAGCGATTTCTTGCTTCTTTAGAGGAGTTACAATAAAATGAGTGTGTTTATTACACATTAGGTTATAATTTTAAAAAATACAGGTGAATTGGTTAGTTTAAGTTGTTATTGGTCGCCGTATTACTTCAGTTTTAAATAATAATTGAGTCTATCAAAATTTTGGCAAAACTCAATTGAATCTGATACCTGTTCAGAATTAAAATTAACCTTTTATGTTAATGTTTCTATTTATTATTATTTGTATTAGTACACTTTTATCTATATACTAATATTATAAAGAGAAAAGATTTGAATTTATGTATTTTTGTATGTTTGTATACTCAAAAACTACTGGACCGATTATAAAAAAATCTTTCAGAAAGCTAACATGGGCTACTCACTCTCCCCCATCTTCGCCCTTTACGCCCTCCTCCATACAAAATTGCCTTTTTCCACGAATAATATATTTTATAAAGAGACGCGGACGAAGTCGCGTGCAACAGCTAGTTACTAATAAAATTACAGTTTTTTAATTTTCATTAGTAATTGCTGATAATGAGGCAAAAGCATGCAACTTGGGTGTATAATAAGATTTTATCACTTCTATGAATTATATACAGTATCAGACAGATAAATAATTGGTTACAGCAGTCGTGATAATGTGATAACCACAGTGCCCAAACACACTAACCATGTAGTCGCATTAGCACTATTGATCATGATAGAAATTATATGCGAATTTTTAAAAAATCGTGTACATCTGGTTTCTGAAAATATCTAAGTCTATCGAAAATCTTTATCATAACAGTTAGGATGGCCCATTATTCCGCTGTAAGTCTCTGGAGACACCATAACGCGAAATAGGTTAAACATAGAGAGACACACACCAAATTAAAGCTACGAGTAATTTTGTAAATATGAACCCAAATCTTCAAAGCTCAAAAGAATGAGGAAAAAAATCACTGGATTTGGTAAATGAATCTAGTGAATTACATAATTTTAAATAGAAAACTCCCACAGGTTGTAAACAAACTCACTTTTCTTTTCTTTTCGCTACTGCTTATGGTTTAAACCGCAACAATAACTCAAGGGTTGTACAATAGTCGCGATTGTGGGGGGATACAGAGATCTGCAGAGACACGCCGCACCATGTGACATGTGGAAAATTAGCATACAGTCACCCAAGTTTAAACTACATGCAATTCGCACACATGAGATATATAGTTATCAATCGTGGACTGGTTTATATTATAATCTTGTAGTAGTTAAAGATTTAGGGAATATGCACATATTTTTTTTATATTTTCATACGATAGGTTATATCGTTATAATACCGTAAAAAAAAAGTTAAAATTAACTAACAGCTACGGGCACTTTAAACACCCGCCCTTTTGGCGCGCTTGTCGTGACGTCAAAGTCTACAATACAATCAAATGTTAAAAATCACAAACATCTACACGTTTGTTGACATTTCATAGAAGTTGACGTCATATTCCATAGACTTTGACGTCACATTCGATCTGAACGTTTCTAGTATTTTGAATTTCCCACATTTTTATGCACTTTTTAATAATTATTTTCTTAACGAAAAAGAAATAATATTAAAAAATATTTACATAGACATAATTCTAAAGCAAAAATATTGATAAAAAAATATATTTAAGCCTTTTTTGAAATACGCGCATATTCCCTATTGCAGGCATTGTTTAACAGCAGGAAAATATCTTTGCATACATTTGCCCTTTCTTAGGTGTGATATCAATCTGGCCTAGCTGTAACTTCGGTCCCACACCATCGCCGATGGTAGAACCCGGAGAGGTTTTAGTGGGTATTTCCGGTGTAACTAACCGGGTGAGTTCCACACTCCCCCCTCGTCGAGATTCTCCTCGACGAGTGATAGTGCGTAAATGCATTTCCCCTCCTAAAAAAATGTGTGATATCAATCAATCAATCAATCAATTTATTTGTAACTTATAAAACATATATAGACACGGAGAAAAAATAACAGTAACTGCAAGAAATAACAATAATAACAGTAATAGCACAGCAGTAACAGAATTTTGCTATAGGCCAGCACTGATCTTCCGTAGGAACCCTTAGTTTAACACACACACACACGGTCACACACAATGCATGTACTCGCTAACAAATGGAATAAAATAAATGTATTTGTTGTCAAAAAACAAAACTGCTTGCATGAATATATGCATGATATTTGAAAAGGTATGCAAAAATATATGTGTAATTTTAGAACGAGGGTCATGTATTAAAACATAGGCCTAAGAGGTGGATCGCCTACCCACTGGAAAGACTTTTTTATGTTAAGATCAGCGGACAGGCTGACGGTCCACTTGATGCTAGGTGGCTACCGTCGCCTATAACACAAGCAACGCCACAGCTGCTGCAAGTGCGCTGCCGACTACAGTAGGATTAATGATAAGAGATTGGGTAGGAAAATGGGTTCTGGCATCCCTTACTTACTCACCGAAACACAACACAACAGCACACGTGCTGTTATTTGCGGTGGTCTTCTGTAAGGGCGTGGTTACTGCCGCCAGACGGGCTGTCCAAATGACTACCAAACGCAGTGTACCCTGCCACTACTTTCCAGATCCAGACCAACGCCAAATTTAAAAAGTTCGTTTTTTAAAGTTGACCCTGCCGGGAGTCGAACCCGGGAACCCAAGAACAGAGCGTTAAGGCAAGCACCCTAACCACTAATCCAACGGGCTCGTCAATATCTACAACTTGATCTACTGTGGTACCTAGTGTAGCCGTGAGTGTGAGGCAAAATAATAGAACAATCCCTTTCTTTAATTGACTGTGTTATAACTTGAAGATGCACAGGTCTAATAAAACATCATTTGTGTGTTGTTTCATAGGGGTGATTTTCTGTTAGGGTTTTTATGACTGAACCTCACAAAAATAAAACCTTAATGAGACGAAAACTTAAAATCGAAGCTAAAATTTGTCCAAAAATAAAATTTCCATCACAAAAGATATGTTCAAGTACACATCAAAGAAATTCCTCACAAAAGTGCTCGGTGGGTATCTAAAGAATGTCACCAAGTTACTTTTAGAGCAAAAAACACTCAGGGCTTCCATTAAAGCGGTAATCAAATTAACCATTTACGAAGACCTCTTGAGTCACCTGCAAAGTAAAGTGAAATTGTCTCTAATAAGGATCAAATAAAGTGGACAAGAACTTGCTATAACAAAACACGAGAAATGGGTTGACCACTTCTGTGGTCTCTTTGATAAGCTGTAAGAACTTACAATTTATTGCGTCTCCGTACACAAAAAGTCAGAGTTGTGACACTACAGGACTTGGGCGGTAGTCTAAGGGGAGACTACCGCCCGTTGTAAGGTCACCGAGATGGCCGGCGTACCATCGCTTTCAGGTACGCCGAGGTTCCGACAGGGAGCGTAGTCCTCCCCGCGCTGAACAGCCGTGGCGGGTCGCCGAAGTTGTGCAACAACGATCCTGCGACCGCGCCGAATGTCGTTGGGTTTTAGCCGGTAGGAGTCCGGCATAACCCACAGCGTCCCCCTTTCGCTGCTGGGTATCCATGATGGATTTTCCAACGTAAAAAAAGGGGTTAAAACTCTATCCTAATAGGGTACCTTTCATCCAGGAAGAACTATTTCCGAGGAATAAATAAAAAAAATTCAATGCCTGAAAAAAATATACGAATTTGTTTTTATGTTAAGGTCGGCAGAGAGGCTGACGGTCCACTTGAAGATAGGTGACTGTGGCTACCGTCACCTTTAAAAACCCGTAACGTCACAGGTACTGCAAGTAAACTGCCGACTATATTAGGATTAAGGATGAGGGATTGGGAAATGGGCTCCCTCGCTCACTAAAACACAACAGCACATAAAACGTCTTCTGCAAGGGGATAGTTATTGCCGGCAGGCGGGCTGCCCAAATGACTACTGCCACTACTTTCCAAATCCAGATCAGAGGCAACTTTGATAAGTTCATTCCAAGGTTGGATAGCGTTAAGGCCAGCAACGGGCTTATGTTTTAATAGACAAGAAAAAAGTCACGGGCGCATATGAAGTCACGGGCTAAAATTAGTTTAAAATAAAATATTTTTCTGGCATACCGTCTTTACCTGTGCTAACAGCTTCTTACGTGTTACCGTCACCATTAGAAGAACCGGGTGTGTCTCACCCGCTGACGACCGATGAAGGATCCAAAGTTCCCTAAGGACAAGATCCACACCCATCTCGGGTAGTCTTTTAGTGCGGTAAGCGTCCCACATAACCCTATGTGCGCGTTTGCATTGCAAGTACCACTTATCACAGGGTATCTTTTGAAGATTTCTCCTCTCGTAAAAAAAGTGTGTGTGTGTGTGTGTGTCAGCTCCGGCGACATACGACTAGAGTTTACTATAAAACTTTCCACGTGACAATAGATAAAAGGATACCTAATTACTTATATTATTTAGTTGCATTCTGCATACTCAGATGTCACGTGTTCCAAAAAAAGTTATGTTAGTTACTTTCGGTATACACAGATGTCACTACTTTTTATAAGTTCAAATAGTTCATTTTTACGACGACAGATGTCGCTGCATCGGCAGGTTATAACGCGGTATCGTTTCGTTCCTCAACGCGGACTACACTTATCATATAAGATTTCGAAGTTCGTTTTTATAAGCCCAGCGAATAGAATTAGGGAACATATAAGAAAGAAAGAAAGAAAGACTTTTATTCACTGCACGAAAGACACTGACATTATATACAAAACAGGACAGAGAATAATAAAATAAAAAAACGTGTGTGTGTGTCCTCGCGGCAGCGAATCGGATACTGACTCAGCATTGTGCTGAGGTGCTAGATAAACACCTACAGCGCTGATTTTCAGCCAGCACCGTATGTGACTCATTGAGCACCATACAAACATACTTTATAAATTACTATATACATATTTATACATATACATACACACACATACACATATAATAACATACAAACATATGCATACATACATGTGCTGACGCATGTATATGTAAATACATGCGTCAGCTGTCGCATAAATGTCAAAGAAAGTGACAGATAACGTAATGCTTGTATAATAAAATTTTACTCCTCATAGAAATTCCATATCGGGGGCCTTACATGAAAATTGATTCATGTAAGGACTCTTACGCCAAAAAAAAAATTAGCCCGGGTTACAACCACAAGTGCTGCAAGATCGATACTAACTTTAGTAGAATATAGAATAATGAATTAAAATGAGATATGAAAATGGGTTCTAGCATCCCTTACCCCTTATGATCATCTTCTGATATAAATAATTTACTTAAGATACTAAAAATATCCATTGTTTAATGAAAATGTTACAAGAAATGGACAAAACAATTGCTTTGAAAAAAATATATATTATACTTAAACATGTGAAGAACCAATTGTATTAATTAGAATTTTCGTTAAAGTAATAGAAACTCCACAAAAAAAGTTAGAACACAAGAAGAATTTGACTTTTATTGAAAATTCTCTCGAAAACGGCTTATTGCGCGCATATGAATCGTGTACCTTTTAATAAGTTAATGTCAGATTAAAAAATTGTATTAATAAATTTTTTTATTTTGTGTATTGTTCTAATGGTAAAAACAAAAAAACACCATTTCTAGGCCCGTTGAATTGTCTCCGCCGCCAGCGAGTTCTATTGTAAATGTCATTTGCCTCAGTGAAGCCCTTAAGAGAAAAATAAAATGTGATTTCTTAAGTGAGTCCACTTCAATAATATATGACAGAAAATTAAAAGACGTTTAAAGCCTGTATTTATAAATCTAAGCAATTCTGTTTTAGAGCCATCATGTCTCATAATTCTGAGAATTTCAGCAGCAGTAACCACCTAGCGGTAACCTAGCGGCCGTAACCACCCCCTCACAGAAGACCACCGTCAAATAACAGCACTTGTGCTGTTGTGTTTCGGGGTGTGAGTAAGGGATGCCAGAGCCCATTTCCCTATCCACTCCTAATCCTACCGCAGTCGGCAGCGCACTTGCAGCAGCTTTGGCGTTGCTTGTGTCATAGACGACGGTAGCCACCTACCATCAATTGGACCGTTAGCCTGTCTGTGAATAAGAGTTTAATTGGTCTCAGAAAATTTTATAACAAGCATCGCACCAGCCTGGCCAATATTCCTGGTATTTCAAGCAAAAACCTTTTTCGAACACTCACGCAACGCACGTCACAATAATAAGAATTGACACAACAACGACATAAGAATCTAAATCTTTTTAATCTAAATCCTACCTTAGGCAAATACGTTAAAATTTGATTTCGTATGAAAGCGTGGCGCTATTATCACAGTCTGTTGGCGTCGTGGAAGTGTCGATAGTTACAAACGGGATAACCGCTTATTACTTTTGAATTTAGAACGCTCAGTTGCGGTCTGGGCATCGTTGAACTTAAATAGAAAGTTATTAGAAATTTTATTGAATACTCTTGTTGAATCTATGAAGATCTGATTGTTTTTCACTAAACTAATTTATTCTTCACCATTCTTCCTGTCCTTAGAATATCCATACATATTATAAATGTGAAAGAAACTCCGTCTGTCTGTCTGTTACCTTTGCACGCCTAAATAAAACGCTGAACCGATCTTCATGAAATTTTGCGTACACGTTGTCAGGGATGCAGGAAAGGACATTGGGAAACTTTCATCCAGAAAAAAGTTCTCGAGGGATCACCTAACACCTTGCAAAGCTATAACTGCAATAAAGGCGTTAGGCGAAACTCTGTCTGTCTGTCTGTTACCATTGCACGCCTAAACCGCTGAACCGATCATCATGAAATTTTGCACACATGTTGTCAGGGATGCAGGAAAGGACATAGGGTACCTATTATCCAGAAAAAGAGTACAATTCCCGGGGGATCACATAACACTTGGTTAAGCTATAACTGCAATAAAGATGTTAGGCGTTACATTGCTCATATATTTAATCAGGCGTTATTTTTTATTTTTCAACGCGGGCATCAGTTAGTTCTATATATTTTAGGACATGCTTAAGGCAGTAACTGATGATCTTAAAGCAGTAACTACCCTAGGACGGCGACGAGCATTTTGATGCTTTTGAGGTGAATAGCGGTTGAATAGTAATGACGAGAAAGCGTAACAAACAAAAAACAAACAAACAACTTAAAATGAGTGATGCAAATAACAAACGAGTGATAGTGATAATATGGTTTAGTAGTCATTTATCCAACGTCATATGGATTATAACTAAGGGATAATAGGAGGACATGGGGAAATGGACTCTGGGTTCCCATACCCACTCACCTAAACACATAACATGCTCTTATTTCACGATTGTCTTCTGTAAGAAGTTAACTATGCCAGATGGGCTGTTCAATTTATTCAATTTATTATGGCCCAGTTATAATGTAGTGTGCCCAACCACTCCTTATAAAATAACTGAGACAGTGAGGTAGAGCCTTAAAGATTTCCTTTGAAGCAAGCTTTGAGCTCAAGCAAACTCATGGTCTAATCAATGCAACAACCGGTTTAATGATATAAGTTGCTACTAGATTAGTTCTGTTAATCTCTGCGGTCGTAGTTAGACGCTCGCCACACGAACGTAATTGTTCGTGTAAGCCATATCGTTACAACTGGTTGTGTAAATGAGTGTGCGTTGAGACAGCAAGCTCTGGGCTGCGTTTTTCAATAAAAAACTGCCAATTATACTAGCTGATCCGGCAAACTTCGTACCGTCTCGAAACTCAGATATTTTTTCATGAATATTTGAGAATTTGTCTCCGTTTAAGGTGGAGACAAACGCTAAATACTAAAAATATCCATTCTTTAATGAAGATGTTACAAGAAATAGACAAGACAACTGCTTTGAAAAAAATATATATTATACTTAAACACGTGAAGAACCAATTGTATTAATTAGAATTTTCGTTAAAGTAATAGAAATGCCACAAAAAAAGTTAGAACACAAGGGTGCTTGCCAAACGTCTCAGGGGCCCCGGGTTCGATTCCCGGCGGGGTCAACTTTGGAAATTTTTTAATTTTCAAAATTGACTCTCGTCTGGATTTGAAAAGTCACAATACCACCGTGAAATAACAACATATACGTGCTGTTGTGTTTCGGTGAGTGAGTGAGGGATGTCAGAGCCCATTTCCTTAACCCCTCCTAATCCCTTATCCGATGCTACTGTAGTCGGCAGCGCACTTGCAGCAGCTTTTGCGTTGCTTGTGTTATAGGCGACGGTAACTATCTACCATCAAGTGGACCGTCAGCCTGTCTGTCGACCTTAACATAAAAAAAGCCCATCTGGTAGCAGTAACCACCCCCTTACAGAAAACCACGGTGAAATAATAGCGTGATTAAAGCGATGTTTAGATGAGCGAGTAAGGGATGCCTTATCTTTTTCATGTTATTAACACGTTCCCTGCGGCATCATTTTCAAAGAACTTTCATCTGGTGCGTTGGAGACCTAAAAGATCTCGAAACTAACCTATCCTGTGGTGCGTATGAGACCTGATCAGTCTCCTAAAACAATAGTTTTGAAAATAATTTATATCTTCCTCAAAACCAATGACATATTTATGAAATTCTTGTGGGTTCAAGATAGCCTATTGGTCTATCTTTTGATAGGTTCGCACGCAGTTATGACATAAGGATAAACGACAAATAATAATAAAAAATTAGGTATCGATTGTACCTCGTACCGCAACCGAAGATAGTTCAATATGTGTGATGATTAGTGATGGGAATAAAATAAAATCTCATCTGTCGATAGAAAAAGTTTTATTAAAAAAGTGGGTAACCTAAGAAAAGTGCTTTTCATTAAAACATTTGTTTAATGATGTTCATCTTTTTCTTTTTAGGCGCATCAAATATTTTAAAATTAGAATCACAGTCACTATCAGCCAATGGGGAGCACATTTGAACATATTCCAAATTTGTTATTTTACTGGTCAATGAAGCAGTATAATCCGGCCTTGATTTTTCATTATATTTTTTACTAATTTATTTCTGAATCTAATTTATTCGTAGCATTTTCATCAAAATAAATTGACTTTTTACACATTTTTCTTTTAAAAGAACTCTTTGTTCACCAACACACTTCAAAATACTAAATATATGATATAATACGATATATACACGCGGGTATTTTTTCCAAACATACGCGCGACCGTTCACGTCGATAGGTGAGTGAGCAACACTAAAAGAAAGACACGCAACGCCCGCGCTCAAGCCCTCACTTATTTGCGGCTACGAGGCGTACGATTCACGAGTATCAACACGTCTCCTAACGCAAGGAATGAAACATTTTTTACTACAGTGCGTTATTTTTTTTTTAACGCCCTTGGACCCAAATTTGAGTAGGAAGCAAATATGTATATTTGTCTTAATCATACACAAAGAACTTTAGATGTTAGGGCATCCCGCACAGAGTGAAAAAACACGATTTTAGTCGCCGCACAATACGAAAGTCTTGCAAGAGATCGAATAAATCTCCTAACGCAACGAAAGTGTTAAAATCGGCATCACATTTGCAGCTCCCACAACGTTGCATGTACTACCATCAAGTGGTATCCCACAACGTAGCCGCCTATTAATTTTTACATTTATAATGTAAGACCTATGGGACCGTCCAACGTAGCCTCTCCCTGTATCTTCTATTAGCTACGTGACCTGCTGCCTACTAACTCTTCAACCTGTTAATTCTACCAGCTTATGACTACGAATACTATGGATTTCTTTTTTCCAGATAAAGAGCATATAATAATAAAAAGAGCCATTTTCCCCTCAGGATCAAATTCTGAACCAATAAAATATCTGTAACCGCTAATATGTATTATAACGTTAAAACTTGTTAAACTGAATAAAAGCATAGAACAAAGGAAGTCCGTAACTTAGTTGACTTAGCGGCATTAGTGAAAAAAAAAAGTCTTCGCAACTCGGTAAAAACTTGAGAATATCCTTAAGTTGGAACTTTCAGAGCATTTAGTCTCGGGAAGTTTTGTAAGTCAATTACGTGACAGACCTTCGATATTGATTGGAGTGAAAACCTGGTACACTTGGGTCTGTGTCGATGTACAAATATGTGCGAATAAAATATGCCCGTTGGATGAGGGGTTAGGGTGTTTGCCTTAATGCTCTGTACTAGGGTTCCCGGGTTCGATTCCCGGCAGGGTCAAGTTTGAAAAATCAACTTTTGAAATTTGGCTCTGGTCTGAATTTGGAAAGTAGTGGCAGGGCACACTGCGTTTTCGCAGTCATTTGGGCAACCCGGCTGGCGGCGGTAACCACCACCTTACAGAAGACCATCGTGAAATAACAGCACGTGTGCTGTTGTGTTTCGGTGAGTGAGTAAAGGATGCCAGAGCCCATTTCCCTATCCCCTCCTAATTCCTTATCCTTAATCCTACTCTAGTCGGCAGCCCACTTGCAGCAGCTTTGGCGTTGCTTGTGTTATAGGCGACGGTAGCCACCTACCACCAAGTGGACCGTCAGCCAGTCTGCCGACCTTAACATAAAAAAGGTGCTGTAAGTGTGCCGCCGGCTATTGTAGGATTTAGGGTAAGGGATTGGGAAGGGTTAGAGAAATGGGCTCTGGCATCCCTTACTCACTCACCGAAACACAACAGCAATTACAGCACAACTTCTGTAAGGGACTGGTTACTGCCGCCAGACGGGTTGCCCAAATGACTGCGAAACGCAGTGTGCTTCCCTAAACCCTACCACTACTTTCCAGGTCCAAACCAGAGCGTTTGAAAAGTTCAACTTATAGCATAATATACCTTCTAAAGCTTCGGATATGCTTGTAAGTGCTAGATTTTGAATATTTCATTACTAATAAGGTGACAGGTTTTGTTATTTTAAACATACTTTAAGAAATGTTTACAATATTGACAACCACCTTTATCCCGCAACTTCGTCCTCATCGATAGTGTGTTTTTTCTAGGAGAGAGGTAACTTATATCCTTTTCTGAATCCCTGACAACGTGTATGCAAAATTTCATGATGATCAATTAAGTAGTTAAGGCGTGACAGCGTCACAAACAAAACTCAATTTTGCATCATTATGTTACTAGCTTATACTTCAACTTCGTCCTTGTCTCTTTATTGCTTTGATTTTTTTAATTTTTTAGGGTTCCGTACGTCCGAATAAAAAACGGAACCCTTATAGGATCACTCGTGTGTCTGTCTGTCCGTCCGTCACAGTCAATTATCTCCGAATCTACTAGACCGATTAAGTTGAAATTTAGTACACATATCAATTTCTGTGACCCAAACGCATAGGTGTGACGTGAATAGATGATTGGGGGGAAAATGGAAAATTAAAAAAAAATTTTTTTGAAGACTGCATAGTGTGACATATCAAATTGAAGGTCTTGTTGTGAAGATTTTAAATGTATTTTTGTTTGGAATTTTAAAAAAATAAATAGTTTCAAAGTTATTCAAGACAATAGACGAAAATTGACCATCCCCCCCCCCCCTTTATCTCCGAAACTACTGAACCTAAAATTTTGAAAAAATAATAATATAGAAATTAGTTTTCTACTTATAGATTTATAGGAAAACCTGTAATAAGTCCATGATATTAAAATAACATGGTAAATCACTCAATATGTAACATCGTACGGAACCCTCTTCACGCGAGTTCAACTCGCACTTGTCCCGTTTTTTTTTTTTAAATGATTCCTCGAGAGTACATTTTTCTGAATCTCTGACAACATGTATCAAAAATTTCATAATGATCGGTTGAGTAGGTTGTTGAGGTGTGACAGCTTACAAAAAAACTCATTCGTATTTATATTAATAGTTATGATCTCAATAAATTATTATCGAAATTGTCAACATTCGTATTTATTTTTCGTAGAGAATTACACAGAATAATCCATCCATTCTAATATTATCTGTCTGTCTGTCTGTTACCTTTTCACGCCTAAACCGCTGAACAGATCATCAAGAAATTTTGCATACAAGTCGTCAGAGATGCAGGAAAGAACATAGGGTACCTTTCATCCAGAAAAAAAGTACTGTTGCCGAGGGATCATCCAATGCATGGCAAAGCTATAACTGCAGTAAATATCTTAGGCGTCATATTTTTATTTTAAACGCGGGCGAAGCCGCAGGCCCCGGCTAGTATAAAATAAGTCGAGTCACCAATTCAGTTACGTGTGGTTCGCACTGATACTTTGTTAGCTAAATATACAAAGGAAAAAGTGCTAATAAAGAAAGTTGTTTCTAAAGAAACTTTACCAGAATATAAACAGATCAAAAGTGTATAAGTACTTACTTCCAAGTGTAAGTTGAATTCGCGTGAAGAGGGTTCCGTACGATGTTTTTTTTAAATCTACGCACAATATTGAGTGATTTACCATGTTATTTTAGTGACTTCTTATAGGTTTTCCTATAATCTATAAGTAGAAAACTAAGTTCTGTATTTTTTTTTCAAAATTTTACGTTCAGTAGTTTCGGAGATAAGGGGGGTGTCAATTTTCGTCTATTTTCTTGAATAACTTGGAAACAATTTATTTTAAAATTACAAAAAAATACATTTAAGATCTTCACAACAAGACCTTCCATTTGATATGTCACACGATACAGTTTTCAAAAAAAATTTTTAATTTTTCACTTTCCCCCCAAAAATGACCTCCCATATACAGATTTCATCTATTCACGTCACACCTCTGCGTTTGGGTTACAGAAATTGATATGTGTACCAAATTTCAACTTAATCGGTCTAGGAGATTCCGAGATAATTGACTGTGACGGACGGACAGACGTACACACGAGTGATCCTATAAGGGTTCCGTTTTTTTATTCGGACGTACGGAACCCTAAAAAGTGCTAATAAAGAAAGTTGTTTCTAAAGAAACGTTACCAGAATATAAACAGATTTAAAAGTGTATAAGTACTTCCAAAAAAGAGAAAACGATAGGTACCGAAAGAAAAAAAAAACGAGAAAAGTTATTTTCACCTTTTCTTCGCGTTGGAAACATCGTCCGAGATATTTCCAAGTTACTGATGTGGAAGTGAATGTCGTAATGAAAGGAAAAGATGTGTAAAGTGTAAACACAGATAAATTTGGTGTTTATCGACAGGATATCGCTAAAGTTATATTGCAGAAACATGAGATATATTGAGATAAAAATGCTCAAAGCGAGAGAGGATTTCGTATCGGACTCTGAATACTGTCTTACATATATTGACTATTGTTATATTGACAGCTAGTCAATACATAATATTGACTAGCTGTTGCATGTGACTTCGTCTGCGTCTCTTTATAAAATATTACTCTTGGAAAACGGGTGTGTTACTCGCTGATAATGTAGCTTTCTATAGATGAAAGAATTTTTAAAATCAGTTCAGTAGTTTTTGAGTTTATTCATTACAAACTTACATTTGTATGGAGGGGTAAAGGGGAGGAGATGGGGGAAGGGTGAGTAGCCTATGTTACTCGCTGATAATGTAGCTTTCTATAGGTGAAAGAATTTTTAAAATCGGTCCAGTAGTTTTTGAGTTTATTCATTACAAACTTACATTTGTATGGAGGGGTAAAGGGGAGGAGATGGGGGGAGGGTGAGTAGCCTATGTTACTCGCTGATAATGTAGCTTTCTATAGGTGAAAGAATTTTTAAAATCGGTTCAGTAGTTTTGGAGTTTATTCATTACAAACTTACATTTGTATGGAGGGGGTAAAGAGGAGGATATGGAGGAAGGGTGAGTAGCCTATGTTACTCGCTGATAATGTAGCTTTCTATAGGTGAAAGAATTTTTAAAATCGGTTCAGTAGTTTTGGAGTTTATTCATTACAAACTTACATTTGTATGGAGGGGGTAAAGAGGAGGATATGGAGGAAGGGTGAGTAGCCTATGTTACTCGCTGATAATGTAGCCTATAGGTGAAAGAATTTTTAAAGTTGGTCCAATAGTCTTAGAGTTTATTCATTATAAACATACATTTGTATGGAGGGGCTGAACGGGGGGAGATGGAGGAAGTACCCTATGTTGCTCGCTGATAATGTAGCTTTCTATAGGTAAAAGAATTTTTAAAATCGGTCCAGTAGTTTTTGAGTTTATTCATTACAAACTTACATTTGTATGGAGGGGTAAAGGGGAGGAGATGGGGGGAGGGTGAGTAGCCTATGTTACTCGCTGATAATGTAGCTTTCTATAGGTGAAAGAATTTTTAAAATCGGTTCAGTAGTTTTGGAGTTTATTCATTACAAACTTACATTTGTATGGAGGGGGTAAAGAGGAGGATATGGAGGAAGGGTGAGTAGCCTATGTTACTCGCTGATAATGTAGCTTTCTATAGGTGAAAGAATTTTTAAAATCGGTTCAGTAGTTTTGGAGTTTATTCATTACAAACTTACATTTGTATGGAGGGGGTAAAGAGGAGGATATGGAGGAAGGGTGAGTAGCCTATGTTACTCGCTGATAATGTAGCCTATAGGTGAAAGAATTTTTAAAGTTGGTCCAATAGTCTTAGAGTTTATTCATTATAAACATACATTTGTATGGAGGGGCTGAACGGGGGGAGATGGAGGAAGTACCCTATGTTGCTCGCTGATAATGTAGCTTTCTATAGGTAAAAGAATTTTTAAAATCGGTCCAGTAGTTTTTGAGTTTATTCATTACAAACATACAAAAATACATATACATATACAAATCTTTTCTCTTTATAATATGTATTATTGTATAGATAACGTTCAATAAATAAAATAGTCTGTGTACGGAGCCTTCGTGTCTCTGAAAATTGGACTCATATGATCATTATTTAATTAAATTATATTTTACGAGTTTTTCCGTAATTGAAAAAAAATCCATGAACTATTTTATTATTGGAAATACTCGCACTAGCGAGTAAAATATACGTTGTTATTACTCTGTCAATTGTTATAACTGGGAGTTACAGCCTTAAGTGAGGACATATTTCTAACGTTCCCTCGAGAAATTAAGAATGACCTTTGACGTAGATCCTCACTCAGAAGTGGGAGAGCTTAGAATGTTAATTTATATTTTGGAATAACTTCAAACAATTTTAATCACAATTTGGTCCAAACTTGTGGTGACAGTTATATTATTAGCAATTAAGTAATTATAAAACAACAAATTATTAAAGTTACTTAGCCAATGGGCTCATTGGTTGAAAGGCTGAGGTGCTTGCATTGGCGCTTTATCTCAGGTGTCCCGGATTCGATTCCAGGCAGGGCCAATTTTGGATATGAAAATTTCAGAGTTTATTTATTTATTTATTTATTTGACAAGGCTTACCAACTAAAGACACGCTTAAAAATAATATACAACCACACAGAAAGAAACGTTACAAGTAAGAATTTATATTATAGGAAAGCATAGCATTATTATAGGAAAATTATAGGAACAAAATTATAGGACTCAGAAAAAAAAATTTTTAAAAAAAATGAAAATTATTACGATATAGCCCTTTTAAATGGTCCCATTTTATTGACTAGAGCCAAATTTTCAAAATTGACCTTGCCGGGAATCGAATCCGGGAACCCTAGAACAGAGCGTTAAAGCAAGGACCATAAATGCTCATCCAACGGTAAACCTGCTATAGTCGGGCATCACACTTGCTGCACTTGTTGCTTTACTTGTGTTATAAGCGACGGTGACCACCTACCCTCAAGTGAACCGTCAGCCTGTCTGACGGTCTTAAATAAAGAAAATAATTTACGATATTAAATTAACAAGAAATAATTTAAGATATTAATTAGCTTGAACAAAATTTGTTACCCGACACTAATTCACTGGTTAAGCTTATAGCTTCGTAGTGAGATTAAAATTAAGCTGTTTAACTGAAAATTGGTTAAATTCATCTCGTCTGTCAAACTGAATTTACTTAGTGGGGCCAAGCTGTAATGAACGCCATGACAGCTACTAATAGCATTATGAAATTTCACGAGCATTCAAATAGCTGTATATTCGAGCTGTATTCAGATACAAGGATTAACGTTGGTTGTTGTACTATAATAAAGATGATCTACCTACGGAGCAATCGTGTCTATGAACATTGAACATATTTAGATAGAATTGTTAATTTTTTTACATTTTTTTGTACATGAGTCCCCTCACTGACCGAATAACGGCACACATAGGTATTATTTCATGACAGTATTAAAGTCTTTTTTTATTTTATTTTTAAGGGAAAACAAACAATTACACCATGTATATTAGAGAAAGAAAAAAAAGTAAAACGGCCCGTTGGATGAGTGGCAAGGTGCTTGCCTAACGTCTCAGGGGCCCCGCGGGGTCAAGTTTGGAAATTTTAATGTAATTTTCAAAACTGACTCTGGTCTGGATTTGAAAAGTAGTGGTAGGGCACACTGCGTTTCGCAGTCATTTGGGCAGCCCGCCTGGCGGCAGTGACCACCACCTTACAGAATACCACCGTGAAATAACAGCAAATACGTGATGTTGTGTTTCGGTGAGTGAGTAAGGGATGCCAGAGCCCATTTCCTTATCCCCTCCTAATCCCTTATCCAATCCTACTGTAGTCGGCAGCGCACTTGCAGCAGCTGTGGTGTTGCTTGTGTTATAGGCGACGGTAGCCAACTACCATCAAGTGGACCGTTAGCCTGTCTGTCGACCTTAATATAAAAAAAAACATACATAAACTTAAATAATAGTGCAATCAAAAACATTTTTCACAAAGTAGTAAACAAATTTTATACAAAGAGGACATACAAATACACACCAATAGAACAATCAAGAGAGAAAAATAATATTAATGCAAAATTAGTAATTAAGACTTAATTATCTTAACCTTAATTAAGATAATTAACAGGGAACGCTAGCAGCGTTATTCCATACAAATGTATTCCCCTATTTTCTCCCTGGATATAGAGCAATAATTTTTTGTCATAAAAATTATTGCTCCATATGATGTCCATATCATATCATTTTTTCCAATATTTTTTTTAATATTGTTAGTGTAATTAACATTAAAAAAATATAACACTTGAGGTACAAGAAAAGCAATCAGAAAGACACCGGGGCCTGGTACCAAAATGTCGCAACTGGAAATATATTAGTTCCCCGTTTACATCCCGCCAGGCGTGATTAAACGGAGGGAAAGCGGAACAATTAATAACAACAAGAAAAATATCGTAATCAATTAGAGTAGACTGGAGAAACAACGAAATGACGGATAGGGGGCCTTACCATTTGTCGCCTGTCACACTAAGTGAATAAAAAGTGAATTTGTGCGAGAAAACATATTTTTTTCCAATAAAACTTTCAGTCCAACCAAGTCTTTTAAAATTTGAACATCTCAAATGATTGAAAACTAGTGTTGTCTATTCCGTTTAATAGCACAATATCTTTATTTTTCACATGTCTTTTGCATACTTACCTACATAGATTATTACGGTGTCTTAATGGTATATGTAATGAATATATGTAATGAAATATATTTACAGTTTTATTCAGAAAAAATACTGTTCTGAGAGATCCTCTAAGAAAATAAAATAAAATCAAAGCCTGAAAATAATAAAATCGTAAATGACCCGTGTTTGTATAAAAAAAAAAAAAAAAAAAACAATTTGTACACGTTGTACTCAATGTTACCGAGGTGAAAAATAGTTTTTAGAATTTTGGTCTGTTTGTAGGTTTGTCTGTGTGTTTGTGCGCACTAATCTCAGAAACGGCTAAACCGATTTGAATGCGGTTTTGACTTATGTATTTTAGCAAGCTTTCGGTAACATTTAGTATTTTATTTAGTTTTATTCCAATCAGTTTATAAACAAAAAAGTTAGGCGCTATACCGAATACCACGTGTACGAAGTTGCGAGCTTAGCTAGTATTGGATAAATGTTTATAATCAATGAAAAAGTGTGCAAAAGCTAGTATAAAAATAAAATCAGGGGTAAGCCAAATGAAGTTTTCTATATAAACTACATTTATTATATATATTTTTATATATTTTTTAAATAAATCCCTTATCTATCCAACTATCGTTGATTTCACTTTTTTCCTTCGAGTTTCCTTCGAGCGACAAAGGTAGGGGAATGATCGCTCATTGTATTATGTCAGTGCTGGTAGCATAAATATAGGAATTAGGAGTGGAAGGAATGATAAATACGTGCCCGTATCGTCCCCGGATTCAGGTCAACGGATCGAACGCTCCACCAATATTAGGGAAAGGGCGTATTTCAAATAGCACCTAAGTGTCAAGGCATAAGTAACAATTTTGCAAACACAGTTTTTTAAGAAAACCACGCTGGTTCTATCTTGTTGCTAAAGCAACTTGAAGTATACTTATGAAATGTAGTGGCAGGGCACACTGCGTTTCGCAGTCATTTGGGCAGCCCGTCTGGCGACAGTAACCACCCCTTACAGAAGACCACCGTGAAATAACAGCACGTGTGCTGTTATGTTTCGGTGAGTGAGTAAGGGATGCCAGAGAGCCCATTTCCCTATCCACTCCTAATCCCTTATCCTTAATCCTACTGCAGTCGGCAGCGCACTTGCAGCAGCTTTGGCGTTGCTTGTGTTATAGGCGACGGTAGCTACCTACCATCAAGTGGACCGTCAGCCTGTCTGCCGACCTTAACATTAAAAAAAAGAAAAGAAATAAGTAGATTTATCACCTGAATTTAATTTGATGCCATTTAAGAATATACTTTCTTACTTTACTGTCATCTGTGTTTGTATGTAGTCTGTGGAAATCGACCTTTCCACAGACTACACACAAATTGTGCGTGGACTTCATAAGAGCAGACTATATAAATTCATGGATGGGAACACACCGACGCAACAGCATTGCGAAAGTTTTGCATTCAATTCTAGGCTATTTATAATGCACATGTGCATTATAAATAGCCTAGAATTACAGAGCAATATATATGTATATAATATTGCTCTGTAAGGTCGAATCAAGAAGGACATTCGTAGTAAACGAAGGTCAAGGACCATAACATGGCGGATTAGTAAGTAGAAATGGAAATTAGCAGGTACGGAGAGACAATTGAAGCTAGGATCGGAAGGTTCTCGAGTGGAAACCACGGACCGACAAGGTTCCATCTAGCTAAGGTGTTTCCATCTAGCTACAATATGGGCATCTTCAAGCGAGCAATAAACAAATTCCTACAAGGTCGGCAGCGTACACAAACCCCCCTGGTGTTGCTTGTGTCTTTAGGCGACGGTAGCCACCTACCATCAAGTGGACCGTCAGCCTGTCTGCCACCTTTAATAATATAAAAAAAATCACGGCGTAGAATCAACAGTAAGGTCCGCAAGTTGACCTGAAACCTGGTCAAATCGATATTACAGTTTTCTTTATTATTTTATTATTCACTTAACTGAGCCCGCAACTTCGTACGCGTGGTATTCGGTATAACGCGTAACTTTTTTGTTTGTAAACAAACACTAAATGTAACAAACACTAAATGTTACGAGAAGCTTGCTATAATACATCAGTGAAAACCGCATCATCGTGCACAAAGGCACAGACATTGGCGGATACGGGGGGGGGGGGGGGGTCATGGGGGCCATGGCCCCCCCCAAAAGACCCAGGAATTCCATATTTTTGACTTAACTTTTCAATTCAATTCAAGTACAATTCAATTCATATATGAACTGAATATAGAATAATATAATCCATATCAATCAAAGTTATCGAAAGTTTCATAATTCATGTCAGACATTTGAGACAGTTCAAATAGGCGATTACGCGGGTTAAAAGTATTTGCAATACAACCATAATGCATCTGAACTAGTAAAAAATACACAAAAAAATTACTTGTGATATTAAACCTAACTCCGAACTTTGTCAGAATGCCCCCCCCCCCCCCCCCCCAAAATGAAATCCTGGATTCGCCCCTGGGCACAGAGAGACAAACAAACAGACGAAAATTATTCTAAAATCTATTTGTTTTTTTTTTTACCTTGGTAACATTAGTACAACGTGGACAATATTATTTTAATTTTTAATTAACAGACATGGCTCGTTTACGATTTTATTATATGTACGGATTTTAGTTTCATCGAATATTCGGAGACTTAAAAACGCGATCGGACAATAAATTAAAGACGGGGAAACTCACGGAGCACAGCTAGACTTCCATAAATGGAAGTTATTGGGGATGTTAGCAAACATTAAATATTGAGAAACCTTATTTTTTTCATAGATATAGATTTATATACCATAAAAAATCTAGCTGCGCTTATACAACATTTGCAATTACTGCGTTTTCTTCTGAAGCGATAAAAAATATTACTATTATCACGCCATGTTTCAAAGAAGCCTGGGTGTCTGTAAAAAATACGACTCAAACTGGTCCCTGTGTCATTTCTTATCCTTATTAGGATTCTAGTTTCTCAGGTACATCAGGTTTGCATTTAATGGATACATTATAGGTAGGTGTGTTAGGTTTTAAATGTTGGATAAACGGTTAGCTAATTTAATTTAAGTATCTAGATAAAACTTAAATTAAGATAGAATGTCGTAAACTGGTCACGCCAAGAAATTATAAATTCTTTGTGATACATACAAGCAAAGGACGAGGAAGCAAAGGAGATCTGTCAGATACCGCGTGAGTCGCCAAGTCCTTAGTCCTCCAGCGGCGAAGACTGCAACGGGCCCGTTACACACAGAGTCCAGAATCTCCAGCACTTCACCACTTTAACGATTACACTCGCGAAGCGGGAAACGTGACCAAGTGGATAGATTACATGCACAATTGCCTGATAACGATAGCGGATGCAATAAAAAATTCGAATCTCGCGGGTCAAGATCGGTGGCGTTGCGGTTTTTTTTTTTTTTTTTTGCGATTTTTTTTCTAGCTAGATTAACGTGACCGGTTGCACGGCCTACGGTGCGGTAGTGACAAACTATGAACAGGTAGGAATATAGTGGGAGCGAGACAGCACATACCACAACGAACTATTATTAATCAATTTAAATTGACAATTGGCGTCAACATTCTTAAGGCATGTTTGTGTCAACAGACTTCTTACATGCCTCTCACAGCCCTAATATCGGTGGCAATATTGGGGAAGTGGCGGGAAGCGCCCTAGATGGCTCCCTTGATCGCCTCTTGTGTAGGCAACTCGTAATCAGTATTATTATTATTCCTCCTACCTCTGAAATCGAGACGAGCGAACCCACGTCTAGGGAGCTTTGTCGCATCGTGTGTAGCAAAATCAGTGCCGATTTCACCGCAGTGTGCCTGAGATTACAGCGGCGAAAGACCTATTTTTGTGTTTTTAATTTGTATTTCGTGCGGAGACATATATGGCGAAGGAAAAGGAGCGAGAAGCCTGGACGAAAGTCATTAATCTCAACACATTCTATATCCATACTTCAAAAGTTTTCAGCTGCTTCCAAATGTCTCATCACGTTCATGGCCTTTCATCAACCAGTTCTTCCTTTTTCGTCTTTGACTTGGTCGCACCGTAGAAAGTGCCAGAGCGATGCCTATTCTCTGTTGAGAGTGTCGTGACATCTTGATAGACGAGCGCTTTGTTGCACGGTCGGTTTCACACTTAGTGGCAGGGACGTGTGTAGAGTAGCGGCCTAATTCATCCCCACTACCACTCTCCCGATATTGTCATCGATATTAGGGCCGTGTGAAGCCGCTTTCAGGTTAGTTGTCTAATCTGTTTTTAAGTTTCTCGGATCAGATTCAAGTAAGGCATTCTAAGAGTAAGAATGAAGGAATGTACGACAAAATATTCCTATAAAGTTATTCCCTAGCAAACCACACTATTATATTAAACAAATTTCCCTTCATTCATTTTGCGACCAAACCAACCCCTTGACACCAGCGTCACCTTTTAATTGAGTATGTTTCTCACCCCATCGAACCCTTCCAAGCTTAGAGACTGGGAAGTAAGCAAACAATAAAACTTTGAATAGATACTTAAATCGAGAGGTGTAACGTAGGTAATGTTTAATTAAACTTAAATTGGATCAGCTCTGAACTAATAAATATTGTTCCGCCGTCACAGTATAAATAGAAGATAACAGTGGGGAATTAGGGATTTTTTCCGTTTTTTAGGGTTCCGTATGTCCGAATAAAAAAACGGAACCCTTATAGGATCACTCGTGTGTCCGTCTGTCTGACCATTCCCCTCCCCTACCCCTTATCACCGAAACTACTGAACCTAAAATTTTGAAAAATAATAATACATAAATTAGTTTTCTACTTATAGATTATAGGAAAACCTATAAGAAGTCCATGATATTAAAATAACATGGTAAATCACTCAATATTGTGCGGATAGGTAACATGTTACGGAACCCTCTTCACACGAGTTCAACTCGCACTTGTCCCGTTTTTTAGCGACTGTTTTTTAGCGACTGTTTTTTAGCGACTTTTTTAGCTACCGTCAGCCAATTTTGAAAAGTACATTTTTTAAAAGTTGACCCTGCCGGGAATCGAACCCGAGAACCCTAGAACAGAGTGTTAAGGCAACATAAAAAAAACCCCGAGAAAACAATGCTCACTTTTAAAAGTTCATTTACTATTTTAAACTATATTGTGACACAACTTATTCTCTCCCCAAGCGCATTACCTCGACAAACAATGAGAGTTCTCTATATTTCTATGTTTGTTTTCATGTTTTATAGTTCTACTCGTATTAACAATTTAAAACATTTGTTTTTTATAATAACAATTGTTTTTTCAGACGTATATTCAAGTATCAAGCTCAAATTATAATTTTAAAATGACACAGTTTATTAAAAGCGTTTTGTATGAGAACTCTTTTTATAGTAGTCGTATGTAGATATTAAAAGGTTACATTGTAATAAAATGTCTCTAGCAAAAATTGACCTAAGCGCTTTCACATTACAGTTCATAATGTCGTGGTAGGATGTGGATACAATGTTCCCAAATTCATTTTTAATGTTAGTACGCAATAAAACATTAATAAAATGCATAGCGAATGCGAAAACAAGATTTTATTGTTGTCTGCAAATTCATATGTGGGTAGATGCAACATTTAGAGAGGTAATGCCTTTATGTTTCGTCCTTTATCCATAGCAGATTTTTTCTTAATAATAGGGGATCGGACAGTAATCAGATTAAAATCTAAAATGTACTTAGAAAGAAAATATATAATTTTTTACGGTTATTTATCGAATAATAATTTAATATAATTCATTTAAATATTTTTAAATGAAGAAATAAAATTTTATTATTTACAATATGTATTTTTAATCTATACTGAAACACCAATCACAGTGCGTGACGTCATTTGTGGGCAATCATTGTCTTATGCCAATGCAGCTGTTTTGTTATGATATGACCACAAATGACGTTACGCGCTCTCGGATGAACTATCGTGGCGTTTTGGCGGCATTTTCAAACAAACAATATTAAAACATGATTTTGAGTACCTAAAAGGCTATAAATAAATAAAATAGTATTTTTTATGGGAATAAATATCCATGAAGATTAATTTAAAACACTTTCTGAAAATTTGTCCCCTATTAGAAAGAGATAACATGTAATAATAGAAAAGATAAAAGTTCACTGCCTTCTCTATGATATAAAAAGAACTGCTAATTGCTTATGAGCCCCATTCGTATACTATAAGATGTACTTCGGAGAGTGTGCTCGAGAGCTGCACGAGATCGTACCGCCTTCCCCCTTCTTCTATCGGACAGGCAGACGCACGGCTGGTTACCATCCCCACCTTGTCGAAATCTCTCTAATTCGGATCAAGCGCTTTAAAAAATCTTTTATAATGCGCACGGCTAAGGATTGGAACTCCTTGCTGGCGTCTGTATTTCCGAGCTCACACAACCCTAATCTTTTCAAGGTTCGAGTGAATAGGCATCTTCTGGGTGAGTGAGCTCCATCGTCAGCCTCATCCTTCCTACATGGATAGATGCTGGTCAAGAGTCAAGAGCAAACCCAACTTTAATAATAATAATTTTAAAAAAATGATGGAATCTGTTGTGTACAAAATGTACTCTTTTATCTATAAGTTTAAGTATAACAACCCTAAGTTTCAAATAAAATACTTTTTTTTTTCAATAAAAGTTCATGTAAAAATTTTCAACTAAAACGTTTTCTGTCAATATCTCAAAAGTATACTATTTGGACATAACGGCTTTTGGTTTGGCAACGACGATATGTAAAATATCAGCATTAGTGCTATTGTTTTTTCGGTGCGCAGTGAAGACGTGTCATGGCCCATTATTTTATTCTGCACCGATATCAATAAAATGGCGAATCAAATTGACATGTTCCATTGTAGACCGATTTTAATTCGGTTTTCCATTCCAAAGAGGGATAAACGGGAAATGTTCATAATAAAAATTGCACCCGGGCGAAGCCGGGGGCGGGCCGCTAGTTACTTATATAAATTATGGCTTATGTTTTTTGCATCGCATTGAGTTCTGTAATTATAAACTAACCCCCTACTTACTATTGAACACAAACACCCTATATTTGTTTATTTGTAAAGGCTTACCAACTAAAATTTGGTTATTATTTATTTGTAAAGCTATATCTGCTGTAAGTTGCTGAGAAGATGGCTGTCCTGTATACTACTTGATGCTGCAGCATCAGATCAAGGTAACTATGTCATGAAAATACCATCAAAGTACCAAATTTCACATCAATCACCACTAACTTGGTGAAACCCTTTCGTCGACTAGGAAATGGGCTGATGATCTTCAAATGCCTGAACAGATTTTCACAAATTACAGCTGAGAACCATCTGGAGCTTTCAAAACAAAAAACGCCCACAGACGTTGGGCGTTAAAAATAAAAAATTAACAAATCATTTTATACAATTTCTTTTGTACAGGTAGTGTATATCAAATGACGGATAACTTATTATTAGAAAAGGTGTAAAGGAGTTGCCAAACAAAATGGGGTAGGTATCAGCTTGTCCACCACAAAGACGTTAAAAATATACACCTAAAACATTACAATAAGAAAATAACTCACCACATAGCACGGCGACTAGAGTCCTCGCTCTGTTCATTCTCGCACACATTTCGATGATATTTCACTGAATCAACAAAAAACATAATTTTTCTAAAAGTACAAAAAAATCACTGTTTCATTTCGCTTGTCACTAAAGTACACTTTCAAATTCACTAAAATTCACAATATTTCATTAATTTTGTAGTCACACACTTTTGATCACTTCGCGAATGTGCCGGCCATTTTTCGGAGTGATTGTTGAAGTCTGTAAAAGAAGAAAGACATTCTTTAATTTTTTTTAAAATAATTTTCTTAAAGCTGTCACATGTTTAATCAATACATATTGGTTGGGCGCGTGTGTTGTGCTGGCCTTCTCGCAGTTTCGGGCGAGAGAGGGCAGCAGTTGTTTGCTTGTCGCCGTCCATTACGGACGCTCGCTTCGTCACATGTCACACTGTGCAGTTTTCAAAAAAAAATTTTTTTAATTTTCCACCTTCCCCTTAAAAATGACCTTCCATATATAAATTTCATCTATTCACGTCACACCTCTGCGTTTGGGTCACAGAAATTGATAGATTCGGAGATAATTGACTGTGCCCGACGTACAGACGGACAAACGAGTGATCCTATAAGGGTTCCGTTTTTTTATTCGGACGTACGGAACCCTAATTAAACATTTAACATACTTTAGCTAGAGGATTACCTTAAGTTGATAATATACCCTATTATATCCAAACTGGTAAGAGCTCGATGAAATTTGAAGTAAAAAATTTTACTCTGACTTTCTTTATCAAATTACCATTACAAATAATGTCTTCCAATCAATTATTGTTGAGTAAATATGTGGTTTAATGTGCGTGAGCCTTTATATAGACTCTATATTGTCTCTAGTTCGTACAATAATAGAGTTCTTTATGGAAATAGATCGTCATTGCTTCGGTTTGAAGAAATTATGTTTTATTTATGATTGTGAGAATACATTTCGCCTTAGAGGGTAAACATTAGTATACCATACAAAGATTTTCAACTGTATAGATCGGGCAAGACGAAAGAATCCGTAATGTGACATTTAGAAACACGTGGTACAAAATCGCTCAGTCCACCGCCAATTTCCCAATGTCCTCTCTATATATTCTGTATATTTAATCTTTTTGGTACCACACACTAACTTCGGAAGACTCTGAAAATACTCGGTTTTTTTTTTTTTAAACATTAGAAAAATGAATATTGTAAAACCCAAAACGCCTCCCATATTAATATCAATCAATCAATCAATCAATCAATTTATTTGTAACTTATAAAACATACATTTAACAGACACAGAGAAAAAAGAAATAACAGTAACAGCAAGAAAGAAAGTTACAAAATAGTTAGTTATCTTTATCGCTGTGACGACTGTAGCGCATAATTCTTATATTTTTAGTCAATCACTCGGAAAACTAAAATTTTACTATGACAAAAAGTATCCTATATGTTAATAAACTATCTGTGTGCCAAATTTCATTAAAATCTGTGCAGTGGTTTTTGAGTTACTGAGGAACAAACCTCCAAACATTCAAATATGTTATTTCATGGTGGTCTTCCATAAGAGTGTGGTTACTGTCGCCAGTCGGGTTGCCCAAATGACTTCGAAACGTAGTGTGCCCTACCCTGCCACTACTTTCCAGATCCAGACCAGAGCCAAATTTGAAAAGTTCGTTTTAAATATTTGACCCTGCCGGGAATCGAACTCGGGAACTCTAGAACAGAGTGTTAAGGCAAGCACCATAACCACTCATCCAACGGGTTAGTCAACAACATCTTACAAATATTGACCGGGGATTAAACCCACTACTTCTGATATGACACACCAGAGACAGAACTACTACCGCTGAGCAGATCACCCATCGAAACACAACAGCACACGTGCAGTTATTTCACAGAGTAGTAGTTATAAAAATTAAAAATAAATTATTTATAACTACCTACCTAATAATTATTTTATATTAAAATTATTTTGTATTGAAGGCCGGTCAAAACCCTGCCGTTTGTTTCAAGGCCTCTTAAATGTCACATGGCCTGACTCCTACGCGTCTATATAAGTTAATTATAAAACACGACATGGTTTGGAAGAAATTTTTATAAGAACCTGCTCCTCATGTTTTACCAGAACTTCTTTTTTTATGATACTGGATGATGGACCATGTGTTCCCACAGATTCTACCGTTATTTTTCTATCAGAAGTAGTGGTGGAAGTGAATTTATGAATCTTGGTCTTTTTTAGGGTTCCGTACGTCCGAATAAAAAAATGGAACCCTTATAGGATCACTCGTGTGTCCGTCTGTCCGACCATTACCCACCTCCCCATCTCCGAAACTACAGAACCTAAAATTTTGAAAAAAATACAGAAATTAGTTTTCTACTTATAGATTATAGGAAAACCTATAAGAAGTCCATGACATTAAAATAACATGGTAAATCACTTAATATTGTGCGGATAGGTAACATCGTACGGAACCCTCTTCACGCGAGTTCAGCTCGCACTTAACCCGTTTTTTATGTTAAGATCGGCAGACAGACTGACGGTTACTTGATGTTAGGTGGCTACCGTCGCCTATAACACAAGCAACGCCAAAGCTGCTGCAAGCGCGCTGCCGGCTACAGTAGGATTAAGGATAAGGGATTAGGAGGGGATAGGGAAATGGGCTCTGGCATTCCTTACTCACTCACCGAAACAAAACCGCACACGTGCTGATATTTCACGGTGTTTTTCTGTAAGGGGGTGTGGTCATACATTTTGTATGGAACGGGTTTTTACTCTGAGACGATACGAAGTTCGTCAGATCAGCTAGTAAACAAACAAAAGTTGGTCTCCGAAAAAAAATTTAGTAATGCCTACTGAACGCGTCGCTTCAACTTCTTTTTCCTATCCCTTTCCTTATCCCGTGCACGACCGTCCAGCGAGGAAAAGGGCGAAGGGAGATGGCTCCGATGCGCCTGCGTCCGATGCATCGCGACGGGGTGGAGGCCATCGTACGTTGGTAAATCAAGTGAACGCGTCCCGCATCGCTAACATTATAAAAATAAAAACAATAACATTTTGTGCATGTGCATTCTATCTTGTGTTCGCAAAGTGAAGCAGTTGGTGTTTACTGTCGAAGAAGGAAGAGATCCTGGCCAGGCTCTCAAAGACCAAGGTACGTGATGTGCACAATTTGTTTAATCCGCCCCGCTAATCCTACCGCCCGCATGAATCACCTACGTTGCATTCCATGTTACGTGTCTAATGCCCCTGCCACACACTCGTCGAGTGGCATGGGAAGTAGCGAGGAAAGGAGGCAGAGACGTAGTGTGGCAACGTTACTCGTCATGCCGCACGTCATGCTCCTCGTCTTGCCCACCGATCCATGTTTTGTCGGTTTTTAAGCGCGATTCAAAGAGCGGCAATATGAACGCGAGTCACCGGCCACACAATCTCGGGCAGACGCACTCCGAATCGAGCGCTCGCTATGGAAACACTTCACGCGTACGCTTAATCATGCCGCCGCCGACGGCTTTTTTAAATTGTAGTAAAATTGTTCATACTGCTTCTGTAACGAATGAATAAATAAATGTATAAAACAACTAACTATATAATTAGTATTAACTAATTATATAAATGTTTATTGCAAAAAAAAGTTTTGTCGTGCGACGCGAATTCTAAAATAAAAAGAAAATATCTTTTCTTTTTTTTAATGTAAAGATCGGTACACAGGCTGACGGTCCACTCGATGGTAGGTGGCTACCGTCGCCTATAACACAAGCAACGCCAATATATGTGCCAAGGAGATAGAGAAATGGGCTCTGGCATCCCTTACTCACTCACCGAAACACAGCAGCACACGTGCTGTTATTTCACGGTGGTCTTCTGTAAGGGGGTGGTTACTGCCGCCTGACGGGCTGCCCAAATGACTGCGAAAAACGCAGTGTGCCCTGCCACTACTTTCCAAATCCAAACAAGAGCTAAATTTGAAAAGTTCATTTTTCAAAGTTGATCCTGCCGAGAATCGAACCCGGGAACCCTAGAACAGAGCGTTAAGGCAAGCACTAATATATAAAATTTGTATGTAGGAGGTAATCTTCGAAACTATATCCGATTTAAAAAATCTTTCGCCAATATTAATATATTGACCGTGCCGTGTAACTACAGAGGCAGTGCAAGATCAAGACATATACGCTACCACCGAGAAACAATCTGGATTCCGCGGGCACAGCTAGTTAACAATAAAAGCGTAGCGTAACGTGTCTTGATGTTGCACTGAATCTGTGGTTCCCGGCGCAGTCGTGCTTATATCGTAATATCTTTAACGATAAATGCAAAACAAATGCAGTAAAAATCACACGTATAAATACTTATGACGATAAATACTTATGACTTGCTGATTTTGATAAGGATTCATAATTTTGTTGATAATAAAATGTAATAATTTGGCGAGGACGACGACTACGACGTATATTTCATTTATAAAATTAGCTAAAAATGCATAGCGCGCACGCTCTCTCAATTTCAACGTCCATTCTGTTGCAAAAGCAATGACCTAGTGCGGCGCGTCGCGATTAATCGCGCGAGTAGAGAAGCGTGTGGACATAAGGGCAACATCGCGGCAGCGCGAGGAGCAGAGCGATGAGCAGCGCGAGAGCATAGTGTGGCAGAGGGGTTAGTCGCGAAGCGATTTAAAAGCAATAGAGAATCCCATAAAAATGGTAAAAACGTCAAAAATTAGTCCTAAATAAATAAACGGAAAGAAACTTTATGGCCTCGTATTACAGAAAAAAATGTAGTAATAAAATATCGTTTCCAATTTCAAAAAATACCGCCATAAAAACAACGACGTATTAATTTAGTTGATAAAAAAAGTATATTAAAGTTCGGGAACCTAGTAGTAAAAATCGGAATTATGTATCAGTCCCGCGGCGCTCGTAAAATTTTCATCCGAAAAATAAATAGAAGGATAGAGATTTTTCGCTACTTAGTCTCGCCTTTATGTTTTTTTGGGGTTATACGGGTCTGCTATTAGGCCGTCTCTGATGTATAATTCATGTTAGATCACAATGTCTTTATTACATCTCCGATTTATTTATTTATGACCCTCACTATTAGTGGCTAAAGATATCTCGTTTTAGTCAAATGTTGTTTGTTTTTCTTAGACAATTTTTTTACAGTTTATTCGGTAGCTCCGAGACATATTCTCGTCCAAAGTTCGTCAGTGTTAAAACAAAAGTTTAAGAAAGCTCTTAAGGTGGAGACAAACGCTAAATACTAAAAATATCCATTGTTTAACGAAGATTTTACAAGAAATAAACAACACAATTGCTTTGAAAAAAAATATATATTATACTTAAACATGTGAAGAACATTAGAAATTCCACAAAAAAAGTTAGAACACAAGAAGAATTTTACTTTTATTGAAAATTCTTTCGAAAACGGCTTATGGCGTACATATGAATCCTGTACCTATTAATAAGTTAATGTCAGTTTAAAAAATTGTATAAATATTTTTTTTGTGTATTGTTCTAATGGTAAAAACAAAAAAATACAATTTCTAGGCCTGTTGAATTGTCTCCGCCGCCAGCGAGTTCTAATGTAAATGTCATTTACCCAAGTGAAGCCCTTAAGAAAGCTCAACGTAGCTCAACGAGCTACACTGCGAGATCGATCCAGGCCTACCATGAATATCATTCGAAGTTTTCTCTCTCTATCGTACTTATGTAAGAAATTGCAAGTGGGACACAGAGGATAAACTTCGGATGCGGTTCATAGTAGCAAGGCAGGATTGAAGAGATTCGTAGAACGAAAGTTACAGACATAACCCGGCTTATTAGTAAGTTGAAGTGGCAGAGGGCAGGACACATAATACGGAGAGCCGAAGGCCGCTGAGGCCGAAAGGTTCTCCAGTTGAGGCCACGGGTAGGAAAGCGCAGCGTAGGACGTCCACCCACAAGGTGGACAGATGACCTGATAAGGACCGATGGTCAAGGTGGGTCCAGGTTGCTTATAATCGGTCAGCAGAGGCCCGAGGCTGACAGCAGAGGCCTTTGTCTAGCAGAGGACGTCCTACGGCGGAAATGATGGTGACGATGATAACGATACTGATGATATTGATGATATTGATGATATTGATGATATTGATGATATTGATGATATTGATGATATTGATGATACGATGATAACGATAACATTACTGCCTAAGCCGGAAATAAGGCAATTATCGGCCGAGAAATATTGGAAGTGTGACGCAAAACTGAGTATGTAGTCGGCAGCGCACTTGCAGCAGCTTTGGCGTTACTTGTGTTATAGGCGACGGTAGCCACCTACCATCAAGTGGACCGTCAGCCTGTCTGTCGACATAACATAAATAAGGCCGAGTCCCTTTTAAAACAAATGGGGTCGTATTTCGGCCTCATAATAGACGAAAATATACATTTAAAATAACATTTCTTGCCATTTTTTGGAGTTTACTGCTTAAGAATCGATATTCGTATAAGGCCTCCTGAGTAAAACTAATACAAGCGTTAACTGAAAAGCATTACGTTATCTGTCACTTTGACATTTGTACGACAGCTGATGCAAGTATTTATGTTCCCAATTCTTTTCTCTGGGCTCATAAAGGCAAACGTCGAAATCTTGTTTGAAAAGTGTAGTCCGTGTTGAAAAAGTGAACTATTTGAACTTATAAAAAGTAGTGACATCTGTGTATACCCAACGTAACTAACATAACTTTTGTTGGAACACGTGACATCTGAGTATGCAGAATGTAACTAAATAATAAAGTAACTAGCGGTCCGCCCCCGGCTTCGCCCGTGGTCCAATTTTTATACATATACTAAAACATTCCCCGTTTATCCCTCTTTCCATTAGTGAAAACCGAATTAAAATCGGTCTACCCGTTCACGCGTGATGCCGTGACCAAGGGAAATAGGGATTCATTTTTATATATATAGAAAATTAGGTATCCAGTTATTGACACGAAGAAAATTTTATACATTTAATTTTTTTTTTTTTTTCAATTTGATAAAATCTTCGAGACCCTTCATATTTGTCCAGATTTTTATGGTAATAGGCAAGTGTCCAGATAGTATCTTAACATCTTTAACTGGACGGCGTAAAATCCATTTCTATCGAAAAAGAGTAATTTTCATTATATAATATCCATGTTAGATTAATTAACCAAGCATAGGTATTTGTGTGTTGTTCCAGAAAGGTATGCCAGAGCTCATTATCCTATCCTCACCGTGGTATAAAAATGCAAAAAAAAACCCTTTCTTTCCCTTCGTGTTGCTTGTGCCCTTGAGCGATGGTAGTCACCTGCCATCAAGAAAACCGCTTACCATCAAAGTCAACTGCATAGGTATAAAGATAAAAGTAAATTCATGGGTTACACGTTTTCCATTCGGATTCGACATTCCGCATACGGTATCCGTACAAAATAATGTTTAATTCACGGATGAAAATGCCTTTTGGTACGATTCCAATATATTTCGCCAGTCATTGATTGGTGTACTGCGTATGTACGAGCATGACTTGTCCACTTTTATGTTTGAATTTAGAATCAACGAATTCGCCATATAAAAATAAATTATTGTTGTTTGCTTTTTATTATTGTTGTTTGACGGCCCGTTGGATGAGTGGCAAGGATGCTTGCCTAACGTCTCAGGGGCCCCGGGTTCGATTCCCGGCGGGGTCAAGTTTGGAAATTTTAATGTAATTTTCAAAATTGACTCTGGTCTGGATTTGAAAAGTAGTGGTAGGGCACACTGCGTTTCGCAGTCATTTGGGCAGCCCGCCTGGCGGCAGTGACCACCCCCTTACAGAAGAACACCGTGAAATAACAGCATATACGTGCTGTTGTGTTTCGGTGAGTGAGTAAGGGATGCCAGAGCCCATCTCCTTATCCCCCCCTAATCCCTTATCCTTAATCCTACTGTAGTCGGCAGCGCACTTGCAGCACCTGTAGCGTTGCTTGTGTTATAGGCGACGGTAGCCACCTACCATCAAGTGGACCGTCAGCCTGTCTGTCGACATAACATAAAAAAAAAAAAATTATATCCTAGCTGTCAATAAATTATAAGGCACTGAATGGCGGACACATGGCGGGCACAGATGTCAACGCGGTGTTGACTTGCGCTAGTCTGTGGCGAGTTGTAATGAAATAAAAAATGGTGGAAAATTGATTTGAATGAAGCACGTGTTTTTCTTTACCAGGATTATTAATTACTAGCTGAACTCGGCCACGCTTCGGTGCGGCCCAAACGGTGGCGGCGCGGTACTGGACACTGCTTATCTATACTAATATTTATGAAGCTGAAGAGTTTGTTCGTTTGTTTGGACGCGCTAATCTCAGGAAATACTGGTTCGTATTGAAAAATTCATTTTGTTTTGAATACTAAATTTATCGAAAAATTGTGGAAAATTGATTGGAATGAAGCACGTGTTTTTCTTTACCAGGATTATTAATTACTAGCTGAACTCGGCCACGCTTCGGTGCGGCCCAAACGGTGGCGGCGCGGTACTGGACACTGCTTATCTATACTAATATTTATGAAGCTGAAGAGTTTGTTCGTTTGTTTGGACGCGCTAATCTCAGGAAATACTGGTTCGTATTGAAAAATTCATTTTGTTTTGAATACTAAATTTATCGAAAAATTGTGGAAAATTGATTGGAATGAAGCACGTGTTTTTCTTTACCAGGATTATTAATTACTAGCTGAACTCGGCCACGCTTCGGTGCGGCCCAAACGGTGGCGGCGCGGTACTGGACACTGCTTATCTATACTAATATTTATGAAGCTGAAGAGTTTGTTCGTTTGTTTGGACGCGCTAATCTCAGGAAATACTGGTTCGTATTGAAAAATTCATTTTGTTTTGAATACTAAATTTATCGAAAAATTGTGGAAAATTGATTGGAATGAAGCACGTGTTTTTCTTTACCAGGATTATTAATTACTAGCTGAACTCGGCCACGCTTCGGTGCGGCCCAAACGGTGGCGGCGCGGTACTGGACACTGCTTATCTATACTAATATTTATGAAGCTGAAGAGTTTGTTCGTTTGTTTGGACGCGCTAATCTCAGGAAATACTGGTTCGTATTGAAAAATTCATTTTGTTTTGAATACTAAATTTATCGAAAAATTGTGGAAAATTGATTGGAATGAAGCACGTGTTTTTCTTTACCAGGATTATTAATTACTAGCTGAACTCGGCCACGCTTCGGTGCGGCCCAAACGGTGGCGGCGCGGTACTGGACACTGCTTATCTATACTAATATTTATGAAGCTGAAGAGTTTGTTCGTTTGTTTGGACGCGCTAATCTCAGGAAATACTGGTTCGTATTGAAAAATTCATTTTGTTTTGAATACTAAATTTATCGAAAAATTGTGGAAAATTGATTGGAATGAAGCACGTGTTTTTCTTTACCAGGATTATTAATTACTAGCTGAACTCGGCCACGCTTCGGTGCGGCCCAAACGGTGGCGGCGCGGTACTGGACACTGCTTATCTATACTAATATTTATGAAGCTGAAGAGTTTGTTCGTTTGTTTGGACGCGCTAATCTCAGGAAATACTGGTTCGTATTGAAAAATTCATTTTGTTTTGAATACTAAATTTATCGAAAAATTGTGGAAAATTGATTGGAATGAAGCACGTGTTTTTCTTTACCAGGATTATTAATTACTAGCTGAACTCGGCCACGCTTCGGTGCGGCCCAAACGGTGGCGGCGCGGTACTGGACACTGCTTATCTATACTAATATTTATGAAGCTGAAGAGTTTGTTCGTTTGTTTGGACGCGCTAATCTCAGGAAATACTGGTTCGTATTGAAAAATTCATTTTGTTTTGAATACTAAATTTATCGAAAAATTGTGGAAAATTGATTGGAATGAAGCACGTGTTTTTCTTTACCAGGATTATTAATTACTAGCTGAACTCGGCCACGCTTCGGTGCGGCCCAAACGGTGGCGGCGCGGTACTGGACACTGCTTATCTATACTAATATTTATGAAGCTGAAGAGTTTGTTCGTTTGTTTGGACGCGCTAATCTCAGGAAATACTGGTTCGTATTGAAAAATTCATTTTGTTTTGAATACTAAATTTATCGAAAAATTGTGGAAAATTGATTGGAATGAAGCACGTGTTTTTCTTTACCAGGATTATTAATTACTAGCTGAACTCGGCCACGCTTCGGTGCGGCCCAAACGGTGGCGGCGCGGTACTGGACACTGCTTATCTATACTAATATTTATGAAGCTGAAGAGTTTGTTTGTTTGTTTGGACGCGTTAATCTCAGTAAATACGTTTTGTTTTGAAACTACATTTATCGAGGAAGGCTATAGGCTATATAACATCACGCTACGATAAATAGTATTATATATAAGCAGTGTCCAGTACCGCGCGCCCCATGCGCACGCCGCGCCGTCGCCGTTTGGGCCGCAACGAAGCGTGGCCGAGTTCAGCTAGTATACTCGTATAATACTATTTATCGTAGTGTGATGTTATATAGAATATAGCCTTCTCGATAAATGGACTATTCAAAACGAAAAGAATTTTTTCAATTCGAACCCGTAGTTTTTGACATTAGCGCGTAGAAATAAACAAACAAACTCTTTAGCTTTATAATATTAGTATAGATAGAAATAACAGTTATAAACTAGCAACCCGTTCTTGGTTTCGAATTTTTCTCTTTATAAAAGAACCTTTTGTTCGGACTTCAATAAACATTTGAAAAAAAGATTAATCGAATTGTTGCAGCCGTTCTCTAGTTTAGAGCTTAAGGTGACGCTTTACGAGAGTGGTACTCAATAATAGATATTTGGGAGAATTTGTTGTCTCAACTTACTATAATGCGAATACCCGAAGACAGAATGCCACGCAACACATTCGCGCCACTTATTCAACTCGCAAAAATAATAAAACATACGCCAGCAATTCCAGTATTTTAGAGAAACCTTTATAGATGGTGGCTATTGATATCCTAATTTCAAATGTACATTATAGGTAGGATGTTTCCATGGAAAAACATTTTTGGATTTTAGTCAGAAAATCAACCAAGAACAAGAATTCAACCCGCGAAAATGTCACAAAATTGTGCACATTTTAAAAATTAATTATACTAGATATAAAATTAATTTCAGTTTTTTTTTTCGTCATATTATGTCCCAGAGATGTCATGTTTTTTATGTATTGTTAAGACCTATAGTAAAATTAATGAGTAATCATGGAATTACTTAGTATGGAATAAATAAGCTGTTCGAGTTGGAAAGTGCCCTCTTAAGGCTGCGGTCTGGCTTTGCGATTCTACTGTAGCAAACAGAACTGAGCGAATTTTCACGCGTCTTTTGTTTATAAATTGCAATAATTAAAAAAGTACCTACATACACATTTTTGTAATTTTTTTTATTGATTTATTAGTAAATAGTTCCTTTTTAAGTGTTCTCAACGAGCTATGGGATCAAATCAGGATTCGTAGTTAAACGAAAGTTACCGAAACCCGGAGGATTAGTAATTTGAAGTGGCAGTGGGCAGGACACACACAGTACAGAGAGCCGACGGACGCTGGGGCCGGAAGGTTTTCGAGTGGAGGCTACGGACGGACAAGCGCAGCGTAGGACGTCCACCCACAAGGTTGACAGACGACCTGATAGGGCAACAGGTCGACGGTGGATCCAGGCGCTTCTGATAGTTGCTTTTGGAGAACAAGGGGGGAGGATGATCAAAATGGAGCAAAACTTGTACTAAGGATAGCTTCTCTAGTACGTTGGTATATTATACTTCAATGTTCCAAAGTATGTGAATTGTTTATGACAAAAACATCATTGTCTTTGTTAAATCATATGATACTGTACAGTTACAAACCAATAACGTCACCTGACTGACTTATATGACTGTTAAGTTAAAGCCCACTCGAAAGTCATTAAGTATTTCTTTAAAAAACTCGAATCAAGCTTACGAAACTCAATCTTTTTGGCCCACGCGCAGCCTAGTTAGGTTTTGTTCGTGGTACAATTAGATAAAGCGGAGCGGACTGCTTGTAGCGTGGGAGTTACATTAGTATAGTATTTGTCCAAATTATAATAAATATTTTTTAATGAAACATTAGCTGTAAATTGGCTGACGGTAAAGTGGGTGAGATCATAATTGCAGACGAAGATGAAGAAAAAATAAAAGTGTTTATGGAACTATTAATAATTAATAGGATTAAAATTAATATAGGCATTGATAGGATAAAAAGTTACGATGTAAATAGATAAACAAGCTGGGACGTAACTTATTATAAAATTATATAAAAGTTCATTTTAAAAAATGGTTACCGTCGCCAGAGAGGCCTATATTGACCGTTGTTTTGACTTTGACAGGACGCATGCAGTGTGCCTTGCAACCGAAGTTTGTAGCTTGCAAAATATATGGGTGATTCTCTGCTATTTGGAAAATCGTCCATACAAGACTGTCCTGAGCAAATTTTATTAAATGTTGAGAATGTTTGTTAATAAAATGAAGGGCAATAGTAAATTAAATATATATCTTAAAAAAGCCCACACATTTTCCTCTTGGTTTTTGAGTTATGGACGATTTTATGCAAAACCGTGACAGGGGACTGTTGTAACCATCCAGGGGAATGTTTTTATGGACAAAAACAAGTATTTTTATTCATAAAAGTAATCAGTCTTTATTTTTCTTTGTCATTCTCAAAATATGTATTTTTTTGGAATAAAACAAGAGTATTAAAACAGATTTTACTTATTATAGTGATTTTTCTTAAGGCTAAAACATTTTTGTTAACTTAACAAAATCAACTTCTTAGTTTAACAGTATTTTTAAGACTCTAAATGTAAGACACTTAAAGTCAGTCTTTATAATAATAAAAAATAAAAATATAAACAAGGAAATATTACTACCGCTAATTAATTATCGCAACCGATATTTTAGGTTGACATAATACTTTCAAACATTAGTACTTTTGAAGTAACTAAAGTAATTTACATTAATTTGTACAACACCTTACAAAAATTGCATTGCACTTCAGGAAAAAATCTTTATGTTATTACTCAAAGACCGGTACTTAGATCTGGATCTGGTAACTTCTCCAATATTTGGTTAAAACTGACATCAGAAATATCATCTTTGTCCATTCTGAACTTGTGGCTCTTATTATCATAATGTTTCGTAAAAGTTACTGTTAGTTCGCCTTTATCATTACTTCTTTATTAATAACAGTTACAATTTGACTGAAATGTACCACTGTTATACTGCTGTTGGCTGATTGTACTGGGCTCTACAGTATTCTCAAAATCAGTATTGAAATTGTCACACGGTCGTGAAATTCCAGTTTCTGTTATGGGCTAGCCAGGTTTCGTCTTCGGATTCTGAGCCTGTGTAAACGTCCTCAACGTGAACTTGGTATTTCATAACCTCTAGATTAAAATGCTGACACTCTTCTTCACAAGAACAGCTTAAACTTTTCGTTATAAGCTTCTCAGCACTTGCGGTAATCCGAAAGGGCATCGTGATACACTTAATATGATGGCTATTGAGGATACCATTGAAACTTTTAAAATTCTTGGCGTCTTTCTAAATATCGTTAGTCATATTATTAATTGCATCATCGTCAATCGTAAACATTGTAATTGCAGGACATCTTTGTTGCACAGAATCAATAAAAGATTCCAAATTCTCAATGTCACCTCCTGTAGCAACAATGGCGTTTGCAGTTCTTTTGCACAGCGCCATCATCTGCTTCACTCTTGCTATGGCCACTCTCTGAAAAGTTCCAGGAAAACTTTTGTATATTTGGAACCTCCACACACGCATATGGATGAACCTCCACATTCCTTGAAGCCAATATATGGTGTCTCATCATTTTTACTGTTATTATTAACTTTTTTCCAACCACTGTAACCTTTTTTTATACTTTTCCATTTTCTGTTTGTATTCCTTAATCTTAAGGTCTTTTTCTTTCAGTATATTTTGCGTTTCTTTTTAGCCTTGTTCTTTCTTGCTAACTAATGCACTTTCTGATTATCTTAATGGTGCTGGACGTTCTTCCGCGGGATCCTCTGAATCAGGTGTATTTTCCCTTACAAAAAGTATTTATTATGTCTTTCACGACTTTTATCTTTGTACGATACTTAGTGCCTTTTTTAAAGCCTTATGCTTTGAGATAATACCTACAAAAGAGACGATACTGTTAATAGTCATAGATGCGCAGTCTGGCATGTCAGACTTGACAAAACCTAAGCAAACAGCCCTCCCCTGTGGTATTAACAGTCCCCTGTGCTATGAAATGACAGGGGACTGTTGGTCAGGGGACTGTCATTTTGACATAAATACTTAATAAAACAAAATCGTTTAAACATATCAGATTAACAAAACAGATGTGGCTATATACTAGTAAATCAATTATTTTTAACAAATTGTCGATATTAAAACTTTCAAAATAGTAAAAAAAAGGCTTACCAGTGGACTGTTTCCCCTAACGGCCGAGACGCGTTATTCACCAGCAGACGCAGTCATAGCACTCAAAAAATGGCGGCTGCCCGTTTAGCTCCACAACTTAATGAATTTTACACCCATTGCGTTCCTTTGCACGATCTAAATGTTTCGCGCCAAAACAAAATTTGACTTCAGCGCTGTTTTCAAATTTTAACAGGGGACTGTTTTAATAATTTCAGGACAGCATTCCCACGTCGATATTTTTATTAAATTTCTATTGTAAAAATATAATTATGACGTATAAAAATACTTATTGTTTCTTTTATGTGTTTGGATATTTTTTATTCAGTTATCAACGGCCAAAACATAAATATTGGTAAAAAGATTTGTAATTCTGGAAAAAGGACATACCAGGGGACTGTGTTTTGAGGTGTTTGAGGTTCATTTATTCAAATATTAAGTTACTAAATTACTAAATAAGCTGTGGAGTGCCAAGAATACCTAATTCTACGTCGTTATTTATACAAAAAACTGAGAAATATTAAGATTTATTACATAAAATTAGCTTGGGACAACGATTTTCCATTTAGTGGAGAAATGCCCATATAACATAAAAGTAATAACACTTAAAACTTTAAACATTAAGTTGGTTCTAGACTTAATCTGCACTAAAGACAATTTTAAATTTACATTTTAATTTAACAACAAAAGTCGTAAATAGTCTATAGTCTCTAACAAAAGAGACTACAGATAATATTTTTTTATTTCAAATAAACGAAAACGAAAAAAAATTTCAATGTCAGTCAGTACTAGAGAGTAAACAAGAGTAAAATGTCTAATTAGAAGTTCTAAAAAGTCTAAATAGAATAATGTTGTTAATTCTATCTTATAATCTTCAAAATAAGCAGTGATATGGAGATATAAACGTAACTATTAAAAAAATAGTAAATAAACAGAATTATGTACTGAATAATTAGGGCAATGTCATTGCGACTAATTTGGAGTATTTATACTAGTCTAATTAGAAGTTCTAAGAAAGTCTAAATAAAATAATGTTGTTAATTCTATCTTATAATCTTCAAAATAAGCAGGGACATAGAAATTAAAACGTACTTATTGACAATATAGTAAATTAACACAATTATGTACTCAATAATTAAGGTCATGCGACTAATAAGTCACAATAATAGCGACCTAATTATAGCCATTGAATATAATTATATGAAGAAATTTCCATTATTATGACATTAAATTATCCAAATTAATCGCATTTTCTTATAGTTAAAATATATTATTTTGCTATTAATTTTCAAAAGGTTACTATGTCGACAACAAAATTATGTAATTAATTCTATTGATGCCTTATTTCGTTATTGTTACTTTAGTATTCAGAATGAAATTGTGAGAACCTTATTTGATATCATTACTGTATTCTTAGAATGATGTAAATATATTGATATTGATAGAGGTAAAATTTGTAAAGGTACTGAGAATTCTACGAAACTACTCGTGTAATATTTCTCGTTCAATTAGACTGATTAATTCAGAAAGAACGTTTCATATATTTTACATAGGCGTGAGAAAAATATAATGTAGAAGGTGATTATATGTTAAATTACATAATTTGACATGGATAAAGAGTAATTATACATATTTCCTAAAATAGTTATCACACCTTTTTGTAAAAATTTTACAAAATATCCACATAATCAAAGATTCCACGTCCTTTTCATGATATAATCCAAAAAAACCACAGAAAACTAAAGAAGTATTATATAATAAAAAGTAAGTAAAATCGTAAACGAGCCGTGCCTGTATATTAAATATTTCTTTAAAAAAATGGTACACGTTGTACTTATTATGTTACCGAGGTAAAAAAAAATAGCTTATAGAATTTTTGTCTGTTTGTATGTGCGTTTGTGCACGATAATCTCAGAAACTAATTTCAACTAATTTGAAGCAAGCTTCCCGTAACATTTGGTGTTTGTTTCATTCCAATCGGTATACAAATAAAAAAGTTACGCGCTCTACCGAATACCATGCGTTCGAAGTTGCAGGCTCAGCTAGTATTGTATAAATAAATAAATATTTCAAAAATAATTCTTTTGTAACTTTGTAACCCCATTTCAATCGCAATCGCTCTTTAGAAGACCTGCCTATAAGCAATAGGCAATATAGATTAATGCACATTAAGTTATGTGGATTAGGAGTAAGAAAATATTTTTTTTTGTAAGTGACAAATCATAAAAAAAATTACGCTTTATTTTAAATGAAATATAAAGATCTTTAAATAAAATATACTGTAACATATTTGCTTTTGAAATGACCGTAACTGTTTTGGGGCGAGTAGAAAAATTATATGAGCGTTTGGGTTACAAACAAAAAATGATTTTAAAATTCAGTGAAATAAGCTCATGTGGCCAATTTTATTGACATCGATCACAAAGTTTTCGATCAATAGAATTTATAGGCCTACACAAAGACCGCCCGCGCTTTTCATCTTGTACCATACGTTCACAACATATGTGTAGGCGGCAAAATGTTTGTGAGAGGCAATTATTTTGTCTCTGTGACTGTCTGCGCGTTTGTTTAAGCTATTTGTTCTGTGCGGCGTCGACTGTATCAAAAATTTAGTTTGAATAATCAACTGAGATTCATAGATTTTTTTTTCCTTCAAAGACATGACTGCCATCAGTATTCGAACAAGCTTTCTCGACTTTTGACAAATATAATTCTTCTTTGTGAGCAGTGACATAATGATAAGCAAATATATTTTTCATATTAAATACCGTCGCTTATAACACAAGCAACACCAAAGCTGCTGCAAGTGCGCTGCCGACTACAGTAGGATTAAGGATAAGGGATTAGGAGGGGATAGGGATATGGGCTCTGGCATCCCTTACTCACTCACCGAAACACAACAGCACACGTGCTGTTATAAGCAATATGAGGTACTAGCTGGTGCCCGCGACTTCGCCAACGTTGATAAATGAACAATATAACAGACAAATATTAGTATGAGTGTAACGCCCGACATTTTTATCGCTGTGACGACAGTGGCGCCCAATTTTTTATATTTTACTAGCGACCCGTCCCCGGCTTTGCCCGGGATGCTTTTTTTATATATAAGAACATTCCCCGTTTATCCCTCTTTCCATTAGTGAAAACCGAATTTAAATCGGTCTACTCGTTCACGCGCGATGCCGTGACCAAGGGAAATGGGGATTCATTTTTAAATATAGAGAAGATATACCTCATAGAAAATATTAAGGGAAAAATTGCTTGAAGGATAAATTGAAGAATGTTATTGGCCTCGCTTTTTTCTTTATCCTATCGTGACAAAGTCTAAATTTGCGTCCCCTCTCCCGCTCCTCGTATTCTTAGGCGACAGTAGCCAAATAATAAAGCATCAAGTGGCCTTTCATCATTTAAAATACGACGAGCCCGTTGGATGAGTGGTTAAGGTGCTTGCCTTAACGCTCTGTTCTAGGGTTCCCGGTTTCGATTCCCGGCAGGGTCAACTTTGAAAAATAAACTTTTTAAATTCGGCTCTGGTCTGGATTTGGAAAGTAGTGGCAGGACACACTGCGTCATTTGGGCAGTCCGTCTGGCGGCAGTAACCACCCCCTTACAGAAGACCACCGTGAAATAACAGCACGTGTGCTGTTGTGTTTCGGTGAGTGAGTAATGGATGCCAGAGCACATTTCCTTATCCCCTCCTAATCCCTTATCCTTAATCATACTGTGGTCGGCAGCGCACTTTACCTTTGGGATGGCAATACAAGCTGTTACCTTTGAGATGCCTCAGCAAAATCAGACCTAACGACAGATGTAGTTGCGCCGGCAGGTTATAACGCGCTACGCGGACTACACTTTTCGTAAAAGATTTCGACGTTTTATAAAATTTTATAAACCCAAAGAATAGAATTAGGGAACATAAATAGATGCGTCAGCTGTGGCACAAATGTCAATGTGACAGATAACGTAACGCTTTTTAGTTAACGCTTGTATTAATTTTTACTCCCCATAAAATTCTATTATGTAGTAAACTCCAAAAAGCATTAAGATCACTTCTAGTGCCTAATATATTCATTGACTTGCATTTATGTGATTTTAAGTAGGATCTCAAAATGTTATAAAGCGCACCCATATTAGCCCTATAAGATATAATAGACCAGGGAACAGAAACATTCCTTTAATAAATACAGTGATTATTTAGATAGTTCTTGCATGTACAAGTCATCACAAGTCCCCGAGTCTTCATACGTGATGATAGACATTACGTCGTCGGCTGAAGTAGGAATTTAACTTCCCTTATTGCGTGTGGAAAATGACTCCAATCAAAAGCTCTCAGTGGATTTTGCATGCATTAAAATCATTTGCTTTATTACCTAACTAGCGACCTGCTCCCGGATTCGTTTACTCCCGCTTATTATGTACACCAACTTTCCTCGTTTATTGCTCTTCCAACTAGTGAAAACCGCATCAAAATATGTTGGGTGGTTTAGAAGTTAACGGAGAGACAAAGGAGGATAACGACCTTATCCTATACATATATAATAAAATCGTAAACGAGCCGTGTCTGCATATTAAATATTTTTCAAAAAAAAAAAAAAAAAAATACACGTGTCTAAAAAATAATGTCTTATGTCTAAAAAATAGTTTTTTAGAATTTTTGTCTGTTTGTCCGTGCGTTAGTGTTAAAGTTTAATGCGGTTTTTACTGATGTATTGTAGCAAGCTTCCCGTAACATTTAGTCATTCCAATCGGTTTACAAACAAAAAAGTTACGCGTTATACCAAATAATACGCGTACGAAGTTGCGGGCTCAGCTAGTTATCTAATATACATATAAAATTCTCGTGTCACAGTGTTTGTAACAAAACTCCTCCGAAACGGCTGGATCGATTTTTATGAAATTTTTGTTGTATATTTGGTAGGTATGAGAACAGGTTGTAAAGTATTTTTCATTTTATTTTTTATTTTTCTTCCACTGGCTAGGAAAGTGGCCATTCGTCACACAAGTGGTGAGAAGGGCGCGAAATCTCGGAGCCATGCCGCCCTCCTTGAGAGCCAATACCCAGGCCTTTCCCGGGATGCCGTCGGGACCGGGTGCTGTGTTCTTCGCCTGGAGACGAAGAACCGCCCTGTCCAACTCTCCCTCGGACACCTCAGGGGGCTCTTCAGGTGAGATCGGCTGCCTCGTACGTTCCCGTACCCGTACGGGAAGAGCATCCTCCGCCACCCTGGCAGGGAACAGAGATTCCACCACTCTCTCGAGCATGCCCGCCTCCATCGTGGATTTTATCCAAATAATTTAACTGTCATTCATTGACGTGAAGTGTCGCGTCACTTTGACACATGGTTTGAAAATAAAATTGGACCCGATAGGTGGCGCCACAATCGGGTTACAGAATTATTTTCGAGTTCCGGCAGGACAACGTCTGTTGGGTCAGCTAGTGTATATATACAATAATATACAGTGTTGCCATTGAAGACATATGGCGCTGAAACGTAATCTCTAACTATGAGCCTCATAAGAAACCTCAAAGTCTTTCAACGAGCTATGGGGAGGGCTATGTTCGGGGTTACACTGCGAAATCGTATCAGGAATGAGAAGATCCACTGAGCCCGGTAAGGTTCTCGAGTGGAGGTCATGGACCGACAAGCGCATCATAGGACGTCCACCAATAAGATGGACAGACGACCTGATACGTATGAAAGCCTCGGGTCGAAGGTGGATCCAAGCTGCTTCTTACCGGTCCTTTTGGAAAATTAGGGGGAAAGCTTTTCGCGGCTATAATGACGATACTGTATAATATGTATAACTATAGAATATCTATATTAAACAAGATGTTAGTCATGACTTGGTCCGTGAAATTTCAAGCTGAAATCAACCATTCACATTCACGAAGATTCCTTGACATCATCGGTTGGAGCGTGAAAGAACATCAGATCCTGACACGTGATTTTTATATGAGGTAAGGTATGGAAAATTATATAATGCTGAGACATTAAGCTTTAGGGTGAGACTTCGTAGGCATCAATCACTTTTTCTGAGTCGTTGAAACATTTATTCAGTGTTCAGAGGTCCGCCTCCGGCTTCAGACGGATTCAATTAGGTTTTATTGTATATTTAAACGTTCCTCGTTTATTGCTCTTTCCTTTGGTGAAAACCTCATCAAAACCGTTGCGTGGTTTAGGAGTTAGCGTATATACAGAGAGACAGACAGACGCGAGCAGCGACTTCAATTTATACTAACTACTTGTATAAGTAAGGATAACTCTACGAATTAAACCCTTGATAAGGTTGTCCAGACAATTGGTCACCATACATACTAAGTTAATGTAATTGTAGACAATAAGTCATATAATATATGTATTTAAATAATTAATAGATTGCATGCAATTTGCTCCAATTTTTAATCGTACATCTTATTTTTTTATTTTAATAAAATGAGATTAATTAAATTGCCTTTTTAAATATTATTATTAATTTATAATTATTGTTTTGAGTTTTAATTATTTACAAAATGTGTTTTTAGTATATTTTTAATATTTTTGGTGTGATTTTATTTTTCGTTTCTATAGACAATTTATTAGTAAATTGAGAACTAAGTATTGTGATGTTCTTTTACCATATTCATTATTAAATTTAAGTAAGTACGTTAAGTTTTTTGGAAGTGACGCTTCTGGTAGTAATTATGTCATTTTTGGGGAATTGAATTTAAAAATAGAACGATTTTTTGGATGTATTTATCTCATTTCTCATTTTTGGATGTCTAATAAAGATCTAAATATCTATTGAAATCCACAAAATCTTGTTGTCATGTTAATTTATGTCATTACATACTTATACATATAAAAAAAGCTATTAACAGAGGCATTAAAAGAAACAAAAAAATCTTCGCAATTAAAGCATTCGCGACCGAAGCGTGTGAATAAACACCCCGCCATATGGGACGAGAGTGTTTTAAAACAAGCTTTGTTTTTATGTTTCAAAATGGCGCCTTATACTTATCAATTTTTTTGTATACTTATTATTAAGTTAAGAACACGTTGATTTGATCTAATATGATTTAGATGATGAATGTCATCATCACGTTACAAAAAACTTGTCTGATTGTCTGTAGTGACATGATAAGATGAAGAGTTTGTTTGTTTGTTTATAACAATTTCACATTTCAGCTACTAATATTATTACCATAAATTTTGCAAATGCCAAGGTAAAGAAAGGATACGCAGTGTCCCCTGTCACTACTTTACCGCCCAGACTTTATAAATTACAAGCTATGTGTTATCTGTACATATAATCTTATATATAAAAATGAATCCCCATTTACCTTGGTCACGGCATCACGCGTGAACGGGTAGACCGATTTTAATTCGGTTTTCACCAATGGAAAGAGGGATAAACGGGGAATGTTCTTATATATAAAAATTGCACCACGAGCGAAGCCGGGGGCGGGCCGCTAGTATAATAAAATAATAAAATCATAAACGAGCTGTGTCTGTACGGGTGAAGCCGCCAAGCCGCTGCTCCTACTCCAGTTTCTGCTTTAGTTCATTCTTCAACTTTAGTAACAGCACGTGTAACTTTTTAATTCGATTTAATATTTTATTAGTAGATATATTTAAATATTAAAATTTTTATTGCTATTATCTAGATTCATTATAGTTATAGCGGAAATCTCAGCAAACTATGAGGTTTGACTTAAAAAAAAATATTACATTGTCAAGTCTAAGACAGTTAGGATTAATAATAAGATTTTTTGATTTAGCATTTTTTCATCTTCTTAGACATACTATATTTAAGGCATTATTATTTATATATGCTGGGGCTATTATTCATATATATAGGGGGTATGAGATTTTATATTCCCCCGAGGTCAAAAAAATAGTTTTTAAAATTTTTGTCTGTTTGTCTGTGCATTTGTGCACGCTAATCTCAGAAACGGCTTAACCGATTTGAATGCAGTTTTCACTGATGTATTGTAGCACGCTTCCCGTAACATTTAGTGTTTGTTTAATTCCAATCGGTTTACAAACAAAAAAATTACGCTCTATACCGAATACCACGCTGTGTTATACGGAAGTAGTGGCAGGGCACACTGTTTTCGCAGTCATTTGGGCAGCCCGTCTGGCGGCAGTAACCACCCCCTTACAGAAGACCACCGTAAAATGACAGCACGTGTGCTGTTGTGTTACGGTGAGTGAGTAAGGGATGCCAGAGCCCATTTCCCTATCCACTCCTAATCCTACTGCAGTCGGCAGCGCACTTGCAGCAGCTTTGGCGTTGCTTGTGTTATAGGCGACGGTAGCCACCTACTATCAAGTGGACCGTCAGCCTGTCTGCCGAGGTTAACATAAAAAAAAACCACGCGTACGAAGTTGCGGGCTCAGCTAATGTCTACATTAGCTAGTGTCTAGAAAAAAATAATTCCAATATTTTGTTCACACCCAATAAAAATCAGTTACTGTTGAAGTTAACATATTTTATTGTACACTACATTCTTTTATACGTTTATTTTCTACGGTAACTATTTTATTTTCATACAATTAAGCTATTGAATTCTTGAATGACAAACATTATTGCTAATGTTGTTACAACAATACCACTGCTTTGAATTCAATTATTATTGTAAGCATATCATTGTATCTAGAGACTCATTTCTTATTCAAATGTACAATATGAATGTTAATCTTGTTTATTTAGTTACATGAATACTAAAATTAATTTTATTATTATAGTATTCCATTTCTCTTATCTATACTAATATTAAAAAGAGAAAAGATTTTTATATGTATGTATGTTTGTAATGAATAAACTCAAAGACTACTGGACCGATTTTAAAAATTCTTTCACCTATAGAAAGCTACATTATCAGCGAGTAACATAGGCTACTCACCCTCCCCCATCTCCTCCCCTTTACCCCCTCCATATAAATGTATGTTTGTAATGAATAAACTCAAATACTAGTGGACCAATTTTAAAAATTCTTTCACCTATAGAAAGCTACATTATCAGCGAGTAACATAAGCTACTCACCCTCCCCCCATCTCCACCCCTTTACCCCCTCCATATAAATGTATGTTTGTAATGAATAAACTCAAATACTAGTGGACCGATTTTAAAAATTCTTTCACCTATAGAAAGCTACATTATCAGCGAGTAACATAGGCTACTCCCCTCCCCCCATCTCCCCCCTTTACCCCTCCATACAAATGTAGGTTTGTAATGAATAAACTCAAATGCCAGTGGACCGATTTTAAAAATTCTTTCACCTATAGAAAGGTACATTTAGAGCTAGAGTCATATTTTATAAAGAGACTAGGATATTATTTAACTAGCATATAATGAACATTGAAAACCGAGATCTCCCGTATTTAAATCCCAAAGTTAGTTTATTTCAGTTACATATATTAAGAAGTTGATATTATATCTAGAACGTCACATGTGCGACTGTAAATGTGGGGAACACATTGCCTCTACGTGGGAGATACAGCTCGCCCTCATACACAGGCTGATTGTTTCGTGACGTTATCAGTGTCGCAGGGTTATTGTGAAAGCTTTGATATGGTTTCACTAGTGGTATTATAAATGCATGGACTTTTCACAATCGTCTACATTTCACACAATATCACGAGACAATCTTAGTTACATCAATATCCCGTGAAATTATTACGATTGCTTATTATATTTACTTTATACCAGCTGCGCCCGCAACTTCTTACGCGTGGTATTCGATATAGCGAGTAACTTTTTTGTTTATAAATCGATTGGAATGAAACACACTAAATGTTACGGGAAGCTTGCTACAATACATCAGTGAAAACTGCTTTCAAATCGGTTAAAAACTTTAAAAAATTTAAAAACTATTTTTTTTACCTCAGGGAATATATGTAAGTTAAGCCGTTTCTGAGATTAGCATGCACAAAAGCGCAGACAGAGAAAAATTCTAAAAACATATAATAAAATTTCTAAAAACTAAAAACATAGGTAACATAAGTAAGTGCTCACAACGTGTACAAACAGTTTTTTTTTTTAATATTTAATGTACAGACACGGCTCGTTTCGTAATTGTTGGTTATCTATTTAGTATCTTTTTTAAACAGAGATAATATGTAATATTCGTGGATACCTGTTAATGAACTTAACTAATCAACCATACTGTTGATATTTCGATTAAATAAAATAAAAACATGCGAATTGGCCGCAATAATATCACGCCTTATACTTATAATAATTCTGTTAGCAGTAAACACCAATCTATTATGATTTCTAGTTTAGAAGAGAGTAAATATATATATGACGATATATATATCCACTGCTATATATCAGAAAACCTCGAAATATTACCTATCTAAGTAGCTAAGTAAGTCTAAGAAGCTATCTAAGTAAGTTCAGACTACGATTGATTGATTAATACAATTTGATAATAAGTTTTCAAAAATCTAATAATTTTATACCACAAACGAGATAAAGTTTCAATAAATAATCATACTGTATATAAAACATATTCGAAGTAAACATTCGCCTCTCACGACAGTCTGTATTAAAAATATTGTTAAGAGTTCGGACCAACGTAGCCGACACAAATAAAAGTAGCACGCGTTGCGAAAATAGAATCAAACATAGAAAAATTAAGATAGGATTTTTTATTATGACATAAAATCTAGACCTATGTTACACTTGTGTTGTAACAGGTTGCTTATTATCACTTTATTGAACCAAGTATCAATAAATTGTTGTCATGCATCCTAATAGTAAATCAGTTTTAAACAATAGAGAATAAGCGTCTAATTCAAAAAAGGCTTAAATATTTTTTTATCAACATGTAGCTTCAGAATTATGTCTATAATTTTTTTTTTTTAAATATTATTCCTCTTTATTAAATAATGCAAAAAATCTGTAGGAAATTAAAATACTTGAAACGGTCAGTTCGAACCTGACGTCAAAGTCTATGAAATGTCAACAAGCATGTAGATGTTTGTGATTTTTAACATTTGATTGTTATTGTAGACTGTGACGTCACGACAAACGCGCCAAAAAAGGGCGGGTGTTTAAAGTGCCCGTAGCTGTTAGTTAATTTTAAATATTTTTTTTGTTACTAAATTTCTGTTTATTGGAGCTAAATATTTTTTACGGTTATATAACGATATAACCTATCGTATGAAAATATTTAAAAAAAAAGTACATTATTCCTATTGTCACTAACAATTATTATCTATAAACGTTGGTATGTGGTATGAATGATGATGGATGAACGAAAGAATAAGTATTTTTAATGGAAGTACATATGAGCAGAATATAAGTGAGTATTGGCATGAATGAGGAAAAGCAGAAACAAGCTTCAGAATAGTGCTGAAGGGATTATGTATGTTAATAAAAATTATATTAATTTTATATAAAAATTATATTATTATATAAATAAACACATATATTAAATTTTATTTGTAAAAAAAGCAATTTTAAATCATGACTCATGACGTCATAAATATCGTTGATTTTAGTAGTTGGTTAACGTTTTTGAATTAATAATCAAATTTTGAATGCATCAAACCGGGGATCAAATCGGACCTCTCGACATGATAGGCGTCGCCTTTTTCCACTGCGCCACCTACGCTCTTTTATATGGGTATTATGTTGAATCAAATCGTCTATTTTCAAAAATAGGATATTTTCTGAAAAAAATAGGGGCGATGATGGCGATCCTGAGAAGAAACCTCGAATGAAAGTCAGGATACCATTCTTTTTATCCTATTTAAAATTAATTAATTAATTATTATTTCAACGAACAAAAAGCCCACCAACCTTTTTAAAAAAGCAGATATTTTGAGAGAGGAATTTTCGATTGAAAATTAGGATGCTTTTTCGATACTAAATCAAAATAAGGTGAAAATTTTAAATCAAAAAAATTACAGTGACTTTGGGACATAAAATTTTTAACTATAATTCAATATTTAACATAGTATGAGCTCAGAAGCGTTTAAATCCAGGTTTCATTATCGCTTAAATAATCAGCTAACTACCTATAATGAAATCGAGCGGTGTCTGTATATTAATTTTTTTTCAAAAAAATAATAATAATAATTCTACACTGCGTATTTATGTTACTGAGGTCAAAAAAAATAGTTTTTATAATTTTTGTCCGTTTGTGCACGCTAATCTCAGGAACGGCTTAACCGATTTGAATGCGGTTTTCACTGATTTATTGCAGCAAGATTCCTGTAACGTTTAGTGTTTTCGGTTTACAAACAAAAAAGTTACATGCTATACCGAATACCACGCGTACGAAGTTACGGGCACGGTTAGTTTTATAATACAGTTATTAAATCTCCATTAAATCGATTTTATAATAGAGATTGGCTAGGCGTTTTGTAGAACATTGTATATGGTTGTTAAAAACATGGAATATATTTCTAAAAGATCGTTACAAAGAGTTTTTTTTTTAGGTCACTGCGGTGAGGTCGAGTCGCAACATAGCCACGCAACTTTTTAACAAATAATGCATTAAGTTAGTGTATGAAAAAAAACAGAACTTGAAAATGAGTCGTCTGACATTCACAAGTTTAATTAAAATCAGACCAGTACACGCAGACAAGTTGTTCACTGGTTATACAAGTTATAACTTAAGCAACAAGCAAGTTGGTGCTCTCCGCCATGGCCGGATGTTGGTGCCTTTTACGGCTTCCAAACTGGTTAGCTTCGTCTACTTAGTTTTATGCCATTGCATAATATCAATTCTTGCTGAATAATTAACACTGATAACTATGCTGATGTTAAATATCTACTGAATGTTTCAAGAAAGCAGTTATTTATATGGCTTACTGTAAAAATGTTTCCTCTATACTTATTAGAATGATTTACTATAGCGATACTGTAAATAGATCAATTGAAAGGGCATAGTTAAAAACCAGGCCATTTTTTTATTGTAACTTTGGAGATTTTGGTAATAAAATTCTTTCTTAATTTCAGTAATTCCTTGTGAAAAAATCTTTTTTCACCTCTCCAGCACGAAAAGGGTGCTTTTGGTGCCTAAAAACTCGCAGGAAAATCGAATTTTGCTGCGAGCGTGAGGAAAAGTGATTCAAATTTCGAATACGCGATTTAACTCACAGGAATAACATTATTAGGATTTTATTAGTGTGTCCAGCCATAGCCGACTAGAGTCGGCCGGCCATAGCCGACTAGATTCGGCCGACCATAGCCAACTAGAGTTGGCCCAGCTGTGAAGATAGTTTTACAGCTGTGAAGATACCAGTGGTGATGGCCTTACTCGCTGTTGAGGTGAAAAGTTATATGTTTAACACAAGAGCAAATTTTTTTATGTCTCGTGCCTTTAAATCACTCACTTCGCTCAGTAGTCTATGTTAGAATCACTCGCTACGCTCGTGATTCAATTCTATAGACTACTTCGCTAGTTCGTGATTTAAAGTCGGCACTCGCAGGAAAAAACAATTTTGCTCTCTAGTTGAACAAATAACTATTACTCTACTACGCTAGTACTATTACTTATTCTGTGCCACAACTTGGTACGAGTGGTATTCGGGTACAGCGTATAACTTTTTTTGTTTGTAAACCGATTGGAATAAACACTACATGTTACGGAAAGCTAGCTATACATGAGTGAAAACTGCATTCAAATCGGTTAAGCCGTTTCTGAGATTAGCGTGCACAAACGCACAGACAAATAGACAAAAATTCTAAAAACTATTTTTGACTTCTGACGGCATTCGTAGCAGAACGATGTCGCACAGATACTTTCCGAAGCATCCATGCCTTCCGTAAGCACCTGCAAGCCGAAAGGAGTGCGAGCCGGCCCGCCTGCTTACCCACATATACCCCCCTGGTGTTGCTTGTGTCCTTAGGCGACGGTAGCCACCTACCATCAACTGGACCGTCAGCCTGTCTGCCACCTTTAATATATAAAAAAAATGTCTGTCTGTATGTTCCGGACAATGCAAATATGATTTATTTGCATAGAAAAGTTGTAGAGCTTGATAATGCCTACAAAAAAGTCAGGGACAGCATAATGTCTAACTTTCATATTTAAGCCGCAAAAACTACTTTTTGTTAAAAAAAAAAAAATTAAAATCGTTAGGTGATGTTTATTTGTCAAATCTTCTTATATATAAAAATGAATCCCTATTTCTCCTGGTCACGGCATCACGCGTGAACGGGTAGACCGATTTTAATTCGGTTTTCGCTAATGGAAAGAAGGATAAACGGGGAATGTTTTAGAGTATACAAAAAAAATTGCACGCCGGGCGAAGCCGGGGGCGGGCCGCTAGTAATCAATAAAATTATGAATGTCGTTATCGTTTATTGTCACAAGTATTTAATACGTGATTTTTGGTTTTTCATGCATATGTTTTGGACCTATGGATAAAGAGATAATACGATATATGTAAAGCGCGACCGCGCCGTGAAACTACAAATGATGAGTGGTTGGGGTGCTTGCCTTAACGCTCCATGGTTCCCGGGTTCTATTCCCGGCAGGGTCAACTTTGAAAAATCAACTTTTCAAATTTGACTCTGGTCTGGATTTGGAAAGACCGTCTGGCGGCAGTAACCACCCCCTTACAGAAGACCACCGTGAAATAACAGCACGTGTGCTGTTGTGTTTCGGTGAGTGAGTAAGGGATGTCAGAGCCCATGCAGTCGGCAGCGCATTTGAAGCAGTTTAGGCGTTGCTTGTTGATTTTTACTGACGCGGGCGAAGCCGCGGGCACAGCTAGTAGTCAATATTTTAACAGATATCTATAATTAAAATTTAATTATTAATTAAGGAAGCCTATAAATGTAGAAAATTAACAATCTTTATAATGAAAAAGTTATTAGTTCGTTTTATATAACGTAATGAAACGAGTCAAAAGAAAATCCTTGAAGGAAGAATTATGCTTATTTGAATAGGAACGCTCGCGTCTATATTCATTTGTAACTTACCAACCGACGGGAGTCATTAAAGGGGATTTTATGGGAATTTTTATTTGCTTAGGCCCAGCCATTATACCTTTAATATGTAGGCAACTATGGTATTTACTTATTAGGTCAGGGAAAAAGTCTGTTCGCATATAGTACTTATGTATAAACTTGTAACAAAATCTCTTTGGTTGTACCATTTGAATCTGGCTGGTTTTGATGACTTTAAAAAGGTTACATTAAAAAAAAAAAACAAATAAAAAATTAGTTTCCAGCTATTTTTCATTTGTTTTTCTTTCTGTCAATATGAGTTTTTTATGTTAAGGTCGGCAGACAGGCTGACGGTCCACTTGATGGTAGGTAGCTACCGTCGCCTATAACACAAGCAACGCCAAAGCTGCTGCAAGTGCGCTGCCGACTGCAGTAGGATTAAGGATAAGGGATTAGGAGTAGATAGGGAAATAGGCTCTGGCATCCCTTACTCACTCACCGAAACACAACACAGCACACGTGCTGTTATTTCACGGTTGTCTTCTGTAAGGGGGTGGTTACTGCCGCCAGACGGGCTGCCCAAATGACTGCGAAACGCAGTGTGCCCTGCCACTACTTTCCAGATCCAGACCAGTAACAAATTTGAAAAGTTCATTTTTCAAAGTTGACCCTGCCGGGAATCGAACCCGGGAACCTTAGAACAGAGAGTTAAGGCAAGCACCCTAACCACTCATCCAACGGGCTCGTCTAATGAATCTAATGAAGAAAAGAAATTACAAAAAAGGAAAAAATGCAAAGCAACCAGCGAAAAAAATACATTTTTCTAAAGAAGCTTTATTTTATGCTAGCTGGTATAGCGCGTAACTTTTTTGTTTGTAAACCGATTGGAATGAAACAAACACTAAATTCAAATCGGTTAAGCCGTTTCTGAGATTAGCTTTCACAAACGCACAGACAAAACTATTTTTGGACCTCTGTAACATAAGTACAACGTGAACAAATAGTTTTTTTTGAAAAAAAAAAGTACAGACACGACTCTTTAACTATTTTATTATCTATATGTTAGAGAGTTTAAATTTTAACATAAAAGTGAGTTGATAGAATTGTAACAAACACTGCTTAAATGGGCGTAACCCTTTATCTACATAAACAGATGTAGTCTGGACAATATCTGTCACAAATTTTGACATTATTTTTTTTAATTGTAACATTATTTATGTAATTTGATTTTCAACATGTGGAATTTTTAATTTCCCTTTAATCTATCTATACTAGTTATACTAATATTATAAAGGGAAAAGGTTTGTATTGTATGTATGTATTTTAAATATACATTTTAAATCTAAATATTTTAATTGCAGCTGACCCTGCGAACTTCGAAGGTACCGCCTCAGAATAAAAACTCGTTACATAGAAATTTTTTTTTTCGTGAATTTGAGATGTTTTAATAGTTATTCTGTTACTCGAAGCGGAGGCAAATTCAAAAATTAAATAATATATTATTGGTGGAAAACAGTTAAGGGCGGAGATAGGGGGAGGGTGAGTAGCCTATGTTACTCGCTGATAATGTAGCTTTCTGTAGGTGAAAGAATTTTTAAAATCGGTAAAGTAGTTTTTGAGTTTATTCATTACAAACATTCTGCTCGAAATTCGAAATAAATCTTTTCTCTTTATAATATTAATAACCTACCTACTTTTTTTTTAAAACGATTTTTAACCCGGAAATTTCTAAAAGTTAAAATTGTAGATTTATATGAAACTTTATGGAATTTCCGGTGACGAACTTCATATAATTTTGCTATGTTGCTCACAAAGCTTAATTATAGCACCTACCTACAAGTACGATAATCTGCTATATATAGCAGATCTGTCTTTTTTTTAAGTGTAACATTATACCTACTTAATAATATTTGCGACCCGCCCCTGTTTCTCATGGGTGCAATTTTTTTTTTCTTAATACACAAACCTTCCTCGATTAAGTATCCCTCTTTCCATTGGTGAAGACCTTATCAAAATCCATTGGGTGGTTTAGAAGAATTTTGCGCAGAAACAGACAGACACGGATAGTTATTTTATAATATTAAATATATATATAATAATATAAAATAACTATCCGTGTCTGTCTGTTCTAATATATATATTAATATACAAAATACAAAATAATTAACACATAAATTGAGCAAAAATTGTGGTTTCTTTTTTAAATTGTTTTTTTGAGTATTTTTTTTTTGTTAAGTTGGTACCAGAGATAATTTAACATATTCTAGTTGGTAGCTATTGAATTTCAGACACTAAAATTGATATAGTTAATTGTTTTTATTCATAACATACCTATGAATAAAAACAGTTTTAAATTTTAGAAAGAGATAGATAGTTTTTTCCCCACCATGGTCGAATTTCGAGCAGAATAGTAATTACAATTACTAAAATATCACTACCTACTTACAAATGCGTAACGTGGTAGGTATAATATGTATTACCTATTTATAAAAGTTTCATAAAGAAATAGTCGTTTTTGTATGTAAAATTCAATTTTTTTTCTATGTTTTAAATTCTAAGCTACAGAAAAAATTCCTATATTTTCTTTTAACAATAGCTTTATAAATGTTAATAATAATAATAAATCATTTATTCGATGTAAGTTTTTTACAAATATCTTGTCCATATATTTTTAATTTTATATACTTAGGTAATTACTAGCCTTTGCTCGCGACTTCGTCAGCTCTCTTTAGAAATTATTGCTCGCTGATAATGTAGCTTTATTTAGGTGAAAGAGTTTTTAAAATCGGATAATTTTTTTAAATGTACTGAAACATAGTTTTTGGGTTTATTCATTACAAACATACAAAAATACATATACATATATACAAATATATTTTTCTCTTTATAATATTAGTATAGAAAAACTACAACCGGTTCGGAATGCTGCTTCCAGGGGGAAGAACTCGGCAAGGAAACCCCTAGTCGCTCTTTTCATAAATCGTCAATTACCTACATGATTTGTAACAAAATTCAGCAATTTTTACATAATATTGCAATATTATAATTTAACTCCAATGATGTTCATCATTATATTTGTTTCAAAATCTTATAATATCCCTTTTTGCATGGGGTTTTCTTAATATAAACATTAAATTTATTTATAGATAACTGTTTATCGTACTATTCAAAAAGGCAATCTAGTACCTAATAATGATTCCGTATCTTAATTAGAAATAACGAGCCTTTACCGGAGTTAGGTAGGTACGATCAAAGTAGGCTTTATTAAGCTTCCTCCCCCGCAATTAGTATTCATGAAAAATAAAAGCTGTTTCTATGCGAAAAACTTTAAGCTGGATCTGAACTCGGTAAAAATGGTCAATTAATTTAAAAAAAAGACGAATAAGAGATATAAAATAAAAACAGATAGAATCAGTAAAAAATCGCGCCGCAGACTACTCGATACATCCTTTCGCTCGCTTTTCCCACAATAAGAACTCATTAGTAACCAAGTAGGTTTTAAGTAAAAAAAAACACTTAACATTTTAATACTCCCACGGCGAGTCTTGTATCAGCGGAAATCGACGATTTCGTATGTCCAGACTGGTTTGCGTATTAATTTGAACCATCCGGCGTTGGACCGGTTTCGTGCACCATTCATAAATGAAATATTAAAAAAAAAAACACCATTCACTGTTACGCACACTGTCCACTGAAATATCACTGTAATCCTGCGTAAACACGGCAAAACAAATATACGAAATCGAACGCACAGATTGGAAAGAGAGGGTCTGATACGCACTGCACCCGTCTCTATCTGGAGCCCGACGTAGCGCCACAGGTGGTGAGCTAGTTCAACGCGATACGCATCCGCACGGCATGGACGCTCGGAGCCGTTTGAATCGTAGCTAGGTTTTTACTAGGGGTGGGACGGAGACGGAGGCTGCGCGGTGCCGCGGGAGGGCAGATCAGTAGCCCGGGAGGGCACAGGCTGCGTGAATCTCGCGACTGAACCGTGTCTATTTTGATAACGACGCATTTTAAAAATGGAATGTTGATTGTTTTTAAAGAAAAATTTCCGATAGGCAAAGACAATAACTTATTAATCCTTTAAAAATTGCAATGACATGCAAAGAAAGACATTGACATTTTTTAGATAATTTTAATATTTTGTTTTCTGTATTGAAATAACTCTTGTTATTTTTATGTAAAGATATTGAAACAAGGTGAATGACGGTTAAAACGATGAAGCCTACAACACAAGCGACACCACACCTGCTGCAAAATACAAAGTAGCATTAAGGATAAGGGATTAGGAAGGGATAGGGAGACGGGCTCTGGGATCCCTTACTCACTCAGCGAAACACAACAATACACATGCTGTCATTTCGGTGATAGGGAATGGTTACTGCCCCCAGACGGGCTTATATGGCCCTGCCACTGCTAGCCAGATCCATAGAAGAGTAAACTTTAAAAAGTTCATTTCCAAAGATGATCTTGCCGGGACTCGATCTCGATACACGCCGCTAAGGCCTTAACCACTCGACCAATGGGCTCGTCATTTTTAAACTTTATAATTAAAAATCTTCTTTGAAGCTTGAATCCATTTTATAAATATCAAATTTATTACCGTGTACATTTTGATAATATTCCATAATGGATTGCTAAAAAATAGCTTCGCGCTTAAAAAAACTCCTGATTACTTAAAAATAAGTATAACATATAACACCCCTTCAATATTTCCAAAAAGATTCCAAAGGACATCGTTCAAAACCAGGCCTTTTTTTTGAGATGTTGGTAATAAAAGTCTTTCTTAATTTCAAAAAATTCCCGTGAATTTCAAAAAATATTATTCGAAAATCAAAAAACTTTTTACTTAATTGGAACAATTGGATTTTTTAATACTTTCAAACTTAAATATCTATAAAATCCCATTACACGATATTTTCTCAGTAAAATCTAAAATTTCTTCTTACTTGTTACAAGTTTCAACCGTTAAAACGAAAATACCAAATACTGATGGCCCGATCTCCATACAAAACGAACCCGTTGGATGAGTGGTTAGGGTGCTTGCCTTAACGCTCTGTTCTAGGGTTCCCGGGTTCGATTCCCGGCAGGGTCAACTTTGAAAAATGAACTTTTCAAATTTGGCTCTGGTCCAAGCTGGAAAGTAGTGGCAGGGCATACGGCGTTTCGCAGTCATTTGGGCAGCCCGCTTGGCGGGAGTTACCACCCCCTTACAGAAAGCCACCGTGAAATAACAGCCGTGTGCTCTTGTGTTTCGGTGAGTGAGTAAGGGATGCCAGAGCCTATTTCCCTATCCCCTCCTAATCACTTATCCTTAGTCCTACTGTAGTCAGCAGCGCACTTGCTGCGGCTGTGTTATAGGCGATGGTAGCCACCTACCATCAAGTGGACCGTCAGCCTGTCTACCGATCTTAACAAAATAAAACTGATTGATCTTTGGAATATGTCAAAATTAAATTCGTTTTCTACAAATTATTGCAAATAATTTAATGTCATATTGAAGTTTATTTTAAATAATTGGAACGGTAACCGTGGCAAAGACATTAACTTATACAGCCTTTTAAGAATCCGTTATGAATTGGAATAAAAAATTATGAACAGTTATTTATTGGAAACAAATAAGTACTTTACGATATTTCAAAAAATTATATAAATACCTACTTACATAAATGTCTTGTTACAATTTTATTTTTTCACTTTCAATATGTAATTATGTTTGATTTGAAGTTTTTATTTTTGTGACGTTATTTCCAATGATAGAATTATGATCGAGGTAGGAGCAATTTGTAATTTTTTAAATGTTGTTATTTAAAAAAAAATATAAATTATATACATATATATACATATATAGCCATATACTTTAACACCTGAGAAAACATTTATGACTAAAATAACGCCTAACATCTTTATCGCTGTGTCGACGTTGGCGCCGAATTTTTTTATATTTTTAGGCGTACCCTCGGGAACCTAACAATTTTTCCAGGATAAAAAGTATACTATATTTTAATCCTGGTAAATCTGTGTGGCCATTTTGGTGTGATTGAGAACAAACTCACAAACATCAAAACATACAAATTTTCGTATTTATAATTTTGTAGGATTATGTTATTATGAAAATTGTTTCAATAATACCTACGCTGGACCCGTTTGTCGCTTTTTTATATTTATTTTATTTAACATTATTTAAACTATTAGGCATATTATTTGCCTGAGACACTCAGGAAATTATTTCCGGTTGTGCTTATCTTGCTAACGGCGAGTATTTGCACAGACATAACCAAGTAGCCAGGATTTTTCATCAGCAACTTGGTTTTCGATACGGTCTTATCGAGTCTGAGGTGCCTTACTACAAGTACGTGCCTACGCCCGTTCTCGAAAATGGTCATGCTACGCTCTACTGGGATCGCTCCAATAATCACGGAAGGGACTGTTGTCGCCAATAAGGCTGACATCGTGGTTATTGACCGATCCCAACGCCGGACGATACTTGTTGACATCGCTGTCCCACATGACGAAAACCTCGTGAAAACCGAAAAAGAAAAACTTATCAAGTACCGTTGACTTGGCTCACGAGGTGACCGCCATGTGGAACGTCGATTCCACAATTATCGTCCCGATAGTCGTCTCGGCGAACGGTCATATGGCGAAAAGCCTCGACCACCGTCTCAAGACGCTCTCGCTTGATGGCTGGATCAAGGGACAGATACAGAAGGCGGTACTTCATGACACAGCATCAATTGTCAGGAGGTACCTCACTCTGCAGCCCTAACCACCGGTAGCTTGGGTGTTGTCCCGTTACCTGTGGAATTCTAGTTTTAAGTTTTTTATAATAATTATATTGTTTTTACAATTATATTGTTAAAAAGTTTAAAACTAAGGGAAATAAATAATATTAATAAATGTTTAATAATTCAGACTACGTCCATATGTTTTTTTTAATAAATCAGATATTTATCAGGTATTTTGTAATAAAAAAAAAACTTGAAATTTTATTCTTTCAAGGAATATGCATCTATTCGTAACAGAAATTGAATTTAAAATCTCGGACTTGAATTCAGAGTGGCAGATGGGAAATTGTTCAAAGTTTGTTTCCAAACCTATATATTCGACGTTTTGTATTTGTGAAAACGCGTTGCCTGAAAGGTTTGGGCGTGTTGACTTGCATGGAGAGTGAAAAACATGTGTTAAACGGAACAAATATTGCTCAAAATCACAACAGAAAAGAACTAGCTCAGCGGGAAGAATGCTAGGCTGGTAATAGAGCAGCTTCAAATCCCTGTTGGGGCTATCAAAGTCTACTTTTTGTTTATACGTATAAAACTAGCTGAGCCCGCAACTTCGTTACGCGTGGTATTCGGTATAGCGCGTAACTCTTTTGTTTATAAACCGACAATTAATCAGTGTCTTTTGCTACAATTAGTCAGTGGAAACCGCATTCAAATCGTTTAAGCCGTTTCTGAGATTAGCGTGCACAAACGCACAGAAAAACAGACAAAAATTCTAAAAACTATTTTTTTGACCTCGTTGATTTAAGTAAAACGTGTACAAATTGTTTTTTTGAAAAAAATCTTTAATATACAGATTTTATTACATGTATAGATGTTACAGACTGATGTTAGGTGGATACTGTCGCTTATAAGTTATAAGCGACGGTTATAACTTATAAGCTATAACTTATAACTTATATAATAACTTATAAGATATAACTTATAACTTGTTATAAGTTATAACATAAGCAACGCGAAAGCTGGTACAATTATAGATAAAAATAAAAAAAAACGTGTGTACAGAGTAGGTACGCGTGTCAGTGGGTCTAGCATGAATTTACAATGACCGCACTCACTAGCGAGAACATAAAATATTTATATGAAAAATATGTCAATTTGTCATTGACAATTGTCAACTTTCCATATAAATGTTTTACGCTCTCGCTGGCGAGTGCGGTGAATATTAAGATCATGCTAGAGCCACATTAGAGAAACTTATCAATCAAATTCAAGCGATAGATCTCAGAGAAAGATAGAGAGAACTAAATTATATAGGTACATATAATATAATAAAATCGTAAACGAGCCGTGTTTGTACATTAAAGATTTTTTTCAAAATAAAACAATTTGTACACGTTTTACTTAAGGGGGAGACAAACGCTAAATACTAAAAATACCCATTGTTTAATGAAGATGTCACAAGAAATAGACAAGACAATTGCTTTGAAAAAAATATATATTAAATACTTAAACATGTGAAGAACCGATTGTATTAATTAGAATTTTCGTTAAAGTAATAGAAACTCCACAAAAAAAGTTAGAACACAAGAAGAATTTGACTTTTATTGAAAATTCTCTCGAAAACGGCTTATTGCGCGCATATGAATAAGTTAATGTCAGTTTAAAAAATTGTATTAATAATTTTTTCTTTTTTGCGCGTTGTTCTAATGGTAAAAACAAATAAACACCGTTTCTAGGCCCGTTGAATTGTCTCCGCCGCCAGCGAGTTCTATTGTAAATGTCATTTGCCTCAGTGAAGCCCTTAAGTTACCGAGGTCAAAAAATAGGTTTTTGTCTGCCTTTAGGTATGTAAGTCTGTTGTGCGTTTGTGCACGCTAATCTCAGAAACGGCTTAACCGATTTGTATGCGGTTTTCAGTTATGTATTGATTGTTGTAAGTTTCTCGTAACATTTAGTGTTTGTTTCATTCCAATTGCTTAACAAACAAAAATGGTAGGTACTCACTATACCGAATAACACTTGTACTAAGTTGCGGGCTTATCTAGTAGGTAATATTACGCTAGTACTCTTTATTATACTGTGGTAATATAATAAAATCGTAAACGAGCCGTGTCTGTCTGTACATTAAAGAGATTAAAAAAAAAAACAATTTTTACACGTTGTACTTATGTTACCGAGGTCAAAAAAGCCGTTTTTAGAATTTTTGTCTGTGCGTTTGTAAACGCTAATCTCTGAAACGGCTTAACCGATTTTAATGCGGTCTTCACGGATGTATTGTAGTGTAACAAGCTTCCTGTAAAATTTAGTGTTTGTTTTGTTCCAATCGGATTACAAACAAAAAAGTTACATGCTATACCGAATACCACGCGTGCAAAGTTACTGGCTCAGCTAGTAAAATTTATATTTTAAATGATTTTGCAGAAACGTTACAAGAAGCGTCACGTAATCGTTTTACTGAAGCGACACGGAAAAAAAAGAAGCTTTTTTCCAAAACCCTGGTAAAATATATAATGCACACCAAAAAAGTGATCTTCTTATCCCATTTTTGGGATAAAAATTGTTTAATATGATGTCACTTCAAAAATCTGTTGGCTGAGTTTGGCCGACAGCATGTTTCGCACATTAGTATCTGAATTCAAAAGTAGTCGCAAAGTTGAGTGGTTTGCCGACAGATTCTGTGCAGACTCCGCGCAGTATTAAACAACTGAAGTGCTTCTTACTTAAGGCGATATCTAACTTAGAAAAATTCAAGCTTCTCTTAAAGGTCTACTGAGGGTCTAAGTTAATAAAAATAAAACCGAGCTGAACTCATTTTACTGATACTCTTTGATGGTAATTACATTAAAATAATAATTTTTTATTATGTTATGCTAAATATAAGCCGGCAGCTTCGAATGAATGCAATTTATATATGCAAACCTTCCCCATTTATCGCTCTTTCTATTAGTGAAAACCCTATTAAAATATGTTGGCTGGTTTAGAAGAGAACAGACAGACTTTATTTTAAAATTAGCTGAGCCCGCAACTTCGTACGCGTGGTATTCGGTATAGCGCGTAACTTTTTTGTTTGTAAACCGATCGGAATGAAATAAACACTCAATGTTACGGGAAGCTTGCTATATATGCTATACACCAGTACAAACCGCATTTGAATCGGTCAAGTCGTTTCTGCGATGAGCGTGCACAAACGCACAGACAGACAGAAAAAAGTCCTAAAAACATTTTTTTTGACCTCGGTAACATGAGTACAACGTGTACAAATTGTTATTTTGAAAAAAATATTTAATGTACAGACACTTTTGCGATTTTATTATATGTATATAAACATATATATATATACATATTTAATGTAATTTACTTTTTAGATTATTATTTTTTAGATTTATTAGCTGTTGCACACACGTCTTCGTCTGCGTCTCTTTATAAAATGCTATGTTACTCGTTGATAGTGTAGCTTTCTATAAGTGAATGAATTTTTAAAATCGTTCCAGTAGTCTTTGAATTTATTCATTACAAACACACATTTGGACGGGGGGGGGGGGGTTAAGGGGGAAATGGGGGGGACGGTGAGTAGCCTATGTTATTCGCTGATAATGTAGCTTTCTATAGGTAAAGAATTTTTAAAATCAGTTCAGTAGTTTTTGAGTTTATTCATTACGAACATACATACATATAAATCTTTTCTCTTTATAATATTAGTATAAATGAATGTGTATTGGCTTTTTCACGCACGCACTACCGAATGGATTGTGATGAAATTTTATAGTAATTAATACACCAGAGTAGTACAATGTTATAGTTTATGACGTAGGAAGACGCAAGCAATTATAAATGCTAGAATTTATAAAGATGGGAAAAACTGCTGAATCCATTTTGATAACACTTTACAGTAAAATAGTTTGTACGTCAGAGTAACACGTGAGCTATAATTAATAAAGATAATTATTATCTTTAAGTCAGTAACAAAGTCTAATAAGTCAAAGGTAGCAATATTAAATGTGGATCTTTGTTAATCATTGTTTTAATAAAAAGAAATATTGAGAAAGCAAAACTAATCGTCCTATTTTTTTTAGTCTTTCGAAGTCTACGTCGCACTTTTGCCTCTATTGGGCATTGTCTTATGTTTATATATACGACATCCAATCAATCAACCATAAAATCCTCACTTACTATTGTTGAAAAAAAAAAAAGAGTTTATTTGTTTGTCTGTTACGCTTTCGATCACAACGAAATTTTGCGAACACGTTTCCAGGGATTCAGAAAAGAACATCCTTCATTAGCTGATTCGCGTTGAAAAATTGAAAAAAAAAATCCTAACATCTTTAACTCCTGACATTCTTCCAGGATAATGATATCCTATATGTTAACCCTTTGTATGCCGGAACGTGGATCCACGTTATTAATAAATTGTGCTAGAACCCCCATGACTCCTTCTGGGAGAACAATTAGGTCAGTCAGAGTCAGTAGTTAAATCGGTAAAAACGGTTGAAATTTGAACAACCTGTATATGCCATGGCAAATGGCACTTGAATTGATAAATTTAAGCGCTGGCAGACAATGGTAATTCGGCTTCCGGCATACAAGTGGTTAGTCCAGTTAATAAACTATCTGTGTGCCAAATTTTATCAAAATCAGTTTAGCCGTTTAGCGTTATTTAGGGATAAACATACAAACGCTCGCATTTATAATATTATTGCGATTAAGATAAAGATTGAATAAACGTTTTAATACCTAACAAAAACTAGACTTTATATGAAACTAACTGGTGCCCGCGGCTTCGCATGCGTTGAGAAATAAAAAAATAACCCCCAACTTGTTTATAGCAGTTATATTAGCTTTGCTAGTCGTTAAATGATCCCTCGGGGACACTACCTTTTTCTTGATGAAAGGTAATCTACGTCCTTTCCTGCATCCCTGACAACGTGTATGCAAAATTTCACGATGATCGGTTCAGCTGTTTAGGCGTTAAAAGGTAACAGACAGACAGACAGAGTTACTTTCACATCTAAACATATATATAATGAAATCATAAACGAGCCGTGTCTGTATGTCAAAGATTTATTCAAAAAAACAATTTGTACAGTCGGGATACGAAAACCTTCGTCAGTTTTCAAATTAATTCCTTTATCAAGTCGTAGACACTTAGTACCTTTTGAAATTAAAGCAATAATAAGCAGACAACTGATAGCAGTTTGAAATGAAATTGTGGCGTGACTGACAATAGGGAATATGCACATTTTTTTTTATATTTTCATACGATAGGTTATATCGTTATATAACCGTAAAAAAATATTCAGCGCCAAAAAAGAGAAATTTGGTAACAAAAAAAAAGTTAAAATTAACTAACAGCTACGGGCACTTTAAACACCCGCGCGCGCTTGTCGTGACGTCAAAGTCTACAATACAATCAAATTTTAAAAATCACAAACATCCACACGCTTGTTGACATTTCATAGACGTTGACGTCACATTGCATAGACTTTGACGTCACATTCGATCTGACCGTTTCAAGTATTTTGAATTTCCCACATTTTTATGCACTTTTTAATAATTATTTTCTTAACGAAAAAGAAATAATATTCTAAAGCAAAAATGTTGATAAAAAAATATATTTTAAGCCTTTTTTGAATTAGACGCATATTCCCTATTGTTCTGGTTCAAGCAAATGTCGACTTTCAGGTGACGTACCTTTTCTTACCCTGACTTTACACATTGTACTCATATGTTAACAAGATCAAAAAAATAAATGATTTTTAAAATGTTTGTTTGTCTGTTTGTCTGTCTGTGCGTTTATACACACTAATCTCCGAAACGGCTTAACCGATTTGCACGCAGTTTTCACTGATGTGTTGTAGCAAGCTTACCATAACATTCACTGTTTGCTTCATTCGAATCGGTTTACAAACAAAAAAGTTACGCGGTATACCGAATACCACGCGTACGAAGTTGCGGGTTCAGCTAGTACACACTATTAAGTTAGGATAAAAAGTCAAGTATTTTTATCCTCGAGAGGAAAATGCATCCAACTTTTTTTCCTTGGTAACTTTCCAAGCTCAACCCGCCTCTCTAATTCACGTCTTTGTTATGTGGAGTTCAAAAAGTCCGTGGGCATTTTATTGTCCGTTTATTGTAGGACATTTCCTCGTGGACGGAACGCGGAAGACAAGCCAATAATTGAGACTCAGGACGTTATTTAACGTGATCAATAATTATGAAGGTTTTCGCATTAGATTCTCTGTGAGAAAATAACTTGCAAACATTTGCTGCTACGTTCTGCTAGCAGCAATAGGGATGTTGACTGTGTATAAATAAAATTATAATTTTACTGCGAAACAGTAATTTTCATAAAAGAATTCCTAAAAAACACTCAAGACATATTTTCTGTCAAACTGAAGACTACTTTATTTGTTTAATTTGTTTTTTAAGGTTTATCTTCTAATCTCTATATATAAAAATGAATCCCTATTTCCCTTGGTCACGGCATCACGCGTGAACGGGTAGACCGATTTTGATTCGGTTTTCACTAATGGAAAGAGGGATAAACGGGGAATGTTCATATATATAAAAACTGCACCACGGGCGAAGCCGGGGGCGGGTCGCTATATTTTATATTTATTAATCTATCTTATTAATATTTGTTTATATTCAATTTATGTACTAGTATTTACTTATTAGAATGTAAGTTTATGATGATTTTTACCACCCATATTGTTTTATAAAGCGATAAGGCCGCCTTTTGTACTATTACTTGTTGTTTCTTTCTTCTTTTTTTTATTCTTTTTTATGTTTATAGTACAAATAAAGAGTTTAAATAATAATAATACTATTTTGAAACTTTCTTATATTTCATTTATATCGCAGGCAGACAGGCTGACGCCTGACGCTCCACTTGATGGTAGGTGGCTACCGTTCGCCTATAACACAAAAACACAAACAACGCCAAAGCTGTGACCTGCCGACTACAATAGGATTAACGATAAGGGATTAGGAAGGGATAGGGAAAATGGGCTCTGGCATCCCTTACTCACTGACCGAAACACAACAGCACACGTGCTGTTATTTCACGATGGTCTTCTGTAAGAGGGCGGTTACTGACGCCAGTCGAGCTGCCCACATGACTGCGAACCGCAGTGTGCCCTGCCACTACTAAATTTTTGTATCATGAATAACGGTAGGTCTAATAGTCTATGCACAAGGCGATAATACGAATAACAATGGCGAACCCTATACAAATTTTTGTTGACTAAAATTTTTCACGTCTACAAATAAAAAATATGCAAAAGTATAGACTTTTTATTACTAAACTAAGTGGTCTTAGATTTATTACTAAGCAAAGTGGAATTAAAGATATTTTAGTTTTAATATTTTGAGGTTATATAAAATAACACCTATTATTTGAATTAAAACATATATTTAGCGTATTTTTAGATTAAAATAAACTGTAAGTACTTAAAACTGAGTTCAGATTAAAATATTTTTAGGTAAATTGTGATTGACGTCTTGCTACGAGTATATATAGTGTTCTGTGGTATTATAATTTTTGTACATAGAATAATAACTAAAAAGCATTATTATTCTATGTTTTTGTACCTTATTTGTCACATTAAATTGTCATTTACTCGATTAAAGGAAGATGTCACAGAACATTATATACCACTGCACAAAGAGATGTTTAGTCAATTGTGTTTCTTTTAAAATTGATATTTATATCCGGACTTAGACAGACCATTAGTATAATTTGAAAAACCTTGGAAAATTTAGCTATTTCTTTTTATATTGATCACATTCAAAGACGCTTCAAAATTCTTTGAACAAAAATTTCGCCATTGTTCTTTAAGACGGGCAAACACACAGAGTAGTGAGAAATTGTAGCCTTCACTTTTATAACTTAGCCATTCACGGCTAAGTTATAAGTAAGTAAAGAATTATATACATTTGAATATTCAAATGACCGTTTTGAATTCATAATTTCAAATAGGTTTTGCTAATCATGCAAATTCGATGCATCGGGTGACCTTTGATGGTGAAGGGCAATAAAAAGGTGATATTTTATGGTGATTACGTTGTATAGCCTGTACCTGACTTCCCATAACGGGTTTGTGTGCCTTTGAATTTGCTATGCTTCAATAAAACTATGACGCCAAGTGCTATGATTTTTAGAGTTTACTCCTTCATGAGAAGTAAAATTAATACAAGCGTTAACTAAAAAGCGTTACGTTATCTGTAACTTTGAAATCTGTGCGACAGCCGACGCATGTTCCCTAATTCTATTGTAGTATAACCAGTAACACCAGAGGGTTTCTCTGGCTTATAAAAACAAACATTCAATGATTTCAAAAGTAAGGATACGCCCAACGGAACATTTTACACAAACTTACTTCTTATGCCGCAATAAGTGAAAACCGCATTCAAATCGGTTGAGCCGTTTCTAGATTAGCGTACACAAACGCACAGATAAAAATTCTAGAAGTATTTTTTTTTCCTCAGTAACAAAAGTACATGTAAAATTTTTTTTTTTTTTTGAAAAAATCTTTGATGTACAGACGCGGCTTGTTTACGATTTTATTATGTGTTTTTTTTTTAATTTATTTTTTTATTAAAGATGGGTTTGCTCTTGACCAGCATCTATCCATGTAGGAAAGATGAGGCCGACGATGGAGCGAGTTCATCCAGAAAATGCCAATTCACTCGAACCTTGAAAAGATTTGGGTTATAATGAGCTCGGAAATACAGACGCCTGCAGGGAGTTCCAATCCTTAGCAGTGCGCATTATAAGAGATGTTTCAAAACGCTTGGTCCGAATTAGAGGGATTTCGACAAGGTGAGGATGGTAACCAGCCGTACGTCTGCATGTCCGATAGAAGAAAGGGGAAGGCGGTATGATCTCATGCAGCTCTCGAGCACACTTGTGTATAGTATAATATTCGTAGGATTTAGATAAAGCTTTCTTAAAAAAATTAACCAATTACTGGGTTCATTTTAAATAAACAAGCGACATACATGTCGATTGAGGAAACCTAAGAATCACTCGTTCAAGTGAAGAGCCCCCTTCGAAATTACACCGAAAACCAGTCGGTCGGTTACCACTTACCGTACCCCCTGAACCGTGACCACCATGACTCACGGCGGGTCATCGTATGTTTGACGACCGTGGGACACAGTTTTTACTGAACAATTCTTTAAGAAAACACTTTAAGAACCTATGTTGTTTCAAAACTTTGAACTAATGATTCATTAGTTAATTTGTTTGATTAAGAACGTAATATATTTTATTTATTTACCGGCCTTAAATAGAAATGGCCTTAATTTTTATTGGGAAATCTTAAAATTACAAGACATGGGCTTATTTTCTTTCCTTTTTTTTTTTAATGTTCCGGTCGGCAGATAGACTGACGGTCCATTTGATGGTAGGTCGCTTCCGTCGCATATAACACAAGCAACGCCATAGGTAGGTACTGCAAGCGCGTTGCCGACTACAGTAGGATTAAGGATAAGGGTTTGGGAAGGTTACTGAAATGGGCTCTGGCATCCCTTACTCACTCACCGAAACACAAAAGCACTTGCTATTATTTCACGGTGGTCTTCTGTAAGGCGATGGTTACTGCTGTCAGACGGGCTGCCCAAATGACTGCGAAACGCAGTGTGCCCTGCCACTATTTTCCAAATCCAGACCAGAGCCAACTTTGAAAAGTTTATTTCCAAAGTTGACTCTGCCGGGAATCGAACCCGGGAGCCAAAAAACAGGGCGTTAAGGCACTTATCCCACGGGCTCGTCAAAGAATTAAGAAATTTAGAAAAATTACTGGAGAAACAGACACGTTTTTAGACTGACAAAATCAGACAATTGTGTTTTTAAATTTTAGAAGTTCAAATGTAAATATAGTATCTAAAATGATAAACATTATTATTATTACCAATAGTGCAAAATAAACATTACTAAAATAATAAACATTATTATTATTACCATCGCGCAGTATGCAGTAGTCGCTATAAAATCAGTTCACAAGCAGTTGTGTTTCGGTGAATAAGAGATGCCAGAGTCTATTTCCCTATCCCTTCCTTATCCTTATCCTACTATGGTCGGCAGCACACTTGCAGCACTTGTGTTGTTTGTGTTATAGGCGACGGTATCCACCTACCTCCAAGTGGACCGTGAACATACCTTCACTTTAAAAACAAGGACATGACTTGGAGACCATAAAACACCGTCTAATTTAAAGTAAATCATAGATCGACTGATATAAGGGCAAGTGATTGTAAGCAGATGTTTCTTGGATCTTGCAAGCGCCTTACTAACATTTAGGAGCCAATTGGCAAGGACGCTTGGGAAATGTCAACAACACCTTTCAACGGTTCTCGAGGTATAAATTTAAATGTCCCATATTTGCAACGAATATTCCTAATGTGTGCCTACCAAAATTCAAACGAAGTTAATATTTACAGTACTAATATTGTCTTAGTAGATGTCTTCATAAACAAATATATTATATATATATATATATATATATATATATATATATATATATATATATATATATATATATATATATATATATATATATTTATATATATATATATATATATATATATATATATATATATATATATATACTACTCAAAACAAAATAAGGGCCACTAGTTTATTTACATTTAAGTGCACTTTAGTAAACTGAAAGTAACTGATAAGTAGCATTATATTGATATTACGAACTCTTTGATGTTTGATCTCTTTTATGCTTCCTAATTTGAAAAATATTAGCCATCGTTTTAAGAAAAAAAAATAATCGGAAGTTATTCTTATCTTTTTCTTCAATTGTCTTCTTAACTTGTTTCGGTTATTTTAGGAAAAAAGTTTTACTTTTTCAATTTTAATTGATTCATTTATCATCTCGCGTTAATCATGCCACCAGTACGAAGGGACATGGATACAATTACAGCAACCAGAGCCATAACTATGATTCAAGAAGGACGTTCTCGCGTTACGTGGGTTTGCAGTTGGGTTTTTCTCGAAGAGCTTTCCAAAATGTATGGAATCGCTTCCAAGAGACCGGCAGTGTTGCCAGGAGACCCGGTTCAGGTAGAGTTCGTGTAACAACGGCGCACGAGGATCGGTACGTCCAACTAAGTGCTCGTCGTGATCGTACAGTAACGGCCCGTAAGTTACAACACCACCTACGGCTGACAACGGGTACCCGTGTCAGTGATCAAACTATACCTAATCGATTGCACGAAGACCAGCAAATGTCAAGACGTCGAGTTGTTCGAATTCCTCTGACTAGGGATCAACTTGCAAACCGTTTAAGATTCTGCCGTCAGTATTTGAACTGGGGGATTAATCAGTGGGGCAAGGTGCTTTTTACAGACTAGTGCAAAGTAAAATTTTTTAATGATGATCGGCGTGTTAGGGTGTGGAGACGACGCAGCGAGCGTTTTTCGGAGTCCTGCATCCACGAAGTTGACCGTTTCGGTGGTCCCAACGTAATGGTTTGGGGTGGGATTAGTTTACACGGTAAAACCGAGCTCACCATTTTAAATGCGGGTACCGTAACTGCAGAACGTTACATCGAAGACGTCATAAGGCCTCAAGTGATCCCATTTGCACAGCGAGTGGGGCTTGGATTCATCCTGATGCAAGACAATGCCCGTGCACACACAGCTCGATCGACCCAAACTGTCCTAGAAGGGTCTCATATTGAGGTATTACCATGGCCAGCTAAGAGTCCGGGTTTAAATCCAATCGAGCAATTGTGGGACCAATTGAAACGAAGGGTTAGAGAGAATGAGCAAGAGGCCTACAACCAACAGCAGCTGATTGACGCTTTAAAACGTGCCTGGGAGGAGATTCCAGATGAAAACGTGAGGAATTTTATCCAGAGTATGCATACGAGGCTTCAGGAGTGTATTGCTAAGAGAGGAGGACATACTCGTTACTAAAAAGAAGAAACAAAAGTGACAAGAACAGTATTTTGTCTTTTTCCGGTGATTTCTTTTGTTCATGTTTTTCATTCAAAATGGCCAATTTCATTATGAACTTAAAAAAAACAGTTCATGATCATTATTTTAAACAATTGTTAGCCTATATTATAACCAATAACATTATTTTGTAGTTACATAAGTTAAACAATTTAATGTCTTTATTGTTTTCATGGTACAGCAAAAAATCTTAGTGGCCCTTATTTTGTTTTGAGTAGTATATATATATACTTGCTACTTGATACTTAGTTAGCTATTAAATGGTACTGATACTAAATTTCGGGTTCACTCAATGATGAATCGCTATGAAATCAGTTCCAAAGTATTGTGTTTCAGTAAGTGAGTAAGGAATGCCCGAGCCCATTTGCCTATTCCTTCCTAATCCCTTATCCTTAATCCTACTATTGTTGGCAGCGCATTAACAGCACCTGTGATGTTACTTGTGTTATAGGTGACGGTAGCCACCTACCGTCAAGTGGACCGTCAGCCTGCCTGACGACCCATCCATAAAAATAAAAATAACTATATACATTCACAAAATATTTGGTCGATTTGGTGGTTTCGGTTGATTAGCGTGAACGAACATCGTGACACATGATTTTTATATACCTATTAAATATCAACATAAATGTCAGTAGATATTCAAACGCATGCAGGGCATTCAAAGTACATATAATTAAATTCAAACCTCAAAAGTAGGTCTTAAGGGGTTCTTTTTTTAAAATCCGGTGTGCGAGCTACACAACTAACCAGTGATCTCTTTCGGCCACAAGGACCTGCGGAGTTAACTTTGAAAGCGACATACGACTTTTCGAATCTAATCATCTATGTTTTTATTTAAAAATTAATATATTTATTCCCAAATGGCAAAAACTTTTTAAATACATATAAAATTTTAAATTATTTGTTTGTAATTATATATTTTTTTCTTGCGTAGGTAGTTACGGTTATTTTTATGGTGGCCTAAGACTAGATATGGGAGCTTTGACCATTATTGCCCAAATCATATTAACATAGTATTTTTTAATAATAATTTTTTTATTAAAAAAAGACAAAAAATACCACGAAGCTTTCTTTAAAATACGATCATCCAACTCATTTTATAGATAACAGCGATTAAGAAGACTTTAAGAATTCAAAATCGATAACATTTTTTATTCGAAAATTCGAGAAGTAAAAACGCAACAGCCCCATGCGCCTGAGCTCAAATTAGTGCGCGTCAATGAGCCGCCATCTTGATCGGGGTTGCGTCAGTTTTATTTTGCCCGGCAAAATGTTTTTCTGTCTCCGCTTGCAGTTAACTATAGGATGCTAGGCCTTATAAATTAAGACTGCGAATAAATAGTCATGATTTCGATTTGTGGTCAGTTTTGAATGAAATAAGACTTCAATGCCTTATTGAGAGTACATCTTGCAAGACAAAAAAATAACTATTATTAATAAATTACCAATCATCGAACAGTAGGTTTAGCGCGCTATTTCGTCCGTGTCTCTCAGGAAAAATAAAATATTTTTATTTGGAATATAATATAAACTGACGGACTCATAAACTGCATCAAAGTTCAGGATTACTTTGAAATGATTTTTTTTAATAAGTATGCAAACTTTTTAGATTAAATTATATAAATATGGAGAGACTGGCTCTTAATCTTAAAAAAAAGCAAAATTTAAAAATAGAACTGCAGTAAAACAAATGAATATAGCCGGGAAAAGAAAATTTACTCGTAGTATCAGATTTGCGTGTTATTTAAAGCAAAGTTTTAAATTGATTCGCATTGATTTTTTATTCTTTTGTCAATTGAATTATTGTTACCAGCAGAATTGTTGGGTTAGTTTTTTAACTCATCGAGAGTTTTTGAACCATAATATGGATACTTCGTCCGAACAAGCGGCTCAAATTGTAGCACTGGTGCGGGAGGGCTTGGATCAACGAACGATTGGTAGAAATTTAAATTTAAACCAGTCTACGGTTTCTAGAATATACAGAAGGTTTGTGGAGACAGGTTCTTACAGAAGGAGACGTGGTACAGGCAGGACTCGAGCAACCACCGGTCGTGATGACCGATTTATTGTTACAACTTCCCTGCGAAATCGTTTCCTCACGTCAGTTAACATCAAAACAGAGCTTAATGAAGTGCGTGGAGTAAATGTGAGTGCACGAACAATAAGAAGAAGGTTAAAGGAAGCGGATATCACCCCTTTTAGACCAGCAAATGGTCCAAAATTGTCTGTAGCTCACAGACAAGCTCGCTTAAGATTTGCGCGTGATCACCTAAATTGGACAGAAGAGCAATGGGCCTCCGTATTGTTCACGGACGAGTGTAGGACATGTTTATATGGTGCAGATGGTCGCAGAAGAGTCTATCGTCGACGTGGGGAGCGATATGCTCAAAGTTGCATTGAGGAGCGTGTTCCTTTTGGAGGCGGTTCGTGTATGGTCTGGGGTGGCATATCGATGAACGGGCGAACAGAACTTGTGTTCATAGACATGGTCCGTCAAAACGGTAATAGAGGGGGTTTGACTGCACATCGCTACATAACAGAGATCTTAGAAGATCACGTGGTGCCTTACATGGGATTCATAGACGAAAATTTTACTTTAATGCAGGATAATGCCCGGCCGCACGCTGCTGCACAAGTTCGACAATATTACGAAGAGGTTGGGATACGTACAATGAATTGGCCAGCACGCAGCCCGGATCTTAATCCCATTGAGCATGTTTGGGACAATTTAAAAAGAGCTGTATATGCGAGAAATCCTGTGCCCACGACAGTGGCAGCACTAAGAACAGCACTTTCAGAAGAATGGGACAATATTCCGCAAGATCTTTTAATAACCCTAATAAAATCTATGCGGAACCGATTAGAATCCGTAATAAGGGCACGTGGGGGTAATACACCCTATTAAAACATAAATAAACCCTTGCATAAAGTTTGTGTCTATTGTTAAAACCAATTTTTTTATTAAACCAATTTTCCTTAAATTTCTGTTTTTTCTTCAAAAAAGTCTTAAGGTCCTTTCCAATACACAAACTTAAACTTAAGGATACGCTGTTTTAAAGTTCACGAACCAATCTAGAGGTTTCAATTTAAATCTGTATAGAAAGTTTGCATACTTGGTTAAAATATTTATTTCAAAGTCGTCTATTACTTTGATGCAGTTTATGAGTCCGTCAGTGTATTAACTATATTTGAAAAAAGTCAGTATTCGCCTTTGACCGTTTCTTCGTTAACTTTTTCTAAAACACCCAACAGAATTTGACTCAGTATTCACTTATGAGCGATAAACGATATTTTGTATAGGTATAATTTGCAAAAAAAATTAAGGATAAGGGATTGGGGATGGGTTATAAAATCGAGGGGCAATTAAAATATTATCTATACTAATATTATATAGCTGAAGAGTTTGTTTGTTTGTTTGAACGCGCTAATCTCAGGAACTACTGGTTCGAATTGAAAAATTCTTTTTGTTTTGAATAGTCCATTTATCGAGGAAGGCTATAGGCTATATAACACCACGCTACGATAAATAGTATTATATAAAGCAGTGTCCAGTACCGCGCGCCCCACGCGCACCGCCGCCGTATGGGCCGCAGCGAAAAGTGGCCGAGTTCAGCTAGTATTATTATAAAATACAGTCGCTGTCCGCTTCTGTCTGTTTCTCCTCTAACTTTTTCTGAACTACCCAACGGTCTTGGATACGGTTTTCACAAATTGAAAAAAGCGATAAATGAGAAGGTTTGTGTATTGTGTATAATTATAAGTATTATTATAATATTGTTATCTCCCCCCTCCAAAAGCCAAAATTAAGGGGAGATTTTTTTTTAATTAAATCGAGGTAGCGCTTGACCACTATCTCACCTGATTGAGTTGGCAGATGCGGCCGAAGGTGGAGCACGCTTACCCAGTGTAGCAGCCCCTAGTCGTGGGATGAATCACAGGCTCGGACACGCACTCAATGGGCGGACGACCAACACGTCCACTGTCGCCTATCGCTCTCGTAATACTCACGACACTGACGTGGTGCGCACGAGACTGTATTGTCCCGTTAAGAAGATAGTAAATAAAAGCATACACTACACCCAGTAAATGCCCATTTACCCTGGTTTTGAAGACCCCGAGGTTGTAGTTCTGTGGCAACACTGACGCAGGCAATGAGTTCCACTCCTTAGCAGTCCGAACAAGGAAAGTGGAACAAGGAAGAGGAAAGTGTTGAGGGACGATAAAGAATCCTGAGCGTATCGAGCATCTGGGCCGGGATGGAACCGCCACGGAACTCCATCCGTCTTGAGTGACTACTGAGGCTGGTCGGGTTCAACCCGTTTATAACGACTGGGTTGATTTCAGTGGACTCAACAGCCCAGATGTCAACGAGCTTGTGAGCCAAGTCGAGATATTTCGTCCTCTTTTCACAAGACCGTCATCATGTGGGATATTATTATTATTATTATTATTTACGTTATTTTTTTGAGATTGTGTCCGACGTCTACATTTCAATTTAGAAAAAGAATTCGCTGCGAACAATGAATTTAAAATAAATATTCTTTTGTGATGTCTAATTTGCAAAAAATCATTTATTTTTCAAGAGTGTGATTATTAATAATTTGAATACATAATCGTCGTCTAACGAGACAGAGCCTTTGACGGCAACGGCAAGCTCAAATGTTCATTTAATACAAATATTATATATTTAAGACTAGCTCAGCCCGCAACAACGCACGGTTCGCATTCTAATCAGTTTAAAAACAAGAAAGTAACACGCTATGTGTTACTTTCTGGTTTTTACACTGATTAGAATGAAACAAACGCTAAATATAGTTTCAACAAACACAAAATACTAAAACCGCATTCAAATGGGTTAAGCCGTTTCTGAGATTAGCGTGCACAAACGAACAGACAAACAGACAAAAATTCTAAAGACTATTTTTTGACCTCGGTGACGTAAGTACAACGTGTACAAATTGTTTTTGAAAAAATATTTAATGGACAGACACAGATTGTTTACGGTTTTATTATATTTTTTTATAATTTTTTAATTTTTAATTTTAAGGTCGGCAGACAGGCTGACGCTCCACTTGATGGTAGGTTGGCTACCGTCGTCGCCTATAACACAAGCAACGCCAAAGCTGCTGCAAGTGCGCTGCTGACTGCAGTAGGATTAGGAGTGGATAGGGAAATGGGCTCTGGCATCCCTTACTCACTCACCGAAACGCAACAGCACACGTGCTGTTATTTCACGGTGGTCTTCTGTAAGGGGGTGGTTACTGCCGCCAGACGGGTGCCCAAATGACTGTGAAACGCAGTGTGCCCTGCCACTACTTTTCAAATCCAGACCAGAGCAATATTTGAAAAGTTGATTTTTCAAAGTTGACCCTGCCGGGAATCGAACCCGGGAACCCTAGAACAGAGGTTAGGGCCAGCACCCTAACCACTCATCCAACGGGATAGATTTGGCCATAAATAACGTGACTGAATGAAAGAATGTATATATGCGAGTAAGATTAAAAGTAACAAATAATTAAAAGTTTTCTTTATAAACTATGTCTATTAGACAGATCCTGCACACGTATTCTGCCAATGAAATTGTTACGGTGAAAGGAGAAACCCCGTTTTCCATACAAGCCTGCCCTGGAAATTGGCCTGTAATTAGGACATCGAAAAAGATTGCTTGAGCCCAATCTTGACAATTATCAGCAATGGCCAAGTTTGTAAATAAATCGTACAAAATGCACATTTGAGGTTACGTCGTGGTTGCGTGTTGCGTTTTCTGATACGATGGGAATCATAACTGCAATGGTATAATGTCATAAATGTCATGTTGTGACATGTTATGTCATATAATTACATTATATGTCACTTATTATACAAACATAGTCGTAGTCGTAACTGAGCACATACATAGAATACAAATCCTGGGACCAAAACTCAATGCAAACACAGAACATAAAAAAGTACTTTAGCTAACACAAAAATAAACTGTGATTATTGCATTTTTTTTCCGTTCCGCTTATCGATGTACCGTTTATGCCAATTGACAAGTATTTTTTTTATAGAAACAACTTTAAGTAAATTATTTTGAATTCGATGTTCAAAGACACTAAAGAGCATAATACATCAAGACACAGAGTATAGTAGCATAAGAACAAGTAAGAACCAAAGTAAGCATAAGAATAAGTAAGACGTACTTTTTACATTTGGCAATTGTTATTGAAGCTAAGTTTTAGATAGGCTGATCTAGAAAATGGGAGATTTTTTTATGTATATATATATTTGGCTTGTACATTCATAGCCCAAAACGGGGATTCTCCTATGTATATTAAGAAAATTATAAAAAAGAACGAGTCATTTGAAATTTATTGTTATTTAATTTGGTTTATTATGTATGTTAATGATTACTGGCGGCAGTAACAACCCCCTTAGAGAAGACCACCGTAAAATAACAGCACGTGTGCTGTTGTGTTTCGGTGAGTGAGTAAGGGATGCCAGGGCCCATTTCCCTATCTCCTCCTAATCCCTTAACTTTAACCTTACTGTAGTCGGCAACGCACTTGCAGCAGCTTTGGCGTTGCTTGTGTTATAGGCGACGATAACCACTTACCATCAAGTGGACCGTCAGCCTGTCTGCCGATCTTAACATAAAAAAACATAACATAAATCTGGCCAGACGATTACGGCAGATGTGTATTGTCAGCAATTGCAAACCATGATGGAAAAGCTAGCTGTTAAACAACCGAGGCTGGTGAATCTGACACCGAGGCTGACAACGCTAGACCACACACTGCACAACAGACAGTTACCAAATTAGCAGAGCTTCAATTGGAATGTCTAAGACATCCACCGTAATCCCCGGACCTTGCTCCAACAGATTACCATTATTTTTTCGAAATTTAGATAATTTCTTGCAAGGGAAAAAATTCAACTCCGATGGGGCAGTCCAAAGCGCCTTCAAAGATTTCATTGATTCCCGTCCGAATGGTTTTTTTAGTAAAGGGATCAATGAACTACCTATGAGATGGCAAAAGTGCATAAATAGCAATGGTACATACTTTGATTAAATAAATATATTATATTTTGAAAAAATCGACTTTAGTTTACTCCCTTACAAAACGCCAATTTCATATGTTAGGACCTAATACTATATTTTAGTTATTTTACATCATGAGGTAAAAATATTGTAGATACTGTGTGAAATTATCAACTGTCCGCTATATTAGCATTTTTTTATTCAATCTTTATAGCCCTAGATCACCCCGGGATAAATAAAACACACAAAATTAAAATAGTATTAAATTATTTCATTCAATCACAGCTTTATTACAGAAAATGGTTAGTTGCTAATTTTCATCATTCATTATTGTGTGAATAAAACAATAACAATTATTAGGTGAACATTATCCGTTTTAGTGGGGTGAAGTAGCTGAATATTATACCAAAATAGTTCACGTCTGGCAACCAATGCGTCCTTTTGGATTCAAATTAGTACATGGATAGACGAGTCTGAAAAGCCCGGGAATTTCTGCCCTTAAATTTTTCTGGCCCTTTAACGGCGTTGATGACGTAATTGATATGACCGCCAAATTTTTATGATGCGATTCTAAATTTGCCTTTATAACTCTGGTTTGTATTTTGATATTAACCTATATTGTGATTATTATTCAGGTGAAAACAAGCTTTCCAACGATATATTTGACATTATCACTTAAGTACATAATACCAGAAATATTTGTAACTTTGTTAATTTTTTTTTTTATTTATAAAAAACGGTATATATTACTTCTATTTTGTCCCAACAGTTGCTGAAAATATAGTAAAACAACGTAGCACAGCACAAATGCACAGCCAGTCGTTTGGCAACAATTCCCTATATGTGTAATTCGGGTTTATATTTATACAACCCCAATATTTCTCTTTTATATAACGATTACAGATTTAGTTTTATTTGTATGTCTAATCGGTTGGTCTAATTGACGACGCAGTCCTACTGCTGAGTTGATGATTCTCCAGATTGCCATGGTTTTTCATTCTAAAATCATTAATACAAATCATTAATATCTTCACATGGAGAAATACATTACTCAAATTAAAAACATAATTTAAAACAAAATAAAAAATACAAAATTATAAGTACGAAATGTACATACATACTGCCTAAATAATACAAAATATACTTACAATCACAAATATCAAAAGCTGCGGTCGCAGTATAAGTGCAGTTGCCGTGATGAAAAACGACGAAAAAAACGCGTTGAGCAAACTGACACAGGTCCAACCTCGACAAGCGCTCACGCGATACTGACCGTACCAACGCCGGCGCAGCCAAATATATACTTGTTTTATTTTATTTATTAAAAAATAATGGTAGCAAATAATTAGCTTAAAAGTAATAAAATCGTTTAAGCAAATACTGAAGATTGTTTTTTTAAAAAATTACGCAATAGTGACGTAGAACTTCGGAGATATTCTGACTTGTATCGTAGTCTTTTCGGCAGAAAATTTAATCTAGTTTTGATTTTTTTACTCTAAAATTAAGTTATATATAGAAAATTTATTCAACTATCATTAAAGTACAGGATTATTCTTTAATAAAAAAAATTTTTTTTTGTGGAATATGTGATACCAAATCTATGAATTAGACATTCGAAATCAGGTCTCCATGAGTTTTTAGCTAAACACGCTGCGGCAGATTCATTATTACTCAATTAATAAAAAAGTTATACAAAAATCACATAACTATAATAATAGAAGAGAAAGCGACTTATTTTCATATAGTAATTGTTTTTTATAGCAACCAGCGAAGGGTACACAGTTTTAGCGATGAAAACTAGCAACTACACGTTTTTCTGTAATAGCCCTCTTAACTTTTTCTAAAACACACAACACAATTTGACTCGGTATTCACTTATGAGCGATAAACGATATTTTGTATATAATTTGCAAAAAAAATTAAGGATAAGGGATTGGGGGATGGGTTATAAAATCGAGGGGCAATTAAAATATTATCTATACTAATATTATATAGCTGAAGAGTTTGTTTGTTTGTTTGAACGCGCTAATCTCAGGAACTACTGGTTCGAATTGAAAAATTCTTTTTTGTTTTGAATAGTCCATTTATCGAGGAAGGCTATAGGCTATACGAAGGCTAAGGCTAACACCACACTACGATAAATAGTATTATATATAAGCAGTGTCCAGTACCGCACGCCCCCCGCGCACTCCACCGTCGTATGGGTCGCAGCGAAAAGTGGCCGAGTTCAGCTAGTATTATTATAAAATACAGTCGCTGTCCGCTTCTGTATGTTTCTCCTCTAACTTTTTCTGAACTACCCAACGGTCTTGGATACGGTTTTCACAAATTGAAAAAAGCGATAAATGAGAAAGTTTGTGTATTGTGTATAATTATAAGTATTATTATAATATTGTTATCTCCCCCCTCCAAAAGCCAAAATTAAGGGGAGATTTTTTTTTATTAAATCGAGGTAGCGCTTGACCACTATCTCACCTGATTGAGTTGGCAGATGCGGTCGAAGGTGGAGCACGCTTACCCAGTGTAGCAGCCCCTAGTCGTGGGATGAATCACAGGCTCGGACACGCACTCAATGGGCGGACGACCAACACGTCTACTGTCGCCTATCGCTCTCGTAATACTCACAACATTGACGTGGTGCGCACGAGACTGTATTGTCCCGTCAAGAAGATAGTAAATAAACGCATACACTACACCCAGTAAATGCCCATTTACCCTGGTTTTGAAGACCCCGAGGTTGTAGTTCTGTGGGAACACTGACGCAGGCAATGAGTTCCACTCCTTAGCAGTCCGAACAAGGAAAGTGGAACAAGGAAGAGGAAATTGTTGAGGGACGATAAAGAATCCTGAGCGTATCGAGCATCTGGGCCGGGATGGAACCGCCACGGAACTCCATCCGTCTTGAGTGACTACTGAGGCTGGTCGGGTTCAACCCGTTTATAACGACTGGGTTGATTTCAGTGCCCAAGTTGTGAGCCAAGTCGAGATATTTCGTCCTCTTTTCACAAGACCGTCATCATGTGGGATATTATTATTATTATTATTATTATTATTATTATTTACGTTATTTTTTTGAGATTGTGTCCGACGTCTACATTTCAATTTAGAAAAAGAATTCGCTGCGAACAATGAATTTAAAATAAATATTCTTTTGTGATGTCTAATTTGCAAAAAATCATTTATTTTTCAAGAGTGTGATTATTAATAATTTGAATACATAATCGTCGTCTAACGAGACAGAGCCTTTGACGGCAACGGCAAGCTCAAATGTTCATTTAATACAAATATTATATATTTAAGACTAGCTCAGCCCGCAACTACGCACGGTTCGCATTCTAATCAGTTTAAAAACAAGAAAGTAACACGCTATGTGTTACTTTCTTGTAACACGCTATGTGTACAAGAAAACAAACGCTAAATATAGTTTCAACAAACACAAAACACTAAAACCGCATTCAAATGGGTTAAGCCGTTTCTGAGATTAGCGTGCACAAACGCACAGACAAACGGACAAAAATTCTAAAGACTATTTTTTGACCTCGGTGACGTAAGTACAACGTGTACAAATTGTTTTTGAAAAAATATTTAATGGACAGACACAGATTGTTTACGGTTTTATTATATTTTTTTATAATTTTTTAATTTTTAATTTTAAGGTCGGCAGACAGGCTGACGCTCCACTTGATGGTAGGTTGGCTACCGTCGTCGCCTATAACACAAGCAACGCCAAAGCTGCTGCAAGTGCGCTGCCGATTACAGTAGGATTAAGGATAAAAGTGATTAGGAGTGGATAGGGAAATGGGCTCTGGCATCCCTTACTCACTCACCGAAACACAACAGCACACGTGCTGTTATTTCACGGTGGTCTTCTGTTAGGGGGTGGTTACTGCCGCTAGACGGGCTGCCTAAATGACTGCGAAACACAGTGTGCCCTGCCACTACTTTTCAAATCCAGACCAGAGCCAAATTTGAAAAGTTGATTTTTCCAAGTTGACCCTGCCGGGAATCGAACCCGGGAACCCTAGAACAGAGGTTAGGGCCAGCACCCTAACCACTCATCCAACGGGATAGATTTGGCCATAAATAACGTAACTGAATGAAAGAATGTATATATGCGAGTAAGATTAAAAGTAACAAATAATTAAAAGTTTTCTTTATAAACTAACGCTCTTATTCATAAAAAGTTATAAGAGGCTTATAAGCTTGTCATAAGAAATTTACCAAAAAACATTATTCATAAACGTTCAATAGCAGTAAAACGCTCCAATAACGGCTTCATAAGTTATAGAAGCATGAACCCTACTATAAACCTCTAATAACAGTTCAAGATGGCCGACTTAAGACAACAGCTGATAGAGAACGGAGTAAGTCATATCTAAGGTATTTATTTATACAAATAACAGTTTAAATTAAGTAAGAAAAAGTTTCGTCATGCAAGCTTTACACGAGCTATAGCCGCCATTGAACTTGTAGAAGTATACCAAGAGAGATATGATCCATTTTCTTTGCCCGAAGTGGTGTTCAAAAGGAGATATCGTTTTAGTAAACATAAGGCTGCCTTTATAAAATATTATGGACAAAACAAAATAGTTTCTTCTTCTTATTATTTTATTTATTTATTTATTATTACATGGCCTCCAACGAGGCAGGCACCGAGCAGGAACAGGAAAAAATAACATAGCAGATGCCGCCCCATTTAAGGAGGCACAGCCTACGCCAATAAAAGTCGAAGTAGCATCCCGGCAATAAAGTTAGAAAAAAAAATGATCAAAAAAATTATGAAAATTTATCAAAAAATTTATCAAAAATTTATCAAAAAAAAATCATACATAGAAATATAATTAAATCGGAAATTTTCAAGTCAAATCAAAAATAGTTTGAAACCATTTTGAAACAAACGTTTTGTTTTGACAATAAATGTCAAAATGTCACATCACGACAATCACTTTACTATTATTTAGGGCGTGGATAGTGAGCTTTTAGCTTTTTTGTCTATGAATTCATCAGAAAGGCAACATAACAATCCTAAATTAACCTATAGCGAATATTTAGTTATGACACCCTTATTGAACGTTTATGAATAGGATTTTTATAATAAGCTTATTAAGACCTTATGAGCGTTTTAACTAATGAACGTTATAAACCTATTATAAGGGATTTTTATGAATAAGAGCGTATGTCTATTAGACAGATCCTGCACACGTATTCTGCCAATGAAATTGTTACCGTGAAAGGAGAAACCCCGTTTCCCATACAAGCCTGGCCTGGAAATTGGCCTGTAATTAGGACATCGAAAAAGATTGCTTGAGCCCAATCTTGACAATTATCAGCAATGGCCAAGTTTGTAAATAAATCGTACAAAATGCACATTTGAGGTTACGTCGTGGTTGCGTGTTACGTTTTCTGATACGATGGGAATCATAATTGCAATGATATAATGTCATAAATGTCATGTTGTGACATGTTATGTCATATAATTACATTATATGTCACTTATTATACAAACATAGTCGTAGTCGTAACTGAGCACATACATAGAATACAAATCCTGGGACGAAAACTCAATGCAGACACAGAACATAAAAAAGTACTTTAGCTAACACAAAAATAAGTTGGTAAACTGTGATTATTGCATTTTTTTTCCGTTCCGCTTATCGATGTACCGTTTATGCCAATTGACAAGTATTTTTTTTATAGAAACAACTTTAAGTAAATTATTTTGAATTCGATGTTCAAAGACACTAAAGAGCATAGAATACATCAAGACACAGAGTATAGTAGCATAAGAATAAGTAAGACGTACTTTTTACATTTGGCAATTGTTATTGAAGCTAAGTTTTAGATAGGCTGATCTAGAAAATGGGAGATTTTTTTATGTATATATATATTTGGCTTGTACATTCATAGCCCAAAACGGGGATTCTCCTATGTATATTAAGAAAATTATAAAAAAGAACGAGTCATTTGAAATTTATTGTTATTTAATTTGGTATATTATATATGTTAATGATTACTGGCGGCAGTAACCACCCCCTTACAGAAGACCACCGTGAAATAACAGCACGTGTGCTGTTGCGTTTCGGTAAGTGAGTATGGGATGCCAGAGCCCATTTCCCTATCTCCTCCTAATCCCTTAACTTTAACCATACTGTAGTCGGCAACGCACTTGCAGCAGCTTTGGCGTTGCTTGTGTTATAGGCGACGATAACCACTTACCATCAAGTGGACCGTCAGCCTGTCTGCCGATCTTAACATAAAAAAAGTCTAGATTTTGAAATTAAATACTAATAACATACTAGTATTCGTCTACTAGTCGAAAATACTAGTATTCGACTGCAATCACTATGAAACTGGTTCTGTTTCGTAATATAATGTTATCGATAAATGGAACATCCGTCTGTCTGTCGACCTTAACATTAAAAAAAATGCTATTACTATTTTTCAGTGTTCTTCTGTACAAAGGTTAAAATAAGGTGATCTCTGCCGGACAGTGTATTAAAGTGTAGTATATACATATAGATTACTTTGCCATTACTTACACATTTTTATCTAAAATGTATAATAATATGTAGTAGTGGTAGGGCACACTGCGTTTCGCAGTCATTTTGGGCAGCTCGCCTGGCGGCAGTGACCACCCCCTTACAGAAGACCACCGTGAAATAACAGCATATACGTGCTGTTGTGTTTCGGTGAGTGAGTAAGGGATGCCAGAGCCCATTTCCTTATCCCCTCCTAATCCCTTATCCTTAATCCTACTGTAGTCGGCAGCGCACTTGCAGCACCTGTAGCGTTGCTTGTGTTATAGGCGACGGTAGCCACCTACCATCAAGTGGACCGTCAGCCTGTCTGTCGACATAACATTAAAAAAAAAAGTTCTTATTTTAAATGGTTTACCGTCAGTACTTTGTTTACTAAAACTACTGACAAATTAAAGTTACGACCGGAAAAAAAATATCTCCAATTTTTTTGTTCACACGCAACCCGTTTCTGTTTCATTTTTTCTTCGACCACTCTTCGTTTATACTTTAAAAAGGAAATCGTGATTCTTATTAGCTAGCATTAAGGTTTAAAATAGAATGATGTTTGCCTTGCGACAGGACATGACTTTTTTTTCAAGAGGTTTATCTGGTTTTTTGCTTTCTTTCGGTGATCGGGAGACAGGTGTTTTGTGTTGTGTTACTTTATTGCCTCGATACATGTCGAGATATTCGTCACTGTGATGAAAGAAATAAAATGCTACTGTAACAGCATAATGTCCAATTTAAATTGTAAACTACCAACGTACTAGCATAAGAATAAATAATAACAGTTATTCTTATGGTACTAGATTTTACTAGCTTTTGCAAAACCGAAAAGTAATCCTTCACCATGGTTTAAGTTGTCTGCGAAACTTTACAGTAGTTTGTAGTTTTTGTCAGTTTATTGTAGTGGCAGCACTCCATTACGCAGCCCATCTGGCGGCAGTAACCACCCCCTTACAGAAGACTACCGTTGTGATTCGTAGTAAGTAAGGGATGCCAGAGCCCATTTCCCTATCCTCTAAGTCTTAATCCGCTGCAAATGCAGCGCATTTGCATCCCTTGAGGCGTTGCTTGTGATAGCGACCGTAAGTGACCTTCAAGTAGACCGTCAGCCTTTCTGACGACCATTACATAAGAAATAAGTCGGTTTCGTACCAATTAACGCTGTATACAATAATTCATCTGATGATCATCTGTCCTGTGCTAGACAAAGACCTCCCCTTAATTTTCCAAAAGGATCGATCAGATGCAGCCTGTGGATCCACCGACGACCTTCTACGTTGGAGGTGGACATCCTACGCTGTGCTTACCGGTACATGGCGTCCACTCGAGAACGTTCCTTCCCCAGCGGCCGTCGGCTCTCCGTACTATGTGTCCTGCCCACTGCCACTTCAACATACTAATCCTCCGGGTTATGTCGGTAACTTTCATTTGTCTACAGATCTCCTCATTCCTTATTCGATCCTGCAGTGTAACCTCGAGCATAGTTCCCTCCATAGACGTTGAGCTTTCTTAGGCTTCCGGGATGATGGCCCAGATCTGTTGGAAATTCTTCCAAACGTTTCGTCAACAACTGCGGTTGACATCCTCAGTGGTGTAGTCCGTGTTAGAAGAAAAAGTACATCACATCACTGCACTGCACTTTTCGACTTCTCGAGCGAGACTGATTTGTCGACTGGAATGTATCTATATTTAAATTTATATCCCCACCCCGTGGTTGAATTGGTGGGGTGTGGTCACTAGGAGAGGGGTTATAATGCCCTCTCTTTCTTTCATTATCATTATTCTTGCGTAGTGCCGGATACCAAATGTTGTGTAGCCTGGGCCATGATCCCGGAAACCCACAACTCATATAGATACCGGCCGAGAAAACCTACATTTCTTATGAGGCCTTAGTTAGAGATATATTGGACGAAAACTTTTGTTTTAAGACACTGAGGAATTTTGGCCGAGAATAAGTTTCGAAGCTTCCCGAACGCTGCTCGTCCGAGCTGGATTCGACGATTGACCTTCTTCTCGAAGTTTTCTCCACCTAATTGGATTAACTGTACACAATTAAAAGTTACAAATTATTAACTGTTAAAAATTGCAATGTTATCATTTATAGCCATAACCATGCTGGATGATACGCCCGCGTGTAATTTCTCTGAGCATATGCTATTTCCATAAGAAGTTTTATCAAAATCGGATGTTTATGTTTAGTTTGACAGTAAGCACGGTACAAGTGCTACAAGTATGCTGCAGATGTTTACAGGACAAGGGGTAAAAGATGTCAGGGCCTTATCTTTCCTTATCTTTTATTTAAATGTATATCTTTTATTTTTTTATATGTATGAATGTATATGTAACAATAAAATTTAATAATAAAGTAATATGCTCCACAAGTTAAATGGCGCTCAGCGTGCTATGGAGCGGGCCATGCTTGAAGTTTCTTTGGTGGATAAGTACAGAAGTTCGTCGAAGAACAAAAGTTGTCGATATAGCCGAAAGAATCGCAAGCTGAAGGGCAGCAGAGCGGATAACCGATGGGGCAGAGGAGTTCTCAATTGGAGGCCACGAATTGGATAAACGAAGCGTGGGACTACTTGCGGCCAGGTGGACAGACGACCCTGAAGGGCTTCGCGGGAAGCAGTTGGATGCGATGAATAGAGAACCGTGCTTGTTGGCGAGCCTTGGGAGAGCCCTACATCCAGCAGTAGAGAGACACGGGCTGATAATGATTGAAATTATAAGGCAAGGAGCAAAATTTCGCACCACGCTGCGCTGTGGCGACTCCAATATATGTTTAACACTACCTGAGCCCGCAACTTCGTACTCGTGGTGTATAGCGCCATATAGCGCGTAATTTTTTTCGTTACAGCTTGCTACATTACATCAGTGAATGCCGCATTCAAATCGGTTTAGCCGTTTCTGAGATTAGCGTGCAAACAGACAAAAATTCTAAAGACTATTTTTTGACCTCGGTAACATGAGTAGATATAACGTGTTCAAATTGTTTTTTGAAAAGAAAAATGTACACAGACAGCTCGTTTACGATTTTGTAATTTTTTTTTAAATTTAAGACCGGCAGACAGGCTGACGGTCCACTTGATTGTAGGTGCTTTCCGTCGCCTATAACACAAGCAACACCACAGGTGCTGCAAGTGCGCTACCGACTACAGTAGAATCAAGGATAAAGAATTAGGAGGGGATAGTGAAATGGGCTCTGGCATCCCTTATTCACTCACAACAGCACATGTGCTGTTATTTCACGGTGGTCTTCTGTATGATGGTGGTTACTGCTGCAGAAACGCAGTGTGTCCTGACACTACTTTCTAGAACTAGACCAGAGCCAACTTTGAAAAGTTCATTTTTAAAGTTGACCCTGCCGGGAATCGAACCCGGGAACCCTTTTTTTTTTTTTTTTTTTTTTTTTTACAAGAGGAATCCATCATGGATACCCACCCGTCTGGGGACAGACCGGTGGGTTATGTCGGACTCCTGCCCCGAGATGGTAGTGGGGTAGACCTACCGACTAAACCTCTTGGCGTCCTTCTCATCCGCTATTGGTGAAGTTGCGAGGTCGGACGAGCACTCTTCCGCAACTCCACCGCGGGGGTCCGCATCCGGACACGGCTCATTTGGACGGCGCACCCGAACTGCCAAGGTGCGACGTGCCTCTCAGGATGAAGCGGGCGGTAGAGTCCCCATTTACCGCCCTAGTCCTGTCAGGGGTCCAGGTGGCGGGCGTGCGCCAGTCGCCTGCGTCCTGTTCGTCGGCGACGGAGGGGATGGGACAGGACGTCGTCCTCCCGCTCTCTTTCCGCCGCCTCCTTCTGCGAGATGACATCTTCGCAGAAGGATTGAGTCGCTTGCCAAGCGGCTCTGCTGCCGACCATAGCTTTCACTACGGCCGGCAGAGAGAAGTCAAATCCAATGGTCGCAGCGAGCTCAGTTCGCTGCGCCAACCATCTAGGGCACTCCGCAAGAGTGTGCTGTGCGCTGTCCTCAGCGAACGCACACGAGTGACACTCTGGGGTTGGCTCCCTACGAGCCACCCGGTGCAGATAACTCCCGAAGCAGCCATGCCCCGAAAGCACCTGCACCAGACGGAACGTGAGAGCCCCGTGTCTCCTCTGGAGCCATTCCTCCAACACTGGACGAATGGCCTCTACGGTGCGGTGGCCGGCACTAGGCTCGACCAACCTCTCGCTCCATTTGCGGAGGAGGTTACCGCGCGCCCGCAATCGGATTCGCGTAACTACCTCTTGCGGAGGCTGAGCTCCCCGAGACCGTATATCTGTTACGCCCAGATATACGGTCGCCTGCACTTTGGCCTCAAGGTCCCATGGTGGCGTGCCCGCCAGTAGAACCCGGGAACCCTAGAACAAAGCGTTAAGGCAAGCACCCTAACCACTCATCCAACGGGTTCTTCAACGTGTATAGATTTATTAATTTCTTATTAGGGTTCCGTACGTCCGAATAATAAAACGGAACCCTTATAGGACCACTCGTGTGTCCGTCTGTCCGACCATTCACCCCCCCCCCCCCCCCTTATCTCCGAAACTACTGAACCTAAAATTTTGAAAAAAATACAGAAATTACTTATAGATTATAGGAAAACCTATAAGAAGTCCATGATATTAAAATAACATGGTAAATCACTCAATCTTGTGCGGATAGGTAACATCGTACAGAACCCTCTTCACACGAGTTCAACTCGCACTTGTCCGGTTTTTTTAAATTATAATTTAAAAACTATTACAATTAATTAAATTAACATAAGTGTGTATGTGTTTTAATTTAATAAACATAGGACACCAATGAGAGTTAAACAGACCTAATGTACAAATGAGTGTCCGCCCTACGATCTTTTTTTTTCCTTTTTTTTTTCTTATTACAGTTGGCGGTGAACTTAAACCCTTGCCATCAGTTCTTTAAAGTTTGAAAGACTCGAAAGGCTTTTATAAATTTATATGTATAATATTATTTTTGGAAGACATAAATTTTATTAATTTCATATTAAAAAAATGCAATAATAAAATTACGCATTAAAGAAGCACAAACGTGTCTTAAGTTTAATAGATTTGAAGTAGACCTCGTTATATCATAATCGCGTAGTAAACATTTAAGGGCGCTTACAAACGTTACAACTTTTAAATAAAAGTTTCATCTTCAGGATTAGTTTCATAGTCAAACTAGCTGTTGCACGCTACTTCGTCCGCGTCTCTTTATGTAATACTCGCTGTTGGTAGCTGTGTTTCGTAGCTTTCTATAGGTGAAAGTATTTTTAAAATCGGTCCAGTAGTTTTTGAGTTTTGAGTTTATAAGTAGTGGTAGGGCACACTGCGTTTCGCAGTCATTTGGGCAGTCCGTCTGGCGGCAGTAACCACCACCTTACAGAAGACCATCGTGAAATAACAGCACGTGTGCTGTTCTGTTTCGGTGAGTGAGTAAGGGATGCCAGAGCCCATTTCCTTATCCTCTCCTACTATAGTCGGCAGCGCACTTGCAGCATCTGTGGTGTTGCTTGTGTCATAGGCGACGGTAGCCACCTACCATCAAGTGGACCGTCAGCCTGTCTGTCGACCTTAACATAAAAAATAAAATATATACATACATACAAATATTTTCTAGATATAAATAGAATATAGATATAGATAGATGACGACCCATGGGTCGAGTGGTTAAGGTTCTGACCCAAGCCTTAACGTTCTGACCCAAGGGTTCCCAGGTTTGATGCGCAGCGAGGCCAAAAATGGAAATGATTTTTTTCAAAGTCTGGATCTGGCAAGTAGTGGTGGGTCACACTGTGTTTCGTAGCAATTTAGGCAGCCTGTTTGGCGGCAATAACCACCCCCTTACCGAAGAACACCATGAAATAAGAGCATTTGTGCTGTTGTGTTGCTGTGAGCGAATAAGGGATTTCAGAATAATCCTTTTCAGCCTTATCCGTAGCCAGACAGGCTGACGGTCCACATGATGGTAGGTGGCCACCCTCGCCTATAACACAAGCTCTGCGCTGCCGACTACAGTAAGATTAAGGATAAGGGATTGGGAGGGGCTAGAGAAATGGGCTCTGGCATCGCTTACTCACTTACCGAAACACAACAGCACACGTGCTGTTATTTCACGGTGTTCTTTTGTAAGGGGGTGGTCACTGCCGCCAGACGGGCTGTTAATGTTATTAAAATTATTTAATAATATTTCATTGTATCACCTTGACATTTAATTTTATCAGCGGTTTCAAATATCATGTATAATGATTTGATCTGTTTTGACTAGTAGTAAAACAAGAAAATTAGTACTAGAGACTATGTAACGTGTATGAAATATATGTAACACCATATTAAAATTATATTTTAAATTATAGTATTTTATTCTCTTTGACATGTGTAACCAGCCTTCGACAGCTCACGACACAGTAATTATTACCATCCCACGGTGAATGAATGGGATTTATTCATAGGTTCAAATCAGTGCGGTTATTAGTGCAGGGTTTATATAGCGTGTCTCGTCTTAAGCTACAGGATGTTCATTTTTTATTCGTGCCACAGCGTAGAAGATGAACGCGTTCTATAACCTTGGCACAGATGTCGCTCTTTCTATAAGTGAAAAGCGCGTGGTTTGGAAGTTTCATTTTTTTTTTATGTTAAGTTCGACAGACAGGCTAACGGTCCACTTGATGGTAGGTGGCTACCGTCGCCTATAACACAAGTAACACCAAAGCTGCTGCAAGATTAAGGATAAGGGACTAGGAGGAGATAGGGAAATGGGCTTTGGCATCCCTTACTTACTCACCGAAACACAAAAGCACACGTGCTGTTATTTCACGGTCGTCTTCTGTAAGGGGGTGGTTACTGCCGCCAGACGGAGTGCCCAAATGACGCAGTGTGTCCTGCCACTACTTTCCAAATCCAGACCAGAGCCGAATTTAAAAAGTTTATTTTTCAAAGTTGACCCTGCCGGGAATCGAAACCGGGAACCCTAGAACAGAGTGTTAAGGCAAGCACCTTAACCACTCATCCAACGGGCTCGTCGTATTTTAAATGATGAAAGGCCACTTGATGCTTTGTTATTTGGCTACTGTCGCCTAAGAATACGACGAGCGGGAGAGGGGAAGCAAATTTAGACTTTGTCACGATAGGATAAAGAAAAAAGCGAGGCCAATAACTTTCTTCAATTTATCCTTCAAGGGACAAAGTTTTTCGGTGCTCAAGCAATTCTTCCCTTACTACAGCACAGAAGTAATGCTTGTAGGAGCTGTTATTTTGCTACTATAATTTATTTCCTTGGCTCCAATTACAGACAAAGAAAAAAATCATCAATTGCTTGTTTGTTTAACTCCAAATATAAATAACGAATAAACAAAAACATTCCCCTAATTATAAAATAAATTACGTCGTAAGAATGAAATGTTTACACAAATCACTGAACAAAAAATATTTAATATTATCTCTAGGTATATATTACACCGTCACTCTTATCACCGAACCGTATAATATTGTTTCTTCAAGTTTTCGTTCCACTATGTACATGGCATGACCGGGGATCGAACTCGAATATCTGAACATGCTAGGCAGACTTTTTCCTGCTGCGCCACCGACGCTCATCTGCGCCAATCACCAGCTTAGTAGTTGTAGTTTTCTAGACTTAGTAGTACAAAACTTCTAAGTCTAGAAAGCTAAAATTAGGAACATATGTTTATTTAAGAACGTAAGTATCCGCAAAGAAATTATTTTTTAAAATTTCAACTCCGAGCGAAGCAGGGGCGGTTATTCATAATTCTTATTCACTGAGAGCTCAGTATTTTCTTAAATTTATTTATTTTATCTCAGACGTTTCAACTCCATAATTAAAGACTGATCGAGTCAAGCAATTATAAAAGTGGACTATTTGGTGGTATATGTAATCAAAGACTAGGAAACGAAGGAAGACTGTCGCTTACCTATTTTTTGGTCTTCCAGAGGCGAAGACTGCAACGGGCCCGTCACACACAGAGTCCAGAAGCTTCAACACTTCACCACTTCAATGATTACACTCGCGGAACGGGAAGCATGACCAAGTAGATAGATTATAAGCACAATTGACTGATAGCTTTAACAGATGAAATAAATTCAAATCTCGCGGGTCGAGATCGGCGGATGAGTCTACGCGTGTTATTGTTGCGATTTTTTTCTTAGACTGACTGCGATTTCATAAAATGGCCGGTCGCGCGGCTTGCAGTAGTGACAGACATATAAGGATAGGTATATGGTGGGAGTGAGAGAGCACATGCCACAGCGAACTACTAATAATTAATTTAAATTGACAATTGGCGTCAACAGAGATCATAACAACAAAATACAAATAACATTCATAAATTTATGAGAATTGCACGCTAAGAACAATTAATTAGTATTAAATTTGGAAGAGTTTAAATCACGTATGTGGTCAGCGGCCAGTGTGATAGCAACACTTGCCTCTTAAATTAGACATCCAGTCCTATCCGCAATAATGCTCAGAATGCCGTTGAGACTGCTACATACAGGATGCACAATCTAAAGAGCTTTCTCTCTTAGGATGGCATAAAAGTCATCCGTTCGTACATCCGCAAACATGTCAAAACAAACAAACATTTAAACAGCCTGTGTATGAAGTGTGTACGTTATCTCTGTAACCCTACGCCGTCACAGCGCGCGGCGCTCGTGTGAACCTCCCACGGGGGCGCAAGTGACCCATGGATTCGGTGTTTATAAGACCAACACAAGATAACTCGGCAAATGATTGGAGACGATATTTTTAATTCCAACAAAGTTTAGCTTTTATTTTATTAAAGATGGGTTTGCTCTTGGCCAGCATCTATCTGTGAGCGAGCTCACCCAGAAAATGCCTATTCACTCGAACCTTGAAAAGATTTGGGTTGCATGAGCCCGGAAATACAAACGCCGCCGGCAGGGAGTTCCAATCCTTAGCAGTGGGAGAGGAAAGAGCCCTCCCCACCCAACTAATTAATAATATTCACTCAAATGATAAGAAACAAGACAAGGTGTCCGATTATGTTGGATGATGACTAGTATTTCCCCTAAACCCCCAACAACAACGCTAACCCCCCTAACCCCCCAGCAGTGCGCATTATAAAATATGTTTTAAATCGCTTGGTCCGAATTAGAGGGATTTCGACAAAGTCAAGATGGTAACCAGCCACACGTTTACATGTCTGATAGAAGAAAGGGGAAGACGGTATGATCTCATGCAGCTTCCGAGCATACTCTCCGAAGTAAACTTATAGAATACACGCAGACACGCGATTTGGCGTCTATGTGCCAGGTTCTGCAGATTAGATCTTATTAGCGTACCGCCCCGCCAATGAGCCTCCTAGCTCTGCGATCCACCTAGTCGAGTCGTATAGAGCAATCTTGAACTTAAAACCAACGAGATAGCTTAGTAAAGCTTGATATAGTAAAAACATTATAGGTTGTTGTAAATACTACTAATTGATAGTTAACCTTTTTATTATGTGTGTTATAGATACTCTTTACTTGTTTATTTATTTTAATGATTTTAAAATATTAAGAAGATAATTGAGAATGTAAAAAATGACAAGACAAGAGAGATATCGAAATAAACATGTTCGTAGCAACATCTATTTTTTCCTTTTAAATAATATTTCTACATAAAATATTTCATATTACAACATAGGTAAACTGAAATAATAAGAGGGCGAGGCTACGACAGACATAATTCAATTTAAATTCATCTTAATCAACTTCTAACTTATTTTATTTTTATCAATTACTAGACTGGCGCGCCCCGGCTTCGCTCTGGAGTATACATAATATACGTATATATACGTACAAGTATATATTACGTAATTGAGGGTATAGTATGCATAATATACGTATATACCCTATGACCATCTGGAATAACGTACCTTTTAAATAGAGAAAGAAATTTTGAAATAGATGCAGTGGTTACGGGGATACAATACAAACATACAAAACTGTCCTCTCTCTTTATTATATTACTACAGATTTTTACGTTTAATGTGTAGTTAAACTATAAAAAATATAAAAAGTATAAAAATTTGTATATCAAAATATTAGCTGTTTTTATAAAATACTAGTTGCACGCGACTTCGTCCGCGTATCTTTATAAAATATTACTCGTTACAGTAGTCTCGGTCTAGTAGTCTTCGAGTTTATTCATTACAAACATACATATGTATGAAGAGGGGTAAAGGGGAGGACATGGGGGAGGGTGAGTGTCCTATGTTACTCGCTGATAATGTAGCTTTCTATAGGTCAAAGAATTTTCAAAATCGGTCCAGTAGACTTTGAGTTTACTCATTACAAACATACAAAAATACATAGGTACGTACATACATACAAATCTTTATTCCCCCCCCCCCCCCCCTATACAAAATTGCCGTTTTCCACGAATAATATTTTATAAAGAGACGCGGACGAAGTCTCGTGCAACAGCTAGTTATTTAATAATATGAAATGACTCAAACACACGATCACCTGTTATTTTATTTGTTACTTTAATTGTTTATAAACCGCCATAGTTTTCAAACTAATGCTGGTTTTCGTCGGTGCAAAGTAAACAAAAGTCATTAAAAACGGAAATGTATTCGTCATTAAGCGATAAAATTGTCAAGATGCGGTTAAGCCGTAGATACAATGGAGGAGATCCGAATAATATATTTAGCCGAACAGGTGGTCAATACACATCGGGACATTCATATTATGTTCACAAAATTGTATGGAAAACGTTACTTGTTTGTTTTTACAACCATCAAACAATAGCTTTTTAATTAATACAGCTATCAAATTAGTGTATAAAGTTTACACAAATTTGATAGGTGAAAGGTGAAGGTTTTGATAGGATAGGTATACATCTAATAAAATCAAAAAATCGTAAAATCGTACTTAATACTTTGTTACCGAGGTGAAAAAAATAGTTTTTAGAATTTTTGTCTGTTTGTCTGTGCATTTGTGCACGCTAATCTCAGAAACGACTTAACCGATTTGAATGCGGTTTTCACTGGTGTATTTTAGCAAGCTTCCCGTATAACGTTTAATGTTTTTGTTTCATCCCAAACGGTTTACAAACAAAAAAATTATGTAGATTTAAAACATCAAGTCCAAAATTTATTGGATAAAAATGCAATAAATCAACTCTTCAGTTTTTGTCCATCCAGGGTTCGATTTTATAGTCGGATCAAAATATGTACTTTCTTTATTACATGACTTGGTGGCAGGTGACTATAGTCCCTTAAATATTTTTTAAATTTGTTTTTATTGTCCAAAATTTGAGACAAGAAAGTAGTATTAAATTCTTTATTAAACGAAAATTATTTACTTTGAATTATTCTCCTAAATTGGACCAAAGAGCATAGAGTAGATAGAGAGAGACACTAGAGTTTCACGTTTGAAACACAAAACAATAAAGGCAAAACATGCAGTGCACCAAATTAAAACTTTTTAACACAAAATTGTTTGTGTTTTTCCTCTAAGTGCAAATAAACTATATTACTTTTTCTAATAAATTTTTAATTGTTTTGTATTTTCTAATAAATTTATCAACTTTTAACAAATAATTTAATAATAAAATAATAATTCAGAGAGAGGTCAGGTGGGTCGTCAAATTGCAAACTTAATCACTTCTTTTTTTTCTTTTTTTTTGGGAGGGGAAATGCATTTACGCACTATCTCTCGTCGACGAGGACATCCGACGAGGCGGTGTGAGACAACAAATTCTCCCAAATATCTATTGCTAAGTTCCAACGGTCGTACAGCGCCACCTTAAGTGTTTTTTTTTTTTAAATTTTAATTAAGAATATCTACTTTTTGATAAAATTGTACGTCATATCGATATTAAGACAAACTGATAACAAGACACATGCCATATATGATCAGACTGCTATGTAGTCTTGAAGCTATCATTTTAAAGCGAACTAATCATAACGCTTTTAATTCAATGAAATATTAATAAAAAAAAATTTCTGATTATTTTATTAATAAAATCATTAAAAACGACAACAAATAAAACTGAACAGTTTGTTTCTTCGTTTGATCGCGCTAATCTCTGGTATCAGTCGGATTTTAAAATAGGCTACCGAAATGTATTACTAATATAGTAAGTAATTCATTACTGTGCTAGCTACTTGTAGTTATACAACTAGTAATAATAAAATAAACCCGAGTAATATTGTCACTTCATGAATAGTTTGAATTATTATTATTGTTACGTAACTAACTAACTATGGAACGTTCTGGAAAAGGCGTTCGCGCCGGCCGAAAGTCTCGAACGTCCCACCCTATCGACCCTTCCCGATAGTTGTCAAAAGTCATTGGTCTTTGTGTATACAACATAGAGTCTGCATTTCAACGGAAATAGCATTCTCAAACTTTCAACGGCTTGTTAGATTTTCTGGAAGATTCGAAAATGCATCTTGGCGTTGCATTGGCGCCAACTATAAATAAGAGAGCCGGCAGGCGAGATAAGTTAGTGGTGCGATAACCAGCGATACGAAAGCGACTCTTCGGAGCTTTTGCGAAGTTATCTGCGACAGTGAACCGGCGACACATTAAGGGAATCTTTTGGCGACTTTTGGCAAGTTTAACGGTTTCATCGGACAAGTTTAATTATTTTGGAAGTCACCTTGGTTTGTGTAAATAAACTTAACTCACCCCCACACAGTAACATTATCACGGATTACCATTATGCGTTTGTAGATTACATTTAAGGTTAATTATTTAAGAAATCAGATATTATCTATCCCAATGCCATAAAATTTCTTTAGAAATCAGAACAAACTTTCTATTAAGAGAGGTAATTACATCGATTTTGTTTGTCCGCAAGTGTGAGTACCTTTTGCCCTATTGTCGCCACCTGCGCTGACGGCTGCTAGCCCCTAAACCGTTGCCCACTTGTCCACCTTAAGACCTCGTGTCTAATGAATAATATTATTATTACAACTAACCCAGCAAGACAATTCTTTTAAATTTTAATCGATTAAATAAAATTTTAAATAACTAGCGTTCCGCCCCCGGCTTCGCCCGGGATGCAATTTTTATATATAAGAACATTCCCCGTCTATCCCTCTTTCCATTAGTGAAAACCGAATTAAAATCGATCTACTCGTTCGCGCGTGATGCCGTGACCAAGGGAAATATGCATATATATATTGCTGACCAAGAAATGGAGAAACGGTATTATCAACCTGGTTTGATAATACCTTTCCTCTAAGGTTCTTAATTTCGCGTATATATAGTTACTGAATACTGAACTATATGGTTAAATCTATTACATAAATTTGGGCAGCCCGTCTCAACACCGTGGGTTTTGTCAGCTGTCAGCTGTTACGATTTACCACAAACTTTCTACTTCTTCTGTAATGTACCTTACAAAAGAATATACAATGTAATATACACATTAAAGTTGATACTCTATAAAAATAAAGCTGAAAACACATTCGTTGTTGCCAACAACAACATATTGTGAGCGCGGCCGACAACAATAAATCATGTACATGAAATATCCCGTTTTAGGGAGAGAGTACAATGGTGGGAAATATGTGCATATTTGAAATTTCATAATCGAGGAAAAATGTTTATTATACTGCGGTGCCTGCGGTTTCACCCGTCTTGGGTCATGGTGTAATGTGTCAGAGCTTTATCAAGAATTGCGCTATGACTAGCCCGTTGGATGAGTGGTTTGCGATGCTTGTCTTTACGCTCTGTTCTAGGGTTCCCGGGTTCGGTTCAACTTTGGAAGGAACTTTTCGAAGCTGTTTCGAAGAAAGTAGTGGCAGGGCACACTGCGTTTCGCAGTCATTTGGGCAGCCCGTCTGGCGGCAGTAACCACCCCCATACAGAAGACCACCATGTGTGCTGTTGTGTTTCGGTGGGTGAATAAATAATGCCTGAGCCCATCTCCCTATCCCTTATCTTTAATCCTACTGTAGTCGCCAGCTCACTTGCAGCACCTGTTGCGTTGCTTGTTTAATAGGCGACGGTAGCCACCTACCATCAAGTGAACCGCAGCCTGTCTGTCGATCATAATATTAAAAAAAATATGAAATACATAAATATTTTTTTTAAATCCGATTGCTAGTTCTAGAGATTAACACATTCAGTCACACAAACAAACAAACTCTTCACTTCAGTTAAATTAATCCAGAGATCCGACTATTGTGAAATCTAGGTCAAGTAACACAAAATAATGCAGTGCGCACAGCACTCCACACTTATAAATTAGGCAGCCTGTCTGGTTGCAGTAACCACCCCCTCACAGAAGACTACGGGGAAATAATAGAATATGTGCTGTTGAGTTTCGGTGAGTGAGTTTTTTTATTTTTATTAAAGATGGGTTTGCTATTGACCAGCATCTATCCATGTAGGAAGGATGAGGCCGACGATGGAGCGAGCTCACACAGAAGATGCCTATTCACTCGAACCTTGAAAAGATTTGGGTTATATGAGCTCGGAAATACAGACGCCGGCAGGGAATTCCAATTATGAAACGAAGTGTACACTTCATCCTTCCTTCACACATATCTATCATCCAATCACTACTTCTGTACCAGTTTATATTTACCTCTTCTTACTGGTTACTTACTGGTTTCTTACTGGTTTGATGGCGACCGCTTGACAAGAAAAAAAATTACGTGTTGACCAACTTCAATGCTATAACTAGCTTTTTCCCGCAACTTAACTGCGTCTCTCAGGAACAGTGCTTTTTCTGTATAAAAGGTACACTATGGGATGTGCTTTTCTGTAACCCTGAAAACGTCTATTCAAAATTTGGTGGTGATCGCTTGGGTATGTAAGGTACATACAAACAACAACAACGGTACAAACAAACAAACTCACTTTTTCATTTCTAATAATAATTAGGATATACTACCTATAAATGATTTTAAATAAATAAAATAAAATTCATTTGTTTCAGGCACTATAAATAGTTCAGATTAAATTATATAAATTATTTTATTGAATTTAAAATTTTTGGTCCTTATATCAAGACAAATCTGTCAGATTATTAAATATGTCATTTTAATAGATACACGGAGGAGTGATTAAAAACCTGTTATCAAAATTCCATTAGTATTAAAGTTTAATTTAATAAATTTCATTAATATTATATTACTGTTAAAATTTCAATAGCCTATAGTTTATATCAGCCACCTACATAACCGCCACCTTGCCGAGGTGACGAATGATGGAGTCATACCTTCCGGCTATGGTCTTCAAAATGGAATTTGAATTCGCACTTCTTAGAGCAATTTTAATCGGTTTAAAACAAAGACTAACGTCAGAGCGAACATAATATTTTTCACCAAAGTGAGCGCAACCTAATGACGTATGAATTAAGGTGCAATATTGCACAACACATTTTTATAGCTTCTCGTCGGAGATAACCGAACAGATTTAAAACTAGAAGGTTTTTCTTAAATATTGTTTAAAATACGAAAAAATAAATAAAAGTAGGCGATTAAAACTTTAATATAGAACTTAAAATAAGTATGAAATAATGCAGCTGTTGCTGAAATCTTTTATTACTCTGACGGGAAAGCTTTTTTGAGCAGTAATTTACTATTATTTTTTTCACAAAAATATTTTTTAATATAAATCTCCCCGATTCAAACTTTTTCACCATAGTCCATTATGCTCTGTCTTTTATCTAAGTTTTAATTTTACTCTAACAAGTCATATTAGGCGACGAAAATAACACTTTTCTGCTATTGTATTTATTCATAAGTGTCTAAACCGCTGAGGAAAACCGCGGCAGTCTTCCTCATCAGTCAAGGAAGGGTCCTGGGATTACGTCAGCGCACTAGGGCCCCCGTCCGCTGTGCCCTCCTTTAGTTACGGTGGGGCGCCTCCCACAGATGCATTGGTTGCATCCTCTCGGGCAGGGGGGAGGGGGAAGACGCTGTAGTTAGCGTGTCCTCCAACACAGTCCCGAACGCTCGACACGTTGTTCGGTCCCGGACTGCGTAATTCGACTGCTCATCTCTCCATGATGTGCGTCCGCGACCTGTAAGCGGCGTTTGAGTTACCTGCTTTGATTTTTGGCACCCCGACGCCCGCTCGGCGGCCACCTTTTGGAGCATTACTGCTTCACAGAAGAGACCGCGGCCTTCCAGCCGTCCTCATTCATCAGCATAACTGCGACTATTGCTGGCGGGGACAAATCTCGCCAGATCTGGTCGACCAGGACTCGGCGCTCGGACGCTCAAACAGGGCAATCCTCCAGCGTATGCTGTGCGTCGGAGTCACGTTCGGAAGTGCAATGGTGGCATTGTGCCGTCTGTTTCCGTCCGATTCGATTCACCTAAGCAGTCGTGCCCGGTGAGTATCTGAGTCAATCTGGACGAATTTCCTCCCTATCCATGCTTCGAAGTTCGGCAGAATTGCTCCGACCAGGCCTCTGTCACTCCGTGTGTGCCGTGATATAATTGCCTACCGTCGCTCACATTGAATGTGAAAGGAGTGCAACTTCTGTACGCTAGTACTATTATTTATTCTGTGGTTTCACTTAGCGATTTCGGTTACACTTAATTCCGCTTCTATCAGCCTTTGTATCCCTTTTAAAGTTTTGCACTGTGTGCACCGCCCCTAAGAACACTTGACGCCTAGCGGGTGAGTTACAAAATGTTACTGTTAAAACATATTTCATTTGATTCTAATTAATTTTACGCCATCTCTACGGAAATGGACAATATTATAATCTGACTTTGAATTATTTATTGTACGCGAAACGCAATTTGGGAACGGTATCAATATATGCCTATTTTCATTTAAAATCCTTCCGTATAAATTAAATATTAACATCAGTTTAATTTATTTGCAATTAAAATATAAATGCTGTATCACATTCAACCTCAATTAGGAGTTCTGTTCATATTTAATTATTAAAGACTAGTTTATTGTTTACGACTTCGTCCTTGTTGATTATGTTTTCGTTGGGCGTTTTTTTTTTATTTCTTGTTTTAGTTTCGCTGACAACGTGTATGCAAAATTTCATTTTTTTTTTAATTTTTACGTTAAAATAGATAGATAGGCTGATGGTATGTGGTAGGTGGTAGGTGGTATGATGATACCACATGATGGTAGGTGGGCTATACCGTCGCCTATAACACAAGTAACGCCACAGGTGCTGCAAGTGCGCTGCCGACTGCAGTAGGATTAAGGATAAGGGATTCGACATCGATAGCATCTTAAAGAGTTCTTAATTCGAAATTTATATTTATTTTCCTTCATAGTATAAATTGAAGTTTCTGCCCGCGTCTGTCTGTCTGTCTGTACATCCGCTAATTGCTCCTAAACCACGCAACGGATTTTAATACCATAATTTCAGTACCTACCATAATAAAACTCAATAGTTTACGAGCAATATTTCAATATAAATATAATAGGACAACGATTTTTCAAAAGTATACATCGTCATTTTGCACTTATCGCCGTTGGATGAGTGGTTAGGGTGCTTGCCTTAACGCTCTGTTCTAGGGTTCCCGGGTTCAATTCCCGGCAGGGTCAAGCAACTTTTCAAATTTGGCTCTGGTCTGGATTTGGAAAGTAGTGGCAGGGCACACTGCGTTTCGCAGTCATTTGGGCAGCCCGTCTGGCGGCAGTAACCACCCCCTTACAGAAGACCACCGTGAAATAATCAGCACGTGTTCTGTTGTGTTTCGATGAGTGAGTAAGGGATGCCAGAGCCCATTTCCCTATCCACTCCTAATCCCTTATCCTTAATCCCACTGCAGTCGGCAGCGCACTTGCAGCAGCTTAGGCGTTGCGTGTTTTATAGGCGATGGTAGCCACCTACCATCAAGTGGACCGTCAGCCTGTCTGCTGACCTTAACATTAAAAAAAGGCAAGGACTAATGTCAGATATAGATCATGCAACGCATTACAGAATTTATTGATTACAAGTAAAACCGAGGACATAACTAGTGTCAATTTGAAATTTTAAACACTTGACAATCGTACCTACAGTTAATGCTCCAGGGACACTAGTTTACCCGGTTTTAGCTGATTTAAGCCGGATATAGTGAGTTACAACCGGATAGGCCGGTTTACGATGTAATAATAATAATATAACCACAGCTGCGGGATTTAGCGCTAAATAATTAAAAGCAAATGGATTAATAATGTATGGCTTGTTGAATACATATATTAGCATCATTGTTTGTTGCATGAAATTGTCATAAAATCAATACTATTATAAAGCTGAACAGTTTGTTTGTTTGAACACGCTAATCTCAAGAACTACTGGTTCGAATTGAAAAGTTCTTTTTGTTTTGAATAGTCCATTTATCGAGGAAGGCTATAGGCTATATAACATCACGCTAAGATAAATAGTATTATATATAAGCAGTGTCCAGTACCGCGCGCCCCATGCGCACGCCGCCGCCGTATGGGCGAGTTCAGCTAGTTAATGATAAAGTGTAAAGTGTGAATTTGGAAAATGCATTTCCGGTTAACACATCCAGCTGCAAAAAGGGTTACGAAACTCTTTAGGACTCGTTTTGTTTAAAATACGCCAACAGAACATATGTTTTATACTAGTTGTGCCCACGACTTCGTACGCGTGGTATTCGGAATAACGCGTAACTGACTTTTTTTAAATGTTAAGATCGGCAGACAGACTGACGGTCCACTTGATTGTAGGTGGCTACCGTCACCTATAACACAAGCAAAACCAAAAGCTGCTGCAAGTGAGCTGCCGACTACAGTAGGATTAAGTATAAGGGACAGCTAGCATACAATATTATTGTTACGAGTAACTATGGAATGTTCTGGAAAAAGCGTTCGCGCCGGCCGAAGGTCTCGAAACGACCCTTCCCCCAATCGATGGTAGCCACGCCCATTCCCGATCAGTGTCAAAGGAAATTGTTCTTTATGTTTACAAAATAGAATTTACATTTCAACAGAAATAGCATTCCCGAATTTCACAATGGCTTGTTTACGTTGTTGTTTAGATTTTTTGAAAAACTAGAAATACATCGAGGCGTTTGGAGCTAAGTATAAATAAGAGAGCGGGCGTGAGGGATGAGTCAGTTTGTGCGATAACAAGCGATTCGAAAGTGACTCTTTGGAGCTTTTGCGAAGTTACCTGCGACAGTGAACCGGTGACTTAAGGGAATCATTGACGACTTTTGGCAAGTTTAACGGTTTCATCAGACAAGTCTAGTGGAATTTGGAAGTCATCTTGTGAAGATAAATCGTTCGTTTCGCCCTTACATGCCATTTAGACCCCGCACGTAACATTATTATCGTAGTTTGATATATTGATCGAGCTTTGTGTAGTTCTAATTACATGTTTATTTTGTGTAAACGTTTTATGCGAACACATTTCCGAAGTGGTGCTTCAGTAAAGGAAACAACTTGGGCAATAATACTACCCATTTTTATCCCATCTACCCTGAGGAAATCCGGCGAAATGGCACACGTTAATTAATGGTTCTGTTAATAGCTACTTCCTCCATCTTGGTCGGTGTCATAAATTAATAAATTAACTCGCAGTTTTTCCCCAGGTAGTCCATTTTGCAGGGAAAGTTATTGAGGACTTAAGTTGTGTTTAAATTGAGCCACGTGGCTTTTGCAGTAACGGTTTGCGTCCAAAACTGCGATAGCAAATTTTATTAAATTAAAATTACCCATCTTAATATCTACTGGCGCCCGCGAATTCGTCCGCGTTGAAAAATGGAAAATTTAACATCTGAGAAAAAAATCTGACATTTTTATTTCTGTGACGACGGTGGTGTCAATTGTTTATATTTTTAGACGATCCCTCGGGAACCTAGCATTTTTTCAGGATTGTAAATGTTAATCCAGGTAATAAACTATCTGTGTGCCAAATTTTATCTAATTCTGTTCAGTAGTTTTTACGTGAAAGAGTAACAACAATCCATACACATCCGTCACAAACTTTCGCATTATTAACATTAGTAGGATGTAAAGTGGCCGTCTATGTTTTTTTTTTTTTTTTTTTTTTTCGGAAAAGAAACCCTGGCTCAGTATACAGTTGTGGTGCAGACTACAACACTGACATTCTGCCAAGAACCCCAGATATTCAAAGAAGAAAACATTTTCGCAGGACAATTTAGAACACGATTATACAATCAATGGCTAAAATTATCGCAATGATCTTAAAAACTACTGAAGGATTTCATGCAGTTTATATGTATCAAAGTGATTCTTGGGTAAGGCATAGATGCATAATGCGTATTGCTTTGATATAGTATAAATCTTTTTTTAAATTTTATATTAAGATCGGCAGATAGGCTGACGGTCCACTTGATGGTAGGTGGCTACCGTCGCCTATAACACAAGCAACGCTACAACTGCTGTCAGTGCGCTGTCGACTGCAGTAGGATTAAGGATAAGCGATTGGGAAGGGTTAGGCAAATGGGCTCTGGATTCCCTTACTCACTCACCGAAACACAACAGCAGACGTGCTGTTATTTCACTGTGGTCGTCTGTAAGGAGGTTGCAACTGGCAACAGACGCCTGCCCAAATGACTGCGAAACGCAGTGTGCCGTGTCACTACTTTCCAGATTTGAAAAGTTCATTTCCAAAGATGACTTTGCCGGACATCGAACCCGGCAGCGGTTGAACAGGACGTTAGGGCAAGCACCATCATCCATTGAGCTCAGCTTCCAAATAGATTCTAAATTTCAGCTTTTTAGACTTTTGATTTTGCGTGGATAGTCAATCAGGACAAACAGTCAGATTTTATCAGAAAAAACCACAAAAATAGTTTTAATAACGCACAAAATAATACGCACAAAATAGTTTTATATTAAAAGGTTATATTATATTATTGGTATTGTCCAGTAATATTTTTTTTTTTTTTTTTTTTTTTATGTTATGTCGACAGACAGGCTGACGGTCCACTTGATGGTAGGTGGCTACCGTCGCCTATAACACAAGCAACGCTACAGGTGCTGCAAGTGCGCTTAGTTAATAAAATTATGTAACTAACGTACCTATATAATTAAAATGAATGTTGTCAATTCACAGTGAGATTAATTTCGACCGATAATTACCAGGTGACTATTTCTGTTCAGAGTCGAATTGTTCGGCATGACACTAAATAGTAGTTACAGTTAAGCCCTCCACTCAATTTATCGGTCAATAAAGTCATTTACTAACAAAATTATGCTAATAAATTGGACATCTGTACATATTATAATAAAATCGTAAACGAGCCGTGTATGTACATTAAATATTTTTTCAAAAAAACAATTTGTACACGTTGTACTTATGTTACCGAGGTCAAAAAAATAGTTTTTAGAATTTTTGTCTGTTTGTCTGTGCGTTTGTGCACGCTAATCTCAGAAACGACTTAACAAATTTGAATGCAGAGATGCAGAATGAAACAAACACTAAATGTTACGGGAAGCTTACCACAATACATCAGTGAAAACTGCATTCAAATCGGTTAAGCCGTTTCTGAGATTAGCATGCACAAACGCACAATCAGACAAAAATTCCACAAACTATTTTTTTGACCTCAGTAACATACAACGTGTACGAATTGTTTACGATTTTATTATATCTATAGATTGTTCTCATTATTTTCTGTGGTGTTACATTTTTTACAAAATAAAATCGCTGCTATTTTTGTCTTTTTGTCCGCTAACTCCTATTTTGATTTTGATACGGTTTTCACTAATGAAAAGAGCGATTAACAAGGAAGGTTTGTGTATATAACTCGCAGAGTAAAATTGCACCCGTACGAAGCCGGACCGGGTTTTAATAAGCTTTTAATAAGAAAGTGAAATAATTCTTATTTTTTAAACTTGTTTTTAACTAAGATTATTTTTCCAATCTTAAAGAATCTTAAAGAAATAATTAAAAATTCAATTCATTTCGAAGACTCGCCCTAAACAAAGTATTCAAGGTTACGCCGTAACCGACCATTGAATCGACTATGTATACGTATATATATAAAAAAAGAAGGTGCATCCCATCTGTCCGTATGTTTGTATCAGTCCTGCACCTGCGTCTATTGACCCGACTGTCGCTTTTTATGTCGATAAACCGGTCTTTATAATACTATGGACGGTTTCATGCAACATGAACTCAATTTTATTTTGTAGGGTGGATATATGTATTTTATTTAAAGTAAGACAATAATATAAAAACTAAAATTACCTAATCTAAAAATAAATTAATACTTTAACTAAGACTAAGTGTCAATATAAAAATGGACCCTGCGGCATTGTACCAAGCACGCTGGCAGCATTTCCTCGTTGAATGGCCAAACTAATACGTTGGCCGAGGAAAGTGCCAGCTCTTCGGTCTCCCGTCGCATCAATAAGCCTCTTCGAAATCTTCGAAGAGGCTCGTTGCTGCAGGGCCCCACGGACCGAGTGTCTCGACTCCATTATTAACTAAATAATAATTATAAGAAAATCAATATATACAATAAAATCGTAAATTAGAAGTGTTTACTTGTACATTAATTAAAATTAGGAAAATTTCTACAAGTTGTGCTTGTTACGGAGGTCAAAATAACAGTTTTTAAAATTTTGGTCTGTTTGGGCATTTGTGAATGCTAATCTCTCTTTTTTATGTTAAGATTGGCAGAAAGGCCGGCGGTCCACTTGATGGTAGGTGGCTACCGTCGCCTATAACACAAGCAACGCCACGGCTGCTGCAAACGCTACCGACTACAGTAGTAGGATTAAGGATAAGAGATTAAGGAGGGGATAGGGAAGTGGGCTCTAGCATCCCTTACTCACTCATCGAAACACAACAGCACACGTGCTGTTATTCCACGGTGATCTTCGAAATTCGAACTAAGTGGGTGGTTACTGCCTCCAGACGGGCTGCCCAAATGGCATTGCTACTTTGGTCTCAGGCAACAATTCATTGCTTGTTTTCCATCAGCTTCAAGATGGATGTGGCCGTCGGCTCTCGTCCTGCTCAATGCCACTTCATCTTACTAATCCGCCAGGTTAGTCGGTAACTTTTGATCGGCTACGTCTCCTCATTCCTCGCAGCATAGCCCCGAGCATAGCCTTCTCAATAGCTCGCTAAGCGACGTTGAGATTTCTTACGAGGCCCTTAGAGATCACGTTTCAGCGCCATTTGTAATCGCTGCCAACACCCATTAGTCGATTTTTTTTGTTTTAAGGTACTGGGGATTCTTGGTTACCTTTTGATTAAAAGAGTGGTAGAGCCCAAGCAACTGTACAACGATTCTCAAGCGGACGTAGTGTTAACTGGTTGGGTATATATGTCTTTTTTTATTGTTCCATGACATAATTTATATTATCCATGGTTTAACTATGGAAACGAACTATTCGAAATTGACCTTGTTCACCGTGTACAAAGATGTTGTAAGTCTTGACCGTGTATTCTGGTCTACTACAGTCGTCTATCCTTCTTCTATGATTTCCATAATACAAGCCTGTATTTTAATTTAACTGAAATTTTACATGATTTTCACGTGAGATATGTAATCTAATGAAATATTTTCAAAATTCCAATGAATATGCGTCTTCTGGGTGAGCTCGCTCCATCGTCGGCCTCATCTTTCCTAGATAGCTAGATGCTGGCCAAGAGCGTCTTTAATTTAAAAAAATCTTAATTAAAAGCCCATCTTTAATTAAAAAATGTAGCATTATTTTTTTAATTATTATTAAAAATTATTAATGATAATTATTAATTATTAATAATAATATGAAATGAAAAAATATATTAATTATAATCTACCCTATTTCTATAGGGTGGAATCTTTCACCCATCGATATTACATATCTTCTAGAAGCTTGTATCAAAAATGTCCCCTGAGTAACTCAAATGTTTTTTTAATGTTAAGATCGGCAGACAGGCTGACGGTCCAATTGATGGTAGGTGGTTACCGTCGCCTACAACACAAACAACGCCAAAGCTGCTGCAAGTGCGCTGCCGACTACAGTAGGATTAAGGATAAGGGATTAGGAGGGGATAGGGAAATGGGCTCTGGCATCCCTTACTCACTCACCGAAACACAACAGCACACGTGCTGTTATTTCACGGTGGTCTTCTGTAAGGGGGTGGCTACTGCCGCCAAACGGGCTGCCCAAATGACTGCGGTGCCCTGCCACTACTTAAATTTTGATTATTATTAAATTTTCCTGGACTATTATTAGTGCCGTAGCCACAAATTAAATGATTTTGTGGTAAAAATTTAATTATTAATTTAAGTTAATAATTCAATTAATTAATTTAGTGTGGCTTAAAATAAATAAATATCTGTATATTAATACTCTTAGTAGGTCATTGTTATACCCCAGCTCCGCCAGATACAAAACAATGAGGCTTAACTTAGTCATGTATTATAGTTACACGGCGTATATATTTTCCTTTTAATCTCGGCTATGTTTGAGTGGCCCTTAGCGACTCACGTACTGGATATAGTGGCTACTCATTGAACCTACTCAGGTTAAGGGCCTCTTCACATTTCGTTTCGTCCTGGCGCATCTATTCAGCAAAGGAATCCTCTAGACAATAGTGTCATATAGATACATTGTATTGTTTAAGAGCCAATTTATTATTTAGGCCTTGAACGGATTGGAATTTACTCCTTAAGAGTCGATTTTCATATAAGGCCCCCGGTATGGAAATTTTATGAGGAGTAACATTATTAATACAAGCGTCAACTAAAAAGCGTTACGTTATCTGTCAATTTGACATTTGTGTGACAGTTGACGCATTGTATTTATGTTTCACAATTTTATTGTAGCATAACAAGCAACACCGGAGGGTTTCTCTGGGACTTATAAAAAGAAACGTCGAAATCTTGTATGAAAAGTGTAGTCCGTGTTCAGGAACGAAACGAAAGTGCGTTATAATATGCCGACGCAGCGACATCTGTCGTCGAAGAAAAGAACTATTTGAACTTAAACGTAGAAACATCTCTATATACCGAACGTAACTAACATAACTTTTGTTGGAACACGTGACATCTGAGTATGCAGAATGTAACTATATATATTAAGTAACTAGGTATCCAGCTATTTGTCTATAACGTAATAGCTATTTGTTCAACTAGAGAGCAAAATTGTTTTTTCCTGCGAGTGCCGACGGCACGTGACATAAAAAAATTTGCTCTCGTTACTAGGTTAGGTAAGAAAATCAATTAAGACAATTTTAATTTTAATTCTTCTGGATTTAGACCATCACCACTGGACGTACTCATTTTTTTTTTATATTTACCAAAACAGTACAAAAACACCAAGACCTAATGCTGAACCAGTAACTGAACGGCTGTGAAACTATCTTCACAGCTGGGCCAACTCTAGTTGGCTATGGTCGGCCGACTCTAGTTGGCTATGGCTGGACACACTAATAAAATCATAATGTTATTCCTCACGCTCGCAGCAAAAATCGATTTCCTGCGAGTTTTTAGGCACCAAAAGCACCCTTTTCGTGCTGGAGAGTCGGAGAGCCGGTCACATCTATCGGAGAGCGGATAACCAATGGGGTAGAGGAGTTGGAAGCCACGAATTGGAGAACGTAGCGTAGGACGCCTTGCAGCCAGGTGAACAGACGGCCTGAAAGGCATCACGGGAAGCGGCTGGATGTAAAGGATCCAGTGGCTGGATGTACCATGTGTGATGGCCAACCATGGGAGAGGCTTTTATTCAACAGATGAGAGACAGAGATCGACGATGGTGTTAATTATATTTTGTATATAATTTAGTAACACATCACTCATATCATAACTGTCACATAATATCATTTTCTTTGTTAATTGACAGACATAGTTGCATACAAAAAAACATTGGCTACTGTTTTTTTCAAAACCAGTTTGAGAGCAAAGGATGTTGCGCCGTATTTATAGTGAAGTCGAGAAAATTCAACACGTCATAGAGATATTTTCTCATTTGAAACTATAATATTGTATTAAAGCAATAAAATATTATGTAGACTAATATTTTGTTCGTTGCCATCGGGTCGTAAATACGTAATGACTGTGTAATATCTAAATTTTATTGTAATTTTAATTTTAGTGTACCGGCGCGTCTGTATTTCCGAGCTCATATAACCCAAATCATTTCAAGGTTCGAGTGAATAGGCATCTTCTGGGTGAGCTTGCTCCATCGTCGACCTCATCATTCCTACATGGATGGATGCTGGTCAAGAGCAAACCTATCTTTAATTAAAAAAAAGCGAAAAATTTGACACGGTATTCACTAATGGAAAGAGCTGTAAAAGGGGAAGTTTGTGTATAAATAAATACATATTTTTTTATTTGCGCAAACACATGTCACCAGGATCTTAATTAATATGAATTACTAACTGAGCTCGCAACTTCGTACGCGTGATATTCGGTTTTTGTTTGTAAAACTGATTGGAATGAAACAAACACTAAATTACGGGAAGCTTGCTACAATACATCAATCAAAACCGCATTGAAATCGGTTAAGCCATTTCTGAGATTAGGATGTACAAACACACAGACAAAGAGACAAAAGTTCTAAAAACTATTTTTTGACCTCGGTAACATAAGTACAATGTGTGCAAGATGTTTTTTTGAAAAAATATATAATATATCTACAGACCCGGCTCGTTTACGATTTTATTATTTGTATATATATAAATATAAGGTAAGTTCTATCCGACAAGGTCATGCAAATATTTGTATTTACTTAATTGTTTTCATTTAATTAACTTTCTTATTTTCTAATAACTAATATGTATTAATGTGATGAATAATAAGATTCTAATCACTATTCTGTCAAAGTTCTTGTAAATGTAGGATCCATAATTCATTTTATATATTGATTATTATACATAAGCATTTTTATGACATAGTTCTAGTCTACATTTTGCTGGCAAAAATTTCTTTGCCCAGTTATTTTGCCTATTTCTCTGTATTTGACAAAATAATTTGTTTATTTTCTAACAAATACATACAATGTCATTATATTTTGCATTTGGTACAAATGGTACAATACAGTTTGTTTCAATACATCTATACAATTTGCAGAAAAAAATCTCCGAAAAAAATCACTTTAAAAAAAAAAGAAAAACGGAAAAATCTTATTAAAATAATTTAATCTAGCTTCTAATTAAAACATATTTAATTCTAGAAACAATTCTACACTTTTTAAAATACAATAAATAAAATATTTTGTGTAAAATATTAATTTGTATTTATAATTTAAAATTTATTGTTATATAAGTTCGGTCTATTAATATGGCTGGTAATACTTGTAAGAACTTTTTCGAAACAAGACGCGTTCAATTCAAAGATGTAACGTTGACAAAAAAAATTAGAGATACTATGGCTGAACGCGACTTCGTACGCATCTCTTTATGAAATACTAAGTTACTCGTTTATAATGTAGCTTTCTATAAGTGAAAGACTTTTTTAAATTCAATGCAGCCTTTGAGTTTATTCATACATACATACAAATCTTTTCTCTTTATAATATTAGTATAGATTTAAGATGTTAATAAGCTACTTAAGGTGGCGCTGTACGAGCGTGAGAACTCAGTAATAGGTAGTATTTAGGAGAATTTGTTGTCTCAACTTACTATAATGCGAATAACCGAAGATAGAATGCGACGCAACACATTCGCGCCGCTTATTCATCTCGCGAAAATAATAAAACATACGCCAGAAGTTCAAATATTTTAGAAAAATCTTTATCGATGGTAGCTATTGACATTCCAATTTTCAAATATAGGGAGCGTGTTTCCATGAAAAAAGATTTTTGGATCTTAGTCAGTAATTACAAGAATTCCACCCGCGAAAATGTCACACATAAGATATAAAATTAATTTCAGTAAAATTGACCTCTGTAACAATGTGTACAAATTGTATTTTTAAAAAAATATTTAATGTACAGACACGGCTCGTCTACGAATTTATTATATTGTTATGACTCACCATGGAACGTTCTAGAAAAGCGTTGCCATCTGCTAAAAAGTTCCCGAAAGTTCCACCCTAGAATAGAAATCGCCCCACTCTCCGGTTATTGTCAAGGGAAATTGGTCCTTGTGCACACAACATAGAGCTCACATTCAACAGAAATAACGTTCCCGAACTTTCAACGACCTTGTTTACAATACGTGTTACTTGTTTACTTACTTGTATTTGTTTGTTGTTTGTTTGTACTAAATTCGAGAAAGATCTAGACGATTGGCAGCGGATATAAATAGGCGAAGTGGCGAGCTAGCGGGACAGTTCGATTCTGCGATTCGAAAGCGATACTTCGGAACTTACCTGCGACTCATAAAGGGAATCATTGACGACTCTTGGCAAGTTTAACGGTTGTATCGGACCTTTCGTTTAGCCCTATTAGAAGTCATCTTGGTTTGTGGCAATAAATAGTTGATTTTCGCCCTTACACGGCAGATTGACTCACCCCACACGTAACAATATGTATAGATAAAAAATACATGTAACATTATTGTCTATGCGAGCCAAGCCAATACCGCTCTAAATGCGTCTCTAGTTATTATTATTAGCTTAGTTTATTTTATGACTACAGATTTTTGTAATAGCTTGAAATATTGAGTTTTTCTCTGATACTATACGCCAAAGCTGCTGCAAGTGCGCTGCCGACTACAAAAGGATTAAGGATAGGATGGATTAAAGGATCTTGCATTAAGGATTAAGGATCTTGCATCCCTTACTCACTCACCGAAACACAACAGCACACGTGCTGTTATTTCACTAACTATTATTATTTATCCTTTTAATTTATATTTAACTAGCAGCCTACCCCGGTTTCGCTCGGATACTATCTTTCCTAATCAATATATAAACTTTACTAACAGTATTAAAATCTGTTGTTTGATTTAGAAACACTCGGGCTTTTCCCGCTATGGCAGATGCGGATCTATATTTATAACTATAAATATAATAAAATTGTAAATGAGGCGTGTCTGTTCATTAAATATTTTTTCAAAAAAGCAATTTGTACAAGTTGTACTTACATTAACGAAGTCAAAAAAAAATACTTTTTAGAATTTTTGTCTGTTTGTGCACGCTAATCTCAGAAACAGCTTAATGGATTTAAATGGTGTTTTCGCCGTTGTATTGCAGCGAGATTCTCGTAACGTTTAGTGTTTGTTTCATTCCAATCGGTTTTCAAACAAAAGAGTTACGCCCTATACCACGCGAACGAAGTTGCGGGCTCAGCTAGTTTTATAAATGTTTAGATATGTGATGATGATTGGATTATCTAACTATACTTTTTTATGTTAAGGTCGTCAGACAGGCTGACGGTCCACTTGATGGTAGGTGGCTACCGTCGCCTATAACTCAAGCAACGCCACAGGTGCTGCAAGTGAGCTGCCGACCATAGAAGGATTAAGGATAGCGGATTAGGAAGGGATGGGGAAATGGTCTAACCTTTAAATTAAATGTTTAATATAAAAATCATCAAATTATGATTTATATAATATATGAACATTCTCCGTTTATCCCTCTTTCAATTAATGAAAACCGAATTAAAATCGGTCTACCCGTTCACGCGTGATGCCGTGACCAGGAGAAATGGGGATTCATTTTTATATATAGAGATGATATTAAATGGAAAGTTGAAATCACATAAGGTGCGCGACTAATTGGCATTGGAAAAATCCTAACTTTTGCCGGAAGCAAAGTCACACGTGCGACACGTGACGTCACAGCGCGGGAATCCAACCGGAAGTGCCGCCATAACGGCTTAAGCGTCGGAGAAAAAAATTACGCGCGTTTTGGCGGGAAACGAGCGACTTCCGTTTCCTGTGGCGCCGCTGAAAGACTTGCAAATGTTAAGTGTTAGCTGGTAAAGTATCCGAGATTTATGAGATTTAACCCTCTAAAGCGAAATATATGAACATTGTAACGACGTCTTTTTTGTAAAATACGACGTAGTAATGTAAATTCCGACGTGTTAATAAAGGAATTGTGTCATAAAAAATCAGACAATCAGTCAAAAACTCAGGAATTTTTCTATATTAAAGATTTCCAAATTGAAGTTGTCAAGATTTGTCGGTTGGTCATGAAGGAACCAGAAAACTAAATGTCATCTTATTATTATACATTTATTTATTTTTATTCTTATATTTTTTTTTATAAAAAGCTTAAAATTATATATCCGCTAGCGGGGCAAGGCCCGAGCTTTCGGTGGTTAGGACTGCAAAGTGAGGAGCCTTCGGACAATAGGGGATCGGACAAATTTTCAGAAAGTGTTTTAAATTAATCTTCATGGATATTTATTCCCATAAAAAATACTATTTTATTTATTTATAGCCTTTTAGGTGCTCAAAATCATGTTTTAATATTGTTTGTTTGAAAATGCCGCCAAAACGCCACGGTAGTTCATCTGAGAGCGCGTAACGTCATTTGTGGTCATATCATTACAAAACAGCTGCATTGGCATAAGACAATAATTGCCCACAAATGACGTCACGCACTGTGATTGGTGTTTCAGTATAGATTAAAAATATTGTAAATAATAAAATTTTATTTCTTCATTTAAAAATATTTAAATGAATTATATTAAATTATTATTCGATAAATAATCGTAAAAAATTATATATTTTCTTTCTAAGTACATTTTAGATTTTAATCTGGTTACTGTCCGATCCCCTATTAGTGCCGCGTCAAGAAGTACCGCCTTCTGTATCTGTCCCTTGATCCAGCCATCTAGCGAGAGCCTCTTGAGATGTTGGTAGAGGCTCTTCGCTATGAGACTGTTCGCCGAGACTTCGCCGAGGGTAGGTATTTGACAGATTTTAGGAAAATATCTCAAATTGTCTCAAATCTAAACATCGACTGTAAACAAAGCAAATGACGCAACTCTATATGCCACCAATCGCGTGCGTTTTTAATCACTTGGTCAAACACGAAAATTTAATTATTTTAATAATGATTTCTTATGAAAATCGTGCATAGTTAATTTGGTTTAAAAAAATATTTACAGTTAGTCAATTTGTTTCATTTATATTCATTATAGTCAAATACCGTATCGTCGAATCGACGTCCCACATAGCAGTCACTTCGTGAGCCAAGTCAATGTATTTGGTAAGCTTTTTTGTTTTCAGCTTTCACGAGGTTCTCGTCATGCGGGATAGGGATATCAACAAGCATCGTCCGGCGCTGGGATCGATCGATAAACGATTGGCAATTTATAATATTAGGATAATGTTAGTTACGATCGATTACATACTTTATCAACGTCAATATGCTTAAAATAATGCTCGTCAATACAATTGAATTTAATAAAATTGAAAGATGAGTTTCAAATCTCTATTAATAAAACCGCAAACCAATCAATTCATTATTTGAGTTCCTACATTAGAAACGAAATTGGAACTTTCGTCATTAACAAAATCCAATTAATCTAGGATCCAGGGCGAGAAAAGTAAACAATGGGCATGGTGGCATTTAAAGCGGAAATAAGGCGCTAGAGCTTTTTTATTTCGAAGAGTGGCAAGGCTATTTGTCTACTTGATGGTAAGTGGTTACAGTCACCTATAAACACAAGGAACACTGAGAGGGACGCAAGTACGTTGCAGGCCAGGATTGGATAAGGAATTTTCTTTTATATTTAATGTCCTTCAAACAGGCTGACGGTCCACTTGATGGTAGGTGGCTACCATCAATAAAATCTTTAAAAAAAATCTCCAAAGGAATTATATACCAGAGCAATCAACAATTTATTGATTCTGTCATGGTATGCAAAGTGCCTGTACTAATCGAAAACTGTGGTATCAAAACACAAATTTTGAAATATTGCAACAAATTCATAAATTATTTAAACAAAATGCTGGCTTTCACTTTGCCCAGAAGATAAGCATATGCATTCAACGGGGCAATGCCACCAGCGTTCTGGCCACTTTTCCGTCTGCCAAAGGTTTAATAGGTTTAAATTATTTATAAATATTTATATTAGTTTATAGAATATATAGTACATAAATAATATTTTAATAAATTTAAATTATTATTTATAACGCGAATAACCGAAGACAGGATGCGAAATGTTATTATAGTGTAAATGATTACTTAATTGATAAATAATACAAAATTCTCTTTTATTTAACTAATTTATATTTACATGTATATAGTATTAAGAACATAGTTATTATTTATTTTAATTAACTTTAAGTATGTTATATCAATAACATAGAATTTATATTTGAACACCGAGATATTTCGGTTGATCATGTTTGGAGCAAGAAGAAAATGTCATCTCGTATTTACCATACCCATGGTCATAACAAATAAATATTATTATTATTATTATTATTAAAGAAACCAAATTTGTTAAAATTGGCTGGCAACATATTTTTTTCATTGGTTTTTCTCTTTTTGAGAATTTGAGAATAAAAAAAAAATATATTTTGCATGCAGGCAAATAAAATATTTTGCATCACACCTACCCGTAAAACGACAATTGGCTTTAGAGGATAGCGGAAACCAAATTCAATTTTGTTCCCATGGGAGTTTGAATTTTCTTTCTTCTGATTGGTCCAAATTTGTGCTCCTGATGATTAGCGTGTTAGAGGTTGGAGCCTTTCGCGTGAAGGTTGAATTAAAAAAATAAGTAAATATAACTAACTGATATTCAATTCTCTAAGGTTGGTTAACAAGTAGTTTTACTATTATTTACTAACTCTTTGTAGATTAGTAAGAGGATTTCGCCAAAGAGGTCGAACGCATATACTTAACGTATAGTGTATGTAGGGGCAGGGCACACTGCGGTTCGCAGTCATTTCGGCAACCCGTCTGGCCGCAGTAACCACCCCCTAACAGAAGACCACCGTGAAATAACAGCACGTGTGCTGTTGTGTTTCGGTGAATGAAGTATGGGATGCCAGAGCCCATTTCCATATCCCTTCCCAATCCCTTATTCTTAATCCTATTGTAGTCGGCAGCGCACTGCAGCAGCTTTGGTGTTGCTTGTGTTATAGGCGACGGTAGCCACCTACCATCAAGTGGACCGTCAGCCTGTCTGCCGATCTTAACATATAATATGCGCGCTGAAAACAAAACTGTCATGTACATTCTTCTTTTCTTTTTTTTACGATTTCGAGACGTGGCTCTTTCTTTTTCTCATAGTGTGTGTGCCAAAATATTTTGTTCTCGGAAGGCTTACGTTGAATTCCTCGTCGCTATAGTCAGGATTCTTCTTTAGAATCGTTGATGAGTGGTTAGGGTGCTTGCCTTAACGCTCTGTTATGGGGTTCCCGGGTTCGATTCTCGGTAGGGTCAACTTTGAAAAATCAACATTTCAAATTTGGCTCTGGCAAATTAGGAAAGTAGTGGCAGGGTACACTGCGTTTTCGCAGTCGTTTGGGCAGCCCGTCTGGCGGCAGTAACCACCCCCATACAGAAGACCACCGTGAAATAACAGCATGTCTGCTGTTGTGTTTCTGTGAGTGAGAAAGGGATGCCAGAGCCCACTTCCCTATCCACTCCTAATCCCTTATCCTTAATCCTACTGCAATTGGCAGCGCACTTGGAGCAGCTTTGGCGTTGCTTGTGTTATAGGCGACGGTAGTCACCTACCATCAAGTGGACCGTCAGCCTGTCTGCCGACCTTAAAATTTTTTATGTTAAGGTATCCTGGGCGTACCGAGGAATTCAAAATAACGCCCTCGAAGAACAAAATATTACATTGTCCCCTTGTAACACAAATAACTATAAAACGAAGTTATATTGGTTACCAATAAAATTAATACCAGTTTTACGTGTAAAAAGAAATACCAGTCAACTAAACGAAGGTCTGCAACATTTCTTTTTTAAATTTGGGACTTTAGCTTTACGAAGACATTCCAACCCCATTATCCTCTGAGTTCGTTTATTAGTTTTAACAATAATTAACACCAACGAATGATTGAAGGGTTAATTGAAGATGATGGTATCCTTAATCCTTCAATGAATCATGTGAAAATACAAGGAAAATTATAAGTGCTGTGCCAACCTTTCGCAGGTGAGCTGACAACCTTACCAACATAACATAACAGTCCACATGCTGTTATCACTGGAGGTTACTGCCGCAAATGGACTGCCCAGTTTGTAACTGGTAAACTGGCTACGCTGACCTACCATCTGTATCACTATGTGTGTGGTATCTGTATCACTATTATAAAATTGAAAATTTCAACTATAAGGTCTGTTCTAGAAACTGAGGTTTTTTTTTTCTTTTTTTATGAAATCGAGGTAGCGCTTGACCACTATCTCACCTGATGTGAGGTGCAGATGTGGCCGAAGGTGGACCACGCTTACCTAGTAAATGCCCATTTACCCTAGTTTTGAAGACCCCGAGGTTGTAGTTCTGTGGGAACACAGACGCAGGCAATGAGTTCCACTCCTTAGCAGTTCGAACAAGGAAGGTGGAACTGAAACGCTTTGTTCGTGAAACCCCGGCCCACGTCTAGTGGTCCGCAAGTGGAACGGTTCCGGTTGGATTAAATCGTACAGAATAGATGCACACTCTCCATAGTGTAGACGATAGAAAATCGATAGGCACGCCACTTTTCGGCGATGCTGCAGGCTTTGAAGTTGGGAATCCACAAGGGTGTCGTTGCCAATAAGCTTCTTTGCTCGCCTTTCAATCGAGTCCAGTGCGGCCAGTTGGTAACGGGCAGACCCATCCCAGGGGTGACAGCAGTACTCCATGCAAGACCGGACCTGTGCATGTATGAAGCATGAATAAGCATGAATGGAGGTTCTGTGAGGATGAATGGATCAAGGTTCATTTCTCGCAAATTCGTCCTCTGTGCTAAATTCATGACTGCGAAACGCAATACTAATACTTAACTAATACTTAATACTAATACTTAACATTTAAATGCAAGTAAGTAAGTAAGTAAAGTGGACCAAAATAATAACACAGTGGTACCCAAGGGGCGATAAAAGAAGTAAAGGGAGTGTGTGTGATTGAACAAAAACCGAATCTGATACAATTTAAAATCGGTTACACTATTTTCAGCTTTATTAGCAAATATTAATGTGATTATATCAAAATATTGTGTAAAAAATGCGAAAGTTTGTGTTGATGGATGGATTTCGTTGAAATTTGGTTTATTGCTTATTGCTGTTAACCTAACAGAAATAAAGGCTTATTTTATTTATTTTATAGTAAGCACACAGTGACATTGGAATTATGTTGTCGCGTATTAAAAAAAACTTCAAGTGCGAGTTGAACTCGCGTGAAGATGGTTCCGTACGATGTTACCTATCCGTACAATGTTGAGTGATTTACCATGTTACTTTAATATCTTGGACTTCTTATAGGTTTTCCTATAATCTATAAGTAGAAAACTAATTTCTGTATTTTTTTTTTCAAAATTTTAGGTTCAGTAGTTTCGGAGATAGAGGGGGGAATGGTCAATTTTCGTCTATTTTCTTGAATTACTTGGAAACTATTTATTTTTAAATTAAAAAAAATACATTTAAGATGTTCCATTTGATATGTCACACGATGCAGTTTTCAAATATATTTTTTTTATTTTCCACCTTCCCCCCCAAAATGACCTCCCATATACAGATTTCATTTATTCACGTCACACACCTTTGCGTTTGGGTCACAGATATTGATATGTGTATCAAATTTCAACTTAATCGGTCTAGTAGATTCGGGATAATTGACTGTGACTGACGGTCAGACTGACACACGAGTGATCCTATAAGGGTTCCGTTTTTTATTCGGACGTACGGAACCCTAAAAATCAGCTGTAACTCCACATTCACGGGGGATCCAATTAATTTGAATAGAAAAAAGACGACGGACGCAAATTTCCTGACATCCTTTTGTGCGAAAACCGTTGCTCTAAGGCAACGTGCCGGCTCACTACAACATTTTTCCAATAAGGTCTATTTATAATAATAAATCTTAACCTTTCTATACTTATATCTACTCGCACATTCACTGCTTCTATAACTATATTTATATATATTTATTATAAAAAAAAACCATCCAACCGATTTTAATACAGTTTTCACTGAATATATATGCAGTTCCAAAAAACGATTTTTTTTAACGTTAAGATCGGTAGACAGGCTGACGGTCCACTTGATGGTAGGTGGCTACCGTCGCCAACACAAGTAACGCCACAGCCGCTGCAAGTGCACTGCCGACTAAAGTAGGATTAAGGATAAGGGATTAGGAGGGCGATCCCTTACTCACTCACCGAAACACAACAGCACGCGTGCTGTTATTTCATGGTGCTCTTCTGTAAGGGGGTGGTTACTGCCGCCAGACGGGCTGCCCAAATGACTGCGAAACGCAGTGTGCCCTGCCCCTACATACACTATACGTTATATGCGTTCGACCTCTTTGGCGAAATCCTCTTACTAATCAACAAAGAGTAAATAATAGTAAAACTACTTGCTAACCAGCCTTAGAGAATTAAACATCAGACTTTTCTGCCACGATGAGAGCTGGCACACCAAATTTTCCTGAAAATAGATATTATTAGACATCAAATGGCCTTTAAGAAATGAATTTCCATGAAAGTACAAAGTACTTATGATTATTGGAAATGTAAAAATTTATAAAAAATATTTCTGCCAGGCCAAACCCTGGCACACTTAGCCCATTTTGTACCATGGTTAAATGCTATTAAATTATATAAAAAAAATTGAAATCCCTGTAAGTGCAGTTTTACTGTCACCGGCTCGAAGAAAGCTATTTCGATTGAGCGTCATGTACGTAGCAGTTCCAAAGGCATATTGAGCGTCTAAGTTGCGGACATGACTTAATTATGAGGCAAGCGTTCTTACACAGACAGTTGAATTCATTTATAATTTAATATTTTCCAAATTTTAATATTAATTCATAACAGCATGTAACTTTTATGAGTTTATGTTTGTTTGTTCTTGTTTGTTGTTGTAGTCATTAACTATGAAATTGATATGTCTGAAGTAAAATAAATAAAATAAAATAAAATAAATAAATGACTGTTGTATGAGTTAAACAACTGTTGCATTAAAGTGAATTATTTTAACATAGTAAAAATTTTGATAAATAATGTAAATTGTTCAAAATTTACTAGAGGTATTGGTAACAATTGTACGTAGTAAGTAGCATTTCGCAGTCATTTGGGCAGCTAGTCTAGCGGCAAAAGAACACCGTATAATAACAGTAAGTATGCTGTTGCCACAGCCCATTTCCCCATCCCTTCCTAATCCCTTATCCTTAATCCTACTGTAGTCAGCAGCGCACTTGCAGCTCCTGTAGCATTGCTTGTGTTATAGGCGACGGTAGCCAACTGCCATCAAATGGACTGTCAGCCTGTCCGACGACATTTTCATAAGAAAAATTAATTAAAATTGACATGAAACGAACGGAACGAAAGAGTAACCATATCTTTTTATAATAGACATTAAATGTAGGAAATGAATTTAAATTTAATGGGAACATAATATTAATTTCAAAAGATTTCATATACAAAAATACCAGCAAGCATTGATGAATACATTTTATGTATCAGAACCAAGTATAACAATGTGATTAAAATTCGATAATTCATGATGTACACACATGCTCACACGGGAGTGTGCTAATTAGTTTAACTCACTCATTAAGTATCATTACTAAATCAATACATAAACACATATAATATGCTAATTATATGGTTCGGGTTCGCGTCCTCATCGACTCTTTGCCCCAAATCACAAGCGAATAGCGGTTTTTGTCCATCACTGTTTGAAATAACAGAGCAAAACCTTTTTTTTATTAAGGAGGGGAAATGTCATTTACGCACTGTCCCTCGCCGATGAGGACGGTCGACGAGGGGGTGTGTGGGGCTCACCCGATGGAACGAACCGCTCCGCCGGTCGTACCCACTAAAACCCCTCCATGTTCCACCATCGGCAGTGATAATGGGACCCGGAGTCACAGCTAGGCCTTATCCCCAGCCCCCACGCACCGCTGTGTCCTTGCGGACCCGACTCAGTAGCGGCAAACCGCATAGAAAGCTTTGGTGGCGATCCGCTGAAACATCTGCAGGCCAAGCACACCTCTCTACAGTTAAGTCCCAGACGCCAGATGTCCTCTTCTCACGCCCGGAACAACCAGCCGACGTCACCAACCAACCAACCAAAGACGTCAACCAGTTTCGACCCAGTTTGGACCTTCTTGCAGTCCGAGACCGCAGCCCAGCTTACTACGCCTCGTAATACCCCGAGTGATTCGGCTGGGCCCTCCAGCATTGTGCTGCCGCCTACACGATGTTAGCCTGGGGGGGGACTCCCGTTGACGTTGACTGCGGTCCAGTCCTCCCAGTGGTCGGTCCCTACCGGTCCATAACACCTCTGAGCAGGATAACAGAGCAAAACCTAGATAATTTAGGTTTTATTTAACATAAAATTAGTACATATTAACAAAACAGATAATCCGAATAGATTGACAATTTGACATGTTATGTTACTCTTTGTTATGGTACATCTATGGTCAAACCAGTGCCATGCCATGGAGGTTAATATCACATCACTATTGTAGTAGTTGCAGGGCACAGTGTTATTTCGCAGTCATTTGAGCAGCCCGTCTGGCGCCAATAAACACACCCTTACGGAAGACCGCCGTGAAATAACAGCATGTGTGCTTTTGTATTTCGGTGAGTAAATATGGGATACCAGAGAGCTAATTTTGTCCACTTCATCTTACTATGATCAGCAGCACATTTGCAGCCCTTGAGGCGTTGCTTGTGTTATAGGCGACGGTGGCTACCTACCAGCAAGTGGACCTTCAGCTTGTCTGACAAAGTTTACATAAAAATAAATTATTATTGATAATAATTATACAAAATATATTTGTTGTAGATTAAATAATAAGAAACGATAGTAAATCTATGTAGAGCCTTGAGATAAAAACTTGACATTAATTAATTGTACTATATGATAATCATTATCTGATAATCAGATTTATCCTTCTATGAGAGCTTAGACAACCACATTAATTTTTTTACTATTCTAACATGTTACGGTTTTAAACCGGTTTACAATAAACCTACGAAATAAATGTAGATAATTGGGTTTTAGGAGAGTTAATAATAAAATTCATTGACAAAGTACATTAAAAAAAAGCTTTATAAAGTTGAATTACATTTTAAAATACCTATTTTAAATACTAGCGAACATTCGTACTATAATTTAAAAAAGGGTGAATTTTTTTTATGAACATTAGAATTATCTCTATATAAATATTTTTTTATATTATTTCTTTTTCGTTAAGAAAATAATTATTAAAAATTGTAAAATAGAAATAGTTGGAAATTCAAAATACTTGAAACGCAACGCTATTGGTCAGATCGAATGTGACGTCAAAGTCTATGATGACAGAGTCAACAAGCGCGTAGTTATTTGATTTGTGATTTTTTAATATTTTACTGTTATTTTAGACTGCGACAAGCGTGCCAAAAGGGCGGGTGTTTAAAGAGCCCGTTGCCTGTTATTTTAATTTTTTTTGTTACTAAGTTTTTGGTTTTCGGCGCTGGATGTTTTTTTACGGTTATAATGTATAACCTATAGTATAAAAATATATATTTTTTAAATACCCTTATTCCCTCCCTATTAAGCAGTTGACGTCAGAATAAACGCCGTTCTTATGTAATTTAGACCACAAACTTGTATTTTGCGGAAGTCTGCATAGAAGCCAATAATTTAAAGCCATTCATACCTGCACGACCATCGCGGTTCCAGTGAATTTCCTTCCAGTTATAATAACGCGTTCTAGTTTAGAGTTTAATGTTTTAAATTTATATTTAAACATTGTTTTTATTTTATTTCCAAAATAGATCAATTTTGATATAATTATGATTATTTTAGTAAAATTAAAAAGAGAGGAAGATTGTATAATATATATTCCCTGTTAGAGCTTATTATTTTTATCTTTATTCTCAATCTACACATGCATAATAGAAAATCTCTATTTCTAGTGATTACACAGTCTCCTAATGGATTATTTTATTGTATTTTATTAAGAAACAAATAGTCATTTATAAAGATTTTTATTATGTTAAGATCGGCAGACAGGCTGACGGTCCTTTTGATGGTAGGTGGTTACCGTCGCCAGCAACGCCAAAGCTGCTGCAGCTTTGCTGCCGACTACAGTAGGATTAAGGAAAAGGGATTGGGAGGGGATAGGGAAATGGGCTCTTAATAATATTCATAATTAAGATAACATTTTCCTTTTCCTAATTTTATACCAAAACTATTAATATACTTAGTAAGAAAAAAAAATATTAAAAAATTCAAAGCCTATAAAAAAGATTGCTTTATCTAATTAATTGAAATGATTAAACAAACAACAACAACAAATGATTAACAACTTCTTTTTAAACAAAGTTTTTGAATTTAATAATATTTGGGATATTAGTCTACATGCACGTTTCGTAAGTGAATTCAGCGTGTAACTTATGTTTTACTTTTGGAGTTTACTTCTTAAGAATCAATTTATCATATAATGCTCCCGGTGTGGAAATTTTATGAGGAGTAAAATTAATACAAGCGTTAACTAAAAAGCGTTGCGTTATCTGTCGCTTTGACATCTGCGTGACAGCTAACGCTACATGCGTTTTATGTTCCCTAATTCTATTGTAGTATAACAAGCAACGCCAGAGGGTTCCTCTGAGCTTATAAAAACAAACGTCAAAATATTTGTATAAAATATTAGTCTACGGTTTTCGGTAGCGTTCACGTTTTCGAGTTACTCTAAAAGATATATGTATAATGCAAAGGTGCGGGCCGTCTATGACAATATTAATAAATTTTTAAAGCAAAAAATATACATCCTAACTATTACGGCGATGCGAAAGCGTTTGGACCTGATATCTGGTTAGATTCTGTTTTTTAGTATGTGTAATCACTGTTATGTGTGTATATATTTATTTCAAAATTAAAAATCCTCATACACAGGCGGCACGTATCTTAGCCTCGCGTCGGTGGCGACTATTCGAAGAATTCAAAACTGTTTGCAAAAAAAAACCGTTTCCATTCGGATTTTTAACAATTAAAAACTCATTTCAACTGAAAGGATTTCGACGATTTAAACAGTCATGCTCTGTGGTTTAAAATTTTTATGGAGATTGCTAATCGTGGTTAGCCTTTGTGGACTCTTATTTCATTTATTAAACACTAGCTTTTGTCGGCGGCCTCGTTCGGCAAAAATACTGTCTAAAAAAATGTGTTACAAGTTTAATTTTCACTGAAAACAAAGTTAGGTTAGGTTCTGGAATCTTTAAGAAATTATATGTGAGCGGAGTTAGTACACCCGGAATACTGGTTCTGGCAAATAGACAGTCTATTACAAAATGTGTTACAAGACTTACTGTACATACTGGAAACGTATGTGACATTGATTTTTTTAGGTGATGCCGATGTTGATATTTAAACTAAACGGCGATGAAATGGCCGATGTCGAATCGGCCGGCGATGAAACGGTCAGCGATGAAATGGTGGGGGTGAAAGGGGAGCGATGAATTATCAAAGTTCTCAACCTTTTGTAGACTACCGCCTCCTTTACAAGAAAAAAGTTCCAATGCCCCCTTTTACATAAATAATTAATTATACCAGTTTTATATGTCTGTCTATTATCTATTAATATTCACAAATAAAAAATAATTCTCTCTCTCTCTAATCGTGCTCCTCGTGGTCACATTAAATTTCTAATTAGGTAAGTTATGAGAGTCAATACGCCCCCCATTTGCCTATGGACCCGCTACCGCTACCACGAAAAGCCCCAGCGCCCACTAGGGGCGGCACCGCCCCCGTTGGGAATCTATGTCCTAGACCCTTGTAGTAAAGCTTACTTGTCTGAGTAAAAAAAAGGTTGAAGCGTGATAACTTTTACACAAATTATGTGGAAATTAATATCAATAAATGAAATTATTTATTTATTACAGACGCGTAAATTTCCGGTTGCGGACGCGGCCGAGAAAAGCAAAATTCACAAATACAGAGATATCGGCACCGGCTACATTTTCATTCCCTTCGGTGTCGAATCTTTGGGTCCGTGGGGTCCCAACGCGCTAAAATTCTTCAACATTTTGCCTAAACGTTTGGTCGACATAACCTGCGATCCCAGAGCTGGCCATTACCTCGGTCAGCAAATCAGTCTTGCAATACAACGAGGTAATGCAGCCAGCATGCTTGGCACCCTGCCTAGGGGACCAAAGCTCAATTTAGTATATAATTTGTAAATATATTATATAATAAATTAATAATTGGTTTGTATTTATGTACATTAATTTTACTATTGAATTCATTTAATTGTTTTACAATTAATTGCATAAATATAATTTTTTACACCAACACAGTGTAACTTTTATGCCTCCACTGAGACTGGAGTCGGGTACATATTAATTGTCGTATAATATTTATGCACATGCGGTATCTGGTTGAGCGGAGAACAATAATTAATAATCTATGGTAATGTGATTTAAAAATTTAAAAAAAAAAATGTTTTTAATTTAAAAATTAAAAACAAAATTGTAATGAATAAATTCAAAGAATATTGGACCGATTTTAAAAATTCTCTCACCTGTAATCTATTACCTCAACTTACCTCAAGCTTTTAAATCTATTAATGGTTTTTATTTAGTAAATAAAACAAATTGATGCATTTACTTAATATAAATATTTTTAGAGAAACCTATTTAAAAATTAGGATATGTGTATGTACATAGCCTTATTGTACTATTCATCCAAGTTAATTACCTAATGAATTGATTGCATTAAGCAATAATACCGTTTATATATCAATCTGTTAGGGCTATAATTGGGTACCTAGATATATAAATACCTAGAATTAGCAGAATCTCTTGTGTGTTATGTACGTATATTATATAAGAACAGTTCCCTGCCGCAAAAAAGAACATAATATAAAAATGCCCAAAAAATAATTTCACTTCAATTAGTTTGTCCAAGATCGAGGAGGTTGGTCTTATAAAAAACTACTCTGTATTCTTAAATTCTCTGTATATCTATATCTATATTTATATCTATTTTTTTTTTTTTTATTATAGATGGGTTTGCTCTTGACCAGCATCTATCCATGTAGGAAGGATGAGGCCGAAGATGGAGCGATATATCTATATCTTTAAATTAATTAATGAAATTTAGGTTTAGGTTTTTAATTTAGGTTACATTTATTTTTAAATTTAATCCTTTTTTATTTTTGATGTTTAGTTTGACATCATTAACTTGATCCCACAGACAAACTGCTTTCCAGTTTTATGGGACTTTGTAAATATTTTTTGTAATTATTCATGTATAATAAATAAATAATAAATATCTATATCTATATATATATATCTATATCTACACGGCCACTTGATGGTAGGTGTCTATCGTCGTCTAAAACGTGATAATCGTATCAAAGTCTATTGGGTGGTTTAGAAACACTTAGCGGGAAAAGGGGCAGATGCGGATAGCTACTTTATTCTATATATGTATATATATATATATGACTATACATATAATAAAATCGTAAACCAGCCGTGTCCTTACATTAAATATTAAAAAAAAAAAAAAAACAATTGTACACGTTATACTTATGTCACCGAGGTAAAAAAAAAAAATAGTTTTTAGAATTTTTGTCTGTTTGTGCACGCAAATCTCAGAAACGGCTTAACCTAGTTGAAAGCAGATTTCACTGGTGTATTGTAGCAAACTTCCCGTAACATTTAGTGTTTGTTTCATTCCAATCGGTTTGCTAACAAAAAAGTTACGCACTATTCCGTATACCACGCGAACGAAGTTGCGGGCTCAGCTAGTTTGTAATATGCATAGATCATAGATAGACATACATATATTATACATTATTTTATTTACTTCAAATGTCTCGCTTCCTGCAACAAAATACTTTAAGGTGTTTACGTATAACTTAAGTTACTATTTGTGTGAAGTTACTATTTGTGTGTACCATAATTATAATTGTTTATAACTTGCAGCCGTCAAGGAGCGTACGATGCACGCTACGCGTTTGAAACACCACGGTAAATTCGGTACAAGTCATAAGAGGTTTTCTCAAAACAGTTTTGAGAATAAATATATATTTTTTTCTTAATTTTATCGCATGTAATATTATAGCTGTTGATTTCCTTTATTATTAAATAATTAAATAGAAACACGTTTTATAATTTTAGAAAATTAACAATCTTTTGTAGTTCAAAATATTTGAGCTCGACTTAAATAATTTCGAGATAAGATATGCTATGAAAATATGCTCATTTTAAGCATATTTCAGATTTTTTAAGAAAATATTTCTTAATTTTCGAAATATTTTTTCATACAATAACTTTTTATTTTTATTCATGAAGCCAGAAGGTATTTTCTTGGATTTTTAACTGTTTAGATCGAGCAAGACGAAGAATATGTAATGTGACATCTAGAACCACGTGGCACAAAATCGCTCAGTCCATCACTAACTTTACAAGGCTATGCCAAGGCCATTCTGATTACGGCGGTCAGGATCAATATTTTTGTTGATAAATTTTCCCAATGCCCTCTCTACATATTCCATAAATTTAATCTTTTTGGATTCAGCAAAGATTATTGAAAATTTAAAATAAGTTCACACGTAGTCCGTGATACTATAGTATAGTACAATATTATTTCATAATGAAGAAAGCACACTATTAAAAAAGTCTTATCGGTCTCAGAAACGTACTAAAAATACTAAAGGTATTTAAACTTTCGAGTTCCAATAGTCATGCTCAGAAACGAATCACATGTTAGTATTGTGTATGAAACATAATTGACGTTATGTTTGATGGTAACACAATTTTTTTTATTAAATATTATATTTAACTCATGTATATCAATCACATCGAGCCAAATAATAGCGTTTTGCTCATGCTCGCCCTGTGGTGTTTGTCAAAGCACGGTGGAACAAGAACGTTTGTATTTAACAAATATTTAACAAGCTAGTATCTTTCACAGAATTGAAGCTATTACAAATCGCTTGCCTCTTATCTCTTGAGCCAACCGTCAACAAAAGCAGCTCAAAGTTAAGATGCAGACTCCAGGCACGTGTCTGACAGGTGCACGGCTCGTGCTCAACTTAAGGGTAAGTAGGTAGATTTCATAAATGCTCCAAAACTTCTATTTAATTATTCTCCATTACCTACGTACTACACACACACACACTTCAAATCTAGGTAGGTGCTTAGGAAACTTTCTCTTAACAAAATGCCATTTTTGTTGACACAGTTACTTTAAAATCTTTTTTAACTAATCTAGCTTGGGATTTATTATCTTTTTTTATTGATTAAATAATAAATAATCTTATTTTAAAATAAATTAATACAAAATAAACAAATCAAAAAGAGATTGTTTGATCAAATTGCCTTATTTTTATTGTGGTTTTAAATTAAATGCTTTTTTATGTTTACATTTTTTTATGTTAAGGTCGGCAGACAGGCTGACGGTCCACTTTATGGTAGTGGCTACCGTCGCCTATAAGACAAGGAAAATATAAGAAGTATCAACATCATTTATAGTGCCTCATCATCTTTCAGCCGTAGGAACTGGACAAAGATCTCCCCCTAATTCTCCAAAAGGACAATTAGAACCAACCTGGATCAGGCCGTCTGACCACCTAATGGGTGGACATCCTACCCTGCGCTTGCAGGTCTATGGCCTCCACCCTAGAACCTTCCAGCCACAGCGGACGTCGGGTTTTATTTGAAAAATAAGGTTTCTAGTTTTAAAATGTAACAAAAAATAGATTAAAAAACAAACTTTGTCCTGTAACTGCTGTATACGAATTAATATCCTGTAAACGTCGTAATGAGCGTCGCTGGCGTAGTGGGAAAGAGGCGGCCTATTACGTCGAGAGGTCCGAGTTCGAATCCTGGTCATGCCGTGCACCAATGATTTTTTTTTTAAACTTAAGTATATTTATTGACTGCTCTCAAACGGTGAAGGTAAATCTTCATACATCAAAAAAGAAATTCCAACACGCTTATAAAGTCCACCAACCCGCATTGGGCCAGCGTAGTGGACCAAGCCCATACGCCCCAGTAGTGGGAACAAATAATCGACTGTAAAAACTTTTTATTAAGGGTCAGTTGTTGAAATTCTAGAAAGTACAAATAATTGAATAAGGTAATTCGTGGAAGTTAAACATCACCATGAAAGCTCACGATTGCCCTTAACCCCATAAAGGTAATAGCTACAACAATTATTACGAGTACTACAGGTGGCAGAAATAATCGAAAACTTTTTCTCTGACTTCACCTGCCTCGCAGCGCAAGGTGTGATCTTCACCTGCTGTATGGAAGTTCTGTTATGAGTAAGTATTTTCGCAAACATATCCCAGCATGTAAAGTAAGATATTACAATGTTATTTGGTATGGTATTGTTTGTATTATACAGTAATTAAGGCGAGGACTTAGCAGAAAAGCGTTAATTTCGTAGCCAATTTTGCCTTGTTAGAGTAAAATTAAAATGCAGAGCATAGTAGACTACATTTAAAAAATTTTGAATCGGGCAGTTTTATACAAAAAAATATATTCTCTGAGAAAAAAAATAGTAAATTACTGCACAAAAAGGCTTTCTCTTCACAGGAATAAAATTTTTTAGCGACAACTAAATTTGTTTTTCAGCTTATTAATTAACTTAAGTTCTGTACTAAAGTTTTAATCGGTTACTTTTATTTACTTTACTTTTATTTTTTTACTTTTATCTTGACTTGTTAAGAATCAAGTTAGGCGACTAAAACTTAGATAAAAATACAAAGCATAATAGACTGTATTTAAAAAAGTTTGTATCGGGCAATTTTATACAAAAAAATATATTTTCTGAGAAAAAAATAATTGTAAATTACTGCCCAAAAAAATTCACAGTAATAAAAAAAATTCAGCGACAACTACATTGGTTTTTAAGCTTATTAATTAACTTAAGTTCTGTACTAAAGTTTTAATCGGTTACTTTTATTTACTTTACTTTTATCTTGACTTGTTAAGAGTCAAGTTAGGCGACTAAAACTTAGATAAAAATACAAAGCATAATAGACTGTATTTAAAAAAGTTTGTATCGGGCAATTTTATACAAAAAAATATATTTTCTGAGAAAAAAATAATTGTAAATTACTGCCCAAAAAAATTCACAGTAATAAAAAAAATTCAGCGACAACTACATTGGTTTTTAAGCTTATTAATTAACTTAAGTTCTGTACTAAAGTTTTAATCGGTTACTTTTATTTACTTTACTTTTATCTTGACTTGTTAAGAGTCAAGTTAGGCGACTAAAACTTAGATAAAAATACAAAGCATAATAGACTGTATTTAAAAAAGTTTGTATCGGGCAATTTTATACAAAAAAATATATTTTCTGAGAAAAAAAAATTGTAAATTACTGCCCAATAAAAATTCACAGTAATAAAAAAAATTCAGCGACAACTACATTGGTTTTTAAGCTTATTAATTAACTTAAGTTCTGTACTAAAGTTTTAATCGGTTACTTTTATTTACTTTACTTTTATCTTGACTTGTTAAGAGTCAAGTTAGGCGACTAAAACTTAGATAAAAATACAAAGCATAATAGACTGTATTTAAAAAAGTTTGTATCGGGCAATTTTATACAAAAAAATATATTTTCTGAGAAAAAAATAATTGTAAATTACTGCCCAAAAAAATTCACAGTAATAAAAAAAATTCAGCGACAACTACATTGGTTTTTAAGCTTATTAATTAACTTAAGTTCTGTACTAAAGTTTTAATCGGTTACTTTTATTTACTTTACTTTTATCTTGACTTGTTAAGAGTCAAGTTAGGCGACTAAAACTTAGATAAAAATACAAAGCATAATAGACTGTATTTAAAAAAGTTTGTATCGGGCAATTTTATACAAAAAAATATATTTTCTGAGAAAAAAAAATTGTAAATTACTGCCCAATAAAAATTCACAGTAATAAAAAAAATTCAGCGACAACTACATTGGTTTTTAAGCTTATTAATTAACTTAAGTTCTGTACTAAAGTTTTAATCGGTTACTTTTATTTACTTTACTTTTATCTTGACTTGTTAAGAGTCAAGTTAGGCGACTAAAACTTAGATAAAAATACAAAGCATAATAGACTGTATTTAAAAAAGTTTGCATCGGGCAATTTTATACAAAAAAATATATTTTCTGAGAAAAAAAAAATTGTAAATTACTGCCCAATAAAAATTCACAGTAATAAAAAAAATTCAGCGACAACTACATTGGTTTTTAAGCTTATTAATTAACTTAAGTTCTGTACTAAAGTTTTAATCGGTTACTTTTATTTACTTTACTTTTATCTTGACTTGTTAAGAGTCAAGTTAGGCGACTAAAACTTAGATAAAAATACAAAGCATAATAGACTGTATTTAAAAAAGTTTGTATCGGGAAATTTTATACAAAAAAATATATTTTCTGAGAAATTTTTTTTGTAAATTACTGCACAAAAAAAATTCACAGTAATAAAAAAAATTCAGCGACAACTACATTGGTTTTTAAGCTTATTAATTAACTTAAGTTCTGTACTAAAGTTTTAATCGGTTACTTTTATTTACTTTACTTTTATCTTGACTTGTTAAGAGTCAAGTTAGGCGACTAAAACTTAGATAAAAATACAAAGCATAATAGACTGTATTTAAAAAAGTTTGTATCGGGCAATTTTATACAAAAAAATATATTTTCTGAGAAAAAAAAATTGTAAATTACTGCCCAATAAAAATTCACAATAATAAAAAAAAATTCAGCGACAACTACATTGGTTTTTAAGCTTATTAATTAACTTAAGTTCTGTACTAAAGTTTTAATCGGTTACTTTTATTTACTTTACTTTTATCTTGACTTGTTAAGAGTCAAGTTAGGCGACTAAAACTTAGATAAAAATACAAAGCATAATAGACTGTATTTAAAAAAGTTTGTATCGGGAAATTTTATACAAAAAAATATATTTTCTGAGAAAAAAAAATTGTAAATTACTGCCCAATAAAAATTCACAGTAATAAAAAAAATTCAGCGACAACTACATTGGTTTTTAAGCTTATTAATTAACTTAAGTTCTGTACTAAAGTTTTAATCGGTTACTTTTATTTACTTTACTTTTATCTTGACTTGTTAAGAATCAAGTTAGGCGACTAAAACTTAGATAAAAATACAAAGCATAATAGACTGTATTTAAAAAAGTTTGTATCGGGCAATTTTATACAAAAAAATATATTTTCTGAGAAAAAAATAATTGTAAATTACTGCCCAAAAAAATTCACAGTAATAAAAAAAATTCAGCGACAACTACATTGGTTTTTAAGCTTATTAATTAACTTAAGTTATGTACTAAGGTTTTGATCAGCTATTTTTATTTCTTTTTTTATATTATACACAATATTTAAGGAAAATCTTCCAGTTTTTAAATCTGTTCGGTTATCTCGGAGAAGCTGCAATATTGCAATATTGCATCTTAATTCGTAGGTAATTAGGTTGCGCTCATTTTGGTAAGAATTGTGTTCGGTCTGAGTCCTTGTCTTAAGGGAATAACTCAATTCAGCTTTTTTATCCATTGAAAACAACAGTTTTCTACCATAGCATAGCATAACATAGCATAGCGTCTGATTTCCCGAAATAATTATCATATAATAATAAAACGAAATTAATCTATATCTATGAATGATAGGATTAATTAAATAAAAGATGATTTTATCTTCATCTTTTATATCTATCTGTCTATATACATGTTAATACATCTATACTAATATTGTAATATTTTTGTTTGTATGTTTTTTATGTAAGTTGGGCGGACAGGCTAACTTTCCACTTGATGGAAGGTGGCTTCCGTAACACAAGCAACGTTATAAGTGATGCATGTTCGCCGCCGACTACAGTAGGATTAAGGATAAGGAATCACCTACTACCTCACCGAAGCACAACAGCACACGTGCTGTTATCTCACGGTGGTCTTCTGTAAGGGTGTGGTTGCTGCCGCCAGACGGGCTGCCCAAATGACTGCGAAACGCAGTGTGCCCTGGCACCCTGGCAGAGCCAATTTTGAAAAAATCATTTTCAAAGTTAACCCTGCCGGGAACCGAATCGATCAGAGCGTCAAGCACCCTAACCACTCATCCAACGAGCTCGTCAAAATGTTTATATGTTTGTATATAGGGGGTAATCTTCGAAACTACTAATCCGATTTAAATAATTTTTTACCAATAGTTAGAAAAGTATTTCAGAATGGACATTATCCCGTAAAATTAAAAGGCTTTTTTGTGAATTTTTGCACAGAAATTCGAGGAAAAAACAGTCAAACGAAAATGTTTCTGTCGAACGCTCGCTTTAACAGTGAGAGATATATGATTGATTTCTATAGAAAAGCTTGATAATGCTTACTTTTATATTTTAACCACAAAAACAACTTTTTGTATTAAAAAAAATTATGATGTTTATTGGTCATCAACAAAATTATGAATCCTTAACAAAATCAGCAAGTTTATCGTCGCAAGTGTTTAATGCATGTGATTTTTGCTTTTTACTGAATATATATTTGGACGTATGGTTAAAGAGATAATACGATATACATAAAGTCCATTCAACATATGCGTGAACTTTTAGTAAACAAAAACCGTTTAAAGCGGTAGAACGTGTAATTTTATATCTATCCTTTTCTATCAAGTGTAGTTACAATAACGGCAAGCGCTCTTCGTTCTTTTTCATTTTTTCGATGCAATCTTGGGGGACACCAACATTTTTTCGATGTATTACGTTCGTTTGGAGTTCCAGTTATTTGTTATGTTTTTTTAAGCTTATTGTTGATTGTTTAGGTTAATTTGTTTGTTAAAATTTTGTTTAGGTTTTTATATTGTTATTAAGTGTTCTTGTTATTAAGTATTTATTGTTTATCATGGAGCCAAGCACTTCCAAAGACTTCAGTTCTCCAAAAAAGAAAAGACCGAAGGTACGTTTAGTATTATTGTTTTCACTAGCACTGTATTATTAATAATATAATTAATTTGTTATATTTACCGGACTATTGTAAAAATTTTAATAAATTTTAATAAACATACGACTTTCAAAAATGTTTAGTAACACTGAATGAACTGCGTGACCTGCGTTCGGTTTGTTTACATTTAGTTTATCCTTATATTGAATCAACTATATGTAAAGCGTGACCGCGCCGTGAAGCCACAGAGACAGTGTAAGCTCAAGAATCAGTTTTTTTTTTTGGAAATGTATAAAAATCTGTAATTCGTTCAACTTTTTAAAAATGTCTTTAACAAGTTACATTTAACACCATATCTAATTTACAACAAAAAGCGTACAATTTTCCACTTTTCACTCACAGTAGACAATATAGTTTGTTTCCTGTTCGGCACGGGTATCGAACTGGCGTCTATTGTAGATTCGATTCGCTCCCATAGACTGATCGATTACGAAATGGTCTTTGACCTCACATAAATATATAGGTACATCTGTAACTTATAAATATATAAAGTCAGGGTGAGAAAAGGTTCGTCACCTGAAAGTCGACATTTGCTTGCACCAGGACAATTACCAGTCAAGCCAAAATTTCATTTCAAACGTCCGTCAGTTGTCTGCTTAGTGCTTTAGTTTCAAAAGGTACTAAGAGTCTATGACTTGTTAAAGGAATTAATTTGAAAAAGACAAAGGTTTTCGTACCCAGATTGTACATTATCGCTGTCTAACTTTGTCTGTTTTTCCACTATCTTTAAAATCACCCATCGGATTTAATGCGGTTTTCACTAAAGGAAAAAGCGATAAGTGAAAAAGATTCATTTATTTAATTACATATAGTAATTAAATTTAATGTAATGGCAGGGCACACTGCGTTCCGCAGTCATTTGGGCAGCCCGTCTGGCGGCAGTAACCACCCCCTTACAGAAAGACCACCGTGAAATAACAGCACGTGTGCTGTTGTGTTTCGGTAGTTAGTAAGGGATGCCAGAGTTCAGGCTATTATATATAAATAATAAAATCGTAAACGAGCTGTGTTTGTACATTAAATATTATTTTCAAAAAAAAAAAATAATTTGTACAGGTTGTACTATATAACCGAGGTCAAAAAAATAGTTTTTAGAATTTTTGTCTGTTTTCTGTCTGTGCGTTTGTGCACGCTAATCTCTGAAACGGCTTAACCGATTTGAATGCGGTTTTTACTGATTAGTAGCAAGTTTCATGTAACATTATTTAGTGTTTGTTGCATTCCAATCGGTTTACAAACAAAAAAGTTATGCACTATATATCCTGGGAAAAAGCTGGTATTATACGGGTTACTCTTTCAAACAAAATCTATTTTTAATTTTAATTCATAAATTGATTGCATTTTCATCGTCTTTTCTTTCTTACCTGAAAAATCTACAATTTTCATACAATTTTAACAAGATTTCCGTTGAGCTAGCTCGACAAAAATTTCATTTTGAATAGCACTGATTAACCAACGAAGTTTTTAAAGTAGTATTGAAAACAAGAAGCCAAGTGTTTATTTTTTTTTTCTTAAATTTGTCATCAAACGCTTTAAAGATGGCTAAAGAAATCTTGTCTAAAGAAATCCTAATCATTTTTTTAAGTAATAATTAAACTCTCACAAATAAATGTATAGGCATTTACAGCTAATTCGGACAAAAAAATTGGCTGCTTATCTTGGCTAGTTTTGTAACTACGTTCAAAAAGGTCATAGAAAATGTGTAATTAGTTAAAAAAAATCGAAAAACCGTCATTATTCGAAGACTTAAAAAAAATGCTAGGGCGTAATTGGGTTTACCCTGAGGGTGCTTTAAGTCCGGCTTCAAAATATCGATATTTCCTGAGACACGTTGTATATATAAAACACATCTATACTAATATTATAAAGAGAAAAGATTTGTATGTATGTATGTTTGTAATGAATAAACTCAAAGACTAATGGATTGATTTAAAAAAATTCTTGCACCTATAGAAAGCTAAATCATCAGCGAGTAAGATATTATGCTACTCACCCTCCCCCACTTCCCTCCCTTTACCCCCCTCCATACAAATGTAAGTTTGTAATTAAGAAACTCAAATACTACCGGACCGATTTTAAAAATTCTTTCACCTATAGAAAGCTACATTATCAGCGAGTAAGATATTATGCTACTCACCCTCCCCCACTTCCCTCCCTTTACCCCCCTCCATACAAATGTAAGTTTGTAATTAAGAAACTCAAATACTACCAGACCGATTTTAAAAATTCTTTCACCTATAGAAAGCTACGTTATCAGCGAGTAAGATATTATGCTACTCACCCTCCCCCACTTCCCTCCCTTTACCCCCCTCCATACAAATGTAAGTTTGTAATTAAGAAACTCAAATACTACCGGACCGATTTTAAAAATTCTTTCACCTATAGAAAGCTACGTTCTATAGGTGAAAGGTTCTATAGGTTCTATAGGTGAATACGTTCTATAGGTTCTATTGTAATTTTTTTTTATCAGCGAGTAACATAGGCTACTCACCTTCCCCTCATCTCCCTCCTTTACCCCCTCCATACAAAGTCCATACAACAGCTAGTAATTTATAAAGATACACAAACGGAGTCGTGAGCAAAGGCTAGTTAAACAACCTTGTACACTTATAGAACTCCCGTTTGTTAGGAGGAAATCCGCATTGATACACTTCTGATAAACTTAGTACGCTTCTTGTGCAGTTCGTAACGTTCTGTTGTCTGCATTATGTTGTTGAGATTGTTGTTCAAATGTTGCAGTGAGTCGTTTGGTTTTGAGTAGTACATGTGCAACAGTTTTGTTGACTTGCAGCTTGTGAATAGCAGATTACAAGGAAGCTTAGCACCTCAGTAATACCTCAGTGAATAAAAGTCTTTCTTTATTTCTTTCTTTCTTTCTATGTACCTATATGCCGTTTTACTTTATTTGCAAATCAGGATTTGTGGAAACTCAAAAGTAAAAAATACAGTCTGTTAAGTTCATTTCATTTTACCAATAATGTTTTGTTTGAATACGAATATAATGTTTTCAATTAGATAAGCTTGCTACAATACATAATTGGAAACCACATGAAAATAGCTTAAGCCGATTCTGAGATTAGCGCGAACAAACGCACAGACAAACAAACAAAAATTCTAAAAACTTTTTTTTTTTCACTTCGGTAACATAAGTACTACGTTAAGAGCCGTTAAGCCGATTCAGAGATTAGCCTGCACAAAGGCATAATAGGCAAACAACGATTTTATTACATTACATAAAAACACCAGCTTAAGCTGAACTCTACTTAGTATTATTTATCATATAGATCTGAGGTCAACTTACATTGGAACCATTAAATCACCTAATTTAATTTTTAACTTTATATAAACTTGCAAATCATCATCGTTTTCAAGGTACAGTTAATAGTATACAGTTAACTAAAGTTTCAGCCAATTCAACCGAAGAGTTATTTTAGTGCATTTTTATCGAAAAATGTTGGCCGTAATTCTTTAAATTTACATATTTTTTTTGTAGACCGATTGGAAACAAACACTAAATATTACGGGTGCTTGCTATAATACATCGGTGAAAACCACATTCAAATCGGTTAAGCCGATTCTGTGATTATCGTTCACAAACCCATAGACAAACAGTGAGTTATTATGTACTAACGTAACAAACAGACAAAAATTTAAAAAAACATTTTTTTTGACACCGGTAACATAAAGTACAACTTGTACAAACTGTTTTTTTTTTTTTTAAAGAATATTTAATATACAGACACGGCTCGCTTACGATTTTATTATATCTGTAGATTATTTTGTAGATTTTTCACTCGTATTAGATTTTATAGTACATTACTGCATAGACGAAGAAGTGAAGGATTGCCGGACGAAGTGGTTGATAAAGATCTGAGTCCGGCAATCCTCATTCCGGTCGAGGCTGGTATAGTGCTTTTCTCAATAAATGTGAGGAAATAATGAAACACGTGATAATGCAAAAAAATTAGTATAATATGAAAAAATTAATAAAAAATTAATTTACATATACACAGTTTTATTTAGAATAAAACAAACGCAAATGTTTACTAAAAGCAATAAATACTTAGGTAGGTACTGAAAAAAGTCTGCTTTCCCGCCTTTTTTATTTTTTTATTTTCAATGAGTGCAAAGGAAACGCCCACGCCTGTGACAGCGGCGGGCGCGTTCGTGAAGACTCGTGAAACTTCGGGTTTCATCGGGCTGAGCAGCGGCCAGGAATGAATTTTCATACAACATTCTTGGCCTAGGCCGAGAAAGAAATGCATGAGCCAAGAATTACAAACTTCGTGGCTTGTTTTTAGTACAAGAAATGTAGGCAACATATCATGTTTGAGAAAAATTTATTTATTTGCTTTTTGACAAATAACGTTTACTTGGAACATCAAACAATAATATAAATCGTAATTCTTGAAATAAAATATAATTTAATTATAATTTGGATAAGAAAAGGAAAGCTTAAATGAAAAAAGGTTAATTTTTGATCTGGACAAAGATTCAAGAGGTGTTCGTTTTGTGTGCCTTTCAGGAATACTCTGAGCTTGTCTTACAGAGAGAGGCAGGGACTCGGTCGCCAAACAATGGAATGCCCCACAAACGACTAGTTCCCAATTAATTGAATTCTTAAATGGATTTTTTAGCTCTTCCTTTAATTAGGAACGTTGTGACGTACTAAGTGGCTCCTTTATTTTTCAAGAGATTTGATCGGGAGAGAGGAACTGGGAGATGTTTAAATATTTCTTTTCTCTGTGAGCTTTTCGAATTGGAACAGCATTTGATGAATTTCACGAAATACTTAAAACAACCTTCCTCTAAGCGAATTTGGCTATTGTTGTATATATTATATAATATCATCTCAACTCAATACAGTTTCAAATCAATCGTTCAGTAATCAGTTTTCAAAAATCGTCTCTCAGTGTGATTGCTGCCTTAATTTTATATACAATAGTCAATATCGTCATAAGTCAATATCATTTTAATATCAATATTAATTGTTCAATAATCAATTTTCAAAAGTCATCTCTCAGTACGATTACTGTCTTAATTTTATATACAATATCCAATATAGTTATAAGTAGATATAGTTTTAATATCAATTGTTCAATAATTAGTTTTCAAATATCGTCTCAATTAGCTTAATTCTATGTATATACAATATCCAATATCGTCATAAATCAATATGATTTCAATATCAATATCACTCGATCAAAAATTAGTTTTAAAAAATCGTCTCTCAGTACGATTACTGCCCTAATTTTATATAAATTTATTTTTATATTTATCGAATATCTTCATAATTCAATATCGTTTAAATATCAATATCAACTGTTCAATAATCAATTTTCAAATAATATCGTCTCAATACGATTACTGCCCTAGTTCTATATACAATATCCAATATCGCGATAAGTCGATATCGTTTCAATATCAATATCAATTGTTTAATAATCAGTTTTCAAATGTCGTCTCTCACTAAGAGTAGTGCCTCAATTTTATATACAATATCAAATATCGTCGTAAGTCAATATCATTTCAATATCAATTATTCAATAATCAGTTCTCAAATGTCTCAATACTATTACTGCCTTAATTCTATATACAATATCCAATATCGTCATAAGTCAACATCGTTTCAGTATAAATATCAATTGTTCAATATTCAATTTTCAAATGTCGCCTGAAGATGATCACTGCCTTAACTTTGTTCGAGCTTACAAGAACCCGAGATAGCTTTAATGCACCATTTATATACAATTCTATGTATGTGCGTTTCAAGTTACACTGCGCGGAATGCAATATAGATCGAATTTGGAGAGCACTGCGACACCGAACTATTCCAAGTATTTTAAACAAGACTAGTAGCACATATGCGGTTTTGCGCGTGTTTGAAAGTTACTTCATTTCACATAGTTTGAACTGGTTCAATGTATGGTGAAAATTAAATCCAATTTATTGGTTGCAAATGATATAATATTTATTCGGAACTACTGAGAGTATTTTTCATGACACATTTTTGTTAATATTAATAATTATAAACAAGTTCGGCAGGAGAACTGACCGCTTACTTGATGGTAGACGGCTACCATCGCTTGGTAACAAGAGGTACACAAAGCGAATACAACAGGCAGAATTTGATAGGACTTTAATAAATAAGTTGTGGGTTGTGGATATGTCAAGGTGGCTTTGGCAGTCCTTATTTTTTGAAAATAAATTCATACAAGTACGAATATTCTTGTTAAAAAGTTAACAATTATTTATTATGATAGATTTAAAAAAAAAAGATTTTTTATAATTAAAAGTAGAGGCAGGCTAACGGTCTATTAGATGGTAGAGTGTATCTTAAGTTAGGAGTTAAAAAAATATTGCCCAGCTGTCCCTTAAGGGATTCACGGGCACAATTCAACGGGCCTAGAAATTGTGTTTTTTTGTTTTTACCATTAGAACATTACACAAAAAAAATTTTTATCAATACAATTTTTTAATCTGATATCAACTTATTAATAGGTACAGGATTCATATGCGTGCAATAAGCCGTTTTCGAGAGAATTTTCAATAAAGGTCAAATTCTTCTTGTGTTCTAACTTTTTTTGTGGAGTTTCTATTACTTTAACGAAAATTCTAATTAATACAATTGGTTCTTCACATGTTTAAGTATAATATATATTTTTTTCAAATCAATTGTCTTGTCTGTTTCTTGTAACATTTTCATTAAACAATGGATATTTTTAGAATTTAGCGTTTGTCTCCCCCTTAAGTAAAAAGTGTGAGAATAGGATTTTTTATATTATCTGTTTCAATATAAATATTCTAGGATTTTTCTTTTAAGACTTTTTTTGGAGCATTAAATTCGAACTAAAATCAAGCTGAAATATATCAAGCATACATTTTCATAAAATTTCTTTGGACGGTTTACCATTGTAACACTTTACCTAGGCATAATATTAGTTTCGATGAGTGTGAATATTGTTTATTAAATACAAATAACTTGATTAGTTTAGTTAGTTAGCAGTAGATTAAATTAGATTAGTTTAGTAACTAGATTTTATTTCAATTTTAGTACTTTTCGAAGACTTTATAAAGACCTGCTATCTATAGTACAGGAGACCGTGAAGACCGACGTTCACCGATCTGTGGCTCTAGCATGAGTTTACGATACTACACTCGCTAGCGAGAGCGTAAAACATTTATATGGAAAATTGATAATTTGACATTGACAGTTCACTATTTCCCATACAAAAGTTTTACGTTCTCGCTAGCGAGTGTAGAATTGGTGTAGTATCGTAAACTCATGCTAGAGCCACTGATAACCTGATGAATATTTTCTATTAAGTATAATTTATAAACAAATATGCCTATAATGATTTGCCTATCGAAAAGTGTTCATAGTTATTTTTAATTTAATTAATTTTAATCCATTTTCTTTCATCACCTTCAGGATATTAAAATATCTTACCTATGATATCAGATCGGTGAAGGTCGGTCTTCACCGGCTCTTAGACCACCACGAGTGAATTTGTTACCATTAACAATTTCACATAAACCGATAGATACATGTGGATAATAGAGTAGGTAAAAGACGTGTGTTTTGACTATAGCTTGTATCAATGGTGTGTTTTTTTTTAAATTAGGTATACTAGTCTAGGCCATAACGTTTCGATTAGGATTCCTAACGAGAGCAAACAAACCCTTCGAAACTCTTAAATAATATCTGCAGTAAATAAATAAACACAGATTCATTTGCATAAAATAAAAATAATTCAACGATGAGTATATTCTTTTGTTTCAGTAGTGGCAGGGCAAATTTCATATGGCGGCAGTAACCAACCCCATTATAGAAGACTACTGTAATAAAACAGCATATGTGCTGTTGTGTTTCAGGGAATGAGCAGGGAATACCAGAGCCCATTTCCCATCCCTTCCGAATCCCTTACCTTAATTCTATTGCGTTCGGCAGCGCACTTGCAGCAACTGTGACGTTGCTTGTGTTACTTGTGCAGTTCAAGTTCATATCAGCAAGTTCACCTGCGATGATGTACACAATATAGGTACTAGGTTTAAAAATAATTTAGATTTACATAAGACGCCACTCCACAAGATAAGTACGATCCTGAGAAGAAACCCCGAAAGAAACTCAGGATACTATTCTTTTTTGTCATCTTTAAAATATAAAAATTACAACAATTATAATCATACACTTAATACTGAAAGTACATATACAATACTAAACATAGTATGAGCTCCGAATCCAGGCTTTAATTCCAGGCTTCATTGTCGCTTAAATAATCAGTAACCTTATAATAGCCTTTCGAGAGGAGTTTGGTTTTAATGACATCTTTAAATTGATTTATAGATAAGGTTCTGATCATCTCGGGCAATTTATTATTACCGTATACACTGACCCATAAAAGAATTACTTATCTTGTGGAGTGGCGTCTTATGTAAATCTAAATTATTTTTAAACCTAGTACCTATATTGTGTACATCATCGCAGGTGAACTTGCTGATATGAACTTGAACTGCACAAGTAACACAAGCAACGTCACAGTTGCTGCAAGTGCGCTGCCGAACGCAATAGAATTAAGGTAAGGGATTCGGAAGGGATGGGAAATGGGCTCTGGTATTCCCTGCTCATTCCCTGAAACACAACAGCACATATGACAGGCTGACGGTCCACTTGATGGTAGGTAGCTACCGTCGCCTATAACACAAGCAACGCTACAGGTGCTGCAAGTGCGCTGCCGACTACAGTAGGATTAAAGATAAGGGATTAGGAGGGGATAAGGAAATGGGCTCTGGCATCCCTTACTCACTCACCGAAACACAACAGCACGTATATGCTGTTATTTCACGGTGGTCTTCTGTGGTGAAGTGTTGGAGTTTCTGGATCCTGTGTGTGACGGGCCCGTTGCAGTCTTCGCCGCTGGAGGACCAAGGACTTGGTGATTCACGAGGTAAGTGGCAGATTTTCCTTCGTTTCCTCGTCCTTTGTTACATGTACCACGAACGAAAAAATACAGTCCACTTTTATAATTGTTTGGCGTGATCACCACCCATAATTTATCTTTTGACAAAAATCGTCAACAGAACGACGAGATTCGGTTACTTATACGAGAATCTCAAAAAGTCGCTCCTTAAAGCTAGACAAAGATACATTTTAAATTTAATCCTAGACCTAGTTTATCTTTAATGAACAGTTATTTTAACTCATTTATTAATAGTACAGTCAGGTGGACATTATGCTTGTTTGGCTTGTTTTAGTCGTGTCCACAAATTGTCCACGTGTCCAATTATTGTTGCAGATGCGTAACCAAATGTCAAGGTGACACTCTCGCATACCGTATAGTTACGGAGTTATAAAGTGATGCATCTGTCTTCACAAGAAAGGTGCATGGCAATTGTTTGTTAACCTGCTATCGAAAGGTTAATATGTTATCGTAATCTATACTTATATTATAAAGAGGTAAAGTTTGTGTGTTTGTTTGTTTGTTAGGGTTCCGTACGTCCGAATAAAAAAACGGAACCCTTATAGGATCACTCGTGTGTCCGTCTGTCCGTCCGTCACAGTCAATTATCTTCGAATCTACTAGACCGATTATGTTGAAATTTGGTACACATATCAATTTCTGTAACCCAAACGCAGAGGTGTGACGTGAATAGATGAAATCTGTATATGGGAGGTCATTTTTGGGGGGAAGATGGAAAATAAAATTTTTTTTTTTGAAAACTGCATCGTGTGACATCAAATGGAAGGTCTTGTTGTGAAGATCTTAAATATTTTTTTTGTAATTTTAAAATAAATAGTTTCCAAGTTATTCAAGAAAATACATAGTCATTTGGGCAGCCCGCCTGGCGACAGTGACCACCCCCTTACAGAAGACCACCGTGAAATAACAGCGTATACGTGCTGTTGTGTTTCGGTGAGTGAGTAAGGGATGCCAGAGCCCATTTCCTTATCCCCTCCTAATCCCTTATCCTTAATCCTACTGTAGTCGGCAGCGCACTTGCAGCACCTGTAGCGTTGCTTGTGTTATAGGCGACGGTAGCCACCTACCATCAAGTGGACCGTCAGCCTGTCTGTCGACATAACATTAAAAAAAAAATAGATGAAAATTGACCATCCCCCCGTGCCCCCCCCCGTATCTCAGAAACTACTGAACTTAAAATTTTGAAAAAAAAATACAGAAATTAGTTTTCTACTTATACATTATAGGAAAAACTATAAGAAGTCCATACTAAAATAACATGGTAAATCCCTCAATATTGTGCGGATAGGTAACATCGTACGGAACCCTCTTCACGCGAGTTCAACTCGCACTTGTCCCGGTTTTTTTTTATGTAGAATCTAATCTTCGAAACTATTCACGCGATTTGAAAATTCTTTCACCAACACTTAGAATAGAATTTCATGATGGACATAGGCTATATATTATCCCGTAAAACGAAAAGGCTTTTCTGTGGTAATCGAATTTGCAAAGTAAGTGGACGAAAAAGACGGTCGAGCGAAAAGGTCTCTTTCGAACGCTGCTTTAACGGTGAGAGATATAAAATTTATTTCTACGGAAAAGTTGTAGAGCTTGAAAATGCCTATAAAAAAGTCAGCGACAGCGTATGTCTAGCTTTTATATTTAAGCCACAAAAACCACTTTTTTATTAAAAAAAAAGTTAAAAATCATTGGGCGATGTTTATTGTTCATATTATCAACAAAATTATGAATTCTTATCAAAATCAGCAATGTTATCGTCACAGGTAATGAATACTCCACGTAAGGTGCCTAGAAATCCCGTGTATAAAGTGTTTGCATGTCTAACTTGCAGAACAAATATTGGCCGCAATGCTCCCATAGTTAGGATAAAAAATCAATTCAATTCAATCTGTAGACTTGATTAGGTACAGACTAATACAACATCTTTGGACTTGATCCTCAGATTGACATAAACCATGACAGTTTGGCAGTCTTTCGTCGTAGGATACAGAAATGCATACCATCTTTCAGGAATGTTGAATGATCTACTTAATGATTATATATCATTAAGTAATTACTTACTTAATCTACTTAATATTATATACCATTTATGTATTTTAAATTGTGATTGCAGATTCCGTTGTCTGCTTTGAGTCTGTAACTATTTTAATTATAACTTTAGATATTAGTATATTAAGTACTCTTATATTTTATTCTATAAGCCTTTAGGGTCGATAATAAATTTGTAAATGTTGTGTATACCTATAATTGGAACTCACATCAGACTATGACCGAATGTGAATTTTATTATTATATGATTGTTGTGTTTTCTGTTGGTGTACCTATTATAAATAAAATAAAATACTCGTGATCTTCGTTTTTTACTGCGTCTGTTTTGGACGCAGTGCCGGATTTATACTTTTCTTGAGTATAGGCCCCTTCACTTTGTGCCGCCTCTTCCTCGTGGCCTAGGTGGTATATCTAGGCCTTTATTAGGTAATTATTATTATTATTGCATATTTATTATCGCACAAGAATTTGATGGCTTCCGAAAGCGTGCGAAAACCATCTAAAATCCGCCGCCCCTAGGCCGCAGCCGCCCATAGGCCGCGGCCTATACGGCCTATTGACAAATCCAGGGCTGTTTGGACGTATGGTTGAAGAGATAACACGGTATATGTAAACCGCGACCGCGCCGTGAAACTACAGCACAAAGGCAGTACAAAGTCAAGACGCGTACGCTACGTTGCGAGGTAGGTACATAAGAATAAATAAGAACACGTAGAACGGAAACTCCCGCTCAGGACGCGCTCAAGGTCACGATATTAGCCTACACGTTAAACGGGATACTCAGTCGGGCTGTCACGGCCGGCGTCTCCGCACGAATTAACTTACTTAATAGTTTTACGTGAGTCTATATGTTTTTATTTTATACTAGCGATCCGCCCCCGGCTTCGCCCGGGGTGCAATTTTTATATATAAGAACATTCCCCGTTTATCCCTCTTTCCATTAGTGAAAGCCGAATTAAAATCGTTCTACCCGTTCACGTGTGATGCCGTGACCAAGGGAAATGGGGATTCATTTTTATATATAGAAGATTTGTAGGTAAGCAATACTTACTTAAATGGATTCATTTGGTATGTTACTCTCTTACAATAACTTATTATTTATAAGTATATTTAATGTAGGTACGTAACATAATAGTGTAAGTAAGTATTTATAAATCTCATATTTTATAAGACTAGAATAAATGGTATTTCGTAAGCAATATTTAACAGTAAGCAACCCTGGCGACAAACCTGGGTGACAGAGGGGCTTAACGACGTGAAGGGCCCGTTGGATGAGTGGCAAGGATGCTAACGTCTCAGGGGCCCCGGGTTCGATTCCCGGCGGGGTCAAGTTTGGAAATTTTAATGTAATTTTCAAAATTGACTCTGGTCTGGATTTGAAAAGTAGTGGTAGGGCACACTGCGTTTCGCAGTCATTTGGGCAGCCCGCCTGGCGGCAGTGACCACCCCCTTACAGAAAACCACCGTGAAATAACAGCATATACGTGCTGTTGTGTTTCGGTGAGTGAGTAAGGGATGCCAGAGCCCATTTCCTTATCCCCTCCTAATCCCTTATCCTTAATCCTACTGTAGTCGGCAGCGCACTTGCAGCACCTGTAGCGTTGCTTGTGTTATAGGCGACGGTAGCCACCTACCATCAAGTGGACCGTCAGCCTGTCTGTCGATAAAACATAAAAAAAAAGGAGGAAGTAGTTATATAAATGGCGGCGTTTGGGACTCGGACAAAGATTCCGTTCTACTTGTTATTATTTATTCTTATGGTAGGTAATACTTATGGTAGCTGGAGTTTCATATTGTTTTATTGAAAGCGGAGATATCATAATATTTTTATTGCGTAATATAGAATAAGGTTGGATATTCTCAAAGTAATTAATCACAATTATAAATTACAATAGTTTGAGTGTATTTGGATATTAGTGTGAAACTGTGAACGAACATCGTGTCACGGGATTTTTATATCTAAAGTAATGTATATAAATAAAAATAGATCTTCCAAATGTATGTGCGCCCATAACTTTCGAGCGGATAGACCGATTTTAATTCGGTTTTGACTAATGGAAAGAGGGATAAACGGGGAAAGTTATGTATATAAAAATTGCACCACGGGCGAAGCCGGGGGCGGGACGCTAGTATTATATAAAGAGTTAAAAGGAGAATTCCCGTTTTCCATATAAGCCTGGGCTATGACTGTGCAGGACTGGAAATTGGCCTGTAATTAGCCTGTAACTGAAAAAGATTGCAAATTCCTTCACTTTTTATATATGAAGTTAAGGCAAGCACCCTAACCACTCATACAACGGGTTAATTGTTTGGTATTATTTATTCGATAAGAAATGATGGATAAAAAAAAATCTGTCACAAACAGTTTGTACAAAATTTCAGGATGGACCATAGGTTATACATATTCCACGCGGGCGCCAGCTATTTTAAAATAGAGATCCCACGCTTTGCTAAGGTATCAGCCGTAAATATATGTCTGGCGTTATATTCTTTTACATGTAAGAACGCACGGTAGAAATAACCAACACCTTCTGCTTTTTACCATGGTGTATTTGTCTATTCACTTACATTATCATAACAATTACACTTTATTACACTTTCGACTTATTAACTGCAAAATACAACCGTTCGATACCGCTGACAGACCGAGAATGCCCATGGCGCCATATCACTTCCCTGGCGTTAACTCTCGTTCCACGTGAACCTCTCGCGGACATGACGTCACCAGAATGGTCAATGTAGTTACTTTTAAATTACTTTTTATTCCAAAAACAATAAAACCTTACATACATATTGTATATTTTCTTAGGCGTTATATCTTATTTTTAAGATTTAAGATATTTAAGGACGAAGTCGCGGACACTAGCTATTATTTGCCCCTGACTTCTCCCGCGTCCCTTTATCTTAAGTTTTAAAACATTCAATCTTTATTTCTCATATATTTGTGTAAGGCGTTATATTTTTATTTTTAGAAGATCCTTCGGTATCAGTGCTTATTTTTGGATGAAAATCTGCTTTCCTGTATCCCTGACAATGTGTATGCAAAATTTAACGACGATCGGTTGAGTAATTAAGGCGGAAAAGCTTTACAAACAAACAATAGCTTTTTTCATGTATACATTAGTGAGGAAGATAAAAGGTAAGATTTAAAGGTAAGTTCTTTTGGTGACATTTAATGTATATAAATATATAAATGGTTATTACATATTCATTCTGCATTTCAATATATCACATGAAAGCTGCCACACCGTTGACCGGACGCGGAAGTGTCATGGCGGAAACATCGAACTTCCGGTTGGATTTACGAAGACTTCCTTAATCGCCTCTGTATTGATCAATCGTGTTGCGTTCTGTCATACATTTTAATTAATACGCGTTTACAGGTAAAATGAACTGGGCAGTCCGTTTGGCAAAGACTCCAATCCAGCTCCAAGTACTGCGAAACGCAATGTGCCCTTTTTTTTACGTTGGGAAATCCATCATTGCCGCTACTTAAATACTATATGATACTATACTTACTTACTATATGATGCGAATTATATAGTATGAGTAATACAATGAGTTTCGCAGTCATTTGGGCAGCCCGTCTGGCGGCAGTAACCACCCCCTTACAGAAGACCACCGTGAAATAACTGTACTTGTGCTGTTGTGTTTCGGTGAGTGAGTAAGGGATGCCAGAGCCCATTTCCCTATCCACTCCTAATCCCTTATCCTTAATCCTACTGTAGTCGGTAGCGCACTTGCAGCAGCTTTGGCGTTGCTAGTGTTATAGGCGACGGTAGCCACCTACGATCAAGTGGACCGTCAGCCTGTCTGCCGATCTTAAAATAATAAAATCTTAAAATAAAAGTAAGAGATCATTGTAATAATGATTGTTGATACTTTCCCGTTGCCATGTTAACATATTTACTTTTTCATTTTTTTTTTTTTTTTTTAACTGTTTGCTACAATAAAACATGTACGTATTATGTTAATATTGTGAAATAAAATAAATTTATTATTTATTATTTATTATTAAAATGAGTAATAAATTATGAGTAATACAAACATCTACTCCTCTAAAATTGCTCAGTGTCTTAAAAGTTTTCTACTAGCCAGTGATGACATAATAACGCTGAAACGTGCTCTCTAAGGCCTCGTAAGAAGGCTCAACGTCGCTCAACGAGCTATAGAGAGGGCTATGCTCGGAGTTACACTGCGAGATCGAATACCGATATAACCCGGAGGATTAATAACTTGAAGTGGCAGTGGGCAGGACACATATAGTACGAAAAGCCAATGGCCGCTGGGGCCGGAAGGTTCTCGAGTGAAAGCTACAGACCGACAAGCGCAACGTAGGACGTCCACCTACAAGGTGGAGAGATGACCTGAAAAGGGGCCGGGGGTCGACGGTAGATCTAGGCTTCTTCTGATAGGTCCGTTAGGAGCATTATTGGGGAGGCCTTTGCCCAGCAGTGGTCCTCCTACGGCTGAGATTATGAACAGATATAGAATAAATAAAACATATGAGTACATATAGATAATGATTTGGAATAATAAATAGGAAAATGTTGTAGCGAGCCGGCACGTTACCATAGAGCATAGGTTCCCAACCATTTATGAACTACTGCCCTCTTTACAAGAAAAAAAATTCCAACGCCCCCTTTTACAAAGGTAATAATTAGTTATACCATATTTTATATGTCTGTCTATCTATAATAATCACAAATTAATTTTTTTCTTATATTAAGGTCGGCAGACAGGCTGACGGTCCACTTGATGGTAGGTGGCTACCGTCGCCTATAACACAAGCAACGCTTAAACTGCTGCAAATGCGCTTGCCGACTGTAGTAGGATTAAGGATAAGGGATTAGGAGTGGATAGGGAAATGGGCTCTGGCATCCCTTACTCACTCACCGAAACATAACAGCACACGTGCTGTTATTTCACGGTGGTCTTTTCTAAGGAGGTTGCCGCCAGACGGGCTGCCCAAATGACTGCGATACGCACTGTGCCGTGCCACTACTTTTCAAATCCAGACCAGACCCAAATTTGAAAAGTTGAATTTTCAAAGTTGACCTTGCCGGGAATCGAACCCGGGAACCCTAGAACAGAGCGTTAAGGCAAGCACCCTAACCACTCATCCAACTGGCTCGTCAAACTCTCTCTGGAAACCATTTCTGAATTTTACTTTTAATTCTTCATAAAGTTGTGAGTTCTACAAGTTCTTCTTCTAAATTTGGTAATTCTGCTGTATCTGCATTTGCGAAAGGGTCTAAAACCCAGCTTGGTATATTCATATTTAATTATTTAAAACATCCTGGAATCGCTCTGTAAAATCTGCATGAGGAGCGTCAGGAAAAGTCAGTCAATCTTCCTGTTTAACTGATAATACTGATAATGTCGGAAAGTGGCTGTATTCACCTCTTCCTAGATTTCGTTAAAATAATAAAATGTTTTTTCATAAAAATAGAGGTATTTTCAAAGTATTCTATTATATTAAATTTCTAATTAGGTAAGAATGCCAATTAGAAATTTCTTGAGAATGCCGAATGCCTTGAGCGCCCACTAGGGGGCGGTACCGCCCCCGTTGGGAACCTATGCCTTAGATTAGAGCAACAGTGTTCGCGTAAAAAGACGTCAGGAAATTTTGGAATAAAAATAAAACTAATTTTCAAATTTTTTATTACAAAATATATACATAAAAATGTTGTTAGTTTTTAACTACACGTAGAAGATTATTTTTAAAATTACTTCAATAACAATCGTTTTCATAAGTTCAATTAGACATTCAGAAAACATTTTATAATTATAATTTTATATTATAATACTGCTCAAGCGAGCAGTAAACAAATTCCTGCAAGGTCGGCAGCGCACATGTACCCCCCCTGGTGTTGCTTGTGTCCTTAGGCGACGGTAGCCACCTACCATCAAGTGGTCCGTCAGCCTGTCTGTCACCTTTAATAATATAAAAAAAAAAAAAAAAAAAAATTATAACTGACCGAACCTTAAAATTGCATGCAAAAAATTTCACCATACACTACAAACTTTAAAATTAGTCAAAATGACTCAGAAAATATTGTTTAGGTATAAATTTGGATCTCACTATGCACAGAATTGACATATTTAAAATAAGTACTTACATAAATAAAATATGTAATTTCTCATAATCTCACACCATAAGTCGAGTTTTAAATATAAACAATGAATTCGTTTCTAGTCTTACTTTTATATCTTTGACAATAAACTCGTACAGATCAATCCAAATGGGTCAATGAGGCCAAATCTGAAACCATAAGACATATAAAAAATTGTTCTTAGTTTTTGAACTAAGGAAAACTGCATTTAAACTTTTTTTTAAATTACGTAACCAGGAATCGAAACCGGTCAAACCTGGATCTCTGTAAAAAAATCAAAACTATTGTTCATTCATTAAATTTTAATACAGATAGGTACAATTATTCGATAACAATCAATCAATCAATCAATTTATTTGTAACTAAGCATAGCTTGAATTATCGTAGTTGCTAGTGTGGGTAATCTATATACATATAATAAAATCGTAAACGAGCCGTCTGTACATTAACCCTTTGTATGCCGGATCGTGGATCCACGTTATTAATAAATCATGGTAGAACCCCCATGACTCCTTCTGGGAGAACAATTAGGTCAGTCAGAGTCAGTAGTTAAATCAGTAAAAAACGGTTGAAATTTGAACAACCTGTAACATGGCAAATGACACTTGAAATGATAAATTTAAGCGCTGGTAGACAAGGGTAATTCGGCTTCCGGCAAACAAGTGGTTAAATACTTTTTAAAAAAAAAATTTTTTTTTCTACACGTTGTACTTATGTTAACAAGGTAAAAAATTTTTTTTAGTATTTTTGTCTTTTTGTCTGCAAGCTAATCTCAGAAACAGCTTAACAGATTTGAATGCGGTTTTCACTGATGTATTGTAGCAAGCTTCCCGTAACATTTAGGGTTTGTTTTATTCCAATCGGTTTACAAACAAAAAAGGTACACGCTATACCGAATACCACGGATTGATGGATTGGATTGATCATGTATAAATACATTAATTTATAATTTATATAATTCCTTGTTTGTACACCAATTGGAATGAAACAAACACTAAATGTTACGGGAAGCTTGCTACAATACATCAGTGAAAACTGCATTCAAATCGATTAAGCCTTGAAGAAGATTAACGTGCACAAACGCACAAACAGACAAAAATACTAAAAACAATTTTTTTGACCTCGGTAATAAAAGTACGTGTATAAATTGTTTTTGAAAAAATATTTAATGGACAGACACAGATCTGTATATATATTACACTAGCAACCCGTCCCTGCTTCCCACGGGTGGACATTTATTTTTTAAACATTTTTGAGTTCATTCGTGGAAAACGGCTATTTTGATGGACGGGGGGGGGGGGGGGAAGGAGTGGACATGGGGGAGCCTTATGTTACTCGCTGATAATGTAACTTTCTATAGGTGAAAGAATTTTTATAATCGGTCCAGTAGTCTTTAAGTTTATTTATTACAAACATACATTTGTATGAAGGGGTTAAAGGGGGGGGAATGGGATAGGGTGAGTAGCCTTGGGCGACCCCCACATACTGTAGCGTAAGCGGATTACTCCTCGTAAAAAAAGGGTGAGTAGCCTATGTTATTCGCTGATAGTGTAGCTTTCTATAGGTGAAAGAATTTTTAAAGTCGGTCCAGCAGTTTTTGAGTTTATTCATTACAAACATACATACATACAAAAAATTTCTCTTTATTATATTAGGATAGACTAGCATAGATTAGTAAAACGCGGACCAAAACCGTTGATATCGTAAATTAGTTTTTCAATATTCAAAAATCTTCTTGTCCTTCTCCTTCAACTCCCTCAACAGCTGCATCACCTTGATTCTAAATTTGAATTTCAAATCGTTCGACAACGTCTTGACGGTTGGCGTTATCGATTTAAAGAACGCCCTGTCCTCGTCTTCCTCCCTTTGAATTAGCCTCGCCAACACCGAGATCACATTTTCCTCCTGTTCGTGCTCTTGATGTTCCTGAACGAATTCCAATTTTGGTCTTTTCGCCGGACTCTCACTTTCGTCTATGTTAATGTACGTCTCGTCCAACCAATGTTCCATAACTTCCTTCTCGTCATCAGACGTTTTGCCCTCGACACTTTGACTGCTTGAAGGGTACGCCAATTGATGTAGAAACGTTAGGGAGTCCGCGTAGAGATAACGCTTTTGCCTTTTGCTCTTGGCCCCCCTAGTAACCGGTTTCAGGCTTTTCACGTAAGAATCGCGCACGTTATACCATTTCTTCATTATTTGAGCACCTGAGGAAATAGGAGACACATTTATTGATCAAAATCTGACTCTTATAGTACTTTAAAAATAGTTTCAGTCAGGGGTCCAATTAAGTATTGTCTAATTTGTATATGACCCTGTTATAGAAGTTGTCTCGGAAAGTTTTTTTTTAATGTTAAGGTCGGCAGACAGGCCTACGACGGTCCACTTGATGGTAGGTGGCTATAACACAAGCAACGCTGCAAGTGCGCTGCCGACTAAAGTAGGATTAAGGATAAGGGATTGGGAGTGGATAGGGAAATGGGCTCTGGCATCCCTTACTCACTCAACAGCACACGTGCTGTTATTTTACGGTGGTCTTCTGTAAGGGGGTGGTTACTGCCGCCACCCAGATAACATTTAAAACTGTATAAACGCTGTATTATGAAAAATTTGAAGACTTTAGGCTGTTTAACTTTGCTGTATTTGGACTGTATAGCCGGATATTCAGTCGTTGTAACCCCAAAATAGGCCCCAAATTATACAGCCCTAAGTGTAGATCTAGCTATCTTACAGCTGTGTAATAGCTGTACAACCCGAAGCAATAGCTGATTTAGAGCGTAATTAGTTACCATTATACAGACACTGTTCTCCAATTTTGCGCGTTTTACTCTTATATACAGTCTCAGGTTTCTAAACGTCTGAATATAAGAATTCTTATTAATTTATTAATAAAACTGTACGTGTTCGTGGATGAATTTATCAAACACCAACATTTTATATATCAAACACGCGGCGGCCATTATAATTTGTGAAGTGAACTTATTTTGCTAATGGTAAGTACCCATTATTTGTTCCTTGGTTGTTATTTTGCTTGCGGCTGTTACTTCTTCGTGAATATGTATACTAATAGTAGGCCAAAAACTCATGCGCTCTCGAAATAATAGATATTATAGAAAATGACTGTGTAAAAAAACGGTTTAACCCAACTTGAAACTAGCATTATGAGGTCCTAGTACTTTTCTATTGAAAATAAATTAATTGTGTATTGTAATTCAGTTAAAATTCTCTCTAAATTTCAAAGAAATTTTGAAAAAATTATTATATTTTAAAGTACATATTATGAAACCATGTTTAGAGGTTAGGTTTAATGGCGTTCTCAATTTAAACAGCTTTTACTCTTTTTGTACTCTATAATAAAGCTTTTTGCGTAACTTAGTCGTAATTTAAGTATATTATAACAGCTTAACGAGTAATATTAGCTGTATATTAGAAATTATTTGCTATAGTAGCTGCTTAAAAGGATAAATTAAGTAAATATTACAGCAAATTAGGGTTCAATTAAAACAAAGAAGAAACCCATTGTACACGCGTAATTATTTTATTACATATAGGTAACATATTGAACATAACTGGATAGGTAGGCAAGGTCTATACTGAATGTTTATTTAACTACTTACATGCTAGTTTAACAAAATAAAATTGAATAAATTGCAACTATGTTAATGCATAAGGTATGATTATGTTTATCTGACCCTATACGCATATCACATTTTTTGTCATCATCGCAAATTTGGCAAAATCGATCTACGCGTTGGATCTGTTGTTAGATCGATTAGTCAGTCAAGGTAGAGCCTTTTATCGACAACGTTGCATTAGATACGTAAACTATAACGTCGTAATAGGGTAAGACCCGTTTAAATAGGTACCGTAGTTGAAAATGATAATGTATTAGCATTTGTGTACAGTTTTACGCATTGTAATAGCACAATAGTATAAGTATACTATGAAGACAGCACAATACCCAAGTGGGTCTTTGCTTACTAAATATACCTACATATTTCAAAATCTTCCTTTTTTAGGATCAACATGGCATTCAAGATTGTTGAGACATTCGAAAAAGGGAAAGCTAATTAATTCATCGTGCCAAGTCGTTGGGCAAAAAGAAGTCATGAAGATTCCGAAAAAGATATAACGACAGATCCCAAGGTAACCGACAAAGAAATTGAAATACCAACAAGGAGAATGAAAATACGGAAAATACTATTGATCAAGGTGAAAAGGAACAACATAAAATCTACAAAGAAATACCCGTTTGGGTCTAAAGATTTAGTACAGGTGAAAAAAACTTTAATTTGAATTAAGTACAAATGTGATTGTGCCATTATAGTTTTAAGAGCTTTAAAATTATTGTACCCTAATGCGAAAAAAATAAAACGTTGAAATTTTAATACAAGACTTTTTTTACACAGTATGTAAGAGGTATAAAATACAATTCCTTGCTATGTTCAATACAAACTACCATAATAAGTACCGACCAAAACTCGTTTTTGGAACTTTTGAAAATCGGCAGGCCATCAAAATTTATAATCAAACTCACAATGTTCGGAACATCCGCCATATTATCAAAAAGGTTAAAGAGTCTATTATGCCAATATTCACCATCACTGTCATTAATAGATTTAATGTTAATGTTCGTCGCTGTATGGAGAATTGTTCATCTTGCAGTAATAAATCTGGAAATCTATCATTTATAATTTCAATTAAATTCTTTAACGCAGCTTGAGAAATATTCGTCTATGGCCCATTTTTTATCTTACTGCGAAATAATAAATTACGATCTGCTTCGTCTTCATCTGATTCAGGAATTTCTTGACAATCTTTGGAAATAGACTCACTATTTTGGTCACCGTCCATATTACATAATTGTGATTGTACGGAACCTTCTTTGCTTGTTACCAATCCAACATGCCTATCTTCAGCAGTAATGGCTATATTATCATGGTCCAATAATTTTGGTTGTACGGAACCTTTATTCTGACATAGTGACAATACTACATTTTGATTTGGCTCCCTTGTATAATTATTCCGTTAGAAGTTCTACTGTTTCACATTGTGAATACGCTTTGCTTCCATGGTTTGATGTCAAATAACCCAAAACAAAATTACAATGAACATAACAATCCCTATTAACTGTGTACAATATTAAACAACGTCAGTAAAATAATCGATAAGCTGAATAACTCTCTATATAAACACTATTAAGATTATAATTATCTCCTGTAACACCGGGGGCTGTACTATGGGAAAAATTTACTCTAATCGCGTCAGCTTTAGAATATGGTAACACTAAAACTCTTATGCAGCAGACAGCAATAGATTACACTCTTGTAAAGGGATTTGCTTTCTAAGGGTTTCCTAGATAACCACTGAACAGCTATTATTAAGCCTAATATAATGTCTTTACAATAGAGTAATTCTACACCAATATTCAGATGATAGCAATATTCAATGCTCTTGTACAGAATAAGGCAACACAAAAGTAGAATTCAAGAGCAGTATTCAGCCTATATGCTGCTTTGGTCTTTTAAACTTGCTTATAGCGGTTTTATACACTACACGCTGTATTTTAGTGTTTTCAGTGCTATTTAAAAGCCAAAAGTAATAATTTCGATTATATACAGCCGTATACCAGCATTGCTGCATAAAGTTATACAATTTATGCTCTAGTACAGCCTTAAAAATATTTTTATGCTTTTGTTCATCGTATATACAGCTTCTAGCTGTTAATGTACTGGGAAAAAGATATTTTTTCAGCCTAAATGTTTATTGGGCAGACGGGCTGCCCAAATGATTGCGAAACGCACTGTGCCCTGCCACTACTTTCCAAATCCAGACCAGAGCCAAATTTGAAAAGTTGATTTTTCCCAGACCCAGCCGGGAATCGAACCCGGGAACCCTAGAACAGAGCGTTAAGGCAAGCACCCTAACCACTCATCCAACGGCCTGTTTTTAAATCATAATGTGAATAACAATTAGGTACATTCACTATGTTAACAAGAATTACCATCCCTAAAAACTATAAAACTTACAGAATTGATCCCGAGCAGGGGCGTCTCTCTCCTCAAACCCTGGATCCAAGTCATTACACACATCCCACCAAGCCTGCTCTCTGACAGCTTTGTCCCTGTAGTCAGAACTGTGTCGATTCCACAGGCACGGCTTGGACTGAACCAACCCTATCAGAACTCTCATGTCGGTGTCGACTCTTGGGTCGGTCATGGTGATGACCTAAAAAGTAAAAAATAGATTTTAATGAAAATTTTCTTGCAAGGTCGTCAAACAGGCTGAAGATCCATTTGGTGGTAGGTGGCTACCGTCGCCTATAAAACAAGCAACGCCAGTGCAGCAAGTGCAAAAGAGGGTGGTTACCACCTCCAGACGGGCTGCCGCATTTTTGAATGCGAAACACACTAACACCGCTGACCAGACCCAATTTTGAAAAATTCATTTCCAAATTCTCGAGAATCGAACCCGAGACCACTGAGTCAAAGCGTGAAGACACCTTAACTTCTCGACCAATGAATGGGCTCGCCAAACAACTAACCTAATAAAGATTTAAAAAAAAATTACAAGGCATAAAAAATGTTCCAAACATTTGAATAAATATTTGAAAAAAATTTGTGCGAAATTAGATTAGATTATAATTAAATTAAATATTTAATTAAAATAATAGATTTAAAAATATGGGCGTGTACAGAGTGCGCATGTCACAAGTGAAACTTCTTTGGCGACCTAGTTAGTATTAGTAGAATCATAGAAGTAGTATTTTATCTATGGTAGAATGTATGTATGTTAGAAAAGAAATAAACTCAAAAACTACTGGACCGATTTTAAAAATTTCACCTATAGAAAGCTACATTATCAGCGAGTAACATAGCTACTCACCCTACCCTTATCTCCCCCTTTACCCCTCCCCCCCCCCCCCCCCCCCAAATAAAATTAAGTATTACCGTTTTGACAGTGGTGTCAATCTTCATACGTTTTCTATAATATGGTTTATTTGTACAATGGAAGCGAAAATGAATTTTATGCAATGGAGATAAAGAAATGTCAAAAACGCAATCATAGAATGAACGTATCACTGTTTCTTTTTGCCTTAACATTTGAAAAGCATTTGAAGGTCGCAGCCTAAAATGGCGGAAGAGTCATCTTTTACGGATTACTTTTACTATTAATAATAATATATTTTGAACTGTCATACTTATAGCAAGTAGGTGTATTTATACAATAAAGTATTAGCGGCCCGTCCCGGCTTCGCAGGGGTGGATATTTATTTTTTAAACATTTTTGAGTTTATAAAACGGCAATTTTGTAGGGAGGGAGGGTAAAGAGCGGAGATGGGGGCAGGGCGAGTAGCCTATGTTACTCGCTGATAATATAGCTTTCTATAGATGAAAGAATTTTTAAAATCGATCCAGTAGTTTTTGAGTTTATTCATTACAAACATACATTTGTGTGGAGGGGTAGAGGGGGTGAGATGGGGGAGGGTGAGTAGCCTATGTTACTCGCTGATAATGTAGCTTTCTATAGATGAAAGAATTTTTAAAATCGATCCAGTAGTTTTTGAGTTTATTCATTACAAACATACATTTGTGTGGAGGGGTAGAGGGGGTGAGATGGGGGAGGGTGAGTAGCCTATGTTACTCGCTGATAATGTAGCTTTCTATAGATGAAAGAATTTTTAAAATCGATCCAGTAGTTTTTGAGTTTATTCATTACAAACATACATTTGTGTGGAGGGGTAGAGGGGGTGAGATGGGGGGGAGTAGCCTATGTTACTCGCTGATAATGTAGCTTTCTATAGATGAAAGAATTTTTAAAATCGATCCAGTAGTTTTTGAGTTTATTCATTACAAACATACATTTGTGTGGAGGGGTAGAGGGGGTGAGATGGGGGGGAGTAGCCTATGTTACTCGCTGATAATGTAGCTTTCTATAGATGAAAGAATTTTTAAAATCGTTCCAGTAGTTTTTGAGTTTATTCATTATAAACATACAAAAATACATACATACAAATCTTTTCTCTTTATAATATCAAGTAGGTATATGCTCTTATTTTAGCTATAACTGAACTTCCCCCCACAAGGCTACATACCAATTATCTATTATAAAATTAATTAGGCACACATTACAATAAATTTTGAAGTATATTGAAGAAAAAAATCTCATTATAAAAACAGAAATTCTTAATTTGCAAATTTAATAACTTTTAAAAACTCTTTTTGCTAAGATTTCAATGTGTGTTTTTGACGTCTGACAAGATGTCATTTTGACATAAAATTGTCAATGAAACAATTCATTATAATTAATTAGAACGTCTCAAAACACTGAACTATCGCAGTATGAAACAAACAATATTATTTATGAATTGAATATTAAATAAACTAATTGAAATTATAAAAAGTATAAAATATACCTTGAATGGTTCCAGTGAGGTCACCAACGCACACACAGAACTACGGTTTGAATTTAAAATGGCCGGCGTCTATACGACGCCGTCCGTTTGCATTTGTTTGGAAGTTCCCAGCGAAAACCACTTCACAGCGTTCGAGTTAAGTACAAAAACGAACAAACAATAATATTTAGCACGTGTGCTTTTTTAAATCTTTGTAGAATGTTGTTAGATTTAGCGTGAAACGGCCGTACGGTCTCTCCGACAACTCGAACGGTACTGAATGCCGTTTAGCCGAGGCCGGACATGCCCATCCGGTAGCGACACGGCAACGTCGCATTTACAAGGTCCCGGCATCCCTGTTATTATTGTTATAAAACGCGAACTTTTTATTCGTCTAAATGTGTATCTTGTTTTAAATTTTAAAAAATACAGTACAAGTATTATTTACAAGTATAAATGCAAATTTAGTCTAAATACAACGGTGAAAAAAATAACAGTAAGTACATTTGATAGACAGTTTAACATTTTCTTGACTTTCTTTTTGTTATTTCTGATTTATTTGTTTCTTTCTTGTAGTAGATTTATTTGTTTCTTGTAGTTGGTGGCGCAGTAGGAAAGACGCGGCCTATCATGTTGAGAGATCCGAGTTCGATCCCCGGTAATGCCATATACTTACCACCATATACCATATACCGTATCACCAAATTGTTGACTGCTCTCAACCGTCCACCAACCCGCACTGGGCCTGCGTGGTGGAGAGGGTAGGCCTGTGCCCCTGCATGGGGACATATAATAGGCTGATAATGATAATACTTTTTCGTTAATATAGTTATATTGATGGATTTATGTTCATTGCGCAGACTGTTGCGCAGTGATTGTTTTGATTTAGGTGTCTCATCAAATATTTGGACGACGTGGTCGTAATTCCGGCAATTGTTTCAGGATTCAATTATTCTTATTATTACACATATTAATATAATATAATATAATATAATATAATATAATATAATATAATATAATATAATATAATATAATATAATATAATATAATATAATATAATATAATATAATATAATATAATATAATATAATATAATATAATATAATATAATATAATATAATATAATATAATATAATATAATATAATATAATATAATATAATATAATTATATAATTGAATCGGTCATTTCAAAAACCTCTTAAGTCACATTTTTCTCCAACATGCTTTTTTGCTGAAAATGGTTTCTTAAAGAGAGATGCGTATCAAGATAGCATTCTTTAAGAGCATATGCCATTTTATAACAACATTTTTAGATGGCCAACTGCAAATGTTGAAGATAATCCAGATGAGAATCATGGAGAATATGACTATGTACCCATAAAGATATTGAAACATGACATTATTTTTAAGTGTAATTCTCAATTATAAGCAATAAAAAATATGATTACTATTATTGTTTTGGTTAAATTATATACCACTAACCCTAGTCAAGAACAGTTTTTCAGGTTTTTTTTTCATTATTTCTATTAATAATCTGTAAAAGTTATTCGCTATTTTAATTTTTTACCACTCAAATACTAAATTGAACATAAAAAAGTCCTTTAAAACTCATTTGTTTGTGTATGAAACAGTTTTTATTGATTTCTGAAAAATTCTAATTAAGTGACTTATGAGGTTTTTGAAATGACCGATTCAATTATATTATTAAAGTTTATTGTTAATATAATATAAATAACAGTAAACTTTATAAAGAACTTAAAACTAGTTTACCGCAGGTATCAGGGCATGGCCCAAGACCTAACCCGGTGGTTAGGGCTGCAGGGTGAAGAACCACCTGAGAAAACGTGCCGTGTCCATGTGTGTATCTGTTTTGCCTTCGAGCCATGTAGCGAGTGCCTCTTGACTCATTCATTAGGTACTAATTATTATAGCAATATCACATAATGAATAATTTGCATACGATTTTTTTTATGTTATTTAATATATATGTAACCAGGTTTAATTTAAATTTAAAATTCACCCAATATAAAAAATTCTTTCACCATTAATTAGAGTATAATTTCAGATGGACATAGGCTATAAGTTAAACCCTAAAATTTAAAGAATTTTTCGTGGTAATCGAATTTGATAAGTAAATTGACGAGAAAACGGTCGAATGAAAAAGTTTCTTTCGAACGTTGTTTTAACGGTGGGAGATGATAACAAAAAAGTCAGCGACAACATTATTATTATGTCTAACTTTTATAATTATTTTAGCAACAAAAATACTTTTTGTATTAAAAAAAAACAATTAAAATTATAGGTGATGTTTATTGGTTTTATTGTCTCAAGTATTTAATACACGTGATTTTTTCTTTTTACGACCTCTATAAACAAATCTTAACAGTGGCTCTAGCATGAGTTTACGATACTACACTCGCTAGCGAGAGCGTAAAACATTTATATGGAAAATTGATAATTTGACATTGACAGTTCACGATTTTCCATACAAAAATTTTACGTTCTCGCTAGCGAGTGTAGAATTGGTGTAGTATCGTAAACTCATACTAGAGCCTCACAGGAGACCACCGTCAACAGAAGTATTCTCACTTTCTTCCATATGTAGTTCCTGGCTCCTCTGTTACGCCTCTTGTACTTGTCAGAAAAATTATACAAAAAAATCTGCACTGTCTGCGTGTTTATAATATGTTAATCTATGTCCAGGGCATGTTAAAACGGAAATTCCGGTGCAGACAGAGGCTAGTTTTAGAGATGCTCTTAGTTCGTACACCGAGAGGGGATGTTGTGGGTGAGAAACAACCCCAACAGTTAACTACTCCAGGACAATAGGTACTTGTAACCTGTATGCATTTCCGGTTGCTTTGTCTAAAATACGTCGCCGTATATCTAAATAAAAGAAGAAAATTTGTACCAAAAATTTGTAGCTCTTTTCATTACCTACATATCAAATTCCATTGGGTACATTAAAAGAAGTACCTAAGCGGAGAGACATACAGAAGCTTACAGCTACTTTAATTTCTAATGGTATGGTAGGATTAAACGACTCAGAACACAGTATTCTGAGTAATTTTTTTCTAGGGTTTTGGAAAAATAGCCAAAATGATGACTGTAGTGAAGCGGTTATTTACTCTCTTCCTCATGCGGGCAACACTGACTCGTACGCACCACGTCAGTAGACACCGAGTGATGGGCGAGAGGGACGTGTCTGTAACCCGCCCGTTGTATGCGTGTCCAGCTTGTGATTCCTCCCACGACTAGGGGCTGCTACAATGACAATCCCGAGATGAGAGCCCGAAAAAGACTAAGGATAAAATTCTTTATAATAATAATAATAAAAATCTTTATTGACGTAAGCAAGGTACATAGCAATATTTTACACAAAAAAAGAGAAACAGTAAACATAAAATATGTAAAAGCAATGAGGGTAATTTGAAATATAAATATAATAACAAAGTGCAACCACTAAAACTAATAACTTCATACAATCTTTATGTTACCTAAATTAATAATTACAAAAAATGTATTTATTGCGCACATTAAAAATATATTGTGGGTATCTAAACTAGGCCTAGCCTGTATTTTAGTACCACACTATCCCAATAGGATAAATCTATGATGGGGTGCATAATAATTGTATTATAATATATTTTTATAGAATTATATATAATCAGCTTATCTGAAAATTTCTGTAATATGCATTTTTATTACTATGCATGTACACTGTACACTGCATGCATACACCGTATCTTGGTTTATTTTTGCAATGCAAATAAGTTTTCAACATCCTCGTAACATAGTGTCTTTAGCCAATTTGTTAATTTAGTTTTACATTCGTGTGAATTGAGTGAGTATAAATTAATTATTTTATTTATTTTGTTATACAAAAAAGGACTCAAGAAATATTGAAATTTGTGCATAAAAATGATCTACAGGAGACGTTTGCACAAGCTTTGTCTTTTCTACGAGTTTGATGTTGACTTCTATCATAATTAAGTTTTTTGTGTTGGGCCACAATAGTATTAAGTATAAACAGTTTTCTTACTGACAGCACGTCACATAGGGTGTATAGTTGAGTTGTAGGGAAATTGTAGGGCTTGAAGGTCATAATCTTAAGCAAAGCACGCTGGGCTCTTTCTACTCTAATCATATGTGTTTTCTTAGCTCCTCCCCAAGCTCTAATACAGTAAGATATAATAGATTGTGCTAAGGCGTTATAAACTATTTTAAGGAGCGACGTCTCCGCAACATGGCGTAAATTTTTAAAAATAAAGATTAGTTTCCGACATCTTTCGGCCATCATTTGAATATGCGGCATCCATGTGAGGGTATGATCTAAAAGTACACCAAGGTACTTCAATGAATCGACACGCTCTAGTGAGACACAATGGCATAATGTGTTAGGTGCCATGATATCACTATTACAAGTGTGTGCTGAAATTTTGAAATCATTGTCAGGGATATTTCTGTTGGTTATACCAAAAGTAATGTACTTGGTTTTCGAGGTATTCAAAGTCAATTTATCAAATTTTAAATTCATATGCAAATAATTTTACACAAATCATAGTATTAATACTAAATATAGTATGAGCTCGGAATCGTTTAAATGGAGGCTTCATTATCGCTTCAATAATTTTTAATACACAAACCTTCTCCGCTTATCGCTCTTTCCATTAGTGAAAACCATATCAAAATACGTTCGCTAATTTAGAAGTTGTCCGAGAAACAGACAGGGGCGAACAGTGATTTTATTTTATCATATACTAGCTGATTCACGCGACTTCGCGTAATTTTATAAAAAATAAAGGGGAGGAGATGGGGGGAGGGTGAGTAGCCTATGTTAGTCGCTGATAATGTAGCTTTCTACAGGTGAAAGAATTTTTAAAATCGGTCCAGTAGTCTTTGAGTTTATTCATTACAAACATACATACTTACATACAAACCTTTTTATACTTATTACTAATATAGATATAGATATATAGATATACATATTTAGAGCAAATATAAGCTGTATAAATATATATATATACATATTTATATAAAAAAAATTGGTAAGCCAATTACAAATAGCTAATCGATAAAGGGACACAATTGTAATAAATACCAAATACATAAAGTATACGCTCCAATTTACACACCTCTTTATCCCTAGCTATGAGGCAGCACACCTGCATGCTCCCTGGTGTTACTTGATCCTCAGGCGATGTTTACCACCTACCACCAAGTGGACCGTCAGCTTGCCTGCCACTCTTTATGCCAGTACAAATGTAGTACAAGGATCCACAGTCAATAACTTTTAACAAGCAGGTATTTAAAAAAAAGTGTAATCCAAGTAAGTGTTAAAAGTATTACCATTAACAAGATTAATTTATGTGATCAATCCAACCTTTAATGCTCTAGTTAGAAATACTTAGGATTTTTTAAATTTGATTATACAGGGAGATAAATTTTTGTATGTTAAGGTCGGCAGACAATCTGACGGTCCACTTTGATGGTAGGTGGCTACCGTCGCTTATAACACAAGCAACACCACAGGTTTTGCAAGCGCGCTGCTGACTACAGTAGGATCTAGGATAAGGGATTGGTAAAGATTAGGGAAACTGGCTCTGGCATCCCTTACTCACTCACCGAAACACAACACAGCACACGTGCTGTTATTTCACGGTGGTCTTCCTTCTGTAAGTTGGTGGTTTCTGCCGCCAGTAACGCAGTGTGCTCTGCCACTACTTTCCAGATGACGGGCCGAGAGTTTTTAGTTGCCGATGACGTCACGTGGACAAGGTTCCTGTGCAATATTATAAATACATAGTAAGCTTAGCACTTTACGCTCAAAGCGAGTATTTCACGACGCAAAGAGCAACAAAATAACTGAAGAATTTGAAGTATGTAAGTACCTTGATGGAGGTTCACTAGTTATTTTATTGTACAGACGGATGGAATAAAGCGGCACGTTCCTAGCACGCGATCATACCAACTAAAAATTAATAGGGTAACACTACAGTGGGAGAGCGAGGCGAGCGGAGGCGACAAAGCGATTTTGTCAGTGAAATTGGGCCTAGCTATTAAGGCGACGCCAGCCCCTAATGATAAAAAATCCACTTATTTTTAACCGTTTTGACGGCCCGTTGGATGAGTGGCAAGGATGCTTGCCTAACGTCTCAGGGGCCCCGGGTTCGATTCCCGGCGGGGTCAAGTTTGGAAATTTTAATGTAATTTTCAAAATTGACTCTGGTCTGGATTTGAAAAGTAGTGGTAGGGCACACTGCGTTTCGCAGTCATTTAGGCAGCCCGCCTGGCGGCAGTGACCACCCCCTTACAGAAGACCACCGTGAAATAACAGCATATACGTGCTGTTGTGTTTCGGTGAGTGAGTAAGGGATGCCAGAGCCCATTTCCTTATCCCCTCCTAATCCCTTATCCTTAATCCTACTGTAGTCGGCAGCGCACTTGCAGCACCTGTAGCGTTGCTTGTGTTATAGGCGACGGTAGCCACCTACCATCAAGTGGACCGTCAGCCTGTCTGTCGACTTAACATTAAAAAAATAATAATTATTATAATTATAATTTAAAAAATACTCAAATCATCTGCAGGATATATGAAAGGGGATCATCATAATTATTTTTTAAATTATATTTAATTATATATATAAAAAAAATTACTAATTTGCCGTCTAATATCGATGTTGTAACCGTGCGATTTGCTTAATAATCAATATTTTAAATAGCTTATTCTTAAGATAAATTTTAAGATCCACTATCTGAAGGCTAATCAAAAGAAAAATTTGAATTATACTTTATTTAATTTTTAAATAGATATTCCCGAGATTTGCAAGTAGCGATTCCCCCTCAGCAGTCTCGTCAATTCAGTACAGAACGAGTTTTGCGGCTGGAGTCGCCTTAAGCGTTTTGATTGTTGTCTGTATAAAGAATTAATATCAGAGTCACCTGCTTAGACACGACAGATATCTGCTTCATTTAATCATGATATGTAAGGTGGAAGAGAAGAGACGAGCTGGGAGAAGGAGAGAGTCGTGGTTACGAAATATCCGGCAGTGCACTGGAATTGTCAGTCAAGCGACTGTTCCAATTGGCTCTATAATTATTTTATGTTCGTTTGTAAGAATTATTATTTATATAAATAAAGATCGATGATTATTCAGACATGTTTATTGCTACTTGTTTCTTCCGAAACTATTTGTGACCACAGACTATATCTATTGACTTACGTCAAGTAGTATAGCACAATTTCGAATCTGCATTTATACATACAATAAAATAAACGAGCTGTGTTTGTACATTAAATATTTAAAAAAAAAATTAAAAAAAAAAACAATTTGTACCTACACGTTGTAACCGAGGTCAAGAAAAGTTTTTAGAATTTTTGTCTGTTTGTATGTGCGTTTGTGCACGCTAATCTCAGAAACGGTTTAACCGATTCGAATATGGTTTTCACTGATAAATTCCCGTAACATTTAGTGTCTTTCATTCCCATCGGTTTACAAACAAAAACGTTACGCGCTATATCGAAAATCACACGTATGAAGTTGCGGGCTCAGCTAGTTTGTAATATTGCTTAAGATTATTGTTAGACTTTTTTTTGTGTATTCCTAACGTGATTATTAATAATGTAGGAGCCGTTGTCCTACTTTCAAACTAATCTATAAACTGACTCCAAAAACACAAGAAATAAAAACTGTTTATTGTCTGTACACAAGAAATATATTCACAAATAAACACTCGCAAATATAAAGAATAAAATTTCACCATAAAAAATCAAAATATTTACATTTTACACTACACTTTATATATACTACTTAAAACAAAATAAGGGCCACTAGTTTATTTACATTTAAGTGCACTTTAGTAAACTGAAAGTAACTGATAAGTAGCATTATATTGATATTACGAACTCTTTGGTGTTTGATGTCTTTTATGCTTCCTAATTTGAAAAACATTGGCCATCGTTTTAAGAAAAAAAATAATTGGAAATTATTCTTATGTTTTTCTTCGATTGTCTTCTTAACTTGTTTCGGTTATTTTAGGAAAAAAGGTTTACTTTTTCAATTTTAATTGATTCATTTACCATCTCGCGTTAATCATGCCACCAGTACGAAGGCACATGGATACAATTACAGCAACCAGAGCCATAACTATGATTCAAGAAGGACGTTCTCAGCGTTACGTGGGTTTGCAGTTGGGTTTTTCTCGAAGAGCTGTCCAAAATGTATGGAATCGCTTCCAAGAGACCGGCAGTGTTGCCAGGAGACCCGGTTCAGGTACAGTTCGTGTAACAACGGCGCACGAGGATCGGTACGTCCAACTAAGTGCTCGTCGTGATCGTACAGTAACGGCCCGTAAGTTACAACACCACCTACGGCTGACAACGGGTACCCGTGTCAGTGATCAAACTATACCTAATCGATTGCACGAAGACCAGCAAATGTCAAGAAGTCGAGTTGTTCGAATTCCTCTGACTAGGGTTCAACGTGCAAACCGTTTAAGATTCTGCCGTCAGTATTTGAACTGGGGGATTAATCAGTGGGGCAAGGTGCTTTTTACAGACGAGTGCAAAGTAGAATTTTTTAATGATGATGGCGTGTTAGGGTGTGGAGACGACGCGGCGAGCGTTTTTCGGAGTCCTGCATCCACGGAGTTGACCGTTTCGGTGGTCCCAACGTAATGGTTTGGGGTGGGATTAGTTTACACGGTAAAACCGAGCTCACCATTTTAAATGCGGATACCGTAACTGCAGAACGTTACATCGAAGACGTCATCAGGCCTCAAGTGATCGCATTTGCACAGCGAGTGGGGCCTGGATTCATCCTGATGCAAGACAATGCCCGTGCACACACAGCTCGATCGACCCAAACTGTCCTAGAAGGGTCTCATATTGAGGTATTACCGTGGCCAGCTAACAGTCCGGATTTAAATCCAATCGAGCAATTGTGGGACCAATTGAAACGGTTAGAGAGGATGAGCAAGGGGTCTACAACCAACAGCAGCTGATTGGCGCTTTAAAACGTGTCTGGGAGGAGATTCCAGATGAAAACGTGAGGAATTTGATCCAGAGTATGCATACTAGGCTTCAGGAGTGTATTGTTAAGATAGGAGGACATACTCGTTACTAAAAATAAGAAACAAAAGTGACAAGAACAGTATTTTGTCTTTTTCCGGTGATTTCTTTTGTTCATGTTTTTCATTCAAAATGGCCAATTTCATTATGAACTTTAAAAAAACAGTTCATGATCATTATTTTAAACAATTGTTAGCCTATATTATAACCAATAACATTATTTTGTAGTTACATAAGTTAAACCATTTAATGTCTTTATTGTTTTCATGGTACAGCAAAAAATCTTAGTGGCCCTTATTTTGTTTTGAGTAGTATATATTCACAAACACTGTCACTAGAAATGTTCCTCTTGAGATCTTCCAGAACTTTTGCTGATCAATGTGAAGATGAGAAAATCTTGAAATCCTGTGTCTGCTCTTTCGATCCTCGCAGTCCCCGTCTGAATGTTCGTCGTCGTCTCTCTGCACTTGTTTCTTTTTCATTGCGTGTTAACTTCTCGTTCGAATTTAAATATTCAAAACAGATTCGAATGCATCACGGACATCACGGAGGATGCATTACATGAACCTCTATAATAATTTCTAGTCCATTTACATAAAAAAAATTTAGCGACTGATTAGTACTGTATCAGTACTAATCAGTAGGTACTGTATCGCTCAACTACACTGACGGACTCATAAACTGCATCAAAGTAATAGACGACTTTGAAATAAATATTTTAACCAAGTATGCAAACTTTCTATACAGATTTAAATTGAAACCTCTAGATTGGTTCGTGAACTTTAAAACAGCGTATCCTTAAGTTTAAGTTTGTGTACTGGAAAGGACCTTAAGACTTTTTTGAAGAAAAAACAGAAATTTAAGGAAAATTGGTTTAATAAAAAAATTGGTTTTAACAATAGACACAAACTTTATGCAAGGGTTTATTTATGTTTTAATAGGGTGTATTACCCCCACGTGCCCTTATTACGGATTCTAATCGGTTCCGCATAGATTTTATTAGGGTTATTAAAAGATCTAGCGGAATATTGTCCCATTCTTCTGAAAGTGCTGTTCTTAGTGCTGCCACTGTCGTGGGCACAGGATTTCTCGCATATACAGCTCTTTTTAAATTGTCCCAAACATGCTCAATGGGATTAAGATCCGGGCTGCGTGCTGGCCAATTCATTGTACGTATCCCAACCTCTTCGCAATATTGTCGAACTTGTGCAGCAGCGTGCGGCCGGGCATTATCCTGCATTAAAGTAAAATTTTCGCCTATGAATCCCATGTAAGGCACCACGTGATCTTCTAAGATCTCTGTTATGTAGCGATGTGCAGTCAAACCCCCTCTATTACCGTTTTGACGGACCATGTCTATGAACACAAGTTCTGTTCGCCCGTTCATCGATATGCCACCCCAGACCATACACGAACCGCCTCCAAAAGGAACACGCTCCTCAATGCAACTTTGAGCATATCGCTCCCCACGTCGACAATAGACTCTTCTGCGACCATCTGCACCATATAAACATGTCCTACACTCGTCTGTGAACAATACGGAGGCCCATTGCTCTTCTGTCCAATTTAGGTGATCACGCGCAAATCTTAAGCGAGCTTGTCTGTGAGCTACAGACAACTTTGGACCATTTGCTGGTCTAAAAGGGTTGATATCCGCTTCCTTTAACCTTCTTCTTATTGTTCGTGCACTCACATTTACTCCACGCACTTCATTAAGCTCTGTTTTGATGTTAACTGACGTGAGGAAACGATTTCGCAGGGAAGTTGTAACAATAAATCGGTCATCACGACAGGTGCTTGCTCGAGTCCTGCCTGTACCACGTCTCCTTCTGTAAGAACCTGTCTCCACAAACCTTCTGTATATTCTAGAAACCGTAGACTGGTTTAAATTTAAATTTCTACCAATCGTTCGTTGATCCAAGCCCTCCCGCACCAGTGCTACAATTTGAGCCGCTTGTTCGGACGAAGTATCCATATTATGGTTCAAAAACTCTCGATGAGTTAAAAAACTAACCCAACAATTCTGCTGGTAACAATAATTCAATTGACAAAAGAATAAAAAATCAGTGCGAATCAATTTAAAACTTTGCTTTAAATAACACGCAAATCTGATACTACGAGTAAATTTTCTTTTCCCGGCTATATTCATTTGTTTTACTGCAGTTCTATTTTTAAATTTTGCTTTTTTTTAAGATTAAGAGCCAGTCTCTCCATATTTATATAATTTAATCTAAAAAGTTTGCATACTTATTAAAAAAAATCATTTCAAAGTAATCCTGAACTTTGATGCAGTTTGTGAGTCCGTCAGTATATATCTTACAGTGGACCGCAATCCTAATTATCGTCACACTACGAGTACAAGTTACCGCCAGCTCTCATATGCTTGGCAAATATTATTGACTGTCCTGCGTCCCTTTACAAATTTTCCAGGGTAATTGTATTTTACTCAAAGGTAATATTGCTTTTGCGGAATGCGAAACGAATGGGCGATATAATTTTTTTTGCTTGACTGTACCTGTTGCTTTAATAGGCCGATGGAAGAGTGGTTAGGGTGCTTGCTTTAACGCTCTCACTCAGGGGTCCCAGGTTCGATTCCCAGCTGAGCCAACTATATAAATGAACTTTTCAAAGTTGGCTCTGGTCTGGATTTGGGAAGTATTGGCAGGGTATACAGTCATTAAGGCAGCCAGTCAGTCGGCAGTAACCACCCCCTTACAAAAGACGTAACAGCATGTGTGCTTGTTGTGTTTCGGTGAGTGAGTAAGAGATGCTACACCCAATTAACCCATCCCTTCCTTATCTATTATCCTTAATCCTACTGTGGTCTGCAGCGCACTCGCAGAACCTGTGACGTTGCTAGTGTTATGGGTGACGGTAGTCACCTACCATCAAGTGGACCGTCAGCCTGTCTGCCGATATTAACAAAAAATAAAAATAAATGTTTTCAGATCTTTACTTGCTTTTTAGGGTTCCGTACGTCCGAATAAAAAAACGGAACCCTTATAGGATCACTCGTGTGTCTGTCTGTCCGTCGCTCACAGTCAATTATCTCGGAATCTACTAGACCGATTAAGTTGAAATTTGGTACACATATCAATTTCTGTGACCCAAACGCGGAGGTGTGACGTGAATAGATGAAATTTGTATATGGGAGGTCATTTTTGGGGGGAAGGTGGAAAATTAAAAAAAAAAATTTGAAAATATCAAATGGAAGGTCTTGTTGTGTAGATCTTAAATGTAAGACGAAAATTGACCATTCCCCCCCCCCCCCCCCATCCCCGAAACTAATGAACCTAAAATTTTGAAAAAAAAAATACAGAAATTAGTTTTCTACTTATAGATTATAGGAAAACCTATAAGAAGTAATCGGAAAGAAGAAGCATCTCATTTGTCGACACCGACGCACACCACCAGCCCAGGATCTTCCCAACATCCACATTTCTACACCAACTATGGAAATATATTAAAATAACATGGTAAATCGCTCAATATTGTGCGGATAGGTAACATCGTACGGAACCCTCTTCACGCGAGTTCAGCTCGCACTTGTCCTATTTTTTTTCTCATTTGCTTTATGCGGTTTGGAAGAAATTCCGAAATAACCTGGGCGCTTTAGAAGGTCAGCAAATTTTGAAGAAATGTGAAGTCTTCAAACAGTCCCTACCTCTTCATGCAGTGGAGGAGGTTTGTGGATCAAGTCAGTCTACATAAAATAAAGGTATGAAAGTAAGCCTCCGACCATAAAAGAGTTAAGGCCCTTATAATACATCGTTATTTTATATGACCTTATTTGCCAGTGGATTTCTGTGTGTAACTGACTCTTTTACCCAGTTTGCGACTATGAATTTGGTAGCGATCTGGTCAGTATTATAACTATACTAGCAACCCGCCCCTGGCTTTACATGTATGCATTTATTCTGCATATGTTCCACGTTTAACGCTCCTTCCATGATTGAAAACCTTACCAAAATTCATTGTGTGGTTTATAACTAGTTGTGCCCGTGACTTCGTACGCGTGGTATTCGGAATAACGCGTAACTTTTTTGTTTGTAAACCGATTGGAACGAAACAAAGATTGCATGTTACCTGAAGAGGGGATCGGACAGTAATAAGATTAAAATCTAAAATGTACTTAGAAACAAAATATATAATTTTTTACGATTATTTATCGAATAATAATTTAATGTAATTCATTTAAATATTTTTAAATGAAGAAATAAAATTTTATTATTTACAATATTTTTCATCTATACTGGAACACCAATCACAGTGCGTGACGTCATTTGTGGGCAATCATTGTCTTATGCCAATGCAGCTGTTTTGTTATGATATGTTTTGTCACAAATGACGTTACGCGCTCTCAGATGAACTGTCGTGGCGTTTTGGCGGCATTTTCAAACAAACAATATTAAAACATGATTTTGAGTACCTAAAAGGCTATAAAATAGTATTTTTTATGGGAATAAATATCCATGAAGATTAATTTAAAACACTTTCTGAAAATTTGTCCGATCCCCTAGTGTAAAGCTTACGGGAAGTGTATGTATTGCATGCACTGATGTATTGCTTACTACAATACATCTATAGAGGTTCATGTAATGCATCCTCCGTGATGTACTGGCATAATTTCGAATCTGTTTTGAATATTTGAAATCGAACGAGAAGTTGACACGAAATGAGAAAGAAACAAGTGCAGAGAGACGACGGCGGGCATTCAGAGGGAGACTGCGAGGATCGAGAGAGTAGACAGAGGATTCAAGATTTCTCATCTTCACGTTGATGAGCAAAAGTCCCTGAAGATACGAAGAGAAACATCATAGTGGCAGTGTTTTGCAAACATATATAAAGTGTATAACATATCAGATTTAATGATGTGTTTAATATAAATATTTTTGATTTTTTTAATGGTGAAATTTTATTCTTTATATTTGTGAGTGTTTTGTGAGTGTCGATTGTTTATTTTGTGAATATATATTTCTCTTGTGTACAGACAATAAATAGTATTTACTTCTTGTGTTTTGGAGTAAATTTATAGAATAGTTTAGAAGTAGGACAACCGCTCCTACACATCAGTGAAGACCGCATTCAAATCGGTTAAGCCGTTTCTGAGATTAGCGCGTGCACAGACAAACAGACAAAAATTCTAAAAACTACTTTTTTAATACAGTTGCTCAAAAAGTGGCGTAAGGCAGGGACGTATAGCGTTCGGGATGTGGGCTATTATATACTCGTGCTTTTTTTTACCTTTCCCGAACTCGTGCGTTCTCTTTCCCAACTGTCAAAATAATGTCTATTAAAAAGAAAAACCAACCATGAAGTTTTTACTAAAAAAAATTCATAGAAGTTTTTTCTAAAAAGAAGCTACTAATTTGTTTCAATATCAGATTTAATGATTTGATTGAATGAGTTAGGTTAGGTTTCATTAAATTTCATTTTCATTTCATATCAATAAAAAAATTCTACTGAAGACTTGGCTGTATGGGCATAGTTTCCTTTGCCTACCAGAATGGGTGAAGAAAAAAAAATCTCTGCTTATATTCTACGGTTGGCGCCATTTTCCAGAAATTTTCTTTGCGAGTTTAGTTGTTTGTTTTATTAAATTGCTTCATTTTTTCGCACTGTATTAAAAATAGTCGTTCAGTACACGTGCGTAACCGTCATTGCAACTTGTTCCGACTGTCAACCCTCGCCTTCGGCTGCGCCTCGGCTCGGGTAAACATTTGTCGGAACTCTTTGCAAAGACAGCCTTTCCTTATTATATTATGTACTATGCATTGCATAGATAGAGATAGAGAAGATATAGAAGATATATAACATTGCGATGAAATTAATTTGTATCACATACGAAGAACTCCAATTTGAGAAGCCGAAATGTATTCAAATCTCTGGTTAATAGCGTTTTTAATTAACCAAGGAGAACTCATCTCAGCAAGCTCTGGGGATCTTCGTATTAATTATACACAGTGTGTATCGCTTGGCACTTGGCAACGCTGTTTGAATTTCTACTTGGCAAGGATTTTACTATTATTTAATCTGGCGACTGATGTTGGAAACGTACGGTAAGTATTTGCGTCGCGCAAAGTTTCGAACCAAAGTTTCTCCCATAATTAATTACATACTATATTTGCGTGCACATGTCTAGTAGAATATATTACTTTGTAGTGTAACTGCTATTATATGGCTGAAAATCAACGCTGTAGGTGTTTGTCTAGCACCTCAGCACAATGCTGAGCCAGCATCCAATTCGCTGCCGCGAGGACACACACGTTTTTTATTTATTTATTTATTTATTTATTTATTTATTTATTTGGGATGGATACACCAGCGACAATATCAGTATTTGTTACAAAAATATTATAAGACTTGTAAAATCTAGATCTAAATAATTTATTAATGACTGTCCTGTTTTGTACATAATGTCAGTGTCTTTCGTGCAGTGAATAAAAGTCTTTCTTTCTTTCGTTCTTTTTTTCTTTATATGTGGTTTTTTCTTTAATTGGTGTTTATACAAAAATGTGTTTATTTATTTATTTTGCAGCTAAAGTTTTTTTTTTGTTAAGTTTGATGGTAGGTGGCTACCGTCGCCTATGACACAAGCAACGCCAAAGCTGCTGCAAGTGCGCTGCCGACTGCAGTAGGATTAAGGATAAGGAATTAGGAGTGGATAGGGAAATGGCTCTGGCATCTCTTACTCACTCACCGAAACACGTGCTGTTATTTCATGATGATCTTCTGTAAGGTGGTGGTTACTACCGCCACACGGGCTGCCCAAATGATTGCGAAACGCAGTGTGTCCTGCTAGTACTTAACGCTTGCTCAAACGCAGCATTAAGTAGAATGAGAAAAAAAAACAAATATTTATACTAAGGTCAACATGCTTTGTCTAGTCATTGCTCATGTTAAGGTGACGCAGCGATAAACAATCAATACGGCTCTGATTGAATACGAAAACGAGAGCGCGCTTGCTTATGTCGTAAGGTCGTATGCGACAAAACGATTTTTATTAAAAAAAACTATAATGTATTTTAAGAAATCCAACTGTAAAATTAAAGTGTATGTTTATACTAATGTACATAGAAAATTTGGAGGTATAAATTGGTCCCGTTCACGGAGCATATACAAAGAGGAGATGGCCTAAACAACTGTGCACTGATTTCAAACTAGGTCCTGACGTCATTTTTTGTGGGCGTGGTCTTGGTCAGTCTGCTGTCGGCACTGGTCACGGTGTGGCGGCGCTTGTTTGTTGTAGACTACAGTCAATTTTCATTGGCTATTTAAGATAATTGGGCGGGGTCTAACTTCCTCCTTGCCCCGCGCAGTAGTCACGCGCCGCTCTATAGAAAAATTCAATAACAACATCTCCTCTTTGTATATGCTCCGTGGTCCCGTTTGCCTGTAAAACGTAAATCTGTGTTTTAAAAGAGGTTTCTTTGAAATTGTTTTCTCTGTTATAAAAGTTTACCGTTCGTGTAATCAAACTGGAAAAATAGAGTCAGTAACAAGGAGGAACAGATTACCGAACATCACATTCATATGTTTTGTCATTGTTGAAAAGAAACTAAATCCCTGCCACCAAAATTTCTAATTCTACACCTACTATCAAGAACCGTCATTACATTTAAAAAAAAAATTACTCAACATTACACTAACAATGACTACTCAACATTACACTTATATTAAAAAGGTATTGCTCGACCCAATTTACGTCCGTATATTTTATTACTAAGTTCTAAGTAGAGAGCTATCCCATGTTAGATTGTTCCGCAAAATTTACAGTGACTTACAAGAATCCTCTGTTTTATGTGTGTCTTATTTATTTGATTTTTTTTTATTTATTTAGTACTTCTGTGTATACGATACGATTATTTTCAGCCGTTATGGAGAAATATAATAATAATAATTGCACAAACATAACCAAGTAGCGAAGAACATTCATCAGCAACTTGCCCTTCGATACGGTCTTGAAGATCATTCATCAGCAACTTACCCTTCGATACGGTCTTGAAGATCATTCATCAGCAACTTACCCTTCGATACGGTCTTGAAGATCATTCATCAGCAACTTACCCTTCGATACGGTCTTATGTGCCGTACTACAAGTACGTGCCTACGCCCGTTCTCGAAAATGGTCATGCTACGCTCTACTGGGATCGCTCCATAATCACGGATAGGACTATTGTCGCCAATAGGCTTGACATCGTGGTTATTGACCGATCCCAGCGCCGGACGATGCTTGTTGACATCGCTGTCCCGCATGACGAAAACCTCGAGAAAACCGAAAAAGAAAAGCTTAAAGCTTATCAAGTACCATTGACTTGGCTCACGAAGTGACATCCCACATGTCGATTCGACAACTATCGTCCCGATAGTCGTCTCTGAGAACGGTCTTATAGCGAAGACCAACATCTCAAGAGACTCTAGTTAGATGGCTGGATCAAGGTACAGATACAGAAGGCACGGATTATCAGGAGGTTCCTCCCTCCGAAGCCCTAACCACCGCTAGTAGTTTTTTTTATAATATTTATTGTTTTTATATATATTGAAGATGCTTGAAGGGGGCAGTTGTTTCGCGGCACATCGAGACGCCGCAAGGCGCTTCGCGTCTTGGAAGCTCATCGTAAACCTATGTAGTAGCATCCGCGCCTACGTCATGGAACGCAGCATGAACCCGCTCGCACTGAACTGTGTGACTATACTTTATTGCTACCTTAAAAAGTGCGTGCCACGTCGTGGCGTCGCGTCGCGTTTCGGTGTGAATCGACCCTAATTGTGAAAATAAACTCACAAACTTTGAAAAATGAACTTTTCAAATTTGGCTCTGGTCTGGATCTGGAAAGTAGTGGCAGGGCACACTGCGTTTCGCAGTAATTTGGGCAGCCCGTCTGGCGGCAGTAACCACCCCTTTACAGAAGACCAGCGTGAAATAACAGCACGTGTGCTGTTGTGTTTCGGTGAATGAGTGAGGGATGCCAGAGCCCATTTCCCTATGCCCTCGCAATCTCTTATCCTTAATCATACTAAAGTGTTATAGGCGACTGTAGCCAACTACCATCAAGTGGACCGTCAGCCTGTCTACCGATCTTAACATTAAAGAAAAACACAAAAGAAAAACAGTATTTTATATAGTTGGTAAGTAACTGCAATTTGCCATTCCCTCACAGACCTGAACTTCGGTAAGTGAGGGATGCCAGAGCTCATTCACCTGTCTCCAGTTTATCCCGTATTCTTTTTCCTATCAGGGTCAGCAGTGCACTGCAACTAGTCACCTACCATCAAGCGTACCGTCACAGCCTGTCTGCATACCTCTAGATAAAAAAATTTATTTAACCCTAAAATATCTTCCATTGTTTTTACATGCTGTTACATGATATACATAATTCTGTTCCTAAAACACGCCAAAGCATACACTTTAGGAAGTAAGTGTTCCATCATTGAATATAAGGATGCCTTTGGGCGTACGTAGTTGCTTTTTTTCGTTGTAGTGCTCTCTGTAGATACCACCTTCTTACTCGCAATCGAGTAAAAAGGTACAAAAGATTGTGTACCCAGAGACAAACGGGCATGCAAGTAGAATGGAGCGGTTTGCAAGACAAGTTGCTCTTTGTAGGGTGACATTGCTTGTAACATTTTGAGGGCCAAAATACACGATGTTGCCCAATCTTTCTTTAAGAGCGATAGAACAGAAAATGGAGAATTTAAAATTTCCAGTCGTTTGTTTGCTATTTCTAAAATAAAATAAATTTTTATTGTTTCTTTCCAAAATTTGCCTTGTCTTTTCAATATCACATGCATTGATTATTTAAATGAAAAATAGAAAAAATAGAGACACCTCTAGACTAGGGTTGCCTCAAAATCGAAAATCCGGACACAGACTCATATTTAGTCGGACATTTTGCCATAAAAGCCTGACACACTGGTTTTTAAAAGAAATAGTTCTTTTATATTTGTGCATTTATTACTTTAAGACTTGCTCTGCTCTTTATTATGTATCATTATATTGTTTTCTTAAAGTAATTTGTAAGATCAGGAATCATGCGTGTCCGCGTGACTCTGGCCGCTGGGGGGTTGACCAAAAGCCTAACAAAAATCGGACGGGCCGGACTTGTCCGGCCGTCGGCATGTCCGGCTTTATACAGTGGCCGGACGCGACTGTATAAAGCCGGACATGTCCGGCTAAAACCGGACGCCTGGCAACCCTACTAGAATAAAATAATAATCGCGTAATTACAATATAGATGCTCGCATGTAAACACACACACACACACACACTACACAAACGCTCGTACACATATCATTATCATTCTCGCTAGTAGTTATTTAGGCAAAAATAACTGAAGTTGGGATAATCAGAAGAAATGCTTGGATAAAAATTAGTCAATCACGAACAAATCAAAATCAGTAGTAACACTACAGATATTAGTGTCGACATTTGTGTATAGGTACTTGTGGTATTATATCTAACCTTCTTGCTTAAACTTCTATCTGTGCTTTATGAAAACTATAATGTTGTCTTTCATATATCTGTCTAGCCTCTGTCGTAGTCGTAAATGTATATATTTTACTAGTCTAATATTTGTTAATTAAAACCTTATTCCAAGGTTTGTCTTATTATTTCAGTACTCTATGTCGGTTAAACAAGGGAATGTCAATGGTATGTGTTTGGTGTGCTACCTATGACTCCCGTCCGTGTAGCTACACACCTATGACTAGGCCAACCTTGAGGGCCCTTGTCGGCTTCTGAAAAGGGTAGCCGCAAGAAAAAAGGGTTAACCAGCTCCATCCTATCGTCCCAAAACCGATTATGAATGTTCTTTTGGAGAGAAACTATTGCGGAAATTAACAAGGAAAACAAAATAGTATCTGATCCTACAGTGATGTCTAACATTTTTAATGATTATTTTGTGGACAAAATTAAGCCGTTGTCAAATACTAAACAAGCAAAGTCCAACTTAATCAAAAGCAATAACTCAATGTTTTTAAATCCTTGTACGCCAATGGAAGTAAATAATATAGTAAATAACTTAAAGAATACAAATAGTGTTGGTTGGGATGGAATTGTTACAAAGGTAGTAAAATACACGATAAAAAATATAGCAGGTCATCTCAGTCATATTATAAATCTGTGTATAAGTGAAGGGTTGTATCCAGAAAAATTAAAAAAGCAATTATTACACCAATCTATAAAAATAAAGGAGACAAAGGACTTTTAATAAACTACAGACCTATAGCACGGATGTCTGTTTTTTCAAATATATTCGAAAAGTACATTCGTAAAGAAATAAGTACATATATGGAAAAGTATAATATTTTTACAAATGAATAACATGGATACAGAAAAAAAAAACAATAAATGAGGCACTTTATAAATTCTTAGATATAATCATGACAAATGTAGACAACAAATCTCCAATATGTGCGGTATATATGGACATGACGCAAGCATTTGATCATGTAAACCTTCGATCAACAATACACCTAGATTAAAGGTCTCATACAAAATCAAAGCGAAAAACAGTCCGTGTTGATCTTGTGTTGATTATACTTAAATCTATATCTGTTTATATCTTTCAAATTAACTTAAAATATACCTTAAGTCTAAACGCTTTGTAACAGTTTTTAAGCGCACGCTGTGGCATTTTAACGCGTCCGAATGTTGGCTTTGGTTGAACCGTACTGTCGGAAATAAGAGCACACGCTTATTTTGTGCTCTTATTTCTCGGGCCGTTTTTAGAGCTGTCACCTTTAATCTAGGTGTATTGTTGATCGAAGATGTAAATCATGAAATTCTTCTTGAAAAACTCGAATGTTATAAAAGGTAATATACTAAATCTGATGAAATCATACTTATACAACAGGAAACAAATTACTGAGATTACTAGAATAAACAGAGAAAATAGAACACATGAAACATTTTTATCCAAGGCACGTACTCTGAAATACGGCGTCCCACAAGGTAGTGTTTTGGGTCCATTGTTGTTTATAATATACATTAATGATTTACCAAAAACTGTTGATCATTCTATGTGTCTTTTTGCCGATGATAGCACACTGGTGATAAAATGTAGCGACAAAGATACATATAGTAATGACATAAACACTGCCTTAAGAAAGATTATATGCTGGTTAAATAACAATAACTTAAAAATTAATTTGCTAAAAACAAATGTTATGCATTTTAGTCAATGAGTACGTGATAAACTATATCCATACATAAATCATGAAAATCAAACGATAAAAGAAATTAATATAACAAAATTTTTTAGGCCTAATAATTGACAGTAAATTAAATTGGAAAGCTCATATTGATGAGCTCAGAAAACGACTTAGCAAACAAACGTATGCCCTACACGAACTATCTAAAACTGTAAGGATTGAAGCCCTCTTATTGGTATATTACGGCCTTGTTGAATCAATACTAAGGTATGGACTGCTGTTCTGGGGAAACTCGACTGACAAAAATTTAGTTTTCAAAGCACAAAAGAGGCGTATCTGAGCAATGTTTAAATTAAAAGTAACAGTAAAGTAAGTAAGTTTTAATTAAAGTAAGTGCCCTATTTTAAACAACATAAAATACTTACACTTCCTTCACTTTTTATATATGAAGTTGTAGTATATGTAAAATCGAATCCTACTTTATTTAGACGAGTTTCGGAGAACACTAACAGAGCTCAAAGAGATCCAAATAGGCTGTGTATTCGTAAAGCACACACAGCCCTTATGCATAAGAGTGTTTTTTGTCTAGCACCAGTCATATATTATAATAAAATTCCGAACAATATTAAGCAGTTCAATATTAATATATTTAAGAAGAGAGTTAAAAAACTACTGGTTGATAAATGTTACTATGATTTAAAAGATTATATGTCTGATAACTTGGTGGATAGTGATTGATTATTATAAGTATATTGTTATGTAGTATTATCAAAATATTTGCACACCCCAAAGGGTAGAATGTAGCGAGCCTTATACATTATAAAACCATTGTTGTAATTGCCTATATTCAGCAAATAAATAAATGATTATGATTACCCAAAATAAATTAAAAAAAAAATATATACCTGGTCGGCAATTGCCCCCGTTCAACAAGTTTTTGTTGGACAATTTCAAACCGGTCGGCACTTGTAATCAATGACGGGGATACAGTTATATAATATATCGCGCAAACCGCACTCAAAGTCACTCAACCCTTATTCTACAATTTCACTAATTGATTTTATTACGATAATCTTCCAAAACGAGTAAGGGATGCCGGAGCTCATTTCGCTATCCCCTCCTAATCTCGTATCCTTAATCCTACTGTAGTCGGCAGCGCACTTGCAGCAACTGTGGCGTTGCTTGCGTTATAGGCGATGGTATCCACCTACTATGAAGTGGACCGTCAGCCTGTCTGCCGATCTTAACATCAGTGACTGACGCCGACGGTCATCCATCACGCCAAGTAAAAGTCTATGCATCCTATTTCGTGCCATAGACTTTATCCCTCGGCTCGGATGACAGAACCTAACAGCATGTTTTTGAATTGACTCAATAAAACAAGTCAAACAATTCTTATAATTAGATGGTTTTATAATTAGAAGCTGCAAGGAGTTCAAAAACACATCCACATTGATAACTTTTTATAATGCTTATGTACGCTCTGGTCTGGAACACTGCTCAGTTATATGGAATTCACATTATAACGTTTACATCAAACGCCTAGAGTCAGTGCAAAAGCGATTCCTTTGGCATTTGTCTTACGAGTGTGGTCTAGCTAAGGCACTTTCTAGCTACCCAGTCAGAATGAATCACTTCAATGTTGATTCACTGCAGTCCCGGAGGCTTATGCTCGATGTTGTGTTTTTCTGCAAACTGCTGAGAGGCGGAGTTGATTCGCCCGAGCTCTTGTCACGTATAAACTTTGGGGTTCCTAGTCGAGCGCCCAGACCGGGCAGATACACACCATTTCGACTAAATTATTTCAAAACCAACTTGGGCCGTTTTTCCCCATTAAATCGCATTATGGATGTTGCCAACTCCCCGAGTCACGATGTTGACCTTTTTAACGACGCGTTTTCCAAAATTAAAACACTCATCCTTGTCCGTGGTTCAGATAATTAACACTCGATTATTTTTGACATTTATTCCGATATTTTTTTTATTTTTTTTTTATTTATTATTTATTAATACAATAGTGTTTCATTTGACTTAACATTGGTGTAAACAAAAACTCATTAGAGTTTTACCGTACACCATGTGCAGATTACAGAAAATTTAAATAAACCTTCAGGTATTCCTATGTATTTTTTTCCTATGTATTGTATTTTTTTTTCTAATTTTATTGCTGGGATGTTACTTTGACTCTTTATCGGCGTAGGCTATGCCTCCTTTAATTGCGGCGGCATCTGCCATGTTATTCTAATGCCATGTTCTGGTAAATTTAACTGGTAAATTTAAATGACGATCATAAGAGTTTCTTGGAGAAATCTAATTGATAAATAAATATTTTGATTTTGATTTTTTGATTCTTTTTTTGTCCTTTGCTGTGTGTTTTTGTTCGGTGCCTGCCTGTATGTAATAATAAATAAATAAATAAATTCACGTGAAAATGTTTTTTTTCCCATCCCATTTCATGGTCACCATACACAGAGTAAACTACACAAGGGAGATGGAAAAATAACATAGTTTAAAATGTAGACACAGTGCCACGATGTGCCTTTGAGTAAAGTTTCTTTGTCACTATTAAAAGAATAGGGAACTACGTTTTGGACTAATATTTAATCGTTTTGGAAAAGTCCTCATTTACTAAGAACTTACATTTGTATAAGCTGGGTCTTTTCTTTTTTATGAGATGTTGCAATAGTATGTGATGCGCACTGCTAAGGATTGGAACTCCCTGCCGGCGTCTGTATATCCGAGCTCATACAACCCAAATCTTTTCAAGGTTAGAGTGAATAGGCATCTTCTGGGTGAGCTCGCTCCATCGTCGGCCTCATCCTTCCTACATGGATAGATGCTGGCCAAGAGCAAACCCATCTTTAATAAAAAAAAAAGAAAAAAGAAATTATCTGATCGCTTCTCCCAGTAACGTCCTTACTTAGCAACCGTTTATACCAAACAACTGTTGAGAGTTACTTAGCCTAAAGCTTAGCCTAAGTTAGTATGTAAGTTATTTTTCAGCGCCTCATTATCGTCGTCATCATATCGTCTCAGCTGTAAGACGTCCGCTGGTGGACAAAACCTTCCCCATAATGTATCTCTTATTCCCCTTCGAATAGAACCGGTCAGAAGAAACTTGGACGTCTATACACAAGGTATAGACGTCCGGGTTTGCATCTGATCCAGATCTATCCATATTATGTGTCTGTAACTTCAATTTACTTATGCCTTTACTTATTTACTTCAATTTACTTATTCCTGATTCAATGTCACAGTGTAACCCCAAGCATAGTCCTTTGCATAGCTCGTTGAGTAAGTTAAAGAACACGTTTTAGAGCCCTGTATCATCATTGGCAACATACATTCATCGAAAACCTTTGTTTTAAGGCACTGAGGAATTTTCGATAAGAAGATGTCTCAGAGATTGCCGAACGCTGCCCATGCTCGCCAAAAAATCCAGTGTCGTTTAAGTTTTTAAACCAAAGAGTTTAGGCTAATTTCGAATAAAAAAACGTGTGGAGTTTTAACACAGCTTTAAAGCTTAGAAAGTGTCCACGTTTCCCCACATAGGTAGGAACTAAGACCACATAGGTAAAACTAATATAAAGATATTTTGATTCATGTACTGACTAATAAATGTATGTAATACTAACATAGATTTAAGTTGTTACTAACATAATATGTTCCTTGTTAACAAAAAAAATCTCGAAATATAATTTAAGGTGGCTGGCTATGTATAGACTCATAAGATAAGATAATAATTTAATTTAATCTAAGATTCTCATAGATAAGAGTAGGTATATAGTCAACTTTTATATGAAGAAGCCTTATATGGTATATAAATCCTTTTATGTTATAGATAACAAGGATTTTATCTATACTAATATTCTTATTGGATTTTCTTGTGGGCTTTTCTTCGTGATTTAGCCTATTCCATCTAAACTTTACTTCGATTTTTAATACTTTTGGGATCTATGTAAAATAACAGATCAACTTAGATGGTGCACACATCTTGTTTATTTATTTTAAATACCTTAAAATATTCACAATAACTTATAACATATCAATCCGATGTACAAAACACAACCCGACTCAATTTTCACGTCAACTCATATTCTATATTTTCTTTTCTCTGTTTGAATATCAAACCTTTTTAAGTCAGCCAGTATTTAAGTTCAAATACATTAACAAATATTACGAGAGAGGTAGCAAAGACAAAATGAATTAGTAGTTTTTATAAACTGTTAGCTATAAACTATAAACTATAGCAATATATTTGCCTAATATTTGCGAGTCCCACATCAACTATTACACATCTATCACTTAGATTAGCCTCCATATTTATGGACCGCGAAAGTCGTATTCACTCCCACAGTAAACTAATGCGACGGTATAGAAACTCATCAATATATTCCTCTATGAATTCCCAATACTATTACCTTTAATTATAGTACCTGTGGCGTTGCTTGTGTTACAGGCGATGGTAGCCACCTACCACCAAGTAGACCGTCAGCCTGTCTGACGACATTATCATAACGAATATATAAAATAAACATGTTGTGAAAATAATGGCCGCAGTATAAAAGTATATTATTATGTTACGAGTGAATCGCTGCAGCGGTATTAAAGAATTAAAAAATAAATGATACTATATAGTACGGCCATTCTATGAATGCGTTTTTGACATTTCTTTATGTCCATTGCATAAAATTCATTTCCGAATAAACGATACAGAAAATGTATGGAATTGACACCTGTCAGAACAGCACTCTTATAATGGCCGGAGTATAGAGATAATAATGTTGAAGATTTTCTAAAAACAGACCCAGTTTTAATTTTATATTATTACATTAAGATTAATACGATTTTCAATAAAATAAAAGTATAAAATACTGCAATCAGCCATGTTAACCGAAACACCGATCAGAGCGAATGACGTCACGCTTTCGTAAATATCACCGTGTCGCTTGAATTGCGTAAACTGTCAAGCTGTTCCTGAGTTAAGAAAACGTGACGTCACAACAAACGCCATTGCTGTTCTGGCGTTTTGGTGCAATATTTAAGTTTTATTATTTAAAACATGAATTTTTCCTTCAGCGAATGACGTCACGCTTTCGTAAATATCACCGTGTCGCTTGAATTGCGTAAACTGTCAAGCTGTTCCTGTGTTAAGAAAACGCGACGTCACAACAAACGCCATTGCTGTTCTGGCGTTTTGGTGCAATGTTTAAGTTTTATTATTTAAAACATGAATTTTTCCTTCAGCGAATGACGTCACGCTTTCGTAAATATCACCGTGTCACTTGAATTACGTAAACTGTGAAGCTGTTCCTGAGTTAAGAAAGCGTGACGTTACAACACACAAAGTTTAAGTTTAAGTCCATAAAATAAATAAGATATATCTACATTTTTTTTTTTAATTTGACTACTGCCAATTCGATTGTAATGTGATCGCTATTCAGATCCCTGCAGTGCGATATTTTTCTGTTTGCGCGTCGACTTACGAACTAATCTTACGAGTAACTTCAATGTTGTGTTAGTTAACCGTCACTGGACGGAGAGTAATTCACATCTTAATATATAAAAATGAATCCCTATTTCCCTTGGTCACGGCATCACGCGTCAATGGGTAGACCTATATTAATTCGGTTTTCATTAATGGAGTTAAATACGTATGTATTAAAACCACAAGCGGCGGTAAAAGACTGTTTATTTAGTACAAATAATGCTGCTTACCTACATACTATATACATAACCAATCACCTATACCAAAATACCCTACACCTCCTCACTTAATAAGGCACATACACATATTATAATCATTTACATACGTATATTCGAGTATCCATCACAGTACGGAACTCGCTATTAATAATTATATTTTGGTAGCGGGTTTCGACGAGGACGTAACTCCATTTGGTGTTTAGTAACTGGAGATTTACAATCGCTGGTGCTCGGAGCAGAATCGCTCGTCGAAACACGCCGACCGACAGCCCCTCGCGTCTTCGGCGATGGGGTTTGGTAAGCATCGTCGGCTATGACATTTGGCAACTTACCCGGTTCGACGCCCGGCGAACTGGTTGGCGAACCGGGTACGGCGGTGGACGTATCCTCAAAACTAGGGGTTTCATAACGGGTCAGCGAGTATCGGTTTTTACTCGGCTTTGACGCTAATATTTGGTCGATATGTCTCCTTGCGACCCCATTGGATAATTTAACCTCATATGAGTTCGGCCCGACCTTCTCGCTGACTCGTCCTTCAATCCACTTGTCCTTATTCTTACTGTAATCGCGAACGTATACATTGTCACCGCGACTAACATCACGCTGCATGCCACCCGCTCTCTCAATCTGTTTACATTGAGCGGTCTGCACGCGCTGCGAACTAACCGGACGTAATGCGTCCAGGCGACCGCGCAGTCTGCGCCCCATTAGAGCTACGGCTGGTGCTACTCCTGTGGTCGCCTGCTCGCAGTTTCTATATTGAAACAGCATCCCACTCAAGGCCTGCTCGACATCCACCCCTTCATAAACCGCCTTTTTTATGCAATTTTTCACCGTTTTAACTGCGTTTTCCGCAGCTCCATTACCTTTCGGTCTGTAAGGGCTCGTTAAGCTATGAATGATTCCATTTTTTTGAAAATATATTTTTAGCTCTTGCGAAGCGAAAGGCGGGCCGTTATCCGTTACTATTTGCGATGGAAGGCCAAAACGCGCAAAAATTTCCCTAAATTTAGCAATAACAAACTTCGCTGCGGTGCTATTCATTTTAAAGGCCTCAATCCACTTGCTGTGGGCATCAATAACGATGAAGTAATGTTGCCCGCAATATTCGGCAAAATCTGCGTGTAATCTTTGCCAAGGTTCCGATGGAAACGCCCAAGGCGTAAGCGGCGCGTGGGGTGGAGCGTCTCGCTGTTGCCTACAAGTATTGCACCCTTTACATAACTCTTCTATATTAGAGTCTATTCCGGGCCAATATACATAATTACGAGCTATTTGTTTCATTTTAACAATACCTAAATGACCTACATGTAACTCACTTAAGATATTCTCACGAAACTTAGGGGGCACTACAATGCGATAATTATAAAAAATACAACCTGATTCCAAGTACAAATTATTCTTACGATTAAAATATTCTTTTTCCTGTTCTCGATCTATCTTATTAGGCCAACCGGATACAATATATTTATAGATATTACTCAATATCGGATCGACCTTTGTGGCCTCTGCTATATCTACATGATTGATTGGAAAATCTTTTTCAAGAAAGTTCAAATATGCGAAATCACTATCACACGGCTGGTGGTTACTAGGCAGCGGCAAACGCGACAGGCAATCGGCAGGCGCATTCTGTGCGGAACTGACCCAATCCACAGTGAAGTCGTACGCCGCCAGGCGAGCGGCGTAACGTTGAAGTCGGCTAGCAGCCGTTTGAGGGATACCTATTTTGTTTCCGAATATGTATGACAGTGGTTTGTGATCCGTGCGGATAATGAAGCGTGTGCCATACAAGTAATGATGATGTTTGATAACTCCGTAATATATAGCTAACGCCTCTTTGTCTAGCTGACTGTACGACTTCTCAGATTCATTTAAGGTTCGCGAGGCGCAACAGATCGGTCTTTCCGAACCATCGGGATATCTATGGGCCAAGACACTGCCGATGCCATAAGCGCTACTGTCCACGCTGAGGACCAGTGGCACCGTAGGATCAAAGTGTGCCAATACCCGTTTACTACTCAATATTTCCTTAACTTCAGTGAAAGATGACTCACACTCGGAGTTCCAAGACCAAGGCTGATTTTTCTTTAACAATTGATGCAACGGATGTAGTATTGTACTTAAGCGAGGAATAAATTTTCCGTAATAGTTAATGAGTCCTAAGAATGCTCTCAATTGATGGACGTCCTTCGGACGAGGTACCATCGACATCGCCTCGATCCTGTCAATATCCGGATGAAGACCGTCCTTATCGATAACGTGTCCCAGGAAAGATATCTTTAATTTAAAAAAATCACACTTCTCTAAATTCGCTTTTAACCCTGCAGTTTGTAGCCGGCCTAACACTTCGCGTAAGTTCTTAGCGTGGTCTTCGATAGACTTACCAGATACGCAAATATCATCAAAAAATACAACCGTCATGGGTACCCCCCTAAGTACATCTTCCATTAATTTTTGGAATTTTTCCGGTATGCAACATAACCCGTACGGAGTACGAATGTATTCGTAAGTGCCAACATGCGTACTGATCGTAGTACACGCTCGCGACTCGTCCTCTAAGAATATTTGTTCGTACGCGTGTGCCAAATCAATTTTAGAAAAGAACTGCCCCCCACTAATACCGGCAAAGAGTTCCTCTACGCGGGGTAACGGATAGGGTTCCCTCTTTAACTTGGGATTTATCGTGACCTTGTAGTCACCGCAAATACGAATACCGCCGCACTTTTTAATAACGGGAACGATGGGAGTTCCATATTCGGAGTGCTCCACCTTCCTGATCGTTCCCTCACTGACCAGCCGCTCTAATTCCATTTCTACACGTTTACGCAGCGCAAAAGGTAAATTACGAGCCTTAATAAAAACTGGTTCCTTGTCTAATAAGGTCAATTTAAATCTTTTACTACAGTTGCCTAGCCCGGGAGAGAACACATTCGAATATTCCTTAATTAATTGTGCAACAACATCATCAGTTTCTACAAATGTGTCGCGCTGCTTTAAAAAATTAAAGTTAATATTGATATTATTAAATTGTAAACAACGCAGCCAAGCGCGACCGAGAAGCGGAGGCCCCCCTCCACTTATTACGTATAATGGTAGGACAGACACGGCGGCGGCGCGGGCGCCGGGACGGGGCCCCTCTTGCCCCCCTCCCGTTGCGCACGCGCCGGAGCCGTCCCGCCCCTCTCGCTGCAGTTGCACCGACACATTTATGAAACCGAGAGGTACTATGGTGCCGCCCGTATATGATCGCAATTTCAAATTATTTTTACAAATAGCAAGATTTTTGAAATACTTATAATATAATGACTCATTAATGGCCGAAATTTTACTCCCCGTATCTACCTCAAATACGACCGGCACCCCTTCAACAATTAGTGTCTTAATATAAGGCTTATCGTTAACTCCATCGACATGCAAGCCGAAAAAATTGTTTTCTCCCATATTCGAGTCCGTTTCTACGTAAAACTGATTACGTCTAGGCACTGAACGACGCGCACTTTTACACATGGCCCTGATATGGCCTCTGGCACCACACTCATCACAATTAAAATTACGACAACGACACTTATCCGCTGCATGTTGTCTGCCGCACCGCCAGCACTTCTGCGGCCGCGGCGCACGGCTCCCGCTGTCCGCTCGCGCGGCGTCGAACCTGTGTACGGCCGACGACGCACCCGCCGTCGCCGCCTCGAGCCCAATGGCCGGCGCCTGTTGCGCCGCGCCGCTAGCTCCACTCGTCACCGCATGCCTCTCTGCAGCCTCCAGGGCCAACGCCAACTCCACCGCTCGCTTGTAGTCAATCTCGGCTTCCGCAAACAATCTACTGCGCATTTCGTCACTAGCGAGACCCGAAACAAATTGATCGCGAAGATTTTCTTCTAGTTTGTCAGCAAAATTGCACGTGCTGGCCAGGTGTTTGAGGTGCTGCAAGTATTCGCCGAGTTCCTCGCCTGATCTCTGACGTCGCTGACGAAATATATGTCTCTCAGCGATGTCGGAACGCCTGGGTTCTAAATGTTTCTGCACAATGTCAACTAGATCGTTGAAGGTCTTGTCTTCGGGTTTGTTTGGTGCACACAGATCGCACATTAAATCGTAAGTCGACTCGCCGACGACAGTTATTAGGGTAGCCACATGTAAAGTCTCTTTAATTTCGTTTAGTGCTATAAACTGTTTCACGCGGTTTACATAAGCCGTCCATTTACGCGAAGATAAGTCAAACTGTTCTATTTTACCGTAAGGCATTATTAAACACTATATTGAAGATTATAACGTCGAAAACCGAGAAACTCGTCGCCAGTTAAATACGTATGTATTAAAACCACAAGCGGCGGTAAAAGACTGTTTATTTAGTACAAATAATGCTGCTTACCTACATACTATATACATAACCAATCACCTATACCAAAATACCCTACAAATGGAAAGAGAGATAAACGAGGAATGTTCATATATGTAAAAATTGCACGCCGGGCGAAGCCGGGGGCGGAACGCTAGTTAAAAATAAAAATAAAATGCCCATTGAAAGATTTAAAAAATCTACTTTTTGAACGTTCATGATACGTGACCATATGGAAAGATTGTTGTCAGCAAGGAAAACACGATGGACTTCTTTAAGCACTAATCAACAACTTTACCAATATCTAATTATATGTATAAAATTCTCGTGTCACAGTGTTTGCAACAAAATTCTTCCGAAACGGCTTGACCGATTTTAATGTTTCTTTTTTTTGGATATTTGGTATGAGTATTTTTCACCCTCCTAGCCCCCCTCCCTCCATTCGCGATTTTAGTATTTTAATATGAAGAATATTCAAATAATTTAACCGTCGTTAATTGACGTGAAGTGTCGCATCACTTTAACATATGGTTTGAAAATAAAATTGGACCCGATAGGTGGCGCCAGAATTGGGTTACAGAATTTTTGGGTTCTGGCAGGACAACGTCTACTCCCCCCCTAGGTGTGCCACGACCTTGTCGTGGTGGGGGGCCTTACCCTAGGCAATCCGGGCGGTTGCAGGGGGCGGTGGGATCACCGGCCTTTGCTCGACCGATCGGATTGGTTTTGGGAAAGAGCTATATAATTTTCAGAAAAAATAAATGCACCTGTGCGAAGTCCTTAACATTTTGAATTCATATTTCAATGTTGCATATTATTCCGCGTATACATCAATAATAATAATATGAACATTTTACATTAAATATGAAAATCAAATAGTCGCTATATTAAAAGTTATTCAATAATATACTCTATAGTGAAGTTAATAAGGTCTGTAATGTGTTTGTAAGAGCTTTCGCTAGCAGTTATTGTACGCCAGTCAAAGCATTCCAGCTGCTTTGTCGTTTGTTCATGCATAGAGTAGTGTAATATATAATTCGGAAGTTTCGTAGCTATGTGATGTAAATGGCATTCGGTGAAGATGAAAATAAACCATTGTCTTTCATTTCCACATTATACCACTAATCCTATAAACCTGACACAACGACATGACGTCATCTGCAGTTAAAAACTTCTAGGCCAGTGTTGCTAACAGTACTGAGTGTGTCACGAGATTACGTCACCAAAATGGCGGCGAGGATGGGCGAGGCGCATTATCAATTTGCGAGGCTTATCTAGATTAATATACTAATATTAAAAAGAGTAAAGATTTGTATGTTTGTAATTTTTTAATGAATAAGTAACTTATTCATTAAAAAATTCTAGGAGATGGAGGGAGAACTACCCCTCCCTCTACCCTCCCTCCATCTCCCCCCTTTACCCCCTCCATACAAAATTGCCGTTTTCCACGAGATTAACTTATTTACTAGCTGACCCGACAGATTCAAAAGAAATGCTTGGAAAAATGGGTCTAACGTTCTTCGGTGTTCGCGACATATCAATGAGGCGCAATGAAAGATATGAGATTAATTAATTTTTGTATTTGTTGAAATCAAAAGGTGTCTTTGTCGAGGGTTTTGTTGTGTCAAGTTCATTGTCTGTCAAGGCATTTAGATCAAATAAATAGATCAGGATAAATCATAAAGCAATTCATTTGCCTATAATAATATCCCCATAGATCAACCGAGATCAATAGAGAGTGAGCTATCGAACACTCGGACTTCAATGAATATTTGAAAAACGAAAAAAATATTACTACATATTTTATTTTTCTAATTGCTCTTGCTCTTAATTGCAACACTATAGCCTAGACTAGCTAATATATAACGGAAAAATTCACCATTGATAAAATCTATAGTCAAACAAACCCCTTATAGTCGAAGCTCGCATTTCGGAAATATTCGAATAGTTCCCGTTTTATATTTTGATAGTTATTTCAAACTTACAACTGTAAGAAGCGAGGATGTTTTACGTACAGTCAGCCGCACATTATACAGTATGCTTAAATAAATTTCTAGTGGCTAAACAAAACTACGTTCCGCAGTCATAAATGGGCATCCCTTTTAATAGCACGAACCAGCCCCTTACTGAATTACAGCACTTGAGCTGTCGTGTTTCTGTGCATATATAAGTGATATTTTCGGAAAGGTATTGAAAGAAAGAAAGAAAGAAAGAAACCATCTTTTATTCCTCTAATACAATATGTGAACAATACAAACAATATACAACAATTCAATTCAATTCAGGAATTGTCACAACCGTCACGTGAACTATTGTGCTCTTGAATATTTTACGAAATTACTACCTTTTTGTACCTAATAGTGAACAAAAAGTGAAAGAAAACATAAATCACATTATAAAAACGACTCGGAAGTGTTATCTCCGCATAATTTAGAGGAAAATCGTGCAAAATCTGTGCTTAAATTGCAAGAGCGACACTAGTATCCACAACTTGAATAATTTATGTGACAAACATAAGTTTATGCTTGTGCTCAGGTCACTTAAAATATTTATTTTTAAGCCATCAGTTTAATTTCCTGACGGCTCAGACCTGCATACAAAAATTTATCAAGATATTTTTCATATGTGCGTCTTTAAAAATTTCTAATCCGCGTGTGATAATTTCAAGACGCGGTTGCTAAGGCCGCCATTGGTTGTCCTAGCGACGACATACGTCGCTAGGTCTCTTCCACTGCAGCGTCCAATTGCAAGACCATCCTGTGACGCACCCTTGTAACGACGCATGCGTCTTGTTACCAAAACAAGCAACCGTCATATTTTGACTTTTTTATGTTTTTAGTGTACATTTTAAGCTACTTTATTGTTTCTAAATTTATTTATTTATATTCTTTTTTTTTCTTTAAGCTATTCTTTTTAGTGAATTTAGTGTTTTTAACTGTTGTGAATGCAGTCCGTCACCCAATCTTGTGATGGCACTTCGAACGCGACCCATACATGTACACAGTGCAACAAGCCATTCAAATCTTTGAAAGGCCTCAACATACACACCACAAAAACACACAGGAAATGTATTAGCCAAAACAGTGCACCTTTAGACATCCATCCCATTATTCCGAGTGCGCCTACTAAGGTAGCCAACGATCCAACTCCATTCCACACTTATCTTAGCCTTTTGAAAAATAGTATTCCCATAGTCAAAAGAATCACTCGAGGAGCTCGAATAATCGTTGCTACACATTTGTCACAATTAATCCAGAAATGTTACATAAGCAATTGTACTCAAGACTGGCAGAACCTATTTTTATTTTCATACAGTACACTACATATAATAAAAACTGATGAACCGAATTCATCATTGACGCAAAAGATTAAGAATAACTGTGCTGTAAGCTCTTCGCCTTCTCCCGCACCTCTAATCAAACATGATGCCCCTCGTAATCGCAACAAACTCATCGAAAACAAAATCTTAAAGGTGCCGCTCGCCTTTTGTTCTCCAACGACGTGCTATCACCAGATACCCCTGACACCCTTCAGGCCTTACAGACAAAACATCCCCCAGCTCCAGTAAACCCATATTTTTTCGACCCACCAACAGCTGGGCAAACATGCCTTCAAATTCAAAACAAAGATGTTACGGATGCCATTTTATCTTTTAAACCAGGGGTTCGGCTGCAGGTTTGGACGGAATCTCACCCCAACATTTGAAAGACTTAACATCGCATTCTGTGGGTGATGCAGGCGAAAATCTTGTAAATTCGATCACTAAATTAATCAACTTTATGTATTCCGGTAATGTCAATCCAGAATTTGTTCCCATTCTTTTCGGCGCGAACCTCATTGCCCTCACTAAAAAGGACGGAGGAGTGAGACCAATTGCCGTTGGATCAACACTACGACGTCTGGCCTCCAAAATTGCTGTTAGACATATTTTACCAAAATTAAATTCGGAATTTGAACCCGTACAGTTAGGCTTCGGTGTAAAAGGAGGGTGTGAGGCAGCCGTCCATTCCCTACGCTCTTTCCTAACTTAAGGACAGCCTGACGTATTGCTCAAAATTGATGTCAAAAATGCATTCAATTCGGTAAATAGGGATACCCTGCTGACGGAAATAAAACAACATATACCGGAAATATACAATTATCTTCTTCTCAGTTACGCTGACCCAACAAAATTGTTATATCGTTCTAATGAACTGTCCTCGGAAGTAGGTTGTCAACAGGGTGATCCCCTTGGGCCTGCAATTTTTAGTTTGGCTATAAATCCGATAATCAAAAATTTAAATTCTAAATTCAACGTTTGGTATTTGGACGACGGAACCCTAGGAGGTGATGTGGATACTGTGTTTTCGGACCTTTTTTTAATCAAAAATAAATTTGAAGCCATTGGCTTGGAGCTTAATTTTAGCAAATGCGAACTTTTTATAAATAACTGCGACTTAAATTCAAATGACGTAAAAGAAAAATTTAACATTTTAGCTCCAAATATTAAAATAGTTAACAGTAATTCCCTTTACCTTTTAGGTTCTCCAATTTTTGATGAATCTTTTTCTGAATATATTAATAATTCAATTACTAAATTTCAAAATTCTGCTGACCGTCTCCTTGAAATTAGTCCACATTATGCACTTTGCATCTTAAAATTCTGTCTTTTCGTCCCAAAATTTATGTATGTGCTCCGTTGCTGCTCCTTTTGGAATCACCCAGATCTTTTGACACAAGTAGACGACTTAATCAAAATTTGCTTAGAATCGATTCTTAATATGCAGCTGAACGAGCAATCTTGGTCTCAAGCATCCCTACCCATTCGTCATGGTGGTTTAGGGATTCGCAAAATTTCCAGTGTCGCTTTACCAGCCTTCCTATCTTCTGTCTATAGTTCAGAAAATCTCATAAGCAAAATTTTAAGAGCAACCCTCATAACCCTTCAAATTTTGAGATTGCTGGCTTGGAAGAAGCTAGAAACGCTTTCTTAATTGCATGCCCATGTCAAAATTTTCCAGTTTCTCCAAATTCACAGAGGAGCTGGGACGACATAAACTGCAAATTGACTTATAACAATCTTTTGAGCTGTAGTACAGGTTCGGCGCGTGCTAGGCTTTTGGCGGTGGGTGCACATGAGGCCGGCTACTGGCTTCACGCGTACCCTTCGTCAAATACAGGAACATTCCTTGAGCCGGACACGCTCCGAATAGCAACCTGTCTACGGCTTGGGGTTCCGGTCTGCGTTCCTCATAAATGTCCCTGTGGCAGTGATGTCGACAACCTAGGACATCACGGACTGTCATGCCAAAAAAGTGCAGGCCGCTTCTCAAGACATGCCGCACTTAACGATATCATACGCCGGTCCCTTGCCAGTGTCAACGTGCCAAGTCTACTTGAACCAACTGGTATTGCAAGAGACGATGGCAAGAGACCGGACGGTATGAGTTTGATTCCATGGAAGATGGGTCGGGTGCTGGTATGGGATGCAACCTGTTCAGACACGCTGGCCCCTTCCCATCTACATGGAACCAACAACAGAGCTGGTGCGGCTTGTGAAGCGGCTGAAAAAGCTAAAGCATGCAAATACAGGGGTCTAGGCTCCGAATATGATTTTGTCCCATTCGGTGTCGAGACCCTTGGTCCGTGGGGTCCTGGCGCTATAAGGCTCTTTAAGGAAATAGTAAAAAGGTTAGTCGAGATCACAGGAGACCGAAGAGCTGGCAGCTACCTCGGACAAAGAATTAGTCTAGCTATCCAAAGGGGGAACGCTGCCAGTATCTTCGGAACCTTGCCTAAAGGGACTCGTTTTAATAATATATTTTAGTTTTTATTTTAAAATTAGGACTTTCGATTATAGTTTATATTAGTTTAGTATAATTATAGTTTTATCCTTTATTCTTATACATAAAATAAAATAAATAAATATTGGTTCTTCACATGTTTAAGTATAATATATACAACAATACAACAAACAACAAAATAATAATTACAAGCAAACAAATATATAGAAAAGTAACGAGAGGAAAAGGAACCCTGGCTCAGTATACAGTTGTGGTGCAGACCACAACACGATATTCTGCCAGGGACCAGATATTCAAAAAGGAAAAAAAAAATTAAACATTTACGCGGGACAATTCAGTACACGATTGTACAATCAATGGCTGAGATTATAGCAATTTTCTTAAAAAGTACTGAAGGATTTCACCAGCTAGTTATCTATACGGCAAATTCACTGTGAATATGCAATAGCACACGAGAATGTACAAGAAATGGACCGGCCGCCCCCATAAACTGTCTCCAGCCGTCCCCCGTGAATCAAAGACCTAAACGTTTCTCTGCAGATCCATTAGTGATGAGCGAAGTCGTTTCTTAAAACATCCTAGAGATGTAACATCGCGTAGCGGGGGCGGAAGATTATTCCAACATTTCGAAGCACGGTAACGAAAACAGCCTCTGAAGAAAGCGGAACGGAACCTGGTAATGGACAAACGGTGAATACGGTGAAAAATCAACTTTTCAAATTTGGCTCTGGTCTGGATTTTGAAAGTAGTGGCAGGGCACACTGCGTTTCGCAGTGATTTGGGCAGCCCGTCTGGCGGCAGTAACAACCTCCTTACAGAAGACCGCCGTGAAAATAACAGCATATGTGCTGTTGTGTTTCGGTGAGTGAGTAAGGGATGCCAGAGCCTATTTCCCAATCCACTCCTAATCCCTTATCCTTAATCCTACTGCAGTCGGCAGCGCACTTGCAGCAGCTTAGGCGTTGCTTGTATTATAGACGGTAGCCACCTACCATCAAGTGGACTGTCAGCCTGTCAGCCGACCTTAACATAAAAAAAAGAAACACGACAGACGACGACGGGCATGCAGACTGGGAAGATCAGAGAAGAATACAGGAATCAAGATCTTCGTTTCACATTGAGGAGCAAGCAAATTTTACCAGAAGAGACCAAGCTAAATATATGTACAGAGTGGCGTTGCTTTCAAGGTGGGTTGGGTTGGGTTGGGTTAGTGTTGGGTGTAAATATTTTGGTTTTATACTCGTTTATGATTTTATTATACATATATAGATTAAAAGGCGTAATATTTTATGGCACTCGCTTAACTAAAATTTAGATTTTTCATTGACACGGTACAATTTAATTGCACGTCTTCCTTCACAGAAATTCATTGCGAACGTAATTTATTTATTTATTTATTTAATTCAGGTTACATACAGCCATTATATAAAACTAAATTATATATTATAATAAAGTACAAATAGGCCTAAAGAACCATGTTTTCTTTAAAGAGATAACTAAACTAAGATAAGAAAAAGAAATTAGAATGTTGTGATAAATATTTTAAAAAAATTAAATAACTATTTTTTTAAAAAGTGACAACTTCCTTATAAAATATATTTACTGAGTCCAACTGTACCTATCCCTGTAAGAAAACTTTTTGAGTTCCCGAACAGAACTGTTCCGAAGTGAAATGAAACTTCTGTTTAGTTACTGTGTGCCTCTGAAAGTGTTTCGCGATTATTGAATATCTTACATATGATATACCCACAAATATATATCCATACATATCTAGATATAATAAAATCGTAAAAGAGACGTGTTAAAAAAAAACACGTTGCAATGTTACCGTGGTCAAAAAAATAATTTTCACAATTTTTGTCTGTTTGTCTGTGCGTTTGGGCATGCTAATCTCAGAAACAGCTTAACCGATTTGAATGCAGTTTTCACTGATGTATTGTAGCAAGCTTCCCGTAGTATTTAGTGTTTGTTTCATTCCAATCGGTTTAAAAACGAAAAAGTTACGGGCTATACCGAATACCACGCGTGCGAAGTTAGTAAAAAATGTATCCCTAAATGTGTTGCTAAGAGCAAAACTTGAGAACGGCTGTTACCAATTCACAATTTTTTTTTTTTTTTTTCAAGTAATCGAAGTCCGTGCATGGTTCTTATGAAGGGAAAAATTGGAAAAATTCCCCGGGAAAAATGTAAAAAATTGCGTTTTTCTTTTTCTACCCAAAGTTCCAAGCTGACAATTTAAACGTTCAAAAAAAAACTCCGTAGTTGCTCTTTTTTTTTATTTTTCAACAAGAAAGCTTTGCGGCGAGTCACTCGCAATATATACTTTCGTATATATTTGTTGAGTGTGAAATATAAATTTTTTGTAACGTCAAAAAGAATGACTTTGACAGAAGTCAATAAATAGGTCATTTAATTAATAAGCTTTTTTTATGTTAAGATCGGCAGACAGGCTGACGGTCCACTTGATGGTAGGTGGCTACCGTCGCCTATAACACAAGCAACGCCACAGCTGCTGCAAGTGCGCTGCCGACTACAGTAGGATTAAGGATAAGGGATTAGGAGTGGATAGGGAAATGGGCTCTGGCATCCCTTACTCACTCACCGAAACACAACAGCACACTTGCTGTTATTTCACGGCGGTCTTCTGTAAGGGGGTTTTTACTGCCGCCAGAAGGGTTGCCCAAATGACTGCGAAAACGCAGTGTGCCCTGCCACTACTTTCCAAATCCAGACCAGAGCCAAATATGAAAAGTTCATTTTTCAAAGTTGACCCTCCCGGGAATCGAACCAGGGAACCCTAGAACAGATCGTTAAGGCAAGCACCTTAACCACTCATCCAACGGGTCGTCGAAAGCTACATTTCTCTCTGTATAACTTGTATTAGACTATTTAGATTTAATAGCTTTTTCCATGAGTAAATTGTTTCAATTCATCGCAGTATTTATTTTCTTCTCACGTCCCCGGAGCATTCACATACCATGAACTCGAGAATTTAACCAAGGACCTGAACACGCGACCTTCGACCTTCGGCATCTTCATCTTCAACCGTAGATGTCGGCACTTTATAGGAGTCCCACTCCGGGGCCCTCTATAGTTTGTTGCACTCTAGTAGTTGTTGTGAGTCGCTATTTTTTTTTAAATTATCACTATTCTTATTAATGTACATTAAGTTTCCATAAACTAACTGTAAAATATAGTTAGCATATTGTTTTTTTTTTAATTTGTTCCCGAGCTACTTCCCTGGAATCTATTTTATCGATAGCAAGAACAGCTCGCTTATGCAAAACAAATATTGAAGCAGTGTACCGCTGAGAATAATATTTACCCATCAATAATTGCTTTATAAAAGCTTTATAAATATTAATAATAATTACCTATTCAGCAACTACCTAACACCCAGTTGACCTTCAGGATACCTGTCGCTAGTTCTAATAAAAATGTGATGATTTGTTAAAAACAGAACAGAAGTAACCTCAATAGACACTTGGTACAGTCGTTATCGCTGTGAAGCGGTTCGCGTCGGTTTTAACCGGTTCGCGCCAATTTGAACCGGTAAAGTCCAGTTTTTAGCTGTTAATTAACACCCGCCACGCCCCCTCATCAATCCACGTCGGGCGCTGTTCGAGATTTCTTCAACATTTAATTTTGTTAAATACACTGAGATTTTAAAGTAATTTTGAAGGCTCGGGTAATTGATTTGTGTTTGATTCTAGATATTAATGAACGTTGAAAACGATAAGTTTTAAGGAGACGTGACACCTAACTATAGGAAAAAATACATGGCTCAAGGTTACTCGGAGTGATGTTTTTTTATGATAGGAGACGGCAGGTTGACTTACAATAGAAGTACAATAGGGATTAGTCAATGCAAATGGGACATTAGGACATAGTCAATGCAAATGGGACATTAGGACAGTAGACATTAGGACAGACAGGGACATTTAGCATCCTTTTAGCCATTTGGGATAGGAATATCTTTGGAATCTTTTAGATTCTTGGAATGAAGAAGCCTTTTTGAATCCCAATTCCAAGACTCGCTTGTGAATGATACCACGGTCGGAACCATGCTCGCCGGACCGATGACTCAATGCTGACCAAAGAGGTTTATCGTTAAGGAAAGCAGAAGACCGAGTGTAATGGCGATGAATTTAAAAAAAAAATAGGACAAGTGCGAGTTGAACTCGCGTGAAGAGGGTTCCGTACGATGTTCCGTACGATATCCGGACAATATTGAGTGATTTATCATGTTATTTTAATACCATGGACTTTTTATAGGTTTTCCTATAATCTGTAAGTAGAAAACTAATTTCTGTATTTTTTTATTATTTTAGGTTCAGTAGTTTCGGAGAGAAGAGGGGGAATGGTCGGACAGACGGACACACGAGTGATCCTATAAGGGTTCCGTTTTTTTATTCGGACGTACGGAACCCTAAAAACATTTCCAATGGATGCTTATGGGCTGATGATGTTAATCCCTTTATTCACGAATAAAACACAAATTGATTTTGGAGTTATTTAATAGATAAAATAAAAATTAGAACACTTTTAGAAGAACGAAATAGCGGACATAGATCGTAGACCTGTAAATAGGAATTGCTGAAACTCTGCTGATAATTTGTCTGTTAAGGCTGGCGCTGACTGGTGGCACAGCAAAGGATTGTTGCTAAACATATTATTTTCAACCTTATTGCAATGATTTTAGCACTCACACTCCTTTATTTCAATACCAAGAGACCTTAGCGTTCCGCGTAATACCTGTGGTATGCTTCGGCACGTCGCGGCAATAAAAGAGTGTGAGTGCTAAAGTCATTGTAATAAGGTTGAAAATAATATCTTTGGAAAAAATTCCTTTGACATAGCGTCAGTCAGCGCCGACCTTTACAATTAAGCGGTAGTAATGATTTTTTATACTTTTTCTATTTTTACCTTTTTGTACTTTTTTTGTATTGACATGATTTTTTTTTAATATTAAGGTCGGCAGACAGGCTGACGGTCCACTTAATAGTAAGTGGCTACCGTCGCCTATAACACAAGCAACGCCTAAGCTGCCGCAAGTGCGCTGCCGACTGCAGTAGGATTAAGGATAAGGGATTAGGAGTGGATAGGGAAATGGGCTCTGGCATCCCTTACTCACTCACCGAAACACAACAGCACACGTGCTGTTATTTCACGGTGGTCTGTAAGGGGGCGGTTACTGCCGCCAAACGGGCTGCCCAAAAGACTGCGAAACGCAGTGTGCCCTGCCATTACTTTCCAAATCTAGACCAGAGCCAAATTTGAAAAGTTGATTTTTCAAAGATGACCCTGCCGGAATCGAACCCGGGAACCCTAGATCAGAGCGTTAAGGCAAGCACCCTAACCACTCATCCAACAGGCTCATCTATGATTTTTTGTATTTGACATAATACGTATTATTAGTTGTAATTCGATTATGTAAGCTCTATCATAGCCATGAAATTTGTATATCGATCTGTAATTTAGTTCTCTTCATTATTGGTGAATGTTGTGACATCTATAATTGGCTTGAATAAACAATCTTTGTCTGTTATTTTATGTTAAGCTGTAGGTGTATTAAATAAATAAAGGAACATGCTATATATTGAGAGGAACAAATAATCACTCGCTGTACTAGTAGAATTTGTAGATCTGAAAGGAAGGTTGTTTCTATTAATAGGCATGATAGTAGACCTTAGTATTATGTTAGAATTTCAATTCAAGTTTAGCCATTGATGACTACGATGTATACGAGAGAAGAATTGCCATGTGTATACCAGAGAAGAATTGGAAAAGCGTCAGAGAAGACAGCGTTTAACTGGCAGTCCTCAAAAGCAGAAAATAAAGATCTATTAGAAATATGGTAAAACAAGATCTCTAAGGATATTGAAGATAATAAATACACTACTCACACTCAATCTCCGTCCCTCTAGGTAGTCCAAAATAGTTTGTTGAGTTATTTTTTTTTTTCAAGAACCTTCCACCAATCCTCCTATAATTTAGACAAGCAGTCATTATAGCATACAGAAGAGAAAGGGGCTCGTCAATTTATATATAACTAGCGACCCGCCCCCGGCTTCGCCCGTGGTGCAATTTTTATATTTAAGAACATTCCCCGTTTATCCCTCTTTCTATTAGTGAAAACCGAATTAAAATCGGTCTACCCGTTCACGCGTGATGCCGTGACCAAGGGAAATGGGGATTCATTTTTATATAATTATAGAGATTTATATAAATGTGTCTATATTATAGATAAAATTAGCGTTTCCCCCTCGGTTTCGCGGGAATACATTCTTTTTTCTGCAATTTTTATACACAAAACTGCCTCGTTCATCGCTCTTTCCAAAATCGTATCAAAGAAGGAATTGGCGCAAACAGACAGAGGCGGACAGCGACTATTTTGTATAATTTCAGCTAGGATTGATAAATTTACATTGAACAAAGGAACTAAATATTGTTCCGCAATACAAAAAAAATAATTGAATTACCCATAAGAATATAGTTCCCATGTCAAAACAAAAGTCTTGGGCGGTACAAATGAAAGTCTAAAGGCATTGTTCCAATGCACAAGCTAAGCTATGGAAATAGCTGCTATTTTTATTTCAATAAATTATGTACAAATGCTCTCATGAGTTGTTACTCCGAGTTTAACTAAAGTTCTGACATGGTTGGGGCATAGGTGAGGAGTTCATCCACATTATTTGGATCTGTTTGACGAGCCCATTGGATGAGTTGTTAGGGAGCTTGCCTTAACGCCCTGTTCTAGGGTTCCCGAGTTCGCTTCCCGGCAGGGTCAACTTTGAAAAATGAACTTTTCGAAGTCTCTGATCTGGATCTGGAAAGTAGTGGTAGGATCCTTAATCCTATTGTAGTCAGCGCACTTGCAGCAGCTTTAGCGTTGCTTGTCTTATAGGCGACGGTAGCTACCTATCATCAAGTGGACCGTCAGCCTGTCTGCCGATCTTAACATAAAAGAAATGAACTTTTCCTTTTTAATGTTGGCTCTTTTCAAAATCGGTCTTGTCGTCACTTATCTGGAACAAGCAGATAGACAGACAAAAATGATTTTTTTTTAAATTTTTTTTTTGTTACGAGTACCGTATATACTTTGATATACATTTAGTAAAAAACAGTTATTTTCGTTATTTTCATTTATTTAGTATTAAATAAATAAATCGCCAAGACTAAATATACCAATTGGCAAAATAATTAAAAATATAACTGTTGACGCCAATTGTCAATTTGACGGATAGTGGTTCGTTAGTGGTATGTGCTGTCTCGCTCCCACCACACATCCATTCCCTATCTGTCACTTGCTTACGCACCGCATACGAAGCCAATCGGCCATTTCTTTTATAACGCGCCGCCACCGCCGCTGAAACAAGCGAAATCCCGCCGGTCTCGTCGCGAGATCAGAATTATTGTACCATCCGCATTAATGTGTACCTATCAGACGTGTGTGCTGTAGTTAGCCATTTGGTCGCGCCTTCCGCATCGCGACTGCGGTCGAAAAGTGGTGAAAGTGCTGAAGAATCAGGACTCTGCATGTGACGGACCCGTTGCAGCTCTTCGCCGCTGAGGAAAGAGGTGAGTGACAGAATTACCCATCATTCCCATTTCCTTCGATTGCACGTACCACAGCAACAATATACAGTCCACTTCGAACGATTATTTGGCGTGACCATTTGTTTGGTCCTTATCGAACCGGATTTGTTTTGGTCCGTACGAACCGTATTATAGGTATATCCAGCCGCCCTTATTAGGATACTTTATGGGCCCTAGTGAGAGAATTTAAGTGTAATCACTACGAATATTATTTTATTAACCGCATAGTCTACCTACTTATTTCCGCATAAAAACCGCCCGTAACATTAAGTTACGTGTTATCTCGAACGATATTTATATACAATAGAAATAATATTTATTTATATACTACATACATAATATACTTCACATTAATTGATACGCAAATCAAACATAAAATTGATATTTAACGCAATATCGCAACGTAATTTTATTTACCTACCTACTTCATTCTATAATAGCAGCGATTTCGTACGAACGATTTACCCTACCGCGTTGTGAAGCCGTACGCGCAAGGCTCGCGCAAGCGCGTAGGTGGTATTATATTTCGCCGCACAGTATTCGATTCGAATTACCGCTTAATTTAATTTAATTGTATATTTGCTTGCACATCATAATGCCGCGAGAAGAGGAAGCTCAAGATGCGAAACTAGCTATAATGCAAGCTAAATATGAGGCCGTCTTCGAAATAGTGCAAAGTATTTATGATTTGACTTTAGATATTAATTCAAATCCTGCGAATAGGGAGCGTTTCCTCGACGTCTCTTCACAGATCGATTCGCTGCGCACTGAGTTTGAAACTAATTTAGATAATTATAATTCCCGCTTATTAGAATTGAATCCAACCGCGAAACCTAGCTATAAGGCATTCGTTGCTTTCGAGTCTCTGTATGGCAGGATAAAACGATTTCATTCGCAATATTCGCCATCGCAACATAAGGCTTGCGACACACTGCCGCATAAGGCTCGCGTCACACTACCGCCAATCGAGCTGATGAACTTTTCGGGTGACATTCGATCATGGGCATTATTTTATGCTAGCTTCAAGTCTACCGTTCATGATAACCCATCGCTCACGGACGCCGAAAGGTTGTACTATTTATTAGGCAAGCTGACGGGCAAGGCACAGTCTGTGTGTGCGGGCATCACACCTTGCGCTGAGAATTATGAACTAATCTGGCAAACGCTGATTAACAAGTACGAAGATCAGCGAATGCTCGCCTCCGCGTATTTAAATCAAATGTTCGATTTTAAACCATTACAATCTGCAACCGCGACGAACTTTGATTTATTTACAGATAACTTTATAAGTGCAGTGCGCGCCTTAAAGAATCTAAAGTTGGATAATCTGACCGACTTAATTATACTTCATATCGCGCTCAAGAAGATAGACTCGGATACTGTTCGTGCTTTCGAATTGAGTTGTAGTTCCAAAATACCTACGTTCGACAACGAATTTATTACCTCTCGTGCCAAGGTTTTGGAACGCACTCAGCCTAGCTCATCGGGTGTATTGAACGCTCGTCAAATTAATAACAATAATAATCGTCGCTCTAATAACGCACCGCCGCCGAAGTACCAGGCATATGTGAGTACAACGGTCGATTCAAAGTGCAAGTGTCTTTGCACTAATATAACGCATCAGCATTTATTTAAATGTTCCGATTTTAATACTATGACTCCACATGAACGCTTTCAATGCGTAAGGGATAACGGTGCATGTGTGAATTGCCTAAGCTTAAAACATCGAGCTTCTAATTGCTCATCAACTTCAAATTGCCGCGTTTGTAAGCAAAGGCATCATACGATGTTACACTTCGAGCGGAACAGGTCGAGCCGCGCGGCTCCCTCCAGCTTGAAGCCTCCGCTACCGATCACTGTGCCTGAGAGGTGCGACGGCGCCGCTAACTGCGCGCCCCCCGCGCATCCGTCCCCGCAAGCATCCTGCGCTCGGAACGCGCATTCGGACGTCGCGTTATGTACTTATACACCTATAAAAAACCGCAGTAAATTATTTACTATTTTATTGTCAACCGCGCAAGTCGTCGCGTATGATATTAAGGGCGATCGACATATTATTCGCGTCCTATTGGACTCCGCGTCGCAAAGTCATTTCATTACAAGGGAATGCTGCGATCAGTTAGGATACCAGCTTCATGATGCTGAACGTACTATTGTGAAAGGGTTCGGCGGAGCTGAGAAAATAATTAAAACTAACTCAATCGATTTAAAATTTTATTCTCGCTTTGACAACAATATTAATTTTAATATCTCATCGCTCGTTGTTGATCAAATTACCGACTTACTGCCCACCGCAGTGGTAGACACTTCTGTCTTATCACACTTATCAGGGATACCGCTGGCGGATGAGAGTTTCGGCACGCCTAATAAAATAGATGCGCTGATCGGAGCCGAACTATTTCCGCATCTATTTCTCCCCGACGTAGTTCACGCCCCGAGCGACTCGTCGGTGCCTCCTGCTTTACGTACGATATTAGGGTACGTTATTATGGGTTCCGTACCTACGCTCAATAACCACCAGGCCTTGACATGTTGCCTCGTTCAAGAGCCTATCGCTATTGACTCAGTAGTCAGGCGTTTCTGGGAGCTCGAAGAGCTTCCCTCCGCACCGCCCGTTCAACATCCCGCCGATGTTGAATGCGAAGAGTTTTATAAATCGACTACGACCCGCGATCCCGTTACTGGTAGATACACTGTTGGTCTACCGTTTAACGACGATGTCTACTCTCTCGGAGATTCTTTCGAAACCGCTCGCAAGCGTTTCTTATGCCTCGAAAAAAGGCTAGAAGCTTCACCTCAACTTAGTTCCACAAATAATGACGCCTTTTATTTTAAAATTTCCGCTCCCGCCGAGGTGAAGTGCACTAAGCGCTCCATCTTGTCCACCGTCGCGCGTCTGTGGGACATAATGGGTTTCATTGCCCCCACGGTTGTATTCGCCAAGATGTTAATAAAACAGCTTTGGCAGCTTAATCTCGATTGGGACGATACACCGCCGCTGCACATCACTAAAATGTGGCAGCAGTTTTGCGCCGAATTACCGGCTCTCAATAACTTACGCATCCCGCGTCACGTGGGCGTGACCATGGACTGTAACGTTACCCTCGTGGGTTTCTCCGACGCCAGTCTGCAGGCTTACGGCGCTGTAGTATATATGCACGTGACTGCCCCCACTGGCAACACAGTCCAGTTGGTGTGCGCGAAGACGAAGGTGGCACCAACTAAACCGCTTTCGATTGCTCGCCTCGAGCTATGCGGGGCTGTGTTGTTGTCGAAACTACTTCGCACGGTTCACGATAACTATTCTCGTCACCTCCCAATCGAGACTTACGCGTTTATCGACTCTAAGGTCGCGTTATACTGGATTAAGAGTTCGCCACACAGATGGCAAACGTTCGTCGCAAACCGCGTTATACAAGTAACGGAAAATATTCCTGCTGATAATTTCTATCATGTCGCGGGCACTGAGAACCCCGCCGACATTCTCTCGCGTGGCATTATGCCACAGAAATTGATTTCGCACCCCCTGTGGCTACACGGGCCTCAGTGGGCTTCATCGCATCCGTCGGAGTGGCCTCTTAAGAGCCTCGACGGACAGTCTATTACAGACATACCGGAACAGAAGGTTATCGCGCACCCTGTGTGCACGCCTATAAAGCGTTGTGTTTTATATGAGCTCGCTCTCCGCACCTCCTCATGGAGTAAGCTTCTACGTATCATTGCATACGTGTGTAAGTTCGCAAAGTTATTGCCCCGCCGCAGTACTACTACAGTAACTGCCGATGATATTCAGTTCGCTGAAAATAAAATGCTACGCGCCCTGCAAGGCCAGCACTTTGCAGAGGAATACTTTAATATTAGAAATAACAAATCATGCTCGCCGGCTTTCAACCGTTTGAGGCCTTTCATTGACAACGGGCTGATCCGCGTAGGCGGTCGCCTCGTTAACTCCGCTCTGGACTATGCTCACATGCATCCAGCTATCTTACCGCGCAGTGATCATGTAGTGAACATGATCATTGATTACTATCACGTAAAATACCTACATGCCGGGCCGGAGCTATTAATGTCGCTCCTACGCCAAAGATTCTGGATCCTATCCGCACGCCGCATTGTCAGACAAAGAGTCCACATGTGCAATACTTGTTTCCGACGAAAACCGCATCCCACTCATCCGCTTATGGCCGACTTACCCGATTGCCGCACGCGTCAGGTCGTTAAAGCGTTCACGCATACGGGCTGCGACTATGCAGGTCCCGTGCCTTACACTCCTGTGCGTCGCCGTGGTGTTCGCAGCGAGAAGGCCTACCTGTGTATATTCACATGCCTTACGACTCGCGCTGTGCATATTGAAGTCGCCACAGACCTCAGTACTGCGAGTTTTCTCGCCGCGCTCAAGCGTTTCCTCTCGCGTCGAGGACCGGTGCAGTACTTGCACTCGGATAATGCGACGAACTTTAAAGGAGCCGCTTCTTACCTCCGCGATTTATACAAATTTCTCAAAGATGAATATCATCCGAAGCTTGAGCAGGAGTGCGCTGAGAGTCGTATAACATGGAGATTCATCTGTCCCAACTCTCCTCACATGGGAGGCGCTTGGGAGAGCATGGTTAAGGTTGTGAAGTCGTTCTTTCGTGTCCTGGGACAGCAGCTTCTCTCGTATGAGGAACTCTGTACGGTTCTCACTCAGATTGAGTGCTTACTTAACTCGCGTCCGCTAACAGTACTGAGCTCTGATCCCGCCGAGCCTTCAGCTCTGACTCCGAGTCATTTTTTACATACCGCTCCGCTAAACTCGTTGCCCGCGCCGGAAGTCGAATCCGACTCTGTTAATTTGCTTCATAGGCACTCGCTACTGGACAAATTAGTTCAGTCGTTTTGGAATCGCTGGAGAGTGGAGTATCTGCACGGTTTGCAGGTTAGGCAGAAATGGAATACTCCTACCGCGCCTATCACACCTGGAACGGTCGTGGTAGTGATGAATGATAATGTACCGCCCCTAGCCTGGCCTTTAGCGATTGTGGAAAAGGTCCATCCTTCAAAGGATGGAACGGTGCGCGTTGCGACTGTGAGGAGCGCCGGGGGAATTTACCTCCGCCCCGTCGTTCGCTTATGCCCTCTTCCAAGGCAATAATTATTTATTTTTTACCGCGTTTAGCTATAAGTTTTATCTATATACCGCTACATTATTTATATTTATTTATTCCGCGTCGCATATCTGTTATTATATTTTTACTTCCGCTTCGCCGTGACTCTGTGGAGTTATTAATCACCCCGCGCGCATTGAGCGCCTAGCCTAGAGTCATTTGTTTGTTTATTCTCTTTAATTTTCTCACCTTATGATAGTCCTTTAATGGTGACCCATTAAGGGCGGGTGGATGTTGACGCCAATTGTCAATTTGACGGATAGTGGTTCGTTAGTGGTATGTGCTGTCTCGCTCCCACCACACATCCATTCCCTATCTGTCACTTGCTTACGCACCGCATACGAAGCCAATCGGCCATTTCTTTTATAACGCGCCGCCACCGCCGCTGAAACAAGCGAAATCCCGCCGGTCTCGTCGCGAGATCAGAATTATTGTACCATCCGCATTAATGTGTACCTATCAGACGTGTGTGCTGTAGTTAGCCATTTGGTCGCGCCTTCCGCATCGCGACTGCGGTCGAAAAGTGGTGAAAGTGCTGAAGAATCAGGACTCTGCATGTGACGGGCCCGTTGCAGCTCTTCGCCGCTGAGGAAAGAGGTGAGTGACAGAATTACCCATCATTCCCATTTCCTTCGATTGCACGTACCACAGCAACAATATACAGTCCACTTCGAACGATTATTTGGCGTGACCAATAACTAAAAACACTTGGAAAACAATTAATTAAAGTATCCGGCAATAAATTTTCGTGTAATTATTTAAGGCAACGCATTAGTTTGGCTATACAGAGAGGGAACGCGGCGAGCGTTATGGGCACAATACCCGATTCAGTCACTCTGGAGGAGATATTCTACCCAAACTCCTAAGTTTGTGTAGATTCCGGAGCCTCGCCGTGTTCTCACTGAATCACCGTTGTATTTTTTATTTTTTTTATCATTAATTTAGCAATTGTTGTATTGTTATTTGATTATTATTCGATTAATTATATACTTAAATTAAAAAAAAAAAAAATATACCAATGGTATAGCCTCCAAAGTAAGCACTATTAGGAATGTGTTATGGGATAACCATACAAAGGGCAAGGGGCGAAACTCTCTGGGGTGGATCGGAATTGTTGCCTCGGCAGAGCCCGATCCATTCCTCTCGAAGGGCAAGGAGACACCGGGGAGTTTTAGTGGGTAGTGCCAGTGCCGCTATGACCTAGAGCATAGCATGGAACACTGGTGACCCCCACATACCCCTTTTTTTTTTTTTTTTTTTTTAGGAGGGAAAATGACGTTTACGCACTATCCCTCGCCGACGGGGACAGTCGACGAGGGGGAGTGTGGGACTCGCCCGGTGAAGTGACTTATCACCGGGAATACCCACTAAAACCCCCCCGGATTCCACCATCAGCGGTGATGTGCGGGTCCGAGTTCACAGCGAGGCCTTATCCTCGGATCCCCACGCACCGCTATGTTAGGCTAACCTAACCTAACCCAGCTTAGGGCAATGGCTTCGCCTCGCTTCAAATGTGGCGGCCCACTGGAATGCCGCGAGCCACCACGCGTCTTTATTGGGTGTTTCAGGGCGTCAGACACGTCCCCTTCCGACGCCCTGAGGTTGTCACGCGACGTGCGCCGCGGCATACGCCCGGGCACGTCGGCCGGCCCTTCGACGCCTGAGTGGATCAGCCTGAGGGTCTGCCTCGCGGGCCCGCTCATTGGCCTCTTTTCCACTCAGGGCCGCTTCACAAAACGTCTTGACGGCATTCCAGCCGTCAAGACTTTCAATCATCGCCCTGACGACAGCGGGTAAGGACAAGTCCTGTCCCACGACTGCCATCAGAGCCGCCCTCTCATTGACCCAACCTGGGCACTCCGCCAGCGTGTGGTCGGCCGTATCAATTGGCGCTCCACATTCGTGGCAGGCGGTGGTTATCTGGCATGTCGCACAGATACTTTCCGAAGCATCCATGCCCCGTAAGCACCTGCACAAGCCGGAAGGAGAGCGAGCCGGCCCGCCTGCTTATCCACTCCTTCAGCAGCGGTGCGATCGCAGACGTGGTGCGGTAATCCCACCCCGGCTGCATCGCCTCGTCGCGCCATCTCTCGAGTGCCTCCTCTTGAGCCTCCCTTCTCCATCGTGCTACCTCTTCTGGGGGTGGACTCGCGCCCCCGGCCCTTGCATTTGCTGTCTGGTGGTATACCGCCGCAAGGACCTCGGCATCCAACTCCCAGGGAAGTGTCCCTGCGACCACGCATGCCGCCCTCCACGAGGTGGTGCGATACGCTCTGATGACCCTGGTCGCCATAACCCGCTGCGGTCTTCGCAGCAGGGCCAAATTATAGGCGGACAAGAAGTCAACCCATATGGGCGCTCCATACAGGGTCATCGAGCGCACCACGCCCGCGAAAAGGCGACGACACCCTACACTTGGCCCACCCAGATTGGGCATCAGCCCGCTCAGGGCAAATGCCGTCTTTGTCACTCTAGGGGCCAGTCTCCTAAAGTGCTCTTTGAAGTTCCATCGACTATCGAGAACGAGGCCGAGATATTTCAGCGTCGATCCGATGCCGATGGAAACACCGCTCACTATAATGTGGGCATCCGGCGGTGGCGCCTTACGAGGTCCGTGGAAGCAAATTGCTTCCGACTTTTCAAGGGCCACCGTCAGGCCCAGGCGTCGTATGCGCATCACCACTTGTGCGACTCCAGCGGTAGTTAATATGGTCGCATCTCGTAGCGTGCTTCCGCGGGCGACCACGAGCGTGTCGTCCGCGTAGCACGTGAGGTAAACTCCGGGAAGGGTAGCGCCCCGCAGTACCCAGTCGTAGCCGATGTTCCACAGAAGCGGCCCGAGCACCGACCCCTGCGGAACGCCGCACGACACATTGCGTTGACATACTCCAACGCTCGTGGGGTACACGACAGACCGACCCGTGAGGTACGAGTCCACAAGGCGACGCAAGTACCTCGGGAAGGCGTGGTATCCCATGGCCTCTGAAATAACATTGTGTGGGAGTGTGTTAAAGGCGTTGGATATGTCCAGGGACACCGCTTAGGCAACCCCGCCTTTCCCAACCTCCTCCTCCGCAAGTGTCCTCACTCGCGCGATGGCGTCCATAGTGGACCTGCCCCTTTTTTTTTTTTTTTTTTTTTTTTGCGTGGGTAAATCTGCGACCAGATCCCCACCGACAATGGGGATATCGGTGGGGTATGTGGGACTTCTACCCTACTAAAAACCCACGGTGTTTCCTCGCGCCGTCCATGGCGGGGGTAAGGGGATCGAAGAACCACGCGTCTGCCTTCCCCCACCGGACGAGGCCCGCACACTTGCGGGCTCCACCTCGATTAGGCGCGGAGTTTGACCTCCGCGCCGTGGAGAGACGTGCCGGAAACACACAGCACGTCTTCCCTCGTTGCCCGGTGTTGTGTGGACGGCGGACGGCCCCATGTCCACCGCCTCCGAGCGGAGCGGCACCAGGCGCCCATGTTCACCTGTCGCAGCGAGCAGTCAGCGAGGGGCTTCGACTCGGGAGCAACCCTACACCTCTTCTCCGCGGCACAACCTACCGCGGAGTCGGAGGCCGCTTCTACCTGAAACCCTCGGATGACCCCTGCTCCTGTGGCCGCTCATCTCTACGGCATTATGGGTGGGCGGCCCTAAGGGGTGTCCCCCTGGCATTTCCCCAACAATCGCGGCAGCCCGAGACACGGGCTCCACCTCGTGTTGTCGTCGCGGAAGAGTTACTAAGCCGGGTGGCGAGGCCGAGTGTTCACTCTTCCGGACGACTGCGGAGGGTGGTTACTAGGCCGGTGAATCCCGACACCGGGTGTTCGCCACCCCCCACATGCCACGATTGCCCGTACTTTGCCAGTTGGTCTTTCCCTGCCGCAGAGCTCCGTCTTCGCGTACGTTGCCCGACTACCACTGAGCGACAGAGCCATCCGAGAGAATCCACTCGCTGCGACTCACCCGCCGATCCTCATCCGCAGTACCGAGTCCCATACCTCGGTCTGACGAACAAGAACCGGGGTGCCCTCTCTCTCACCGGCCACCAACCGCGCGGGCCGAGTACAGATTCTCGGCCCGCGCGAGCGATGACCGGTGAAGCTCCAACAGAAGGTTGGAGCCTCCAAATAACAGCTCCGCCACGAGCTCCGCTGGGCGGAGCTCGCTCGGAGCCCCCTCGGTGTGGGCCTTCTTTGTCCCCAAAACCAATCCGATCGGTCGAGCAAAGGCCGGTGACCCCACCGACCCCTGCAACCGCCCGGATTGCCAAGGGTAAGCCCCCCCACCACGACAAGGTCATGGCCCACCTAGGGGGGGATAGTGGACCTGCCCCGCCGAAAACCAAACTGGACATCTGCTAAGTTAGGCCCCGTCTCCTCCAGGTGCCGACTAAGGCGTTCGGCTATTACACGTTCGAATAGCTTCGCGGCCTCACTCAACAGCACTATTGGGCGGTAGCCCGATGGGGAGTCCACCGGTCGCCCGGACTTCCGGATGAGGACCAACTTGCCTTCCTTCCACTGCATACCCCTACCGCCTAGCCAGCGGTAGGAAATCTGTAAATGGATTTCTCCTCGTAAAAAAAGGGGGCGAAACTCTGCACACCCAGAGAGAGAAAGTCTGCCATTTTGAAAAGACCATTTACAAAGTTGAACGGAATTGAACCCAGGACCCCTGAGTCAAGTTAAACTTTAGTAAAAAGCAGTTATTTTGATTTCAGCTAGTATTTAAATGAATAAATTGCCAAGATCTAACACATCAATGATGTGGCCTCCAAAGTGCTTACTTACTACTGGGATTGTGTTATGGGATAAACATTCGGACAGGATCACACCCAGATCATTCTCAAAATTGACCCTGTCGTTATTGAACCCGGGACCCCCAAGTCAGAGCCTTGGTAAGCCATAACTTGAAAAATAAGGTCCTCAAACAAGTAGCAATTTACTGTTTTTTTTTTACAGATCTGTTATTCTTTCCACATGGTTACGACTGGTTACGACTGTTTTTTTTTTCATATGGACAATAATTTTTCCAATCATAAGTTTCGAAATATTGCAAGTAATTTATTTAAAAGCCTTAAAACTTGGAAACTCGATTGATATACAAATTGTAGTTACCACATGCTCAACATTTGCAGTTACGAAATCCATAGCATTTGACCAGCTTTTAGTGTACATTAAACCTAATGATGCGAGCGAACGCCCGCCGCATTGAAAACAATGGATCCGGTCACTTCACACAATTCCCATGACACTGGGAAAGTGAGAATATTTGTAATTATTGAATTGACCAGTTTAATTGTATAGTGTGTTATAATCGGAATATCTATTGTGTTGCCTTTAGTATAATAGTGGAATTAATTGTATGATTATGTGGCAAAGATACTGTTGAGCTTTTAGAAGATCAACTACTCATCTATATACTTTATATAATATAATAAAATTGTAAACGAGCCGTTTTTAGAATTTTTGTCGGTTTGTTTGTCTGTGTGTTTGTGCACGCTAATCTCTGAAACAGCTTAACCGATTTGAATGCGGTTTTCCCTGATATATTGAAGAAAGTTTCCCATAGCATTTAGTGTTTGTTTCATTCCAATCGGTTTACAAACAAAAAAGTTACGCGCTATACCGTATCCCACGCGTACGAAGTTGCGGGCTCAGCTAGTTAAAAATAAGTCACTTGTTTATGTTATGTTAAGTTCTGCAGCAGGGTGATGCCTCCATTTTATAGTAGATTGTCACTTTTAGAAGGGCAAGGCAACAAGGTTGAAAATCCCATGGATAAATTGTTTTCAAAACACACTCTTTTAAGAAACATCAATAGCCATACATCTATTTTCATTCTATGGTAAAAAATATAACAGAAAAGATGGATCTATTTAACAAAATATTTGCGTTTTACATAATATTAGTAAGATTATATATTGACGAGCCCGTTGCACGAGTGGTAAAGGTGCTTGCCTTAACGCTGTGTTCTAAGGTACCCAGGTTCGATTCCCGGCAGGGTCAACTTTGAAAAATGAACTTTTCATATTTGGTTCTGGTCTGGATCCGGAAAGTAGTGGCAGGGCACACTGCGTTTCACAATCATTTGGGCAGCCCGTTTGGCACCTTACAGAAGACCACAGTGAAATAACAGCACGTGTGCTGTTGTGTTTCGGTGAGTGAGTAAGGGATGCCAGAGCCCATTTCCCTATCCCCTCCTAATCCCTTATCCTTAATCCTACTGTAGTCGGCAGCGCACTTGCAGCAGCTTTGGCGTTGCTTGTGTTATAGGCGACGGTAGTCGATTTTAATTTTTTCTGTCGATCTTAACATAAAAAAAAGTTCTAGGCACATCAAAAGCTAGACAAGATACCATACATAACTAGTTCAAGCTGGATTTCTGAAAATTTCATTTAGACATAGGAACTAAAGTGCCGTACTGAGACATAATTATTTACCTTGAAAATAATTACATTCTAACTAAAGCTCTCAGTATTCAGACTTCTTGTAGGGAACTTATCACGTCGTATTTTCAACTCTATTGCTACGAGACTTCCAATTACTGACTAAATTTAAATCCTATTTTAGAATTAATAATGAATTGTTGAAATAGTATCTACACGCTATATACTGAGATCATGGCATTATGCTGAGTCAGGGACCTATTTCGGACGCACCACTACGCTTTTTTAGTTAATATTGTTTTGATGTACATATATATGTTATATATATATGTATTTCTTGTATGTGTGTGTGTACGAAATAAAATTCTTTCTTTCTTTCTATAATATTAAACGTGGATTACTATATAAACAATGTTTCTATATTTAATTAATAATTAAATATACCACAAACATAGTTTATGTTGGTTACTTTTTATTTCATTGTAACAATAAAGCGTTCCAATTTGTTTCAACATGACGTTTATTATGTTTCTCAAAGTCTGGGAGTTGAGTACGAAAATATTACTGCAACAAATTGCCGTATTAAATACGTCATACGCATTAAGTTAGTAACGTCATTCATATGAGTAATATTAGTTAGCTAACAGTCTATAATTTTGATAAAAATATGAACATGATTAGAGTAAAATGTATAAAAGTAAAATGTAAAATGTGGCATTTTTGGAATGTCAAAAATAAAAATAATTTTTTAAAACTTTTTAAAATTCGAAAGATTTTATTAATTATTCTATAATATTTGTTTAGAAATTCAAATGCAAGAATTTTGTGAGAGTGGGTGTTACGCAAAAAGTAATGAACAAGTTTTTTATAAAACATTATAGTTTTGAATATGAATTCATAGCACAAAAGTATAGGTACTTACATATTTCCGTAGTATTAAATTTAATTAAATTGTTCTGAAAATATTGGCTGTTCATTTAAGTATACCAAGGTTCGCTGATTCATGGAGGTTAGACCATGATATGGACAAAATAAATTTTTAAAAATATTATATTTCTAAACCTAAGGCTTTTCAATAGTTAAAAAAAGTGGAGAGATATTTGTCCAACGCAGGGGTCGGTCGCAATGAAATTCGTTCTGAGAGGAAGGCAATGGTTGAGCGAATTAACTTACCAATGGGGGACAAGAATTTAGTTGTTTTTAATGCCACTAAAAGGCAATCGTGTTTATGCTCTGCGAAAAGGAGCCTTTTCGACTTGGCTCCAACTGCCCGAGGTGCATCCGTACTTGTGGCCAATGATCTCGAGCTTCATGGCATGAGGTTGTGCTCAAATCTCAACTTTGGCACTTCTATCGAGCCCAAAGATCCCAAGCAACTACCAAAAAGCTGGGCATCCTAAATAGAGTGAAGCGATGCTTCACGTCTGGACAGCTCCTCTTTGTAAAAGAAAGCATGTAAAACTATCTTTCATGGAGAATTGCTGTCACCTTGGGGATGGCTCAGTAAAACGCCAATTTGCCGCATTCGACTCTGTAGATCGCAGAGCTAGGAGGCTCATTGGCGACGGTACACTAATAAGAACTAAGCTGCAGAGCCTGGCTCATTGCCTGTCTGTGTGTATTCTATAAGATGTACTTCGGAGAGTGTGCTCGGGAACTGCATGAGATCATACCGCCTTCCCCTTCTTCTATCGGACATGCAGACTTCGGCTGGTTACCATCGTCACCTTATCAAAATCCCTCTAATTTAGACCAAGCGCTTTAAAACATCTTTAATGCGCACTGCTAAGGATTGTCGGCGTCTGTATTTCCGAGCTCTCTTACAACACAAATCTTTTCAATGTTTGAGTAAATAGACATCTTCTGGGTGAGCTCGCTCGATCTTTCCTACACGGATAGATGCTGGCCAAGAGAAAATCCATCATTAATTTATTTATTTTTTGTTTAGTAAGAGTATTAATTTTAAAAATTCCCAACGAATACTTATTGTGTTAAACGATATTTCTACTACGAAATGCTTTTACACATGAAGAAACTCAAATCAAAACTTGCCGCGAGCTCCTGCTCTATAAACTTTTACGCTAATATGAGAAACTAACAAATATAAGCAGTTAAATGGCAGCAATAAAACAGGTCATAAGGAAGCAACGATCACAAGCTTTGATTGATTTATTCCCTATTTATCGTTTATAAAATGTATAGAATCGGGAACTAACTGCCTTTTTATTACTCTGATATGGATTCCAATGAACTTAATAGGCTGTTACATAGAAAATCAATTCACATAAATCACTTCACATAATCACTGCTCGCATTACTTAGAAGAAATTAAATCAACTTTTTACTTTTTTAATGGTTATTAAAATTTTGCGACCGGAAAACAATCAGACAATAGGGGATCGGACAAATTTTCAGAATGTGTTTTAAATTAATCTTCATGGATATTTATTCCCATAAAAAATACTATTTTATTTATTTATAGCCTTTCAGGTACTCAAAAATCATGTTTTAATATTGTTTGTTTGAAAATGCCGCCAAAACGCCATGATAGTTCATCTGAGAGCGCGTAACGTCATTTGTGGTCATATCATAACAAAACAGCTGCATTGGCATAAGACATTGATTGCCCACAAATGACGTCACGCACTGTGATTGGTTTTTCAGTATAGATTAAAAATTTTGTAAATAATAAAATTTTATTTCTTCATTTAAAAATATTTAAATGAATTATATTAAATTATTATTCGATAAATAATCATAAAAAATTATATATTTTCTTTCTAAGTACATTTTAGATTTTAATCTGATTACTGTCCGATCCCTTATTTGTGCCGTATATACGTACTGTTCTAAACGTAGACAGTAGCAACAAAAGGTAGATACATGACTCACTATATGCACGGGGTTCTTATAAACTGAGTCCAGTGGACTCAGTTTCATTCAGTAGCTCAACATCTTTCGTTTGGACTCCTATGGTCACCTCATTCACGCTACCGTTTGAACACACCTGTCTTTCTCTCTCTATTATTAGACGAATTTGTAGCTCTGCTGATCAGTATTTACGGATATACTTAGTTGTATGGAACCCATACAACTATATTATGTATATGATTATACAATGTAAGAATGTCCCCTTTTTTGCTTCTATCTTGTCCACTTCTAAGGAGTGTATTACAAGTTCAAAGGTTACAGTGGAGGGTTTTTTAGTGTAAAAGTACACTAGCGTGTCACAGTGCATTGGTCTTTAAGTTACTTAAACACACTAATATCAAATAATTAATCCCTAGCAATTATTCCCTCAATATAAAATTTATTTTTCTTTTATGTGCCGAAAGGGATTGTCATTTTTTATTTTTCTTACGTTTCTTAGAATAGAAAATGCCAATATAGAACCAATAAGAGGAGAGTCTGCAGAAGATTCTCTTAGTAAATTCTGAAGGAAAGTTAGAGGCCTTTTATCGTCACACTATGACATTTAGAAGTAGAGGCGGGGTATATACATATATAATGTGAAAGTTTGTGAGGATGGATGTTTGTTACTCTTTCATGTATAACTAATGAACAGATACCCCAGCAGATTGACGAGCCCGTTGGATGAGTGGTTAGGGTGCGTGCCTTAACGCTCTGTTCTAGCGTTCCCGGGTCCGATTCCCGGCAGGGTCAACTTTGAAAAATCAACTTTTCAAATTTGGCTCTGGTCTGGATTTGGAAAGTAGTGGCAGGGCAGACTGCGTTTCGCAATCATTTGGGCAGCCCGTCTGGCGGCACTAACCACCCCCTTACAGAAGACCACCGTGAAATAACAGCACGTGTGCTGTTGTGTTTCGGTGAGTGAGTGAGGGATGCCAGGGCCCATTTCCCTATCCACTCCTAATCCCCTATCCTTAATCCTACTGCAGTTGACAGCGCACTTGCAGCAGCTTTGGCGTTGCTTGTGTTATAGGCGACGGTAGCCACCTACCATCAAGTGGACCGTCAGCCTGTCTGCCGACCTGACATAAAAAAAAAAGATAATCATGAAATTTGGCACACAGGTAGCTTATTATCTAGATTAACATGTCGCATACTTTTTATCCTAAAAAATATTAGGCTTTCGAGGGATCGTTTAAAAACATAAAAATTTCGGCACCACTGTCGTCACAGCGATAAAGATGTACATAATTCTTTATTTCATTTTTCAATACAAACGAAATTGCGTTCACCAGCTAGTATGTGTATAAGTAAATAATAAGTACTAAGTACCTACAGCTAGTATATAATTGGTGTTTTTTAGCTGCATGAGAAGTTTCGATGATTGTTGTCTATGGTTTGACAGTTGCGAATGTCAAACTGTGTTGACATTTCGGTTCAGTAAGGACTAGGGTATGGCATTTCATCACGAATCTTAACGCCAGAACAAGGCTTCCAAATTGTGGAAATTTACTTTGAAAAAAAAAATATTAATAATAAATCTGTTCGCGCAGTTTAGCACTTCGACCATTTTATGGTGACCATAAAATGGTCACCATCAAATCTTCTCGATTCAAAACCATCAACAAGACAAATAAATGTGCGTACGGGAGAGAATATTGCTGCTATAGCGCGGAGTGTTGAAGAAGACACGAAATGTCGATACGTTACCGTTCTCAACTTGTTGGTCTTTGACCTTCGACTACGTGGAAGGATCTTGGCTTACGTGCCTACAAAATACAGCTCGTGCAAGAATTAAAGTCAAATGACCACCGTTTACGTCGCACTTTTGCTGATTGGGCTAATTTGAAACTGGCCGAAGATGAGCATTTTTACCGAGTCTGGTTAAATGGCTTCGTCGATAAGCAAAATTGCCGTAGACAATCCTCAAGCCATTAACGAATTACCATTACATCCATTAAAATTGACTGATGCGGTTTACACGCTGGCGGCATCGTCGGTACTTATTTCTTTCGAAATTAGTAAGGAGCTGCGGTTACCGGTATCGAGCCATGCTGACTAATTTTTAGTTTCCAAAAATTAAGGCGACTCCAGCCGCAAAATTCGTTCTGTACTGAATTGACGGGACTGCTGAGGGGGAGTCGCTACTTGCAAATCTCGGAAATATCTATTTAAAAATTAAATAAAGTATAATTAAATTTTTTCCTTTGATGAGCCTTCAGATAGTGGATCTTAAAATTTATCTTAAGAATAAGCTATTTAAAATATTGATTATTAAGCAAATCGCACGGTTACAACATCGATATTAGACCGCAAATTAGTAATTTTTTTAAATATATAATTAAATATAATTTAAAAAATAATTATGATGATCCCCTTTCATATATTATCCTGCAGATAAAAAATTTTTTAAATTACAATTATTATGATTATTTAAAAGGAAAACGGTTACAAATAAGTGGATTTTTTTATCATTAGGGGCTGGCGTCGCCTTAATCGGCTAAACATCTACGACGTTTGGTTCCAATAAGACGGCGCAACTTGCCATACAGCGCGTTTAACCATCAATTCATTGCAAAATCAATTTGATGACAACTTTATTTCCAGATGTGGTCCTGTTAACTGGCCCCCTCTTGATTACTTTTTATGGGGCTATGTTAAGTCATTGGTTTATACCGACAAACCAGCAACTCTTGAAGCATTGTGGAAGCCATTTACACGATACGGCCAGATTTATTGAAAAAAAAAAAAAAAAAAACGGGACAAGTGGGAGTTGAACTCGCGTGCAGAGGGTTCCGTAGGATGCCATCACGTTTTTTTAAACCTACGCACAATATTGAGTGATTTACCATGTTATTTTGATATCACGGACTTCTTATAGGTTTTGCTATAGTAATCTGTAAGTAGAAAAAAATTTTATTTTTCAAAATTTTAGGTTCAGTAGTTTCGGAGTTTGGTCAATTTTCGTCTATTTTCTTGAATAACTTGGAAACTAAAACGATTATTTTAAAATTACAAAAAAAAATACATTTAAGGGTTCCTTTTTTTTATTCGGACGTACAGAACCCTAAAAGTAGTGAAAATTGGACTAATCGAATGGACTATGATGTAACTCTTAGCCGCGGCGGACATATGCCAAAAATCGTATGAAAATATCTACCAGATTATAATAACAAAAAATTAATTCCAGCAATATTTTCTCTTGTACTATTTTATTTTAACTTCTCAAGCTCTTAAAAAAACACCCTATATAATAAGATTTACCTACCTAGTATTCACGGTAGTTGTTAAATTTGAGTTTGATATTAAAAATGTTCTCCTTTTACTTACAAAGAGTAGAGGAAAGTAACCAAATATGGGATAGTATCCCTAATATGGAATACCGGCAATTCTCTGAAACGAAAACTCACAAACGCGACAAACAGTGTTTGTCTCTTTCTTTCTATCCCCATTCGCGCGTACAAGTTGTAACATGTCAGTCGAGCGAGCTATTTCGTCCAAAGATAATTGTATTAGTGTATAGATGGAACAATAAAAATTGAAGATTCCTTTGATACTCGATACCCGTCTTTCTAATGGCTGCATGTCGTATGTTAAAAAGAGATAACAATAGCCGAATATGACGTCTAAAAACGCTGCGCGCCATAAAAGAGGCAACGTCATATTTGTTTATATCATGCTGGTTAACAAGTGCGTTTAGCTTTATGTGATTTAAAATACTTAAAAATCTGAAAGTATGATTTCATAAATCTGTTGCTTGCCAAGAATGTCTTGTACTGTTCCCGTTTGTCCAAGTAGAGTGGGTGTTTTGAAGGAGAATAATGGAAACATATCATTTCACCGGTAAGTCGCACAGCTCGCACTCATTAATTTTGGTGTTTTGTAAACAAATTTTTATAATTATTTACTAAAAATGAATCATTATACATGCATACACAGCTCTAAGGTTGATTTATTTTAAGAAAAGCTGGTGTTTATAACTAAAATTTACAAAAACCAAAGTTAATCGGAATATTTGACATTTGTCTTGCTTTATAGTGCTGTAGTCTGATCTTGATAAGTTTATCGATATCGATAACTAATTTATTTTTAGTAGAGTGTTGACAATTTCTAGCATTCACTGCAGGTTGAAAGTAATTTTTATCAATTTATAACAGATTTCCCACCGACATCGATTTAAAAAAAAAAGTGGACAAAAAATGTAAGAAAAGCCGACGATTGGAGAGCTTCGCAATATACAAGAATATGCTCGATGAACTTTGAAGATTCTTGCTTTCGCCAAGGATATCAGCGTAAAATTCTACACTCGTATGCAGTGCCGACAATATTCCTAAAATTACCACCATCGTGTAAACCAGTATCTTATCTTATCTTAGTGGCTATTTCTGTCTGCTAGAGTACCAGTATCACTTCGTCCATTGCTGAAATATTGTGATCGCCACGTGAACTAAAGCTCTCTACCTATGCCTACCACGTTAAGGAACTGTAGTACTTTTTTGATAGAGGCATTCTTCACATCTTCACAAGCCATTGTGTGGCTTCCTAGGATGTGACTGCGCTTGTGCATCAGGGGGCCACATTCGCACAGGATATGCATTGGTGTTTCTTCTGCCTCATGGCAGAAGCGACACTCTCCCGTACTAGTGAGCCCCATTACTTTTAGGTGCCTATTGAGGCGACAGTGCCCCGTTAGTGCCCTAGATAGCATACACAAATTGCTCCTACTAAGCGACTTAGCCTGATTTGTCACGTTTCGACTATAGGCTTTAATAAGCGCTTTGGAATGGTTCAACCCTGGCAAGTTAATCCAGCGTTGGTAAGATTTAATAAAGCACTGGTTCCATATGGTCCAGCGAGCTAGGCTATTTGGTAGTCCGCACATAGGTTCAGGACCTATTAGCCTACCTTTTGCGCCTACACGAGCCAATTCGTCGGCAATTTCATTGCCTTCGATCCCCATATGGCCAGGCACCCATCTTAGGACCACTTTGTTCTCGCGCCCTAAGGTATTTAAGTAGTCTACACAGTTTCGCACAAGCTTTGAGACTGTAGAGTCTGAGTCTAGTGCTTGAAGTGCAGACTGACTATCTGAATGAATGTAAATTACACGGTTGACGTAGTTTCTTTGCAGGTTGATTTCCGCGCATTCTAGGATGGCGAAGACCTCTGCTTGGAAGACGCTGGCGTACTGTCCCAAGTTTACACTGGTCCTGTAATCCTGGTCACCGCCATACACTCCACAGCCTACGTCAGGTCCTGATTTGGACCCATCAGTATACCAAGAAAGGCTACCTTCCTCCCAAGAGATCTTGTTATTTGACCAGTTTTCTCTTGAGAGTAGCTCCACAGTATAATACTTTGCTTCTATGTACTGTGGTACTATTGTATCAGTAGGCATGCCTAGGATGGGATCCCTTAGTACTGAGTCTTCTAGAGCTCTGAGTACCTTGGACAGCCAATTGTGTTTACCCCGATTCATCATTCTGTGCATACTGGTTCTCGCCTCCTTCTCTAAAAATAGATTTAGAGGCGGTAAGCCCAGAATAGCCTCCAGAGATGCTCCGGGGGAACTCGACATGGCTCCTGTTATCATCAGACATGCCAAACGCTGTACACCATTAAGCTTGTCGATGGTCGTTTTCTGGTTGGCTTTTCTATACCATACTATAGAGGCGTATGCGATCATCGGCCTCACAATAGCAGTGTACAGCCAGAGGGTGAGCTTTGGACACGGGCCCCAACTCTTCCCTACCATTCGACGACTGATAAATAAGGCTGCCTTAGCCTTATTTATCACATTTCCAATGTGTGCATTCCACGTTAGTCTCTGGTCGAAAGTAACTCCCAGATATTTGACCTCTGTGGAAAATTCAACTCGTTTACCATTTACTAGAGGTGGCTTTAATTTGTCCAGTAGCCTCTTTTTGGTAAACGGTACTATAGCGGTTTTATCACCGTTAACTAACAGTTCATTTGCTGTGCACCATTCGCAAATGATGTTTAAAGCTTTCTGTAACAGGGCCGAAATTGTGCTTTGGCAGAAACCTCTTATGATCACCACTAGGTCATCAGCATAACCTAGGGCATCGATCTTGTGTTCTGCCAGCCTGTACAGAAGCTGATCAACTGCAAGAGTCCAAAGCAGTGGTGATAGAACACCGCCCTGCGGGCATCCTCTTGTAGTTGCTACAGTGAGCGAGGTATCGTGTAGTTCGACCTTCGCTTTACGTTTGGATAGCATGGCCTTTACCCACCTAACTGTAGTCGGGTCCACATTTTTGTTTTGTAGTCCCCTCACTAACGTGTTGGTGGGAGTGTTATCAAATGCGCCTTCTATATCCAAAAATGCGCACAGAGCTATCTGTTTATCATCCAAAGCCCTTTCCGCCCTGTCAGCTAGTTGGATAAGGGCCGTCTCTGTGGACCTTCCCTTCTGATAGGCGTGCTGGGTGGAATGAATGGGTTTCAAGGCCAGGGCTTTGTCCCTTATGTATTTATCTATAATCTTTTCTAGAGTTTTAAGCATAAAGGACGTTAGGCAAATTGGTCTGAAAGACTTAGGCAGAGCATAATCCCTCCGACCTGCCTTAGGTATAAATAATACCTTAGCCCGGGTCCATTGTTCCGGTATATATCCCCAGGCATAACTTGCCCGGTAGATCTTTACCAGATACGGCGTGAGTACGTCTATGCCTTTCTGTAATAGAATGGGCAACAGTCCGTCTTCACCACTGGACTTCAGGGGTTTAAAGGACTTGATAGCCCATTTCACAACTTTGGGTCGGATGAGACCAGCCGCTCTGTTACGGTCCTCATTACGAGGCCTTTGGTGTAAAGGCGTTCCGTCTGATCCGGCCGAAAAGCTCTGAGCCCCCGGAAAGTGAGTTTTTATCAGCAACTGAAGAGTTTCCTCTTCAGTGTTTGTAAAGGAGCCATCAGGTCTCTTAAGCAGCCCTAATTGACTAGGCTTGTCCTTCGCGAGCAGTCTATGGATTCTGGCCCCTTGAGGCATTTGTGTTAATTCCTCGCAGAGCTTTCTCCATGCAGCACGCTTGGACTTCCTTATCTCCTTATTGTATTCAGTCAAGGCCTTCTTGTAGTTTTCCCATTCAAGGGTTCTTCTTGCCTTGTTGAATAGTCGTCTGGTATTCTCCCGAAGCTTCTTGAGCCTTGAGTTCCACCAGGGTACATTTCTTTTGGAGTGCTTTGTTCTGAGCGGACAGCTTTCCTCAAAGGCACTCTTTATTGCCCTCGTGATAGCCTCCACTGCATGTTCTAGCTCCTCCGGTGTACATATACTTTTGGGGAAGTCCTCAAGATTTTGCCTTAGTTTGTTGTTATAAACGTCCCAGGCTGTAGCTTTTGGATCCCTGTATGTTACAGTTTGATCTTTCGTAGATGTTGCTAGATCAAAACGGATTTGTCTATGATCAGACATAGAGCTTTCTCCACTGACATGCCAGTTTGATATAAACTTGGCCATGTTGTCAGTGGCGAATGTTATGTCTAAAACTTCCTGCCTTGCAGTTGTCACGAAGGTCGGCTTGCTCCCTCTGTTGAGTACCTGTAAACAGTTAACTAAGAGAAAGTCATGTAGTAACTCACCTCTATTGTTTGTATCGGTGCTGCCCCACGTTACGTGATGGGCATTGGCATCGGCTCCAACAAGTAGCTCGGCTTTATGATGATGCGCGTACGCCACCAAACGCGCAAGCTCCACCGTAGGGTCATGTCCGTCATAAGGTAGGTACGCAGAACAGACGATGATGCGTGTTCCCTCCCTGCCCTTGATGTTGACAAAAGCTGCCGCCATGTCGTCAGTACATAGCTCTGGCACTGGCAAATATTCAATATTTTTATTGAAAACTATGCTTGCCCTGGGCTTTGAGCCGCAGGTATTATGAAGTATTTTACCTGCAGACTGAAGTCCCAGAACCGCTCCATTTTGGGTCCAGGGCTCTTGTATGAGGGCGATATCAACCTCACCCCGCAGGAGAAGGCGCTCTAGCACTGCTGTGGCAGCCATCGCATGATGAAGGTTGATTTGAATCACCCTCATCTCTTTGTTTTTTTTTTTTTTTTTTTTTTTTTTTTTTTTTTTTCCTAAACGCCCTTTTTTGTAGAGGGGCCCTTGGAGCCGGCTTTCGTCTTTGGCGGACGTCGAGTTCCACCTACAGTCTTAGCCTGCCCTCTGATGACCCCCCCACCTCGGTGCGACCCACGCCCCACCGTACCAATCCCCCTGCCAACGACCTGAGAGGCACCTGCCTGTACAGAATGCTGTACAGGCTGCTCTCCCTCGCGCCGGCTGGAGCCCTTCGTTGGCTCGGTGGACTCAGCTGTGTTGTCATTGCCGCTCTTGACTTTAAAAATTATCTTCTTAAAGCCAATCGCGGCCTTGTACTCCGCAGCTTTTAAAACCTCGGCAGAAGGGTCGTCTATAAAGAAGGTCGTTATAGTGCCGCCCTTCTCAACCCTACTGCTGATGGTTTTCCAGTGCTCTGTGTTGAGCCCTACATTTTGAGTCCTCAGCAGCAGCAGAGCTTCATCCAGGCTCTCCGCTTCACTGCTGGGCACAAAAGTGGTGCAAATCGTAGGCTTAGGCAATTCCTTCTCTGGTATATATGAGAGGTTTGCCTCAGGCCACGGTTTAAGACTCGGTATTCTGCTCACAAGCCACTCCTGGCTATAATGGTTCTCACACGTGATGAGAATCCAGCCAGGCTTTTTGGAGAATCCCAAGAACTTTGGACCAGTACCTTTTTCAGCCCTGGTAATAGCGAGGATGATGCTGCGATGCGTTAGCCTCATTTGTTCTTCGCTCATGGGTTCGCTATTGCGAATACCCACTCGCGAAGCTCCCACTACCTCTCCAAACGTGGGCCTAGCCCTCGACGGACCAGCCCGCGTTTCCTCCGTTTTCGCCGTCTTTTTTGGCTGATTCGGAGACTCCTCTTCCGAGCGTTGGCGTTTCGAAGCAATTGCTTTGGGTGGCACTGAAGGAGTTTTATTATCACCCTCCTTGCTGCTCGCCCTCACCTTCGTCGGATTCGGAGGGGGTCTTTCAATATCGAGCTGATTCCAGGGCTTTGTAGCAATAGCCCTGGCCTCAGCTACTGAGTAGTTGGCTGCGATAAGCCTCTTCAGGCGTTTCCTTGCGGCGCCTGAAAGCTTTTTAAGCGGCTTCCTACTGTCTTTGGTGCTGTCACGGACCGAGTCTGTTGCCATAGGCATTCCAGCGGCATTTGTGTCCACTGATTGCCCAAGGTCTAGCCTCTCATCCATGCCAGCTTCTTTTATCGAGGCTGTATTGGAGGCGTCGGAGCGTCCTCCAGGTGAGCCTGATTCTGATGGATCATCGAGATCCAAACCGGAAAACAAAGATGTTGTTAAAAATTCATCCATATTGTTCCCACGAGTAGATACGGGTTATAAAAACGTCCAGTCGGCCTTCCCGTTACCGACTAAGGGTATGTACACTCCGAGGTCCCCAGGTATCGGAGGTTGACCGCTAGCGACTGAGAAACCCCTCAGCCATTCACCCTCTTGGCGCGCGTCATACCGTAGGGTTGGGGTAAATTTTTATAGAGGCTTTCTACCTCGCGGTCCGGGCGGTTAAGCCAAGACCCCCGTTCCTGTGAGACATGACCACAGGCTTACGGTGTAGTAAAAGAGGGCATTTCCTCACCTCCTTTGAGCCTGCTGGTTAGGCCGGCTACAGTGTCGGGTTATTTGCCGCCGCCCGAGGTTCGGCGTTGACAGTTTTACAGCGAGGTTTTGTCTCTTCTCGAGCCAACCCTCCTCCTTTCTCATCCGGGCTTGGGACCGGCAAACGGCGGAGTTGTGTAAACCAGTAAGTAATATGGTGTAAACCAGTAAGTAATATCTATAAGTTATAAAGAAGTTATGCTTCAATCTATGAAAATTATGAAAATCTTTTGAATCATTAATAACCTAAAACTATTTCTTTTCAGAAATTACCCAGAAAAAGAAAACTTACTAATAAATACGTGGATACCCAAGCGTCAACATTAACTGCAAGTCTTTAAATTAAAATGTTGACGAATCACAGATGAACGATATCACAGATTAAAATGAAACGATATCACAGATTATCCAATCTGTGATATCGTTTCTAAAAATAAAACTTTAAGATTATTGAGTTTTTTTTCTCTCGTAATAAAAACCTACTCCCGTTCTACCCCTTAAGGATGGATTCTAAATATTTCTACCCAAAAAATAACTATTCATTTGAAATATTTTGGTGAAATAAATGCGAGAGGTTGCATACAATCTCATACAACCGATTAGCAATGCGGCGAGTACCAGTACGCACCCACATTTTATTTATATTGAATAACCAAACAGTACACCGAAACGCATTTGGCCATACTTTTTATCCGTCATATATTTAAAATCTATATCAACGATATCTAGTTATCAATGAAAATGCACAGCACTATTATACGCTATAACTTTAGCTTGCATTGTATAGTCAAAATGGAGACATTCACTCAACTTCGACCCGACAGATTATATATGTATGTCTCTTTCAATCTTATGACAATTTGAAGGCGTTAGAAAGAATAAAATATTGCTGCATTTTGTGATCCATCTATAGGTACAGACTAATGCAACATCTTTGATTTCGTCAGTGTCGCAGTGTTTTGTTTTATCGCTTCCGCATAACTTTCTAAGGTATGTAAAAAATACGTATTTTTTGTACAAAAAGTGCACATAGTATTGTTTTTATAACTTCTAGGGATACTTTAGATGTACTGTTGTAGGTTTTAGCGGTATTTGATTGTATTTCTTTCTTAAATATAAAAATTTTAATGTCAGTTTGAAGTCGTTGGAAAATCCAAATATGGACGGATCATAGTATCCAATTATGGACTATTCCATAATTGGTTCTCTTAAGTATCAGCTGACTTGATGATTTTGTTAATTATAAATTGAAAGTAATTTTTTTTATGTTACCGCGGTCGACTATCTTGCTGCGCAACAAGACGCAGTTAAAGATGGTTGCACAGTCAACGTTACACCGATAACATCATGTGCCCAACCTTTAAGACAATCGATGGCCAATTTTGGAACCCCTGATGACTGTCTGCCTTTAACTGAAGCTTCCACACCCAGACAAGATACAAATATTGAACCTGTACCCTCAACATCCGGACTTTCTCGCGGTAGTTTAGGATTAGTGTCTCCATATGACATCAGTCCAGTACCAAACAAGAAAAGGAAATCGTCTAATATAGAAGAAAACCATCTGTTGCAGCAGTCATCACATCTTCACCTTACAAGAATGAGCTCATAGAAAAAAGCAAGAAGAAAGAGGGAAAAGAAAATAAATTGGCAAAGAACAAAAATCAAAAACAGAACGAGAAGAAATCAAAAGGGAAAAAGCCAAAAGAAAAGATTAAGCCTATGTCAGATTCAGATGATGACGAGATGATGCTGTTTGATACCGACAGTGAGCCCGATGCCTTGATAGGAAATACAGCTCCAGACTCTGAAGATTCGGAGTGTATTTTCTGTGGCATGCTGTTTTCGGATGATTCTCATGGGGAAACATAGGTCAAGTTCCTCATGTGTGGTCTCTGGGCACATAATGATTGCGCAGGACCAGAGTCTGACGCCTGGATTTGTGATTTTTGCAAATAATTTGTGATCCTTTCTATGTTATACCAAAGTTTCCAAAGAGTCTCATGTAAGTTAAGGTTAATTTTTGATGGTGTTTATAGTATTCCATATTTGGGGTACCTATTCCACATTTAGGTACCTTCATCATTATTTGGTTTTTGTTTTAAATTCTTACTTAAAAGTAATCAATGTAACCAAAACTTGTTACAAAATAAAGCGCAAATATATGATTGTTAATAATTACTACAAAAAGTTTTTTATTTATAACGTTTGTGCAAATTATGCGTAAAAAACAAAATGGTATTCCATATTTGGTCACTCTCCTCTACAACTCTATCCTACCTACGTTTAGTTGTAAGACGATTTTTCATATAGGAACATATTATTTTAATTAATTACATCCGAAAGCAAAAGCTCAAGTGAAAGAAAAAATATTGTACACTAATAAAAGGAAAAAATGGCGGAGCATGTACAAATATCTGCTTGTGATAACGACAAATGTGAGCAGCGAGAATCAAACTATTTTCTATATTTGTGATTGGTACACATATTTGTCTGACATAGAGTTAACAATGTCTCAGATACGTACTTTTCGCAAAAGCCAACCGACAGATGCTGCAAGTGCGCTGCCGACCTTAGCAGGATTAAGGATAAGGGATTATTTTCGAATCTTCGATAGAAAATGTAGACTGTATTTTTTATTGGTGGTACGTGCAATCTAAGACGGCGGGAAAGGAAAGAAGTCAGGTTGCTCTTGCCATTTACCTCGTGAATCACCAGGTTCCAAGCGACGAAGACTGCGAAGGGCTATCACACATGAATTCAGATGTAGTTCAGCACTACATGCTTCAATTGTACAGGCGGATTAACGCGATCACTACAAGCTCAATGCCTGTAAGAAACAATACAATAATAGTTATGAACAAGTAATATTAATTATTATTGTAAGATATTTCAATTCAGAATATGACACAAAATAAGATATTATTCTTAAAGTAATTGAAGAGTCTGAAGTGTACGTGGGCGTCGACTGAAGGTTTACTTAAATTGTCTGTAAAGCTCTGGTTTCCTAGGAAAGCGGTGACGTCACCTAACGGACGCAATTTAACGGACGCAAAAAGACGGCCGTCTTTACGGTGACAACATGTGGAAAGTTCCATCACCATCGGCCACCGGTTTTTTAAAAAACTCAACATAAAAACGTATCCAGGAGAGTGATTACGTACGAAATCTAATAAAAGTGTCCATTACCGCTCTCTAGGAAACCGCGCCATTTTGTTTACATAGACAACGTTCTAGTGACGTCATTCACCGCTGTATTACGGCCGCTATATGACGGCACCGCTATCCTAGGAAACCAGAGCTTAATCGGCACATGGTGTACGGTAAAACTCTAATGAGTTTTTTTTTACACCAATGTTAAGTCAAATGAAATATTATTGTATTAATAAATAATAAATAAAAAAATAATCAAATCTGTGCAACGATTATTTTCAGACTGTTTTATGGGCGAATAATTCAATAATTTAGCGGTTGAGTCGCACGATGACCTTTCGGTACGATGTCTTTTTACGACTGATCAGCCGCTAGCGTTACGGCTATCGTCGCGGTGGCAACAGATGTGTAGGGAGTGAGACAGCACATACCATATCGAATATCAAATTATGATCGATCTGTCTACAACATGCTTAACTCTACGTGGAAAGAAAATGGAAAACATTATATTAACGAGCTCGACGGGGCTGCGTTGCCTAGCGACCGGCAATACCGGGCAATTCAGACTGATACTTCTTGTGTTACCACGACAATGCTCCGCTGATACACAATTTACTGGGAAATCGTACACCTATTAAAGTTACACAACATCGTATGTGCCCAACAACAAGATTTCGTTCGAAAATGAGCCTTGGAGAGTTCATTATCGTTTCCAAGGCGAAAGCGTGGCTTGTTTATACTTACTTATAAAATCTTTTATCCTGGCTTATGTGGACCTGTAATAAAAAATAAAAAAAAGACTATCAACGCACAGCCAATTTTGGATGAAATTGAATTTTGGAAAATATATTTATTTTATACGTAATCATTCGCTAATAAAGGATTTTTGAAAATTTTAACTCCGTCCGAAGCCCAGGGGCGTTATTATAAATGGACTATTTATTTATTTATTTATTTATTATTACATGGCCTCCAACGCGGCAGGCACCGAACAAAAACACACAGCAAGGGACAGAAAAAAAAATATGGCAAAGTAGCATCCCGGCAATAAAATTAGAAAAAAAAAATCAACAAAAAAATTATTAAAAGTTATCAAAAAAAATGAAAAAATTTATAAAAAAAATATACTTATGGCACTTATGGCGTTGCATATGTTGCAGGCGACGGTTGCCGCCTACCTTCAAATGGACCATCAGTCTTACATAAAAGAACCACTTAACAGTAATCTGGTTAGAACCGGAGGGAAGTTCAAAACCTAATTACAAACTCAAGCTGTATGTCAGTCCGTCAGTTTGTACGACTATAATTCGAGAACACAAAGCTATGGTGACTGAAGCCAGTGTCTCGGACTCGGAACAGCTAAGTTATAATAAAACTTTACCGTCCCACTGGCAATGGAACAATGTAAAGTACAACGTACACTAAGAAAACTACAAAATAAAAAATATCTTTTTCTTAGGCGTAGGACGTCCACTGCTGGACATAGGCCATAATTTTCCAAAAGGACCGGTCAGGAGCAGCCTGAATCCACTGACTACTCGCGACGCTTATCAGGGTCTTGATTCTGTATGGAAATTGTGATTTCACGGTTTTTTCTTACCTTATCAAAACACGTAATGTCTTGTCATGGCATTTGTATACATATTGACTTTTTAGCAGATATCGTAACAATTTGAGGATATGACGTGGTTTCGAAGTAAGGAATCGCGTGAAATCAATGTGGAATCGCTACGTGGCGTTAGTGAATTAGGGCCCAGGTCGTTTGTCCGCCTTGTGGATGGACAATGGACATCCTACGCTGCGCTTGCCGTTCCATACTGTGTCCTGCCCACTGCAAACTCAAACCAAACACAATTTTCATCAAAATGAGCGCAACTTAATCAGGTTTAAGGTTGACGCGAATTAAGGTGCAGTATCGCACAACAAATTTTTGTAGCCTCTCGGAGATATATAACTGAATAGATTTAAAATATGAAAAAAAGAATTAAAAGAAAACTTTAGTACGGATTTAAAAAAAAAAAGTAGTTTTTGCTGAAAATTTTTACTGCCCTGACGAGAAAGCTTCTTCTTGGGGCAGTAATTTACTATTTTTTTGGTCAGAAAATATAATTTTTTGTACAAATTTGCCCAATTCAAACTTTTTTAATTATAGTCTATAATGCTCTGTATTTTTATCTAAGTTTTAATTTTACTATAACAATTAAAATTAGCGACGAAAAAACCTTTATTCTGCTAAATCCTCAACGGGTAAAACATGTATATTTTTTTTATATATAGCTCGACAAGCTATGGAGCAAGCTATGCTCTTTTGTGGATAGGATCCTGCATGGAGTATTGCTGTCACCTTTGGGATGGCTCAGCAAAATACCAACTTGCTGCACTCGACTCGGTGGATCGCAGAGCTAGGAGGCTCATTGGCGATGATACACTAATAAGAACTAAGCTGCAGAGCCTGGCACATAGACGCAAAGTTGCCTGTCTGTGTGTATACTTCGGAGAGTGTACTCGAGAGCTGCATGAGATCATACCGCCTTCCCCTTTCTTCTATCGGACATGCAGACGTACGGCTGGTTACCATCCTCACCTTGTCGAAATCCCTCTAATTCGGACCAAGCGCTTTAAAACATCTTTTGTGATGCGCACTGCTAAGGATTGGAACTCCCTGCCGGCGTCTGTATTTCCGAGCTCATATAACCCAAATCTTTTCAAGGTTCGAGTGAATAGGCATCTTCTGGGTGAGCTCGCTCCATCTTCGGCCTCATCCTTCCTACATGGATAGATGCTGGTCAAGAGCAAACCCATCTATAATAAAAAATAAAAAAAACGATCAGAAATTCTGAAATTCGCTAAAGAACTAAGGTTTTTGACATAGCCATTAGAATTAGCTAGTTGAAGTGGCAGTGGGCGAATAACAGATAGTGTAGAAAGGTTTTCGAATGAAGGCTACGAATTCCAAAGCGCAGCGTGGGACCGCTGGGGCCAGGTGGATAGACGACCTGAAAGGCTTCACGGGAAGCGGGTTGATGCGAAATACAGAAGACTGTGCGCGGTGGCGAGCGTTGAGAGAGACATATATCCAAAAGTGGAGAGGCACAGGCTGATGATGACGAGACTAGATTAGATGATATCACATCAGTTTAGATTTGTTTAGATTAATTTCTAAACTAGATTAAATTTCTTCTAGACTTTTCGGCAATTTGTATGCGTCGACCCTTATAAGACTAGCCAGTTATTCAGTGACGCCGTACCAATGAAACGGTACACTATTGTTCTCAAGTTTTTACGTAACAAAGACATAAACAGACCTTATGTTGCTTCGTTGCTTTAACAAAGAGCAGTCTTTGTTTCAATACGAAACTTAACTTTAATTCGGAAACTTTTAACTCGTCGCCAATAAAAAGACCTGTATTTCTGAAAAGTCTACTTGCTCTTAGCGTTATTTATAAGAAATCATAACGATTTCTTATGAGACAGACGTCTTATGGTAAATGATGGTGATAGGGGTTCTTTGTTTTATGTAACTGTTATCAATGGTAAGTGTATCGAATTGACGTATTGAATCAGGATTGAGATTAAATACTAAAAGAAGTACTCGATTCGACACAAGATTTTAATAACAATCAAAAATAATAATTATTACAAAAAAAGATATTAACTACCCCGATACGTCCGTCACAACCTAGAGCTTATAACCGAATGAATGCCGTTCGTTGGCTACGCGCTCTCTCTAGCTCTAGCATATAGCGGGAACGTGGTCGCCGGCAACTGGTGGAGCCGAGTCCTCTAACAGTTATTATATTCAAATTACTAAACACTAAATAGTAGCAGTAAAGCCTAGTTCGCATTATGCTAGTATTTTAGTCTAGTAGCGAGTAATTTAGTAGCTAAACGTGTCTGAATCTGAACACCAAAAATTTAGTCGAGTAGTTTAGTAAGGAATTAAAACCTAGTTCGCATTATACTAGTATTTTAGTCTAGTAGCGAGTAATTTAGTAGCTAAACGTGTCTGAATCTGAACACCAAAAATTTAGTCGAGTAGTTTAGTAAGGAATTAAAGCCTAGTTCGCATTATGCTAGTATTTTAGTCTAGTAGCTTCTCTAGTATTCTTTGGGATCTTCCAATGCTAATACCTTCAGAAGACAATTAGTAGCTCCTAGTTTATCCTTTCTATCCATACATTTTCGTATCCGTAGCTTCTTTTTATTAATCACACAAATTTCCTCATCTACCTCTTCTAAAATCGCCGTTAAGATTAACTTAATCAGTTCATTTACTTTATTGCGCTGTAGGATGTTCATCTTACAAAACACCACTCACTTGTAAACTGTACTCGAACGAAGTGCAAACGATTTTGGTGCAGAAGCGAGTATTTTAGCTACTAAATTACTCGCTACTAGACTGGGGTGCTAAACCAGGGGCGGGTCACCAGTAATTTTTAATTTAATGATACGTGTTCAAGGTACACTAAGGTACATTCTACACTAAGGTATTTTAGACATCTCATTTTACATCCCGACAAATAAGATATCTTCACATCTACGAGTATGCTCGGCGACTGTATTTGCACGTGGGCTAAAGTAGGTTACAACTGTGTTTGTTGACCTCCTATTACTCTTTCGTAAAAGAAACTTAACTCCATTCATATTATATATATATGAATCCCCATTTCCCCAAGGTCACGACATCACGCGTGAACGGGTAGGCCAATTTTAATTCGGTTTTCACTAATGGAAAGAGGGATAAACGGGGAATGTTCATATATATAAAAATTGCACCCCGCTAGTTTTTAATATATTCAATGACCATGAAACATTATTTTCTAGTAACAAGAGCAATTAAATTTAACCTGCCACAATTAACTAAATAAAAAATTGTGCAGTCGCACTTCGCAAAGAATGTTTCGTTAAACTGCTTTCAGAAATACTATAAAATAGGTGTCGGTGGAAAACCAAAATTTAATTCCTACCGAGTGAAACCGTAGCCAGCCTTAATAAGTCGGAATTGTATTTAGAGGTATCACAAAACTAAAGTTACTGAATGCGACAACGGATCAATGGAAGGCGTATATGTATACGGGTATTTCTCATGAAATTCCAAAATTTTAGATGTTATTTAAATTTCTTTTTTTTTGATAAACTTTGATATTTTTTTTGCAGAAATCAAATAAGTTGCTTTCGGAGATCTATTTAGAAGTATTGGTCTTCCATATTTTTGTATATTTTCGACAAAAATGAGGTTTTAAAAAATAATCAAATGAGGGAATGATTAACAAAGTGAGGGAATGATTTATTATTATATTATAATAAACAGCATCTACAAATAAAGGAGATTATGTAATTTTAATTATATCAAACAATGAAATATCATATTCTAAAGAAAATGAACTCAACTTATGTACTTATAGTTAACATAAATATATATAAACTCGAAAAATTAAAAAAATACACTATTATAGAGGTAACAAATGTTTTTATCTTTATATTTATTATTATTTATTTTTAAACTTTGTACTTGTGGGAAAATCCCCAACTTAAAACGCCTTCATATTTGTTTATTAAGCATTAATTATAATTATTACTATTAATCTGTATTATTCTTTTCTTGTATTAGTTTTTTGGTCTTTGAGATCAATTAATTATTCAGTCTTAATTTTAACATCATTTGTAGACTTATCTAACTCTGAAACATAATTCCTCCTGTTAACTAACTTTGGCGTCTTTATTTTCTGTATCACAGCTTCCCAGCTATATAATTGCTCATCTTTAATATTAGGCCATCTCCAAAACTTCACACCTTTCTTCATACACCTAACCATTAAACCATCTTCAAAAATTGATAAATCTTCTCCGGGATACTTTGCCGTGCCCCATTTTATCAGGACATAATCTCCAGTGGTAGCAATCTTATCATTGTCTGAGACAACAGTAAATCCATCATTTTCTAAATCAATTGTATAATTTTCTTTGAACATTCCAGTAAGATCTTGAATGCGCGAAGACGACGCTAAAAACAGTTGGTGATTATCCTTTATTATATCCAATTCCATTGACTTTTGAGAAGCTTTGTGCCTCTTAGCTTCTCCAAAAACTATTTTTTTCTTCACACTCTCAGGAACGTTTACATCCTTTAGGAGTGCATTTACTTTAGTTGCAGGCGATTCTGGGTCAGTTTTTTCTTTTTTCAGTCTCAAACACCTCTTCTTGTATTTTTCACTTAACCACACTGCATTCAACAGTCTTTTTTCTAAATTTACAATCTTTGCATACAAAATAGCTCGTCGCCTTCGCATCTGTCGTCTATTTCGAGCAGCAACATCTTCTCTAATTTGCTGAAGATTTGCTGATAATGGACTTGGTGGGGGTGTATCATCAATTATTCTTTGTAAATTTTGGTGTGCTATAGCTTTTTTATTCCTATACACCAATCTTTCCATTGTTTAGATGGAAAAATTCTACTAAATTCTACCATTTTCTTTACATTGTTTTCGCTTTTGTCTGAGTTCTCTAGCATTCATTTTAATAACTGATTTTACCTGACCCTTCTCTTTTTTAATTAAATATTTTAATCTTTCTTTTTCCCGTAGTTTTTCCAAAGATTCAGTATTATTTTTCATTTTTTCTAGCCTTCTTCTATCATATTCTTTCTTTTTTAATTTTTTTTTCTGCTTCACTCAATTCTTTGGTAGTGCCATTTTTCTTCCGCATAAATGATGTACCTCTTTTAAATTAAATTAACATGAAATACAAGTTGCAAGAAATCAATAAAAAATCTATAAGAACTGTAGAATACTGTATAAATCATTCCCTCATACAGCCGTCATTCCCTCACTTCTAAATGTAATGAGGGAATGACTGTGAGGGAATGACGAATTTTAACTAAAGCTACAAAAACACCGGCACATAACCTCAACTTGATTGCAACATTTTGAATATGGATTTTACTCCCAAAAACGCATAAAAATAACAAATTATGTACATATATACTAAAATGCTTAATACATACATGTTACGTGAGGTAATGATCGCCATAAATGTAACTCTTAACAATTTTGTACATATTATGTTTTTGCACAAACTCACCTACAGTTGAGAAGAAATCGCCATTTTGAATCATTTGAGAGTGTTGCCAGGTACTATAAACTTAAGGTTGCGTTCCTAAATATCGTTGCATACGTTCAGAAATCGAATATTCGTAATAGGGTGAGGGAATGATTTTTTTTTGTCGGGACATATTTAAAATCGAATTATCGTTTTTATAAATTCGTCGTTGTAAGATAGAAGCTTTTATAGACAATAACAAACATCTTTCTAATGTATTAGCATACTTTTATTATTAAAAATATTGACATATTTGAAATGAGTAGGAATTTTAGTATTGTTTTTGAACTAAGGGACAAGGTGAGGGAATGACTTTCACGGTAACAAAGTAGCCATATCTTTTTTTTCTTTAGAGGTAATATGTTTTCATTTTAAAGAATAGTGGTATAGACAGCGAGCATTGAAATAAAAAAAAGACTTATGTAGTTAAATGCATATGACTCGACACTAGTGACTCGGGAATCAAATTTCGAAATTTGATGAGAAATACCCATACATCTTCTCCAAAAAAAATTTATTTTCTTTTTTTTAATATATAAAAATGAATCCCTATTTCCCTTGGTCACGGCATCACGCGTGAACAGGTAGACCGATTTTCATTTGGTTTTTACTAATAGAAAGAGGGATAAACCTTGAATGTTTATATATATATAAAAAATTACACCCCGGGTGAAACCGGGGTCGGGTCGCTAGTTAAATTATAAAATATTATATAATATTATATAATTTAATTATATTATATTATATTATATTATATTATATTATATTATATTATATTATATTATATTATATTATATTATATTATATTATATTATATTATATTATATTATATTATATTATATTATATTATATTATATTATATTATATTATATTATATAATTAAATTATATAATATGCTGAGCCAGTATCCGACACACACACGTTTTTTATTAATTTCTGTCCTATTCTTGTATATAATGTCCAGTGTCTTTCGTGCAGTTAATAAAAGTCTTTCTTTCTCTCTTTCTTCTTTGTAACTTTTTCTAAACCACCCAACGAATTATATGGTTTTCACTAACAGAAAGAGCCATAAACAGGAAAGGTTTGGGTTATAATTTGCAAAAATTGGATGAGCCAGTTGGTTAGGGTGATTGCCTTAACACTCTGTTCTAGGGTTCCCGGGTTCGATTCCCAGCAGGGTCAACATTGAAAAATGAACTTTTCAAATTTGGCTCTGGTCTGGATCTGGAAAGTAGTGACAGGGCACATTGTGTTTCGCAGTAATTTGGGCAGCTCGTCTGGCGGCAGTAACTACCCCCTTACAGAAGACCACCGTGAAATAACAGCACGTGTGCTGTTGTGTTCGGCAGCCAGGCTGACGGTCCACTTGATGGTAGGTGACTACCGTCGCCTATAACACAAGTAACGCCAAAACTTTTGCAAGTGCGCTGCCGATCACAGTAGGATTAAAGATAAGGGATTAGGAGGGAATAGGGAATGGGCTCTGGCATCCCTTACTTATTCACCGAAACAAAACAGCACACGTGCCGTTATCTCACGGTGGTCTTCTGTAAGGGGGTCCTTACTGCTGCCAGACGGGCTGCCCAAATGCCCAATGCTACTACTTTTTAGATCCAGACCAGAGTCAAATTTGAGAAGATATAAATAGATACCTACAAATCACATCGCGTTTATCTAAATGTCTGATCGCGTTTAATCTACATAAAAATGAAGGTAACTTAATATATATAGATAGGGCAGCCCGTCTGGCAGCAGTAGTAACAGCATAAGTGCTGTTGTGTTTCAGATAATGAGTAAGAGATGACAGAGCCAATTTTCCTATCACTATAAGCTCAGTAGCGTACTAGCAAAACTTTGCTTTGCTTGTGCTAAAGACGATGATAGTAACTTACTGTCAACTGGAGTGTCAGCCTGCCTGCTATATTTTACATAAAAAAATAAAATTTACACAGGTTTTTCGAACCACGCTCATATACATTCCAGTAAACTTTAAATCTTTGTTTAAGCGCGTACTTGTTATAGAGGCTGTTCTGTAAGGGGCATTGTGGTCACAGGCCGCTTGCGGCTTCCTATACGTTAAAGTTAAGGCACCATTGTGGCTTAGCTCTGAGGGTTTTGTTTTAACCGAAATTGTTATTCGGTTAATTTATTCCTATAACTATAGTAACCTATATATTATATGCGTGCGTTTTTATTCTGTTTAACGGAAACTTTTTATACTTGTTAATTTTTCATTCAAATTTTTTTGCTAAGATTAAAATTAACAACGTTAGGGAAGAAAACAGAGTTAGGTAGGGACATTTTAAACGCTTGCTAAAAAATATTTAAATAGCTATAGATTGTCTAACTAAGCACGTGTTTAAACAATGCTTATTTATTCTTTTGTAGTAAGACGGTAAATATTTATTGAAAGTTACAAAATGTCCACAAAGATGATTAAAGTGGACATTTTGGCAACAATAAAAATATGTATTTTTTTAATTCCCAAAATGTCCCAAATAGGGGATCGGACAAATTTTCAGAGAGTGTTTTAAATTAATCTTCATGGATATTTATTCCCATAAAAAATGCTATTTTATTTATTTATAGCCTTTTAGGTACTCAAAATCATGTTTTAATATTGTTCGTTTGAAAATGCCGCCAAAACGCCACGATAGTTCATCTGAGAGCGCGTAACCTCATTTGTGGTCATATCATAACAAAACAGCTGCATTGGCATAAGACAATGATTGCCCACAAATGACGACACGCACTGTGATTGGTGTTTCAGTATAGATTAAAAATATTGTAAATAATAAAAATTTATTTCTTCATTTAAAAATATTTAAATGAATTATATTAAATTATTATTCGATAAATAATCGTAAAAAAATATATATTTTCTTTCTAAGTACATTTTAGATTTTAATCTGATTACTGTCCGATCCCCTATTGGACATTTCTTGTGGGATATAATGGGACCATTTTTGTATGATTTGGAAAAATCGTCTATTTTTTCATCCCTTCTACAGGGTGGAATCAAAAATTTCTTTCATCTATCAATATTTCATTTCTTCTAGAAACTTATATCAAAAATTCCCCTGAGAGACTGAAATTTTGATTTGTTAGCAAATTTTCCTGGACTACAGAGCTTCCAATCTATAAGCATAATAAAATTGTGGACAAGCCGTGTCTCTACTTAAGGTTTTTTCAAAAAAAAAAAAATGCAATTCGTACATAAATGTGTACTTATGTTGCAGAGGAAAAAAATGTTTTTTTTTTTAATTTATGTCTGTTTGTATGACTGTTTGTCTGTGCGTTTGTGCACGTTAATCTCAGAAACGGCTTAACCGATGCGTTATTACTTCTGTGTTGTAACAAGCTTCCCGTAACATTTAGTGTTTGTTTCATCTCAATCGGTTTACAAACAAAAAAGTTACGGGCTATACCGAATACCACGCGTACGAAGTTGCAGGCTCAGCTAGTGTTCAATTAAAGGTGAGAATTCTATTGAAAAATATTTATTATGAAACTGATTATTTACAAATTAATGTGCTAATTTTTTTACAAAAAATCGCTGTTTTTTTTTTATCATTAAAGATGGGTTGCTCTTGACCAGCATCTATCCATGTAGGAAGGATGAGGCCGACGATGGAGCGAGCTCACCCAGACGCCTATTCACTCGAACCTTGAAAAGATTTGGGTTGTGTGAATCATAACTACTTTGTCAATAGATCTTTTATCTTGAACTGATAATTATATTTCTCAGCGAGACGTACTTTCATAATCAATATAAATGTTTATATAAAATTTCGACATCCGTCGACCGGATGTGTTGTGTAGGCGAAAAGACTGTTGTAAGGTCAGTGGTCATGATATTGCAACCAAAGTGCCGTACAAGTCACAAGAGGAGCGCATAAAAATGTCATAACAATTTGCTTGTGTTAATATGAGATGGTAGCCATCTACCATCAGGTTTACCATTAGTTAGACTGATAACTTTTACCCAAAAAAAAAAAACATACGTTGTTAATTATTCTGTTGGTTAATTATTACGTAAAATTTAAACCTCAAGTTAATGTCAATTAATGTTATATTTGTACATTATCTCATATCTTTTTAAAAGTTAATCCCGAATTTCAGGCGATTCCTCCTATTCCAGGTTTTTTTCTAAAAAAGCAAAAGATTCATAAACACAAATCTATATATTAATACGTCAAGAGAAATTTGGTACGCTTAAAATTTATCTGGAGAAGGACTAGAGAAGGCTAATATTTTTATATAATATGCATTAGAAATACATTAAATAGATTAAAATAAACATTAAACATGATACCTCGTCTTTGACACTGACACTACATATATTATGACTCTTTTGTTTATGATGGAATTTCAACCATTGGGCGAGCCCGTTGGAGGAGTGGTTAGGGTGCTAGCCTTCCCCCCCCTAGGTGTGCTGGGACCTTGTCGCGGTGGGGGGGCTTAACCCTCGCCAATCCGGACGGTTGCAGGGGTCGGTGGGGTCACCGGCCTTCGCTTGGCTGACCGGATTGTCGCTGGGGAACTAAGAAAGCACACCCGTGAGGGCTCCGAGCGAGCTCCGAACATAGGAGCTCGTGGCGGAGCGTTTGCTGGGAGGCTCCAACGGTCAGTTGGAGCTTCGCCGGTCACCGCTCGCTGGGCCGAGGATCCGTACTCGGCTCATGCGGGTGTGGGCCGGTGAGAGACGGCACCCCCGGTCCTTGTTCGTCGGACCGAGGTATGGGTCTCGGTTTTGCGCATGAGGACCGGCGCGGGTCGCAGCGGGCGGATTCTCTCGGATGGCTCTGTCGCTCAGTGGTAGTCGGGCAACGCACGCGAAGACGGAGCTTTACGGCAGGGAAGGACCGTCTGGCAGAGTACCGCAATCGTGGCCTTGTGGGGGGTGGTGAAGACCCGGTTAGGGCCACCGGCCTAGTAACCGCCCTTCGCAGTCGTCCGGAAGAGTGAACACCCGGCCTCGTCACCCGGCCTAGTAACTCTTCCGCGACGACAACACGAGGTGGAGTCCGTCTCTCGGGCTGCCGCGATTGCTGTGGAAATGTCAGATGGAAACCCCCTTTGGGCCGCCCACCCTTAATGCCGTAGAGATGAGCGGCCACATGAGCAGGGGTTATCCGAGAGTTTCAGGTGGAAGCGGCCTCCGACTCTGTGGTAGGTTGTGCCGCAGAGAAGAGGTAATGGGGTGCTTCAGAGGTGAAGCCCCTCGCTGACTGCCCGCTGCGAGAGGTGAGAATGGGCGGCTCGTGCCGCTTCGCCCGGGGGCGGTGGACATGGGGTTGTCCGCCGTCATCACAACACCGGGCAACGATGGAAGACGTGCTGTGTGTTTCCGGCACGTCTCTCCACGGCGTGGAGATCAAACTCCGCGCCTAATCGAGGTGTAGCCCGCAAGTGCGCGGGCCTCGTCTGGCGGGGGAGGCAGATGCATGTTTTCCACGATCCCTTACCCCCCCGCCCATAGACGGCGCGAGGAAGCACCGTGGGTTTTTAGTGGGTAGAAGTCCCACATACCCCACCGATGTCCCCATGGTCGGTGGGGATCTGGCTCGCAGATTTTCCCACGCAAAAAAAAAAAAAAAAAAAGGGTGCTAGCCTTAACGCTCTGTTCTAGGATTCCCGGGTTAAATTCCCGGCAGGGTCAATTGAACTTTTCAAATTTGGCTCTGGTGTAGATTCGGAAAATAGTGGCAGGGCACACTGCGTTTTCGCAGTCACTTGGGCAGTCCGTCTGGCGGCAGTAACCACCCCCTTACGGAAGACCACCGTGAAATAACAGTAACAGCTGTTGTGTTTCGGTGAGTGAATAAGGGATGCCAGAGCCCATTTCCCATCTCCTCCTAGTCCCTTATCCTTAATCCTACTGTAGTCGGCAGCGCACTTGCAGCAGCTTTGGCGTTGATATAGGCGATGTTATTGGCGACGGTAGCCACCTACCATCAAGCTGACCGTCAGCCTGTCTGCCGATATTAACATAAAAAAAGACCTCTGTAGTCGTCGTCAAAAGAAGCTAAAAATGATGTAAACAAACAGACTTGCCACAGAGACAATTATCAAGGCACGTGTCTGTATAGCACATACTTCGACTGTCGCAAGCAATTTAATTTGACTGGGTTATAAATAAGCGAACGTACCATTTGGTCATTCGAATTTAAAATACGCTTGAGGTTGCTTGTTGTTTTTGCGTATTAGGATATATATTGGATTTTATTACTAATTTTGGTTTTTATTTAATTTTGTTTTTGTTAGTAAGAAATCAATGTCGTTTTGGTTAACAACAATGTAACAAAATTTTTGTTATGTGCATGTTAAAAAAATAAAAATTCTTTTTTTTTTGGCAAAATTTGTTTTATTCTTAAATTCATTTTCAATGCCTCCGAAGATTGCGGGAAGTACAGGTCTGTGGAATTTTTTAAATGTTAAGATCGGTAGATAGGCTGACGGTCCACTTGATGGTAGGTAGCTACCGTCGCCTATAACACAAGCAACGCCACAGCTGCTGCAAGTACGCTGCCGACTACAGTAGGATTGGATCCTTATCCAATCCTTTGATCCCTTTGATCCAATCCCTTGATTAGGAGGGGATAAGGAAATGGGCTCTGGCATCCCTTACTCACTCACCGAAACACAACAGCACGTATATACTGGTTATTTCACAGCGGTATTCTGTAAGGAGGTGGTTACTGCCGCCAGGCGGGCTGCCCAAATGACTGCGAGACGCAGTGTGCCCTACCACTACTTTTCAAATCCAGACCAGAGTCAATTTTGAAAATTACATTAAAATTTCCAAAGTTCACCCCGCCGGGAACTCCGACTATAGTATTCACAAATACGCTCAAAGCTTATGACTTGAATATACTCAATAAAAATCACGTAACACACTAGTACAAGTATGTCACACCCACATTCGTAATAAATACATAAATGAGAGAAAATAATTAGTTTTGCAATGCAGTACATAAAATAAATTATTTTTTTCTCAAACATGCTCGGAAATGTAGGCATTCTTGTACTAAAAACAAGCCACGAAGTTTGTAATTGTTGGCTCATGCATTTCTTTCTCGGCCTAGGCCAAGAATGTTGTATGAAAATTCATTCCTGGCCGCTGCTCAGCCCGATGAAACGCGAAGTTTCACGAGTCTTCACGAACTCGCCCGCCGCTGTCACAGGCGTAGTAGGCGGGGGCGTGTTTCATTCAAGCCTCGACCGGAATGAGGATTGCCGGACTCAGATCTTTATCTCGGCCTTGAAATCACTTCGTCCGGCAATCGTTCACTTCCTGGACTCTGCAGTAATGTACTATTCTGTAAGCAGAAGTTTTTATCTACATATCGATGGTATAGAACATCTACATATCGATGGTATGTGCAGAAAAAAGAATTTTACAGGCAGGGATTTTAAAGTTGAGTTATATAGGAGTCAGCAGGAAAGTTAATCCTAACCGGTACACGGGATGGTTACCACATTTGCGCGCGAAAAAAAAATTGTTACAAGGATACAACACTCCCCTTACAGGAGACCACTATAAAATAAGTGTTGCGTTTGTGTTTCTGTGAGTAAAGTATGCCAGAGTCCATTTCCCTTCCCTTCCTAATCGCTTATCCCGTATACTACTATAGTCGGCAGCGCACTTGCAGCGGCTGTGGCGTTGCTTGTGTTATAGGCGACGGTAGCCACCTACCATCAAGTGGACCGTCAGCCTATCTTAACATTTAAAAAATTCCACAGACCTGCACTTCCCGCAATCTTCGGAGGCATTGAAAATGAATTTAAGAATAAAACAAATTTTGCCAAAAAAAAAAAAGAAATTTTATTTTTTTAACATGCACATAACAAAAATTTTGTTACATAGTTCAATGAAGCCCTGAATGAAATACAATAAGAAGTCAAATAAGAAATTACAATAAGTGCCTTGACTCGAAGTTTACAAATCAAAATCTGGAGGTTTTCTTGTGCCACTGAAACATCCAGAATCCTTGTCAGTTGAAGGTGTATCTCGGTCATCGTCGCTGTCGTCATCGACGATGGCGAATATCGTTAGATAGCACAGACCGTCCACAGTAATGTCAATCGTCAACCCGCTTCGCGTAATCCGCTCACTGACAATACACACAATCGGATTCAGAACTAATTTCTTCCATGAGACTGGTTTCATGCTTTTAGGGTCGTCTGGGTCACATAATGAAATAGGCGTGTTGAATTTACTAGGTGTTGTCTGTGTATTAACCACTCGCGCGTTAAACACCGTAGGCACCTAACCATCGTTAGTCTCCTTGGTGCCTGACAAAATCTTGTCTCTAGTTGCAGCGAAACTTTGTACAACATCACGTATGTGAAATTTGCTAAGAGCATCATGAAACTCATCGGTGGTCGAGATAACTTTGAGATCGTTGATGAATTTGTCTCGTATGAAAGCGGTCATCAGTAGTCTGCTCGGAGCGTGCCACCAGTGTGACACAGACGGCAACAACATGGAAACCTTGTGTGAAGGTTCCAAATGAAGTACATCGAATATCTTAGCTCTCTCGTTGAAACACTTGCTGGGTGTTAACAAAAGTGCCATACATGTTGGTTGCCAGCAAAAGACGAATAGGAGTTTTGTAATTGAATAGGGGATCGGACAAATTTTCAGAAAGTGTTTTAAATTAATCTTCATGGATATTTATTCCCATAAAAAATACTATTTTATTTATTTATAGCCTTTTAGGTACTCAAAATCATGTTTTAATATTGTTTGTTTGAAAATGCCGCCAAAACGCCACGATAGTTCATCTGAAAGGGCGTAACGTCATTTGTGGTCATATCATAACAAAACAGCTGCATTGGCATAAGACAATGATTGCCGACAAATGACGTCACGCACTGTGATTAGTGTTTCAGTATAGATTAAAAATATTGTAAATAATAAAATTTTATTTCTTCATTTAAAAATATTTAAATGAAATATATTAAATTATTATTCCATAAATAATCGTAAAAATTATATATTTTCTTTCTAAGTACATTTTAGATTTTAATCTGATTGCTGTCCGATCCCCTATTGTGTGAAATGTTGTCTGTTGATCGGAATCTTGTTGAAGGTAGTTTTAATTTTACGAACATCGTCAGCGTTCGTTAGCACTGGAGACATTTTCAATGTCAAAAATAATTTTTTTCACGCTCGTAAAGGCACACCTACAGGACACAATTATTGACCAATTTCACTCGGAGAGGTCTCAATCGACGCGCAATCTATCTTCGGAGATGAGTATTCCTCATTTTTTGGATATATGTAATTGTAATTATTTAATTAATTACTTACTAAAAAAAGATTCTCAAAAACTATCCAGTCAATTTTCAAAATTCCTTCACTATTGGATCCACAATTAAATTCTGACCCTGGGGACACTTGTTCCATTGCGAAATCTCAATTATCCTTGGAGATATAGCGTATGGGCCGAAAAGGATTTGATAGGCATTTTCAATGTCAAAAAACTTTTATCAAATAAAATCGCTGACCACCTCAAACCACCCAACCGATTTTGATGCAATTTTCACTAATGGAAAATGCGATAAACGGAGAAAGGTTTGCGTATATAATTTGCAAAAAAAATTACGTCCTTGCGAATCCGGGGTGACGCTAGTCCATGCATAATAAAATCGTAAACGAGCCGTGATTTTTTTCAAAAAACATATTGTACACGTGTACTTATGTTACCGAGGTCAATGAAATAGTTTTTAGAATAATTTTCGTCTGTTTGTCTGTGCGTTTGGATGATAATCTCAGATACGGCTTAACCGATTTGAATGCAGTTTTCACTGATGTATTGTAGCAAGCTTCCCGTAACATTTAGTGTTCGCTTCATTCCTATCGGTTTACAAACAAAAAAGTTACACGCTATACCGAATACCACCTCGGTAACATAATTACAACGTGTATAAATTATATTTAAATTATATTTTTACGATTTTATGATAAATGTATAGTTTTTTTTTTTTTTGCTATTTCTAACCCATATTTACATAGACTAAAATCGAAATCCACTATTTCTTACTGGCAATGTTTAATGTCGATAAACAAAAGCACATGTTTTAAACTAACTGACAGAACTCGGCAATGTGTATATAATAAAAATATATTAATAAAATAATTGTTACGGGTGGTCTTGGTAATAATAATGTGAGATGTTGTTTGGGCTTCTAGGAAAAAAGAAGTAACATTCATTGCCGAGTTTGTCTCTATGAATTTTTTTATGATAATGTGTGATTAGTATTTTTTTTAATGTTCAGGGCGGCAGACAGGCTGAAGGTCCACTTGATGGTAGGTGGCCACCGTCGCCTATAACACAAGCAACGCCATAAGTGCTGAAATTGCGCTGCTGACTACAGTAGGATTAAGGATAAGGGATTGGGAAGGGGCTCTTGCATCCCTTACTCTCTCACCGAAACACAACAGCACACGTGCTGTTATTTCACGGTGGTCTTCTGTAAGGGGGTAGTTACTGCCGCCAGACGGGCAGCCCAAATGTGCCCTATCACTACTTAAATTCAAGGTAAGAGGACCAATAGGTTATGTAATCCGTTACTCACAAACCAAAATGCAACTGACTACAAGTGATAAATACACTACTTTATTCAATTATTGTCAAACATAATATAAATAGTAATATAAAAATAAAATATTTTTTAATGTAAAGAGAGACAGACAGGCTGACTGTCCACTTGATGGTGCTGGAAGTGCATTGCCAACCATAGTAAGATTAAGGATAAGGGATCAGAAAGGAATAGATAAAGTGCTCTGGTATCCCTTACTCGCTCACCGAAACGCAACAGCACAAATTGTCTGTCTGTGTGTATTCTATAAGATGTACTTCGGAGAGTGTGCTCGGGAGCTGCATGAGATCGTACCGCATTCCTCTTTCGTCTATGGGACATGCAGACGTACGGCTGGTTACCATCCTCACCTTGTCGAAATCCCTCTAATTCAGACCAAACGCTTTATAATGCGCACTTCCCTGCCGGCGTCTGTATTTCCGAGCTCATACAACCCAAATCTTTTGAAGGTCCGAGTGAATGGGCATCTTCTGGGTGAGCTCGCTCCATCGTCGGCCTCACCTTTTCTACATGGATAGATGCTGGCCAAGAGCAAATCCATCTTTAATAAATGCTGTTATTCTGTAAGAGGGTGGTTACTGCCACCAGACGGACTGCCCAAATAACTGCCAAATGCCACTGCATTGTAAGAGGATAAGCAGTGGCAGGGTACACTTACCCTGCCACTGCTTATCCTCTTACAACTGTTCATATTTATCGTGATCTTATAATTCCCTATACACAATCAACAACATTTTTAACTTGCCATTGCAAAAACAGCAATTATTTACGCATACCAGAATAGTGTCTTCGATTTGTGAACGCATCAGTTACATTCTAAACCGGTCGGCTGCATTCACTTAAATCAAATAATATCGAACCTTATTGCTATAACCTTATGTATGAATGTAGCTTAATATATGTTACGTTTCATCGAAAATGCCACAAGTAATGTTCCCACGTAAATATAAGACCAAAAAGGTTTGATCACTTTTAAAATACATACACACATTATGAGTCCTGTTCGTATAAATATTAATTTGTTCACTACAAAATCGTTTAGTTGTGACTATGGGCGATTAATTGTACGATTTTCGAATATAAAGTTAAATGTTGTGCTATAACCATACCTGTAAAATTAAATAACAGGCAAGTAGGTTAAGTACTTATAGTATGTAACTTTTTTAGGGTTCCGTACCCTAAAAAGGAAACCCTTATAGGATCACTTGTGTGTCCTATTGTCCGCCCATCCCCCCCCCCTTATCCCCGAAACTACTGAACCTAAAATTTTGAAAAAAATACAGAAATTAGTTTTCTACTTATAGATTACAGGAAAACCTATAAGAAGTCACAATATTGAGTGATTTACCATGTTATTTTAATATCATGATATTAAAATAACATGGTAAATCACTCAATATTGTGCGGATAGGCAACATCGTACGGAACCCTCTTCACACGAGTTCAACTCGCAGTTGTTCCTTTTTTTAAGTAAGGAAAACACTTCAACGGAGTGCATTAAACACAAAGAAAATTTCCCATCTGAATTATAAAAACACCTTTGCTTTTTAGAACAAATTTGTTTACCATAAAAAAGGTTATAGTGAGTCAACCTTAAAAGATAGGCATATGCTGTCGCTGGACTTTTTTTTAGAACTTTTAAAGGGGAACAATTCCGTCCTACATCATTTTTACGTAACTTTAACCGTTTACGCAGCGCACGCAACGGAAGGTCTCAAAAGGGATAAATTTTCCCGATTCTGCAACATTGTTCCCGATTGTTGCTCTGCTCCTATTGATCGTAGCGTGATTTTATATAGCCTATAGCCATCTTCGATAAATGGACTATCCAACACAAAAATAATTTTTCAATTCGAACCAGTAGTTCCTGAGATTAGCGCGTTCAAACAAACAAACAAACAAACTCTTAAATAAAATAGTAGTTCAGATTGAAAGTTATATTAACAGAATTATGAACTCCGTTTCTTTTTTTTATATTTATAAGAAAACTAGTTGTCTTTTTTATATTGAAGTCGACAGACAGGGCGAACGGTCCATTTAATGGTAAGGTGGCTTCCGTTGCCTATAATACAAACAACGCCCCACAGGTGCTACAAATGTGCTGCTGACTATAGTATTCGGATTAGGAAGTGATCTGGTATTTCACGGTTCTGGTATATTTATTCACCGAAACACAACAGAACACATGCTGTTACTTCACGGTGGTTTTGTGTAAGGGCGTGGTTACTGCCGCCAGCCGGACTGCCCAAATGACTGCGAAATGCAGTTTACCCTGAAACTACTACTACAAGTTTTTTCTGCAGTTAAAGAACAATGGCGAAATTTTTGTTCAAAGAATTTTGTAGCGTCTTTAAATGTGATCAATATAAAGAGAAATAACTAAATTTTCCAAGGTTTTTTCAAATTATACTAATGGTCTGTCTAAGTCCGGATATAAATATCAATTTTAAAAGAAACACAATTGACTAAACATCTCCTTGTGAAGTAGTTATAGTGTTCTTTGACATCTACTACATAATGCTGTCACATCTTTAGTCTATGTGAAAAAATTATAATACCACAGAACACTATATATACTCGTAGCAAGACGTCAATCACAATTTACCTAAAAATATTTTATTCTGAACTCAGTTTTAAGTACATAATACAGTTTATTTTAATCTAAAAATACGCTAAATACATATTTTAATCCAAATAATATGTGTTATTTTACATAACCTCGAAATATTAAAACTAAAATATCTTTAATTCCAGACTTTGCTTAGTAATAAATCTAAGACGAGACTTAGTTTAGTAATAAAAAGTCTATACTTTTACATATTTTTCCCCGTAGACGGGAAAAGTTTAAGTCAACAAAAATTTGTATGGGAGTTCGCCATTGTTCTTTATACAAACCTTCCTAGTTGATCGCTCTTTCCATTGGTGAAAACCGTGTGATAATCTGTTGGGCGATTTAAAAGTAGTTATCAGAAAACCAGAGAGAGGCGGACAGCGACTCTATTTTATATAGGCTTGCCAGATTGAAAGACTGAATTATCTGGGCAAAATTCGGCAAAAGTCGGGACCATGGGATTATCGTCGGGACAAATAAATGTTATTATATCAAAATGATTAAATGACTTTTTATTAAATAATGACAAAAAAACTTAATTTTTTTGCCACATTAAGAGTTCATACATGATACATATTATGTTACTTATAACTAATATACACTTATTTTTTAAGTCCTTGATATTAGACTTCACTGAATTCATCAATTTTATGACCCTTGAATAAAACTCTGATAAATCTTAAAATAACAGTTTACATCAAAATTCAGTCTTATTATTAACTCGGCTTTTATTTAATTAATGGCAATATGATTTCTCTCTTTGGCGTACAAGTTATTTAGGGATTCACTGAGGCAAATGACATTTACTATAGAACTCGCTGGCGGCGGAGACAATTAAACAGGCCTAGAAATGGTGTTTTTTTGTTTTTACCATTAGAACATTACACAATTTTTTTTTTATTAATACAATTTTTTTATCTGATATTAACTTATTAATAGGTACAGGATTCATATGCGCTCAAGAAGCCGTTTTCAAGAGAATTTTCAATAAAAGTCAAATTCTTCTTGTGTTCTAACTTTTTTTGTGGAGTTTCTATTACTTTAACGAAAATTCTAATCAATACAATTGGTTCTTCACATGTTTAAGTATAATATATATTTTTTTCAAAGCAATTGTCTTGTTTATTTCTTGTAACATCTTCATTAAACAATGGATATTTTTAGTATTTAGCGTTTGTCTCCCCCTTAATAGACACTAATAGGTTGTAGGAAGCCTGGTAGTAAGTGATTTAGAAACCGCGCGGTCTTTTTTAATTTATATTTTGTTAAAATTTTTACTAGAAGCTGTTTGTCGGGACATTTTGTATTTTGTCGGGAGTCTGGACATCAAATAAAATGTCGAGACAATCCAGACGAATCCCGACCATCTGGCAACCCTAATTTTATAACATGCGTATAGATAAACCATACCTTCATTATTTGCTCCGGTTTAAAAAAGTAAACAAAATAAAAGATGTGTCCGTTACGCTCCCACGAAGCCACGCGCCTCTTAGGTTCGGTAATTTCCGTGACACTTCGGCAGTGTTCGCTGCACGGTCGAGGCCATCGAGGCACGCGTACCGATCTTCGGGAACCCTCGGCGTCCTTCGGGAGCGATCGCAACAACCTGTTCCCGTGCTACTGGCAGGTTGTTCCTTGACCTATGCGTTCTTTTTTTAAACCGAACGCCCGCCGGTGAAAGTGTTTTTGCTTCAGAACCAGTTGCATTGGCTGCAAGAACTTGAACCAAACAGTGTTGAGGCTTCTCTAGTTTGACAATAAATTGTTTTATCAATTATTTATTTAGTTATTCACATATTTATTTATTTTCTTAATTTTAAATTTTTTACAATACAAATATTAAAAAACAAACAAACAATATATATCATAAAAAACTTAAAACTAGGATTCCGCAGATAGCGGGGAGTTATTATTATTATATTTAATTATTATTATTAAGAACTGTATAAGATATTTTTTTCATTTTAAGATTAAAAAACTTATAGACAATATTTTTCCATATTAACAAAGATACAGTTACCACAGAAACGCGACAATTATAGGTCATAATATTTATGTAAAGTCTCTATGTGTCTCGTAAGAGAGCTCAACGTCGCTCAACGAGATATGGAGGGGCTATGCTCGGGGTTACACTGCGAGATCGGATCAGGAATGAACCGACGAAACGAAATTAATGACATAACACAGTGGATTAGTCAGTAGTGGCAGTGGGCAGGACAAGATACATAGTATGAAGAGCCGACAGCCTCTGGGACCGGAAGGTTCACGAGTGGAGGCCACGAACCGGCAAGCGCAGCGTAGGACGTCCACCCACAAGGTGCGGTCAGAGGACCTAATATGGACCGCGAATCGACTGTGGTCCTTTTGGAAAAGGAGGGAAGGCTTTTGTCAAACACTGGACGTCTTACTGCTCAGACGATGATAACTCTTTTTATATTCTTATTAAGCCACTTAAAACCCTTTAAACCTAACTTAATAGTAACTTTTCAATCACTTCGAAAAGTCTTACTGTATTAACCTCAGACCAACAAAGACTATAGACGGAACAATACACACCCTTAAGTGAGGCAGGTAATAGGAAGACGATTCTGCAATAGGATGACGGCCTCTCGACAGTCTGACGCGAGTAGTTGATATACCTAACTATATTTTTTGTTTAATAAGTATTATAATAAGTAATTGGGGTAAAAGTTGTTATAGTGGGCAACATTTTTAACTGCACACATAAAGGCATGGCCACTATACGACACATAGGGTTACGCACACATTTTCAGCGAACAGCTTCATTTTCTAAAACATTTTTGTTCGTCAGGGCAACATTTCTGTCTATAGTTTTTGTCGGTTTGAGGTTTTAACATAAAAAAAAACCTTCTTCAATGTATACAGAATACCGCCGTGAAATAACAGCATATACGTGCTGTTGTGTTTCGGTGAGTGAGTAAGGGATGCCAGAGCCCATTTCCTTATCCCCCTCTTAATCCCTTATCCAATCCTACTGTAGTCGGCAGTGCACTTGCAGCAGCTTTAGGCGTTGTTTGTGTTATAGGCGACGGTAGCCACCTACCATCAAGTGGACCGTCAGCCTGTCTGTCGACCTTAACATAAAAAAAATATATATATACTTACATTACTAGATTTTGCCCGCAACTTCTTTCGCGCGCTTTCTTCTTAGATGATAAAACATTTATTAAATCTAAGAGTATTTTTTTAAGCCCTTGAATTTTTTATTTTTCTTTTTATCCCTCTGGGAGAGTACCTGATTTTTTTGATCCATGTACTCCTTTTTTATATCCCTAAAAACCTGTTTGCGAAAATTCATGATGATAGGTTGCGTAGTCAAAGCGTGGTAACAAACAATCAAATAAACTCACTTTCGCGTTTATAATATTAAATCAAAGCAAATGTTAGTTTTGATTAATATTTAATCCATACTAATATTATTATGTGAAAGTAACTCTGTCTGTCTGTTACCTTTTCACGCCTAAACTGCTGAACTGATCATCATGAAATTTTGCATACACGTTGTCAGGGATGCAAGAAAGGACATAGGTAACCTTTCATCCAGAAAAAGGGATCATAAAACGCCTGGCAAAGCTATACTGCAATTAAGATGTTAGGCGTTACATTGCTCATATATTTAGTCAGGCATTATTTTTTTATTCAAAGCGGGTAACCAACTAGTGTTTAAAATAAAATAATAAAACCAAGTTTAGAAATGCAAGCCAGTGACAAGCATTCGTGAATAGGCATCTTCTGGGTGAGCTCGCTCCATCGTCGGCCTCATCCTTCCTACATGGATAGATGCTGGTCAAGAGCAAACCCAACTTTAATAAAAAAAACGTTCAAGGGCAGATGTGAACAATATGCTTGCCTCTCTGCACCTGGAAAATAATTCACCTGCTATCATTTTATTTAGGTCAGATCATCATCGGATTGGAACCACCATACTCACTTAAAAATAATTAAAATAAAATAATTACATATTTTTCCGAAAAAATTGAAAAACCCTTGAACCCCCTTACAGAAGACCACCGTGAAATAACAGCACGTGTGCTGTTGTGTTTCGGTGAGTGGGTAAGGGATGCCAGAGCCCATTTCTCCATCCCCCTCTAAACTCTTATCCTTAATCCTACTGTAGTCGGCAGCGCACTTGCAGCAGCTTTGGCGTCGCTTGTGTTATAGGCGACAGTAGCCACCTACCATCAAGTGGACCGTCAGCCTGTCTGCCGATCTTAATATAAAAAATATAATATTGTATGTACATCGTTGTAGCTTGTCTGACAGTTCATGAAGATATATCATAGTTACGCTCTAGCTCCATATAGATACTTTGGTTACCTACCTACGAAATGAATGGATTCTTAATTAGAAATCTTTGGAGGCGAACAGGAATTATTAAAAAGAAATAAAGTGATCCGATCTGACCTACTTTAAACGCCTTCATTGTATATGCAAGCTAAATTACTAGGGAGACAGACAATAGGGTAGAAATAAGCCAGGCCAGAAACAACGGACAGATGCCAAAAACGAGGGGCGATATATCAACCGAGTACCCTTGCGGTCTACGCTACGGTACGGACAGCAAACAAAGAAGGAAATTAATTTAAAACAGGTCACTGTTTTAACTAGAGAATTATCTTTTACATAATTTACAGTATTTTCAAATTTATAAGTGGCAAGATGGGCTAAAGATTTAATAAGTCTACTCCTGAACCCGGGTCTTATTTTTTTAATAAAAAATAAAATAAAAATAAAATAAAATAAATCTTTATTTGCGCGAACACATGTTTACAGGATTTTAATTTGTATACAGCAGTTACAGTACAAAGTATGTTCTACCCGCCAAGGGCATGCAAATATTTGTGTTTAATTGTTTGTAAACTAATATATTAATAAAGGAATTAATGTTTCTTATTATAAAATTCTTTAACTTCACTCACCGAAACACAACAGCACACGTGCTATTATTTCATGGTGGTCTTCCGTAAGGGGGTGGTTACTGTCGCCAGAAAATTACTGCAGGACCTCCTACGACTGAGACAATTATCAGCGGCGGCGTAGCGACCGCTGCATCAATTAAATAATGCCCCCGGGCTACATGGGCCTCGACATCTGAAAGCGAAAATACGTTATTTTTGTTAAGGTCGGCAGACAAGCTGACGGTCCACTTGAGGATAGATAGCTACCGTCCCCTATTACACAAGAAACGTCAAAGGTGATGCAAGTGCTACTATAAGGTTAAGAATGAAGGATTAAGAAGGAAGGGATGGGTCAATGGGATTCACAATCTCACTTAAATTTAATGAGCCTTAGGCTAAACTCTAAAGTTTAGAACTTAGTTTATAAACTATAAGTTTAGTGTTCAAGATTTTAAAATCCAAATGCTTTGTGTCTAAAACCACGGAGCATATACAAAGAGGAGATGTTGTTATTGAATTTTTCTATAGAGCGGCGCGTGACTACTGCGCGGGGCAAGGAGGAAGTTAGACCCCGCCCAATTATCTTAAATTGCCAATGAAAATTGACTGTAGTCTACAACAAACAAGCGCCGCCACATCGTGACCAGTGCCGACAGCAGACTGACCAAGACCACGCCCACAAAAAATGACGTCAGGACCTAGTTTGAAATCAGTGCACAGTTGTTTAGGCCATCTCCTCTTTGTACTCGTATATGCTCCGTGGTCTAAAACCATGCATTTTTTTTTTAATTTTTTTTGAAAAAAAAAGTCTTTACAGAAGGGTCCTTCCATAAAATTTTATATAGGGCCCATCTAGGGCAAAGTGTACTAAGGAGTTTCAACAGTATACCAGAAGACCATAGTGAATAACAACATGTGTTCTGTCTTGATGCGCGAAATGGGATGCTAAAATTGTATGTTGTATGTTTCGCATACGCAAAACATATGCGGGACTCTGCCTTCATCAGGTCTTCGATATATTAGTCTACTTTCAGCACTATTTTAAATCTTAAGCCTCGACGTTGAGCTTTCAATCAACAAGTCATCTCTGCACAATGATAGGGGTTACTCTGCGCAATCGAATCAGGAGCTTCTCGGATGGACAGCGTTCGGGAAGCTCCGAGAGATCGTCTCGTCCAAAATTCCTCAGTACAAAAGTTTTCGACCAATGTGTCGAAATGACGTATGACGCTGACGATTGCCATAGTTACATACATGCCATAGTTACGAAATGACGTATTGCCAGAAATGACGTATGACGCTGAAACGTGGTTTCTAACTATGGGCCTCATAAGAAAGTTCAACGTCGCTCATCGAACTATTGAGAGGGCTATGCTCTGCTACTCTGTTACTGTTACTCTGCTAGTTCAGGAGTGAGGATATCCGTAAACAAACAAAAGTCACCGACAGAACTGGCGGAGTAGTTGAAATTGAGCCCACCTTATCGTTAATCCTACTATAGCCGGCAGCGCACTTGTAGCAGCTGTGGCGTTGTCTGTGTTATAGGCGACGGTAGCCATCTATCGTCGGCCGTCAGCCTGTCTGCCGATTTTAACATGAAAAAGTGGCAATTGGCAAAACTCATGTAGCAACGGCAAGATCATCGACGTAATATCCAACTAGACTTCTAGTACAGGGAGAACGCATTCAGACAACACATTAGAGACAACACCATATTATATAATTCCACGGCCGGTAATGTTCGGGCGGTGACGACCAGTAGAATTTCGTCGTGACTTTGATCGGACCAATTGGCGTTCAGTACCCCGCGCCCGCGCACCTCAGTTAGTTGCATTGTGAATAAATAGGTATTAGCCGTCTACTTGGATATTACGTCGATGGGCAAGGTGGACTGACGACTTAATAAGGGCCCGTGGTTGACGCTTGATAGATGGTTCTTCTAATCGGTCCTACTAAAAGATTAAGTTTTAAGAATTCTTGTCTGTTTGTCTGTGCGTTTATGCACTCTAATCTCAGAAACGGCTTAACCGATTCGAATGCGGTTTTCACTGATATATTGTAGCAAGCTTCCCGTAACATTTAGTGTTGGTTTAATTCCAATCGGTTTACAAACAAAAAAGTTAGACGCTATAACGGCTAGTTTTTAAATAAAAGTCATTGCGATCAATACAGTAATAATTATTTTTTATGTGAACCATACGTCTCGAATAATCTTCATCCTTATAATCTGCAGCCTGTATCTTAAACGCGAACCCAAAGGGCACATATTAGGCCAACAAAACCCTTCAATGGAGCAGAAACACATTGTTATGGGAATTTGTATTAATTTTCCCATAGGGGGGGATTATCTTTGTTACGCACTGTGGTGTTTTGATAGTGTCATGCGACCTTTCTATTTCAGGGTCATCTTATGGCGATTAGAGTTAACCGATCTGTTTTTAAAATTACTGTATTAAATAAACATCATATCCCAGAGGAACTCAGTTCAGTAGACACAGATTACAATGCCGAATGAGTCTAAATTCAATTTGATAAACTCAATAACTCGATAAATTCAATAAACGATTCGATTTGATTTAATATATTTTTATTTACAACTAGCTGATCCGGCAGATGTCGTTCGGAAACTCAAAACTCGAACATACAGTTTGTAACGTCGATATGTGAATGAAACGTTTAAATAGGCATGATGACAAATTTTGAAATTCCCTTCCATAATGTAGATACACGTCTACCATATCGGAAAAAAACAATATTTCAGCAAAAAACTAAATTTCAACGTGAATTATTGAATGTTTTTTAAATCTATTTTGAATTACGCGCGAAAACGCTCTTAGGTGTCATGGTGTCGCGTCTGATGAAACGTGACGTCACTGACATCTCATCAAATTTTTCATTCTGTCAAAGCAAAGTCAAGCAACACGATGGCACTTACCTGGGCGTGACGTCATTCGCTCTGATTGGTGTTTTAGTTAACATGGCCGACTGCAGTTATTTATACTTCTATTTTATTGAAAATCTTATTAATCTCAATTTTAATACAAAAAATGATTAATTTTTTAGACTCCTTTCAAGATATATTTTTCTCCAAAACCATTTATTCTTTGATTCTTTAATACCGTCATCATGCCTATTGTCAGCTCTAGGAACTTTGAATGGGAAAAAGAAAAATTACGTTTTTCCGGGCGGCACGTTTAGCGATTTATTTTTATTCATATAACTAGTCTGGCCATAAATACTGTTACATATATTTTTTTTTCTTTTTTCAACTCTTTATTCATTTTGAATTTGGAAAGCGCTTATTATGTCAAAAACTTCTTTTGATTTCTCGCCATTTCTTATATTTTTTTCGTGTTTATTATCAAATTACAATATGGAATGAGATGTTAAAGATAATAGGATTGCAGTGATTGCCTTACACAGAGTGGGTACGGAGCCGTCGGTCATATTCAAGACACTTCAAAGGCCGTATGTTCGTATATCGTACTATCGACAAATATACCAACACTTTCTCTGTCGATGACCATAAAAGATCGGGGCGGCCGCGTGCTGTTCGAACTACAAAGGCTGTTAAAGCTGTTAAAGCCAGAATTAGCCGAAACGTTAAAGCTGTTAAAGCTGTTTAGGTGGCGCTGTACGAGCGTGGGAACTCAGTAATAGGTATTTGTGAGAATTTGTTGTCTCAACTTACTATAATGCGAATGACCCAAGACAGAATGCGACGCAACACATTCGCGCCACTTATTCAACTCGCGAAAATAATAAAACATACGCCAGCAATTCCAATATTTTAGAAAAATCTTTATAGATGGTAGCTATTGACATCCCAATTTTAAATGTACATTATAGGTAGGATGTTTCCATCGAAAAACATTTTTGGATTTTAGTCAGTAAATACAAGTATTCAACCCGCGAAAATGTCACAAATTCTGCACATTTTAGAAATTAATTATACTCGATATAAAATTAATTTCAGTTTTTTGTTACGATGCAAACCTTTATATTATGTACTAGAAATGTCATGTTTTTTTATGTATTGCTACGACCTATAAATAATGAGTAATCATGGAATTACGTAGTATGGAATAAGTAAGCTGTTCGAGTTGGAAAGTGCCCTCTTAAAGCCAGAATTCCCGTTAGGACTCCGTCGCGTATATTAAAACAAGACCTGAAGCTCGGTGCTTATAGTCGATATACAGGACATTCCCTAAATCAATCTCTACAGATAAAGAGAGTGATTCGATGAAAATGCCTTCTGTCCCGATACGCAGGTGAAAGACACAGAAATATCCTCTTTACTGATGAAAAAACTTCCACGATTGAAGAGTACTACAACAAGCAAAATGACAAAGTGTGCGCTCACAGTTCTAAAGAAGCTGCCCTACTGGTTGGAAAGTTACAACGTGGTCCTCATCCTGCGGCAGTTGTGGTTTGGTGGGGGGTTTCTTATCAAGGAGTCAAAAAGCTTCACTTTTGTGAAAAAGGTGTGAAAACTTCAGCCAAAGTGTATCAAGAGACCGTCTTGGATCGTGTGAAACCTCTCAGCAATACACTTTAAAAATCTACCGTGGACTTTGCAGCAGGGCTCTGCACCTGGTCAAAAGGCACGAACTACCTAAACCTGGCTCGAAACGAACGTTCCGGACTTTATAAGAGCTGAAGACTGGCCCTCGTCTAGCCCAGATCTGAACCCCTTAGACTGTAGTTTTGGTCAGTTTTAGAGGGGGCAAACAGATTAAAGGCCTGTATCAAAGCTAAAGGTGGCCATTTTGAAAATTTTTTTGCTGAGACTTCAATAAATATGTACATTTTTTTTTTTTTTTTTTTTTATGTTATGTCGACAGACAGGCTTACGGTCCACTTGATGGTAGGTGGCTACCGTCGCCTATAACACAAGCAACGCTACAGGTGCTGCAAGTGCGCTGCCGACTACAGTAGGATTAAGGATAAGTTAGTTAACATATAAGTTTTATGAAATTTAGCTTACTTAATAAAAAAATTAATGCATTTTCATTCTAACAGAACTTATGGCTGGACTAGGCAAATACATATATATATATTAGAACTATTATATGTGTATATATATACACATATAATAGTTCTAACGCTAAGCCTGATTCTAACGCTAAGGGAAGTCGAAATGTTTAGGAGTTGGTACCTGTAATTGCAAAGAACAAACAAATATACATAATTCCATACATAAATTACACTGCCTTAATATGTTAAGAGGTTTATTAATTAACTTTAATAGTAACACTGAATAGGGATCAATTCGCAACATATAACAAGTAAAGACAGTTTCATTTGTGTAAGTAGAATGTTTGCTTTTGTTGTGGAGCTCTGAAGAAGGTTAAATTAGCCTTATTGAGTTCGCGAGCTTGGCATTGCTAATAATAAACATTGAAGCAGTTATTTATACATTACATTGGTTTACGTTTACCAGAGTTTCAGAAAACATTGACAAATTGATGACGGTCTTGAGAAGAAACTCCGAAAGAAGCTCAAGATACTAATGTTTTTGTCACCTCTAAAATAAAAAATTATACCTATATTATACCTATATTGACGGTCATAAGAGTTTATTGTAAACCTAATTGATGAATAAATGATTTGATTTGATTTGATTTGATTTGAAAAATACATAACAGTTACAATTAACATTGCTCGCTGGACCATATGGAACCAGTGCTTTATTAAATCTTACAAACGCTGGACTGACTTGCCAGGTTTGAACCATTCCAAAGCGCTCATTAAAGCCTATAGTCGAAATGCAACAAATCAGGCTATGTCGCTTAGCAGGAGCAATTTGTGTATGCTATCTAGGGCGCTAACGGGGCACTGCCGCCTCAATAGGCACCTTAAAGTAATGGGGCTCACTAGTACGGGAGAGTGTCGCTTCTGCCATGAGGCAGAAGAAACACCAATGCATATCCTGTGCGAGTGTGGCCCCCTGATGCACAAGCGCAGTCACATCCTAGGAAGCCACACAATGGCTTGTGAAGATGCGAAGAATGCCTCTATCAAAAAAGTACTACAGTTCCTTGACGTGGTAGGTATAGGTAGAGAGCTTTAGTTCACGTGGCGATCACAATATTTCAGCAATGGACGACGTGATACTGGTACTCTAGCAGACAGAAATAGCCACTAAGACAAGATAAAGATAAAGATACAATTAACATTTATTATACAAACGACAGTAGGTATTATATAATACTTAATATAGTATGAGCTCAGAATCCTTTAAATCCAGCCTTCATTATCGCTTTAATAATCAAGAGATTTTATAATAGGTAAACTTTGATTACACTATTAAAGGCTCTTATTGTCTCGGTAATTTTATTATGCATTCAAAAAGTACCTACATAAAGCCCTGATGCATAAAAATTATTTTTTTCCAAGCACCGGTTATCTTCTATATATAAAAATGAATCCCCATTTCCCTTGGTCACGGCATCACGCGTGAACGGGTAGATCGATTTTAATTCGGTTTTCACTAATGGAAAGAGGGATAAACGGGGAATGTTCTTATATATAAAACTTGCAACCCGGGCGAAGCCGGGCGCGGGTCGCTAGTATATAATAAAATTCCAAACAACATTAAAAGAAAGAAAGAAAGAAAGAAAGAAACATTTATTGGCATTTGGCAACAAAAAAATAAAAACATTATAAGTAAACACCAAAAGGACACAACTCAGCTTAGGCTGCAACATTGTTACAGCGCTGATTTTCAGTTGTGCCCTTGCCGATGTCTCATTAAAGAGCTTAAAGAGCTTAACATTAAAGAGCTTAATATTAATTTATTCAAGAAAAAAATGAAGAAACTACTCGTGGACAAATGCTATTATAGTATAAAAGATTACATGTCAGATAATTTATTGTAATAATTAGTAAAAATTGTAATAATTAGTAATAATTAGTAATTAGCTTTATTCATTTAATGTACCTACTTAAAATATTTGCACACCCTCGAAGGGTAGAATGTTGCGAGAAATATCTATTGTAAAACTGGCTACGGTCCACTTGATGGTAGGTGGCTACCGTCGCCTATAACACAAGCAACGCCAAAGCTGCTGCAAGTGCACTACCGACTACAGTAGGATTAAGGATAGGGATTAGGAGCGAAACACAACAGCACACGTGCTGCTATTTTACGGTGGTCTTCTGTAAGGTGACGGTTACTGCCGCCAGACGGGCTGCCCAAATGACTGCGAAACGCAGTGTGCCTTGCCACTACTTTCCAGCACCAGAAAAGTTCATTTTTCAAAGTTGAACCTGCCAGGAATCGAACCCGGGAAACCTAGAACAGAGCTTTAAGGCAAGCACCCTAACCACTCATCCAACAGGCTCGTCGAAAGAGTAACATATTTATTCATTTACTTCACTCAAATATTGTCGAAGATGCTTACAATTGGTTAAACCTCAAATGATGTTACATCGGTAAACAAATATACTCCTATTATGTAGCCAATAACACTTGTCATGGTTACCACGTAACCATTGAATTGTTGACGATCCAATGCTCACACAGCAACCATTAAGGGGGAGACAAACGCTAAATACTAAAAATATCCATTGTTTAATGAAGATGTTACAAGAAATAGACAAGACAATTGCTTTGAAAACATGTGAAGAACCAATTGTATTAATTAGAATTTTCGTTAAAAAAATAGAAACTCCACAAAAAAAGTTAGAACACAAGAAGAATTTGACCTTTATTGAAAATTCTCTCGAAAACGGCTTATTGCACGCATATGAATCCTGTACCTATTAATAAGTTAATATCAGATTAAAAAATTGTATTAATAATATTTTTTTTTGTGTAATATTCTAATGGTAAAAACAAAAAAACACCATTTCTAGGCCTGTTGAATTGTCTCCGCCGCCAGCGAGTTCTATAGTAAATCTCATTTGCCTCAGTGAATCCCTTAAATGTTGATTTTGACGAGCCCATTGGATGAGTGGTTAGGTTGCTTGCCTTAACGCTCTGTTCTAGGGTTCCCGGGTTCGATTCCCGGCAGGGTCAACTTTGAAAAATGAACTTTTCAAATTTGTCTCTGGTCTAGATCTGGAAAGTAGTGGTAGGGCACACTGTGTTTCGCAGTCATTTGGGCAGCCCGTCTGGCGGCAGTAACCACCCCCTTACAGAAGACCACCGCGAAATAACAGCACGTGTGCTGTTGTGTTTCGGTGAGTGAAGTAAGGGATGCCAGAGCCCATTTCCCTATCCCTTCCCAATCCCTTATCCTTAATCCTATTGTAGTCGGCAGCGCATTTGCAGCAGCTTTGGCGTTGCTTGTGTTATAGGCGACGGTAGCCACCTACCATCAAGTGGACCGTCAGCCTATCTGCCGATCTTAACATTAAAAAAAATGTAGACTTTCCTTGCGTGTTCTATCAGCTGTAAAATGATGAGTCCTATTCTATTACACAAGAGCCACAGATGCTGTACTGTCTTTATAGGGTAAATGATAAAAGATTAGGAGGGGACAGGAATACAATAGCACACATGCATTTACTATAAGCGGGTTGTTACTGCCGCCAAACTGGCCACCCAACCAATGTGTCTGGCCACTACTAATTTTACTAAATCAATTTAACCGAACGGTTAAAACTAACCAACTTAGTTCTAAATAAGCTCTCAACTAATTTTATGTTAACCGAAACCTTATTTATTACGACAAAATTCAACCTCGCACTGCACTATGTACTAAAAAAGTTTAGCCTCGTAACATTTGGTACTTTTTATCCCCGAAAAATAAACTCGTATCAACAACTTTTTCTTCGTTTCAAACATTCCAACGAGCGTTCTAAACTGCGACTCACGATTACAAAGCGAATTTGTTTACAAGTTGCTCGTCAAATTCTTGATGTGGGCTCGTTTACAAAATTTAAAGTTGGCTATAAAAGAGACTTTATATGTGTCAGTAGCGACACGCCCCATCTTCCCACGGATGCCTTTTTTTTCTGCAAATTGTAAACCAAAACTTTCCAATTTTATCGCTCTTTCTATTAGTAAAAACCGTATCAAAATACGTTGAGTAGTTTAAAAGAAATTAGCGGAGAAACGTGCCACCCTATCGATGGTAGCCACGCCCCTTTCCAATTAGTGTCAAAAGAAATCGGTCCTTATGTTTAAAACATAGAGTTTACATTTCAACAGAAATAGCATTCCCGAACTTTCAATGGTTTGTTTACAATAATTTTATTTGCATTTTCTAGTAAATTCGCAATACATCCAGGCGTTTAGCCCCAAGTATAAATAAGAGGCTTCCAGTCAAGTGTGAGTTAGTGGTGCGACAACAAGCGATACGAAAGCGACTCTTCGGAGCTTTTGCGAACTTATCTGCGACAGTGAACCGGCGACACATTAAGGGAACCGTTGACGACTTTTGGCAAGTTTAACGGTTTCATCGGACAAGTTTAGTGATTTTGGAAGTCATGTTTGTGAAAATAAATCGTTCGTTTCGCCCTTACGCGTCATTTTAACTCACCCCGCACGTAACAATATACCTACGTATATTTCATAGATGTAAGTAGGTGCATATATATTTTTATTGTTAATTAGAATTTATTATTCACATTTATTTTAAAAAGTGCCTTCTTGATTAAAGTTTTATCGCGTAAGCAATAAGCCCTATGTGATAATGATTTTGAAGTTGCAAATTCCACCCAACTGGCTATCAAAGTGGGTAACGTGAACATTCTCGGATTAGTTTAAACTATAAAGGTCAATTTACAATATACTTAACTTCGTGCCAACTTTGGTCGACGCAAAGTTGGATATGAGCCTCGGACGGGATAATTTTGGGTCAAATTGACCCGGGGGCCGTTGCGGTTACGCGGGACACGTGTATTTTAGGGTTCAAATATTCTCCTCTAATTGAATCCGTTGGATTGATGATAGGTTACGACAATTGCATTGCTTTCTTTCATAACTAGCTGCGCCTGCGCTTTGAAAAAGAAAAATAAATGATTTATAACGCCTCACATCTTTGTCGCTGTGACGACGGTGGCACCGCTAATTTTACATGGAACCTAACATTTTCTTTTCTATTTTCAGGAAAAATTACTCTATATGTTAATCCAGATAACAAATTATCTGTTTGCTAAATTTTATCCATATCTGTTAAGCCGTTTTTGGGTTATTAAGGAATAAACATCCAAAGATACAGACTTTTGCATTTATAAATAACATATGAAATGTTTTCAAAAACAATAAACAGAAATTTCGTTACTAATGTTATCTTCTTCTATATATAAAAATGAATCCCCATTTCCCTTGGTCACGGCGTCACGCCTGAACGGGTAGACCGATTTTAATTCGGTTTTCACTAATGGAAAGAGGGATAAACGGAGAATGTTCATATATATAAAAATTGCACCTCGGGCGAAGCCGGGGGCGGGTCGCTAGTCTATATATAAAAATGAATCCCCATTTCCCTTGGTCACGGCATCACGCGTGAACGGGTAGACCGATTTTAATTCGGTTTTCACTAATGGGAAGAGGGATAAACGGGGAATGTTCTTATATATAAAAATTGCACCCCGGGCGAAGCCGGGGGCGGGTCACTAGTGTAATATAAATAATAACAGATTAGAAGGAATCAATAATATATTTAATTGAATTTTATAAATTTTTATAGTAATACAATTCACAACAATCATAATTATTATAGTACAGTCCTAGGAGTCCTTTAGGCAAGGTTCCGAAGATACTGGCAGCGTTCCCCCTTTGAATAGCTAGACTAATTCTTTGTCCGAAGTAGCTGGTAGCTCTTCGGTCTTCTGTGATCTCGACTAAACATTTTGCTATTTCCTTAAAAAGCCTTATAGCGCTAAGACCCCACGGACCAAGGGTCTCGACACCGAATATAATTTTCAATTGTTTTGCTAATGTATTTTAAAATAGTTTTTTTTATGTATAAATCGTCAGGCAGGCTGACATTCCACTTGGTGGTAGGCCTATAAAACAAGCAACGCCAGTCAGTAAGCAAGCCACAGGTGATGCGAGTACGCATGCTACCATAGGATAAGGAATAAGGAATTAGGTATGGATAGAAAATTTACAGTAATAAATTAAATAAACGTAAACCGGCTCATGAATGAAATTGGAATGAAACAAACACTGAATATGGGAAGCTTGCTGCAATGATTGAAAACCGCATTGAAATCGGTTAAGCCGTTTCAAAGATTAGCGTGCGCAAACGCACAAACAGACTGAAATTCTAAAAACTATTTCTTTTACCTCGGTAACATAAGAATATATTTTTTTCCTTTTTCTTTTTTGAAAAAAAAAAAAAAAATGTAAGCTCTCGTTTACGATTTTATTATATGTAATGTACAATGTTTCGCCTTATTCCTAGAAATATCGATATATGAAATTTGATATTACGTTTTCATAAGAGAAATATTATATTAGCCAAGATTATGTTGAGATATTATAATGGGTACCTATTACCTAAACAGGGTAAAACGAATGTGTCACGACAATAAGAGTACTGTTGAATGTGAGGAAAATATTACATTTTATGTAATATTGTACGTAAGTACCTCATCAATAATGGTTCAACCAAAGAAAGGATGGCGGAAAAAAATTGCATATTACTTATATTACTTTTGCTGAAGTAGCTACAGTTAATCTTATTTTTTATTTAATGGACAGTCTTTTTCTATATTTTCTTCCTACATACGGCATCCCCTCTGGCCTTTGTAGCTGGATTTCTGATTTGCTGAGTGAACTGTCGATTAGAGCAGTCATTGATGGCTGCTTTTGGGACCTTATGGCAATTGCGGTGTTCATCGGGGATCTTTTTTTAATGTTAAGATCGGTAGACAGGCTGACGGTCCACTTGATGGTAGATGACTACCGTCGCCTATAACACAAGCAACGCCACAGCTGCTGCAATTGCACTGCCGACTACAGTAGGATTAAGGTTAATGGATTGTATAGGAAAATGGGCTCTGGCATCCCTTACTCACTCACCGAAACACAAAAGCACACGTGCTGTTATTTCACGGTGGTCTTCTGTAAGGGGTTGGTTACTGCCGTCCAAATGACTGCGAAACGCAGTGTGCCCTGCCACTATTTTCCAGATCCAGCCATATTTGAAAAGTTCATTTTCAAAGTTGACCCCGCCTGGATTCGAAACCCGGAAGTCCTAGAACAGATTTAAGGAAAACACCCTAACCACTCATCCAACGATTCTGTTCTCTTTGGGACTCTATTCTTTTAATGATTTACTTCTTCCAGGAGTGGCTGCATACGCAGATGACAGTACAGTCATGGACAGATATTTGTCTAGCGCAAGAGCCGGTCGCGATGAAATTCATTCTGCGAGGGATGCAATGGTTGAGCGAATTAACTCAACCTTATATCGTGTGTCCCAATGGGAAGACAAGAATCTGGTTAGTTTTAACGCCACCAAAACGCAAGCGTGTTTGTTCTCTGCGAAAAGGAACCCTTTCGACTTGGCTTTAACTTTCCGAGATGCATTCGTACCTGTGGCCAATGATCTCGAGCTTCTTGGCATGTTGGTTGTGCTCAAATCTCAACTTCGGAATTTCTATCTAATCCAAAAAACTGGGCATCCTAAATAGGGTGAAGCGATGCTTCACATCCGGACAGCTCCTCTCTTTGTACAAGGCACAAGTCCGATCTCGCATGGAGTATTGCTGTCACCTTTGGGATGGCTCAGCAAAATACAAACTTGCCATACTCGACTTGGTGGATCACAGAGCTAGGAGGCTCACTGGCGACGGTACACTAATAAGAACTAAGCTGCAGAGCTTGGCTCATTGCCTGTCTGTGTGTATTCTATAAGATGTACTTCGGAAAGTGTGCTCGGGGGCTGCATAATATCATTCCGCCTTCTTCTTTCTTCTATCGGATATGAAACGGCTGGTTACCATCCTCACCTTCTCGAAATCCGTCTTATTCGGACCAAACGCTTTAAAACATATTTTATAATGCGCACTGCTAAGGATTGGAACTTCCTGCTGGTGTCTGTATTTCCGAGCTCATACAACCCGGATCTTTTCAAGGTTCGAGTGAATAATAAGCATCTTTTGAGGGAGCTCCCTCCATCGTCGGCCTCATCCTTCCTACATGGATAGATGCTGGCCAAGAGCAAATCCACCTTTAATAAAAATAAAAAAAGATAATATTTTATGCATTGATATGAATATTAATAGATATTACAAAAAATGTTTTTGTAGCAGAAAAAATAAAGAAAAAGAAAATATTTTGTATTTGGTTATTTTGAATTTAAGGTTAATTTTTTATTCACTGCAAACTCGTTTACAAATTAAACTGATATCGAAGACTCCTTTTAAGGGCTTCACTGAGGCAAATGACATTTACTATAGAACTCGCTGGCGGTGGATCCAATTCAACAGGCCTAGAAATGGTGTTTTTTTTGTTTTTACCATTAGAACAATACACAAAATAAAAAATTTTATTAATACAATTTTTTAATCTGATATTAACTTATATCAGAGTACAGGATTCATATGCGTGCAATAAGCCGTTTTCGAGAGAATTTTCAATAAAAGTCAAATTCTTCTTGTGTTCTAACTTTTTTCTATTACTTTAACGAAAACTCTAATTAATACAATTGGTTCTTCACATGTTTAAGTATAATATATATTTTTTTCAAAGCAATTGTCTTGTCCATTTCTTGTAACATCTTCATTAAACAATGGATATTTTTAGTATTTAGGGATTGTCTCCCCCTTAAGCGGAAGCCTGTGCCACGGGCCTTCGCTCTTCCATAAAAGCTAGTCAATTAAATTTATTAACAAATCAAGCTTCAGTAAACTTTAACAAACAAGAACAAAGATAGAATTTTGTTTGTAAGTGAAGGTTCATATAATGCATCCTCCTTGATGTACTGGCATAATTTCGAATCTGTTTTGAATATTTAAAATCGAACGAGAAGTTGACATGAAATGAAAAGAAACAAGTGCAGAGAGACGACGACGGGCATTCAGACGGAGACTACGAGGATGGAAAGAGCAGATAGTAGATACAAGATTTCTCATCTTCACGTTGATGAGCAAAAGTTCCTGAGGATGCCAAGAGAAACATTTTAGTGACAGTGTTTTACAAGTATATATACCTAGTGTTGTGTTTAATGTGAATATTTTTGATTTTTTTAATGGTGAAATTTTTCCTTATATTTGTGAGTGTTTCGTGAGTGTCGATTGTTTATTAGATAGAAAGAAAGAAAGAAAGAAAGCATCTTTTATTCCTCTAATAAACACAATATACATATATGAACAAATAATAATTACAAACAAACAAATATATAAACAAGTAAGAAGAGGAAAAGGAACCCTGACTCAGTATACAGTTGTGGTGCGGACCACAACACTGATATTCTGCCAGGGACCAGAAATTCAAAGAAAAAGAAAACAAATTGGTGTATATATATATATTTCTCTTATGTACAGACAATAAATAGTATTTTACCCCTTGTGTATTTTGGAGTCAATAGTTTTGAAAGTAGGACAACCGCTCCTGCAGTATTGAAGTAAGCATTTGTCAAAGATTAAAGGTTAACTTTTTTAACCCGTAGATACCAAAAATCTTCTCTCATACAAATTTTATCCTGACAATTACGACAACAACAAAAATATCATCAAAATAGGTCACGCCTTTCTCAAATGGTCATACATTGATTTCTATTTATATAAATTAACTTCACTGAAAAGTATTAAATGATTTTTTATAATTACTGTTCTTCGTAACGTATACTAAACAAATATTATTATTTCCATAATATGTCTATAATGCTATTATGCTAATAACAATCTCCCAAAACAATATTAATCAAGGCTATTAACCAAATAGTGTCGGGAGAGTCCGAAACTGTAGTTGAGGCCGCATCAAAGGGATAACTTCACAACAAAATTGGTAAGCTAAAGCGCAAATCCATAATATATTCACGTGTAATAGCTTAAACAATCATCTGGGCCTCATGGAGTGAATTGTACACTTGTATTTCTATTATGGAAGTGTCGCAGTCCATTTGATGGTATGTGGCTACCGTCACATCCTATTAACACAGGAAACGCCATAGGTTTCTAATTAATATTATTAGTAGCCATAAGCCACGGTTACTATACTCACCGAAACACAACAGCATAACTAGTATCAATTCATGGTGTTCTTCTGTAAGAGCGTGATTACTGCCCAAATTTTTTTATATGTTAAAGGCGGTAGACAGGCTGACGGTCCACTTGATGGTAGGTGGCTACCGTCGCCTATAACACAAGCAACGCCACAGCTGCTGCAAGTGCGCTGCCGACTGAAGTAGGATTAAGGATAAAGGATTAGGAGGGGGTAGGACAATGGGCTTTGGCATCCCTCACTCACTCACCGAAACACAACAGCACACGTGCTGTTATTTCACGGTGGTCTCCTGTAAGTGGATGGTTACTGTCGCCAGACGGGCTGCCCAAATGACTGCGAAAACGCAGCTGCCACTACTGTGTGACTGCGAAACGAAGTATGCTCTTACGAATATTTATCGTAATCATATAATTTCATTATACATAAATCAACATTTTTATGTCCCTCAAAGAGCCTATGGAAAGGGCTCCGAGACATCTTCTCGTCCAAAATTCCTCAGTGTCTTAAAACAAAAGTTTTCCACCAATGAGTGTTGTCAGTGATGATAAATGGCGCTGAAATGTGGTCTTTAACCAGTGTAGCAGCTTAGGACGTCCACCCATAGGAATGAGGACATCGGTAGACGTACCAAAGTTACCAAAATAATTCGGCGGATTAGTAAGTTGAAGTAGCAATGGACAGGACATATAATACGGAGAGAAGACAGTCGCTGGGGCCGGAAGGTTCTTGATTAGAGGCCATAGACCGGCAAGTACAGCGTCCATCCACACAAGATGGACAGACCATCTGATAAGGGCCGTGTCAACTGTGAATCCAGGCTGCCTCTGACCGGTCCAATTGGAAAATTATGGTGGAGGTCTATGTCTAGCGTCCTACAACGTAATTGTGTCGTCGTAGTGTTAGTGACAAAATGAGCATAGCTCTCGAATGGAGGCCGCGAATTGGACAGACGAACTGAAAGGCTTCGCGGGAAGCGGCTGGATGTGAAAGATCAGAAGACCGTGCGTGGTGGCGAGCCTTGAGAGAGGCCTACATTCAGCAGTGGAGAGACACGGGCTGATGATGAATATTAGTGACGTGGTATATTCTAAAAAAATTCTGGTTCAATTGCGTTAATAATTGCAATGTCACATCAAGTTTCTGTATGACTACGTTGTGTTTTGTTGACTTAGGCGTAAGTTGGTAGTAAGTCGAGGGCCGGCTGCAAACACACGAGCCACGCAACTTGTCCAACTTTAATTAATTACTCGCACTGTACACATCGGGACAACGCAACTCTTTTTTACTATACAAGCAGATAATCTATATTAATAATTTCGTCAAGGGGTACGGTAGACTCGACTGAAACCTTACCTGAATAATAAAACATAAAAAAATAAAGATTTCGAGTCGACAACATATATCCGCAAAATTCGGATTGTCAAGTATTTTGTTAAATTCTAATGGTGCTGACAGACAAATCGCAGTCGCCATATTAGCCACTCTAGCGAAACGTCACTCACTGACACCTGTGACATCTTGAGTGGTTAATAAACGTTCCGTTTCATTCATATCAGCGCACATACGTCTCGCCACTCAATACGTCGTCGCACCATTCATATTAAAAACAAAGTGTCCATTACAAAGAACTGTGACTCATGTGACTGTGTAAAACGAAACGTATCTTGCCGCAAACATTGAGCGAAATCTATGCCGCTTACAGAAATATCTACCTACATTTGGTACCTACATGTGTACACATTATGAGTCACATTACACCCGAGCGAAGCCGGGTTTTCATCTAGTATATTTATATTCCCGTGTGTACAGGAAAATGTCGGAATGTTCTGTTTCGACGCCAAATGTCAATTTAAATTGATTAATAATAGTTCGTTGTGGTCTGTGCTGTCTCGCTCCACCTATTCACTGTCTGTCTATACCGCACCGCAAGCCGTGCGACTGACCATTTTTATAAAACCGCGAGTCTAGAAAAACATCGCAACACACTCGTAGACTCGCCGCCGATCTCGACCCGAGAGATTTGAATTTTTTTTCATCCACTAACATTATCAGGCAATTGTGCTTGTAATCTACTTGGTCACGTTATTATTACCATCAGACGGTCTGCTCAGATTATGATTGCGATATGTAATGTGCTCCCCTTTCTTTAGGAGGAGAAATGCATTTACGCACTAACCCTCGTCGACGGTCAGCGAAGGGGTGTGTGGGACTCACCCGGCGGAACGAACCGCCCCGCCGGTCTTACCCACTAAAACCCCTCCATGTTCCACCATCAGCGGCGTTTGTGGGACCCGGAGTCACCGCCAGGCCTTATCCCCGGACCCCACGCACCGCTACGTCCTAGCGGACCCTACTCCATTGCGGCATTGCGGCAAGTCGCATAAAAACTCCTGTGGTGACCTGCGGAACATCTGCAAGCCAACCACACCTCTCATCTGTTAGGTTCCAAGCGCCAGATGCCCTCCTCTGACGCCCGAAACAGACAGCGCCGCCGCCGATAAAGTGACCGTAGGAAGGGCCGGTGTATCCTCCCGGCGCCCAAGTGGGGCAGCCGCAGACCCTCCTCCCAGGAATCTCGGCCACCCTCCCTTGGGACCCCAACGCAAAATCCGGATGCGACGGTATTGGAGGGCCACGCCGAGAGTTACGCCGAGATCGCCCTCGTCTGTTACGCTCCATTTAACGGAGCCCGCTCGGAGCCCACCACGGTGTGTGCGTTCTTTGTCCCCAAAACCAATCCGATCGCTCGAGCAAAGGCCGTTGAGAGCATCGACCCCTGCAACCGCCCGAATTGCCTAGGGTAAGCCCCCCCCCCCCCCCCCCACTATAAGGTCTTGGAACACCTAGGGGAGGACCTAGGGGTGCCTCCTGCCACAACTAAACCTCTCAATTGCACCCCTCTGGTAAAACGCCTTAAACTGTTAGCGTAAAGGATAAGGAACAAGGTGGGAATAGGGAAACGGCAATTCTTACTTACTTACTTAAACACAACGGCATAAATACGGTCATTTTATGGTAGTTTCATGTAATATATTGATTAGTACCACCAGACGGTCAGTCCACCGGTCAGTGGTTGTTATGACTACACCTAGGCTACAGGAGCCACCTTTTATCAACTCAACCCTCAGCCTGTCTCACCCACTTTTCACTGATCAGCAGACCAATAGTAAAATAAATCAGTACTGAGTACACTTTAAAATGAGTTAATTTTTTTGCACGCAAGTGCGCTAAACACCCAATTTTGATAGTAAACTTAACGCTGTCTTCCCGCATACTTGCTGGGACCTTTAATTGTTTTTACTAAGTATGTACAACGTTCACACATAAAACGGTGTGACAATTAATTAGTCAGTTTATATAACAGAATATTTTAGGTGCGGTGATTGGGCCTAGTATATGTAAATTGCCCTACATTGGGCCCTGCGATTAGGAAAACAGGGACCAGACCAATATGACTTTGGACCTTATTATAGAAGTGTATGTTTCTATAAGGTCTTTCACTATTTCTAAGGTCCATTATTTTAGATAGACATAGGATATAATTATATTATGTATACTAACTCCCCTGGGGTTAGTCGGGTTAGTGTGTAATATTTTACGACCAGTCTTTGCCTGCGACTTCGTCTCCACCCCTTTTTCTTAAGAGTTGAAACACTTATTCAATCTTTATTGCTCATATATTTTTGTGAGGCATTAAATTTAATATTTTAATTTTTAAAAGATCCCTCGGTAATAGTATTATTTTTCTGAATGAAATATACCCCACATCCTTTACAATATTCCTGTAAACGTGCATACAAATTTTCATGATGATCAGTTGAGTAATTAAGGCGTTAAAGCGTAACAAACATCCTATTACGACTAACTATGGAACGTTAAGGAAAAAGCGTTCACGCCGGCCGAAAGTCTCGAACGTTCTATCCTAGCGTTGGTAGCCACGCCACTTCCCGACTAGTGTCAAAGGAATGTATTTCAACAGAAATAGGATTTCTGTTGAAATACATTTCAACAGAAATTCTGGAAAATTCGAAATACATAGAGGCGTTTGGCATCAAGAATAAATTAGAGGGCGGCCGGCTGAGATGGATCAGTTGCGTGACAACAAGCGATACAAAAACGACTCTTCGGAGCTTTTGCGAAATTATCTGCTACAGTGAACCGGCGACACATTAAGGGAATCTTTGACGACTTTTGGCAAGTTTAACGGTTTCATCGGACAAGTTTATTTATTTTGGATGTCAACTTGGTTGTGAAAATAAATCATTCGTTTCGCCCTTCCGCGGCATTTTAACTCACATGTAACATTACAAACTCATTTTCGGCTTTGTATTATGTTGAGTTTCCTGATCTAAGTGTTGAGTAAAAAAAAGTAATAACTTCGGTGAGATTTATCTATACCTGCATTTAATAGTTCAATATTCTTCCCAAATTTTTACAATTTATAGGTATATTAAAAGTATTACGTTCGAATGTGTAAACAATATATTTTTTTATATTTTACCGTCGTTTTCTTTTTTAAATATAAACACGTAGGTACGTATTGAAGTTGTCACAGGCGGCGACTTCCCACTCGTCGACAGCACAGTGAATGTTGCCACGAGATAAATGTAGACTGTGCGCCACGGCGTTTTTTGGACGCGTAGACATATTAATAGAAAACCGTCTAGGAATTTCTCTTTTTTAATACATTTACTTATAATTAATAAATTATAAATCATAATTAACATTTAATAAAATCCCATTTAATGTTTTATCAAGATTTACACACTCATTATTCATCGGTTGGTCGTGACGGAATAAGAAATCTAAATTCTATCTCTGGTAAATAGTTACCACTGGTGACCACAAATTATTATTTTACTAGATGAAAACCCGGCTCCGCTCGGGTGTAATATGTACACATGTAGGTACAAAATGTAGGTAGATATTTCTGTAGTTATCGGTTCTCAAGGAATATTAAAAAGGCAAAGCGGCATAGATTTCGCTCAATGTTTGCGGCAAGACGTTTCGTTTTACACAGTCACATGAGTCACAGTTCTTTGTAATGGACACTTTGTTTTTAAAGTGAATGGTGCGACGACGTATTGAGTGGCGAGGCATATGTGCGGCATAGGCATATGTAGTATGAATGAAACGGAACAATGAGGTAGTATGTAGTATGAATGAGACATCGGCAAGGGCACAACTGAAAATCAGCGCTGTAACAATGTTGCAGCCTAAGCTGAGTTGTGTCCTTTTGGTATTTACTTTTAATGTTTTTTTTTTGTTTTGTTCATATGTTTTTCTGTTTAAATGCCAATAAATGTTTCTTTCTTTCTTTCTTTCTTTCTTTCTTCTTTATGAACCACTCAAGATGTCACAGGTGTCAGTGAGTGACGTTTCGCTAGAGTGGCTAATATGGCGACTGCGATTTGTCTGTCAGCACCATTAGAATTTAACAAAATACTTGACAATCCGAATTTTGCGGATATATGTTGTCGACTCTCCCCCCCTACGTGGGCCAGGACCTTGTCGTGGTGGGGGGGCTCACCCTTGGCAATCCGGGCGGTTGCAGGGGTCGGTGCTTCCTCACCGGCCTTTGCTCGACTGACCGGATTGGTTTTGGGGACAAAGAAGGCTCACACGACGTGGGCTCCGAGCGGGCTCCGTTAAACGGAGCTCGTGGCGGAGTCCAAAAGAAGAGCTTTTTTTTCCCTACTTGACATTGGCGGACAATGGCCATCTTCAAGATGAGCCGAATCGCCACTTTTAAAAAAAGAAGAAGAAGAAGTTGTCGACTCGAAATCTTTATTTTTTTTATGTTTTATTATTCAGGTAAGGTTTCAATCGAGTCTACCGTACCCCTTGACGAAATTATTAATATAGATTAATAAGAAAGCTTATAGGAGCTTAAATTAACTTAAATTATTTTTTACTCTGATTTTAAACTTTTGAAAAACGTACATCAAACTACACCAAATGGGATACATCAATAGAATAATTAAGTACATACATTACTCAATAATAATGTGTAATTAGATAGTACATGTCATTAAAATACATAATAAGTATATAAGAAACCTGTTAATCGATTTGCAATGTGTATAACTTAAAAAAAAACATGCAGGCTTACTACAAGTTGTCTTATGAATGAGACTGAATTCACACCGAAATGGCGTACTTAGTCACCCATAGTAACAAACTAGCTCAGCCCGCAACTTCGTATACTTACGCGTGGTATTCGGTATAGCGCGGTATTAGATATGTTTGTAAACCAATTGGAATGACACAAGTGTTATTACAAAAAAGATAAACATACATTGAACATGTGTCTAAAAAAATGTTTATTACAAAAGCGTGTTTAAGCAGTTAGAGTTAGGCACGGTTTAAATAATTCTTTTCATATTTAAATACATGTCAATACTTGTCGAAGACTCAAAGTTAGTCTACTGCTTTGTCTCTAATTTTCGCAAGTTGTATTTAGTGGTGTGATGAAATATCGGGTTGTTTTACCTTTTATTCTTGAACCCAATTTTCTTCACGTTCACGAATTTTTATTTTAATATTGCAATTGTCTATTTTTTTCCATAATTTTTATTTATATTATACTCATTTGACAATGAGTAATGACGATTGACAAGTCCATTCTTTCAACCGATCACTGTTCTATGTGTACAATGTACTCATTATATACGTAAGTTTTGGTTCCAAAACATACTTATGGCGGTGTATTTAGAGCAATAATTAATTTATAATCACACACGGCACTGTTTTAATTATATATAGATAATTTTAAAATATTTTTCTGCGTAGGGATATTCTATTAGCACATAACAAATTTGCATAGAAAGGAACGTTTCAGATTGAACCAAATGAAGTTGAACGAACGTTTTGTAATGTTGCTATTTTGCTACATTTGTATTTGTTTGCTATTTTATAATTTTAAAATAGCAACATTTGGTTGCCTATAGGTTGCCTAGCGATGTTTTGGTTAGTCAAAGGACAAACACGATTTTGTAATAGCGAAGATTAAACATTATTTGAGGCAGGGTTTAAACTGTGAAATTGTACACAAATGTCATTAGACGCTGTTTGACAAAACACGTGTTGAGACATAGTTTAGTATTTTTTTTGTAATAACACTGTAAATGTTACGGGAAGCTTGCTACAATACATCTGTGAAAACCTCATTGAAATCGGTCAAGCCGTTTCTGAAATTAGCGTCCACAAACGCACAGAAAAACAGACAAAGAATCTAAAAATTCTAAAATTTTTATTATAATTTAATTATACCTTCAAAAAAGCTTGCTTAAAAAAAAATTGCTCAATTGTTAGTTTAGTTATATTTAACTGTTAGTTTAAAATTAATCTTAGGTACATCCAAAGATATTCAACTGTATAGATCTGGCAAGACAAGAGAATCCGTAATGTGACATTTAGAACGATGTGGTAATCCATCGCCAATTTACAAGGCTATTTAGCTACGCCATGGCCAACCTGATTGCGGCGATCAGGATCAAAATTTTTGTAGGAAAATTTTCCCAATGCCCTCTCTATATCTTCTAAATATTTAATCTTTTTGGAAACATCCTACTTCCTACTAATATTATAAAGGTGAAAGTTTGTGAGGATGATACATAGATATATGGATGTTTGTTACCTACTCTTTCACGCAAAAACAGCTTACAGATTCGGATGAAATTTGATAGACAGTTATTTTATTACCTGGATTAAAACATAGGATACTTTTTATCCTAAAAAATGTTTGGTTCCCGAGGAAACGTCTAAAAATTTTTTTTATGTTAAGTTCGGTAGACAGGCTGACGGTCCACTTGATGGTAGGTGGCTACCGTCGCCTATAACACAAGCAACGCCAAAGCTGCTGCAAGTGCGCTGCAGTAGGATTAAGGATAAGGGATTAGGAGGGGGGTTAGGAAATTGAATGCCATTGTCGCCGTGGCGGCCGGCGCCACCGTCGTCACAGCGGTAATGATGTCAAGCGTTATTTTATTTTGCAACGCAAACGAAGTCGCAGTCATCAGCTAGTAATCAAAAACTTCATAAAATTACTTTGTGCTTAAGTTGTGCTTTTTATTAAGATATATTTAGAAGCATTAGTTTTAGTTCCCATGTCGGTGTGATAGTCGGCCGGCGAACAGACCGCACCTCCAATGAGTTTCCAATCTCCATTCATGATTTCGTTCTCTCGTAACACATAACCGGTTCTTTTTATATTGTGGTACAAGTCATGTACTTTTATTGTTACATTTAAAACTCAGTTATCATTAGCAGGGGCGGATCTACTTAAGGGCTTTTTGGGCTGTAGCCCAGGGCCCCGTGGATACAAAGGGCCCCCAGCCCCCACTAAAAACAATAGGCGATATTTACATCACTATCGAAAACAGTTTTTTGACAAAATGGCTATAAGTTGAGTAATTTGGTAGGCCCCTAAATTATTTCAGCCCAGGGCCTCACATATTCACGATCCGCCCATGATCATTAGTGCTTTTTTATGATTTTTTTTACGAAACCATCTTTGAGAAATATTACAAGTACTATTTTTATTTCGTTAGAAATTTTCAGCCTACAAACTATACACAAACATGTTTTTTTTTAATGTTAAGTTCGTCAGACAGGCTGAACGGTCCACTTTATGGTAGGTGGCTAATTTTGCTTATTAAATACAAGCAACGTCAGGTGCCGCAAGTGAGTTGTAACCTTAGTAGAATTTAAGATAAGGGATAGAAGAATGGGCCCTGGAATCCCTTACTCACTCAAAGAAACACAACAGCACACATGCTATTATTTTACGGTGGTCTTTTTTAAGAGTTTGGTAACTATCGTCAGATGTGCTGCAAAAATGACTGCGAAACGCTTTGTGCTCTGCCACTTAAATCTTTTAATATTATTTTCCCCACTGGTGGCCTTAGGCGATGGTAGCCATTAACCATCAGCTTAACTGCCGTTATTAAAAAGTATATTTACGTGGCCCTCTCTTTAAGATAGATTTAAGTTTTCATATTTTGCTAACAAAATATGAGAGTGTAATAGATGTCTGATAAATAATTTGATTTGAAGCCCACGCGTGGGCGAAGTTTAGCTTTGTAGTTTGTGGTGCGAATAAAAGACATAGCAAACAAGCGAAGCGAAACGAACTTGGTTTTAATTTCGCTATGATCCCGGTGTGTAATCCTTTGCTTTAAAGAACAGGGGTAGGGCAAACTGCGCTTCGCAGTCATTTGGGCGGGCCCTGCGGTCATGTGGCAGCAGTAACCTACTCCTAACCGAGATAAGTAAGGGATGCCAGAGCCCATTGCCCTATCCGTTCGTAATCCCTTATTCTTAATCCTATTATGGTCGTCATAGCACTTGTAGCACCTCTAGCGTTGCTTGTCATAGGCGATGGTAGCCACATACCATCAAGTTACCTATCAGCCTGTATGTCGACGTTAACATAAATAATTAACGCATAAAGAGTCCATCTGAGAGGTGGTTTATAGGTGAAAAATATTTCTAACGTTCTCCGCCTTTAACTTGGACCACACGACACTCGTGAACAAGTTGTGGTAATGATAATAAAACGAAGACCACTTCCTGCCATGTTTTATGCGAACTTGCAGATTACAGGTGACAGAAAAGGCTGTTAATATGAAAAAATAATCGGCTAAATACATGTTAGAAATTCCGGTTACTCGTTCATGTGGGTTTGTTTGTTATGAACCTGCATAGCATCCACCAGGAGTCTATTGCTGGTATCATTTCCACCATTCAGCAATCTTTGAAAAATCAAATGACTTGAATGCTGATATCTTAACTAATATTATAAATCTGAAAGTAAGTTTGTTTGTTATGATTTCACGCCTTAACTATTCAATGGTTGATCATTGAATTTTGCATACACAGGGATTCAGAAAAGGACATTCATCCAGAACAACAGTACTGTTCCCGAAGGATCATCTAAGCGCCTGACGCCTTCTATGTCTGACAAAAATATAAGAGCAATAAATTTTATTGTTTTAAAATTGGTTTAATAATTTAAAAAAGGGGATTTCTTTTTGAAGAAGTCGCTAGCAAAAGCTATAGTAGTAGTGTAAAGTAAGTTTTCTGAGAACATTTACCATAGTAGTTACCATCAGAAAGTAAAAAGTCCACCGACCTTTTTAAAAAGCAGATATCTTGACAGGAGAATTTTCGATTGAAAATTAGGGTGCTTTTTCGATATTAAGTGAAAATAAGGTGAAAAAATAAATATTTTAAAGCAAAAAAATTACAGTGTGTTTGGGACATAAAAAGGTAAGTTTTTACCAAATTTTATGAAAAAAAATTTTTTTTGTTAAAGATAAAAATTAAAAACGGAAAACTTGGTTATTTGAATTTTTCACATAATAATATTGAAATTATTTGAAAAAAGAGTAAATAAAAAAGTTGTAGATCGAGATTTACCCTTAAAAACTCACCCCTCACCACTAAATTGCTCAGATTGCCCGTAAATTATTTTTCTTTTCATTTTTGGTTAAATTCTCTAATGGGTTTCATCCTACTATTATTTTTTTTTGTTTCAAAAATTATTATCGACCCTGGTCTACAAAGGCTGCTCGTGTAGAACGATGAACAAAACGCTTTGAATAGAGAACCAGCCGAAGCAGGTTGTAAAGCTCATGTCTAAGAATATGACCCGGGTAGAAAACTTTTTGCCTTTTCACCGTAATTATTTATTCTGTGCCGTAAGGATGAGATTTCATTTAATCGTAACGTCAGAGCCATCTAGAGAGGTTTAAATATACTCAAATAAAATAATTAAAGCGCCATCTGTGTTTTCCTATTAAAACTACAACGATAGTTTTATATAGTTGTGTAAAAGTGGAACTAGATGGTGCTAGCATACATCAGACTTTTTGCTTATTAAATTAAACTTATTATTTGATTAACACTGATTACGCAGGTGGGTTCGTCCACATTTAGTATGTTTGGCATAAAATTTCTGCAGTAATTATCATTGCGATAATAATAATATAATAATAATATCGTATCTTTCTCTAATATTAATAAATAAATAATAGATTATTATAAATATGCACCTGCAACCGTTCTCGATTATGATCATGCAACGCCTTACTAGCAACGATAAATAATAACAGATAGGACTATTGTCGCCAATAAGCCTGACATCGTGGTTATTGAACGATCCCAACGTCGGATGACTGTTGACATCGCTGTCCTGCATGACGAAAACCTCGTGAAAACCGAAAAAGAAAAGCTTTCCAAGTACATTGACTTGGCTCAAGAAGTGACCGCCGCCGTGTGGGATGTCGATTCGATAACTATCGTCCCGATAGTCGTCTCGGAGAACAGTCTTATAGCGAAGACCAACATCTCAAGAGGCTCTCACTAGATGGCTGGATCAAGGGACAGATACAGAAGGGGGAACTTCTTGACACGGCACGAATTTTCAAAAGTTTCCTCACTCTGCAGGATGCTTCAGTTTTGCCCCGCTACCTGCGGAATTTTAGTTTTAGGTTTTTTATATTTGTTTTTTTTTTTAACTAAGAGGAATAAATAAAATATGTGAAATAATACTTTAGTTCTTAAGCCAATATACATTCGAACAAGAACTTGTAACTAAAAAGCTAGATACTAACTTCATGGCTTTAAAATACTCTCCGCTCTACTCAATACAAGCAATATTTAAAGCAGCGTACATTTAAAATTCCACTACCACATATTAACTTCTTTTGGTAGGCGTTCTGTTAAATTCTCACATATTTATATTTACAACAAAACAAACCAGCATTGTAATATAAAATGAGCCGTCACGGGACGCCTGGTAGATGTGAAACATGGAGTGAAATAAAATGATGAGTGTTTATTTATTTATTGAATACAAAAATTGAAATATTATTGAACTTTTACTGAAAGGCATCCAATAAGTCACAACACTAACTTACTATCCGAAACAGGAGATTGCTGGCGCGCCCACACACACACGCATCCACACACACACAGAGAGAGAGAGAGAGAGAGAGAGAGAGAGAGAGAGAGGGGGGGGGGGGGGGGGGGACCCAATTCTCCTTTTCTTTTAATGACTGTTGTTTAATTCTCAAATTTGATATCTTGTTAAATTCTGGCCTTTACAATTCAAGCTATGCTTATTGTAAAGGTCACCGAATAACTATATGTGTAAACTATCTGTAAATTTAAAAAAAAATAAAAAAAAAATACATCGTTGATCGTGCCCAGACCTCCAAGCTAGGACTGCCTGTGTTTTGGAGCCGCCAGTGGCAGCCGATATTCATTTAAAGCCGTGCCAGTCTCATTTTACCAATATTGATTTATTTTAATAGAAAATGTTCGCTTAAATTTATTAACTAATCATGATTATTATAAAGTACTAGCGACCCGCCCCCGGCTTCGCCCGGCGTGCAATTTTTATATATATGATCCCTCTTTCCATCAGTGAAAACCGAATTAAAATCGGTCTACCCGTTCACGTGTTATGCCGTGACCAAGGGAAATGGGGATTCATTTTTACATATAGAACTAGCGACCCGACCCCGGCTTCGCCCGGCGTGCAATTTTTATATATATGAACATATCCCCCGTTTATCCCTCTTTCCATTAGTGAAAACCGAATTAAAATCGGTCTACCCGTTCACGCGTGATGCCGTGACCAAGGGAAATGGGGATTCATTTTTTTATATATAGAGATATAAGATGATTAATATAACACATATAAGACATATGTGCGTGCGTGCGTGCGTGCGTGTGTATGTGTGTGTAGGTGGGTGGGTGTGTTGTAGGTGTAGATATTTTTACATTTGATACCTGCCTAAAAAACAAATTATCTACCTGGACATTTCCGATTCCATCCTAAACAGAATCCTTAACTACAATGTACTCTACCTGTGAGATGCGTTTTCATCCGAATCGACCAAACCCTAAATACTAAAAATATCCATTGTTTAATGAAGATGTTACAAGAAATGGACAAGACAATTGCTTTGAAAAAAATATATATTATACTTAAACATGTGAAGAACCAATTGCATTAATTAGAATTTTCGTTAAAGTAATAGAAACTCCACAAAAAAAGTTAGAACACAAGAAGAATTTGACCTTTATTGAAAATTCTCTCGAAAACGGCTTATTGCACGCATATGAATCCTTTACCTATTAATAAGTTAATATCAGATTAAAAAATTGTATTAATAAAAAATTTTATTTTGTGTATTGTTCTAATGGTAAAAACAAAAAAACACCATTTCTAGGCCTGTTGAATTGGATCCGCCGCCAGCGAGTTCTATAGTAAATGTCATTTGCCTCAGTGAAGCCCTTAAATAAATAACCTATAGGCTACCCAAGAATTGAAATGAAAAAAGAACTTTTAAAATCAATCTTAAAAGGTTCCAGAGTTCAAAGCGTTCAACCAAACAAACGAGCGGATTTAGATGACCTATTTTAATCGACTGTCTAATCTACTCTACTTGATATAATAAAGCTAAACTCTTCAGCTATATTATATCAAGTAGAGTAGATTAGACAGTCGATTAAAATAGGTCATCTAAATCCGCTCCTAACTTTCAACTTGAAATTTCATCAAAGATTATAATTTAACGTTTTAGCCTTGAAAAGTTTGAAAAAGCCTTGAAAACTGACCTCACTTTCTTGTTCTTTTATTATAAAATTAAATTTATATTTTGTTGTACTCTAAATTTAAAATTAATTATATAAACACCGTTTTATATGTGTATACAACAAAATATATTATACAAAAAAAAACCATTTAATGGATTGGTAGGTAATTTAGTAAAAATATTTTTTGTCGACGGATTGAAACCAAATCCAGACAAAAAATGTATATAATCGACTTATTAAATGCATTTACTAGCGAAAGGTAGTAAAAGCATTGATGCTAATCGCACTGATGCTATTTTTGTCTGCAAATTATAGTAAATGTTAACGGAAGAGTATGTAAAACGTCACATTGTAGGTATACTTACAATTCCTTTTTTTTTTTGACGAGGAGTAATCCGCTTACAGATCTCCTGCTGCTGGCTAGACGGCAGGAGTATGTGGGGGTCACCCAGCGCCTGATCATAGCGGCACTGAGAATACCCACTAATACTCCCCGGTGTCTCCTTGCCCTTTGAGCGGGGTGGACCGGGCTCTGCCGAGGCAACAACTCCGATCCATACTTACAATTCCTAGGAAATGTATGATATATTTTTTTATATGCACTTTTTATATGTAATTGGGATGGGACGATTCATCGCCAAGCAATTTCAGCGCCGTTTAATAAAATGTGTTACAAGACTTATTTGTACGTACTAGAAACAAAGTTAGGTTAGGTTCTGGAATAAATGCGAGCGGAGCGCAATGGAGCGGGCACACCCGAAATATTGGTTTTAGGCAAAAATACTGTCTACTACAAAATGGGTTACAAGAATTGTTACAAAATCTATACTAATATATAAAGCTGAAGAGTTTGTTTGTTTGAACGCGCTAATCTCAGGAACTACTGGTTCGAATTCAAAAATTCTTTTTGTATTGGATAGTCCATTTATCGATGAAGGCTATAGGCTATATAACATTACGCTACGATCAATAGTATTATATATATTCAGTGTCCAGTACCGCGCGCCCCACGCGCACTCAACCGCCGTATGGACCGCAGCGAAGCGTGGTCGAGTTCAGCTAGTGTGTTTCATTTTATTAACAGAAAACATTAGTACAATTATATTGTATACAATAGGGGATCGGACAGTAATCAGATTAAAATCTAAAATGTACTTTTAAAATGTACTCTAAAATGTAATATAATTTTTTACGATTATTTATCGAATAATAATTTAATATAATTCATTTAAATATTTTTAAATGAATAAATAAAATTTTATTATTTACAATATTTTTAATCTATACTGAAACACCAATCACAGTGCGTGACGTCATTTGTGGGCAATCATTGTCTTATGCCAATTCAGCTGTTTTGTTATGATATGACCACAAAATATGACGTTACGCGCTCTCAGATGAACTATCGTGGCGTTTTGGCGGCATTTTCAAACAAACAATATTAAAACATGATTTTGAGTACCTGAAAGGCTATAAATAAATAAAATAGTATTTTTTATGGGAATAAATATCCATGAAGATTAATTTAAAACACTTTCTGAAAATTTGTCCGATCCCCTATTGTGTACAGATGTATACAATTCTTACGTTTCACACATTTCCGGTGACATATATGTATATACACAGACCTTTCTCATAAAAAAAAAACGGAAGAAACCGTGGAACACGGCCAGTATAAAATAAATTACGTAGCCCGTTGAGTTTATCTGTAATTGAAGTTTAAAAATAAAATTTATATACGAAAATACTGTCCGCCATAACCGCTATGAGATCGTAAAAAACAACATTTGCCGAGTTTTGTTTGTTAAACACTCCCTAGACGACACAGCAGAGTTTCGTAATGACGATTTTATGTTATTTTTAACACATTTCTCGGGGCTCTAAAGATTCTATTAACTGTTGATTTTCGCTTGTATTGTTAGAGCAGAGTTTTTTTTTTTTTTTTTTGAAATGTCTGAAAATATCAATAGTTTCAAAAGTACTTGAACTAAGTATATGTCGCTCATCCCATAGAAATAAAATCACAATAGGGAATATGCGTCTAATTCAAAAAAGGCTTAAATATTTTTTTTATCAAAATTTTTGCTTTAGAATTATGTCTAATGTAAATATTTTTTAATATATTTTTTTTTTTTCGTTATAAAAATAATTATATTATTAAAAAGTTCAAAAAAATTGCGGGAAATTCAAAAGACTTGAAACGGTCAGTTCGAATGTGACGTCAAAGTCTATGTAATGTCAACGAGCGTGTAGATGCTTGTGATTTTTAACATTTGATTGTTATTGTAGACTGTGACGTCACGAGAAGAGCGCCAAAAGGGCGGGTGTTTAAAGTGCCCGTTAGCTGTTAGTTTAATTTAACATTCTTTTATGTTACTAAATTTCTGTTTTTTGGCGCTGATTATTTTTTTACGGTTATATAACGATATAACCTATCCCAGGAAAATATAAAAAAAATGGTGTCGAGACGTGGCCTCTCACGGTAGGACTGATCCACAAGTTTAAAGTCGCTCAGCGAACTATGCTCGGAGCTTCTTTGGTGGATAAGATCAGAAATTCTAAAATTCGCCGAAGAACAAGAGAATTAGCAATTTGACGTGACAATGGGCCGGTCACATCTGCCGCAGAACGGATAATCGATGGAGTAGAAGGATCACGAATCGTGGCATGGGACTACCTGCGGCCAGGTGGACAGACGAACTGGGTGGCTCGTAGGGAGCCAACCCCAGAGTGTCACTCGTGTGCGTGCGCTGAGGACAGTGCACAGCACACTCTTGCGGAGTGCCCTAGATGGTCGGCGCAGCGAACTAAGCTCGCTGCGACCATTGGATTTGACTTCTCTCTGCCGACCGTAGTGAAAGTTTGGTCGGCAGCAGAGCCGCTTGGCGAACGACTCTCGCATGTTATCTCGCAAAAGGAGGCGGCGGAGAGAGAGCGGGAGGACGACGTCCTGTCCCATCCCCTCCGTCGCAGACGAACAGGATGCAGGCGGCTTGCGCACGCCCACCACCTGGACCACTGACAGGACTAGGGCGGTAGATGGGGACTCTACCTCCCGCTTCATCCTGAGAGGCACGGCGCCTTGGCAGGTCGGGTGCGTCGTCCAAATGAGCCGTGTCCGATTGCGGACCCCCGCGGTGGAGCTGCGGAAGAGTGTTCACCAATAGCGTCAATAGCCAAGAGGTTTAGTCGATAGGTCTACCCCACTACCATCTCGGGGCAGAAGTCCGACATAACCCACCGATCTGTCCCCAGGCCTGTCCCCAGGCCAAGAAAAAGGTGTACACGGCTGGATGCGAAGGACAGAGGACCGTGCGTGGTGGCGAGCCACGGGAGAGACCTCCATCCAACAGTGAAGAGACACGGGCTGATGATGGTGACAATGATAGGTAGTGCCAACTTATCATTGCACACCTAGGAGAATGATATGAATCCTGATATCCTGATATTCGTGTTTAAAAATGGTGCATCTATTTGAAAAATTCTTTCACCATTTGAAAGGTACATTATTCCAGATGTACATAAAATACTGATCCCCCCAATTACCCCCTCTGGCAAAGCCGAGGCGCCTCAGTCTAGTATTACAGTACCTACGCTTCAGTTTTCGTAATAGATTTTTCTTTTTAAACGGTTTTATTCAGTAGTGAAAACTCGAAACGTTTACAAAATGGGGAGTTTAATAAGATCGTCCGGAAATTTTTCTCATTTTCCGACAAAGTGGAAAAGGCTGAAAAGAGAAGTGTTGAGTTACAACGATATTGCAGCGTTTATTGTTGTCTGTGAATTTTAATATTGAATTAAAAACGAGGATTTATTAATTTTCGTCGAGTATATTGTTGTGTACTGAGTCACATACACGCGGGAGAGAGCAAGATCGCCTTACATACAAATTAAATAATATATCGCAGAGGATTTAATTACCCGAGGTGTGGGGAAGATGGAGCTATAGTGAACCACTTTACCAACAGTAGAAAATTCTGGAGAGAACTAAAGCAAGCATTGACTGTTGGTACTGGAAATCTCTCTCTTGCTATATCAGTGCCCCTTCAGTTCTGAAGGTTGGCCGTCAACTCCTTAAACTTGTGTGCAGTCTAAGACTTCCTCCTTCGTCCAGCGCGTCTCTTATCTTCCACCTTACCCATCATGAAGCAAATATCTGTCGTGTCTAAGCATGTGACCAAGACATTTAATCTTGCGCTTCTTGATGCTTGGCATATTGAACTGTTTAGTTTCGGACCTTATGTGCCCAGCTAAATTCGAAGCATTCGAAAGTTATTACTGTCACTTTATTTTGTTAAGTTGTGTTTGCATCGTGAAAGGCACAATCATTGTAGAGTTTTCTTTTAAATTATTTATATTATTTTTGTACATCTAACATTGTGTGCTGCATTTTGCACACCAAATAAAGAAAAAAAAACTATTTTTAACATGAAAAGGAAGTCCGTTATTGGCACTAAGATTTAAATCATACAAGTTGTAGCAGTGGACTGTAGTAAAAGACAAAGTTCTTGATCGTAGGTTTATTCCATGTTCTTGATTTATTCCCGACGTTCCATATGAGAATGCACACATATGAGAAGCACATGAGAATGCACCTAAGAATGCACATAAAATTTTACATAACTATGCTACTTATATACTAAAATCCGCGTGGTGGGGAGCCGTCGTTGCCGAGTGGTGGGGAGTATTGGACTGCGCGCTGTCTCGCTCACACATCGTGCCGTCCCTTACTCCCACCTCGTGTTGTCTTAATTGCGCAGCGCTGTCCGTTTCACAAGTATGTATTTACTTGTATTTTATTAGTCGATATTAAGTGCTGTGTGACTTTGTATTAATTACAATAAAAAAATAAAAAATAGATGTTTGTACATAAAACACAAAAAAAACATTTAGAGGATGCGAATGTTTTTGGGACGAAAAATTATTTGGTAACTTTCCATGAATTTTTTAAGTTTTAAAACCATCAAAGCTAAGTTCAAGTAATGAAAGTGAAACTTTGATAATATTTCAAGCGTAATGGTTGTACTTTGTGTAAATATTTAATTAGTTCTTCGCCTCAAGGATTGAACATTTCTGAAATGTAGATTTAAGGAGGTTGACATGACCTTTTGAATCGAGTAGCTTTTCTGTTAGAATCCGCCTAGAAATAAGACTTAAGCTTATTTTGAAAAATGAACAATTGCATTTTTTTTAATGTTAAGATCGGCAGACGGGCTGACGGTTCACTTGATGGTAGGTGGCCGCCGTCGCCTATAACACAAGCGACGCCAAAACTGCTGCAAGTGCGCTGCCGACTACAATAGGATTAAGGGTAAGCGATCAGATGTACACGTATTTAGAATCTAATAACATCCTTCCCATTAAACAATCAGGTTTTAGAAAGGGTCACAGTACTGCCAGTGCTCTTCTGGACGTCATCGATGATATAATTTCGTATCGGGACTCTGGAATGACTACCTTACTGGTCTTGCTTGATTTCTCCAGAGCTTTTGATTCCATCAACATTCAACTTCTTCTAGCTAAATTAAAATTTTATGGCTTCTCTGAACAAACTGTCAATTGGTTTTCAAGCTACCTGAGTGATCGTAAACAATTAGTTGAACTATGGGGGCACAGTAAGGAACGAATTAGATCAATGCATAAATCTGTGGTTCGGGGTGTTCCTCAGGGATCAATTCTTGGACCACTTTTATTTATACTTTACACATCTGACATTGTGAAGCATATTAAACACTGTAACTATCATCTATATGCTGATGATCTGCAGTTGTACGTTCCCTGTGACACGAATAATTTGGATTGCGCACTCAAGGATCTCAATTCGGACCTGATCAATGTCGCCAACTGGTCTACAAGTAACTGTTTGGTTTTAAATCCCTCCAAGTCTAAATTCTTAATTATGGGCTCCACTAAGCGTATTCAAACAATGATTAGACTTAAACCTTCTGTTTACGTCATGGGCGAGTCTGTGGATCGAGTTGACCAGGTGCGCAATCTTGGACTAGTGATGGATGGTGAACTGCATTTCGAAAGCCACATTGCACATGTTACTCGAGCGTGTTTTTACAGATTAAAAGTACTATACACAATTCGTAAGTTCATCTCTGTGGAAACACGTATTTTGCTGTGTGAAACCCTTGTTCTCTCCAAATTAAATTATTGTATAACCGTTTATGGTCCCTGTATTTTGAAGAGATCGAAGCGCTTGATTCAGAGAATTCAAAATGCTTGTGCTCGGTTCTGTTTCCCCATACCACCTAGGACACACGTTACGCCGTATCTTAACGACGCTAATATTTTGAAAATGGATGCCCGTATGCGGTTGCATTATTCTGCGTTTGTCTTTGGTACGATCAAGTCTGGTACGCCCAAGTATCTATTTGACAAACTCACCTGGGAACAGACTAACATTCGCTATAGGGCTTGCAAATCTATTCGCCCTTTGTCCATTCCCAGGTTCCGTTCCGCTTTCTTCAGAGGCTGTTTTCGTTACCGTGCCTCGAAATGTTGGAATAATCTTCCGCCCCCGCTACGCGATCTTACATCTCTGGGATGCTTTAAAAAACGATTTCGCTCATCATTGATGGATGTGCAGAGAAACGCTTAGACGAAACAGTTTATGGGGGCGGCCGGTCCATTTTTTGTACATTCTCGTGTGCTATTGTATATTTACAGTGACGTTGCCATATAGATAACTAGCTAGTGAAAGCCTTCAATAGTTTTTAAGAAAATTTCCAATAATTTCAGCCATGGATTGTAATCGTATTATGAATTGTCCCGCGTAAATGTTTTTTTTGTTTTCTTTTTCTCAATTTCTGGTCCCTGGCAGAATATCAGTGTTGTGGTCCGCACCACAACTGTATACTGAGTCAGGGTTCCTTTTCCTCTTCTTACTTGTTCATATATTTGTTTGTTTATAATTATTATTTGTTCATATATGTATATTGTGTTTATTTAGAGGAATAAAAGATGCTTTCTTTCTTTCTTTCTTTCTTTCTATATGATACTGGGCTCTGACATCCCTCACTTACTCACCGAAACACAACAGCACACGTGCTGTTATTACTTATTTTTTTAAGGAGATGTCGCGTGTGCATTGAAGCTCTTGGTGGATATTTCGAAAATTTGTTATGAAAAAATTAACTCGTTGTTATTATTCTGTTGTTTTATACATATTATTTTGAAACATTTAGAACAGTTAAATTTTTTGTATCATGTTATAATTAAACTGGTGTTTTTGAATTGATAGAATAAGTCAAAACTATAATGGTAACACGAAACAACTTTCTTGGTATTTGAAAACAAAAGGCACGTGGTATTAAAATGATATTTTAACTTTCCTAATTTTTAAATTAGTTTTTGGTCAGAAGTCTTGCAGATATTTAAATAAAATTTGTGTGACGTATTGACAGAATATTAAAGAAGTTTTTAAGATAGTTTTTAAATTTTGGCTTTTAGAAAAATTTTGAGAACAATATTTTTTTATTCAGTGTAGTTCAATAGTATCAATTAAATAATATTTTCATATGATAGCTATAGTATCAGGCTATAAGAATAAAAATGAATTATAGCTTTAGTAATAATGGATTACTCACAATAAAAGAAATTGTTTACGAATTCGGAGTTACATAAAAGCAGCACAAAAAGCTGAATAACTCGAAATCTAATAACAATCGCTGAACATAATATGTACATGGGGGTCCATTGGGTAGTTATTGGGCCCCTCTACCACCACATCCCATTTGATCCGTCGATGCTGGGTCACCCTGTATAGAATAAAGAAGACAATTTTCTTTGAGAAATAGAGACCCACCCAAGCCTCCCAAAAAATATTAAACGTTAATAATAAAGTCATAAATATTTTAAGGATTTTTTATGGCTTATTTTACGGCCTCTAAACAAGAAGTTGAGTCGTAACTTAACTTAATAAGTTACCTTATTCGCCAATTCATCTTCACATTGATTTACTAGGCCACGGCCACGGCTCTTATAAGATTTCTGAGATGAAAAAGCTAAGCTTCCTTAACGTAAAATTATTTATTTATTTATTTATTTTTAAGGAAAACTTACAGTGACATTATTTTATAGAACATTTACTTAACAACTAATTTGACATATTAATTTGACACCATCTACAAGTTTCCGCATATTGAATCTATATCTTCTTTATTATATGTATGTATAAAAATGAATCCCCATTTCCCTTGGTCACGGCATCACGGGTGAACGGGTAGACCGATTTTGATTCGGTTTTCGCTAATGAAAACAGGGATAAACGGGTAATGTTTTAGGGTATATAAAAACTGCACGCCGGGCGAAGCCGGGGGCGGGCCGCTAGTCTATATATAAAAATGAATCCCCATTTCCCTTGGTCACGGCATCACGCGTGAACGGGTAGACCGATTTTAATTTGGTTTTGACTAATGGGGGATAAACGGGGAATGTTCTTATATATAAAACTTGCACCCCGGGCGAAGCCGGGGGCGGGTCGCTAGTATAAAATAAATAAGACCGTTTATAACCAATTTTGAGCTAAGTAGAAAAAGAAAAATGAATAGTAAGTTAAAAAAATAGGCAAAAAAAGAAAAAGAAAAAGTCTGCAAAGAAGAAGTCTACAGTGAACCATCAAACCAAGATTTTGAAAATAATTGTCTTATTTTATTAATCTTAGAATTATATAAGTCGAGCTCTGGAAATTCCACTAAACTGTTAACAAATTTGACAGATCTGGGAAAGAATGAGTTCTTTCCATACTTTGTAGCGTGGAACTTAGTTGTGATGCCATCCTAACAGATCTGACAGACCTACTAATAGAGGAGACCGTGAAGATCGACCTTCACCGATCTGATAACTCGATGAGACACATTTTTTATCAAGTATAATTAATAAACAAATATGCCTATAATGACTTGCCTATCAAAAAGTGTTCATAGCTATTTTTAATTTAATTCATTTTAATACATTTTCTTTCATCACCTTCACTCTTTTGATAACCGAATGAGTTTTATCTCAACTGATAGTTTTTAATACAGAGAGTATGCCTAGGTAAGCTTGCCTACTTATTTCTGTGCATGGCTGTTCACACCTGGCAAGCAGATGTGAACAGGTAAGTCAATATAGGTAACTACACCGATCTGTTAACCAATCGAAATTGATATCATAGGTAAGATATTTTAATATCCATATTTCTTTCATCACCTAACGGTGATGAATTAAAATTAATTAAATTAAAAATAGCTATGAACACTTTTCGATAGGCAAGTCATTATAGGCATATTTGTTTATAAATTATACTCGATAAAAAATGTGTCTCATCGAATTATCAGATCGGTGAAGGTCGCTCTTCATCGGCTCTTAGACCATACAAGGAGCTTTTAAATTTAAATTTTTAAATTTATATTTTATAAATTATACTTACATAGATTACTATGCGACTTACATACATAGATTTTTGCAAAGGATATACTGCGCACTAGGTCGCATGCATTTCTTTCAAATGTTTTGCATTCTAATGAGACCTGGCTAACACTACATTCTGAAGATGGAGACTATTCTATATGTTAACCAGCCGTACGTCTGCATGTCCGATAGAAGAAAGGCGGTATGATCTCATGCAGTTCCCGAGCACACTCTCCGAAGTACATCTTATAGAATACACACAGACAGGCAATGAGCCAGGCTCTGCAGCTTAGTTCTTATTAGTGTACCGTCACCAATGAGTCTCCTAGCTCTGCGATCCACCGAGTCGAATGCGGCATGTTGGTATTTTGATGAGCTAACTTGCCGCACTTGTGTCAATAGCCACTTACCATCGACATGATGGTAGGTTTTATGAAAATTTCTGCAGCCTTAAATCGATAACGAGCATTAAATTTATTTACATTAGGTGAAAAAATTCACAGCATCCTAACCAAGCAAGTTGGTGAAGGCGGAAAAATCCCGACGAAAAACGGGATTTTTACCACTAGAGCTCCATTTGCTAATTGAGTTTAAATTGTCCTACGCTGGAATTTTATTACTCGTTCAGCTTTTTATACAGATTTTTTTTTGTGTAAAATGTAATAATTTACATCTTTGCCTGTGAAATTATTAAAGACTAGCTGAACTCGGCCACGCATCGCTGTGTCCCATACGGCGGCGGGGCGTGCGCATGGGGCGCGCGGTACTGGGGCCCTAGCCAAGATGCAAACTGTTGCAAACGGTGATTGGTTGTTGTAACAGTTGTAACTTCAACAACCAATCACCGGGCTTTATTTCTTTCGTTTTGTAAGTACGCAAAGGAAGCATTTGCAACAGTTTGCATCTTGGCTAGGGCCCCTGGACACTGTTTATATATTTATGCTATTTATCGTAGCGTGATGTTATATGGCCTATAGCCTTCCTCGATAAACAAAAAGAAATATTCAAAACTAAAAGAATTTTTCAATTCGAACCAGTAGTTCTTGAGATTAGCGCGTTCAAACAAACAAACAAACAAACTCTTTAGCTTTATAATATTAGTATAGATTTCTTTCAGAATAACTAATTAAAAGTCCACTTAGAAGTAGTAGGTACCTACATCGTCTGGCCTAAACGCTATGACAATTTTACTTCGATTCATTATGCATATTTTGAACCAGTTTATTTTTTTAACTTGTTAAGACGAAGACTGACCTCATACAGAATACAATTTTTACCGAAATGAGCGCAATCTAATGACCTATGAATTAAGGTGCAATATTACACAACAAATTTTTGTAGCTTCTCGGAGATAACCGAACAGATTTTTCTTAATAGTAGTTCTAGTACGGGAAGGTTTTTTTAGTAGAACTTTAGTACAGAATTTCTATGAGTGGCAGGGCACACTGCACCGTGAAATAACAGCATGTGTGCTGTTTTGTTTCTGTGAGCGAGTAAGGGATTCCTATCCAATCCCTTATCCTTAATCCTACTGTAGTCGGTTACGCATTTGCAGCAGCTGTGGCGTTGTTGCTTGTGTTATAGGCGACGGTAGCCACCTACCATCAAGTGGACCGTCAGCTTGTCTGCCGATCTTAAACTAATTTTTTTTTATTAAACTTAAAAATAATGTTGTTGTCGATGAGAAATTTTATTACTGTGACGAGAAAGCTTTTTTGGGCAGTAATTTACTACTTTTTTCTGTCACAAATTTTCTGTCAATTATATATACACAAAACTTTATCACTTTTTAAATAAGTGAATTGGTATATATCTAGAGAAAAGTATATATCTGAAGACTTGTACTATATGTCGGAGGAAGAATGTAAAAAATATTCTAATGTAGCGAAACGCTTCTATATATTTGTACTCTTTAATTTAGGTCGACACGAACATGTACACAGTATAATTACAACTAATTAATATCACGATACGAATGATTATTCTATAAGTTATATGTGAGGTATTCACGACCGAATCGAGAGCGCAACCGACATGCATTCGCCGTTAGTGCCTTGGATCGAATAATAGACGAGCGCGCGCGATTTTTCAGACTGCCTCACGGCAACAATGCATCGTAATGCGCTTGCGACGAATAGGTACTTGGCGTTCGCGAAACAAGCGGTGCACGTCGGTTTTGCTTGGGTAATTAATATTTTTTTAATGTAATGTTTTAAATTGTAAACTAAAACTATTAATGTACCCTACACTAAAAATACACATCGTCGATTTTAGAGCTTCAATCAAACATCAATATACGAAACTACGAGTAATATAATAAATGTTGTTTGTTTGTTTGTTTGTAATTTCACGCCCTTACTACTCAAATGATCATGGTGAAATTTTGTATACACATTGTCCTTTAACCAGAAAAAGTGCTATTCCCGAGGGACTATCTACAAATATTAAAAAGAAATCAAATACCAAACATATGAGCAACTAGCTGACAAAATCGAAAATCCGGACACAGACTCGTAATTAGCCGGACATTTGCCACAAAAGCCTGACACACGGGTTTTTAAAAGGAATAGTCCTTTTTATTTGTGCATTTCTTACTTTAAGGCTTGCTCTACTCTTTATTATGTACCACATATTGTTTTCATAAAGTAATTTGTAAGATCGCGAATCATGCATGTCCGTGTGATTCTGGCCGCTGGGGGGTTGACCAAATCCTAACAAAAGCCGGACGGGCCGGACTTGTATATATTTGACCGGACACGACTGTAAAAAGCCGGACATGTCCGGCTAAAGCCGGACACCTGGCAACTCTAAGCCCGCGACTTCGTACGCGTGGTAATCGGTATAGCGCGTAACTTTTTTGTTTGTAAACCGATTGGAGTGAAACAAACACTAAATATTACGGGAAGCTTGCTACAATACACCAATGAAAACTGCATTCAAATCGGTTAAGCGGTTTCTGAAATTAGCTCGCAAAAACGTACAAACAGATAAAAATTCTAAAAGCAATATTTTTGATCGCGGTAACATAAGTTTAGTAGCCGGCAAACTTCTTGGACAAACGACCTTGAAAAATAGGTCTCTTTGTCTCTCGTGATCTCTTTTCTCTCTATACCACCAACTAAAACGTTATTAGCTCAATCAATAAAAACCCAGTAATAAAAAAATAGCGTTTCTCAATGAAACAATTGTACCATGCGCAAACTTTCCCCCACCACCTCACGCGATGGCCAAGAAGTTTGCCGGGTACTATATTTGGTACTTTGGTGTACAAATTGTTTTTTAAAAATTAAAAATTGCTTTAAAAAAAATTAAAAATTGAATATTATTATATAGATTATATAGATAATATCAATATTTATATACATAAATATTGATACAGATATAGATAAATATTGAATATATTTTTAACACCTAGATATGCCAATAAGTAATAAGATTATAATCTATATCTTCTTATATATAAAAATGAATCCCCATTTCCCTTGGTCACGGCATCACGCGTGAACGGGTAGACCGATTTTAATTTGGTTTTGACTAATGGAAAGAGGGATACACGGGGAATGTTCTTATATATAAAAATTGCACCCCGGGCGAAGCCGGGGGCGGGTCGCTAGTATAAAATAAATAAGACCGTTTATAACCAATTTTGAGCTAAGTAAAAATAAGAAAAATTAATAGTAAGTTAAAAAAATAGGCAAAAAAAGAAAAAGAAAAAGTCTGCAAGGAAGAAGTCTACAGTGAACCATCAAACCAAGATTTTGAAAATAATTGTCTTATTTAATTAATCTTTGAATTATATAAGTCGAGCTCTGGAAATTCCACTAAACTGTTAACAAATTTGACAGATCTGGGAAAGAAAGAGTTCTTTCCATAATTTGTAGCGTAATGCCTAGATCTTAGTTGTGATGCCATCCTAACAGATCTGACAGACCTACTAATAGAGGAGACCGTGAAGAGCGACCTTCACCGATCTGATAATTCTATGAGACACATTTTTTATCAAGTATAATTAATAAACAAATATGCCTATAATGACTTGCCTATCGAAAAGTGTTCATAGCTATTTTTAATTTAATTAATTTTAATACATTTTCTTTCATCACCTTCACTCTTTTGATAACCGAATGAGTTTTATCTCAACTGATAGTTTTTAACACACAGAGTATGCCTAGGTAAGCTTGCCTACTTATTTCTGTGTATGGCTACCTGGCAAGCAGATGTGAACAGGTAAGTCAATATAGGTAACTACACCGATATCATAGGTAAGATATTTTAATATCCATATTTCTTTAAAATTAATTAAATTAAAAATAGCTATGAACACTTTTCGATAGGCAAGTCATTATAGGCATATTTGTTTATAAATTATACTCGATAAAAAATATGTCTCATCGAGTTATCAGATCGGTGAAGGTCGCTCTTCATCGGCTCTTAGACCATACAAGGAGCTTTTAAATTTAAATTTTTAAATTTATATTTTATAAATTATACTTACATAGATTACTATGCGACTTACATACATAGATTTTTGCAAAGGATATACTGCGCACTAGGTCGCATGCATTTCTTTCAAATGTTTTGCATTCTAATGAGACCTGGCTAACACTACATTCTGAAGATGGAGACCATTCTATATGTTAACCAGCCGTACGTCTGCATGTCCGATAGAAGAAAGGCGGTATGATCTCATGCAGTTCCCGAGCACACTCTCCGAAGTACATCTTATAGAATACACACAGACAGGCAATGAGCCAGGCTCTGCAGCTTAGTTCTTATTAGTGTACCGTCACCAATGAGTCTCCTAGCTCTGCGATCCACCGAGTCGAGTGCGGCATGTTGGTATTTTGATGAGCTAACTTGCCGCACTTGTGTCAATAGCCACTTACCATCGACATGATGGTAGGTTTTATGAAAATTTCTGCAGCCTTAAATCGATAACGAGCATTAAATTTATTTACAGTAGGTGAAAAAATTCACAGCCTCCTAACCAAGCAAGTTGGTGAAGGCGGAAAAATCCCGACGAATTTTTACCACTAGAGCTCCATTTGCTAATTGAGTTTCAATTGTACGCTGAAATTTTATTACTCGTTCAGCTTTTTATACAGCTTTTTTTTTGTGTAAAATGTAATAATTTACATCTTTGCCTGTGAAATTATTAAAGACTAGCTGAACTCGGCCACGCATCGCTGCGTCCCATACGGCGGCGGGGCGTGCGCATGGGGCGCGCGGTACTGGACACTGTTTATATATTTATGCTATTTTTCGTAGCGTGATGTTATATAGCCTATAGCCTTGCTCGATAAACAAAAAGAACTATTCAAAACTAAAAGAATTTTTCAATTCGAACCAGCAGTTCTTGAGATTAGCGCGTTCAAACAAACAAACAAACAAACTCTTTAGCTTTATAATATTAGTATAGATTTCTTTCAGAATAACTAATTAAAAGTCCACTTAGAAGTAGTAGGTACCTACATCGTCTGGCCTAAACGCTATGACAATTTTACTTCGATTCATTATGCATATTTTGAACCAGTTTATTTTTTTAACTTGTTAAGACGAAGACTGACCTCATACAGAATACAATTTTTACCGAAATGAGCGCAATCTAATGACCTATGAATTAAGGTGCAATATTACACAACAAATTTTTGTAGCTTCTCGGAGATAACCGAACAGATTTTTCTTAATAGTAGTTCTAGTACGGGAAGGTTTTTTTAGTAGAACTTTAGTACAGAATTTCTATGAGTGGCAGGGCACACTGCACCGTGAAATAACAGCATGTGTGCTGTTTTGTTTCTGTGAGCGAGTAAGGGATTCCTATCCAATCCCTTATCCTTAATCCTACTGTAGTCGGTTACGCATTTGCAGCAGCTGTGGCGTTGTTGCTTGTGTTATAGGCGACGGTAGCCACCTACCATCAAGTGGACCGTCAGCTTGTCTGCCGTTTTTTTTTTTATTAAACTTAAAAAATAATGTTTTTGTCGATGAGAAATTTTATTACTGTGACGAGAAAGCTTTTTTGGGCAGTAATTTAGTACTACTTTTTTCTCTCACAAATTTTCTGTCAATTATATATACACAAAACTTTATCACTTTTTAAATAAGTGAATTGGTATATATCTAGAGAAAAGTATATATCTGAAGACTTGTACTATATGTCGGAGGAAGAATGTAAAAAATATTCTAATGTAGCGAAACGCTTCTATATATTTGTACTCTTTAATTTAGGTCGACACGAACATGTACACAGTATAATTAAGTACAACTAATTAATATCACGATACGAATGATTATTCTATAAGTTATATGTGAGGTATTCACGACCGAATCGAGAGCGCAACCGACATGCATTCGCCGTTAGTGCCTTGGATCGAATAATAGACGAGCGCGCGCGATTTTTCAGACTGCCTCACGGCAACAATGCATCGTAATGCGCTTGCGACGAATAGGTACTTGGCGTTCGCGAAACAAGCGGTGCACGTCGGTTTTGCTTGGGTAATTAATATTTTTTTAATGTAATGTTTTAAATTGTAAACTAAAACTATTAATGTACCCTACACTAAAAATACACATCGTCGATTTTAGAGCTTCAATCAAACATCAATATACGAAACTACGAGTAATATAATAAATGTTGTTTGTTTGTTTGTAATTTCACGCCCTTACTACTCAAATGATCATGGTGAAATTTTGTATACACATTGTCCTTTAACCAGAAAAAAGTGCTATTCCCGAGGGACTATCTACAAATATTAAAAAGATTTCAAATACCAAACATATGAGCAACTAGCTGACAAAATCGAAAATCCGGACACAGACTCGTAATTAGCCGGACATTTGCCACAAAAGCCTGACACACGGGTTTTTAAAAGGAATAGTCCTTTTTATTTGTGCATTTATTACTTTAAGGCTTGCTCTACTCTTTATTATGTACCACATATTGTTTTCATAAAGTAATTTGTAAGATCGCGAATCATGCATGTCCGTGTGATTCTGGCCGCTGGGGGGTTGACCAAATCCTAACAAAAGCCGGACGGGCCGGACTTGTATATATTTGACCGGACACGACTGTAAAAAGCCGGACATGTCCGGCTAAAGCCGGACACCTGGCAACTCTAAGCCCGCGACTTCGTACGCGTGGTAATCGGTATAGCGCGTAACTTTTTTTGTTTGTAAACCGATTGGAGTGAAACAAACACTAAATATTACGGGAAGCTTGCTACAATACACCAATGAAAACTGCATTCAAATCGGTTAAGCGGTTTCTGAAATTAGCTCGCAAAAACGTACAAACAGATAAAAATTCTAAAAGCAATATTTTTGATCGCGGTAACATAAGTTTAGTAGCCGGCAAACTTCTTGGACAAACGACCTTGAAAAATAGGTCTCTTTGTCTCTCGTGATCTCTTTTCTCTCTATACCACCAACTAAAACGTTATTAGCTCAATCAATAAAAACCCAGTAATAAAAAAATAGCGTTTCTCAATGAAACAATTGTACCATGCGCAAACTTTCCCCCACCACCTCACGCGATGGCCAAGAAGTTTGCCGGGTACTATATTTGGTACTTTGGTGTACAAATTGTTTTTTAAAAATTAAAAATTGCTTTAAAAAAAATTAAAAATTGAATATTATTATATAGATTATATAGATAATATCAATATTTATATACATAAATATTGATACAGATATAGATAAATATTGAATATATTTTTAACACCTAGATATGCCAATAAGTAATAAGATTATAATCTATATCTTCTTATATATAAAAATGAATCCCTATTTCCCCTGGTCACGGCATCACGCGTGAACGGGTAGACCGATTTTAATTCGGTTTTCGACAATGGAAAGAGGGATAAACGGGGAATGTTTTAGGGTATATAAAAATTGCACGCCGGGTGAAGCCGGGGGCGGGCCGCTAGTCTATTATAAAACAAGCTGAGCCTGCAACTTCGTACGCGTGGTATTCTGTATAACTTTTTTGTTTTTAATCAGCATTCAGGAGATTAGTGTCTAAGAAGTATTTTATTTAAAGTAAGACTATAATATAAAAACTAAAATTACCTAATCTAAAAATAAATTAATACTTCAACTAAGACTAAGTGTCAATATAAAAATGGACTCTGCGGCATTGTACCAAGTACAATGCCAGCATTTCCTCGTTGAATGGCCAAACTAATACGTTGGCCGAGGAAAGTGCCAGCTCTTCGGTCTCCCGTCGCATCAATAAGCCTCTTCGAAATACCTTCGAAGAGGCTCGTTGCTGCAGGGCCCCACGGACCGAGTGTCTCGACTCCGAATGGTACAAAACCATATTCGGCGCCGTGATATGTAGAAACTTTATTTTTTTCCGTCGCCTCTGCTGCGGCTGCTGCCTTAGTGGATGTTCCATGGAGATGCGAAGGGGCTAGTGTGTCTACACAGGTAGCATCCCACACCAGCACTCTACCTAATCTCCAGGGAATCAGGGACATCCGTCCGGTCTCCTAGCATCGTTTCTCGAAAAAAGTAAAAGTACAACTTGTAACGACAGCAATATTATGCATATATACATTGTATTGTTTGGTGTACGTATCAGTGTATGCACTCAGTGCGACCCTGTCGGTTGTGTGTTAAATAATAGTCAATAAATTGTGTGATTAACTATATTCTGTATTGGTCATTTCACAACCCTTCGGGACGCGCGAGACCCTGTACAAATTGTTTTTCTTTTAAAAGAATATTTAATAAACAGATACATAATGTAATAAAATCGTATTTTATTACATTATGTATAGATAGATAAAATTTCCTTCTAAACCACCAAAGTATTTTGATACGGTTTTCACTAATGGTAAGAACGATAAACAAAAAGGTTTGTATAATTTGCAGAACAAAATTTCATTTTTCCGGAACCGGAGGCGGGTTGCTAGTATGGCTGCGACGGGAAGTACCTATAAAAAAGTGCGTAATTTTCGCGTAATTGAACCTTTTATTGTATGAGGCGCAGGCGAATAAAGGAATTCATAAAAATACGAGAAAACAAAATATAATAACAATATTTGTGAGACGCCGTCGGCGAATTGGCGCAATTTAGGGTAGTCGAGACATGGCTGACACAATTTGGTGATTTAAGCATATTTTTCATGTTTTGACATTTTTCTTTTATTTGACGAGCCCATTGGTCAGTGGCGTTCCTGGTTCGATTCCCGACAGGGCTAACATTGAAAATAAAGTTTTCACAGTTGGCTCTGGTCTGAATCTGACAAGTAGTGGCAGGGTACACTGTATTTCGCAGTCATTTCGGCAGTAACCAACCCCTTTACAGAAGACCACCGTGAAATAACAGCATGTGTGCTGTTGTGTTTCGGTGATTGAGTAAGGGATGCCAGAGCCCATTTCCCTGTCCCCTCCTAATCCCTTATCCTTAATCCTATTGTAGTCGGCATCGCACTTGGCATTGCTTGTGTTATATATGCGACGGTAGCCACCTACCATCAAGTGGACCGTCGGCCTGTCTGACGACTTTTAAAAGAAAAATAATAAAAAATAACATAGTTTGATATAGACCAACAATATGCACCATTAATTACGTCCTTCATCATCTTCATATAATTACGTACATTATTGGACATTAAGCTTCCGCATAAATTTCAATAAGACCAGTCAGAAGCAGCCTCTATAGCAGAGGTTGCCAGACTTTTTTTCTCGTAGACTACTTTCAAAATTTAGCTGGTTCCGGTAGCTAAATTTCTACCGTATCCCCAAAACTCGACAAAAAATGTGAAGATTAGATCTAACTATGGAAAGGACAATGCCCATTTTTGGCCACTTTTAAAGTAACATGAACAGCAATAATTCTTATTTGAAAAAAAAGTACTATTTTTTAAGTAATATTAAGCTATATACTATTAGAAATAAAGATGGGAATTGTTTTATTCATTTTTAATAGTATTACTCATGGTTTCCGTATCTTTTGTCAACTGATTCGAGCGTCCTCTGTAACCCAATAGGGCAAATCATTGTTACTTTACTCTGTGTTGCAATTCGGATCTGTGATAAGGTCCTGGTTAAGTAATTGAGTAATTTAATATTGTTTATGTATTAAATAATGTTCTATATAATGAAATAATTATGTTTCATTAATATAATTCTCTTATTTCTTTTAATTATTGGTGAATGGTCTGTGGTCTGAGGGTCTGTGATGAACGTACTATACTAATCTTATACGTATACTATACTCCGACCATTATAAGACTGCTGTCCTGACAGATGTCAATTCCATACATTTTCTGTATTGTTTGTTTATTCGGAAATGAACTTTATGCAATGGACATAAAGAAATGTCAAAAACGCATTCATAGAATGACCGTACTATAATTCTTATACTAATTCTGCTATCAACACTGTTCTTAGTAGAATATTATTCGAACTCTTGATGAAGCAGAGAATTTAATTTTATTCAGCTCTAGTATTACATTTATCAACTCTTCAAAACCTTACAATATACCAACCTTTACATAGTGTCAATATGACGACACGACAAAGCTGCAAAGTAATGAATTGCTATTGTTACATAGATATAACAAAACAAATACGTATATCCTAATATAATATCCTTATTAAAAACATAAATATTTACCAAAAACATTAGATCTTTAATAGTTTCCTCTCTAAATATCGAAATATAACCTCAAAATGTGGTCAAACAATATTTAAGTATTGCAAGGTTTTCCCATCTTTAATTCAAGAAATACAAAATATTTCGTTTATAATCTATTTTAAAGATCACATTCGTGTAAGAATCATTTTTGTTCAGCACAATTAACATGTGGCCAAAACACTAATGGGAAGTGGGCATTCCCCTTTGCGTTGCGGCTAAGTTCCAACGAATGGAGAGTTTTCTAAATGAAATAAGTGAGAATTGATTTTTTTGTTGTCACTCCCACGTAGACCCCTATCGAATCTCCCGTGGACCCCTGCGCCTGCGGGTCCACCTGGACCACTTTGGGAACTAAGGCTCTATAGTTTTGCCGTGAAAACGTGACGGATGCACAATTCGCATTGTTACTATATCTTAAACTTATATCGACCTATTTTCAACTAGTTCATAGATTATAGAAACGATTTAGTTTAAGATTGACTTATTTTATTTTTCCCAATTGTATCTCATGTAAATTTCCTGTAACTCTTGTAAATAAATAAAGTATTCTTAGTGGAACGTACAGTAGAAATACAGTAACCTTTTTCTTTGAGCGCGCTCAAGTGTCAAGCTCCTCTTTGTAAATTTAATTAACTTTATCAATGTTTAAGTTCCCGAGGGCTTTTATATATGTATTTAACTTTAAACATGAATGTCATTTTAAATTGGCTTCGCGAAACATTTGTAAATACCAATTAAACGAACTCGTAGGGTAATTATGAATAAAATACGGCGATTCGTTAGCCGCAGGAGGAAAAGTAATTAAACTGAATTGGGTTAAGTCCACCTTTTGTAGGCCACGACACCCTGGCAGTCTGTAGTTTCTTGTGGAAAATTAGTAGATTTTTCGTGTTGTTTGTCAGCTTGCCTAAAATTTATATATGTATTAAGGGGGCGTACAAAGCAAAAAATATTTCTAATTTCACCCGCGTGGCCCCATAATTGAATGGACACGACCAACACAACAGAGTTCCTTTTATTAGCTACGGTTTACATATATTTACACAGTAAAAAGTTGGGCATCCTAAATAGAGTGAAGCGATGCTTCACACCTGGACAGCTCCTCTCTTTATACAAGGCACAAGTCCGATCTTGCATGGAATATTGCTGTCACCTTTGGGATGGCTCAGCAAAATACCAACTTGCTGCACTCGACTCGGTGGATCGCAGAGCTAGGAGGCTCATTGGCGATGATACACTAATAAGAACTAAGCTGCAGAGCCTGGCACATAGACGCAAAGTTGCCTGTCTGTGTCTATTCTATAAGATGTACTTCGGAAAGTGTGCTCGAGAGCTGCATGAGATCATACCGCCTCACCCTTTCTTATATCGGACATGCAGACGTACGGCTGGTTACCATCCTCATCTTGTCGAAATCCCTCTAATTCGCACCAAGCGCTTTAAATCATCTTTTGTGATGCGCTCTGCTAAGCATTGGAACTCCCTGCCGGCGTCTGTATTTCCGAGCTCATATAACCCAAATCTTTTCAAGGTTCGAGTGAATAGGCATCTTCTGGGTGAGCTCGCTCCATCGTCGACTTTATCCTTCCTACATGGATAGATGCTGGTCAAGAGCAAACCCATCTTTAATAAAAAAAAAAAAAAACAAAAAAAAAACAGTCGTGTTAAAATAATATGAAACAATTTATAAACAGTCTATACACAACAAACTTTTAATAATCTACTCCCAAATAATTTACGACTAAATATTCTTGCGCACAGAAACATAGTCCTTCCGTCTCAGCGGAGCGATTGTGACTGACTGATATGATAATGTGAAACAACGCGCATTAAAGCTAGAGAGTATATGTGTTCTGTGCATTAAAGTATGCATGACATGAGACGAAAGATAGCGCATTTCGCGGAATGAGAATGTTATAAGTGCCAAAAGTATTAAATATTAATTACTCCTAAACTATAATGTCAAATGAAAAATTAATACTCAAAGCCCTAGATAATTTGTGAAGTGAGATTACTGATAATTTTTTAGGTTTGTAATATGTAACATTTTGAAAATAAAACAAAAAAACTATAAAAATGAGAGGTATTTTGGTGTTTTTTTTCTATCGAGAAAATTTCATTGTATAATATTTTCTTTTCCACATTTCACTTTTATTTATAATGTATTAATCTATTTATAAATATTTTCTTATTTGGACTTTACAAACGTAGATAAAATTCAATTCTAGGATTAGATATTTCTCTTTATACGCGCTCTTAAATTTACAGAATAAAACCAAAAAATAATAGCACGTGTGCTGTTTTGTTTCGGTGAGTGCGTAAGGGATGCCAGAACCCATTTTCCTATCCCACACGACACTAGCACTTGTTTCTATTGTAGGCTACCTACCATCAAGTGGACCATCAGCCTGTGCGATCTTTACGTATAAAAATAGATAAAGTCATATCAATGTTAAGAGATTATTGTTTCGCTTGTCGCCTTTACGATTTGTACCTTACATGGAGCATATAAAACGAAAAAAAAATTACAAGGGAAATTCAACCTTAAATCTCCAAACCAAAGTGAAGTGTTAACGTGTTCATCAAATGTCACGCCCATACCAACCAGGCTGACGTAGTGGAGCTCGTTACGTCAGTGTATATTTGTTTTTTTACTTCAAAACTCTGAACGCGGGTTTAATTGCCGCGACCTGTGACGTGAGTTGTCAGGAAGAATTAGTGTGGATAAGACAGACTTTAATAACCTTTAAAAACAAAAGTAAAAATTGGTGTCAGAAAAAGTAATCAGTATCACTTTTGGAGTTTATCCCTTAAGAATCGATTTTCGTTTAAGACTCGATATAGAATTTTTTTTTTTTAATGTTAAGACAGGCTGACGGTCCACTTGATGGTAGGTCACCTATTTATTTATTTTTTATTTATTTATTTATTTATAACACAAACAAATACACACAGAATACACTAGGATTAAGGACAAGGGATTAGGAGGGGATAGGGAAATGGGCTCTGGTATCCCTTACTTACTCACCGACACAACAGCACACGTGCTGTTATTTTAAGGTGGTCTTATGTGAGGGGTTGTTACTGCCGCCATATGGGCCGCCCAAGTGACTGCAAAATGCAGTGTGGCCTTTTTTACGTTGGGAAATCCATCATGGATACCCAGCAGCGAAGAGGGACGCCTGCCATACTATTATTTCATATATTGTAGTAATTATTCATACATTCAGAGCTGTTCTGGAGATACGGTGCCAAGTATGCTGAGTCTATATTAAGTTAATATCAAAGAGATTAAATATAAAATATATAGAGAGGCAATTTCCTACAAAAATAATGATATTGATCGCCGTAATCAGGATCATGCCGTGTTCACTTCATACATTATTTTCTGGTCACAAAAACCTAGCGACATCTAGTGGCGATAGCCAAAACTGGGAAAGTGAAAAATCCAAATAACAAAATTATTCTTTTATTTTTTGTGAATTGAATTTTTTTTTCTACATTTTTTAAAACTTTTTTTCTACATTTTTTAAATGCAAACTCATTTTCCGCCAAATGTGTTGATTTACTCTCAATATACTTTTATATTAGTGTTTATTGTCTCTTCGTTGTTTGTGAAATTTGTACTGATTCAACCTTAATTTTCTTGTATTTTCCATAAAAGGTACCTTTACGCAAAATATTCGCTTTTTAAATACAAGGTTTTGCTGCATATTTATTTATTAATTTTATTATAAACTGGTGTACAGACCGTACATATTTTCAAGATCAACTTATTTTGTTGTAATAGCTTACCGGTTTTACATTGTAATGAAAATATTACTTGTTATTTTGTTTGAAATAAATGTTTTTTATTTGAAAACAAAAAGTTAAAAGAAATTTTCATAATATCGTAAAGGTACCGGGTACCGGTAATGTATACACACACACAAATGCAAAGTGTGTATACACACAGATGCATTAAGATTTAATTATGAACACTAGGTGGCGTATTTGGGGCATAAATTGATGTGAAGTTACCCATCTATTTCCTAATATACACATACTTATCTATGATCAGGATGGCCATGGCGTAGCTAAACAGCCTTGTAAAGTTGGCGATAGACTGAACGGTTTTGTACCACGTGGTTCTAAATGTCACATTACAGATTTTATCGTCTTGCCCGATCTATATCAGTTGAATGTCTTTGGTTAATGGCCAATGACATCATTGCAAGAGAGATGATTGCTCATGCATCATAACTTTATATCTCCGAATCATTTAATTTTCATACAACTTTAAAAATAAGGTCACTCTCCGCTTCTATCTTTTTCTCCGCTAACTTCTTCTAAAACATCCAACTGATTTTGATACGGTTTTTACTAATGAAAAGAAGGATAACGCGGACGTTGTGTGTAATTGGAACAAAAAATTGCTTCAATGCGAAGCCGAGAGCTAATACATATCACATTAGAAACACAGGAACACAAATAAATGTAGCTTTTATCGGCCATAGAATCCACATTATTCTATAGTCAGAAATCGCTGTGAAAATTCACACCATTTTGTAAAAACAATGGACGTACGGGAATTACAATTGACCGGGTCGATCGGTACATGGAGTTTTTAGTGAAAGCAATTAATTCCATAGTCCAAAGGGGACTTAGCCGGAAAATAATTAGCCCGATTTATAAAAAGCTCAACGTTCAAATAAATGGTTACATATGTAGGTTTCAATACTATTATAACTAGCTTCAATAGTTATTCAATGCGTTCAAATATCTGTTATTTGAACGCTTTAATTTGCATTTTCGTACAAATGCAAATTAAAACGAGGACTTAACAGAAAAGCATTATTTTCATCATCTAATTTAACTTGTTGTTAACCATTGGTCCTTCGAGCTACCGTGGCGGGACCTCTTACACGTGTTCTTCAGTGACCTGAATTACGTGTCAAGTGTTTCCGCAAGCGGTCTATTGTGACATTGTCCACGTGTCGTGTTCAAGTGTCAACGAACTTCATCACTGTGCTATCCTAGCGCAATCAGGGGCATCAGCATCTCCACCACAGCATTCGCCGCATCAGCATCGGCACACCAGCAGCTTCAGCAGAAGCTACAGGCAGTATCTTGTAATCAAGTAAGATCAGTCCTTTTTTACCAACACCTATCTACGATGACTTCCGCCAGAGATATTCTTGCTACCCAACAGCAAATATTCTCAGCAATTGAATCGGTGTATAGCAATTTCAAGAAAGATGGGTCAGATAGGAAAACATCAGATTATATCAAGCGTAGATTGGATACTCTGGACAACTATTGGTTCGAGTATGGCAAAAACTATAGAAATTTATCACAATTAGATTTGGATGAAGCAAGCAGAAACCAGATAAATCATCCATTTCTACTTTAATCACTTTAAATTACAAGTTTATCCTTTTACAATCAATACTCTCTTTTCATAACAATTATCAACATAGTAGTTACGGCAGAACCCGTACATTGGTTCTGTAACTAACCTAATTTAGTAAAATTAAAATTTAGGTAAAATAGACTTATTAATAGTAAAATAGATCATAATAGACGAAAAGTTTCAATAGGATGTTAAATGTGATATATTTAGCAGAGTATAATCATATATTTCCAAAGCACAATGAAGCACAAACAACAAACTTCCTTTCTTAAGGCGACGCCAGCCCCTAATGATAAAAAAATCCACTTATTTGTAACCGTTTTCCTTTTAAATTATTATAATAATTATAATTTAAAGAATACTCAAATAATCTGCAGGATATAAGAAAGGGGATCGTCATAATTATTTTTTAAATTATATTCAATTATATATATAAAAAAATTACTAAGTTGCGGTCTAATATCGATGTTGTAACCGTGAGATTTGCTTAATAATCAATATTTTAAATAGCTAATCCTTAAGATAAATTTTAAGATCCATTATCTGAAGGCTCATCAAAAGAAAAATTTGAATTATACTTTATTTAATTTTTAAATAGATATTTCCGAGATTTACAAGGAGCGACTCCCCCTCAGCAGTCCCGTCAATTCAGCGCGGGACGAGTTTTGCGGCTGGAGTCGCCTTAATACATTTTTCTAACAACATTTTGTTACTATGGTAACTGCATTTACGTAATGTGATTATCGGCCAGTGATTATTTCCGGTATAAATACTATTTCCAATAGAGACTTATATAATAAGTCACTGAGGAATTTTTGACGATAAAGTATCCCGGAGGTTCCCGGACGCTGCCCGTCCGAGCTGGATTTCTCGATTTCTCGAAGTTAGCTCTATCTAATTGGACTATCCATTAATATACTCGATGAAAATACCAAGAATATTTCAAAAAGTCAAAAAAATATTTTTTTTGAATTTTTGCTGTTTGTCTGTTGCGTTTGTGCACGCTAATCTCAGAAACGGCTTAACCGATTTGAATGCCGTTCTTACTGATGTATTTTAGCAAGCTTCCCGTAACATTTGGTGTTTGTTTTATTCCAATCGGTTTACAAATAAAAAAGTTATGTAAATTTAAAAGAATCACGTCCAACACATTTTCGATAAATTTGCAATAAAATAACTCTTCAGTTGAATTCGGCAAACTAACTTAACTGTATATTATCACCTGGAAAACGATGATGACTTTATATAAAGTTAAAAATAGTCAGTATAGATGATTTTGAGTACAAATGTAAGTTGACCTCAGATCTACATTATCAGTCATATTAAGTAGGGTTCAGCTTAGGCTGGTCAGTTGTTTGCCTATTATAAGCATAAGCTTTGTGCACGCTTATCACAGAAACGGCTTAACCGATTTTCCTGTAGTTTCCACTGATGTATTGTAGCAAGCTTACGGTAATATATAATGTATATTTTATTCTAATCTGTTTACAAACAAAAAAGTTACGCGTTATTCCGAATACCACGCGAACTAAGTCGGGGGCACAGCTAGTATTACATAAAAATGAATTATTTAACTACAAAATAACTTTAAAATTTTTTCTTGTTCTTTGGCCTCTTTGAAGGTTAAACTAAGAAATAACAGTACTTAATATTATGTACAAATATTTATTTTTTTAAGTTGTTTTTAGGGTTCCGTACGTCCGAATAAAAAACGGAACCCTTATAGGATCACTCGTGTGTCTCTCTGTCCGTCGCTCACAGTCAATTATCTCGGAATCTACTAGACCGATTAAGTTGAAATTTGGTACACATATCAATTTCTGTGACCCAAACGCGGAGGTGTGACGTGAATAGATGAAATTTGTATATGGGAGGTCATTTTTGGGGGAAGATGGAAAATTTAAAAAAATATATTTGAAAGCTGCATCGTGTGAAATATCAAATGGAAGGTCTTGTTGTGAAGATCTTAAATGTATTTTGTTTAGTTGTGTTTGCATCGTGAAAGGCAATCTTCTAAATTGTCGATATTATTTTTTACGTTAGGTTGTGTGCTGTTTTGCAAAGAAAATAAAGAAAAAAAAGTGAAGTTTTTTAAAGATGCTTGGCTTCGTATTTCGAAAATACCAGGTATACGCAAAGTAAATGGTATTGTTAAGAAGGCGACAAACTTTTTAAAAGTAACATAAAGTCTGATCTTTTTCTGTCACAAAAAGAGGACGATTCATTGTATATAAATGTTTTAATTAGGGCTATTAAGCCCGATACACAAATATATCTATACTTACTTACTAATATATAATGCTGAAGAGTTTGTTTGTTTGCCTGGACGCGCTGATATCAGGAACTACTGATTCGAATTGAAAAATTATTTTTGTGTTGAATAGTCCATTTATCGAGGAAGGCTTAGTATTATTTATAAGCAGAGTCCAGTACCGCGTGCACCATGCGCACGCCGTCGCCGTACGGGCCGCAGCGAAGCTTGGGCGAGTTCAGCTAGTAACTTTTAAAAAAATATGGTGTGTTTTTAAAATTGCATATAAAACTCCATATGCAATTTGATATGTGACCTCCTAATATCTGTATCACGTTTAGGACCTCCTTGTGTATGTAATAAGTAAGCGAGTGGATCCTCTTTATCGTCGCATTTTAACTTTTTTAGTTAAGTGGCATAAATAAATAAATAAATAGAAGCTATTCCCACTAATACATGAAAATTAAACGCATATAAGTTTAAAGAGAGGAAAATAAATTAATTTATTTGTGTATTATATCTGCCTCTTCCATTTATTGTCAAATTTGTCATGTCTCAATCCGTAATGTGACATTTAAAACCACGTGGTACAAAATCGCTCAGTCCATCGCCAACTTTTAAGGCCCCCCCTAGGTGGGCCAGGACCTTGTCGTGGTGGGGGGGCTCACCCTTGGCAATCCGGGCGGTTGCAGGGGTCGGTGCTTTTTTCCTCACCGACCTTTGCTCGACTGACCGGATTGGTTTTGGGGACAAAGAAGGCCCACACGACGTGGGCTCCGAGCGGGCTCCGTTAAACGGAGCTCGTGGCGGAGTCCAACAGAAGAGTTGTCTTTTTACTTGACACTGGCGGACAATGGCCATCCTCAAGATGAGCCGAATCGCCATCTTTTAAAATAGAAGAAGAAGAAGAACTTTTAAGGCCATGGCCATCCTGATTACGGGGATTAGGATCAATATTTTTGTGGGAAAATTTTCCCAATGCCCTCTCTATAGGTATATTCTATATATTTAATCTTTTTGCTCCCAACGAATTATATTGACGCCGAAAAAAGCTCTGTTGCGAAAGGGAAAGTCTCTAAGTTAAATGTAAGCACGATGAATTACGTACAGGGTCGGCTGAGTGGGCAATAAATAAACAATTCAAAGGGTTACTTGTGAGCAACAGAAAAGATACTGCTGCACCCTGAATTACTTACCTTTTAATTTATAACTCACGACAAATGATAGACTGTTACTGATACTTAATGTAGTTACAAAAAGAACACACGAAATTCACTATTTCACAATCTTTTTTGTATGTAGTACAGGAACGCTGCATAAATGTCAGCTGTTACATGTATAGTTTGACGTTTGACAGCTGACATGCCCTCCGTAGTGACGTACGTGACAATGACAAGTTAAGTAGCAAAAAGCAAAATATGTAGTAGAAAAAAAAATCCGTTCACAAACAAATGTGAAAACAGTACTGAACTAGGACAATAGGATTAAGGATAAGGGATTAAGAGAAGATAGGGAAATGGACTCCGGAATCCCTTACTCATTCACCGAAACACAACAGCTCACGTGCAGTTATTTCACGGTGCTCTTCTGTAAGGCGGTGGTTACTGCCGCCAGACTGGCCGCCCAAATGACTGCGAAACGCAGTGTGCCCTGCCACTACTTTCCAGATCCAGACCAAAGCCAACTTTGAAAAATTAATTTTTAACTGATCCTGCTGGGAATCGAACCAGGGAACTCTAGAATGCCTAACTGACTTATTTTATGTAGGTATAGGTCGCCAGGTAGGCTGACGTACCTACCACTTGATGGTAAGTCGCTACCGTTGCCTATTAACACAAGCAACGCCACAGATGCGGCTGACTTTAGTAGGATTAAGGATAAGGGATTTGGAAAAGTTAGGGAAATGTATTCTGGCATCCCTCGCGTAAGGGGGTGGTTTCTGCCGCCACTGCGAAACATAGTGTACCCTTCCACTACAAACGTTAATAAGTTATTATAAATTGATACAAGTATGTAATTAAATAATTGTAGACATTTTAGTACATTGTTTTATAAACATATTTTCATTAAATACATTTAGTTCGAGGTCAATAAGAAAATGGCGTCATCGAGTCGGCATTATTCAAAACTATACAACCCCAACACCCTAACTAATTTAAGTATGTCACAGTTTAATCTTTAGTGAGAGAAGGGGTGGTTGGAGAAAGTGGAATTTTGTGCAAAATGCCAGGGTAGGTAGGGGGGGATGTATTAGTGAAATTCCTCCTTCGAGACGGGAGCCCACTTTCCGAAGCTTTAATGGGCTAAATATCTTGAGCCCAGATAATTCGAATAAAGTACGGTTAGCACGACAAATAAGAATTAAGTAAGTTTTGTTCGAGTTGGCAAGGTAGGTATTGTTAAACACCACGTATTTTTCTTTTTGTGTTACCGAGTGAAGTTGTGTATATAGACAACCCATTAATGGATAAATTGGAATAGCTCTGAAAACAGCTGTTTATCAGCCTGGTTTTGTATATTTATTAGACCACTATCGTTGGATTCACAACGGAGGATGAATGGGAGCCAGCAGCAGCCGTAACAGCCAACGCTTCCGAATTCCAATTACATAGAATGGCTTCTCGACGAGATATTTTCTCCTCGGCGTCAGCGATGGCAAAGGGCAAAATACCTAAACGGCCCATATTTATATTGTCGCATTGCTGCGGAGTGTGCGCGCGTGGATACAAGCCAACATTACGCGCACACCGCGGTTTTACTGTCTCAGGAAACTGGCATACGTCGTCGCATACCTAATACCTATCGGTATGTCAATGCAATACTGTATATAAATAGGGTAATTTTAGAATTATAGACATTCCTGTACATACTACCTACGGAGTAATATTCCATAATCGCTAAACTTGGTTAAATAGAAGGAAAATTCAGGTGTATTTTGTACATAAGCCAGGGCAGGATGGCAGTAAGATTTTTATGAGAAAAAGAGGTATTAAATCTGACAACCACATTCTACTTTATAGTAAGTGCTTAAGTAAACACAAGCAACTCCAGTGGGATTCAAGTTAAAATAAAACTGGGCATTCAGAAACTGAGCAGTGAACCCGTACAGTACCTAACCACCTTCAAACAGAAGATCACCGTGACAAACTGTGCTGTTGTGTTTCGGCAAGTAAGGAAGGTCACAGCCCATTCCTTTAACTTATCCCTCAACCACTATCGATATCATAAGGTCATCAGCTCATTTGAAGCCTTTCATGAATAGGCAAAAATACGTACTTACGGAAGCCAACCTACTTGAACTTTGACTTTATTTAAAAGCCAAAACACTATATGCCACTAGGATGTATTTACATTTAATACCAAGTCTGGTGAACAAATTAGGCAGAAAATTAAGAAATTCAAATAAAATAAATAAAATAAAATAAATTAAGAAAATTAAGAAATCCTACTGTAGTCGGCAGCGCACTTGCAGCACCTGTAGCGTTGCTTGTGTTATAGGCGACGGTAGCCACCTACCATCAAGTGGACCGTCAGCCTGTCTGTCGACATAACATTAAAAAAAATCAAAATAACTTAAAATCCAAATGAATGTCAAATTACTGTAGATGTTTGCATTAATTCCTTTCGGAATAAATGCAAATGTCTACGATTCGTAGAGCCCAAAATAAACAAACACACAACTCTGCTTATACCAGATTTGTTAGGCCAAATGAACTATTAAATATGAATACTAGACTTTGCTACTAAAGTAAAGAATTCACCAAAATTTCTTCATGTACTTCGGCTACATTTCTAACCATGAGGGCCCTCGTTGCTATCTAAAAGAGGTGGCTGCAAGAGAAAAAGTATTGCGCGACCTGTTCGTTTGCTTCTCAGATGATTCAAAATGTCTTTAGTGCAAATATTGTTCAACAAAAAAACTCAAACGGCCGCCATTGATGTTTCCACATATATCGAAGCTAAAAATCACTGTTTCTTTTGTCCTGCGACACGAATACATAACTACATCCAGTAAACCGCTACAAAAATCGCTCAAAAATATTAGTTTCATCCAAGTTTCATCAAACAAAAAAAAACAACACACACGCTTCGCGTTCGTGCTTTTTCATTATGTTTCGCCATCATGTTTTTTAGAACTTGCCACAGACCACCATAAGTCAGTGACCGCGTTGACTTCATCATTCAGTGCCATAGAATAATATCGTGTCATAAAACCGAACAGTAGGTCACGGCACAGTCTAACCATACTTACGTCATACAGTCGGGCAACTCGACTGTATGTAGGCAGTTCGAGCCTGCAAACTGAAGCGAGTACATTCGTTGCCTGACTGTATGACGTAAGTATGGTTAGACTGTGGTCACGGCTTTGATTATTAAATATTACATTAAGAAATATTATACATGTTATATATCATATACATATACAATAAATGTATATATTGTAATAAATGTATGTATTGTAATATAAATATTGTATATACAAACAATTTTATTTTATAATAAGAAAAAAAAATTCCATTTTTGAATGTTATGTATTTTGATTAGGCATTGGTGGCCTTCGAAATACTCTTATAATTTTGTAATAATAAATTATTATATCACGATAGTAATAATAAAATAAAATCCCATCTCAAAATAAATATTCTCCCAACGTTCTCCTGTTTTGCTGACCGTACACCGCCCGGTAAAGTATTAGCAAAGAAGATTGGGCCGTAAGTCGTGTCGTTTACCGCCGATTGTAACGCAATCGAGACGCGAGTGCGCGACGAACGATACATTCGACGGGATTTGTAATTTAAACAGATTTAATAATGTATACATATTAGGCTCTGTTTTGCTAGGTAGACGAAAGGTTCAAAGTAGATAATGGACATTTGATCTGTATCTATTTATTTTAGTGTTTATCTTTATAATTTATCTATCGCTAAATGTGTTGTTGCTACTCGAGAAAGACTGGACCACTGACTGGACTTTTTTTTTTCAAATTTATTTCGAAGTCCAAAATGGCCAGGAGTCTTTAAGTCTTTACAGAAAAAGACTTAAAGGTGAGGCCACAAAAACGATGGACAGATGAAATTATTGCATTCCCAGCGTATGATATATATGTAGCTAAAACAAAGAGAAATGGAGAGGGTTGGCCTTCGCCAAAACCTAAAGCCTTCGTTTTTACCCAAAACTATGGACCCCCATAGTTTAAGAAATTAATAAAACTTGTACAAATATGTATTGTTAGTAAGTTTTGGAAATAAAAAACTTCATTATTATTATTATTCCACTTTGACAGAACGAGCTCTGTCTTGTTAGTTAGTATAAATATATTTCATGTATCATGATTTTTTGTTCAAAACCACAAATCTCTGAAAGTACTTCATAGACCACCGTGACATTTTTCATACACGTTATCAGGGTTACAGGATATGTTTTCATTCAGAGAAAAGTGCTGTTCCGGAGAAATCATTGAAAAATTAAAAAAAAAGAGTCAATGCCTGAATATGAGCTATAAAAAAGATTTCGTCGCATTGGGTTTAATAAGCATTACGCCTACAATCTATAAAAATAGTCGTGAGTCGGAGCTGACACACACATTTTTTAGGGTTCCGTACGTCCCTTATAGGATCACTCGTGTGTCCGTCTGTCCAACCATCCCCCCCCCCCCCCCCTTATCTCCGAAACTACTGAACCTAAAAAAATACAGAAATTAGTTTTCTACTTATAGATTATAGGAAAACCTATAAGAAGTCCATGATATTAAAATAACATGGTAAATCACTCAATATTGGGCGGATAGGTAACATCGTACGGAACTCTTTTCACGCGAATTCAACTCGCAGTTGTCCCGTGTTTTTTTTTTTTTTATAACGAAACTGAAGCAATATAATATAGACTACGAACACAGGAAAGAAAAGAAAAATTACGAACTTTCTTACAAAAGAACGACTAAAAAGTACCTTTTGTTTTCCCAATAGTTTCCCGTTTTCCCCTTTAAATTATAAAAAAAAAATTCCCTTAAAAATATTTAAGCTTTTTGTCCAAAATAAACAGCAATTAAACTCTTAAGTATCGTCACTTTAAATGTACTAAAAAGCAGGAGATAGCCTCGGGCTACACGCACATAAACATCGGTATGAAGAAGAGGCAGTAGGTAATTTATATTAGGTACTCAGACCTAGAAGTAAAAAGAAAGAAATAAATATATATTTGCGTAAAATGTGAGTGTAATAATTTTTTTTTAAGTTAAGTTAGTTAATTAGATTAAGATTAAGTTAAGATGTACAAAGAAGCTGACAGTCCACTTGATGGTAAGTAGCTACCATAGCCTATAACACAAGCAACCGGGGCCGGATTAAGCATGTGAGGGTCCCTAAGCCTCAGGGTTCCATAACCGTTTTTTAACTTCCTCAACTACGAAATTTTATTTATAATATTATGCTACACTATCAAGATTTGCTATCATCCTATTAAAAATGTTTTTAAATGCAAAGTTTTGAAGCGCCTTAGTCGAAACACAACCGAACACGTCCTGTTTGGGTGTCTCCTGATACAAGTATTTTTATACTTAATAGGAGGCCCCCTGCATCCTTTTTGTACCTAGGCTTAAGTCTATGAATAAATTATTTTGTATTTATGCTGTTTATTTCACGGTGGTACTTCTGTATGGGGGTAATTACTGCCGTCAGACGGGCTGCCCAAATGACTACGAAACTCAGTATGCTATTATTTAATTATTAATTACTTAAGTAGTAATTAAGTTCAACATTTTTTACTAACCCACGACTTCGTGCGTGTTGAAAAAAAAAAAAAAAACTAAATAATGTCTGACACTTTAACGCTGTGACGACGGTGGCGCTACCACTGCGACGGGGACGCCAGATTTTTTATACTTTTAGACGATCCCTCGGGAACCTTACATTTTTCTAAGAAAAAAGTATCCAGGTAATTAACTATCTGTGTGCCAAGTTTCATTTAAATCCGTTCAGTAGTTTTTACGAGAAATATAAACAAACATCCATTGTGAGGTTGGTATTAATATTAGTAGAATTAATAAGACCGTTGTTGTCTTTATTATGTGTCATGAACTATGGTCGCTAAGAAGATATTTTAAGAAATTTACATTCCAAATGAGAAACTTTTTATGAAATAGAACTATATGTTAATATACAACATATTACCATACCCATGGTCATAACAAATAAATATTATTATTATTATTATTAAATAAACTTAATATTTATCCTATGACACACTTTAATTGCAAAAAGACCCTGACTGATTGGCTCAAGACCCTAAATTATAATGAAACCGAATCTTTATTAAAGACTATTACTTAACTAAATTAAACATTTATTATGAAAACATTATGAAGGGGGACTTATGTAAAAGCTACACTTAACTCATATAGATAATGCTACTTCACATACACATTCACACACACATACACATTCACACACATATACATTCACACACGCATAAACATTCACACAAACATACACATTTTATTGTATTCTTTGGATTTTAGTATGGCGTTGGAGAAGCGGGGTTCTCCTGATACAAGTATTTTTATGCTTAATAGGAGGCCCCCTACACCTCTTTTTATACCTATGCTTAAGTATTATGAATAAATTATTTTGTATATATTTTTTTTGTATATTTGTATGTGGCTGTAAAATTGATATGAGTGAAAAAATATCGAACGCCCAGACTTCTTATTCTGTTAAGTCATTACACTGTGCCTCTAAGTCGCCGCAAAACTGCGTTTTTGCCGTCGTTTCGACATGGGTCGTGTAATTAGCCAACACGATTACAGCAAAAACTTTTATTTACGTTAAATTGACAAAATTGTTCACCAGATAACAAGCTTTTTGTTTTAAGTTATGGATCAGATAACAATTGTTCCGATATGCAAATCGACGGTCCCTACCTAAACCATTGAAAGTGATTTTTGACACTTTTGACAAGAGCGTTTTAAAGTTTGTTTGTGGTATACTTCTTAAATAAAAAGATTTACATTTAAATTTCGAGATTCGTGATAACAAAAAAAGTTAATATCTATACGTTTGTTGATGAAATTTTGCTATGGTTTTATATAAAATTGAGTTTCGTAATAAAAACAATGTTTACCATCGAGACTGCCACTTTCGATTGTTAACCCTGGAATTATTTTGGAAAGTATTTTGGAATTATTTTGGAATTATTTTGGATTTAATCCAACCGGAACCGTTCCACTTGCGGACCACTAGACGTGGGCAGGGGTTTCATCCCTTCGTGGTCGATGTACCTCGATCACGAACAAAGCGTTTCAGTTCCACCTTCGTTTTATAAATTCAAATAGTTCATTTATTCGACGATAGATGTCGCTGCGCCGCCAGCAGGTTATAACGCGCTATCGTTTCGTTAACGCGGACTACACTTTTCACACGAGATTTCGACATTTGCTTTTATAAGCTCAGAGAACAGAATTAGGGGACATAAATACATGCGTCAGCTGTCGCACAAATGTCAAATTGGCAGATAACGTAACGCTTTTTAGTTAACGCCTGCATTAATTTTACTCCTCATAAAATTTCCATACCGGGGGCCTTATATGAAAAATCTCTTTTAAGGTGTAAACTCCAAAATATTATATTATTTACAATATCCTTGCATATTATAAAGCAATCTCCCCCGTTAAACAGAATTCAAGGAGAGTAAATAATTATTATATTACGAAACATATACGTACTTGGATCAAATATATTTATTGGTAATTAAAAAGTACTTGCCAATCACACGTAGCTGCAACTCCAAACATTTTTTTTAAATGTTAAGATCGGCAAACTTGATGGTAGGTGATGGTCCACTTGATGGTAGGTGGCTACCGTCGCCTATAACACAAGCAACGCCAAAGCTGCTGCAAGTGCGCTGCCGACTACAGTAGGATTAAGGATAAGGGATTAGAAGGCGATAGGGAAATGAGTTCTGGCATCCCTTACTCACCCATCGAAACACAACAACGTGCTGTGTGCAAGGTGGTGGTTACTGCCGCCAGACGGGCTGCCCAAATGACTGCGAAACGCAGTGTGCCCTACTGCCACTACTTTTCAGATCCAGACCAGGGTTAAATTTGAAAATTTGATTTTTCAAAGTTGACCCTGCCGGGAATCGCACCCGGGAACCCTAGAACAGAGCCTTAAGGCAAGCACCGTAACCACTCATCCAACGGGCTCGTCAAAATGAAAAGAGACGGTTCGTTTACGATTTAATTTATTATGTGTGTATTGATAATTATAAAACCAATTAATTAAGAATTTTATTGTTGAAATGTCACTGTTGAATAATGTCCTATATGTGGTACAAAGAGATGATAATTTAACATAAATTATTCATGAATTTCAATACTCATTACATCTGTTGATATAATTTGATTGCTTATCTATCGCTGCCATTGCTCTCTGTATATACAGACAGACGACATTGTTAATGCTAATATTATTATTCTCTCTGTATATTATAATATTGAATATTTGTTCTATAATTTCTAATAATGTATTTTCATACATGTCAGCAACTTCAAAGTGGCCTCTCATGGCAGAAGTCGCTAAGCGTGCTATGGAGCAGACTTTGCTCGCAGTTTCTTTGGTGGATGATATCATAAATTGTTGTCCGCATAAGTGAAAGAATCAACAAGCTTTTTTTATGTTAAGGTCGACAGACAGGCTGACGGTCCACTTGATGGTAGGTGGCTACCGTCGCCTATAACACAAGCAACGCCACTGCTGCTTCAAGTGCGCTGCTGACTAAGAGGATTGGATGAGGGATTGGGAGGGGATAAGGAAATGGGCTCTGGCATCCCTTATTCACTCACCGAAACACAACAGTTATATGCTGTTATTTCATGGTGGTATTCTGTGAGGTAGTGGTTACTGCCGCCGGACGAGCTGCCCAAATGACTGCGAAACGCAGTGTGCCCTACCACTACTTTTAAAATCCAGACCAGAGTCAATTTTAAAAATTACAATAAAATTTCCAAAGTTGACCCGGCCGGGAATCGAACCGGGGGTCCATGAGACGTGAGGCAAGAACCCTTGCCACTCATCCAACAGGTCGTCAAAGTAAAGCTGAACTGAAGTGGCAATGGGCCGGTCATACCTGTCGCAGAGCAGTCACAAATTGGAACGCGCAGCTTGGGACGCCCTGCAGCCAGGTGGACAGACGACCTGAAAGCGGTCTGAAAGACCTGAAAGAGCCAGGAAGCGGCTGGATGCGAAGCACAGAGGACCGTGCGTGGTGGCGAGCTTTGGAAGAGGCCTACATCTAGCAGTAGAGAGACACGGACTGATGATGGTGACGATGAAATACATAGGATATTTTGTCTTTTTATTCATCTATATGACAGAAAGAATGGTATCTTGAGATTCTTTCGGGATTCCTTCTCTGAGTCGTCATCAATTTGGTTATTTTTTGTTCTGAAACCCTAATAAAAATAGACTCATGATTAAAACTGTTTGTTTGAAATCTACTTAATGATTAATTACCGTTTCACTGTTAGTGCAAGTAAAATAGTAAGGAAGCAAGTAAGCAAAGGAAAGAGACCCGCGGCCGATCACGTAGGCGTTGGTGTGACCAAGTAACTGCTCTCACTGGTCTTCCCGTTACTTTTGTCCTGAGAGAAGACGAGAAGACGAAGACTGAGTGAAGACGTACAGTGCACACAGCTACGAAAGTCCGTTAAATATATCCAAGAGATCACTGGCCAAAGAAGGCACAGCAATAACTTAATTCGTCACAGAACGATTGAATGAATTAATAATGCGTGTTTGAGTATCGTACACACGGTAGCAAGCCCTAGCAATTCGGAGGCATTAATGTTTCAAATTCAATCTGTTCAGGTCGGTCTGTGCACGCCTTTATAAATGTACAAACAGCTTCGCTGTAATTAGAATGGAGATTTATATGTCATCTTCAAAATAAATTTTTAACTAAGTTTACGGTATTAAAATGTTTAAATTGGATACTGTATGAGAGTTCTGATTGAAACAAAAGGAATTGAGAAAAATTGAGTCAGAAAAATTTAAATTGAATTGCAATTACTAAATCAATCATCGACAAAATCAAGAGGTGTGTTTTTAGCCTATTTTTAGGCCTTATAAAGTGGCCAATACTAAAATATTTTTTAATAAAATAATTGATACGTTTTTTATGTTAAGATCGGCAGACAGGCTACCGGTCCACTTAAGGGCTTCACTGAGGCAAATGACATTTACTATAGAACTCGCTGGCGGCGGAGACAATTCAACAGGCCTAGAAATGGTGTTTTTTTTGTTTTTACCATTAGAACAATACACAAAATAAAAATTTTTATTAATACAATTTTTTAATCTGATATTAACTTATTAATAGGTACAGGATTCATATGCGCGCAATAAGCCGTTTTCGAGAGAATTTTCAATAAAAGTCAAATTCTTCTTGTTTTCTAACTTTTTTGTGGAGTTTCTATTACTTTAAAGAAAATTCTAATCAATACAATTGGTTCTTCACATGTTTAAGTATAATATATATTTTTTTCAAAGCAATTGTCTTGTCCATTTCTTGTAACATTTTCATTAAACAATGGATATTTTTAGTATTTAGGGTTTGTCTCCCCCTTAGATAATAGTAGGTAGCTACCGTCTCGCCGAATTTGTGTAACAACGTTTCCGCGACCCGCCCACCTACCTAGAAAGTCGTTGGGTTTTAGCCGGTAGGAGTCCGCCATAACCCGCAGCGTCCCCTTCGATGCCGGTTATCCATGATGGATTTCCCAACTTAAAAAAAAGGTGGCTACCGTCGCCTATAACACAAGCAACGCCAAAGCTGCTGCAAGTGCGCTGCCGACTACAGTAGGATCAAGGGTGAGGAACCAGGAGGGGATAGGGAAATTGGCTAGCATCCCTTACTCACTCACCGAAACACAACAGCACACGTGCTGTTATTTCACGGTGGTCTTCTGTAAGGGGGCGGTTACAGCCGCCAGACCGGCTGCCCAAATGACTGCGAAACGCAGTGTGTCTGGCCACTACTTTCCAGTTGCAGACCAGATCCAATTTGAAAATATTTTTCAAATTTGACCCTGTAAGAACTCTTGCACGTTTATTCGTTGGGGGCATCGATATGTACGACATTAGTATGGGCACACTAAAAGATAGTTCGATTCAAGGCCCAATACAAATACGTGTTATCCTAAAAGGACAAAGCTTAGGTCAACTTTTGGTCACGCGTGAATGATCCTTAACGCAACATAGTTAGGTCACAGTATATAAAATATTCAACAGTGGTCAATCTCCCCCGTACACTTTTAGTAAGATATTATGGAAACATATGACTGTTTGTAATAACTCTTAATTTTTATACACAGATTTTTGCCTTGTTTATTCAGAAGATGGAAGTTAAAAAAAAAATTGTGATAAGACACTTGAGGGTAGGTGGCGACCGTCACCTATAACACAAGTAACGCCGCAGGTGCTGCAAGTAGGCTGCCGACCATTAGGATTAGGAAGGATAGGGAAAATGGGCTCTGGCATCCCTTTTTCACTCACCGAAACACCACAGCACACGTGCTGTTATTTCACGGTGGTCTTCTGTAAGGGGGTGGTATTTGCTGCCAGACGAGCTGCCCAAAATGACTGCGAAACCCAATGTGCCCTGCCACTACTTTAACAGACCAAAGCTATTTTTGAAAATACTTTTCAAATTTGACCCAGTCAGGAATCGAGCCCGGGAACAATAAAACAGAATGTTAGGCGAGCACCTTAACCACTCATCCAACGAACTCGATTTTATGAATTTTTACATATTTTTATAGGCCTAATATCTATAGACTATCAAGTGGTATGATCGCAATGCCTGGCTATGACAGAGCTTTAGAGCTTTCTCAAACTAGAATCTAGTTGTGAGATCTAGAGTATACAGACTTTTTAGGGTGATTAAAAAGTCAATGTACTCTGTGGTTGACATTGACCTAAAAAGTTAAAAAAGACTTTAAAAGACTTTTTATGGCTGCGTAAAAGACTTTAAAAAGTTTAAAAATGGTTTTAGTTGTGGCATGTCAAAAGACTTTAATCAGTCTTAAATTGGGAATCTTATCTAGCCGCAAATAACTTATCTGGAAACTTATCATGAGCTATAGCGTTGCAATGTAGTCTCTAACTATGGGCTTCGAAGAGAGCTCAACGTCGCTCAATGAGTTATGCTCGAGGTTACACTGCGAGATTGCTACAGGAGTGAGGAGGTCCGTGAACTCACGAAGGTTAACGACATAACCCGGCGGATTAGTAACTTGAAATGGCAGTGGGCAGGATAGGAGCCTACAGCCACTGGTGCCGGAAGGTTCTTAAGTGGAGAGCATGTACTGGACGCGCGATGAGGTCCGCAGTTCGATGGATCCAAACTGCTTCCAATCCAGCAGTAAACTTTCTACGGATGAGGTAATGATGATGATATGACCGCTGTAAAATATTCCTTACGGTTTTTTTAAACGGCCGGCTTTTACAAAACGAATATAACTTAAAAATAATTAACTATAAGAGACCAGCTTCAACCGTTTCATAAACCATGGGAGGTAAAAACGGTCCTCGAGCGAGAAGGTCCCTCGCAAGCGCAATACAGCCTCACAGATCACCGTGAAATAACAGCACGTGTGCTGTTGTGTTTCGGTGAGTGAATAAGGGATGCCAGAGCCCATTTCTCTATCCCCTCCTAACCCCTTATCGTTAATCCTAGTGTAGTAGGCAGCGCACTTGCAGCAGCTTTAGTGTTGCTTGTGTTATAGGCGACGGTAGTCACCTACCATCAAGTGGACCGTCAGCCTGTCTGTCGACCTTAACATAAAAAAAAAGAAATAACAGCATATGTGCGTGAGTGAGTAAAGGTTGCCAGGGCCCATTTCCCTATCCCTTTCTAACACCTTATCCTTATTCTATTATGGTCAGCAGCGCATTTGACCCCGCCGGTAATCGAACCCGGGGCCCCTCAAACCTTAGGCAAGCACCCTTGCCACTCATCCAACAGGCCGTCAAAATTTCACGGAAGTCTTCTTGTAAGGAGGTAGTTACTGCCACCAAATTGGGTGCCCAAATGACTGCGAAACGCAGTGTGCCCCGCCATTGTCAGATCCAGACTAGAGCCATTTGGAAAGTTAATTTCCAAAGTTAGCCCAGCCGGGAATCGAACCCGGCCCAGTGCTAGCACCTTAATCACTCTATCTTTGGGCTCCGCAAAATTAGTAAATAATTCTCACTTCAAAATGAGTATGTCAGTGTATTTTAGGAACTTTGTAGCGGAAATGAAGTCGGTATCATAACATTAAGTTAACATAAAGTTAGTTGCGTATGTGAGTATGTATTTTATATACGTACGTAATCCGTACTATCACTAAGTGATTGGGGGCTTCACTACAAAGGCATTAAATTTTCAAATCCAATCACTCCCCTGCACGAGGCGCGGTACACAAATCACAAGCGGAAGCGATTTTTCATGATAATAAGTGAAATTAATCCGTGAAAGTAATTATTAATTTACTGTTGTTATATTACACAATAGTGCTTTATTGTTTACTAGCAGGTGGCCGCGACTTCGCGTTGATAAATAAAAAATAAAACACAGTTGATGGCGCTATCTATTATAGTATGTTAGAATTAGTTGAAGCGGCGACATCTTTTCAATTTAGGTAACTTGTGAACTGTTCATAGTATGCTCCAATTTGCAATCCCTGGGAACTTAAGAATAAAACCTTAACGAATTATACAACAATAGATTACTCAGAAATCACTCTGTTGATAAATAAAAATATAAAAAATCCGTTGAGTAGTTTTTTGAGATTATAGCGAACATGCATACAGGATTTCGCTTTATATGCAAGGATTGAGATATTTTAGTTATTTATCAAGTTAAATTATTCTCTTTCAAATGAAGATTCATACATTTAAATAAAGAAGACGTATTGATTTATTTACTATTTTTTATACTAATTTAATTAAACTAATATGTAAATTAAGAAAAAGTATACAATTTAATCATGTCTTAAAGGCAAAAGTAAATTTAAGTTGGTGATTCCTTACTTTACGTTTTTCGTAGTAACTTAAAACCATTTTAAACTGACGAGTGTAGATTCAGACTGCACGCGCTATACTGAATGTCAATTTTCATAACTCAATTATGTGAGGTTTTAACTATGTGCAATTGTGCATAGGTACAATGTTTCTAAAAGTGCCTAACTCACTAGACCGAAACCATCTGTCTTATTCTCTTTCATCTCGTCAGGTACTTCTTGACCAGCCCTCAGCTTTTGTCTCTCATAAAAGGTGTCAATGGAAAATCGCTGATACCTTTCAACTTAAACCACGCTCTACCTTCCCCTGGAACCGGATCCAACCGGTTTATTGGTTTAACAGAGTCTGTCTAAATTGAACGGTTAGTTTTATAATCTAACTGATATCAAATTGGCGTATTTGCTATCCGTTAATTAGTAGATTAGTTTCCGATGAACCCTTCATGAACAAACTGTTTTAATTGAACCGTATTACTGATTTTATTACATAAAAAGGACAATGTAAAGATTTACAACATTGTAATGGATTTAATACCTATTATTTAATAAGTTAGTAACGGCAGGTCACATTGCGTCTTTCAGATATGTGGGCAGCCCATCTGGCGGCAGTAACCACCCCCTTGCAGAAGACCACCGTGCAATAACTGTGTGTGCTGTTGTGTTTCGGTGAGGGATGCCAGAGTACAATTATCTATCCCTTTCTAATCACTTATCCTACTAAACCAGTTCGAATGGGCAGCGTTCGGGAAGCTCCGAGACATCTTCTCGTTCAAAATTCCTCGTTTTTTTTTTTTTTTTTTTTTTTTTTTTTTATATTATGTTGACAGACAGGCTGACGGTCCACTTGATGGTAGGTGGCTACCGTCGCCTATAACACAAGCAACGCTACAGGTGCTGCAAGTGCGCTGCCGACTACAGTAGGATTAAGGGATTAGGAGGGGATAAGGAAATTGGGAAAGTTTTTGACCAATTTGTGTTGCTATTGGTGACATATGGCGCTGAAACGTGATTTCTAACTATGGACCTCTTAAGAAACCTCAACGTCGCTCAACGAGCTATTGAGAGGGCTATGCTCGGGGTTACACTGCGAGATCGAATCGGAAATGAGTAGATCCGTACACGAACGAAAGTTACCGACATAACCCGGGGGATTCCATTAGTAAATTGAAGTGTTTGTGAGCAGGCCACAGTACGTAGAGCCGTCGGCCGCTGGAACCGGATGGTTCTCGAGTGGAGGCCACAGACCGGCATACGCAGCGTAGGACGCGCGTAGCGAGGAAGCGAGAGGAAGAGGCCGGTCTCGCTTCCCTCAGACGCAGACGGCTGGGCAGGAGAAGGCGGGCATACCAAGCTCGTTTTCAAATGCCCTAGGGGACCTGCACGCATGGCTGGCGAGCTATGTGTGCCTGCACAAGGTCCCCCCCGTCTGGGGATTGCCTGGGTGTCTCCGGGCAATCCCCCATTGGAGTAAGCCTAGTCAGCAATGACTAGGCTGCCCTGGGGTAGATCGGAGTTGTTGCCTAGGCAGAACCCGGTCCACCCCGCTCAAAGGGCAAGGAGACACCGGGGAGTTTTAGTGGTGTAGGACCCAGTCCCTTGACTGGGTGAGTCCCACATATCCCTACCGTCTAGCCAGCGGTAGGGAATCCGTAAATGGATTTCTCCTCGTAAAAAAAAAAAAAAAAAAAAAAAAAGACGCGCGTAGCGTAGGAAGGATAAGGGATTATGAAAGGTTAGGGAAATAGGCTTTGGTATCCCTTACTCACTGAAACACAACAGCATACGTGCTACTATTTCATGGTGGTCTTCTATAAGGGGCCAGACTATTGCCAGACGGGCTACCCAAATGACGCTGTGTGCGAAACGCTGTGTGCCCTGCCACTACTTTCCATGTTCAGGACCAGAGCCAACTCTAAAAACCAGGTCGAACCTAGCAAATCTAGAATAGAGCGTTAAAACAAGCACCCTAACAACTCATCCTATGGGCTCGTATCGCGCTGTGACCCTTAAGAGTAGAGCAAAAAGGAAAAATATCAGAAAATAGGTACTCTTTACTCAGAGTACGAAGTAAAAGAGTGGGCGGGCGTTGAGATAGATGCTGCGAGTCGGTGACCAAGTACGTCCGCCTCATGAAAACCGAACATTACCGAGATAGTGAAGAGAGAGAAATTCCGGTTTCTTTCTACGCCACTTTTAAAAGATAACGCCTGATAAAAATACAGGAGCAATTTTTTTCTTCAACCTTTATTGCTGTTATGGTTTTTCCAGGCGTTGGATTTCTATTTTAAGATGAACCCTCGGGAACAGTACTTTTTTCTGGATGAAAAGTACCCTATGTCCTTTCCTGAATCCCTGACAACGTGTATGAAAAATTCCATGATGATGTTATAATGAAGGTAACAGACAAACAGACACATTTATGATATTAGTAGGGATTTATTATAGACTAGCTGGTGGCCGCGACTTCGTCCGAGTTGAGAAATGAAAAATATATGTGTAACATACCGCTTGCGTCTGCATCAAGCGAGTCCCGTCGTTCGCGTCGCGTTGGTGCGAGACCGCTTCAATTTATTTTCTCCCGAGTACTTTTTAATTTAAGATATCTCCTAAGATATTCATTGTCAATGATGTCAAGGGCAATATTGTTCAAAATTAAGTACTTTTTATGAATAACGTATTTATTCGGATAAGAATTAATATCATGTTCATAAAAACACCTTCGCTAATAATGCATTATTTTAGAACAAATTTGATTACCATAAAAAAGGTTATAATGAGTCAACCTTAAAAGATAGACATATGCTGTTCCGGACTTTTTTTTAGAACTTTTAAAGGGGAACAATTCCGTCATACATCATTTTTATGTATATTTAACCGTTTACGCAGCGCACGCAACGGAAGGTCTCAAAAGGGATAAATTTTCCCGATTCTGCAACATTTTTCATTGAAGCTCCGTTCCTATTGGTCGTAGCGTGATATTATATAGCCTATAGCCATCCTCGATAAATGGACTAAATGGACAAAAAGAATTTTTTAATTCGAACTAGTAGTTCCTCAGATTAGCGCGTTCAACCAACCAAACAAACAAACAAACTCTTCAGCTTTATTGACGAGCCCGTTGCATTAAGTGGTAAGGGTGCTTGCCTTAACGCTCTGTTCTAGGGTTCCCGGGTTCGATTCCCGGCAGGGTCAACTTTGAAAAATTAACTTTTCAAATTTGGTACACATATCTTTTTCAAATCTGAATCTGGAAAGTAGTGGCAGGGCATACTCACTGCGTTTCGCAGTCACTTGGGCAGCCCGTCTGGCGGCAGTAACCACCCCCTTACAGAAGACCACCGTGAAATAACAGCACGAGTGCTGTTGTGTTTCGGTGAGTGAGTAAGGGATGCCAGGTCCCATTTTCCTATCCCCTCCTAATCCCTTATCCTTAATCCTACTGCAGTCGGCAGCGAACTTGGAGCAGCTTTAGCGTTGCTTGTGTTATAGGCGACGGTACCCACCTACCATCAAGTGGACCGTCAGCCTGTCTGCCGATCCTAACATAAAAAAAAAGAAAAAATAATAATATTAGTATAGATTTGTTGATGGTGAATCGGCCATAAAGAAGTGTGAACGGTGTGTGAGAAGTGTCATAGTGGCCAAGCATGTCACAGGTCATTACAATTTCGTGCAGTGTGAAATGTGTTTGTGGGTGCATAGATTGCCTGTCTGCAAATCTATGCGAGCCGTTTGTAGCACATTTAGTCCTGTAATAGAATTAATTAGATATTAAGCTTACTTTATAACTAAGTTACACCACAAACTGAATTCTTACTAGCCCACTGGTCGAGTGGTTAAAGTATTTGCCTTAGCCCTCTGAAGGGTCGCGGGTTCGATACCCGCCAGAGCCAACTACGGAAAAGAACTTTTCAAAATTAGCTCTGGTCTGGATGTCTAAGAGAAGTGCCGGCCGCCCGACGAGAAACGAACATTACTTGTACCCAGAAGAGCCGAAAAGTGCTTGCCTTTGTCAACTTAAAAGCAGATAATATCGCGGGACATAAAATAATTTAAAAAAATGTAAATATTGTTTTTTTTTATGTTAAGGTCGGCAGACAGGCTGACGGTCCACTTGATGGTAGGTGACTTCCGTCGCCTATAACACAAGCAACGCCAAAGCTGCTGCATTGCGCTACCGTCTACAGTAGGATTAAGGATTTAAGGAAGTAATAGGGAAATGGACTCTGGCATCCCTTACTCACTCACCGAATCACAACAGCACACGTGCTGTTATTTCACGGTGGTGTTCTGTAAGGGCCACCCCCTTACTGCCGCCAGTCGGGCTGCCCAAATGACTGCGACACGCAGTGTGCCCTGCCACTACTTTCCAGATCCAGACCAAACTTGAAAAGTTATTTTTTTAAAGTTGAGTTGTCCCTGCCGGGAATCGAACCCGGGAACCCTAGAACAGAGCGTTAAGGCAACCGAATGATATCATTTTAAATATCATTTTTAATTTTTAATATTCCTTAACCTTCCTTTGTAAGGAATTTAACTACAGACCAATATTAAAATTTAAACATTCTAAAAATGTTGTTATTTAGTTTCTTCAAAAGGTCGTAAAAGCTAAATTATCATTAATTTATATCTTAAAAATAATTAAGCAAAAATTTATGACAATTAAAATGACATGTATAACAATAGTACTTAACATCTACATATATTTCTACCCAGAAACTTTTGGACCATCCCAGTATATATATGTAGAATTTACGTTTTACCCAAACTAAATACAACACAGACTAAGCCTTCTTGTTACACATAAAGTCATATGTAAACAACTCAGAGAGTACTCTGAGTCAGTATTACATTCAAAAATATATTTTTCGTTCCGAGTAATGTTTTAATAATACCCTCTTGAGGTCTCAGCGAAAATATAGGGTCTAGTTAGTATGGAGACAATATTTGTATATTCTCAGTTAGGGCCACCTTCCTTCTCAAGAATCTATGAGCTATCATGGTTATTTCATCTCGTCGTTACATCTTACTGCTACTTAAAAAAAGTCGTGCAACTTATATCATTCCAAAGATAAGTTAAATTCGATCTGTATATATTTCTGCATTAATCGACTCTCAAAATAGAGAAATATCTTCAAAAACCTTCCTCGTTTATCGCTCTTTCCATTAGTGAAAAGTAAGTTAAGTAGGGCAAACTGGATTTCGCAGTCATTTGGGCAGCCCGTCTGGCGGCAGTTACCACCCCCTTACACAACACCACCGTGAAATAACAGCACGTGTGCTGTTGTGTTTACTGGCTGCGAGACGACCTTACTGGCTACGGTGTTTTTATTAAATTATACATCGTCATTTGTGAAGGAAGACTTCCTGGTCAGGGTTTGGACGGTGTTGGCAAAATCAGTAATCACAAAATAATACAGAGCAGATGTGTCGCATGCACGCCAATGGATGACCATTAGCGACGCGAAGAGCAAGCGTGGGTATTCTTATTAAATGCAATAAATTCAAATAATAATTTAATTAAATTTATTTTATTTTATTTATCTAATCTTTTATGAAAATAAAAGCGGGTACAAATATCTGTTTCGACTGAATTTTTTTTTGAAACTTGGAATCGATGTAAACTTAATGATTACTAATTGTTTTCTGTGGCATTTTAGTTTTATTTAGAGCCTTACATAATTGAGACTAAATGTATAATAAACTAGCGACCCGCCCCCGGCTTCGCCCGGGGTGCAATTTTTATATACCCTAAAACATTCCCCGTTCATCCTTCTTTCCATTAGCGAAAACCGAATTAAAATCGGTCTACCCGTTCACGCGTGATGCCGTGACCAGGGGAAATAGCGATTCATTTTTATATATAAGATTTAGTTGCAATGGATTTCTTGTAATAAAACAAAAAGTTACATTTTGTAAAAAATGCAATTCAGTGAAGTAAGCTCTTTAACCATATTAATAGTAACATTTTTGTATTTGTAAAAAAATTATAATAATTTAATAGTGCATTAAATAGGCATTTTTTTAGATAACTGGCCTTTTTAGCTTGGTACATTTTTTTACGTGACTGAAGTTCAAAATCAGAAGATTAAAACAATTTTGAATAATCTACCTCAGACTTCGTTCCTTTTTAAGAAATTGATAAGAGTTAATAATTATCAGAAAATAGAATGGAAATATTCCTCCTTGTGTAGAAATGTTTAATGATATGTCACTAAACATTGATAAATGCTTCCATCTGCATTTTTCTAGGGGGAGATTCCCACCGGGACAGACCTACCACTTTGATGGCACTTACTTGCAGAGCATGGCTTCTGCAAGGGACCTTGGAGTTATGATAGATTCAAAACTTCGCTTTAATGTCCATATTGATAATATTGTGAAAAAAGCGTTCAGGTCCCTTGGTTTTATTATCAGAAGTTGCAAGGAGTTCAAAAACCCGTCCTTTATATTGATAGCTCTTTATAATGCTTACGTACGCTCTGGTCTTGAATACTGCTCTGTTATATGAAATCCACGTTTACATCAAACGCCTAGAGTCAGTGCAAAAGCGATTCCTTTGGCATTTGTCTTACGGGTGTGGTTAAGCTAAGGCACTTTCTAGCTACCCAGTCAGAATGAATCACTTCAATGTTGATTCACTGCAGTCCCGGAGGCTTATGCTCGATGTTTTGTTTTTGTGCCTGTGCATAAGGAGTTGTAAACTCATAATCTTTTATTTGTTTTGAGGTGGAGTAAGTATATTCCTCCATAGTTTGTGAACTTCGCGCAGTCACCTCCCCGGACATGTCATGAAATTCTCATTTCGCCGCGTAGACCAGCCTGTTCATATATAGTATTACTGTTTCAACGCGGCCCCTAACTCACCATTTTAGTTTTTTCCCCAGCCTTATGCTAATAGCTTGGCTGCGCGAGCTTAATACGATTTTGAAGGGTCTGAAATTTATGTGAAAACGAAATTAAGTCATTTTTTTTGTTGTAAAAAAGAACATTATTGTTACTTTATTTTGTTCTAAAGGCAATACGATAGTAAGTCATAGGATTGGATTGTTCTAATCTCATTTTTATATAGAGATTATCAGACAGACTGACGGTCCAATAGGCACGATGACGGTATTAAAGAATCAAAGAATAAATGGTTTTGGAGAAAAATATAATTATGTTGAAAGGAGTCTAAAAAATTACTCATTTTTTGTATTAAAATTGATATTAATAAGATTTTCAATAAAATAGGAGTATAAATAACTGCAATCTGAAACAACTGAAACTGAAACACCAATCTGTTAACTGAAACACCAATCAGAGCGAATGACGTCACGCCTAGGTAAGTGCCATCGTGTTGCTTGACTTTGCTTTGACAGAATGAAAAATCTTATGAGATGTCGGTGACGTCACGTTTCATCAGACGCGACGCCACGACACCTAGGAGCGGTTTCGCGCGTAATTCAAAATAGGGGTCTCTTTAGGCATAGGAGGACCCTTATTCCCTGGCACTTCCATCGTGGGCTCAGTTGGCGCATTCGGTGTATGCGTTGCAGCGGCAGTCGTCCCGACGGAGTCGGAAGACGAAGGCGTGTCGGTGGTTAGAAGCGACGACGAAGTAGCGGTGTCTGTAACGCCGGAGGTCTCTGATGTCTGAGTGCCCGTCGCACTCTCCGACGTTGCATTCTCCCTCTGAGTTTGACCGCTCTTTGACCTAGTTTCGGGCATTTTCTCTATCCGGCTCGAAGGACCAAATGTACCGGACACGTTACCGGCACCGTGTGCTGGGATTGGAGGAAAACACCACATAACTACATCAATGTGTTCAGAGCGGGCTTAGGCTCAGAGTCTCAGCGGGAGCGGTCTGTTGTTCGTGCCACTTCGCGTCCTATACCCCGACTGGTTGCCTACTACGCGCACTACACTATTCTTCCCGGTCTCTTCATACGGCCAGGAGTTCACACCTTTTCTTCAGCCTTTTCGCGGCTATTCTTCGGGCCTCTTCATACGGCCAGGTCGATGACTCCTTTGCGATTGACGTGGAAGTGTTGAGCGATGCAAGGAAGTGCGTTCGGCAGGAAATCGGCACGTTTATATAGGACGTATCCCCACCATTTTATCGGTTCTTTGAAGTCTCCCCACCAAGACTCTCTCAATACGCGGTATTATCCCCACTCTTCCTAAGCCCGCTCTGTGCCTTTATTTATTATTTATGCGTTTCAGTTTTTATCTTATCCTAATAAACTTTTCAGGATATTTTCCCTATCTTATTCTACATATTTACAATCAATTTACATGAAATATCCGTACTAAGGACGTGTAGCGAGACGGCAAATGTAAAGTTTAGGGTCCCCCTGTTGCCGTCTCGCTCTAACCTGTTTTCTTTGTCTTTTTATTATTATTATTTACAATTATTCTATATTTCCTCGCGTACACTATCGATGGTAGCCACGTCCCTTCCCGATTTGTGTCAAAGGGATTGGTCCTTGTTTTGTAGATTGTTTGGAAGATTCGAAATATATCGAGGCGTTGGCGCTAAGTATAAATAAGGGAACCGGCGGGCGAGTCAGTTAGTGGTGCGATAACCAGTGATACGAAAACGATTCTTCGGAGCTTTTGCGAAGTTACCCGCGACAGTGAACAGGCGACACATTAAGGGAATCATGGACGACTTTTGGCAAGTTTAACGGTTTCATCGGACAAATTTAGTGATTTTGGTTTGTGAAAATAAATCGTTCGTTTCGCCCTTACACGGCATTTTAACTCACACCGCACAAACAATATTATAAAACAAAGTCCCCGACACATTTGTCTGTGTTTCACGTGAAAAAGACCACAATGAAATAATAGCATGTATGCTGTTTCGGCGAGTGAGTAAGGGATGCCAGAGCCCATTTCCTTATCCAATCCCAATCCCTTATCCTTAATCCTACTGCAGTCGGCAGCGCACTTGCAGCAGCTGTGACGTTGCTTATGTTATGGGCGACGGTAGCTACCTACCATTAAGTGAACCGTCAACCTGTCCGACACTTAAACTTAAAAAAACGGACTTAACTTAAACTTAAACGGAAATGCCGCTTTGAATAAAATTAGACACATTCTCTCTAGAGTCACAATCCACGTCAAACTACTTATGCTCATTTGAGATCATTTATTATAATAACTGTGGATAATTACAAGTTTCGAGCAAATTGTATATCAAAGTTTTGCCGCCCTTTGACCGACCAGACAATATCCGGTGATGCAGGAAGTTCAATCAGCAGTTTGTTCCACCTCTACGACCGACTTCCGGTTCATCCTTGTTTACCAAACTGTATTACGATGGATGAATTTAACATGAGACTCGTACTGTTAAACTATGACCTGGCTAAAGTTGTTATATGGACTGGATCATTCACTCGACTTTCTGACTGTATCAGCCTGATGAAAATATAATCGATATATTTTAATTTCGAATTTAAATGTCAAAAAATGACTTTTTAAGGCGTTTAAAAGGCTATACTTGACATACGTTGTGAAGAATATTGATGGTACATACAAATAAACCACATAAAATTCGCAACTTTTCAATATGAGCCGAAGTGGGCAGCTCGGAATTTATTTATTTCTTCTCCCCTAATTCAGACAGATGCGGCGGGGAACTTTGTTTTATAATATGCAAGGATGTGTGTTGCCAGATTATGGCGCTGAAAAGTGGTCTCTAAACATGGACCTCGTAAGAAAGCTAAATGTCGTTCAACGCGCTATGGAGACGGCTATGCTAGGAGATACTGCGTGAGATTGAACCAGAAATGAGAACATCGGTGTACGAAAGTTACCGACATAATTCGGCGGATTAGTAAGTTGAAGTGGCAGTGGGCAGGAGAGGCGACGGCCGCTGGGGTCGGAAGGTTCTTGAGTAGAGGCCATGGACCGGCATGTACAGCGTAGAATGTCCACTCAAGATGGACAGTCGATCTGATAAGGCTCGCAGATCTACGGTAGATCCAGGTTGCTTCTGATCGGTCCTTTTGGAAAATTAGGGGAGGTCTTAGTACTGCAATGGACGTCCCACTGCAGATATGATGAAAGGTAGCTTGCCTATAGATTTTCTATCGTCTACTATGGAGTGTGCATCTATTCTGTACGAATTAATCCGACCGGAACCGTTTCACTTGCGGACCACTAGGCGTGGGCGAGGGTTTCATCCCTTCGTGGTCGATGTACTTCGATCACGCACGAAGCGTATCAATTCCACCTTCCTTGTTCGGACTGCTAAGGAGTGAAACTCATTGCCAGCGTCTGTGTTCCCACAGAACTGCAACCTCGGGGTCTTCAAAACCAGGGTAAATGGGCATTTACTGGGTAAGCGTGGTCCACCTTCGGCCGCATCTGCAGCTCACATCAGGTGAGATAGTGGTCAAGCGCTACCTTGATTTAATAAAAAAAAAGATGATGATGATGACTTTATTTTAAATAGAATTTACGACTATTGGTCATTTCTGTTCATTCCAGGCATTTTTATGCATTTTTTTTTTATGTTATGGTCGACAGACAGGCTGACGGTCCACTTGATGGTAGGTGGCTACCGTCGCCTATAACACAAACAACGCCAAAGCTGCTGCAAGTGCGCTGCCGACTACAGTAGGATTGGATAAGGGATTAGAAGGGGGGATAAGGAAATGGGCTCTGGCATCCCTTACTCACTCACCGAAACACAACAGCACATATATGCTGTTATTTCACGGTGGTCTTCTGTAAGGGGGTGGTCACTGCCGCCAGGCGGGCTGACCAAATGACTGCGAAACGCAGTGTGCCCTACCACTACTAAATTCCGTTCACATTAAAAGACTTTTAAAGTTTTGACCTATGCACTTACTTGCGTCAGCGGGGTATAATAATACAACGTTCGTTAGATAAACGTATAGTAAATGATTATTTTATAGTAAAATTTATCCCAAACTTGGGCCTCGCATAAAGAGCGGAGTGCATCACTAAGTGATATTCCAAGCGATTGACTCTAGGGGCGCTCGTTTTTCGAACAGTTTAACTTTATTGGCCCTTAAATCGTACCCTAGTCTAATATTGCCCGGTTCACAAAGCGTCGAATTGAACTTGGTCTTAAAATATTATTTGTTAAAGTCGTTAGAACGGTTGATGGTCCACTTGATGGTAGGTGGCTACCGTCACCTATAACACAAACTACGCCATAACTGTTGCAAGTGTGCTGCAGAAAATTGTAGGATTAAGGATAAGGGACTAATAAGGGATAGGGAAATGGGCTCTGACATCCCTTACTCATTCACCGAAACACAACTGTACCCATGCTATTATTTCGCGGTGGTCTTCTATAGGAGGGTGGTGACTGCTGCCAATCGGGCTGTCCAAATGTCTGCCAAACGCTGTGTGACCTGTAACTAAATGAACTTTTTGTTTTTTTCGGCTTTGAAGAGTTTTATTATTTTCTCGTCATTATCACCATCATTTCAGTGACTGCTGGACAAAGATCTCCCTTCAATTTTCCTAATGGACCGATTAGAAGCAACCTGGATCCATCGTCGACCTGCGGCCCTTTTCAAGTCTTCTGTCCACGCCTGGTCGTCCTACTCTGTGCGGTCCGTAGCCTCTACTCCTGAATCATCCGGCCCCAGCGGCCATCGGCTCTCCTTACTATGTGTCCTGCCAACTGCCACTTCAACTTACTAATCCGCCGGGTTATGTCGGTAACTTACGTTCGTCTACGAATCAACTCCTGCCTGATTCAGCAAATTCAGCAGATTCAGCAGATCTCTGCTGCGGGATTATTAATTTTTGTCAGACTAAAATTAAAAATAGTCATTTCAAACTCCTTGCATAACAAGGGATATCTATAATGGATTAATCAATCGATCAGTAAGCACTCTCTTACAGAAGACCACAGTGAAATAACAGCATATATGCTGTTGTGTTCCGATGGGTGAATAAGACATATGATAGAGCCCATTTCCCTAACCATTCCTAATCCCTTATCCTTAATACTACTATGGTCGGCAGCGCACTTGCAGCAGCGGTGGCGTTGATTGTGTTATAGGCGATGGTAGCCACCTACCATCAAGTAGACCGTTTGCCTGTCTGTTGACGTTAACATAAAAAACAGATTTTTTCGCTTTAATCTTTACATATTACATTTGTGAGTCGCGTAGTAAAAGGGAATGTGATTGGACAATTTAAAAAAAAGAGGTTTTTGCTAAACAGAAACTAAAACGTTTTTTATATTAGTTTCATTTTGACTAAGGTCGCTTTAACTAAATACATGAATTAATTTAAAAACATTATTAATTTTCTTATGGCAACATTAAAAAATATTTTCTATAATGAAAAAATAGTGACATTAATATTTATAATTCTCCATCGCGTTTCACTGAGTCCTTAATCGAATCCTTGTAAACACGGACAGGTCATTGCCTGTCTGTAGCCATTTAAAATATACGGGTAAATATTGCGTACGAAAAGGTGAAGAATTTCGATATTGCAAAAACTCAATTAATTCTTTCTTTTTCTTTGTTTAGTAAAGACGAAGATGGACTGGTAGGTTGTTTATTATATCAATACGAGTGTTCTGCCGACCCTAACAGGATAAAAGATTAAATGTAATAAAGAGATAGAGGAATGGGCTATGATATCTTTTACTCAATCATCCTAACCATGTTTTTTATGTTAAGATCGGCAGACAAACTGACGGTCCACTTGATGGTAGGTGGCTACTGTCGCCTATAATTCCTAATTCCCATTTTCCCCATGTCCATTCCTGAGCCCATTTCCCCCCCTCCTAATTCCTTATCCAATCCTATTCCTACTGTAGTCGGCAGCGCACTTGCAGCAACTGTGGCGTTGCTTGTGTTATAGGCGACGGTAGCCACCTACCATCAAGTGGACCGTCAGCCTGTCTGTCGACATAACATTAAAAAAAACACAAGTGGCGCATCATACCACCGATCGTAGTAGGATTAAGAATAAGGAATTAAGAAGGGATAGGGATAGGCTCTGGCATCCTTACTCACTCGCCGAAACACAACAACACACGTGTTATTTCACGGTGATCTTCTGTAAGATTACCGCCGTAAGAAGGCTGCCCAAACGACTACGAAACGCAATTTTTTCATAACAATGTCTTTTTCTGCCACTACATCTTTTTATATCATGTCCCTATAATATTTCACGTTTGACATTAAAAAGTTCATACCAGTTTTGATGTAATCTAGGAATTTCGGTGCATATTTTGAGACCAGATATTTTATAATTATGTGTTTTTGAATGTAAAGCGGACGGAAACGCTCGCAATTTGGATTCGTATTTTTCAAAATTCTTCATGGACTGAAAGATATATGCAAATTGCTCAATGAAACAGAATTGTGAACGGTAAAATGATTATAGTAATATTCTTACTTATCTATTCATGCTGCTCTGAACGTCATGAACTTATTTTTATACTAATTCTTGCAGTTATTTGAATAATTCATGTAGAATTAACCTTAAACAATGTTATTCAAAGTGGATAACTATAGTTATTTTTACATAGGCATTTTTTTTTATTTCAGTCATAGACGTCATAGACGTGGGCAGGGGTTTCATCCCTTCGTGGTCTATGTACCTCGATCACGAACAAAGCGTTTCAATTCCACCTTCCTTGTTCGAACTGCTAAGGAGTGGAACTTATTGCCTGCGTCTGTGTTCCCACAGAACTACAACCTCGGGGTCTTCAAAACTAGGGTAAATGGGCATTTACTAGGTAAGCGTGGTCCACCTTCGGCCACATCTGCACCTCACATCAGGTGAGATAGTGGTCAAGCGCTACCCTGATCTAAAAAAAAAAAAAAAAAAAAAAGAACTGCTAAGGAGTGGAACTCATTGCCTGCGTCTGTGTTCCCACAGAACTACAACCTCGGGGTCTTCAAAACTAGGGTAAATGGGCATTTACTAGGTAAGCGTGGTCCACCTTCGGCCACATCTGCACCTCACATCAGGTGAGATAGTGGTCAAGCGCTACCCTGATCTAAAAAAAAAAAAAAAAAAAAAAGAACTGCTAAGGAGTGGAACTCATTGCCTGCGTCTGTGTTCCCACAGAACTACAACCTCGGGGTCTTCAAAACTAGGGTAAATGGGCATTTACTAGGTAAGCGTGGTCCACCTTCGGCCACATCTGCACCTCACATCAGGTGAGATAGTGGTCAAGCGCTACCTCGATTTCATAAAAAAAAAAAAAAAAAAACTTTAATTTACTAATTTAAAGAAGAGAAAAAATGAATGCAAGTCTTTTCTGTGCTTTCTAATATCGGACTTCGATTAGTTCGATCAGTTATTTGTAATGACATCAATTAATTAAATAATAAATATCACTCAAATAAATAAATTAAAACAACAAAAAAAAACTGATTGAACATATATGTATACAGTTAAATATGACGAACAAAACTTTTTAGAATTTTGATATTGCAAGACGACATTAGGTAATAAGTATTTTTTTCTTATTTTATGTACCTAAAAACCAACTCATAGGGATTCAAGTGCATCAGTATATGGGTGTATCGGCGTATAGGTGTATCGGTGTATAGGTGTATCGGTGTATCGGCGTATAGGTGTATCGGTGTATAGGTGTATCGGTGTATCGGTGTATCGGTGTATCCGTGTATCGGTGTATAGGTGTATCGGTGTATCGGTGTATCGGTGTATCCGTGTATCGGTGTATCGGTGTATCGGTGCATCAGTGTATCATACACTGGTAAAAGAGAAAATGAAGACCAAAAAAAGAGGAATAATTTGTGCATACATAACCTTATTCACGCACAAGTATTTAGACATGTTTCTATACTCATTAGCGATTCCTTTATCGTTCTTTCCATTAGTAAAAACCACATCAAAATGCGTTGGATGATCTAGAAGAAGTTAGGGGAGAAATAGACGGAGAGTGACTTTATTTTTTAGTGTGATTTCACCTGCTCTAAAATTGGACATTCAGCCCTTGAATTTAAAGTAACACATTGTCAGAAAACGCATATACTGTCGTTTACTTTTTCGTAGACCTTCTGTCAGTAACGTATACCAGATCCTATACCAGATCTCATTCCTCTTCTTATGTCTCATAATAGGCATGATGACAGATTTTGAAATTCCTTTGCATAATGTAGATACACGTCTACCATATCCGGAAAAAAAACAATATTTCAGCAAAAAACTAAATTTCAACGCGAATTATTGAATGTTTTTAAATCTATTTTGAATTACGCGCGAAAACGCTCTTAGGACGCGCGAAAACGCTCTTAGGTGTCATGACGTCGCGTCTGATGAAACGTGACGTCACCGACATCTCATCAGATTTTTCATTCTGTCAAAGCAAAGTCAAGCAACACGGTGGCACTTACTTACCTGGGCGTGACGTCATTCGCTCTTATTGGTGTTTCAGTTAACATGGCCGATTGCAGTTATTTATACTTCTATTTTATTGAAAATCTTATTAATCTCAATTTTAATACAAAAAATGAGTAATTTTTTAGATTCCTTTCAACATATATTTTTCTCCAAAACCATTTATTCTTTGATTCTTTAATACCGTCATCATGCCTATTAAACACATCAAGATAATAAGTGCAATTGAAACTCAACTTGCTTGCAGTTATAGATTTTTATTTTATTTTAAGGTCGGCACTGACGGTCCACTTGATGGTAGGTGGCTACCGTCGCCTATAACACAAGCAACGTCAAAGCAGCTGCAAGTGCGCTGCCGACTGCAGTAGGATTAAGGATAAGGGATTAGGAGTGGATAAGGAAATGGACTCTGGCATCCCTTACTCGCTCACCGAAACACAACAGCACACGTGCTGTTATTTCACGGTGGTCTTCTGTAAGGGGGTGGTTACTGCCGCCAGACAAATGACAGTAAAGCGCAGTGTGCCCTGCCACTACTTTCCAGATCCAGACCAGAGCCAAATTTGAAAAGTTCATTTTCAAAGTTGACTCTGCCGGGAATCGAACCCGGGAACCTTAGAACAGAGCGTTAAGGCAAGCTCCCTAACCACTCATCCAACGGGCTCGTCAATTCGTAGGGACTATAGACATATAACATTATACTGACATCTTGCAATAAAACAAGAGAGGCGAAAAATTAATATTATCGCCACAAATTATTAAACCCTTAAAGAGAACGAAATCGATTAAAATAAGATCGATTAAATTTTTAAAAGAGAGGACAGAACTCTCATGTCATTTTATAGACCAATAGCCTTAATCCCAATTTTTTCCAAAATATTTGAGAAAGTCATATATAATAATTTATCCTGTTACTTGGAGAAGAATCACATATTGGTTCCGGAACAATACGGCTTCAGAAAGGGTAGGGGTATAAATAGAGCGATTTATGATTTTATAAATAAAGTGATTATAAATATGGATGAGAGAAGACCCACTTATGCTCTTTTTATGGATATGACTAAGGCATTTGATCTGGTAGACCATAATATTCTTTTACAAAAGTTACACCAATATGGTATAAGAGGCAATACTCATAATTTAATCAAATCATATCTCAGCAATAGATTACAGGCTACACAAATTGAAAAAATATGTCCAAAAACAAAACAAGAGGTAATATATAAGTCCAAATTTAGAATAATAAATAAAGGAGTCCCGCAAGGAAGCGTATTAGGCCCGTTACTGTTTTTAATATACATAAATGACTTCCCGACGGCTACAAAGCATTACATGACACTGTTTGCTGATGACAGTACGATTTTGTTTACCAAAAAGAATGAGGATACAAATTTAGAGCTAGATATTAATGATTCTCTAAAGTCCATTATAAAATGGCTCCAAAATAATAATCTAAAAATAAATATTGAAAAAACGAAAATAATGAATTTTAAGCTTAGAAACAAGATGCAAACAAAAATTAATGTTAATTACTTAAATGAAACTATACGGGAAACTGATGTGACAAAATTCTTAGGACTACACATCGATAACAAATTAACATGGAAAGTTCACATAGATAATGTATGTAAGAAATTAAATCAGTATTCATTTGCTTTAAATAAGTTGAGAAAAATTGTAGAACAATCTGCAGTAGTTACTGCCTACCATGGCCTAGCGGCTGCAATCATAAGATATGGTGTTATTTTCTGGGGAAACTCTACTGATAATCAAAGAGTATTTAAAGCTCAAAAAAAGTGTATTAGAGCCATCTGCGATTTAAAACAAAGAGAATCATGCAAAATATATTTCAAAAAGTTAAAAATTTTGACTCTGCCTTCATTGTTTATATTTGAGTGTATAATGTTCATAAAAGAAAATTCTAACTTATTTAAATTCATGGAGCGTCCACGTCATAATGATAAACTTTGCATGGTCCCTGCCAAAACTAGAATGAAAAAAATAAGTGTCTTTTGTATGGCACCACACTTATACAATAAAATTCCAATAAATATAAGAAATATTGGAAAACTGACAGTGTTCAAGAAACAGTTACATAATTTTCTGGTGGAAAAAGCATATTATTCCCTCAAAGAATTTTTGAGTGATAAAACTATATAGTGCAAACGATGCAAACTATGTCTTTAAATCATGTCTTTTGGATTTTCCTTTATTATTAGAAAAATTTGTCTTGATTTGCATATCGCTTGTCGGTAGAATATGTGGACATATATGTATAAAAAATTACAACTTGTATACCATATTCAGCAAATAAATTCATTTGAATTTGAATTTGAATTTGAAGATTCTCCCAACAAAACTAGAGGTATTAATTTCCGGGAATAGGCAAATTTAAAGATTGACCTTATTTGCTGCGAAGCCTTTTTGGTGCGCAATGAATAATTGTGCCAAGAATTGTACACTATACCTCATTCAGAATGCACTCCAAGAGGGAACAAAAGCCTCTTTCCAGTGCTCTGTCGCTAATGATATTTTCTCGCGTACAAGATGAGCATTCCAGTGGACGGTGTTATGCAGTAAATTCTGTGATTGTCAGTCGATTGAAGCAAATTTTGCGATTGAACACTTTAACAGATGCTGTGATTTCTTTATGTAAAAATATGGCGTCTTGTCATAATAAATACACTTATCATATATTATCACTGATTTTCGTGCATTTGGTATCATATTTATGATTTTTCTAATATATATATATATATATATATATATATATATATATATATATATATATATATATATATATATATATATGTGTGTGTGTGTGTGTGTGTGCGTGTGTGTGTGTGTGTGCGTGTGCGTGTGTGTGTGTACAGCGACTTCATAGTAAAGACTTACTGTCTTTTCTTGCAGTGCGTAGATGAAAAAAAAATTTACTGTTGTCATAGTTGAAGTAAAAATAACTGATCAGGTCGTCGAATCTCCGCCTAAATCTGAACATTTTATAATGTACAAGCGACCAGCGCCAGGCTTTGTGCGGCGGATACATTTTTTATACACAAATCATCCTCGTTTATCAAAATCCGTTTGGTGGTTTAGCAGATGTTAGCGGAGAAATAGACAGAAGCGGACATATTTTATAATAAGCACTCACTCGCCGAAACGGCACACGTGCTTTTATTTCACAGTGCATTTTATTCTATAAGGGAGTAAAAAATATGATATGCAGTCGAATGTATGACTTTAAAAAAAAAATTGAGACATCTCGCATGAAGCCGTCCCTCCAACCTTTCTAAGAGACTGTTACTGAAGCAAATTAATTCTGTTAGTCGCCGTGAAAAGTACAACTGCCCCCATTGTTCCCGTATTAATTGTACAAATTTTTATTATTGCGGGAGGTTTAATTTTTATAATTAATTGATATGATTAAATAACAATAAGAGATATTTAATAAAGGAACAAAAACAAGCCTAACTAATATTATAAATGCAGAAGTGAGTTTGTTTGTTCGTTACGCTTTCACGCCTTAAGTACTCCACTGATCGTGATGAAATAATGTCTCAAGTTATTACTGAGGCTGGTTGGGATCAACCCGTTGACGGATATAACGACTGGGATGATTTCAGTGGACGCAACAGCCCACATGTCAACGATCTCGTGGGCTGTCGAAGTCGAAAAAGTCGAGGTACTTCCTCTTCTTTTCGGTTTCAGCCTTCACGAGACCGTCATCATGCGGGATAGTTATGTCCACTAAAAACACCCTCGACTGCTCCCGGTACATCAACACAATATCAGGTCTATTCGCTAGAATAGTCCTGTCCGTGATGATGGGCCGGTCCCAGTAGAGCTTGGCACGGCTGTTCTCAAAAACTGGTTCCGGCGAGTACCTGTAATAAGGCATCCTCTCCTCAATGAAGCCGTATTTCAAAACGAGCTCCTGATGCAGGATCCTGGCCGCTTGGTTTTGCTTGTGCAGATACTCAGTGTTGGCAAGCGCGGAACAACCAGAAGTAACATGCCGGAGTGTCTCTCCAGGATGGCGACAGTCTACATTATGTCCTCTGTGCCATCCTTAAACATATACTTTCGGTAATTCCGCGTCTTGAAAACCCCATCTTGTATCGCACAGACAAAACCCTCGGTCTCTCCAAAGAGATCACCGAGGCGCAGCCAGTGCACGGAGGCTTTACGGTCGATATCAGGCTCGTGAAGAGCCTTGTAAAACCGTCCGTGCAACTCCTTCTGTTTCCATACGGCCTCCCTGACAGAGGTGCTTGGTATCACCGGATCACGCCATTGCTGATCGGCTAAGAACAATGGGGTAAGTCCGTTTTCATATTCTACAATCGTTATCATTTACATTCTAAATTATTATTTTACTCATTTTAACTCGTCTCCCCCTCCAAAAGCCAAAATGAGGGGGAGGCGGTGTTACCCCATACAGAAGCACAGTCGGTCGGGGTTCAGGGTGACAAGGACAGAAACCGACGCACTATCCTGGCCGTATAGAGCAGCACCGTTCTCTGCATCTGGCCTGGGAGGGAACCGCCACGGAATCCCAACCGCCTCAGGTTATCCCTGAGGCTCACCGGGATCAAACCATTTACGGACAGAACAACTGGGATGATTTAAGTTCAACAATGTAATGTAGCACAAAGAAACGAGGTAGGTCAGTTCTCAAGCACGTCTGCATTCGATGGCGCCGCTATCCGAACAAATCAGAGCCTCCGCGGATCCGGTCCCAAGTACAGCGTCCCTTAGACACTGACGAAGCGCAGCCGAAGAGACCCGATCGTATTTATTGTCGATTGCAGTCACCCGAGGCACTCTTACGCTCCCCTATCCGAAAATAATTCCATAACCCGATTATGGCGCCACCTATCGGGTCCAATTTTATTTTCAAACCATAACCATACCATATATTCAAACCTCACCTCACGTCAATGAACGACGGTTGAATTATTTGAATATTCTTCATACAAAAATACTAAAATCGCGATAACAAAATGGGGGGTGGGGGTAGGAGGGTGAAAAATACTTTACGACCTATTCTCATATCTACCATATATATTAAAAAAATACATAAAAATCGGTCCAACCTTTTTTTTGTTACAAACACAAGAATTTTATATAAATATTAGATTTGCAGAAAAAATCACTCATCCAACGGACTCGTCAATAGGGAATATGCACATTTTTTTTTATATTTTCATACGATAGGTTATATCGTTATATAACCGTAAAAAAATATTCAGCGCCAAAAAAACAGAAAAAAGTTAAAATTAACAGCTAACAGCTACGGGCACTTTAAACACCCGCCCTTTTGGCGCGCTTGTCGTGACGTCAAAGTCTACAATATAATCAAATGTTAAAAATCACAAACATCTACACGCTTGTTGACATTTCATAGACGTTGACGTCACATCCCATAGACTCTGACGTCACATTCGATCTGACCGTTTCGAGTATTTTGAATTTCCCACATTTTTATGCACTTTTTAATAATTATTTTCTTAACGAAAAAGAAATAATATTAAAAAATATTTACCATAATTCTAATGGAAAAAATGTTCATAAAAAAAATTATTTAAGCCTTTTTTGAATTAGTCGCATATTCCCTATTGCAAAAGTTCGCAGCTTTATACCAGCTTCAGAATATTTCAGTGTATTCTGAAGTCTTCTACTTAGGAAATTTTAAAATAGACTTGTCCTCAGTACACGACCTAAAGCCATTATTATACATATATTATATACTTCGCAAAGTCAAATTTAAAAATTCATTACCGGAGAGATAAAATGGGACACAATTTAGGATTCCGTGTTGAATTTATTAAAAACAAGATTATTTACTTAAACTTCGTGAGCGTATTTAGGTAATGTTAGCAATGAAGAACACTTGAACTGTTAATTTGTTTTATTTTATATTTCTAGCTGGGTAGAAGTGGATAACATATGGGTAACAAATCCTTACAAAGGTGGATAGCATATAATAGGCGCGAAAACAGACGAGCATAATCCATCATGGATACCCAGCAGCGAAAGGGGTACGCTGTCTAGCGCGGCCGTAGATGGGTGGAGTCGCAGGAACGTTGTTGCACAACTTCGGCGACCCGCCACGGCTGTTCAGCGCGGGGAGGACTACGCTCCCTGTCGGAACCTCGGCGTACCCGAAAGCGGAGGTACGCCCGGCCATCTCGGGGACCTCACAACGGGCGGTAGTCTCCCCTTAGACTACCGCCCAGGTCCTGGTCAAGGGGGAAGGCGGCGGATATAGGTCATCCGCCTGCGCCCGAGCCTTCTCCGGCGGATCGGCTGGGAGAGGGGATCCTCTTCCCGTTGCCTCTCCGCCGCTTTCTTGCGCGACATTACGTGCTCACAAAACGTGAGCATCGCCTGCCACGCAAGGTCACTGCCGACCATCGCTTTCACGACGGCCGGCAGCGAGAGGTCGGCGCCCACGCGCGCTGCTCTGCCCATTCGGGGCAGTCAGCCAAAGTGTGCTAGTGCGCAGTGTCAACCGCGCAACCACAATGTCATTAAGATTCTAAAAGGCCAATATTCAAATTCTAAAAAAGGTTTTATTGTAACTCAATCCGAAATATTCTATTCCCGATCATTTCAGTGTGCCCCTTGTAGATTACATGTCTCACAGCGCCATCTAATCCAAAATTAAGCAGAACTTGTATTAGAAGAAATATTCTGTAATATTAAAATACTAAGAAGTATCATAGCCATTCCTAGAATCTTCACAAACTTTATGATAACTATCCAACTACGAGTAAAATACAAGACACACAACTACGAGTATAAGCAGACACTATGAGCAGAAAGTCTTTAGAAACTCGAAAATAAAATAATGTAGGAAGCTGTTTTGTATCCTTATTGTTTTTCGAAGTAGTCTCCATTAATTTGTAAGCACTGACTGAAGCAGTGGCCCAACTCTTCTTTAGGAGGTCCTTGTCGTGGCGTTTTCGAATGTTTTCTCTGTATCAGGGCTCATAAAGCGAATTCCTCTGAGTTAATCTTTTATTTTTGGGAATAAACAGAAATCACATGGTGCTAAGTCGGGACTATAAGGAGGATGACTCACTAATTCCACACCTTTCATAGTCAAATATTCGATTGTTCGTCTGGCGGAGTTGGCTGGAGTATTGTGGTGAAGGAGGATCCTACTTCTTGATTCTGTAGAATATTTTCCAAGACAACTGGCAAATATTTACTAATATACCAGCCTGCAGTAACGGGTCTTTGATCCTCTAAAGCAATGGCTGCAAAATGTCCCGTCCGTCCAAATATTAGAATCATCAATCACCTTACTTCGGGGTACATTAATGAAAATTCTTCTACATTGTGCACAAGCAGCTTATAATCCCAGACTCATATTTTCACAATTATAACAATTCTCTAAATAAGATGCGCGGATATACGACAACCTCTCTGCTCGAACGCCTCTGTTTCACTGCTCCGCATTTCCGCAAACCTTTTTCTCCCCACCAGATGGCGGTGTCTCGGTTGCCAGGGCGACACTCGCACAGAATACGTCTTAATTATGTTAAATGAGGCAATCATATTCTTCACTTTTTTTAAATCCTCGAAGCAAGTGTCATTTGGGCAGAAGACCATACAGAAGACCACCGTGAAATAACAGCAAGTGTGCTGTTGTGTTTTGGAGAGTGAGTAAGGGATGCCAGAGCCCATTTCCCTATCCCACTCCTAATCCCTTATCCTTATAATCCTACTGCAGTCGGCAGCGCACTTGCAGCAGCTTTGGCGTTGCTTGTGTTATAGGCGACGGTAGCCACCTACCATCAAGTGGACCTGTCTGCCGATTTTAACATAAAAAAAAGTTCAGAGTAATACAGATATAAGAATTGGATGACAAAACATTGTCAACGATGATTTGCTTAAATTATTTGTTTATTTTATTTTTGAATGCTCTAAGGGTGTCCGAGAAGTCATCGAAGTTCCCCACGCGGCTGCTAAAGTCATTGTATGTGCGACACATTCTTGGTTTTGCACATTTGAACGTTGAAGATACTGGCAATGCGCTGTCGCAAGGGAATTTTAAAGAAATAATTAATATTTGTGAGCCTGTCTGCTGACCTTAACATAAAAAAAAACACCCATTGTGTAGATTGGCCCTTTGGTTTCGGGTTCGTAACAATCCAGGTTTCATATCCAATTACGATGTCAAGTACAGCATTTGACTCACCTCCGCTCTATTTTTCAATCGTTTCGCAGCACCAACCGATAATAAATCATGGAGGGAAAATTTTCTCGCGTCCAATTAAGTTTTTCGCACAATACACGCTTTTTAAATTAACGCAAATTTGTAAAAACAAATGAAATTACATCGACAGCTTCCTAAAGAGTTCTTAATTCGAAATTTATATTTATTTTTCCTTTCTGTCTTTTTTTTTTTTTTTATTAGATCAGGGTAGCGCTTGACCACTATCTCACCTGATGTGAGTAGATGTGGACGAAGGTGGACCACGCTTACCTAGTAAATGCCCATTTACCCTGGTTTTGAAGACCCCGAGGTTGTAGTTCTGTGGGAACACGGACGCAGGCAATGAGTTCCACTCCTTAGCAGTCCGAACAAGGAAGGTGGAACTGAAACGCTTCGTGCGTGATCGAGGTACATCGACCACGAAGGGATGAAACCCCCGCCCACGTCTAGTGTTCCGCAAGTGGAACGGTTCCGGTTGGATTAATTCGTACAGAATAGATGCACACTCTCTATAGTGTAGACGATAGAAAACCGATAGGCAAGCTACTTTTCAGCGATGCTGCAGGCTTTGAAGTTGGGAATCTACAAGAGCGTCGTTGCCAATAAGCTTCTTTGCTCGCCTTCTTTACTTTCTGGCCAGTTTTAAAAACTTTCTGTGCCGCCTATGTATAATACAGCTACATAAATCGAACCTGTGCAAGTTAGTGAGATCCCTACGTCAACTAGGAATAGGCTGATGACCTTCAAACGCCGGAACAGATCATAAACGACGACGAGCCCGTTGAACGAGTGGTTAGGGTGCTTGCCTTAACGCTCTGTTCTAGGTTTCCCGGATTCGATTCCCGACAGAGTCAACTTTAAAAAGGAACTTTTCAAAGTTGGCTCTGGTCTGGATCTGGAAAGTAGTGTCCAGGGCACATTGCGTTTCGCAGACATTTTGGGCAGCCCGTCGGGCGGCAGTAACCACCCCATTACAGAAGACAAAGAAAACTGCACGTGTGCTGTTGTGTTTAGGTGAGTGAGTAAGAGATGCCAGAGCCCATTTCCCTATCCACTCCCGATGACTTTTTCTTAATCTTACTGTAGTCGACTGCGCGCTTGCAGCGCCTGTGGCGTTGCTACGACGCCTAAAACACTAAATCAAGTGGACCGTCAGCCTGTCTGCTGATCTTAACATTAAAAAAAACTATAGCTCGGAACTAGCTCGATCACGTCGGCTTTCAAACAAAAAAAAACTGTTCAAAATAGGTCCATCCGTTTGGGAGCTACAATTCCACAGACTGACACACAGATACATACATCCATACACAGACACACCCCGTTTTTGCGTCGGAAGTTAAAAAGCGTTAAAAAGAAAAAAGAAAGAAAGAAAGACTTTTATTCACTGCACGAAAGACACATTATATACAAAAACAGGACAAAAATTAATAAAAAACGTGTTTGTGTCCTCGCGGCAGCGAATCGGAAACTGGCTCAGCATTGTGCTCAGGTGCTAGACAAACACCTACAGCGCTCATTTTCAGCCAGCACCGTATGTGACTCCTTGGACACCATACAATGTTATAAATTACTACTAGCTGACCCAGCACACTTTGTCCTGCCAGAACCCGAAAATAATTCCGTAAACCGATTGTGGCGCCACCTATCGGATCGAATTTTATTTTCAAACCATATGTTAAAGTGAAGATCATACCTACCAAATATACAAAAAAAAATCGTAAAAATCGACGTCACTTTGTGAAATAATGTTGCCATGTCAATGTAATAGTGGGGCGTTCAGTTTTCGTTCAGTCACAGGAATTAATGATGATATGAATGAGTACATCATTAATCTTATCTTACTTTACAAAAAAAAAGAAATTATTTCTATTTTACTGTATCCGAATGTTGTATCTATAAATTAATCTACAGCAGGCCTACCATGAATGTCATTCGAAATTTTCTCTCTCTATCGTACTTATTTAAGAAGTTGCAAGTGGGACACAGAGGGTAAACTTCGGATGCCGTTCATGGTAGTGAGGCAGAGCCATCTATTAATAATTCATCGAACTAACCTATAAATAGACACTACTGTTGTATAATAAACATTTAATTTGCAATAACAAATATTGATGTCAATAATTAAGATAAAAGCTATCCTATCTTTTAAGTTGGACCAAATAACAGATACTTACGAAGTTTGATCAAAGTCGGTTCAGTAGTTTCAGATCTTATCGCGATATATAAGAAAGTGGTCATTGTTATGTTTCTTGAAATTGAACGGAACCCAGCATCGAGTAAGTATACATTTACGTGCAGAGCCAAGATAAGTCTGGTATACGCTTGTTAATTATGTTTTCAGACTTTGAACAACACTGGACTAATCTACACAAAGCCGTTGCTAAATAAGTCGCCCTTGAAGAACGTAATAAAGATTTCTTTTATGGCTCTCTCGACACTATGTTTTCACAGCTCCATTTTCGAATTTGTGATTTAAAAAAATATTAATTCTATTTTTGAAAAAAAAAAGCATTGTTTGTTTTTTTATTTTAAAGTCGACAGACAAGCTGACGGTCCACGGGATGGGACGACTCATCACCGCCGATTCATCGCCCGCCATTTCATCGCCGTTCATTTTTAACATGAGCAGTATTGTAGAAAGAAAAATAATTACTACCAGATGTTTATCGTCACAAAAGTCGTAAAATTTCATAAAATATGTTGTATTTTAGTTTTTTTTTTTAGCAAATTACATAGTTAATTTGAAATGACATTAATTTAAAAAAAAAATTTCTTTTTTGTAATAAAATTTTACAATGTATCGAATTTCTTCATTAGATTCACTCATTTTTACAGAAAAAAAAAACAAATGAAAAATAGCTGGAAACATTTTATTAATTTATTTCTTTTCTTGAAATGTAACCTTTTTAATGTCATCAAAACCAGCCAAGGTTTGAGTGAATAGGCATCTTCTGGGTGAGCTCGCTCCATCGTCGGCCTCATCCTTCCTACATGGATAGATGCTGGTCAAGAGCAAACCCATCTTTAATTACAAAAAAAGCCAGATACTAATAGTACAGCCAAAGAGATTTTATTACAAGTTTATAACATACTATATGCGAAAAGACTTTTTCGCCGACTTTTTATATTATGTCCATAAAGTTAGGAATTAGTCCCTCCTGCATACAAATTGCACTCAGAAAATTATAAACGTAAAATTTTGTGAAAATTAATTTCAAGACATTTGTCTTTCTTTCACATTAAAACTATTTACTGTTATTGATTGAAATAGTTCTGTTATTGATTGAAGATACAATGTCTGATCTTTTTAAATGTTATATTTCTACTGAAGCATTTTTTTCTTCATAGAGTTGCCTCCTTTAAAAACATGTCGTCGGGCACAATGGTTTTCATATCACCCCATGACAAATGTCACACATACACGTCGCAAAGTACATAGAATAGACAGTAGTGATAAATTTTCGGTAAAATTTATTTTGACTTTATTAAAAAAATAACTTAAATGATATATATTACACTATTATTTATTCTGTGGTATTACGTACAAGGCATTATGGCATTCATAAACTTGTCAGTTATTATATAATAAAATTGTAAACGAGCCGAGTCTGTACATTAAATATTTATTCAAAAAAAATAGTATATTTCATTATAAGTGCGGAAAGGCTGTCATTGCAAAGAGTTCCGACAAATGTCTACCCGAGCCGAGGCGCAGCCGAAGGCGAGGCTTGACAGTCGGAACAAGTTGCAATGACGGTTCCGCACGTGTACTGAACGACTATTTTTAATACAGTTGCTCAAAAAGTGGCGTATTGCAGGGACGTATAGCGTTCGGGATGTGGGCTATTACATACTCGTGCTTTTTTTTTACCTTTCCCGAACTCGTGCGTTCTCTTTCCCAACTGTCAAAATAATGTCTATTAAAAAGAAAAACCAACCATGAAGTTTTTACTAAAAAAAATCATAGAAGTTTTTATGATTCATGCAAATACGTATATTTTTAAAAAGAAGCTACTAATTTGTTTCAATATCAGATTTAATGATTTGATTGAATGAGTTAGGTTAGGTTTCATTTCATTTCATCTCATTAAATTTCATTTTCATTTCATATCAATAAAAAAATTCTACTGAAGACTTGGCTGTATGGGCATAGTTTCCTTTGCCTACCAGAATGGGTGAAGAAAAAAAAATCTCTGCTTATATTCTACGGTTGGCGCCATTTTCCAGAAAATTTCTTTGCGAGTTTAGTTGTTTGTTTTATTAAATTGCTTCATTTTTTCGCAACTGTATTAAAAATAGTCGTTCAGTACACGTGCGGAACCGTCATTGCAACTTGTTCCGACTGTCAACCCTCGCCTTCAGCTGCGCCTCGGCTCAGGTAGAAATTTGTCGGAACTCTTTGCAATGACAGCCTTTCCGCACTTGTAATGAAATATACTATTGTAACATTGTATTTACTGAGGTCAAAAAAATAGTTTTTAGAATTTTTGTCTGCTTGTCTGTGCGTTTGTGCACGCCAATCTCTGAAACCGATTCGAATGCGGTTTTCACTGGTGTATTATAGCAAGCTTCCCGTAACATTTCGTTCCAATCGGTTTACAATCAAAAAAGTTTGGGTTCGATTTCCGGCAGGGTCAACTTTGAAAAATGAACTTTTCAAATTTGGCTCTGTTCTGGATTTGCAAAGTAGTGGCAGGGCACACCGCGTTTTCGCAGCCATTTCGGCAGCCCGTCTGGCGGCAGTAACCACCCCCTTACAGAAGACCACCGTGAAATAACAGCACGCGTGCTGTTGTGTTTCGGTGAGTGAGTAAGGGATGCCAGAGCCCATTTCCCTATCCACTCCCAATCCCTCGTCCTTAATCGTCCTTAATTGCAGCGTTGCTTGTGTTATAGCCACCTACCATCAAGTGGACCGTCAGCCTGTCTGCCGACCTTAACATAAAAAAAAACCACACGTACCAAGTTGCGGACTCAGTTAGTAAGAAATATACTCGTACTATAAACTCAGTTAGTTCACTATTCACACGATCCGGTGCGTACATACTCATTAAAATGTACGCTTGACAGCTCTGAGCGGGGCAGGGTGGTATTGGAGAGCTGTCATGTGTGACAGGAGATAAGAAGAGAAAGTGTCACAGATAACGATACAGCTAAGCAGAGATGTTTATTCTGAATTTTGAGTCATAACATTTTTTTTTCTTTTCATTTCAATGTTTAGTACAATGTATCACAGAGCATGAATGCCTAAAAAGATATATTATGTATATTGAAGAAAGTAAATTAAAAACATTTTTTTAAATATTGTTTTTTTTTAAAAAAAACTTTTCAGTTACTCGTATTTGAAAATATTCATATATTTTATTACATGATGGATTTTTTTTATGTTAAGATCGGCAGACAGGCTGACAGTCCACTTGATGGTAGGTGGCTACCGTCGCCTACTGTAGTCGGCAGCGCACTTGCAGCAGCTTTGGCGTTGCTTGTGTTATAACCGTGAAATAACAGCACTTGTGCTGTTGTGTTTCGGTGAGTGAGTAAGGGATGCCAGAGCCCATTTCCTTATCCCCTCCTAATCCCTTATCCAATCCTACTGTAGTCGGCATCGAACTTGCAGCAGCTGTGGCGTTGCTCGTGTTATAGGCGACGGTAGCCACCTACCATCAAGTGGACCGTCAGCATGTCTGTCGACCTTAACATTAAAAAAAACTCTATTTCAATGCCTTAGTTTATTTGATCCCAAATGTATTTTGAAAGCAAATGACTGACCGAGAGGAAAGTTTAGATAAAAAATAGTGTGACCATTATTAATCCCAACAAAACTTTCTCCCCCGAAAACTTACTAAAGAAAACAAACCCGCAAAAACCCAAATAGTTTTTCTACGGCTCGGCGCGTGTGTCGAGAGGCTGTTAACTCGCGAACCGACTTGAACCGCTGACTTTGGGGCCATTTTTTTTAATGCCGCGGTGTCCACGCTTTCTAACTTAACTTTAACTTAACTTGGTATAATTTAAAACATTTTTTTTTATATAACGACAAATTTTTAGCGGAAAACACTGTATAAACTACGCTGAGCCCTCCTTATCTTTTAAAATCGTTAAGGCTCGAGTCTCCTAAAAATTAGTGTTCTTGCATAATTTACAGAAAATAAATGTTTTTTTACAGTTACTAACAAAAGAATAAATGAAATATATTTTACATTTATTGAAAGTGATGGATTTGAAATTTCAAAAACACTTTTTTAATTTTATTTTGATGCACATTTTAATAGCTCTATTGGGCGTTAAAAATGCCTCTATTTAGGTTGAACGCGTTGAAGGTCTCATTCAAGCACATGCTACGTAAAAATTATAACAAAAATACGAAATATATTCAGTTTGCATTTATTCTCATATCGTTAGCAATAATCTAAACTGGTTACTTTTTTGATAAACGCTTTAGTTTTCTTATTTAAAGAGGTTTAAAAAGTTGTAGTTTCATGAATTTTACCACTGCAAATACATATATTTTTCTGTTGAATTTTTTTTTAAATGCAGTCGCTCTTAAAACCACTTAGTAATGACCTATTTTTTAATAAATTAATGAAAAAAAAATGCAAAAAATATTTTATTTTTTTATGTACTTTTTAATAATTGCAATTCATAACAAAAAAGACGCGCGAAAGTGCGCTTAATTCTGTTTGCTAAGGTAGAGTCGCAAAGCGAGACCGGAGCCTTAAGGCTAATATTTTTTAAAGCTTACGGTTAAACGTTTTACTCTGGTTGTCTGTGAGTGATATGTAAGCTACGGGCCTTCAACGCCTTGCGCGTACAGTATAATGCTTTCAGGATGCTGTTAAGGCTGCCTCGATGCTGCTGTGCTTCTCCTATGTTTACAGAGGGACGTACAGAATGGTTTACTGCCTCCTTCCTAAAGCGCTTATGGGGGCAGCGGTAATAGCATCCTGAAATCAATATCTTCTAGATTTTATTGTCCTGTCCAAAACCACTGGATAGCCATAAGACTTAATAATGTAAAATAGTGTAAAATATTGTAAAATAAATTCCTTTTTCTTAGTTTTAAATTTTTTATTATAAAAACATAAAACTAGAACTCCGCAGGTAGCGAGGCAAGGCCCAAGCTATCGGTGGTTAGGGCTGTAGAGTGAGGAACCTCCTGACAATTCGTGCCGTGTCAAGAAGCACCGCCTTCTGTATTTGTCCCTTAAACAGTCATCTAGTGAGAGCCTCTTGAGATGTTGGTCGAGGCTCTTCGCTATCAGACCGTCCTTCAGGATGACTGGGTAAACATAATTTCGACATAACATCAGACGATTAAAACATTACAATAATCATTTTATGTTTTTTGTTTTTACAAATATATATTGTGTGTGTCTGTGTGTTCGTGTGTCACTTCTAACAATTCAGCAGTTGAGTAAAATCGAGAAATATGTTCATTACTCAGTCTACTAACATTATTGTCACCCTACATATTTCCCACTTCGCAAAGCATCAATCAATTGGGTAATGACGTTCCAGGTTCAAAGAAAAACGGCGGGTATTTAGTTTTTACGCCTACCTACATCGGTATTGGAAATAATCTTACGGTATATTAGAAGTCACATCGTTACAAAGTGTATGTATGTATGTATTATCACCTCTTACCTACTTCGGTGTGCTTACATATTTACTCATTTTTTTTTTATGCTAGACTAATTAAAACAGTTGCTGTTGCTAACCGATCACGAATAGGGGATCGGACAAATTTTCAGAAAGTGTTTTAAATTAATCTTCATGGATATTTATTCCCATAAAAAATACCATTTTATTTATTTATAGCCTTTTAGGTACTCAAAATCATGTTTTAATATTGTTTGTTTGAAAATGCCGTCAAAACGCCACGATAGTTCATCTGAGAGCGCGTAACGTCATTTGTGGTCATATCATAACAAACAGCTGCATTGGCATAAGACAACGATTGCCCACAAATGACATCACTCACTGTGATTGGTGTTTCAGTATAGATTAAAAATATTGTAAATAATAAAATTTTATTTATTCATTTAAAAATATTTAAATTAATTATATTAAATTATTATTCGATAAATAATCGTAAATAATTATATATTTTCTTTCTAAGTACATTTTAGATTTTAATTAGAATTCTGATTACTGTCCGATCCCCTATTAATAGCATGACGTAATATTTTAGGTGCACACCAATCAACATAGGCGTAAAGTACGGCGTCTATTCTATATATATCTATATATAAAATGAATCCCCATTTCCCTTGGTCACGGCATCACGCGTGAACGGGTAGACCGATTTTAATTCGGTTTTCACTAATGAAAAGAGGGATAAACGGGGAATGTTCTTATATATAAAAATTGCAAGCCGGGCGAAGCCGGGGCGGGTCGCTAGTATATAATAAAACCGTAAACGAGAGCCGTGTCTGCACATTTAATATTTTTTCAAAAAAACAATTTGTACACGTTGTACTTAAGTTGAAGAGGTCAAAAAAATAGTTTTTAAAATTTTTGTTTGTCTGTGCGTTTGTTCACGCTAATCTCTGAAACGGCTTGACCGATTTGAATGCTGTTTTCAGTGAAAATTTTAGCAAGCATCCTGTAACTTTGAGTGGTTATTTCATTTCCAATCGGTTACAAACAAAAAAGTTACGCGCTATATCGAATACCACGCGTACGAAGTTGCGGGCTCAGCTAATCAGCAATAAATAAATTATTATTATTTTTTTTTATTATTAAAGATGGGTTTGCTATTGACCAGCATCTATCCATGTAGGAAGGATGAGGGCGACGATGGAGCGAGCTCACCCAGAAGATGCCTATTCACTGGAACCTTGAAAAGATTTGGGTTATATGAGCTCGGAAATACAGACGCCGGCAGGGAGTTCCAATCCTTAGCAGTGCGCATCACAAAAGATGTTTTAAAGCGCTTGGTCCGAATTAGAGGGATTTCGACAAAGTGAGGCTGGTAATGCCGAAAAAATGTTGCGCGTAGCGTAACGTAGGTCCATGACGATTTATTAATGAGTAATTGGAGGCGCGGAGAAAACCCTGAAGGGTTAAATGAAATCTAAAAGCGAAGAGTTGACTGTCTGATGGACAGGATAGTCAGTAGAAGGAAATGCACGTACCTTATAACCGGTGGTCTGGTGCGATCTCCTGCAGAAATCTCCAAAATGTCCAACCGGCAGACACTGTTCACTTGTATTTATGTTTTTTAAGCGTTAAGGCGCGGATATTAACTACACTTTTATGTTCAATTTACTTCTTCTATAATTCGAGCCCATTTCCCTATCTACACCTAATTCCTTATCCTTAATCCTACTGCAGTCGGCAGGGCACTTGCAGCAGCTTAGGCGTTGCTTGTGTTATAGGCGATGGTAACCACCTACCATCGAGTGGACCGTCAGCCTGTCTGCCGACCATAACATAAAAAAAAACCGTAAAACAAACTACACTTGTGGGCCCAGCTAGCATAAAACTAGCTATAAAGTAAAACCTGTAAGTGACAAACTGTTTTACCAAAGATATAAGAATCTAAAACCTGGTAAAAACAACATTATGCCTTAGATCCCTTGCTTTAGGGTTTGAAGAGTATTAAAAAAACTTGTGCATTTTATAACCTATTTTTTGAACCAAGTTCCCAGTTTCCAATCTCCTTTTATCTTAATGCCAAAGATCTGAAACTCGTAAAATTGCGCCTAAACACAGTATAACGAATAAAACAGTATAGGGTAATATAATTTTATTTCCCATTAATTAATTATTTATATAGTTTATTATAATTTTTTTTTATGTTAAGATCGGCTGAGAGGCTGACGGTCCACTTGATGGTAGGTGGCTACCGTCGCCTATAACACAAGCAACGCCAAAGCTGCTGCAAGTTTGCTGCCGACTACAGTAGGATTAAGGATAAAGGATTAGGAGGAGATAGGGAAATGGGCTCTGGCATTTCCATGGCTCCTTACTCACTCATCGAAACACAACAGCACACGTACTTTTATTTCACTGTGGTCTTCTGTAAGGGGGTGGTTACTGCCGCCAGACGGGCTGCCCAAATGACTGCAAAGTATAAATAAGTATAAATGCATTATACTTGAGTATAATTATATAATATATTATACGGATAATATAGGATACTAGCTTGGTGTTGAAATTTTTAAAAATCCTTTCTTAGCTGATGTTACGTTATAAAATAACTCAATTATTTGTAATATTGCTCAACTAGAACGAAGAGTCATTATCTAATATATAAAATTCTCGTGTCACGGTGTTTGTAACAAAATTCCTCCGAAACGGCTGGACCGGTTTTTATGAAATTTTGTGTGTAGATTCAGCAGGTCTGAGAATAGGTCGTAAAGTATTTTTCACCTTCCTACCCGCACCACCCATTCTTTAATCGGGATTTTAGTATTTTTGTATGAAGAATCTATATTAATAATTTCGTCAAGGGGTACGGTAGACTCGATTGAAACCTTACCTGAATAATAAAACATAAAAAAATAAAGACTTCGAGTCGACAACATACACATATCCGCAAAGTTCGGATTGTCAAGTATTTTGTTAAATTCTAATGGTGCTGACAGACAAATCGCAGTCGCCATATTGGCCACTCTAGCGAAACGTCACTCACTGACACCTGTGACATCTTGAGTGATTAATAAACGTTCCGTTTTATTCATACTAGCGCACATACGCCTCGCCACTCAATACGTCATCGTATTGAATGTCGGCAGTGCTTCAGCTAATAGGCGACTAACCTAACCACTTACCATCAAGTGTAGAGGCGGCCTGCCTAAAACCCTTTGCCAAAATTCTTGAGTTGACCTACTGTCACTCGTGTACACTGCGCCGTATTCCCTGCAGCCCGTAGATGAAGGCGTTGGGTAAACTTTTTTAATTTGTGGAAGTGGACATAATCGGCGGAAGTGACGTCATCAATCTCCACCGTGACGGGTGACGAGCTAGTAAAAGGCCTAGCAGCTTAAAAGTTTGGCTCGTGTAAACGATAGCCTAATTATCCCGTTATAACGTCGTTAACTAAATGATATTTTGTAGATTTTTTTTACTAGGACATATTTACACACCATGGACGGTTACACACAGACATACTGAATCTTTAACGGACAACCAGTCAAATCATACATGATTAGAAATCATTCACAAACATTGTGGTTTAACTGTTATTATATTCGTAATAAAGCTATTGCATTCTAGGATGTAATAATAATTAGGGTGTAAGCGGCAAATGACGTCACATGTTCGCTTCTATAAAAAGCCCATTTTTTTCTATACCTTGAACAATTATAAAAAAAAAATTGAAGGCAATCACTGAAATTTGGCCATTGGCCATCAGAATATTGGTTATTGAATCAGTTGGTTAGAATTTGCCGAACCTACACCGATGTGGTTCTTGGAAAGAAAATTGATATTGATGTTTCTAATAAAAGGTATGATTATTCGAAATTAGTTCAGCAACGCTGTTTAGGTTAGGTGTTTTTGACGAGCCCGTTGGATGAGTGGTTAGCCTTAACGCTCTGTTCTGGGGTTCCCGGGTTCGATTCCCGGCAGGGTGAACTTAGAAAAATGAACTTTTCATAGTTGGATCTGGCAAGTAGTAGCAAGGCACGCTGCGTTCCGCAGGCATTTGGGCAACCCGTCTGGCGGCAGTAACCACCTCCTTACAGAAGACCACGGTGAAATAACAGCACGTGTGCTGTTCTGTTTCGGTGAGTGAGTAAGGGATGCCAGAGCCCATTTCCCTATCCCTTACCAATCCCTTATCCTTAATTCTACAGTAGTCCGCAGCGCACTTGCAGCACCTGTGGCATTGGTAACATCCAGTGTTATGGACATTGGTAACACTCAATTCTTCTTAACCACTAAAAAGGTCACCAGTTTTAGTGGAAAATGTATTAAATTGGCGATACTGTCACAGGAGTGACGTCATCGAAACCGTAACACCGTTTTGGCGCTCAATTTAAACTGTCAGTTTAAAACTTCATTTTTTTTTTTCAATTTTTTTTAATATATATTTATGGTCCATTCTACATGGATTCCTTTAAAATTAAAATAGATTTTTTAAATTTTACTAATTCGCTATTAGTAAAATTATAATAACGCAACTTTTACAATAACCCTGCGACATATTATACAAGTTTATGCATAAAAACGTAGCGGAAGATATTTTCCAGTAAAAAATACATCAAAATTTATTACGTACCTATTTTAGAAGAAGTGAACGAACAAACATTGGATGGATAAGCATTGATGCGTATTATTAACTTCAGAGAATTTTTCCGAAGAGAAACGCAAACAATACAATTATTTGAATTTCGTCCACTAAAATAACTCGTATACGGACGATTACATTCGACCTTAAATATTTTGAAATCACTTATTTAACTTGTATTTTTTTTCCACGGCATCCATTACAACGGATACAATAAGAATTCCCTTGATGAGCGACTTGAACTCACAAACTATTGATACGGTATTATTTTATTCACGTTGTACTTTACCGAGGTCAAAAAAAATAGTTTTTAGAATTTCCGTCTCTTTGTCTGTACGTTTGTGCACGCTAATCTCAGAAACGGCTTAATCGATTTGAATGCGGTTTCCACTGATCTATTGTAGCAAGCTTTCCGTTGTTTCATTCTAATCGGTTTACAACAGGGTTCGCTGATATCGTTTTATATTTATGTGGATATATAATAATTGATATTTTACTGTCTTCTGAACTAGAAATTTAGCAGGTTGATGTTTACTGGTAAAACTTATTAAAAAACTACAATAGAGAAGTAGTATATTTTTTAATATAATTGTGTTTAGAAAGTTTAATGACATTTTTTTTGGATAATTTTTTAATTAAAAATTAATATAGTATAATTGATGTTATATATATATATATATATATATATATATATATATATATATATATATATATATATATATATATATATATAATATTAATCATAATACATATATTATATTTGCTCTTTTAAGTGTTGATTATGTTTTGATTATTATTTAATATTCTCAAAAAATAGTCCATTTTGCATTTTTTTTTATTTATTAAAGATGGGTTTGCTCTTGGCCGATGATGGAGCGAGCTCACCCAGAAGATATGTAGTCTATTCACTGGGAACCTTGAAAAGATTATAAAAGATATTTTGAAGCGCTTGGTCCGAATTAGAGGGATTTCAACAAGGTGAGGATGATAACCAGCCGTACGTCTGCATGTCCGATAGAAGAAAGATTTTTTTATATATATTATAAATAAACATCAAATAATCAAGCTCATATTTTATTATTTTAAATTATCATTTTGAGAGTTAACTACTTACAGAATGAAAATTGCTTATTTTTCTAATCGTTGATATATATATCTATAGTATAGCATATATAGTTATATCAAAAAACGGGTATTTTGATATTTATTGTAAATATCGTATTTTTTCGAACCTTTTTTTAATATTATTAAAGGTAGCAGACAAGCTGACGGTCCACTTGATGGTAGGTGGCTACCGTCGCCTAAGGACACAAGCCACCTGGTTTATAAACAGAAAAAGTTAAGTTAATTGAAATAATAGTGAACACGCGTGCGAAGTCGGGAACACAGCTAGTTGTTTTATAAACTGATGGTGCCTTGCGCATTATTGTGAATTTATAAGTGGAACAAATAAACGTGTTTTATCACATATTAAGTGATTATTATGCTGGTGTGTATTCGGGCCAGGGATATATTTTTTTTTATGTTATGTCGACAGACAGGCTGACGGTCCACTTGATGGTAGGTGGCTACCGTCGCCTATAACACAAGCAACGCTACAGGTGCTGCAAGTGCGCTGCCGACTACAGTAGGATTAAGGATAAGGGATTAGGAGGGGATAAGGAAATGGGCTCTGGCATCCCTTACTCACTCACCGAAACACAACAGCACGTATATGCTGTTATTTCACGGTGGTCTTCTGTAAGGGGGTAGTCACTGCCGCCAGGCGGGCTGCCCAAATGACTGCGAAACGCAGTGTGCCCTATTGTAACGACCGATACAGCGTCACAAAATATGCCACATCGCAATATTTCCAATTAAGCCGTTTCAAACATCGAGGTTATGAAACCATTCATTAACTCTAGAACAGTTTAATTCCAGTCTGAAGAAGTTAATGAGACGTCCCGGCATAGCAGTTTTTAATTTTATGCCTTCATTTGCTTGCCAGTCATTTGTTCCGAGCTAAGTTTTATTGAAGCTTTCTTATGCTTTGTTCTTTTGAAGAATGGCTGATACTTTTTAAATATCATAAAACAAAACTTTGTCAGATTCTATCTTCTAGTATATAAAAATGAATCCCCGTTACCCTTGGTCACGGCATCACGCGTGAACTGGTAGACCGATTTTAATTAGGTTTTCACTAATGGAAAGAGGGATAAACGGGGAAGGTTTATATATATGTAAAGAGAAATATATAATTTTCTTTAATTCAAATACTTTTTGGTTAAACTACAACCTCTATGTGTGTATAAAAACTATTTTTTTTTACTTATGCTTCAATCTTCATAAAAAGAGGTCTGTCATCAGAATTCTGAAGTAAATTTATTACAAATGTAATTTAAAATATTTATAATTGTATAAAACGTTTTTGTGATTTATTAGGATTCGACATTGTAATTAAATAACATTAAATGTCGTTTCTTTTCTTGCAGGTAAAGTTTTGTTAGTTTTGTTACTGGATATTTTATTATTTATGTAAATAGTGTAAATATGTACCTAATTCTGATGTATTAAAATAATAGAAATTAACAAAATAAAATCTTTTCTTGCAGAGAAACTCAATTGTGTTTAATTAATTACGTCGTCGTCCAAATCACAGAAAGAAATATTATTATATATATATAAAAATTGCACTCCGGGCGAAGCCGGGGGCGGGTCGCTAGTATTTCATATATATATGTAAGTGAAGTTGGATTGACTTCATTTAATTTGAATTTGCCGCGTTTTTACTTTTAATAAGTTAAGAAGGTAATTCGTAATATTTAAAGCGGCTACCTACAACGGTAATAAAAACATACCAATAAATGTTATACGAATCGTTAAAATAAAGTTAAATTTAATAAATAATATATTGTTAAGTGTTTGTATTATTAAATCTTACAAACGCTGGACTAACCTGCCAGGGTTGAACCATTCCAGTCGCCGAAGTTGTGCAACAACGTTCCTGCGACCCCGCCCATCTACGGCCGCGCTAGAAAGTCGTTGGGTTTTAGCCGGTAGGAGTCCGGCATAACCCACAGCGTCCCCCTTTCGCTGCTGGGTATCCATGATGGATTTCCCAACGTAAAAAAAAAAAAAAAAAAAGGGTTGAACCATTCCAAAACGCTCATTAAAGCCTATAGTTGAAACATGACAAATCAGGCTATGTCGCTTAGTAGGAGCAATTTGTGTATGCTATCTAGGGCACTAACGGGGCACTGCCGCCTCAATAGGCACCTAAAAGTAATGGGGCTCACTAGTACGGGAGAGTGTCGCTTCTGCCATGAGGCAGAAGAAACACCAATGCATATCCTGTGCGAGTGTGGCCCCCTGATGCACAAGCGCAGTCACATCCTAGGAAGCCACACAATGGCTTGTGAAGATGTGAAGAATGCCTCTATCAAAAAAGTACTACAGTTTCTTAACGAGGTAGGTATAGGTTGAGAGCTTTAGTTCACGTGGCGATCACAATATTTCAGCAATGGACGTAGTGATACTGGTACTCTAGCAGACAGAAATAGCCACAAAGACAAGAATAAAGAATAAATAAGTGTTTGTAAAGTTGAGAAATAATAGCTTAAATGTTGTTTCTCTTTTCAGGGAAGATTTTTATTTAATGTAGGTGAAGATTTGTATAGTAGAAGATGTGTAATCAATTTAGTTTAATAATAAAATGTTTCTCTTTTCAGAGCAATACAATTTTGTTTTTATTTCAACAACCACAATTTAAATAAGGTGTTTTCACATTACATATATATCTTATAAACCTGCACGATACAAATTAAGCAACATATTTTTAGCTGCCGCACGAGTGAAGGTGTGGAAATAAATATGTATTATTATATATAGTCAACCCATTAACGGATAAGTTGGGATAGCTCTGAAACGAGCTGTTTATCAGAGTGGTTTTGTATATTTATTTGACCACTATCGTTGGATTCACGACGGAGGGTGAATGGGAGCCAGCAGCAGCCGTCACAGCCAACGCAAAATGTTGTCGGCGGTGCAAAAGGGCAAAATATCTATAGTCCATTTTTTTTAAGAATGAACAAAAAGGTAAACAAACAACCTTAATCACACCTTCAAATATACACGTATTCATTTACACTCACTAAACATAATATTCTTTACGATATCTATCCAAAATTATTGCATGTTTTCAGAGGAAAATGCAAAAACTTGATAAAATCGTCATATAACCTACGATATCACTGGACATCACAATGGGATTTGGTCTATGGTCAAGAGACGGGACATGTATAGGACCTGAGCAATTTTGAATCACATGGGTTTTTGATTGACACATAAATTATCAAGTGGCAGACCACCGTGAAATAACAGCACGTGTGCTGTTGTGTTTCGGTGAGTGAGTAAGGGATGCCAGAGTCCATTTCCCTATCCCCCCTCTTAATCCCTTATCCTTAAACCTACTGCAGTTGGCGGCGCACTTGCAGCAGTTTAGGCGTTGCTTGTGTTATAGGCGACGGTAGCCACCTACCATCAAGTGGACCGTCAGCCTGTCTGTCGACCTTAACATAAAAAAAAATATCACAATTCTACAAAGTTAAAGTTTTAGTTTATCATAATTCATAACCATAGACGAGAAGACTTCATGAAATTATTTCGGATTAAATGGCAATAATGAAATAGATAAATCATTAAACAATACAACAAGTTCTAAATGAGTTACTCACTGAGTCAACTCTGTTTGATATGCCTATTGTACAAATCCCACCTCTAAAACTGGTCAGTGACCCTGGAGACACCATATTTGTTTACCTTTTTGTTCATTCTTAAGTAAATGAACTATACGCGGCCCATTTTTATATTGTCACATCGGTTCGGTGTGTGTGTGAGCACGGATATAAAGTAAACATAATGCGCACACCGCGGTTTTGCTATCTCAGGAAACAGGCATATATCGTCGCATACCTAATATTTATCGGTATGCCAATGTACAATAAATAGGGTAATTTTAGAAATAAACCATTACCTGTACATACTACTTACGGAGTATTATTACACCCATATAATGTCAAATATTTTATGAAGTAAACGGCCAATAAGATAAATTTAATGCCTCTTAAAGCAATGAAAACTTAACTAAGTAATACAACTTTGAATGTTACATATGTATCTGTGTTTACGCCTACTCCTGTCGGAATAAGTGCAAATGTCTACGATTCGTAGAGCCCAAAATAAACGAACCACGCTCTGCTAGAAATGGTCAAATCAACCATTTCTAAATATAAATTCTAAACTTTGTTACTAAAACCAAAGACTCGCCAAAATGTCTTCACATGCCTTCTTTTGCTACATTAATCTTGAAGGCCCTCGTTAGTATCTGAAAGAAGTAGCTGCAAAAGAAGAAGTATTACGCGCTACTGTTCATTTGCCTCTCAGAGTCTTAGTGCAAATTTTGTCACAAAAGACTCAAACGGCCGCCATTCGAAAATTCATTCGGGGTGCCCATCCACATAAAAGAAAACTAAATCACTCATTCTTTTGTCTCGCGACACGGATACAAAACTCCACACAATAGATCGTTATAAAGTCGCACAAATCAAGTATATTATTCACATTCAACAAATAAAATTCTTCGCGATAAAGAAACACGCGCTTCGCGCTCAAAACAATTTCGATATTATGTTTTTTTACAACTCGCCACTGTTCGCGACATATCCACGCCTAGATGTCGCTATTGCAAGGAATGTTCGTGGTATGGAGGTTGGTCTGCGTTTCTGTGTATAGGCGGCAATGAAAGATATGAATGGGGGTCTTTATTGAAATTAAAAGGTGTCTTTGTCGAAGGTTTTGTGTCAAGTTCATTGTTCAGTTCAGGTCTTGTTTTGTCAAGGCTTTTAGTCCAAATACATAGATCAAGATACGTTATAAGTAATTCATTTGCCTATAATAGTATCCCCTTAGATCAATCGAGATCAATATAAAGTGAGCTATCGAAGTCAATAACCGCGTTGACATCTATGTTCGCCAATTATAATTCATAATTAAGCTCACAAATATTAATTATTTCTTTAAAATTCCCTTGCGACAGCGCATTGCCATTATCTTCAACGTTCAAATGTGCAAAACCAATGTCGACTTAAGAATGTGTCGCACGTACAATGACTTTAGCAGCCGCGTGGGGGACTTCGATGACTTCTCGGACACCGTTAGAGCATTCAAAAATAAAATAAACAAATAATTTAAGCAAATCATCGTTGACAATGTTCTGTTATCCAAATCTTATATCTGTATCACTCTGAACTTTTTTTTATGTTAAAATCGGCAGACAGGTCCACTTGATGGTAGGTGGCTACCGTCGCCTATAACACAAGCAACGCCAAAGCTGCTGCAAGTGCGCTGCCGACTACAGCAGGATTAAGGATAAGGGATTAGGAGGGGGATAGGGAAATGGGCTCTGGCATCTCTTACTCACTCACCAAAACACAACAGCACACGTGCTGTTATTTCACGGTGGTCTTCTGTAAGAGGGTGGTTACTGCCGCCAGACGGGCTGCCCAAATGACTGCAAAGCGCAGTGTGCCCTGCCACTACTTTCCAGATCCAGACCAGAGTCAAATTTGAAAAATTCATTTTTTTTAGTTTAACGTGTAATATTTTGTTACTGTTCTTGTGGTTATTTTTGTATACGCCTGTAATTGGCACGCGTGTCGGCCGAGATGCGCTCTGAGACTCATTGTATAGTAATGTGCAACATGTATTGTATGCTGTTGGTGTAACTTAAATAAGTAAATAAGTCTAAAGTTTGAAAAGTAATGGTAGCCAATATTATTAAAATAAAATAAGACAGCGATTTTGTCTGCAGTGAATGAATTTAAGGAATCCATCTGTTTGATATATTTTCGGGCCAGAAAATTCATATTATTATTTTTTTTGTAACTAACGAACCGCCTACAAATAGTTCAAATTTTTCTCTTTATGAGAACCTTCCTCGGACTTCAACGAATATTTGAAAAATAATTAGTCGAATTGCTCCAGCCAATTCGGCTAATTATTTTTCTCTTAGCAACATAGTGATAAATTTTTATGTATATAGATTTATTGAAATTCCAGAGGTAAGAATAAGCAAAAAACAAATATCTGTTCATATCTATATACTTATACATACTTATATACTTATACTTATATTTATACTTATACTTATACTTATACTTATACTTATACTTATACTTATACTTATACTTATACTTATACTTATACTTATACTTATACTTATACTTATACTTATACTTATACTTATACTTATACTTATACTTATACTTATACTTATACTTATACTTATACTTATACTTATACTTATACTTATACTTATACTTATACTTATACTTATACTTATACTTATACTTATACTTATACTTATACTTATACTTATACTTATACTTATACTTATACTTATACTTATACTTATACTTATACTTATACTTATACTTATACTTATACTTATACTTATACTTATACTTATACTTATACTTATACTTATACTTATACTTATACTTATACTTATACTTATACTTATACTTATACTTATACTTATACTTATACTTGTACTTGTACTTGTACTTGTACTTGTACTTGTACTTATACTTATACTTATACATTATAAAGAGAAAAGATTTATATGTATGTAATTTGTATGTTTGTAATGAACAAACTCAAAAACTACTAGACCGCTACTACTAAAACAACCAACAAGACTGGCCGGCAAAACATGTATTGATAATTTTTTACATAATTACAAAAAAAACCTGTAAGGCTGAGGTGATAGACTTTGGTCTCTCAGATCATACTGCACAATTAATAAAAGTACCTGTTAAAAAAACCTTAAAATTGAAATATTGGTATAAGAAAGCCCGTGATTATAACCCGGAAAATTTAAATAAATTTAAAACCTGTATAAAAAACTTATCTTTCTCTGAAATATATGAAACCGATGATCCAAATGTTGCATACGGTATTTTTCATGAAAATTTTAGTCTTTTCTACGACTTATGTTTCCCTTGGAAAAATATGTTTATAAGGGTCAACAGTAAACCTAAATGGATATCACGGGGTATTCAAATATGTAGCAAAAAGAAACGAAAATTATTGTGGAATTATAGATTAAAACCAACTAAAATCAACAAACTAAAATTTCTTAATTATTCAAAGCGATTAAAAAAAAAATACATTTGACAAAATATGCACAAAATAATTTCAATATTAAAACATCAAGTAATAAATCAAAAACTACATGGCAAATCATTAACAAGTCTAGACTGAACGTTCCAAGAGAACCTATATCATTAATTAAAAGAGATAATGATTATATATATAACCCTACAGAGATAGCTAATTCATTCAATAATTATTTTATTGATAAAATCGAACCAATCAAAGGTATGGGTGAAAAAGCTAATGTGTGCCTTGATCATAAACTACAGTCTATGTTCATGGCACCAAGCCTTCCCCAACATATTAAAAACATAATAAAAAATCTGAAAAATACTAACAGTGTTGGATTTGACGGTTTTTCTACTAAAATTATTAAAACTGTTAATAAAGATATAAGTCATCACCTAAGTTATATTATTAATCTTTGCATACAGGCGGGTGTCTTTCCTAGAGATCTTAAGAAAACTATTGTCAAACCTTTATTCAAAAAAGTTAATAGAGAACTAATGGAGTGCTATAGACCTATTGCTTTGATATCAATATTTTCAAAAATTTTCGAAAAATACTTCTATAAAGAAATTAATGCTTATTTAGAGAAAAATGAAATATTTTGTTGTGAGCAAAAAGGTTTCCGTCAGAAGAAAACAATTAATATGGCTGTGCGTGATTTTTTAGTAAATGTTTTATATCAAGTACCTAGATAAATCATCACCCGTTTGTGCTATTTATTGTGATATGTCACAAGCGTTCGATTATGTAAGTCACGATATTTTAATAAAAAAGTTAGAAGCCTATGGTATAAGAGGCAATGTATTAAATTTGATACAGTCGTATTTAAAAGATCGCCGTCAAATCACAGAAATTAAAACAATAAATTATAAAACTAAAAGTGAAAATACATACATATCAGAGGAACGTAATAATATTTATGGTGTCCCGCAAGGCAGTGTGCTTGGTCCTCTTCTTTTTATTATTTACATAAATGATTTGCCAAATGTCATTAATCATCCTATGACACTGTTTGCTGATGATTGTACAGTAACTGTGACTTGTGATGATAAAAATTCTTATGAGTCGGACATAAATGATACATTGTCATTAATAATAAAATGGCTTGAAAATAACAATTTAAAAATTAATCTAAATAAAACTAATGTTATGCATTTTAGTCAAAGATCCCGAAATCCAACCAATATTACAATAGCTCACGGTAACAGCATCATTAATGATGTTGATACTGTCAAATTTCTTGGCTTATCAATAGACAAAAAATTAAATTGGAAAAGCCACATAAATGAACTTAGTAAAAGGATCAGCAGTTCCGCTTATGCTCTTTATAAACTGGCCCCAATAGTAAATACAGATGCTATAATTACTGCTTATTATGGTATGGTAGAATCAGTTCTTAGGTTTGGTGTCATATTTTGGGGTAATTCTACAGATAATGATATAATATTTAAGATGCAAAAGCGGTGTATACGTGCTATGTTTAAATTAAGAACTATGGATAGCTGTAAGCCTCTATTTATCAAACATAAAATTTTGACTCTCCCTTCTCTTTATATATTGGAAATAGCTTTATTTGTTAAAAGTAATATGCATTTATTTCCGACCTTAAACCAAAAAGTATCTCGAAATCGACGAAACGGGGATAGACTTTGTTTACACCCTTCCAAAACAAAATTAATCCGCAACAGCATACTATGCATGGCACCCATGATTTATAATAACATTCCTGAAAATTGTAAAGATCTACCTATACATTTATTCAAAACTAAACTTAAAAAAATACTACTAGACAAATGTTACTATAAAATTTGTGATTTCCTCGAGGACAGGTTGCTTTTATAAATAAATAACTTATAAATGAATAAATAAAAGTAATATAAAACCAATTCGATCTCAAATAATAATCGTAAATAGATATAAGAAATAAACTAGATATTTCCCTCGAAAACAAAATAATATTATACATTGTGCAAGGTGTAATTTTTGTATATTATTATTGTATGTAGATAGCTAATAGTAAGTTTAAATAGTTTTAAGTTATTGGTAATTTTCACACCGAATGATTGTCGGTAAGGTCATGTAGGAGCGGGACAATAAAAATGTTATCTCAGGTACAATACCCATGATCTCGAAAATAAATATTATTATTATTATTATTATTATTATTATTATTATTATTATTATTATTATTATTATTATTATTATTATTATTATTATTATTATTATTATTATTATTATTATTATTATTATTATTATTATTACCGATTTTAAAAATTCTTTCACCTGTAGAAAGGTACATTATCAGCAGCGAACTGAAGAACGTTATATTATACGTATATTTCGATGATTATCAGCTAATAACATAAGCCACACACCCTCCCCCCTTTATCCCCCTTCATACAAAATTGCCGTTTTAACTCAAAAATGTTTAAAAAATAAATGTCCACCCGTGCGAAGCCGGAACAGGCCGCTAGTTGTAAATAAAGAGTTTTTTTTTGTTAAGATTTTTAGTACGGTCCACTTGATGGTAGATGGCTACCGTCCCCTACAGCACAAGCAACGCCACAAGTGCTGCAAGTGCGCTGCAGACTATAGTAGGATTAAGGATAAAGAAGGATAGGATAATGGGCTCTGGCATCCCATACTCACTCACCGAAACACAGCACCACACTTTCTGTTATTTCACGGTGGTCTTCTTTATAGATCCCCTTATGGGGGTAGTTACTGCCGCCAGATGGCGAGTAAAACCGTGAAGCACAGCTAGTTCAATAAAAAGGAGAAGAGACTGTATTATTTTTACAAGTAGCACAGATAAAAGTAGCTTGAAAAATGTGTAACTTTATTCGCCTTATTTTTCACTTTATTTTTGTTGCAGTGTTAAGAGTTGTTTCTAGACTGGAAGTCTATGCTGTTTGTCTATTGTTTCCAAGTTGAAGGCCGCGCTGGCGTCTAGACGCTTGGACAAATATTTTGTGTCTTCGTGAAAAACAAATTTACATTGATTCGAAATGTTTGTTGGTTGCATTTATTGATTTTATCCCATTTTGCCGACAATTTGATTTGCGGACAATTGAAGGAACGATTTGATAATGCCATTTTATTTATTTATAATAAGGGATCGGACAGCAATCAGATTAAAATCTAAAATGTACTTAGAAAGAAAATATATAATTTTTTACGATTATTTATCGAATAATAATTTAATATAATTCATTTAAATATTTTTAAATGAAGATATAAAATTTTATTATTTACAATATTTTTAATCTATACTGAAACACCAATCACAGTGCGTGACGTCATTTGTGGGCAATCATAGTCTTATGCCAATGCAGCTGTTTTGTTATGATATGACCACAAATGACGTTACGCGCTCTCAGATGAACTATCGTGGCGTTTTGGCGGCATTTTCAAACAAACAATATTAAAACATGATTTTGAGTACCTAAAAGGCTATAAATAAATAAAATAGTATTTTTTATGGGAATAAATATCCATGAAGATTAATTTAAAACACTTTCTGAAAATTTGTCCGATCCCCTATTAAATATTTACAGTAATATATAAAAACTTAATGTGTTTACATTATATAAAAATTTATATATATATATATATATATATATATATATACACAGGTTACAAAAGGAAGACCCCGTCTAACAGGTCCGCCTGCGGCATCGACCCTATTATGCTAGCAGCATTACCTCTTTGTACCGCTAGGGCGATGCGTTGACAGAAGTATGTGCCAGCCTTGTGGTCCCCTGTAGAGTCGACCAGCCGTGCCGACAGTGCCCTTACAAAAGCCTTCATGTCTGTTGACCAGGGGCCCAGTGTCTCTACTGCGAGCACCGCCAGCTCGTAGTCCTTGAGTAAGGATGAATATTTGCGGCGCTTGAGAATCTGGGCCTGGTCAGCAGCAGCGCCAGCTTGTTTGCTAGTCGCTCTGATGTGGGACTGAGCGAACGTGTCTACGCAGGTTGCGTCCCACACCAGAGGTTTTCCTAACCTCCACGGCACTAATGTGGCCCCGTCTGGAGGTTTGCCGTCATCTCTCGTCATTCCCATTGACCCTGCCGGGAATCGAACCCGGGCATCCTGGAACAGAGCGTAACCACTCATCCAACGGGCTCGTCACTGTCGTTAACAGCGGAATGATACTTTTTATGACTACAGAAAGCAGTTTGCTACAAGTTACTACTGAATCTGTCCAATATATTTTTAGATAATCATTTGTAATTGATTATAGACAATTATTGTTGCTCTTTATCGCAAAAAAAAACATTGAAACGACTATTTTATTATAGAGAAATTACTTATAACGAAAAGTTGAAAATAAAACATTTCTAGTGAAGCTATTCCCTCAAATGTTACAATCGTTTAAAAAATTAAAAACGTGAAAAATTTAAAAAAAAAAACGATAACTGTGCATTAATGTCAATTTTCCCGTTTTCCCTGGTTAAAGCAAAACCTTTCAGTAACCTGTTACATGATTTTCATCGACGCTATTAATATTTTAAACCTCATAATTATTCTGTGCTGTTAGGTCAATGGCAGTCCTGACCGCTCGTATGCCCTAAGTCACAAGCGGAAGCGACTTAGGTGACAACGACAGTGGCTCTAGCATGAGTTTACGATACTACACTCGCTAGCGAGAGCGTAAAATATTTATATGGAAAATTGATAATTTGACGTTGACAGTTCACGATTTCCCATACAAAAGTTTTTCTTTCTCGCTAGCGAGTGTAGTATTGGTGTAGTATCGTAAACTCATACTAGAGCCTCTGATGGGTGAGCAGTGGCTCTAGCATGAGCTTACGATACTACACTCGCTAGCGAGAGCGTAAAACATTTATATGGAAAATTGATAATTTGACATTGACAGTTCACGATTTTCCATACAAAAGTTTTACGTTCTCGCTAGCGAGTGTAGTATTGGTGTAGTATCGTAAACTCATACTAGAGCCTCTGATGGGTGAGCAGTGGCTCTAGCATGAGTTTACGATACTACACTCGCTAGCGAGAGCGTAAAACATTTATATGGAAAATTAACAATTTGACATTGACAGTTCACGATTTTCCATACAAAAGTTTTACGTTCTCGCTAGCGAGTGTAGAATTGGTGTAGTATCGTAAACTCATACTAGAGCCTCTGTTGTGTTGTTTTCACTTTAAGTTAGTAATGCTGATATGTAAACAAATCTATGACTGCAGAGAAATGGTTACAAAAACCAAACGATCAAGAAGATATTGTTATACTGTTCGAAAAGAATCCATAATATGGAAGTGGAAATAAATGCTTTTTTCTCTTTACAAGTACACGGCTTAGTAAAACGCTATCAAGGCGACGTACCTAAATCGATTTCGCGTCCGGGTGTTTGTCTGTTATAAATTCTAGTTATACTGTAACCAAGACAATCTTACTATTACTCTGATCCCGATTTCATTTATTGCTTTTGACCTAATGTTTCAATCATCATTTCAGCTGTTGGACGTAAGTCTCCTCGATGTTTTTTCAATGGAACTGGTCAGAAACAATCTGGTTATAAAGTGGACCCGATGCCCTTATTGTTTCAATACTGAACATCAAACTTAGTCAACTTTTTGTACAAACATTAAAATGGATGCAAAAATCTCTTTTAAATTATTTGAATAGCTCTTTAGTACGAATCTAGAATATATAATACATTTGTAAATATATATAAGTTTTTAAAATATGTATATCACACATATGTCCATATATTATGTTCTACTGCTGGACATATAGGCCTTATCTCCAATGTGAAAATATTCAGTCTCCGCGCCAATTTCTTGGAATCGCAAATAATTCATATATCTTGAAAAATATTAATGTGGTAGTTGAAAGCAAGTGATTGTCATTTCACATTCATATATGAATCCAAAAAAAAGTTTCGTTTCCAAGATTGGCCCTGTCGAGAATCAAACCTGGAACCAATGACTCAGAGCGTTGAGCCAAGCCAACTGCTCCACTAGTGGGCTTTGTTAACGTTTAATTAATAATGTCGCCTTTTTCCCATCATAGTATCTAAACTTCTAAATCTATATCTGTCTATATATACTCTATACTTATATACTCAAAACAAAATAAGGGCCACTAGTTTATTTACATTTAAGTGCACTTTATTAAACTGAAAGTAACTGATAAGTAGCATTATATTGATATTACGAACTCTTTGGTGTTTGATGTCTTTTATGCTTCCTAATTTGAAAAACATTGGCCATCGTTTTAAGAAAAAAAATAATTGGAAATTATTCTTATGTTTTTCTTCGATTGTCTTCTTAACTTGTTTCGGTTATTTTAGGAAAAAAGGTTTACTTTTTCAATTTTAATTGATTCATTTATCATCTCGCGTTAATCATGCCACCAGTACGAAGGCACATGGATACAATTACAGCAACCAGAGCCATAACTATGATTCAAGAAGGACGTTCTCAGCGTTACGTGGGTTTGCAGTTAGGTTTTTCTCGAAGAGCTGTCCAAAATGTATGGAATCGCTTCCAAGAGACCGGCAGTGTTGCCAGGAGACCCGGTTCAGGTACAGTTCGTGTAACAACGGCGCACGAGGATCGGTACGTCCAACTAAGTGCTCGTCGTGATCGTACAGTAACGGCCCGTAAGTTACAACACCACCTACGGCTGACAACGGGTACCCGTGTCAACCCCATCAAACTATACCTAATCGATTGCACGAAGACCAGCAAATGTCAAGAAGTCGAGTTGTTCGAATTCCTCTGACTAGGGTTCAACGTGCAAACCGTTTAAGATTCTGCCGTCAGTATTTGAACTGGGGGATTAATCAGTGGGGCAAGGTGCTTTTTACAGACGAGTGCAAAGTAGAATTTTTTAATGATGATCGGCGTGTTAGCGTGTGGAGACGACGCGGCGAGCGTTTTTCGGAGTCCTGCATCCACGGAGTTGACCGTTTCGGTGGTCCCAACGTAATGGTTTGGGGTGGGATTAGTTTACACGGTAAAACCGAGCTCACCATTTTAAATGCGGCTACCGTAACTGCAGAACGTTACATCGAAGACGTCATCAGGCCTCAAGTGATCGCATTTGCACAGCGAGTGGGGCCTGGATTCATCCTGATGCAAGACAATGCCCGTGCACACACAGCTCGATCGACCCAAACTGTCCTAGAAGAGTCTCATATTGAGGTATTACCGTGGCCAGCTAACATTCCGGATTTAAATCCAATCGAGTAATTGTGGGACCAATTGAAACGAAGGGTTAGAGAGGATGAGCAAGGGGTCTACAACCAACAGCAGCTGATTGACGCTTTAAAACGTGTCTGGGAGGAGATTCCAGATGAAAACGTGAGGAATTTGATCCAGAGTATGCATACTAGGCTTCAGGAGTGTATTGTTAAGAGAGGAGGACATACTCGTTACTAAAAATAAGAAACAAAAGTGACAAGAACAGTATTTTGTCTTTTTCCGGTGATTTCTTTTGTTCATGTTTTTCATTCAAAATGGCCAATTTCATTATGAACTTTAAAAAAACAGTTCATGATCATTATTTTAAACAATTGTTAGCCTATATTATAACCAATAACATTATTTTGTAGTTACATAAGTTAAACAATTTAATGTCTTTATTGTTTTCATGGTACAGCAAAAAATCTTAGTGGCCCTTATTTTGTTTTGAGTAGTATATATAAATTTGAAGAGTTTGTTTGTTTGTTTGATAGATTGAACGCGCTAATCTCAGGAACTGCTGGTTCGAATTGAAAAATTATTTTTGTATTGAATACGATCAACAGTATTACATATAAGAAGTGTCCAGTACCGCGCGCCCCACGCGCACTCCGCCGAGTTCAACTAGTAGCTACATAAAATATTCTTAGAAGCTACTGTTATTTTACTCTGTCCCTTACTTACTCTTTTTACTCCTCAATAAAGTCATCATTTTAGTATAATAATTAAAATTATTTATAACACCTATAAAATTAAAATAAATTATTTTGAAGTGTATATTTGCTTCGCTTTTAAATTGTACCACACAAAGAGTGCAGCTTAGATGCAATTTCATCGCTGCGGCCACTCAAGCTCGGTAGACCGCTCCATCGCGTACATATAATAAGATTTTATAGCTTTTATGGACATGGATACATACTATGCATTCATATTAACATATTATACTTGTCATTTTATTATATGTAAATAGAGTGCTATGTATAAGAGACATGACTGTACGTTCTAATATTACATCGCTTCTTAAAAATCATACCAGAGCTTTGAAACTTTTTCAAACTTTGTAAAATTTAACGAAAACTTTCTTATTATTTTCTTGCTCTTTTTCTCTTAAGCTTTTTCTTTTTCTATTAAGAGTTTATTCAACTTTAAGTCTCACTCCATTCAGTAATACTTAATGGATTACTGATTATTTTGATTCTATTGAAATATACAATTGTTACATTTTTATAAGTTTTTTTTTTAATCTTTATACTTAAGAGCGCGTATAAATAGAAATAGCTATTTCTAGATTCAAATTTTATCTAAGTGTTATAAATAAAAGTAAAATGTGGACAGAAAATATTATACAATGAAATCACTAAGTTACCTGTCATTTCTATCGATTTTTCTTTTATTTTCAGAATGACACATATTACAAACCTAAAAAATTATCAATAATCTCACTTCGCAGATTATCTAGGGCTTTGTTTATTAATTTTTCTTTTGACATTTGTATTATACGAATAATTAATATTTAAAACTTTTGGCACTTATAACATTTTTATTCCGCGGAATGCGCTATCTTCAGTCTCATGTCATGCATACTTCAATGTGCATTGTTTCACTTGATTTTTTTTTATTATTAAAGATGTACATACATGTAGGAAAGATGAGGGCGATGATGGAGCGAGCCCACCCAGAAGATGCCTATTCACTCGAACCTTGAAAAGATTTGGGTTATATGAGCTCGGAAATACAGACGCCGGTCACAATCGCTCCACTAAGACGGGAAGACTATGTTTCTTTGCGCAAGAATATTTAGAGGTAAATTTTTTAATAACACTTGTTTGTGAGTGCATTATTATAAGTGTGTTATGTATATACTGTTTATAAATTGTTTCTTATTATTTTAAAAAAGATTGTGTAAATAAATATGGCTAATAAAAGGAACTCTGTTGTGTTGGTATCGTGTCCATTCAATTATGAGGCCACGCGTGAAATTAGAATTTTTTTTTTGTATTTTTTTTTTTTGCAAATATCCAAGTATTCTTTCAAAAACACAAACGTTCCAAATTTATCGCTATTACCAATAGCGAAAACTGTATCAAAATCCATTTGGTCGGTTTAAGTGGAAAAACTATTGAACGCAAATAAAGAGATACAGATAGAAGTAGACAGCGACTTTTTTATAACTAGCTGAGCCCGCAACTTCATACTCGTGGTATTCGATTTTAGCGCGTAACTTTTTTGTTTGTAAACCGATTGGAATGAAACAAACACTAAATGTTACAGGAAGCTTGCTGCAATACATAAGTAAAAACCGCATTCAAATCGGTTAAGCCGTTTCTGAGATTAACGGGCACAAACGCACAGACAAACAGACAAAAATTCTAAAAACTATTTTTTTCTACCTCGGTAACATAAATTCGACGTATACCATTTGTTTTTTGAAAAAATATTTAATGTACAGGCACAACTCGCTTACGATTTGTTATATGCATAGATTTTTATATATAGAGAGGTTATATTTATTAAAATGCCTATGCGAACGGATTTGATATCAGGTTCGTATATTGATTTTTAAAGCTTAAAAATCGACGATTTATCCATTAACTTTGTCCCAATTAACTTTGTCCCCAGATTGTCCTAGGCTTCCCGATACTTGATTTCATTTGTGATATGGGATCCTTCTTTGGGGTGGCGCTGCGGACATAAATACTATTTTCATTTTACAAAAAAGGGCCATTAGAGCCATCTATCAACTAGATCCGCAGTCTTCCCTCAGAGAAAAGTTCAAAGAAATTAAGATTTTAACTGTTACATGTCAGTATATTTATGAAAATTTAATTTACGCGCATAAAAATATTAGTCAATTTAATAAAAAATGTGATGCACACAATATAGGTAGTAGGTTTAAAAATAATTTAGATTTACATAAGACGCGACTCCACAAGATAAGTAATTATTTTATGGGTCAGTGTATACGGTTTTATAATAAACTGCCTGAGATGATCAGAACCTTATCTATAAATAAATTTAAAGTTGTCATTAAAACCAAACTCCTCTCGAAAGGCTATTATAAGGTTACTGATTATTTAAGTGACAATGAAGCCTGGAATTAAAGCCTGGATTCGAAGCTCATACTATGCTTAGTATTGTATATTTACTTTAGGTACTAAGTGTATGATTATAATTATTGTAATTTTTTTATATTGTAAAGATGACAAAAAGAATAGTATCCTGAGTTTCTTTCGGGGTTTCTTCTCAGGATCGTCATCTTGGCTTTTTTCCGAAACCTTGGTAAATTTAAATTTAAGTGGTAATTCTAAATGACGATCATAAGAGTTTCTTGGGGAAACCTAATTGATAAATAAATATTTTGATATTTTTTTGTTTTTTTTTTTTTTGATAACATGAGACAAGTAACCAGTCAGTTCAGTCTCAACAGTTGCACTTGTAAGTGGACCGTCTGCTTATCTACCGTGCTGACTCATGAAAAATTTCTGTCGGAAATAATATAATGATCAAAATTAAAATTCAACCTCGTTCTCAATACGTGAGCATATTAAATAGAATTATTTTCAGTACCCCCAGCCCTCTGTAATCTCGTTTAATCAAATGAAAAAGAATTTGTTACCTGTTCAGCTTTGTAGGTCAACAGTGGTAAACACCATACGAACATTAACGGTGCACTTGTGTGACTATAAAATTTAAAATTAGCGACATCTGTTAAAACGTGTTGGCATTATCAACATAATGTAAGTTGTTGTGTTGTGGGATTAACACAACAGTTGTGTAAATTTAATTTATTTAATATTAGCTGGCGCCCGCAACTTCGTTCTCGTGGTTTATATCTTTAGTTCAATTCAATTCAATTCAATTATTTATTTTGTGACCACAGGTAATATACACTCGATGAAACTTAAAATCCTCTTGGCACCATGTATGGTCTGCCTGAATGGCGTACAAAACTAATTAATGATAATATGAACATCATCCAACAATTCAAAGCAATTATAACAAAATCCAACAATCCAATAACACAAAATTACCAATACAATGTCAATACCATTACAACATTAAAATCAAAATTACCATCACAATGTCACTATAAAACTAACTAAATTTATACCTAATGCATCAGAACATTATCTTAGAGCGTGTCATTTAAAAACTCATCCAGAGCATAATATGCTTTCCCTACCAAAAAATCCTTTAGTTTCTTCTTAATTAATTTTGTATTTGAAATGCTGGTCCAGGACTATTAGGGGTTTCACCTCGGAATGAGAGATAATCAACTATAAACTTGTATAAACCTTTATTTTGGTACCCTAAAACTTGTCTCAAAATCTACTTATCGTAGAGTGTCTGCGTCTTCAGATATTCCAAGGTCAAAAGTCAAAATTTTTTTTGACCTAATAAAGGTCTATACAAGTTTATAGCTGACTATCTCTTGACTATTCTTGTCCTTATTTGACTAGTATTCCTGGACTACTATGGATATAGAAATACGCTGATATGTTATAACCCAACATAGCAACATTATAATGATCCTAAAATTTCAGAATAAAGTACTAAAAGTCATTGTAAATGTATCCTGCTGTATTGGCAACGACGACCTCCGTATGATTTCTGTGAGTACAGTTATTAAAATATCAACAAAGACTTCATTGTCGTGTGAATATTGAGGCTATTCAATATTCACAGCTTCTTGATATCGCAAATAAGGTGACGAAACCTTTTGAATTAGTGTAGTGATACGGATTTTTTTATATTATTAAGGGTGGTAGACAGGCTGACAAGTGAGGGTCTACTTGATAATAGGCGACTACCGTCGCTTAAGAATACAAGCATAACTTGTTTACGGTTCGTTTGTAAACGCCCTATATTTTATATAAGTATAACACCTCAGAAGGGAAATTGTTCCAAAGTTCGTGCGTCCGCGGGATAAAGATTCTATTCAGCGGCACTTTATGTACCAAGTAATGACGATAAACTCCGCATAAGTGGCGCACAGAATGGTAAATCTTGAGGTAGGCATTAGAACAACTCATTGAAGCACACACCATTGTACAGAAAGTAGAAAACACTAAAAATGGCTACATCTCTTCTTAAACTAAGTGGTTCTAAACTTCTCTGTGTGAGCATTTGGATAGTCAACAATTCGAACAATTCGACGCTGCAAGGTTTTAAATGGATCTAACTGGTACTTAGGCGCGCCATCCCTGAGGTGAAAGCAATTCTCCATGTGGGGCCTAATCTGGGCCTCATAAAGAACAACGCCCTCCGATGTGAAATACTGCTTTTCCCGGTATAACGCTATTTTTTTAAGAAAAACCTTTTCTTCCAAATGACACCGAAACTCGACTTTGCTCGAAATGCCAGCACCGAACATAACAATTGTCTCTGGTATTACGAAGGGAGTGCCCTGAAATTTAGATGTCGCTACAAATGAGGCCTTTTTTGCATTAAAAGCATAGACTTGTGTCTTACAGGGGTTGAATTGTATTGTGTTCATAAAATGTAAAAACGTTGCACCGTCATTGGTCGCACCACTATTAATGGACGTATTGTATTCACGTACATCGAGTTATTGTCTCTCCGTTTGCCTGCACGATTTATTGCGGTATTCTGTATCGTACAGGTAACTTTGTACACACTAAGTTCACCGACATACCTAAAATTTGTATGTAAGCCTTAAACCGTAACAAATATTTTCATAATTTATACTTAAACAATTTCTATAAAGGGAATATTGACAAGATTTTATTTTAAATTAATTTCAAATATACGTCACGCTGGAAGTGACTCCCGGGCGGCGTTCAGATATGAATCAATATGAGGGTTTATAAAAAATACTCGTATATTTGAATTTCGAATATAAATAAGTCATTTATGAGTCTACATTTTTCTTAAAGAACAATGGCGAAATAATTGTTGAAAGAATTTTCAAGCGTCTTTAAATGTCATTAATATAAATAGAAGAAAAATATTTTTACAAGTTTTTTCAAGTTACATTAATGCCATATCTAAGTCTGGAAATTATTATAAATATTAAATTAAACAATGAATAAATCGTCATTAGTCTAGTATTTGTAATGACTTAGTTTTCTTTGTGCACTCTGTGGCTTAACTTCACAACTTTTAAGCAAATACTTTTTCACAACATTAGTTTCTTTTGGAAATGTATTTACATTTTAAAATAATAAAAATCGAACACACAACTAAATGTCATATGTTATATATACGTAAAAATATTTAGTTCTGTACCAATTTAATCTAAAAATACGTTAACCTCAAAAACGGGGATATCTTTAATTGCAGACTTTATTTAGTATTTAACCAAAGACCAATCAGTTCAGGAATCAAAGCTCTACACTTTTCAATGTATTTCATACATAGACGCAAAAAAAAATGAAGTCAACAAAAATTTGAATGGGAGTTCGCCATTGTTCTTTGTACATACAAAAGTGGTTTTAGTAGTAGCAGGGCACATTGTGTTACGCAGTCATAAATTCGCACTCCAACTTACAGATGACCATCGCGAAATAACAGCATCTGTGTTACGTGAGTGAATAAGGGATGTCAAAGTCCATTTCCCAGTCCCTTCCTAATCCCTTATCCTTGATCCTGCTATGGTCAGCAATGCATGCATGTAGCGTTGCTTTTGTTATAGAATCATCAAGAACAATATCAGTTCTAGCTTGCTAGGAAATTTCGTTCCTGATAAAATCTTACCTTGTTTGTTATAATTTCCAAAAGCATTCCCCAACTTTGTACAGAAAAATAAGCGACATAAGAAATTATACATATATTGTTATGAATGACGTGAAAGAAAAATGCATATATTATTCCTATAAATAAATATAAAATAAATTTCCCACTCTATTAAGAAAAATTTAAGAATGAGTTGTACTAGGGGCTCTTAAATAATAATAAAATAAAATAATATGTTTCATTTATTCATGAAAACAAAATAATTTAAAATAGAATATCTTATATTAATTTAAAAAAAATCCTTTGCTCTATAGTATCTTCGATCCAATTAAACCTTATGCAACATTAAAATTAAGAAAATCAAACCTTAACTCGGAATAGACGAATAAAGTAGTTACATTTTGCTACGCCGTAGCATCTGCTACGAACTACAGAAATTATGCAGTTGAAGAAAACGTAATCGTATGTAACTATGTATTTAAATTTTAATTCCTTAGATTAAAATTTAAATACATAGTTACATACGATTCAACCCAATTGAACTACTAAATATATGAATATATATTGAATAATTTGTATAAAATAGACTATATCTCTGTCTATCTTTCTATACTGAAGGTGATGCGCTAACGCAATTCTCATACCTTTCTTCTAATGCCTTGTTTTCAAGAGAAGTACTTGGCCACCTAAACGAAATACCTAGGATCGAATCCCGCTCGGAGTACACCTATGAATGTTATCCGATTTGTTTTTTTTTTATTATTATTATTTCTAACTAATATTATAATTACGAAAGTGAGTTTGTTACGCTTTCACGCATTAACTACTCATTCACAAACACCTCAGAGATTTGTCATTTGTCAAGGAAATAGAATATCTTTCATTCAAAAAGGATCATTTGCTCGAAGGATCATCTAAAAATAAAAATAAAAAATATAATAAAAACAGTAATATAAAATAGTATATTTTATACTATTTTGTACCACAAAATAGTATAATAGCAAGCACGTATACAGAGGGGGGGATAGTTGGGATTTATCCCCCCCCGAAATCTGACTGAAAAAAAAAACGATAGATGTAATTCATTCAGAAATTAAGAAAAAAAGAGTGGTCGGCATGTGTGACACTAGATTTATAGAACGTCACGACTCTATAAATGTATTTTGTGAGTTACTCAAACCTATTGTCATTACATTGAGAGAACTATCCTGCACAAACAGAACTGTTGCCCAAACTGCGTCTACATTCATAGCTGCGATGGAAAAGAGTAGTTTCTTGATTTCTCTAAAAACCTGTGAAAGATTTTTCAGAAAAATTAGAGTAAAGTACAGTGATTACAGCGATTTTTACACAGTTCACATGGTTGTTTCAATGTTTGTCCCCCCCCCCCCCCCCCCCCCTCCGAACCAAAAGTCTGGATACGTGCCTGTATAATAGTATTGAATGGCACGGCCGGCACACTTGAAAATGACAAGGCTCGGGCACGGCGCGGCGGTGACACACTGATAAATGACAAATCCCGCTGGAGCACGTTGAGAAAAACACGGTTCGCACACGGCCCGGTGGCGGCACGGTATAATATGAAAACGAAAATTTTACCTGTTTATTTTGTTGTAGTTTTTGCGTGATGAAAAATAATCGCAAATGATACGATTTGGTTAATTTTCAGTTGATTGTCTCAGAATGATTTTTGGGTTTTTTTTTTATGTTATGTCGACAGACAGGCTGACGGTCCACTTGATGGTAGGTGGCTACCGTCGCCTATAACACAAGCAACGCTACAGGTGCTGCAAGTGCGCTGCCGACTACAGTAGGATTAAGGATAAGGGATTAGGAAATGGGCTCTGGCATCCCTTATTCACTCACCGAAACACAACAGCACGTATATGCTGTTATTTCACGGTGGTCTTCTGTAAGGGGGTGGTCACTGCCGCCAGGCGGGCTGCCCAAATGACTGCGAAACGCAGTGTGCCCTACCACTACTTACGCGTCAAATGTAGAGATGGGAGTGCTCTCAAACATTTAAAGGACTTCTTTAGTTTAGTACAGATGGATCGTTTCAGAGGACCGCAGCAAGCATTTTGCTTGCGAGCGTTTTAAAAAACTACGGTTCTTATACGACCGTTCGACATCCCTACAGGACACATAATAATTTAACTACTATGAGAAACTTGTCAAGTGAAAGAAAGAAAGACTTTTATTCACTGCACGAAAGACACATTATATACAAGAACAGGACAGAAATTATTAAAAAACAAAAATCGGATACTGGCTCAGCATTGTGCTGAGATGCTAGACAAACACCTACAGCGCTCATTTTCAGCCAGCACCAAATATTTTCAATATTATAACAAGTTAAAAAAGCTACTTATTTATACACTTATTCAATTATTCAAATATTGGGTATGCAAAAGACTGGGAATACAATGCCGGATAAATCAACTGGGAAGAAAATTGCATCAATTCCAACAGTATGTTACGGACGATATACGACATCTACAATTGCGTACAGCTTCTCTAAACTTGAACAAATCCATGGTTCAGCGCATTATTTGCAAATATTTACACTCGACTTTTATTTTGCGTGTGAAGAAGCCCAATGATCCTGCTAACGAGTCGAGTTCTACAGGACAATGAAAAACCGTTTTAGAAATTTGAATAAACCCCATCACACGGCCGAGAACCGCCATACTCCGGCACACGGCCGCATTGGCGTCGTCACCACGACCAGCTGCCTGAATCCGCCGAGTGCGGAACGCCACCTGCCTGTCGGCGCGGTCACCCACTGCTGGTCATCTTAATTGCAGACGTACATCGCCGTCGAGCATCAGTACCCCTCCATTCGGTACCCGACGAACGCGCGGCGCCAGCGAGATATGGACCCATTGTCGATGAGGTCGGAGCCAGGACGATTTATACGACTCTCAATAGCTCACGTCCCTGACCATTATCATTATAATTAGCATCTTGCTGTATAGGCTAGCCCACATTTCTATCTCATATCTAGTATAGCCTCACCAATTATTACCCCACGACAAAGTCCTGTTGAATTTAATTTCCAATTACCAATTTGTAGATACAGGACTTAATACATAATATGCTGAAACTGCATTAGAAACCATTACACTTGCCTAAGGTTATCGTTTAGGCTGACATATCGAGTCAAGGAATAGTCGATCCATAATCTTTTGAGGATAGTCGTGGTCGCGCGCAGACCATTAATCTCGATCATTACTATGTGATCCGGATTTAAGTTACTCCAGAAATGCAAAATAAAACTGACTACAAGCACAATACATTTTCCCACGTCGCAAATGACTCGTTAGCTGCTCTTCACGATTTATTCCCTGAAAGAGTGATAAGTCACCGAGGAGATATCAACAGGTCACCGAGGAATCCAGATTTAATGCATCCTGGTTTCGTCCTCTGAAGCTTCTTAAAAAGTAAAATTATCAACCCATACCACCCATTTTGAATGTTTTAAAGCAAAGAATCACGGAAGAAATCGACGCTTTTCCAAGAGCGATACTCCAGCGAGCGATTGAAAATTTTAGTTCTAGGCTTAATCAGGGTGAAGAAGATGATGTACATTCACCTAAAGTTGTTTTTAATAAATAAAAATGCAAAAACTGCTCTTTAATTTAATAGTATTACGTGCGGGGTGAGTTAAAATGCCGTCTAAGGGCGAAAGGAAGGATTTATTTTCACAAACCAAGATGACTGCCAAAATCATCAAACTTGACCGATGAAACCGTTAAACTTGTCAAAAGTCGTCAAAGTTCACCGTGGCAGATAACTTCGCAAAAGCTCCGAAGAATCGCTTTCGTATCGCTGGTTGTCGCGCCACTAACACTCTTGATTCCGCACTCTTATTTATACTTGGCGCCAAACGCCTCGATGTATTTCGAATTTACCAGAAAATGTAAACAAGATTGTAAAAAAAACATTGAAAGTTCAGGAATGCTATTTCTATTGAAATGTAAACTCTATATTGTAAACATAAGGACCAATTTCCTTTAACACTAGTCGGGAAGGGACGTGGCTACTATAGATAGGATGAGGTTCGAGACTTTTGGCCGGCGCGAACGCTTTTTTCAGAACGTCCCATAGTCAGTCGTAACTATAGTAAATAAAACTATATAACTTGAAATTTTATTAATTTGAGTTTATTTTTTTAAGTATAAAAAACGAAAAAAAAATTGAGACCCCCTTTACAAACCTGGAGTAGTGAACGAACACTGGACTGGTATTCTACTGGAGTATCGTATCTAATGAATATTATAATGTGCGAAGGGCCTAATGGTATCTCTCATCTTAAATGTAACACTACTGCAAATTGAATGTACTGTGAACGCATTTTATTCCTACATCCATTGTTATTAAGGCATATATTTTACGGAGGACATTTGGTCCAATCAAACCACCATTAGTCAGTGGGTAGAAACATTTTAATAATGTTCTACGTTGCTACGCCGTAGACTTACTACGCTTCTGCTACGACGTAGACAATCGGGCTGAATTAATAAGGAGAGAGATTGTTTTTATTTTATTTTATTTTATTTATATTAGGGAAACATACACTATTTCGATACACATTATACACATACATACAAGAAAAACATAAATCAGCAAAGTTTCCACTAAGTTACTGAAACATATATTATTATAACTTACATTTCACTACACAATATTGGAGCTGAGAGAAAACATGCAAAAAGGTAAACAAAAAAAAGAAAAGAAAGAGAAAAACAAATAAATAAACCAATAATTTTCAATTTATTTATTATTTCAAGTTATTTCATTACTTAATTTTCAAAATATATTTTACTAGGTTATATTAGATTAGTATGGAACTGTTTGTAATCGGATAATTTTAGCAGAAAATTTGCATCTGATCTTCAATGTCAAATTATTTATGACAAGAATTATTAATTATTTATATTAGAAGCCGAGAGTCGGGGTTCTGGCTTCACGCAGTGTCATCACCAAACTTGGATACCTTTCGCGACCACAATACCCTCCGTCTCGCGATATACATTGATCACACCAAATATGTTATCAAAAATGTTGTTTGGAGAAAAGTGAATCGATGAAATCAGGATCCTCCCACCTACCTCGTACATCACTGGCTGATCCTAGGTCTTCCAAGCGACAAAGACAGCACGAAGATATAATCCAGCACACTGCTCACTTCAATTGCACTCGAAGAGGCGAGATCATTTGTTGAATCATTACAAAAGCACAATGCTTGATTTATTTGCGGGTTGTAAAATCAAATCATACATTGCGGTTTTGCGCGGTTGTCACCGACGTTATCGGTATGACATTTTTATTAAGGCTGTCATTGTTTTCTACAGTAGCCGCTACTAGCGGACTGCCACTCGGGGTGGCAGTACTTTCGCGTTTATAAGGAAAAAGGGAGATGGAAAGTACCATAATAAATTATTATCAGTTAGTTGAAGTTATTTTTGAGTTTATTGGGACACCGATACAGCAATTTATATTTTATATATATATATATATACTAGCGGCCCGCCCCCGGCTTCGCCCGGCGTGCAATTTTTATATACCCTAAAACATTCCCCGTTTATCCCTCTTTCCATTAGCGAAAACCGAATTAAAATCGGTCTACCCGTTCACGCGTGATGCCGTGACCAGGAGAAATGGGGATTCATTTTTATATATAAGATTTGTTGAAGTCCCAGGAAGGTTCTTTGCCTTCGTGTGACTTCTGAAACAACAAACGTTTAAATTGTCAGTTAGGAACTTTTAATTGGAAAAAAACCCCATTTTTTTCCAATCCAGAGTTCCTAACTGACAATTTAAACGCATCTTTAAATTACACATCAGCTGTCACAATCTAACAACTTTTAACAGAACGTCGTTTTGGGGGTCAGTTAGTTCTTGTATAGTTCTTGTATTTATACATATTTCTGTGTAAATATGTATAAATTATAAATTTGTATGGTTATTATTATTAATTAATAATAATAACCATACAAAAAAATTTAAAAATAATAATAATGTATGGTTCTTCTATCCTTACACAAACTGAGTTGAAGTCGTTGCGCGCGTCTGTCTCTATCAGCTGTATGTATCTCTGTATATCAGCTAACTTCTCCTAAATAAATTTTGATGCATTTTTCACTAAAGGAAACTGCGTTAAACGAGGAAGATTTCTATGTATGTCTTTAAAACTACACCCGTGGGAAGCCGGGAGCGAGTTGCTACTGAAGAATAAAATCAAAACAAATTCCGACTCCATACTTAACGTTCCTACATTAGTATTGTAGCCTAAAGAATTAAAATCACATTTATTCCCACATGTAAGTATTCAGATATATTTGTCTCGCTAGTAAGTAATAGTAGTAGTAGTAGTCGCTAGTGTATTTGTAAGTATCATTTACTTATGATTTATCATTTACTAATTTTATCATGCTTCAAAAATTTGCTTTGAAGACACGGAGTTGCTTCAAAAATGCTTTCTTAGCGGATGCTTCCGTTATAAAATAAATGTATGTTCCAAATTTCATCTTTCCAGACTTAGTAATTTGGCTGTGTGTTTATAGTCAATTGGCGAAAACGATTTTATAGGTATAGATATGACTATTGAACGTGTCAAGCAATTATATTTAAAAGTGGACTGTATTTTTCGTTGGTGGTACATGTAATCAAAAGACGAGGAAATGAAGGAGAATTGCAACGAGCTCGTCACAAACAGAGTCCAGAAACTCCAGCACTTTACCACTTCAAGGATTACACTCGCGGAGCGGGAAGCGTAACCAAATAGATAAACTACAAACACAATTGCCAAAATAACATTAGCGGATGATATAAATTAAAATCTCGAGGGTCGAGATCGGCGGATGAGTCTACGCGTGTTATTGTTGCGATGTTTTTCTTAGACTAACGCGGCTCCATAAAATGTCCGGTCGCACGGCTTGTAGCAGTGACAGACACATATGGATAGGTATACGAGGGTGGTTTGACAAATAATAAGCCTACCCATGGATTTTTTTTTTATTATTTCTGTTATTTTATTTTTCGATGTTATGCACTTATCCCAGCGCGTCTTCAACTTCTTCAAGCCCTCCAAGAAATATGTCATATAGTACTCAGCAAAATATTCATCCGTAGCCTCTATGACCACATTTGATGTGAAGCGTTTGCCACTATACTATCTGTATCCTATTTATACTAGCTGTATCGCGCGGTTTTACCCGCTGGTTAATTTAAATTTACAAATGCACGCGAATCTTGGTTCTTCTCGGTAATTCTTGTAATTCTCGCTAGCAAAAAAGAATTTTTATAAATTCAACTTTTATTTAGATAAAATTTATTTAATACAAATACAAACCGTGAAGTATATCCCGTGCATGCTTAGGTGGCAGAAGCGTGGCGGAGGCTTATAGTGTCAAGAAAAACAACTCGTCTAGCTCCGCCGATTCCCCTACCGTGCCCAGGACGCTCGCCGTATTCCCCCTTTGAATTTCCAGCGCAATGCGTTGCATGAAGAACGACCCAGCGTTCCGGTCGCCCGATTTTTTGATAAGGAGTTTCCCCAACTTCTTACCGAAAATCTGTGCTTCGGGCGACCACACGCCGAGCGTTTCTACCGCGAACGCTGGAAATTCAGTGGTCGGCGAGGCCCAAGTACTTGCTCTTTTTTAAATTTTCAGCGCTGAGAGCACCAGGGCCGGCCGAGTTGGTGGAGTTGACGAGCCCGTTGAATGAGTGATTAGGGCGCTTGCCTTAACACTCTGTTCTAGGCTTCCCGGGTCCGATTCCCGGCAGGATCAACCTTATAAAAATCGACTTTTCAAATTTGGCTCTGGTTTCAATTTTCAATTGGTTTCAAATTTTCGCAGCCATTTGGGCAGCCCGTCTGGCGGCAGTAACCACCTCCTTACAGAATACCACTGAAATAACAGCACGTGTGCTGTTGTGTTTCAGTGAGTGAGTAAGGGATGCCAGAGCCCATTTCCCTATCCACTCCTAATCCTTATCCTTAATCCTACTGCAGTCGGCAGCGCACTTGCAGCAGCTTTGGCGTTGCTTGTGTTATAGGCGACGGTAGACACCTACCATCAAGTGGACCGTCTGCCTGTCTGCCGACCTTAACATATAAAAAAAAGGCGGATAAGATAATATAATATTTGTAATTATGTATTCATTATATGTTTATATTGTATGTGCCTATTTCATTATTGTAACAACTATATTTTGCGGTTACACCCGCTTTTCGTCGGGCGTCCGCCCCCCAAATGCTTATTATAGTGCTATCGTTTTCGCTTCAGCGTTTTTTTTTGTTTTTTTTTCTTCTCTCATTCTAAGGGTCCGGCGTGATTTTACATTACGTGTAACCTTCCTCAAGAATTAAGCTATCAAATGCAAAATTATTTTTTTATCTCCGACTGGTAGTTCTACCATCGCCTATAATACAAGCAAAGCCACAGTTGCTGCAAGTGCGCCGCCGACTACAGTAGGATTAAGGATAAATATTTGGGAAGGGTTAGGGAAATGGACTCTGGGATGATGTTATTTCACGGTGGTCTTCTGTAAGCGGATGGTGATTTCCAGATCCAGACCGGAGCCAACTTTGAAAAGTTCATTTCCAAAATTGAACCTGCCGGGAATTGAACCCTAGAATGGAGTGTCAAGGTAAGCACCCTAATCACTCATCGAACGGGCTCGTCAAAATGAACGGGAGAAATAAATGTTTAAACAACCAATCGGAATCGGAAGGAATAACTCTGAAAAGAGCTGCTTACCAACATTTATTGCACCACTAATATCACTGGATTCACGACGAAGGATGAATATGAGCCTACAACTGTCATCGCAGCCAACTCTTAGGGATTTCATCCATATAATCGCCAAAGTGTATTCCTGTATATACTATCTGCTACTACATATCGACACCTAGATGTCGCTTTTACAAAGAAAGATACAGTGAAAGCACGTTACGGTGAAAGCATATATGGATGACATATGGCGCTAAACTGTGGGCCTCGTAAAAAAGCTCAACGTCACTCAACGAGCTTTAAAGAGGACTATGCTCGGGATTACATTGCGAGATCGAATCAGGAATGAGGGGAATGAGGGAAATAAATATTGAAATCAAAGCGTAAAAACTAGCTTTCGCCGAGTGAGAGACTTAAAACGGAAGTAGATTTTTCAATACGTTAAAAGTTTGCTTTGAGCTTTAAATGTATGCTTTTTCATCTGGATTAATTCGACCGCTGCTGGCTAGAGAAAGCTCTAATATTTTTTCTGGCGAAATAGTACGAGCGTGTGAACTTTAGCTGTTTTTTTGGATCCGTTTTTTAGGGTTCCGTACGTCCGAATAAAAAAACGGAACCCTTATAGGATCACTCGTGTGTCCGTCTAACCGACCATTAACCCCCCCCCCCCCCGAAAGCTACTGAACCTAAAATTTCGAAAAAAATAAATACAAAAAATTAGTTTTCTATTTATAGATTATAGGAAAAGCTATAAGAAGTCCATGGTATTAAAATAACATGGTAAATCACTCAATATTGTGCGGATAGGTAACATCGTAAGGAACCCTCTTCACGCTTGCAATTGAGAGTTTTTTTTTAATTTACTTGCATTTCTTTTGTGTATTCTGTTTCAGAATCAATAACTCTTTACGAAATACCATCGACACAACCCGTGTTCGCTCTGGTGATTTTTAGAAATTATTTTTTAAAACCTTTTTGAAAAATTTATGTGTTGTACATGCAAAGAAAGGTTCTGTATGAATCTAATGTAACCCATCTTGTCGAGTGATCTGTTGACACTCTTTTTTTTTATATAAAATCTGCTTTTATGGGTATACACTATACAACAACTAATATTTATGATTAACTAGCGACCGGCTCGCGGCTTCGCACGTATGGAATTTTTTTCTGCAAATCTATACTAATATTATAAGGCTGAATACTTTGTTGGATGAGTGATTAGGGTGCTAGCCTTAACGCTTTATTCTAGGGTTCCTGGTTTCGATTCCCGGCAGGGTTAACTTTGAAAAATGAACTTTTCAAATTTGGCTCTGGTCTGGATTTGGAAAGTAGTGGCAGGGCACACTGCCTTTTCGCAGTCATTTGGGCAGCCCGTCTGGCGGCAGTAACCACCCCCTTGCAGAAGACCACCGTGATATTTATTACAGCACGTGTGCTGTTGTGTTTCGGTGAGTGAGTAAGGGATGCCAGAGCCCATCCACTCTAAATCCCTTATCCTTAATCCTACTGCAGTCGGCAGCGCACTTGCAACAGCTTTGGCGTTGCTTGTGTTATAGGCGACGGTAGCCACCTACCATCAAGTGGACCGTCTGCCGAACTTAACATAAAAAAAAAAAAAAAAAAAAAAAACGTGTTCGTAACCTGTGATTGCAAATGAGATTATTTCTCCCAGTCGATTCAGAATATAAGAAGACATTTAATAATAATATTTATAAAAATAAAATATTCCGAAAATACACAAATATTCATACCATCAACGAATAATGTTATATAAGAAAATTGGTGAAAGTTAAAAAAGGTTGTCAGGGGTTAGGGTAAGTTGCACCCGTAACTATTTCCACAAATAAACATACCACGTCAAGGTCGCCATCCCAAAAACGGGACAAGGGACGCGTCCTCGTTATCCCTCGTCCCGTCCAGTGCTAATGAAAAACCTTATATTTACATACTGCTAGGCCCTTCGCGTGATCCGCATACCGTATTATTCGGTAACCTTAAAAACATACATTATTTTGTTGTCTGTCTGTCAGCGAAAGGAATTTATAAACACTAGCGACCTGCCTCCGGCTTCGCGCGGATGAATTTTTTCTGTTAATTATACACGCAAAGCTTCCTCGTTTATCGCTCTTTCTATTGGTGAAAACCGCATTAAAATCTTTTAGATGGTTTAGAAGTTAGCGGAGAAATAATTCGGTAGCGGAGAAGCGGAGACGTTATTTTATGATGAGTAATATAGGAATATGAATGGATTAAACTGCAATATTATTTATTTTGTAGTTATTGACGAGCCCGTTGGGGTAATGCCTTAACGCTCTGTCTCAGGGGTCCCGGATTCGATTCCCTGCAGGGTCAACTTTGAAAAAGTTTTCAATGGCTCTGGTCTGGATTTGAAAAGTAGTGACAGGGCACGCTGCTTTTTGCAGTCATAGGCAGGCCGTCCGGTGGCAGTAATCACTCCCTCCATGAAATAATGGCATGTGTGATGTTGTGTATCGGTGAGTGAGTAAGGGATGCCAGAGTCCATTTACCTATCCCTTCCCAATCCCTTATCCATAATCCTACTTTAGTCGGCAGCGCACTTGCAGCACCTTGTGTTATAGGCGACGGTAGCCAGCCACCATCAAGTGGACCGGCAGCCTGTGTGTCGAGGAACACTTCTTCTAAGTGTTCAAAGAAAGAAAAAAACAAGCAATAAAAGAGAAAATACTCGGAAGCAATTTGCAAAAATTCGTAGGAACGTAACCATAAGAATATAAGAAGATAAAAATTCGAAATAAATACATAGAGTGAACCGTCATAGATTATGATTTTCTAAACAGAAGCGACATTATAAAAACACACAAGTGATGAATGAAAATTATTAAATTAACTAAAATTATTTATAAACACCTTTTTTGTTATCTATTTGTTTTGTTGATATCTTAATAGTAACAGTAAGATTATTACTGTTAAGATAATTAAGTAATCAACATTACTTCCGATATCTTTATTTGTTAGAAGATTGTTTAGAAGATGTTAACACTAACACAAAGAAATTCTGTGTAATGGGTAAACTCAAAATTTACTTAACTGATTTTAAAAATACTTTCACCGATTGAAAGCTAAATTATATTATCAGCGATTAATTTGGACTGCACGTTATTTTAAAAAATTTGAAATTGTCACGAAAATCGCAATAATGGATATAAAACCATTCATGTTTACCCAATATATATAAATGAATTACTCACAAAAAATTCAGGCGGCTATTAGTTAAGTCCCAATAACAATGGTGACGGACAGGCGGACAATATAAAAAAGGTAACAAACAAAAATAAAATAAAATGAATGCTACTGGTAACAAAATATTTAAAAATCACACAAAAAAAATTACCAGTACACACCAAAATAAAAGTATACAAAAAAACGCTATGTATAAAAAAAAATCGGCCAGGGACCTTGCGGAGATTTGGAGCCTTAAGGAAATCTTACCACGGAAGGAGAGCCATCGACGAGAATAAACAGTAAAAATGAATTATCCTACGAGATTTCCTATATGTTAAAATTAGTTAAAAATTAAATGGTAAACCAACTTGTGTCGGTGGCGAGGAGAGCCGTCGAAGGCGACGGCGCTGCGGGGTTGCCCGTTTGGTTCCCCGTCAAGCCAAAGTAGTTCGCACGGCCCTTCCACTCGGCTCACCAACTTATGGAAGGTCTGTCTTCCGTTTTTGATGTATTTGACAAATTTGTAGTAATTTCGTATAAAAAAAAAACCCGCCGAGTTACGACGAAGTTTTTCTTATTCGTTGATTGATTTCAAAGTCAGCCAAGGATTAGGCTCAAAAGAAAATTTTAACCTCGAGCCCGTTGGATGTGTGGTTAGGGTGCGTGCCTTAACGCTCTGTTCTAGGGTTCCCGGGTTCGATTCCCGGCAGGGTCAACTTTGAAAAATCAACTTTTAAAATTTGGCTCTGGTCTGGATTTGGAAAGTAGTGGCAGGGCACACTGCGTTTCGCAATCATTTGGGCAGCCCGTCTGGCGGCAGTAACCACCCCCTTACAGAAGACCACCGTGAAATAACAGCACGTGTGCTTTTGTGTTTCGGTGAGTGAGTGAGGGTTGCCAGGGCCCATTTCCCTATCCACTCCTAATCCCCTATCCTGAATCCTGCTGCAGTTGGCAGCGCACTTGCAGCAGCTTTGGCGTTGCTTGTGTTAAAGGCGACGGTAGCCACCTACCATCAAGTAGGTAAGCACCCACTATCCGCGTCGACGGATAGTGGGTGCTGCTACAAAAGACGTCTCGTCTCGCTCGCTGCTTCTAGGCAAAAAGAACGAGACGGACGCGCGCGCCGAAACGCAATGCGATTTGACACTCAGACGGACCACGTGTTCTTCCGTCTGAATGAATGCGAACATAGAATAAAGCGACGATGACACGAATATAATTCCGTCTACTGGAATGAGTCTTTTCATAGTATATATATGTGTGTATGTGTGTGTCAGCCTTAAACAGCTCTGACTCTGGGGTCATGGGTTCGAATCCTGCAGAGCCAACCTTAGAAATGAACTTTTCAATATCTGGTTTGGGTCTGGCAAGTAATTAGGGCACACCGCAGCAGTACATAAAAATACTGGTATAATAACTTTTACATTAGTAAGAGTACAGTATTTAATAACTGTTTAGCTACCGTAACGAGTGAAGGTTTCGAAATAAATATATAGAGAACCTATTAACGGATAAATTTAAATATCTCTGAAAAGAGCCATTTATTAGTGTGATTTTGTATATTCATTTGACCACTATCGTTGGACTCACGACGGAGGACGAATGCGAGCCAGCAGCAGCCGTCGCAGCCAACGCTTCCGAATTTCAACGATATTGATTGGCTTCTCGACGAGATATTGTCTCCTCGGCGTCGGAGGTGCATATGGGCAAAATATCTACGCGGCCCTTAATTATATTGTCGCATTACTGCGGAGTGTGCGCGCGTGAATACAAGCAAACATACGTGCACACCGCGATTTTGATATCTCAGGCAACAGACATACGTCGTCGTCGCATACCTAATACCTATCGGTAAATACTGTATATAAATAGGGTAATTTTAGAATTTAATATATTCCTGTACATACTACCTATGGAGTATTATTAATGATACCTACGGAGTATTATACTCGATTGGCCTCGATCGGATGGCCATTTGACCATGGCAATTCTGTGTAGCAAGGCGCACCCGCTCGATACGTATTTTGTGTGACATAAAATTATCCAATCGATTTATTTCGATCGGCCTCAAAAATCACCATCTACTCAATCAGCGTCGATCGTTAAAATTAGTCGACAATCTAGCAATAATTCAGTTTCCTTTAAAATGTGGGACGACAGTGACGTGTTATTTGCCACTTCTGCCTATACCACCTTACAGAATACCACCGTGAAATAACAGCACGTGTGCTGTTGTGTTTCGGTGAGTGAGATGCCAGAGCCCATTTCCTTATCCCCTCCTAATCCCTTATCCAATCCTACTGTGGTCGGCAGCGCAGCAGCTGTGGCGTTGCTTGTGTTATAGGCGACGGTAGTACCTACCATCAAGTGGACCGTCAGCCTGTCTGTCGACCTTAACATAAAAAATATATATAATAATGTCTTCATTCCATAATAAGTTTCGCCCAAGACGTTTGTGGATGCGTATGCGTCCATACTTTAAAAAGTTTTCTGGATGCGTCCATATATCTATACTTTAATATCGATCGGTACCGGTGGTATGGTATTATAAAATATAGACTGTGCCCGATTGATTAGATGCAGCAGCGACCCACGATCGCCTTTATCGAGGCCAATCGAGTATGTGGACTGGCACCTTTACACCCAAATAAACGCTAAAAGTTATTGAGTTAATTGTCCTATCTGAATCAGCTATATAATCTTTGCCCGTATGCCCTGATAACTTAAGCCTAATAGAAAAGCTTGCTAGACCGTAAGGGATGGCAGTTTTACATCACAATATTACAACGACAGTATACCAATATTTTTTAACTGTCAATAATTATTAACACATATTATTAGTAATAGTAATATTACTATTACTATTACTATTACTATTACTATTACTATTACTATTACTATTACTATTACTATTACTATTACTATTACTATTACTATTACTATTACTATTACTATTACTATTACTATTACTATTACTATTACTATTACTATTACTATTACTATTACTATTACTATTACTATTACTATTACACAATAAATTATTAGTAACTATATGGCGACTCGCCCCTAGCGTTATCTATTCCCTTGGTCACGGCATCACGCGTGAACGGGTAGACCGATTTAAATTCGGTTTTCACTAATGGAAAGAAGGATAAACGGGGAATGTTCATATATATATAAAAATTACACGCCGGGAGAAGCCGGAGGCGGGTCGCTAGTCTTATATATATAAAAATGAATCCTCATTTCCCTTGGTCACGGCATCACGCGTGAACGGGTAGACCGATTTTAATTCGGTTTTCACTAATGGAAAGAGGGATAAACGGGGAATGTTCATATATATAAAAATTGCACCACGGGCGAAGCCGGGGGCGGGTCGCTAGTTATATATACAAATCTTTCTCCTTTATCGCACTTTCCATTAGTTATAACCGATTTAGAAAAAATTATGGCCCAAGACCCAAGCCATGCCAGACATAACTTATTTTTTAAAGGACAAAATGTGGAAAATATAGTGTTCTTATGTACTTGTAACTTGTAACGTATGCATATCTGCTAAGTTGGGTAGGCCAGGGCTAGACGGCCAATTTAGAACTGTCGGGTGAGAAAGGTGAGTAAAATAGCGGGGAAACAGACAAACGGACAGCGATTTTATTTCATAATTTGTATAGATATTGACACGAATACCTAAGTAATGAATGCCAGAGCATGTTAAAAAAAGTTGCTGTTACGCCACTGTAAAAGAAATATGTATTTTGTTCCCACATTATACACTGCAGTAATCGATACTAGTATTGGAATTTCACTCGTCAGGTGGACCTCACATAAAATTTTGTTTATTTCGTAATAATAATATTGTGTGCGTATTCCTCGTTTCGTATAAATGTTGTTGACAATCTGCGCGATTTAAAAATAGAAATTTTATTGAAAGCCCTCTGGGAAACGAAATTATTTATGGGTTTGCATCTCTGACTAATTTCATTGTTCGTGTGTGGATCTATGTCTATGGCTGTGTCTGTGTCTCTGTTATGTCAATGTCAATGTCAACGTCAACGTCAACGTCAACGTCAACGTCAACGTCAACGTCTACGTCTACGTCTACGTCTACGTCTACGTCTACGTCTACGTCTACGTCTACGTCTACGTCTACGTCTACGTCTACGTCTACGTCTACGTCTACGTCTATGTCTATGTCCATGTCCATGTCCATGTCTATGTCCATGTCTATGTCCATGTCTATGTATATCTTGTAATGTCTATGTAATGCTTGCCTAACGTCTCAGGGGCCCCGGGTTCGATTCCCGGCGGGGTCAAGTTTGGAAATTTTAATGTAATTTTCAAAATTGACTCTGGTCTGGATTTGAAAAGTAGTGATAGGGCACACTGCGTTTCGCAGTCATTTGGGCAGCCCGCCTGGCGGCAGTGACCACCCCCTTACAGAAGACCACAGTGAAATAACAGTACGTGTGCTGTTGTGTTTCGGTGAGTGAGTAAGGGATGCCAGAGCCCATTTCCCTATCTCCTCCTAATCCTTTATCCTTAATCCTACTGTAGTCGGCAGCGCACTTGCAGCAGCTTTGGCGTTGCTTGTGTTATAGGCGACGGTAGCCACCTACCATCAAGTGGACCGTCAGCCTGTCTGTCGACATAACATAAAAAAAAAAATGTACATATATGCAATACATATCTTTTTTTTTTTTCAAAAAAAAACTATTTGTACACATTGTACTTATTTTACCGAGGTCAAAAAGTTTGTATGTTGGTCTGTGCGTTTGTGCAATTTGCACGCTCATCTCAGAAACGGCTTAACCGATTTGAATGCGGTCGTAGCATACTTATGTATTGCAACAAGCTTCCCGTAACATTTAGTGTTTGTTTCATTCCAATCGGTTTACAAACAAAATAGTTACGCGCTATACCGAATACCACGCGTACAAAGTTTGTAGGCTCAGCTACCTAGTTAGAAAATAAAGCCGCTGTCCGATTTATTTTCTGTTCTTATTTTCTTCGTTAACTTCTTCTAAATCATCCAACAAATTTTGGTACAGTTTTCACCTATGAAAAGAAGAATGTTTGTGTATATAATTTACACAAAGAAATTACATCTGTGCCAAGCCGGGAGTGGGTCGATAGTGTCAAATTATTTGACGAGCCCGTTGGATAAGTGGTCAAGGTGCTTGCCTTAACGCTCTGTTCTAGGTTTCCCGGGTTCGATTCCCGGCAGGCTCAACTTTGAAAAATGTACTTTTCAAATTTGGCTCTGGTCTGGAAAGTAGTGGCAGGGCACATTGCGCTTTGCTGTCATTTGTCTGGCGGCAGTAACCACCCCCATACAGAAGACCACCGTGAAATAAACAGCACGTGTGCTGTTGTGTTTCGGTAAGTGAGTAAGGGATGCCAGAGTTCGTACGCGTTGAAAAATGAAAATATATAAGTTATAACGCCCAATATCTCTATTTCTGTGGAACCTTTTTTTTTTCAGGATAAAAAGTAGCCTATATATTAAACCAAGAAATAAACTATCTGTGTGCTAAATTTCATCCAAATGCGTTTTTTTTATGTTATGTCGACAGACAGGCTGACGGTCCACTTGATGGTAGGTGGCTACCGTCGCCTATAACATAAGCAACGCTACAGGTGCTGCAAGTGCGCTGCCGACTACAGTAGGATTAAGGATAAGGGATTAGGAGGGGATAAGGAAATGGGCTCTGGCATCCCTTACTCACTCACCGAAACACCACAGCACGTATATGCTGTTATTTCACGGTGGTCTTCTGTCTTCTGTGTGTCTTCTAAATGGCGTTCAGCCATTTTTGCGTTATTGAGAAACAAACATCAAAACTATAACATTTATAAAATTAACCAATCTCTTACTATAGCAATACAGTGTAATGTTGAATAATAGTAATTTTGTTTGATACTGTATTACAGGGCCGAACATCATTGAAAAACCACAATGTACGCCACAAAACTGTTATAGTTGAGATTTAATTTTATGCCTCCAATTTCATAAAATACAGCGGATACGAAAATTACTGTATAAAGCCTTTGTTGCGTGTTCTCGTTTTGCTTTAATGCCTTCATTATTTATTTATTTATTTATTTGTACAAGTATGTCACACCAACAACATAATTATATATTAAATATTTACCTTTAAATAAGTGGCAACAAAAATTCCGATATACATGTCAATGAGAGGTATGCTCACCGTTTACAAGCATAACAATACAGCATACAATTAATAAAAATCACAAATTAACAGAACAAAAATGTTATATTATTATCTAAGGTCAAAATGCAAAACTACCTATAAACTAAACACAGGAATAAAATGTACTTCTTATAATAATTTTACTTATAATAATGTAAATTATTATAATAATTTTACTTCAGAATTCAGATGACAGACATCTTTTTATATAGATTGAAGAGGTACAGACTAATACAACATCTTTGGATTGAAGCATAAGTAAAAAATATTTTTTAAACACACGTAGAGGTTGTAGTTTAACCAAAAAGTATTTAAATTAAAGAAAATTATATATTTCTCTTTACACATATATACTGTAATTAAATTTTATCAGTAACAGGGCGACCGGTGTGTGAGTAAGGGATGCCAGAGCCCATTTCCTTATCCCCTCCTAATCCGTTATCCTTAATCCTACTGTAGTCGGCAGCGCACTTGCAGCACCTGTAGCGTTGCTTGTGTTATAGGCGACGGTAGCCACCTACCATCAAGTGGACCGTCAGCCTGTCTGTCGACATAACATAAAAAAAAAAGAAAACATTTTACAAATTAATTATACTAGATATAAAATTAATGTCAGTTTTTTGTTTCGATGCAAACCTTCATAATATGTCTCAAAAATCTCATGTTTTTTATTTATTGTTAAATTAAGACGACGCATTGGAAATTTTGGTGGCAGGGATTTAGATTTTTCTCAGCAATGACAAAACATATGAAAGTGATATTTGGTAATCTGTTTCTTCATGTTACTGACTTCATTTTGTCAGTTGGTTTACACGATTGGTAAACTTTTATAACAGAGAAAAAAAAATTCAAAGAAACCTCTTTTAAAACACAGATTTACATATTACAGGCAAACGGGATCAATTTATACCTTCAAATTTTCTATGTACATTAGTATAAACATACACTTCAATTTTACAGTTGGATTTTTTAAAATACATTATAGTTTTTTTTAATAAAAATCGTTTTGTCGCATTCGACCTTACGACATAAGCAAGCGCGCTCTCGTTATTGTATGAAATCAGAGCCGTTTTCATTGTTTATCGCTGCGTCGCCTTAATGAGTAATCATGGAATTACGTAGTATGGAATAAGTAAGCTGTTCGAGTTGGAAAGTGCCCTCTTAAACCAACTTTGTGCTACTCTTACTGACACTGCATTAGGTCCATAAACGTCACAAATATTTTCGCAGCTTGCGTTGCATTTTTTCCTTTTTTCTAATAAAATTTGAAAATGTCCGAATAGGGAAATATTTATATATAGATTAATTCGTTATAAATAAAAGTAAAATGTCAACAGAAAACATTATACAATGAAATTTTCTCGATAGAACAAAATCATCAAGTTACCTCTCATTTCTATTGATTTTTGTTTTATTTTCAAAATGACACAGATTACAAACCTAAAAAATTGTCAGTAACCTCACTTCACAGATTATCTAGACCTTTGTTTATTAATTTTTCATGCATACTTCAATGTGCATTGTTTCACATGATCAGTCACAATCGCTCCACTGAGACGGGAAGACTATGTTTCTGTGCGCAAAAATATTTAAACGTAAATTTTTTAATAAGACTTGTTCGTGAGTAGATTATTATAAGTGTGTTGTGCATAGACTGTTTCATATTATTTTAACAAGATTGTATAAATATATGGCTAATAAAAGGAACTCTGTTATGAGGCCACGCAGGTGAAATTTGCAATAATTTTTTGCTTTGTTCGCCCTTTTAGGGAGGTAGTTAGGTACTTCCGCCAAACTGGCAGCCCAAGTGACTGCGAAACATAGTGTTCCCTGCCACTACTAGCAAGAGCCCACTCTGAATAGTTCATCTCCAAAATGTGCCCTGTTGGGAATTTAACCCGGGACTTCTGAGACATGACACTAGACAAAGGGCTCAACTTAGTATCGTGGTCAACGACTCGATAAAGCTTTCGAGATACGAACAGCTTTGCATAAAAATGTGTAATTAAATGTTAAAAGTGAAATTTTCAACGTTGAACGATACAACGTTTCGCACTTAAACTCGCAGAAGAATTCGAGATAGAACAAATTAACTCTTGTCATCTCCTTTTAAGCATTTAGGTTGTGTTTAGGCATCGTTCAAATAACTTTGGTACTTGTTTACTATTAAATAAATACCGCCTATTAGGAGGGACTTACAACTTAGACCTAACTTTGGAAATAAATTATAAATATTTATATACGAGCACAAAAACGAGGAACAACTGCTGAACGACACCAGTGGTTAGGGTGCTTGCCTTAACCCTCTGTTCTAGGGTTCCCGGGTTTGATTCCCGGCAGGGTCAACTTTGAAAAGTGAACTTTTTAAATTTGTCTCTGGTCTGGATCTGGAAAGTAGTGGCAGGGCACACTGCGTTTCGCAGTCATTTGGGCAGCCCGTCTGGAGGCAGTAACCACCCCCTTACAGCAGACCACCGTGAAATAACAGCACGTGTGCCGTTGTATTTCGGTGAGTGAGTGAGGGATGCCGAGCCCATTTCCCTATCCCTTCCCAATCCCTTATCCTTAATCCTAATGTAGTCGGCAGCGCAATTGCAGCAGATTTGGCGTTGCTCGTATTATAGGCGATGGTAGCCATTTACCATCAAGTGGACCATCATCACCATCATTCCTACTAGATCGCCCAGCACCTGACCATAGCGGCACTGGGAATACCCACTAAAACTCCCCGGTGTCTCCTTGTCCTTTGAGTGGGATGGACCGGGCTCTGCCGAGGCAACAACTCCGATCCACCCCAGAGCAGCCTAGCCATTGCTGACTAGGGTAACTCCAATGGGGAATTGCACGGAGACACCGGAGCAATCCCCAGACGGGGGGACCAAATACCACGCTTAAGAAGTTGCGGGCTCAGCTAGTATTACATAAGAATGCTTTTACCTCCCTCCCCCCGTTATAAGAGCATGTAGAATAGGCATGATGACAGATTTTGAAATTCCCTTCCATAATGTAGACGTCTACCATATCCGAAAAAAACAATAATTCAGCAAAAAACTAAATTTCAACGCGAATTATTGAACGTTTTTAAATCTATTTTGAATTACGCGCGCAAACGCTCTTAGGTGTCATGGCGTCGCGTCTGATGAACCGTGACGTCACCGACATCTCATCAGATTTTTCATTCTGTCAAAGCAGTCAAGCAACACGATGGCACTTACCTGGGCGTGACATCATTCCCTCTGATTGGTGTTTCAGTTAACATGACCGATTGTAGTTATTTATACTTATATTTTATTGAAAATCTTATTAATCTCAATTTTAATACAAAAAATGAGTAATTTTTTAGACTCCTTTCAACATATATTTTTCTCCAAAACCATTTATTCTTTGATTCTTTAATACCGTCATAAGGCCTGCGAGTCAACCCTGTATTCAGGCTGCTTCTGACTGGTCGTATTGGAAAATTATCAAAGATGTGGACGTCCTACGGCTGAGTTGATGTTGATGATGCTACCTCAGTCAGGGTGTGGCTGCCATTATATTTGCTTGGCCACTATTGTGTTCTTTAAATTTAGATACCTCATTGGTCTCCCCCTAATTTACCCTTCTATAATAATCCTAGCGACCCGCCTCCAGATTCGCCCGGGGTGCAATTTTTATATATATAAACATTCCCCGTTTATCCCTCTTTCCATTAGTGAAAACCGAATTAAAATCGGTCTACCCGTTCACGCATGATGCCGTGACCAAGGAAAATGGGGATTCATTTTTATATATAGAGACTAGCGACCCGCCCCCGGCTTCGCCCGGGATGCAATTTTTATATATAAGAACATTCCCCGTTTATTCCTCTTTCCATTAGCGAAAACCGAATTAAAATCGGTCTACCCGTTCACGCGTGATGCCGTGACCAAGGGAAATGGGGATTCATTTTTATATATAGAGACTAGCGGCCCGCCCCCGGCTTCGCCCGGGATGCAATTTTTATATATAAGAACATTCCCCGTTTATTCCTCTTTCCATTAGCGAAAACCGAATTAAAATCGGTCTATCCGTTCACGCGTCATGCCGTGACCAAGGAAAATGGGGATTCATTTTTATATATTAGATTACGTGAAATAAAGTCTACAGACACATCATACACATATTATATCTAACTATAATAATATGTAAGTGTATAGAGATATAAAAAAATTGCAATACATCAATCCTTCTTAACGGTATTGTGCCGTAAATTTTCACGTATATCAATATTCAGACAATGTACCGTTATAAAGCGGCGTACACACACATGTCGCCGTATAACTTGAATGACTGCCTATAATAAATAGATGGCAATTTGCCGACCGACGCGCTGCGTCAGCTAGCGCCTACCTGAGCGTAGGGATGGAACAATGTCGATAAACACTATCGAGATTACAGACATATTATATTTTTCTATTCCACTATTATAATCTGTCATTTTGATGTGAAACATCTATAGACGCGGGTAAAACTGATTGATGGCGCGGCGACGCAGTCCGTGGCGACGCGTCACCACGCTATACGATGATATATACATACTATGCTGTGCGTAGTAGTGTGTACGGTGTGGCGACGCGTGCCGTGGTGATTGTTGGTGGTTGTTGTTTTTATTTAGAGATCATCAGACTGGCTGATTAAATAGAAGGAGGCTACCGTCGTCATTTAATATAAGCAACGCCATAAGTGTACTGTCGACTTTAGTAGAATAAAGATTTAGGAAGAGATAGGACAATGAGCTCTGGCAACCGTTACTGACATAGCAAATAAATGCTTCTATTTCACAGTGGTCTTCCGTAAGGGAATAATTACTGCGGCAAACCAATATGCTCTGACAATGTAAAAAAACCGAAAAACCAACATGACCTATATCCTCGTCATTTATTATATTAATGACTATATTTATTGGTTGTATCACAAGATCTAAATAAAATTCCATTTACTTATCATAGTAATTCTATTAATATTAATAGAAAGTTGTGAGGATGTTTGTTACCTTGTTATAAAAGTAGAATACATAGGCTATAATTTATAAAGATGAACATACCGCCTTCCCCTTTTTTCTATCGGACATGCAGACGTACGGCTGGTTTTCATCCTCACCTTGTCGAAATCCCTCTAATTCGGACCAAGCGCTTTAAAACATCTTTTGTGATGCGCACTGCTAAGGATTGGAACTGCCTGCCGGCGTCTGTATTTCCGAGCTCATATAACCCAAATCTTTTCAAGGTACGAGTGAATAGGCATCTTCTGGGTGAGCTCGCTCCATCTTCGGCCTCATTCTTCCTACATGGATAGATGCTGGTCAAGAGCAAACCCATCTATAATAAAAAATAAAAAATAAAACGGATGAAGTACACTATAAAAATTCGCATGCAACTCATAATTCAACACTTATCATGCCTTTTTTTTGCAACCACACACGTTGGTATACTTTCAGCACTATTCGGAAGCTTTCAACAATGTAAAGTTCCAGATTGTTGTGATAATAATTTTTTTTTTTATGTACACTCGCCTGACCTTCTCCGAAACTGACCTACTCCTCCTAAACGTGAAATTCACGGTACTAAGTAAACACATTAGTATTATAGTATAGCGGATTGTATTTGGCGAGCTGATGGCAAGCCACATAAATGTGACCATCGTCTAGAGAGATGAAGAGCATTAGTGGTGATACTGGTGCGGTTCGAACTCATCAAGAATTAGATAATTTGATAATAGTAAAAAAATACGGATTCTTCACTCGTGAAGAACCCGTTTTATTTTTTATTTTTGCTCTTGGCCAGCATCTGTCCATGTAGAAAAGGTGAGGCCGATGATGAAGTGAGCTCATCCAGAAGATGCCTATTCACTTGAACCTTCAAAGATTTGAGTTGTATGAGCTCGGAAATACAGACACCTGCAGAGGAGTTCAAATTGGTAGCAGAATGTAAACATCTCAGCAAGGTTTGTTTTTTTTTTTTTTTTTTTTATGTTATGTCGATAGACAGGCTGACGGTCCACTTGATGGTAGGTGGCTACCGTCGCCTATAACACAAGCAACGCTACAGGTGCTGCAAGTGCGCTGCCGACTACAGTAGGATTAAGGATAAGGGATTAGGAGGAGATAAGGAAATGGGCTCTGGCATCCCTTACTCACTCACCGAAACACAACAGCACGTATATGCTGTTATTTCACGGTGGTCTTCTGTAAGGGGGTGGTCACTGCCCAAATGACTGCGAAACGCAGTGTGCCCTACCACTACTTTTCAAATCCAGACCAGAGTCAATTTTGAAAATTACATTAAAATTTCCAAACTTGACCCCGCCGGGAATCGAACCCGGGGCCCCTGAGACGTTAGGCAAGCATCCTTGCCACTCATCCAACGGCGTCTATGGCGATATTTTTTTTACACACACAAACCGTTCACAGCGGTAATCCGCCTCTTATAATAATATCGACAAATTTAAGAGAAAGCGCATCACTAAACTTAACAAAGAGCAGGTGATTTGTATCTGAAAATGTTTTTTCTTGATTCCCCGTAGAAAACGGTGGGGATTATAGCCCCGTTATTGCTCGAGCGATTTATGCTGTTACCCGCTACGGGTTTTATTGGGCACAACTTGTTTGAAATGTACAGGAAAATTGAATTCAGATAACTGCTTGAATTATACGACTTTGCGGTTTGACGAGTGACAAATTTCATTAAGGGTTCTAACTTACACGGTTAGAGATATTAAATTGATGTTCTAACTATCTTTTAGTGATACTGACATGTCTAGAACCCTCAAGAACCACTAGAGCAGAGATGCAATTAGCCAAATGAAAATTTCAGGGGTGTTAAAAGAGTTTTTCTTTTTTCTTTTCCTTTTTACGGTTCCGTACGTCCGTATAAAAAAACGGAACCCTTATACGATCACTCGTGTGTCCGTCTGTCCGTCGGTCACAGTCAATTATCTCCGAATCTACTATAGTTGATTCAATATAAGGATAAACTAAATGTAAACAAACCGAACGCAGGTCACGCAGTTCATTCAGTGTTACTAAACATTTTTGAAAGTCGTATGTTTATTAAAATTTATTAAAATTTTTACAATAGTCCGGTAAATATAACAAATTAATGATATTATTAATAATACAGTGCTAGTGAAAACAATAATACTAAACGTACCTTCGGTCTTTTCTTTTTTGGAGAACTGAAGTCTTTGGAAGTGCTTGGTTCCATGATAAACAATAAATACTTAATAACAAGAACACTTAATAACAATATAAAAACCTAAACAAAATTTTAACAAACAAATTAACCTAAACAATCAACAATAAGCTTAAAACATAACAAATAATAACAAATAACTGGAACTCCAAACGAACGTAATACATCGAAAAAATGTTGGTGTCCCCCAAGATCGAATGCATCGAAAAAATGAAAAAGAACGAAGAGCGCTTGCCGTTATTCTAACTACACTTGATAGAAAAGGATAGATATAAAACTGCACGTTCTACCGCTTTAAACGGTAGTTTTTGTTTACTAAAAGTTCACGCATATGTTGAATGGACTTTAGACCTATTAAGTTGAAATTTGGTACACATATCAATTTCTATGACGCAAACGCAGAGGTGTGACGTGAATAGATGAAATCTGTTTAATGGGAGGTCATTTTTGGGGGGAAAGTGGAAAATTAAAAAAATATATTTGAAAACTGCATCGTGTGACATATCAAATGGAAGGTCTTGTTTTTTTTAATTTTAAAATAAATAGTTTCATCTTATCATTCTCATCACAGAAACTATTGATCATTCTTATCACAGAAACTACTGAACCTAAAATTTGAAAAAAAAAATACAGAAATTAGTTTACTACTTATAGATTATAGAAAAACCTATAAGAAGTCCATGATAATAAAATGACATGGTAAATCACTCAATATTGTGCGTAGATTTAAAAGAACATGATAGATGACATCGTACGGAACCCTCTTCACGCGAGTTCAACTCGCACTTGTCCCGTTTTTTTGGAATTACATCTGCTATGATGCTGCGCAAAGAGATAAGGATATACATATATATTTGTCCGATCTCTTGTCGGGCATAAACTTTGGGGTTCCTCGTCAGGCGCCTGGGTCAGGCTGATAATACCATTTCGATTGAATACTATAGAACCAACTTGGGCCATTTTTCGAATCGTCTAATGAACGTTGCAAACTCCTGTCGACCCTCATAGCGTCGCGATTTAGAAAATTAAAAGAATCTTCCTTGTCCGTGATTCGGACAATTGACATTTATTTATTGCTGACATTGTATTCCGTTACTAAAAGATAAGTAAAATGGCATTACATATTTTATTATAATGTTATGACTCACCAGGGAACGTTCTAGTTATGACTAGAACGTTCCCTGGTGAGATCTAGACGATTGGCAGCGGGTATAAATAGGCGAAGTGGCAAGCTAGCGAGACAGTTCGATTCTGCGATTCGAAAGCGATTCTACGGAACTATACCTGCCTGCGACTCATACGGGAATCATTGACGACTCTTGGCAAGTTTGACGGATTTAAAGAAGAAGTTTAGCCCTATTGGAAGTCATCTTGGTTTGTGGCAATAAATAGTTGATTTTCGCCCTTACACGGCAGATTGACTCACCCCACACGTAACAATATTACTGATTTTGTTTGCTTTTATTCACTCTTATTAATAATTATGTGTATTTTTATTCCGTTTTCTTTTTTTCTTGTATATATTCGTGTTTTGTAATAAAAAAAAGAGGCCATGTTATAGTATACTAGATAAAAACCCGGCTTCGCTCGGGTGTAATGTGACTCATAATATTTACACATGTAGGTACAAAATGTAGGTAGATATTTCTGTAGTTATCGGTTCTCAAGAATATTAAAGGCAAAGCGGCATAGATTTCGCTCAATGTTTGCGGCAAGACGTTTCGTTTTACACACAGTTCTTTGTAATGGACACTTTGTTTTTAAAATGAATGGTGCGACGACGTGTTGAGTGGCGAGGCGTATGTGCGCTAGTATGAATGAAACGGAACGTTTATTAACCACTCAAGATGTCACAGGTGTCAGTGAGTGACGTTTCGCTAGAGTGGCCAATATGGCGACTGCGATTTGTCTGTCAGCACCATTAGAATTTAACAAAATACTTGACAATCCGAACTTTGCGGATATATGTTGTCGACTCGAAATCTTTATTTTTTTATGTTTTATTATTCAGGTAAGGTTTCAATCGAGTCTACCGAACCCCTTGACGAAATTATTAATATAGATATATTGGTGTGTGTGCGTGTGTGTGTGTGTGTGTTTGTTACAATTAAAACCCGTTCTTAGTTATAACACGTCTTCTCTAGTTAAAAATAGTTTTTACTAAATGCACGTGTTAATATTAAAGATTACTTAAAACTAGTATTAGAGAAACAGAGTGTAATTTAAAATATTTATTGATCATTTATTAATCTTAATCATACATTTATATTAGTTAAAACAAAATATAGTTCCCTTAGGAACATTTTTCAGAAACATCAACAAAGACACAACTGTTGTGAGGTAAGTTTACCTAGTTGGCATTGCAAGAATGCCTTTTTTCTTGCAAAGACACCTTTTTGACAACCTTTTGCCCTGTTCCTATGGATGCTTTCTTAGCAACAGATTCTAAAACGCGTTTTATCTAATTAGAACTAGTTTTAAGAGATGTTCATTGAGCATCTCTTGAGCAGTTTGAGCAGCAATAAAGTCTAGTTGCAACAAAGGCATTTAGTAAAAACTAGTTTGAATTAGAGAAAACGCGTAGTTTCTCTAATGGAAAGAACGATAAACGAGAAAGGTTTCCGTATATAATTTTCATAAAAAATTTCATCCTTTTGAAGCCGGGGCCGATCGCTAATATTTAACAATGTGTTGACGAAACACACCGCCTCGATGACGATATGATATCTTTGTTATTCTGACTACAAAAAAAAAACAAAGAAAAGAAAGAATACATTCATAGGATAAATATAGATTTATTTAAGCACAATGTTTCGTTATATTTATTGCGAAGAAAATACCGACGAAAGAAATTACGTCAGAAAGCAATATGGTTATCAAAACAGCACATATCAGCGTCTTGTCAGCGAAAAACAATTTTAATCTGCCTAATGTTGTTCAGATGATGCCTTTACAATGTACGACATATTTTTACTGTTTTATTTTATTTACTAGCTGAGCCGTAACGCGTAATTTTTTTGTTTTTAAACCAATTGGAATGAAACAAACACTTAATGTTAGTGAAAGCTTGCTACAATATATCAGTGAAAACCGCACTCAAATCGGTTAAGCCGTTTCTGAGATTAGCGTGCACAAACGCACAGACAAACACATAAACAGCTCGTCGCAGCTATGAATGTAGACGCAGTTTGGGCAACAGTTCTGTTTGTGCAGGATAGTTCTCTCAATGTAATGACAATAGGTTTGAGTAACTCACAAAATACATTTATAGAGTCGTGACGTTCTATAAATCTAGTGTCACACATGCCGACCACTCTTTTTTTCTTACTTTCTGAATGAATTACATCTATCGTTTTTTTTTCAGTCAGATTTCGGGGGGGGGATAAATCCCAACTATCCCCCCCTCTGTATACGTGCTTGAATGTATACATTTACGATTTTATTATATGTATGTATAAATTTACTAGCTGACCTGACAGTAGTTGCCCTGTCAATTTCATATGAAAATACCATTCAAATTTCCGAATTTTCCCCTTGATTTTGCGAAAAAAAATCTTTCACATTGTTCTGACAAAAAAAAACTTTACAAATGTTTTGGCTCATTAGATCTTCTCCGATGATTTTGGCAGTGTCACTTGTAAAAATAAAAACATAGAAAACGCAAAATTAAAACTAATATAAAAAATAGCAGATCACGAGACGTTTTTTTTTTCCAAAAACTAGTCAGTCAAATCCAACATGCTTCACAAACTCGAAACTACTAAACCGATTAAAAAATTCTTTCACCAGTAGTTATAATACAATTTCAGGATAGATATATTCCACGAAGGCGAAGGCACGGGCACCAGCTATTTAAAAATTAAAATTAAACGCCTGTCAAATGTATAACAGCAATAAATATGTCAAGCGTTATTTTTTATTTTTTCGGTAAATATATTTTTAATCTAATTTTTTTTATCTTAAAGATTTTTACTCATTATACAGGAGATTATAAATTTAATATTAAGACTTAAATTAAATTAAAATAAAAACTAAAATTACCTAATCTAAAAATAAATTGTACCAAGTACGCTGGCAGCATTTCCTCGTTGAATGGCCAAACTAATACGTTGGCCGAGGAAAGTGCCAGCTCTTCGGTCTCCCGTCGCATCAATAAGCCTCTTCGAAATATCTTCTAAGAGGCTCGTTGCTGCAGGGCCCCACGGACCGAGTATCTCGACTCCGAATGGTACCAAACCATATTCGGCGCCGAGGCCACTATATTTAGAGATTTTATTTTTTTCCGCCGCCTCTGCTGCGGCTGCTGCCTTAGTGGATGTTCCATGGAGATGCGAAGGGGCTAGTATTTACATTTCAGATAACATGATCCATTTTTAGTTGTCATTTAATTTAAAATGTTTAAAAATCTTAGAGTTATATCTTTCAGCAATAGTTTTTAAGATGCTGTTGGCGCTAGCTCGTGTCCTCTCCAGCAACGACGCTGTTTTTTTTCCTAATAGTTGCATGAAACCCATCAGTTCTTGCTTCGGCAAACATTTGAGAGGCACTACAAAAACGAATGCTTTTGTATAATGCTTTACAGGCATTATATCTTTTATTTTTCAACACGGACGAAGTCACCGGCAGCATATGTTAGTTTTTAATTATATATATATTATAATTATAGTTTTTAACTTTGCACTTTCTCAAAGATACATTGCCTTATATTTCCCGTCAAATAGTCGTATCCGTGTCGTGAGCTATAAATGTATTTGTACTGTCATATCTCATTCGCGTCTGTCTCACCGCGAACCAATGAATTACTTGTTCACGCGCCACGGGTTTCGGTGTACTGAGTTGCACATTTTTAACACAATATATTTTATAGCAGAGTAGATAAACACATATAGATATTATTAAACCTAGTCCCTAGTGATTCGTAAAAACAACGGGTATATTAAAATATGGCCGACATCGAAGAACAGACAACTCTTCACTCGAACCTTGAAAAGCAACGCCAAAGCTGCTGCAGGTGCGCTGCCGACTGCAGTAGGATTAAGGATAAGGGATTAGGAGGGGGATAGGAAAATGGGCTCTGGCATCCCTTACTCACTCACCGAAACACAACAGCACGCGTGCTGTTATTTCACAGTCGTCTTCTGTAAGGGAATGGTTACTGCCGCCAGACGAGCTGCCCAAATGACTGCGAAAACGCAGTGTGCCATCCCACTACTTTTCAAATCCAGACCAGAGCCAAATTTGAATCCAAACTCTGCCGCTGCGCACAGTTTGGATGAGTAGAAACTTTATCCCACGGACGCGCGATCTTTGGAACAGTCTTCCTTCTAAGGTGTTTCCGTCTAGCTACAATATGGACTTCTTCATGCGAGCAGTAAACAGATTCTTGCAAGCTCGGCAGCGAACATGTACCCCCCTGGTGTTGCTTGTGTCCTTAGGCGACGGTAGCCACCTACCATCAAGTGGACCGTCAGCCTGTTTGCCACCTTTAATAAAACAAAAAAAAGTGGAAGGACGAGGGAGAGTGAGCGAAGCCCGAGGCCCGCGTATCACTCAGCTGTGGTGTGATGTCGGCCCCAGAAGGGGGAGAACATCAGGGGAACGGAGTGTGTATATGATTCGGCCCGTATGACTTGACTGTCGATAGGGCCATGGGTTGGTGGATGGTATCCTAAAATGCCATACATTTTTAAAGAAGTCGTATCCTTCAACCACCGTTTTTTACTCACAGAATACAAAATAACACAAGTATTACTCTATATATTTACTGTAAAACTATATACTGTGGTCTGCCGCGAGTTATATGCCTAACCTCATTTGACTGTTAGTCGCTCCATTCCATATGGATTTGGTCTTGAAGATACTGACCTCTCGCATTTCTGCGTTTTATCTCTACATATTATAAACTAGCTGCGCCCGCAATTTCGTACGCCTAGTACACGATTTAGCGCCTAACTTTTTTGTTTTTAAACCGATCGGAATGAAACAAACACTAAATGTTACTGAATGTTACTAAATACATCAGTGAAAACCGTATTCAAATCGGTTAAGTCATTTCTAAGATTAGACTGCACAATATAAAAGAGTATATATACAATAGAGAAAAAGAAAGAGGCAGACAACGACTTTATTTCTAGCTATTGAAGAGCTATGGAATTGAAATCAAGGCTCTTTATAAAATATTATTCGTGGAATAGGGCAATTTTGTATGGAGGGGGGTAAAGGGGACAGATGGAGGAGAGTGAGTAGCCTATGTTACTCGCTGATAATTTAGCTTTCTATGGGTGAAAGAATTTTTAAAATGGGCCTAGTAGTTTTTGAGTTTATTCATCACAAACATACAAAAATACATACATACAAACCTTTTCTCTTTATAATATTATTAAGTATATAGACTAGCTGAGCCCGCAAACTTCGTACTCGTGGTATTCGGTAGAGCGTGTAACTTTTTTGTTTGTAAAACGATTGGAATGAAACAAAACTTAAATGTTACGGGAAGCTTGCTACAATAAATAAGCGAAAACCGCATTCAAATCGGTTATGCCGTTTCTGAGATCAGCGTGCACAAATGCACAAACCACGGAGCATATACAAAGAGGAGATGTTGTTATTGAATTTTTCTATAGAGCGGCGCGTGACTACTGCGCGGGGCAAGGAGGAAGTTAGACTCCGCCCAATTATCTTAAATTGCCAATGAAAATTGACTGTAGTCTACAATAAACAAGCGCCGCCACACCGTGACCAGTGCCGACAGCAGACTGACCAAGACCACGCCCACAAAAAATGACGTCAGGACCTAGTTTGAAATCAGTGCACAGTTGTTTAGGCCATCTCCTCTTTGTATATGCTCCGTGGCACAAACAGACAAAAATTTCAAAAACTTTTTTTTTTTCACCTCATAAGTGTTTTTTTTTTATATATTTAATATACAGGCACCGCTCGCTTACGATTTTAATTATATGTATAGACTAGCGATCCGCCCCTGGCTTCGCCCGTGGTGCAATTTTTATACTGTTTTATATGAAAATTCGCCTTTTATCCCTCTTTCCATTAGTGAAAACCGAATTAAAATCGGTCTACCCGTTCACGCGTGATGTCGTGACCAAAGGAAATAGGGTCATTTTTATATATAGAGATATACATATAGAATATAGATATAATTGGGTATATTGTTTCGTGAAATGCTGTTAAAAATATTAACTCCATAGTAAAAAAAAATTTACTATGGTTCGAATGTTGAATGTGGTTAAACAGTAACGCCTCGTTTTGTAACCGCTTTTAAACGGTTCGATTGTGGTCAGTACTCGGGTGTCCTATGGGGGAAAAGTGGTGGTGGCGAAACAAATCGTTTACCAAATTGAAAACCGAATACTATTTCCTACTGAAGTTGTGACAGGATATACAAGTTTTTATCTACATGTATATATCTATTTTATATTCTACATATACATACATATCTATATTTTTAAACAGATTGGAATGAAATATACACTAAATATTACGGGAAGCTTGCTACAATACATCAATGAAAACCACATGAAAATCGGTTAAGCCGTTTCTGAGATTAGCGTGCACAAAGGCATAGACAAACATCGATTTTATTATATATGAATTTTATCAGCCTAAGCTGAACCCTACTTGAAATATCAAAAACACCTAAACTGACTATTTTTAACTTTTTTTAAACTTTCAATCATCATCGTTTTACAAATAATAATACATAGTTAACTAAAGTTTCAGCCAATTTAACCGAAGAGTTATTTTATTGTATTTTCATCGAAAAAAATGTTGCACGTGATTGCTTAAATCTACATAATTTTTTTGTTTCTAAACCGATTGAAATGAAACAAACACTAAATGTTACGGGAAGCTTGCTAAAATACATCAGTGAAAACCGCATTCAGATCAGTTAAGCCGTTTCTGAGATTAGCGTGCACAAACGCACAGACAAACAGATAAAAATCCTAAAAACTATTTTTTTGACCTCGGTACAGCACAACGTGAACAAATTTTTTTTTAATATTTAATCTTCAGACACGGCTCGTTTAAGATTTCATTAAATGTATAGATAAATTGCTATCCGCCTCTATCAGTTTCTCGGGTAACTTCTTTTAAATCGCCCAACTGACTTTGATACGGTTTTCACAAGTTGAAAGAGCGAAAAACGAGAGATTTGTATATAATTTGCAGATAAAAATGCACCGAGGCCAAGCAGGTCTAATCTCTATATATAAAAATGAATCCCCATTTCCCTTGGTCACGGCATCACGTGTGAACGGGTAGACCGATTTTAATTCGGTTTTGACTAATGGAAAGAGGGATAAACGGGGAATGTTCTTATATAAAAAAAATTGCACCCCGGACGAAGCCGGAGGCGGGTCGCTAGTCTATTATATAAAAATGAATCCCCATTTCCCTTGGTCACGGCATCACGCGTGAACGGGTAGACCGATTTTAATTCGGTTTTGACTAATGGAAAGAGGGATAAACGGGGAATGTTCTTATATAAAAAAATTGAACCCGGGACGAAGCCGGAGGCGGGTCGCTAGTCTATTATATAAAAATGAATCCCCATTTCCCTTGGTCACTGCATCACGTGTGAACGGGTAGACCGATTTTAATTCGGTTCTCACTGATGGAAAGAGGAACAGACGGGGAATGTTCATATATATAAAAATTGCACCCCGGGCGAAGCCGGAGGCGGGTCGCTAGTCTATATATATAAAAATGTATCCCCATTTCCCTTGGTCACGGCATCACGCGTGAACGTGTAGACCGATTTTAATTCGGTTCTCACTGATGGAAAGAGGAACAGACGGGGAATGTTCATATATATAAAAATTGCACCCCGGGCGAAGCCGGAGGCGGGTCGCTAGTCTATTATATAAAAATGAATCCCCATTTCCCTTGGTCACGGCATCACGCGTGAACGTGTAGACCGATTTTAATTCGGTTCTCACTGATGGAAAGAGGAATAGACGGGGTATGTTCATATATATAAAAATTGCACCACGGGCGAAGCCGGAGGCGGGTCGCTAGTCTATTATATAAAAATGAATCCCCATTTCCCTTGGTCACGGCATCACGCGTGAACGTGTAGACCGATTTTAATTCGGTTTTCGCTAATGGAAAGAGGGATAAACGGGGAATGTTTTGGGGTACATAAAAATTGCACGCCGGGCGAAGCCGGGGGCGGGTCGCTAGTTGTAAATAAAAAGAAATAGACACAACTAAAACAGATTAATGTGAAAATAAGAGTTTTTAGAAAACACTAACACAATGGGCATACCTACATGTGAATAACTCTTTCAGAAATTCTGAAAGCACCATATAAAATTCTTGTAGCATATCTCGCTCGCATTTAGCATTCAAACCGTAGAAGTTGGCAAAAATGGCCCTCACTTTGCCGTACGAAACACAGTATTACTTTTAAAGCAGTAAGTATAATTATTATTTATTACTATCATAATAGTAATAAATAATATCATAATCATAATAATAAATAAAAATACTATCATAATAGTAATAAATAACGACGAGCACGTTGGATGCGTGGTTCGGGTGCTTACTTTAACTCTCTGTCTCAGTGGTCCTAGGTTCGGTTCCCGGCTGGGTCAACTATGGTGTTTATGTCTTTACGGGTAAAATTTTGGTAAATAACACAACGCACATTCACACAATGTTATACTTATTCATCTTTCTATTTCTGTATAGAAAATACTGAAAATAAAATACTTCAGATATCTATACTAATATTACAAAGCTGAAGAGTTTATTTGTTTGTTTGTTTGAACGCGCTAATCTCAGGAACTACTGGTTCGAATTGAAAATTTCTTTTTGTTTTGAATAGTCCATTTATCGAGCAAGCCTATAGGCTATATAACATCACGTTACGATAAATAGAAGCAGTGTCCAGTACCGCGCGCCCCATGCGCACGCCGCCGCCGTATGGGCCGCAGCGAAGCGTGGCCGAGTTCAGCTAGTAAAATATAAAAGCTGTTGTCTAACCCATTGTACAACACACAGATACTTATATAACTACTGGCGACATCTAGTGACCCCTTCAAGCAAACTCCTATTTACACAAATTTTAATGTTGAATCGATAAACGTCCTAAACATCTGGAAATTAACTTTTCAAATTGACTGTGGTCTTGATTTGGAAAGTAGTGGCAGGGCAACTGCGTTTCGCAATCATTTGGGCAGCCCGTCTGACGGCAGCATATGTGCTGTTACCAAAATAACAGCATATGTGCTGTTCTGTTTCGATGAGTGAGTAAGTGATGGCAGAGCCCATCACCCTATCCTTACGGTCTGCAGCGCACTCGCAGCGCCTCTGTTATTTGCACGGCGTTAACCACCTACCATCAAGTGGACCGTCAGCCTGTCTGTCGAAACTAACATTTAAAAAAATTAAGCAACGAAAAGTCCTCGCCTTAAACTTAATTTTATTTCAACTTAATTTTATTTCAATTTACTAGCAAAATCCTTTTACTACCCAACACAACTTGCTCTAACGACGAGATAAAACATGTAAGTCCAAGAATTTTCAGACATTTGAGGTCACATTGACGTATGTAATATCAAAGCTAACTTACTGCCAGTGGCTTAAACTGTGACCATAATGTCTCAGTAGTTGAGCACACTAGAACGCTGCACCTGCAAACTCTTTGTAAAACCTTGTACAGTTGGCAAAAAAAATAACAGAAGCAAATTTAATAAAAGCGCAGGAATACTTCTTAGATTTTAATATAATTATGGACGTGCTCTGTACAGAACAATAGATATGTAAAAAATATCAAAGCAATTTTTTTAAATGTCAAGGTCGACAGACAGGCGGACGATCCACTTGAAGATAGGTGGGTACCGTCGCCTGTTAATGTACTTGAACTGAAATAATGGCTGACTTAAAAAGGTTTGATATTCAAACAGAGAAAAGAAAATATAGAATATAATTTGACGTGAAAATTGAGTCGGGTTGTGTTTTGTACGTCAGATTGAAATGTTATAAGTTATTGTGAATATTTTAAGGTATTTTAAATAAATTAGCAAGATGTGTGCACCATCTAAGTTGATCTGTTATTTTACATAGATCCCAAGAGTATTAAAAATCGAAGTAAAGTTTAGATGGAGTAAATCACGAAGAAAATTCCATAAGATCGCCTATTAACACAAGCAACGCCACAGGATATGGGATTAGGAAGGAATAGGTCAATGGGCTCTGGCGCCCCTTACTCAGATCGTAAAAATTTCTCAGTATCTTAAAAGTATTCGACCAATGTGTGTTGCCAGTGATGACATAAATGGTGATGAAACATGGTCTCTAACTATGGGTAACTCGTAAGAAAGCTTAACGTCGCTCAAAAAGCTATGGAGAGGGCTACGCTCGAGGTTACACTGCGAGATCGGATCAGGAATGAGGAGGTCAGAAGACGACCGAAAGTTACCGAAGTAGGACACATAGTATGGAAAGCCGACGGCCGCTAGGGTTGGAAGATACTCGAGTGGAGGCCAAGAACCGGCATGCGCAGTGTAGGTGGACAGACGACCTGATAACGTCAGCGGTCTGCTTCTGATCGGTCCTTTTGCAAAATTAGGGAGACAGGCCTTTGTCGAACAGTGGATGTCTGACAGGTGAGATGATGATGAAGATCTTACTCACACACAGAAAAAAAACAGCATAAATGCTATTATTACAGCCTTTTGTAAGAGGATGATTCCTGCCGCTAGACGGGCTGCCGAAATGATTGTAAAACGCACTACTTGGCATTATTTTAAATTAAATTTATATTAAACATAAAGCAAGCTTCTGTCAGACTGACAGATGGCGTTGATAAGAGTATACTGATTCAAGAATGCGTTTTGATTTTTTTTCCCAACCGTACCGTTGATAAGGTGAAGCCAATGCTGTCAATGGTGTAGCTGTCACAAATATTTGTTCGTTAGCTCTGTCTACGTGCTGTTGTGATGTTGTCAAACAATAATATGTTGTATCGATCTTTGTTCAATGCAACATTTTCTTTCGCAACTACGGTGAACACTTTTTTGTTGTTTATACTTTTTTGAACAATTGCTATGAATACAAAAATGTGTATTATTAATTTATTATATGAAAAAGGTAGACAGCCCATTTTCCTATCCAATCCCTTATCCTTAATCCCACTGTAATCACACCTGCAGCAACATTGGCGTTGTTTGTGTTATTGGTACCATCAAATAGGAAAAGAGGCCAAGAGCGGGCCCGCGAGGCAGACCCCCAGGCTGATCCACTCAGGCGTCTCCGGGGACGCCTGAGTGGATCAGCCGTGCCCGGGCGTACGCCGCGGCGCACGTCGCGTGACAACCTCAGGGCGTCAGAAAGGGACGTGTCTGACGCCCTGAAACACCCAATAAGGATATGTGGCGGCTCACGGCACTCCAGTGGGCCGCCACATTTAAAGAGAGGCGAGCCATCGCCCTAAGATGGGTTAGTGAACCCAAACATAGCGGTGCGTGGGTTCCGAGGATAAGGCCTCGCTGTGAACTCGGACCCGCACATCACCGCTGATGGTGGAATCCAAGGGGTTTTAATGAGTACTCCCGTCACCGACTCGAACCGAATGAAACAAAGATATAGATGTTCACATCCGAATTTGAAGGTTTTTTATTTCTTTTGTGAAACACTCGTCAGACAGGCTGACGGTCCACTTGATGGTAGGTGGCTACCGTCGTCTACAACACAAGCAACGCCACAAGTGCTGCAAGTGCGCTTTCGACTACAGTAGGATTAAGGATAATTTATTAGGGAATTGGATTCTGGCATCCCTTACTCACTCACAAAAACACAACAGCACACGTGCTGTTATTTCACGATGGTCTTCTGTAAGGGGGTGGTTACTGCCGCCAAACGGGCTGCCCAAATGACTGCGAAACTCAATGTACCCTGCCACTACTTTCCACATCCAGACCAGAGCCAAATTTGAAAGTTAATTTTTTAGAGTTAACCCTGCCAGGAATCGAACCCGGGAACCCTAGAACAGAGCGATAAAGCAAGCACCCTAACCACTCATCCAACGGGCTCCTCAATGCGTCAATCACAGTTTAACTTCCTGCAAGTCGGTCAAAAGTCTCTAATTCTAAATCATTAATCCAAGGGCAATGAAATTAAAGTAAGCTTCAACAAATTGTTGGGGCATTAGGGCGCAAATCCGCCCTAATGTCCACAATTTACTTACTAATGCCCTTTTTCTTGATATTGTTGACTGATTGCAACCTTTATTCCCCCCTCGCGAAGAGAACTTTTAAATTATGGGTTTACGAGATAAGGATACAGAGTTTTATCTTTTTTTTTAGGATTTTGGGATTTTTTTTAGGGGAAATGCATTTACGCACTATCCCTCGTCGACAGGGACGGTCGACGAGGGGGTGTGTGGGACTCACCCGACGGAACGTATTGCCCCGCCGGTCCTACCCACTAAAACCGCCTCCATGTTCCACCATCGCCAGTGATAATGGGACCCGGAGTCACAGCCAGGCCTTATCCCAGGGCCCCACGCACCGCTATGTCCTTGCGGACCCGCCTCTGTCCTCCTGTGGTGACTCGCTATACAGAGTTTTACCTGAAAGAGTGACTGAATGTGTTGTTTTTCTTTGCGATTTCAGTGCTTTTTCCCCATCCCAAAAGTGCCCAGCGTGCCTAAAGAAGTTTTCACTTGCTTCTTTTTTATGTTAAGATCGGCAGACAGACTGACCGTCCACTTTATGGTAGGTGGCTACCGTCGCTTATGACACAAGCAACGCCAAAGCTGCTGCAAGTGCGCTGCCGACTACAGTAGGATAAGTGATTAGGAAGGGGATAGGGAAATGGGCTCTGGAATCCCTTACTCACTCACCGAAACACAACAGCACACGTGCTGTTACTTCACGGTGGTCTTCTGTAAGGGGGTGGTTACTGCCGCCAGAAGGGCTGCCCAAATGACTGCGAAAACGCAGTGTGCCCTGCCACTACTTTCCAAATCCAGACCAGAATTTGAAAAGTTGATTTTTCAAAGTTGACCATGCCGGGAATCGAACCCGGGAACCCTAGAACAGAGCGAACCACTCATCCAACGGCTGTTTACTTTTGCCGTGCCTTCAATGCCGGCCCTAAGTACCGAAACCGATGTCATTGTAAGTTACTGAATGAAAAAAAATCTTCGATTTTCTAGAAGGCACGAGACGAGTTGTTTTATTCATTGGGAGTTCACGACAACCCAGTAAGCCTTCTCGCACGAGCATTTCTATATGGATTTATTTCACTGCTTCAGAATTACTAATGTATATAATGGTACCTCTCTGTTTTGTGAGGATATTTTTTGTTGATTGATAACAAAATAGTAAGTAGGGTAGCGACATCTGTTGGGACCTGTGTGTCAACTAATATACACATGAAATAAAGTTAGTCTGTGACGAACATCTTGTCGTATTCATTATAGGTTATGTGCCGTGCGCGTTTTTAATTCGAGTTGATTGTAAAAAAAATGTCTACTAATTTAATTGCAAGTATAACAAAGCTAAAAGGAAGAGAAAATTACGACGACTGGGCATTTGCAGTGGAAAACTTCTTAGTTTTGGAGGGAATGGATCAATGCATACAAAGTGAAGACGATCCAAACGATGCGAAAGCAAAAGCAAAAATAATTTTAACAATAGATCCAAGCTTGTATGTGCATATCAAAAGTGAAGAAACTGCGATGGGATTATGGTTAAAATTAAAAAAACTTTTTGATGATAATGGCTTCACCCGACGCATAGGATTGCTTCGAAATCTAATATCGATTCGTCGAGAAAACTCTGAATCAATGTCTCAATATGTGACTTCAATATTAGAAACAAGTCAAAGATTAAATAATACAGGATTCAAGATCAGTGACGAGTGGATTTGCTCTTTATTGTTAGCGGGATTACCGGATAGATATGAACCGATGATCATGGCGGTTGAACATTCGGGCATAGAATTGACAGCCGACGCCATCAAATCTAAATTACTAGATATGGAGGACGGAAGTGACAATAGCGGAACCGGAAACGCATTTATGATGACAAAAGGCTGGAAAAATAAAAAAATAAACCAAACACAGAATAGAAAATATCAAATGTCAATGTCAAACAGCAAGTCAAATGTCAGATGTTATAAATGCAAGCAAATGGGACATTTTATGAATAAATGTGAAAATACTCCGAAAAAGAAGGAATCAAATGCATTCAGTGCGGTATTTCTAAGCGGAAAATTTAGCCAAACTGATTGGTATGTTGATAGTGGCGCCAGTTGTCATCTTACGTGTAAAAACTTCTGGTTGTTCAATAACACAAATCAACCAGTGAAAGAAATTGTTATCGCCGATAAATCGAAAATCCCCGTCGAAGGCTGTGGAGATGTACAAATAAATACAGTTGTTGGAAATACAATGTACCAAATTCCTGTCAGAGGAGTGTTATATGTGCCGAATCTGGCGACGAACTTACTGTCGGTCAGCCAATTGATTGAAAAAGGTAACAAAGTGACATTTGAAGATAATCAGTGTTATATTTACAATCAGAAAGGTAAACTCGTGGCCACTGCAGAGTCAAGAGGTGGTGTTTATAAACTAATGATCAAGCAAGTTGATTGTTTATTAACATCAGTGTCTGGAGAGTTGTGGCATAGGCGATTTGGCCACATAAACAGTAAAGACCTGAACATAATGAAAGAAGGCGCTGTTCGTGGAATGTGGTATGCTGATAAGGCTCAGGTCAGTAAAACAAACTGTGTCATATGCTGTGAAGGGAAGCAGGCTAGGCTGCCATTCACTCATACGGGTAACAGAAGCAAGGAGCTTCTCGGTGTTATTCATGCAGATGTTTGTGGACCCATGGAAGCCAGTTCTATCAGAGGAAAGAAATACTTCGTGCTATTTGTAGATGACTATAGTCGAATGGCATTTGTTTATTTTTTGAAAGCAAAAAATGAAGTACTTTCTTATTTCAAAACTTTCAAAACACTAGTAGAAAAACAGACAGGCAGTAACATCAAAGTGATAAGGACGGATAATGGAATGGAATTCTGCAGTAAGGAGTTTGAGAGCTACTTACAGGAAGCAGGAATTATTCATCAGAAAACCTGTCCATACACACCGGAACAGAATGGTCTCTGTGAACGGCTTAACAGAACTGTGGTTGAAAAAGCCAGATGCTTGTTGTATGATGCGAGGTTATCAAAACGTTTCTGGGCAGAGGCAGTGAGTACTGCAGTATATCTGCGAAACAGATCGGTGGCATCAGGATTGGACAACAGTACACCTTATGAGATTTGGACCGGCACCAAACCAGATGTTAGTAATCTACGTGTATTTGGAAGCAAAATAATGATACATATTCCAAAAGAAAGAAGATTAAAATGGGACAAAAAGGCAAGTCAGGGCATTCTTGTTGGATACTCTGAAGATGTAAAAGGGTATCGCATCTACAATCCCAACAATGACAGTGTAACAATAGCAAGAGATATTGTTGTGATTGAGGAGGGGATTGAGCAGAAACAAGATGAGATACATATCAGTATAAGTGACAATGCTAGTGAATTTATCCCAATAAAGGAAGAAAGCGAAGACAAAGAAAATACCCAAGAAGTGGGGGTCATAAATAACACAAGACAAGGTAAAGAAGGACAAGTGCAGAAAGTAGAAGCATGGAGCACAGAAGAGGAAAATACCAATTCTGATGAAGAGGATTTTCAGGATTCTTCAGAAATGGCTGCAGTTAAGCCTGCAGTAGTCCAGCCAACAAAGGACTCCGAGATTCCTACGAGTCAGACTGCAAAACGTACCCGCAAACAACCCGAACGTTATGGTTTAAGTAATGTGTGTGTAACCAGTGAATCAAGTGCTAATGAAATATCTCTTGATGAAGCGTTGAATGGACCTGAAAGTGAACAGTGGACACTAGCCATGCAAGGTGAAATTAAATCATTTGAGGATAATGATGCTTGGGTGTTAGTGGACATTCCATCTAGTGGCACAATTGTGCAATGTAAATGGGTTTTCAAAAAGAAATTTGATAATAATAATAAAGTTAGATATAGAGCTAGACTGGTAGCTAAGGGGTTCACACAGAGGCCAGGCATAGATTTTGATGAAACTTTTTCACCTGTTCTGAGACATTCAACATTGAGATTGTTATTCGCTTTAGCAGTTCAACTTAATTTAGATATTTGTCATTTAGACGTCGACACTGCCTTTTTAAATGGTTTTTTAAATGAGACTGTCTATATGATGAAACCACCTGGTTTTAAGTCTAGTAATGATGACATAAATAAAGTTTTACGGTTGAAAAGGGCTATCTACGGGTTGAAACAATCATCAAGAGCATGGTATCAACGTGTTGATGAATTGTTACAATCCTTGGGTTATAAAAAATCTGAACTAGAACCGTGCTTGTTTACCAAGATTAATGAGAATGTAAAAATCATTGTTGCTCTCTACGTCGACGATTTTTTTGTTTTTTCGAGTTGTCAAAATGAAACTAACAAATTAAAAAAAAGTTTATCATCAAATTTTAAACTGAAAGATTTGGGTTGTATTAAAAACTGTTTAGGGATGAGAATAACTGTCGATAGGCAGAAGGGAATAATCACCATAGATCAGGAAAGCTATATTGAAGAACTTTTATTAAAGTTCAATATTCCAGAATGTAAATTTGCTGATACACCAATAGAATCTAAAATTAATTTGGAAAAAAGTGAAACCTGTGTTAAGAAATTACCTTATCAGCAATTGATTGGTTGCCTTATGTATATTGCAGTACTTACTCGACCTGATATTGTATTTTCTGTAAATTTTTTGAGTCAGTTTAATGACTGCTACAACGATAAACACTGGGCCTATGCAAAAAGAGTTCTGAAGTACTTAAAAAAAACTAAGTCTTTTTGTTTGAGATTTTCTGCGAATGGTAATACCCATTTAGAAGCATTTGTCGATGCGGACTGGGCCAGTGATATCGTTGATCGCAGATCTTATACTGGATATTTTTTTAGGCTATCAAATTGTGCAATCTCATGGGAGACCAAAAAGCAGACCACTGTGGCTTTATCTAGCACAGAAGCCGAATATATGGGCTTATCTGAATGTTGCAAAGAAGCAGTATATTTACGCAGCCTGATCTTTGAAATTACTAATGAACTGTATCAGATTCCTATTTTCAATGATAATCAATCTGCTCATAGGTTGTCTGCTAATCCGGTCTACCATAAAAGGTCCAAACATATAGATGTGCGGTATCATTTTTGCAGAGAGAAAGTTGCCAGTGAAGTTGTAAAAATCAAATACTTACCTACAGCGGAAATGCCCGCAGATCTATTGACCAAAGGGTTATGTAAAAGTAAACACTATAATTTTTTATCATTTTATGGTTTATTTGATAGAAGATAAAGTATTCATTTATTTTGTTAGGTGGGGGTGTTGATTGATAACAAAATAGTAAGTAGGGTAGCGACATCTGTTGGGACCTGTGTGTCAACTAATATACACATGAAATAAAGTTAGTCTGTGACGAACATCTTGTCGTATTCATTATATTTTTAACAAAGCTTTCGATTTGGTAATTTTTGTTAAAAGGTATGTTAAAAAGTTGCCAAAAAAATTTTTGTTGGTACGTTAAAAGTACAATGTTGAAAGGTAATTCCCAATATCATTTACTTAATTGTGTCTAGCCCATAAAATTAGACATGGATATTGATAAAATATAATCTATACCTGCCATGAAACGTACATATTTATAGTTATAAATATGTTTTTTTTTTTTTATGTTAAGGTCGACAGACAGGCTGACGGTCCACTTGATGGTAGGTGGCTACCGTCGCCTATAACACAAGCAACGCCACAGCTGCTGCAAGTGCGCTGCCGACTACAGTAGGATTGGATAACGGATTAGGAGGGGGATAAGGAAATGTGCTCTGGCATCCCTTACTCACTCACCGAAACACAACAGCACGTATATGCTGTTATTTCACGGCGGTATTCTATAAGGAGGTGGTTACTGCCGCCAGAAGGAGGTGTACGTTTCATATTAGTATAATAAGTATATAAATTATAGCTAGCTTAATTAAAGCTTAGCCCTCAACTTCGTACGCGTGGTGTTCGGTATAGAGCGTAACTTTTTTGTTTGTAAACCGATTGGAATTTCACAATCACTAACAATCACTACAATATATCAGTGAAAACCGCATTAAAATTGGTTAAGCTGTTTCAGATATTAGCGTGCACGATCGCACCGACAAACAGACAAAAATTCTAAAAACTATTTTTTTTTTACCTGAAAGAGTGATTGAATGTGTTTGGGAAAACTGTATTTAGAGTAATTCTGACTTTAAGTGCTTTTAATATAATTCGAATTTCATTGCGTTATGCTACTGCGGAATGCGTATTATAATATGGCAACACGTCGCTTGTTGCCATATTATAATACAATGAATTATAATATTATAATTAATTTATATTATATTATATATAATTAATTAATATTATATTATTAATTATAATATTATAATACAATATTATAATATAATATTATAATACAATGAAATTTAAATGATACTGGTATGAATATGAAAAAATTTGAATACTTTGCTGTGCCGTCCTCTCATTCTCATATAGTTCTATCCCTCTTCCTTCTACTGTTTATTATATTATTAAGGAAGGCAGGTAAGCTGATGGTCTACTTTATCGTAGGTGGCTACCATCGCCTAAGGACACAAGGAACACCAGGGTTTACAGCACGCTTGAAGAAGACCATATTGTAGCTAAATGGAAACCCCTCGGTAGGGAGATCTTGCAGAGTAATCCCAACAATAGCCCTCTCATAGCTCGTTGAACAACGTTGGGGTCTTTCTTACGAGGTCCAAACATAGAGACCACGTTTCAGCACCATAATACATGGACATCAGCTATGGACATCAGCATATTTTACTTAAAGGAAAATATGTATCAGTCTTTATTAATTCTTAATTCAGTTCTCTCTGTTGATAGATGCATAGACACGATTATTTACAGGATAAATTGAATTGGAAAAACCTATGGTAGGCGCTATGGTGTGACACATTATAGTGGTAATGGAACTTTTTGGCACAAAAGTTGTTTAACTGCAAAACACTTCGAACATTGTTGGCAAAATAAAAGACAAATTAAAATCAAGAACTCCCGTCGTAATCCGAGATTAAAATGTCCAGGAAATGGGGACGATTTTGCATTTTGGTGTGTCGCGTGCGGAATTAAGTATTTTGTGTTTAATGTGTTGATTCTGGAGTTAATGCCATGCAACGGTAAACGAACAAAACACCTACATGGTGACTTATATAGTAATATTTAACTGAAGTTTTAATTAGACATTTAAATTTTTGATTAATGTAAAATAATAACAGTTCCCGAGTTCGATTACCGGCAGGGTCAACTTTTAAAATGAACTTTTTAAATTTGGCTCTGGTCTGGATCTGGAAAGTAGTAGCAAGCAGTAATTTGGGCGGCCCCGTCTGGCGCCAGAAATCACCCCCTTACAGAAGACCACCATGAAATAACAGTACGTGTGCTGTTGTGTTTCGGTGAGTGAGTATGGGATCCCAGGGCTCATTTTCCCACCCAATCTTACTGTAGTCGACAGCGCACATGCAGCAGCTGTGGCGTTGGTTGTTTTATGTGCGACGGTAGCCACCTACCATCAAGTGGACCGTCAGCCTCTCTGCTGATCTTAACATTAAAAAAAATTAAAAAACACAGATACACAGGTCAAACTTGTAACATTCCTTTTTTGCATCAGACATCGGGGGTTAAAAACAAATTTTAAAAATAGATTGGTTTTTGGCATCCCTTACGCTTGCGCCAAAATACAACATCATATTTTTTTATGTTAAGGTCGGCAGACAGGCAGACGGTCCACTTGATGGTAGGTGGCTACCGTCGCCTATAACACAAGCAACGCCAAAGCTGCTGCAAGTGCGCTGCCGACTGCAGTAGGATTAAGGATAAGAGATTAGGAGTGGATAGGGAAATGGGCTCTGGCATCCCTTACTCACTCACCAAAACACAACGGCACACGTGCTGTTATTTCTCCGTGGTCTTCTGTAAGGGGGATGGTTACTGCCGCCAGACGGGCTGCCCAAATGACTGCGAAAACGCAGTGTGCCCTGCCACTACTTTCCAAATCCAAACCAAAGCCAAATTTGAAATGTTCATTTTTCAAAGCTGACCCTGCCGGGAATCGAACCCGGGAACCCTAGAACAGAGCGTCAAGGCAAGCACCCTAACCACTCATCCAACGGGCTCGTCAAATTTCACTATTATTCACAAGAGGTGGTTACTGCCGCCAAGGGTCTCCCAGTTTGTAAAAAACAGTATGTTCACCGCTCTTGAAATGAAATACCATATTCTCATATGTACAAAGGTCGGTGGTCAGCATTTTCTGTTTGCTGTAAAATTCCTTCGCCGTTTACTCCCATTCGTTGAGATGTAATATTAAGTTTACTACAAGTTAAATTCCTAACCGACGCCTGGAGATGTAAGCGGGTCTCTTTACTTTCAACACAGTGATGCGATTCGGTCGATACTTTATATCGATTATCGACAAAATGTATTATATATATTTTTTTAATATAAAATCAAGGTAGCGCTTGACCACTATCTCATCTGATGTGAGGTGCAGATGCGGCCGAAGGTGGACCACGCTCACCCAGTAAATGCCCATTTACCCTGGATTTGAAGACCCCGAGGTTGTAGTTCTGTGGGAACATAGACGCAGGCAATGAGTTCCACTCCTTAGCAGTCCGAACAAGGAAGGTGGAACTGAAACGCTTCGTGCGTGGTCGAGGTACATCGACCACGAAAGGATGAAACCCTCGCCCACGCCTAGTGTCCCGTCAGCGGAACGGTTCCGGTTGGATTAATTCGTACAGAATAGATGCACACTCTCCATAGTGTAGACGATGAAAAATCGATAGGCAAGCTACTTTTCGGCGATGCTGCAGGCTTTGGAGTTGGGAATCTGAATGCCAACTGCAAATCACAACAGATTGCAAATAAAATAGAAATATTTAAAAATTTATACTCCAGGAAAACGTTTATACTAAACACCGTTTGACGGATTACTATGAAAGTCTATGAATGTCTATGAAAGTCCCACTCTATTAAGTTTCATAGCGGGTGAAGTGTGCCTGTTTGTTTTGTTCGTTAAGGCGCCTTTTACGCCTAACTAATCAACGGATCACCATGAAATGTTGCATATAATGTCCCAATGGCATAGCGTACCTTTCATCCAAAAGGAAAGTTATGTTCCCGAGGGATCAACTAAAAGTAAAAATAAAAAATCAACGCTTGACAAGAATACCTATGAGCAATATAAAAATTTAATAATGTTTTAGCACCATGTAAAACGTGAACAGTCCATCGAAATCCTTACTAATGTTATTAATACGAAAGTGAATTTGTTTATTTTTTTACGTTTTCACGCCTTAACTATTGGATTTTGCGTACACATAGTCACAATTTTGAATTATGAATCACAAGACTCATAATTTTATTGATAATATGACTAATCACCCAAGTATTTTAATATTTTTTTATACAAATTTTTTTTTTTTTTTTTAGCCGGCCCGTTGGATGAGTGGCAAGGATGCTTGCCTAACGTCTCAGGGACCCCGGGTTCGATTCCCGGCGGGGTCAAGTTTGGAAATTTTAATGTAATTTTCAAAATTGACTCTGGTCTGGATTTGAAAAGTAGTGGTAGGGCACACTGCGTTTCGCAGTCATTTGGGCAGCCCGCCTGGCGGCAGTGACCACCCCCTTACAGAAGACCACCGTGAAATAACAGCATATACGTGCTGTTGTGTTTCGTTGAGTGAGTAAGGGATGCCAGAGCCCATCTCCTTATCCCCCCCTAATCCCTTATCCTTAATCCTACTGTAGTCGGCAGCGCACTTGCAGCACCTGTAGCGTTGCTTGTGTTATAGGCGACGGTAGCCACCTACCATCAAGTGGACCGTCAGCCTGTCTGTCGACATAACATAAAAAAAAATAGTTTCAATGGCTTAAATATAAAAGTTAGACATATTTTGTCGCTGACTTTTTTGTAGGCTATCATCAAGCTCGACTAATACATAAAAATCAACGATATATCTCTCACCGTTAAAGCAGCTTCGAAAGAAACGTTTTCGTTTGATCGTTTTTCATTCCTTTAAAAATTCGATTACCACTAAAAACCCTTTTCATTTTAAAGGATAATAATAGCTTATGGCCGTTCTGAAATTCTACTCTAACTATTGCTGAAAGTTTCTTTTAAATCGGATGAGTATTTACGAAGATTACCCCCCACATACAAACAAACACACTTTATAATTTATAAATCTTTATAATATTGTTGATTGTTGATCTCGGAATAGCATAAACATAATCACCAAGATAGACAGATATATAAAAATTATGTCTGATGATTTTGAACTATTTTGCTGTACTTTTTCATTTCCTAGTAAACTAAAACATCTTTTAGAAATAGGGGATCGGACAGTAATCAGATTAAAATCTAAAATGTACTTAGAAAGAAAATATAATAATTTTTTACGATTATTTATCGAATAATAATTTTATATAATTCATTTAAATATTTTTAAATGAAGAAATAAAATTTTATTATTTACAATATTTTTAATCTATACTGAAACACCAATCACAGTGCGTGACATCATTTGTGGGCAATCAATGTCTTATGCCAATGCAGCTGTTTTGTTATGATATGACCACAAATGACGTTACGCGCTCTCAGATGAACTATCGTGGCGTTTTGGCGGCATTTTCAAACAAACAATATTAAAACATGTTTTTGAGTACCTAAAAGGCTATAAATGAATAAAATAGTATTTTTTATGGGAATAAATATTCATGAAGATTAATTTAAAACACTTTCTGAAAATTTGTCCGATCCCCTATTCAAATAGAAAAAAACATCGACAACAAGTTAAATGTAGTAATGACATCACTACGCCGTTTGCTCGGCAAACCGCATTTTGTGGAAGTCGCTCGGCGCGTTTCCGAAATTAGATTTGCTTTGTGAGCTGTAATTCTGATTAAAACCATTTTCTGCTTCCTTGATGCCTGTCTCCCTCTAAACGTTGCTGTCTTTCTTTATAATGTGCACCAAACCTTCCGCACTGGTTAAATTGGAAACATATACCTGCGTCTTCAAATTTTGATTATTGATTTTTTATATCATAAAAAAAACTGGCAGGCTGACGGTCCACTTGATGGTAGATGGTTACCGTCGCCTATTATTGAAACACCATAGATGCTTCAAGTTCATTGCTTCTGTTGCCGAAATTAGTAGGATGAAGAAATAGGACCCTGAGGTGGATCGGAGTTGTTGCTTCGGCAGAACCCGATTCACTTCGCAAAAGGGCAAGGGGACACCGAGGAGTTTTAGTGGGTATTCCCAGTGCCCAGTGATCATTCAAGTGCTGGGCGCCAAGCGGTAGGGAATCTGTAAACGGATTTATTTCTCCTCGTTAAAAAAAGAATGAAGAATAGGAAATAGGAAATGGAAAAGAATAGGACATTGTCGCCATGCGGGCTGTTCTATTAATTGACTGTGGCTCTCAGTGAAGGCACGTGGTCTTTGAATATATCTACTAGCTGGGACGCGATTTCTTAGTTCCTTTTTTGAAAATCTCACAGGAATCCAACATTTTTCCAGTATAAAAGTATCCTATATGTTAATCCAAGTAATAAACTCTCTGTATGACAAATTTCATCGATGAATTGCATGAATTAGTGGTTAGGGTGCTTTCTTAACGCCCTGTTCTAGGGTTCCCGGGTTCGATTCCCGGCAGGGTCAACTTTGAAAAAGGAACTTTTCAAATTTGGCTCTGGTTTGGATTTGGAAAATAGTGGCAGGCGTTTCGGCAAAAACGGCTTTTTTATGTTAAGGTCGGGAGACAGGCTGACGGTCCACTTGATGGTAGGTGGCTACCGTCGCCTATGACACAAGCATCGCCAAAACTGCCGCAAGTGCACTGCCGACTACAGTAGAATTAAGGATAAGGGATTAGGAGTGGATAGGGAAATGAGCTCTGGCATAACACAACAGCACACGTGCTGTTATTTCACGGTGGTCTTCTGTAAGGGGGTGGTTACTGCCCGCCAGACGGGCTGCTCAAATGACTGCGAAAACGCAGTGTGCCCTGCCACTACTTTCCAAATCCAGACCAGAGCCAAATTTGAAAAGTTGATTTTTCAAAGTTGACCCTGCCGGGAATCGAACCCGGACAGTCTAGAACAGAGCTTTAAGGCAAACACCCTAACCACTCATCCAACGCGTTCGTCAACGGGTCGCTAGTAACTTATAAAGATTATCTTCTTTATAATTTCTGTAATCCAAACATTTTTTTTAAACAAGTTAACTCAAGTTGAGAATGTTATTTTTAAATTCAATGTCAAAGCGACTCTCTTTTAATCCTTACAGGGCCTTCGAACTTTAAACCGTTGCGCAAGCCTCTTAATCCAGCCCCTCAACTTAAATTCGACTTATCCTAACACATAATTAATTTAATTCATTCGTCATACCGTTAAGTTACAGTTAAGTTTTGTTTGCTTTAATTAAGTCTTCGTTAAGATACGTATTTGAGGGGTCAAACGAAAAACGGTTTATGTAAGGATAGGGCTCCACTGGTTGTGGTTCCGTATGTAAATTAATCAGTTGCTTTTTTAAATGAAAACTTCTTAGGTATGAGGAAAATGCACTGTACTCGCGGCTAGGGTTGCCAGGTGTCCGGCTTTTTACAGTCGTGTCCGGTCAAATATATACAAGTCCGGCCCGTCCGGCTTTTGTTCGGATTTGGTCAACCCCCCAGCGGCCAGAATCACACGGACATGCATGATTCGCGATCTTACAAATTACTTTAAGAAAACAATATGTGATACATAATAAAGAGTAGGGCAAGTCTTAAAGTAATAAATGCACAAATAAAAAGAACTATTTCTTTTAAAAACCCGTGTGTCAGGCTTTTGTGGCAAATTGTCCGGCTAAATATGAGTCTGTGTCCGGATTTTCGATTTTGAGGCCTGGCAACCCTACTCGCGGCACGCGACCTACTTCGTACACACACGCACACGCGAACGCACACACTCACACACACACACAAGCTGCGTCGACATTTTTACAACGTTTCGTTCCTCAATAAAATTAGTGGGAACATAAATACATGCATCAGCTATGGCACAAGCGTCAAAGTGACAAATATCGTAACGCATTTCAGTTAACGCTTGTTTTAATTTTACTCCTGATAAAATTTACTCCTGAAAAACTTAGCTGTCTAAATTACCTGATTTTACCCATAATTTCATACCCGGGGGCCTTATATGAAAATCGATTCTCAAAAATAAGCAAAGAACCCTCAAAATGAATCTGCAGGTGTTGCCTGGCAAGCTACAGTGAATTATTTACGAGAAGGAAAATTAATTAACAGTAACATCAGATTTCGTTTCATTTCAAACCGGTTTCTTGGTGAATCGTATAAATCACAGTAAATTATAATTGACTAAAGAGAAATATATTATTAATAGATTTTCATAGAAATGATTGATTGACAGAAACCATATTTTATCAGATTGTTGAGTACAAACACTATATAATTTTAAAACTTTTGTGTATTTCCTAAAGAAAATAACTATTTAAATAACAATAATATGAGTGGTTAGGGTGCTTGCCTTAACGCTCTGTTCTAGGGTTCCCGGGTTCGATTCCCGGCAAGGTCTTCTTTGAAAAATCGACTTTTCAAATGTGGCTCTCGTCTGGATTTGGAAAGTAGTGGCAGGGCACACTGCGTTTTCGCAGTCATTTGGGCAGAGCCCGTCTGGCGGCAGTAACCACCCCCAGTACAGAAGACCACCGTGAAATAACAGCACGTGTGCTGTTGTGTTCCGGTGAGTGAATAAGAGATACCAGAGCCCATTTCCCTATCCACTCCTAATCCCTTATCCTTAATCCTACTGCAGTCGGCAGCGCACTTGCAGCAGCTCCGGCGTTGCTTATGTCATAGGCGACGGTAGCCACCTACCATCAAGTGGACCGTCTGCCTGTCTGCCGGCCTTAACATAAAAAAATAATAATAATAATACAAGCAAGTGCGCTTAGTAGCATTAGCAGGATTCATCCCTTAGTAGGATGAAGGATAAGTGATAAAGAAGGGATGGGGATATGGGCTTAGACATCTCACTGACCAATAGCTGTTATTTCAACCCTTACTCAGTAAACGAAGCATGAGCTTATTGTTTTCTGTGAGATGTTTATGGCCTTCTTCTGAAGGTCCACTTTCGATTCAGTAGTTTTCCAGATTATCGCAAACATACATATTTTTTTTAAAGTTATGTCGACAGACAGGCTGACGGTCCACTTGATGGTAGGTGGCTACTATCAAGTGGACATACAGACAGACGCGTTTATAATATATAAGGATAGTTGGGATTCTTTAAGGTAAGTTCTTTTTGTTTTACGTATACTATCAGACAATAAATACTTCCTTCTTGTACTAAATATGAGTTTCCTTATAGTAGTAGGTAGCATGTTATACATATATTTATATAGATTGTTTAAGTATTAAGTTACTAATATTACTTAAGCCAGCAATTGTCCCCTGTGAACGAGCCAGGAAAGTTTTAAAACTTGTAAACATTCTCATTAATGGGTTATGCAAGGCTCGCTTCGCTTCGCGCGTGTGAAGGTTTACTTTTACAAAATTTCCAGATTTAATGTTTCATATAAAGTTTACATTTTCTAATAGATAAAATAGATAAAATTTCTAATAGATAATTCCGAGTTGAGAAATGAAAAATATATGTGTAACATAACGCTTGCGTCTGCATCAAGCGAGTCCCGTCGTTCGCGTCGCGTTGGTGCGAGACCGCTTCAATTTATTTTCTCCCGAGTACTTTTTAATTTAAGATATCTCCTAAGATATTCATTGTCAATGATGTCAAGGCCAATATTGTTTAAAATTAAGTACTTTTTATGAATAACGTATTTATTTGGATAAGAATTAATATCATGTTCATAAAAACACCTTCGCTAATAATGCATTATTTTAGAACAAATTTGATTACCATAAAAAAGGTTATAATGAGTCAACCTTAAAAGATAAACATATGCTATCATTGACTTTTTTTTAGAACTTATAAAGGAGAACAATTCCGTCGTACATCATTTTTACGTAACTTTAACCGTTTACGCAGCGCACGCAACGGAAGTTCTCAAAAGGGATAAATTTTCCCGATTTTGCAACATTTTTCATTGATGCTCCACTCCTATTGGTCTTAGCGTGTTGTTATATAGCATATAGCCATCCTCGATAAATGGAATATCCAACTCAAAAAGAATTTTTCAATTCGAACCACTAGTTCCCTCAAGTTCTCAATTAGAGCTACTAGTTCTCAATTAGAGCGTTCAAACAAACAAACAAACTCTTCAGCTTTATAATATATTATATTACTGTATAGATTAATGTTAATTTTGCGATAGGGTATTGACGTCATATTGCTCAAACAAACCCAAACTAATAGGTGATATTTTTCTCCTTGTCAATCCTTGTTTGAGTAATATGACGTCATACAGACCACATGACAAAGTATCGGCAGTAAAATTTAAATGCTTTCTTTTATTATTAAACAAAACAAAAAAAATATAGCTTAAAGAACAATGGCGATCTCCCATAGAAATTTTTGTTGACTTAAGTCAACAAAAATTCTTCTCATAGACCATTTTCAAAATTTAGCTGGTTCCGGTGGACCCCCTGCATTTCTGCCATATTCCCAGAACTCGACAAACAACGTGAAGATTATATCTAACTATGGAAATTTGCGTTGCAGCTGAGTTCAGAGAAGAAGAATTATTTCTCTTTTCGTCATTGTTCTTTGATCAATAATTCAGTTTAATTTTTTGAAAAATAAGCAAATATCCTATTAATCTGGTGTCAAATTACTGTATGTAAGAGACGGCGAGGTGCTCACCTTTAACCACATGTAAATACTTCACTAATAAGTTACTACGTGAACGGTAAGTGGTATCTGGTAATATTAAAACTAAAAAATAAATAATCAAGTGATAATATGAAACGTGAACGTGCTTGTCGCGTCTTGGTAAGTAAGCTTCGTATTTAATACATACATGAATAATAATTATTAGCCCAAATTTGTGTACCGTAAATAGAACTAGATGCAGTGTAGAGTGCATATATTAAAACTCGCTATGGTCTAAGAGCCGCTGAAGATCGACCTTCACCGATCTGATAACTCGATGAGACATATTTTTTATCAAGTATAATTTATAAACAAATGTTCCTATAATGACTTACCTATCGAAAAGTGTTCATAGCTATTTTTAATTTAATTACTTTTAATACATTTTCTTTCATCACCTTCACTCTTTTGATAACCGATATATATGTCGCGTCATCTGGTTAAATCTGCTATTTGATTGAATGACTAGCGCGTTCATTGAATGACGACATTTAATTGAATGACTAGGCCGAACGTTGATTGAACAAGCGTCACTAAACGTCCAACTAGTTAGCGGATTGTAACATAGCCCTTTGAACATAGCGGACATGAAATCAGTCAGGTAATTCAAATTTAGTTCATTTTTTTTCCACTGCGGCGCTAGTAGTCACCAAAACAAATATGGCATCAAACAGCTCGCACAGATAGCACTGTGTTGATAGCGCATATTTTAATAAATTACTTTTGAAATAATATGATAATTTTTTCTAGGTTTTTTACTTTTTTATACTAAACAAAAATATTAGATTAAGTAAAGCTTTGGAAATCATGCTACAATCTTTTATTATTTTAAACTCAGCTGTTTATAAATCAGTAATTTTTTAATTGTCCCAAAATTCACCCTAATCAAATATTACAATTTGGTTTAACTAAACATTTTATAATTCATTTATTTTTATTTAAAGTAAGGTTAGTTGCGAACTCATGGGCACCTTAACCAAACATTACAAAGTCGGCTATATCCCATTCAACGACTTCGCTAAATGACGTTCAGTCAAGACGTTAAACGTTACATTCAACGACTTGACGAGTTGTCCTTTAGTCATTCAATTAAATGTCGTCATTCAATGAACGCGCTAGTCATTCAATCAAATAGCAGATTCAACCGGATGACTGCGACATATATATATTCCACGTGGACGAAGCTGAGGCGTTAAGATTTTACGCTTGGCAAATGTATAACAGCAATAGGCGTTAATGTTGCTTTACATGTTTCGTCAGGCATTATATCTTTTGGTTTTCGACGAGGACGAAATCGCGAAGATCAGCTAGTATTTATTAAAATAATTTCATAGCTTTCCTTTCATTTCATTTACCATTCTTGTTAGATAGATTTGATCCTTATGATGCTGTAAAATACAGGTGTTATTTTTTTTTTTTTCGGATATTAACCGGTTCGATACCCGGGCGTGGCATCCGTATGTTCAAAAAACTTTGAACGTAGTTTTGCTTCTTTTAAAAATGTTTCCTTTGATTAAAACTTAAAATAGTTCCAACCTGTGTACATATAAAATACGATTCTATGTTAGCTTTGTGAAGAAGTACTGATTATGTAAGTAGTAGAACGCATAGACCTAATCAAAAAATGTAGATCTTAGGTTTAATCAATCTGGGTCTGACCAACCCTGGTTTATACCTTTGATGTGGTCTGCAAATATAGGAGCTAATCATAAAACCTTACAGAAGACCAACATAACTGCATATATTGTGCTGTTGTGTTTCGGTGATAATTTTTTGTGCGATTCGCTTCGAGTTTTATCGAAGACGAAGCGCATAAATTTTCTGGGGATTGCACTGGTGCCTCCGAGCAATCCCCCATTGGAATTAGTCTAGCCAGCAATGGCTAGGCTGCCCTGGGGTGGATCGGAGTTGTTGCCTCGGCAGAGCCCGGTCCATCCCTCTCGAAGGGCAATGAGACACCGGGGAGTTTTAGTGGATAGTGCCAGTGCCGCCGACCAGTGCTCTGGTGATCCCCACATACCCCTACCGCCTAGCCAGCGCTAGGAAATCTGTAAATGGATTTCTCCTCAAAAAAAAAGGAGCTAATCATAATATCAGGAAAGCTCCATTTAATAAGTACATTTGATGACTCATAGATGACCTGCATTTGTTTTAAAACGCCCAATATACCCAAAAAATGGGACTAGAAAATTTTGTGTTTCCCTAAATAGAAGTTAGCATATTATGCTCAAAACAAACACACAAACATTCAAAACGAAGGTATAAATCTAAGGTGTTGTCATATCATATACGTATAACGAATGGGGGTTAAACCCGTGTCACTTTTACGTAAGATTCGTGTCGCAGCGCTTTAGCGTGTAAACACAGACAATATTTAAATTATTGTTTATTCGATACCGTGTTAACGTTGAATAAGATCGTCTAGAATAGTTTCTAGGCGATCGTGGTAAAAATCGCTAGAATCTAGATCGTCGATTTTCAAAGATTTTCCGCGGATCGACGGTGGATCCAGGCTGCTTCTCATCGGTCCTTTTGGAAGATCAAGGGCGTGGCCTTTGTCCAGCAGTGGACGTCGTGTTCATGATAATAATTATAAACTATTCCGAGAGTAGTTTTTATATTTGTGTTATTATTTTGACTTTACACAATCTTTAAATGCCACTCATGAGTTATTCTGTTGAGGTTTTGACAACCTTTTTGATAAATTCCTTTATTGTCCACTTCATGGTATGAGTTAATATGCAAAAAAAATCATAAAAATCGGTCAGTTTTGTTAGAAACACTGTGTCACGAGAATTTTATATATTAGAAGATTGTTCGTGGAAAACGGCAATTTTGTAGGTAGGGGGTAAAGGGGGAGATGGAAGGAGGGTGAGTAGCCTATGTGACTCGCTGATAATGTAGCTTTCTATAGGTGAATGAATTTTTAAAATCGGTCCAGTATTTTTTGAGTTTATTCATTAAAAACATACAAAGAGACATATATACAATACATACAAATATTTTCTCTTTATAATATTAGTATAGATATACAGATATAGTCGCAGTCCGCTTCTGTCTGTTCCTCCGCAAAGGTATTCTAAACCATCTATGAATTTTAATACGGTTTCCAATAATACGAAGAGTTTTTGATTATTATTTTTTAAATAAATAAATAAATAATAAATTTATATAAGCCGAGGGTGGGTCGCTAATAAAAAAAAAAATTTATTTTTCACAACGAAATTCTACACCAGCAATGCCAAACTTCGAGTTACATAGCAACATATGCAACATATGACACATCTAGACTCTTTAGATCTTTGTGGCGTTGTTATGCCAGAGCACGTATAACCTCTAAACTGCTTAGTATCTTTCACGAAGACCGCGCCATCACACGGCTATTTTTATGTACACTACATGCTGCTGTTTGTTCAGCTCACCAACCATATGGCGCTATGAGACCGAGCTAAGAAATATCATCAACACGAGTGAATAAATATCCATCTGGTGACGTTACCAGCAAAAGAATACTAGTCTTTACAGTACCTATCTTACTGGATTCTTAGTGAGGATGTATTGATGAGCCCCTTTGGTTGGGTGATTAAGGTGGTTCCTTTAACCCTCTGTCTCAGAAGTCCGGGTTTGATTTCCGGGCGGGCCAATTGGAAATAACCTTTTCATAGTTCATTATGGTGTGGATCTGGCAAGTAGCGGCAGGACATACTACGTTTTGCAGTCATCAAGGATGCCTGAGCCCATTTTTCTTATCCCTTCCTAATTCCGTATCAAATTTTACAAGTAGGTACCTACTTGTCTGTGCAATACCAAGAAATTAGAAAAATTGCCTGTAATATCTTGTCAATGTTATAATTTATGTCAATGTCAAGTACCTATAAGTGGGAACAATTATTGGACTTGGACTTGGACAAAACTTGGACGCAGTTTTAAAAGTCAGTTCCGCCGATAAATTCATGCCACAAATACACAATTAAAGACAAAATATGCCAAATATCTGGCAAAAGTAGTTAATGTTTGTTTGTACATACAGTCGGAGTACGAAAACTTTCGTCAGTTTTCAAATTAATTCCTTTACCAAGTCGTAGACTCTTTAACGGGGCACTGCCGCCTTAATAGATACCTTAAAGTAATGGGGCTCACTAGTACGGGAGAGTGTCGCTTCTGCCTTGAGGCAGAAGAAACCCCAACGCATATCCTGTGCGAGTGTGGCCCCTTGATGCAAAAGCGCAGTCACATCCTAAGAAGCCACACAATGGCTTGTGAAGATGCGAAGAATGCCTCTATCAAAAAAGTACTACAGTTCCTTAACGTGGTAGGTAGAGGTAGAGAGCTTTAGGCTTTAGTATAGGTAGAGAGCTTTAGGTAGAGAGCTTTTGTTCACGTGGCGATCACAATATTTCAGCAATGGACGAAGTGATACTGGCACTCTAGCAGACAGAAATAGCCACTAAGAAGATTAAAAAAAAGTCGTAGACTCTTAGTACCTTTTGGAACTAAAGCACTAAGCAGACAACTGACAGATAAATTGTCCTGGTGCAAACAAATGTCGACTTTCACATGACGAACCTTTTCATACCCCGACTTTATTTTTTATTGAAAAAATTATTTGTGCAGGATATAGGCTGCACAAAATCGAATTTTGTGCACAAGTGCATTAACGTATCTACTCATAAATGATCTATATTACGCAAAGAAAATGAGCCATACAGCCAAACACAATAAGAAGTTCATAGTTAGAATTTGTTATTTTATAATATTTACTTAAATTTATTTGCCTTATGTGTTTTTTAAGACATAAAAGATATTAAAATTTAAATTCAAGTACGGTAGGTTATTTAACTAGTTTATGAAAATTATTATTACAAAATTAATTTAATAGTAAGCTGTATAGGTCTGCAGCCCAAGCCAATGTCATAAGATGTCACTTGTTTTGTGCACTTATTGTAAAATCTACTATTTTCGTTAAGATTTTCAGTAGTTTACCTTCTTAAATATTAGTTTTTGCGGCCCACCTAGTCTACGGTCTTCATACTTTTGGCCCACCAGTGACTTTGAGTTTGACATGACTGCTCTAATACAAGCTTAGATCAATCTTCATGATCAACCGATAGATATTTGGAGTGCAAATCTTTATAGATGAGATGCACCAACTTAAGCTGAACCCTACGTAATATGACTGATCATATAGATCTGACGTCAACTTAAATTGGAAACTTAAAAATCACCTCTTATTACTATTTTTAACTTTATATAAACTTTCAATCATTATCGTTTTAGAGACGATATTCAGCTAATTCAACCGAAGAGTTATTTTATTGCATTTTTATCGAAAAAAATGTTGGACGTGATTCTTTAAATTTACATAACTTTTTTGTTTGTAAACCGATTGGAATAAAACAATCACTAAATGTTACGGGAATACATCAGTGAAAACCGCATTCAAATCGGTTGAGCCATTTCTGAGATTAGCGCGAATAAACGGACAGACAAACAGACAATAATTCTAAAAACTACTTTTTTGACTTCGGTAACATAAGTACAACGTGTATAAATTGTTTTTTTTTTTTTGAAAAAATATTTAATGTACAGACAAAGCTCGTTTACGATTTTATTAAATGTATAGATTTGTGTAAGCACAAACAAATGAATCTTCCGCTGTTGGCAACAAGACAACGAAGCCTCTCTTATGAGACTTATTGTTTGTAATTTTATAATTTTCGTTTGATTACTTTGAAACTTTGTTCAACTCAATATTGAAAGAAAACAATTGTTCCGATTAAGGTGGGTGCACACAAGCGGAATAATAATGAGGATAAATTATTTCTGACTGCTAAAACATCACCTTCATAGACGCAGTTGTGAAGTTGTCAGCCAGTCCTAGAGCAAATTAATTTAACATCGTGATAGAACAGCACGTGTGCTATTTTGTTACGCTTACTTGTTATAGGTACTTTGGTCATATTGCCCGTCGGCCGCCAGAAGACCTCTATAAACTAGTTCTTACAGGCAAGAAAGAGACACCGCGGACGATCACCTAGCCGTTGGTGTGACAAGAAACTGCTTTAAAAGCTCTTCCCGTAACACTTGCCCTGAAAGAAGCTGAAGATCAGACAAAGGCGTACAGTGCCCACAGCTGCGAAAGACTTTAAGGGATCAGACCTTCAACACTGAACAAAAAAGAAGTAAGTATTTTTCTATTCTGAGAATTCCTAAAATGTTATCCACAATCTCACTCAAATTTTAGGCTTATATTTTGAGTTTATTGTAAATGCATTCAGTCAAAAAACTTGCGAATTTTTGTTTCTTTTATAAATAAAATTAATTATTATTTTATATTAAATAAAAATAAAAAAAATTGCCTCCCTTTGGGCTTCGTTACAGTTGGGCCATTTGGGCCTCTCGACAAAATTCGATACAGACCCGATCTAGGACACGCTACGCCTAGATTGCAGACACTGGCTGCAAGGCTCACTTAATTTATTTATTTGACTAGCTCGACGGACGGCCGAGTGATATTGCTCATTCCTTTGTCTCTGTGGTCTCGTTTCGATTCTTGGAAACATTTAAGACAAGGACTAACGTCAGCCCGAACATAATTTTTATCAAAATGAACGCAACCTAAAAACCTACGAATAATAAGGTGTAGTATTGCATAACAAATTTTTGTAGCATCTCGGAGATAACCGAACAGTATTAAAATTGGAAGGTGACTTGAACAGCGCCCTGGCATTCCAGTTGTCCGATGATGCCAGAGAGCTCTACAAGATTTACCATAAAATATTATAATTTAGAGAAATGTATGTATGACCTCACGCAATAAGGCGACATGTCCTTTAGGGAAAAGCCTCTAAAGTCCAGAGGTTCCCAGACTTTTTTTTCTCATAGATCACTTTCAAAATTTAACCGGAACCGATGGACCCCCTGCAGCTACAAAATATTCCCAAAACTAGACAAAAAATGTGAAGATTAGCTCTAACTACGGAAATTTGCATTGCGGCTGAGTTCCAACCACGAATATCGAATTCCCTAAATGAAACAAATGAGAAATGATTGGGTTTTTTTTTTACTTCCATTTTTTACACGCCAACGTAGACCCCCGTCGAGTCTCCCATGGACCCTTGAGGGTCCACCTGGACCACTTTGGGAACTAAGGCTCCAAACATTAAAAAATTGGATTTAAAAAATTAAAATTGGAATTTTTTTAAATTGGAATTAAAATTGGAATGGAAAATAACGCTTTTCTGCTAAGCAACCTAAAACCTTCATAACAACCTAAAAATCAACCTTGTAATGCGTTTGCCGAGACCCTAACAAGTATTGATATTTTTCATCTATGTGATTAATTTCGATCCGATTAGTATTCTGCATTAAGGAATAAAAGAACTCTTTATCTTGACGTTCAGAACCGACCAAGTAAATTTACTTTTTTGTGGCAGAATACTCAACGGACTCTGGTAATAGTGGCAGAGCATACTGTATTTCGCACTCATTTGGGTAGCCTGTCTGGTGGCAGTAACCAACCCCTTATGTGTGTTTCGGAGAGTGAGTAAGGGATGCCATCAGAGTTCATTTTCCGTGTCCATTGGCAATGTTTGCAGATTGGCGTGTCGATTGTTTTTACGCCATCATGCGCAAACGGTGCACATCCCTCGTACGCAGGGTTCGGGTTGACCCCGGCCACATCCTTCAAGCCTTGGCTGGGAGATTAGATGGGCAATACTTGAATCATTGTTCTATGATTCATGTATTGACCACCAAGTCATGATTTGTATATTGTTTAGTGTGTAAGATTTTATCTTATTATTATGTACATATTTTATTTAATTGGGTATCTTAATTTTAAATTTTATTGTTATTATTATGACCCTCGATGGTTGAAAATAAATAAATAAATAAATAAAATAAATAAATTACTGTGGTAGTGCAGAACCTTGTGTTGTTTGTGTTATAGGACTTATACGCGACGGTAGCCACCTACCATCAAGCGAACTGTCAGCCTGTCTGAGGAACTTTATATATAACAAAAACTAAGATCATAAGTATTGAGAAATGTATGTGTCTATTTCAAACACAATTAACAACTTTCTTCTTATCGAACTTTCTTCCGGCTGTCTAAAACGCCTTTAGGCGTAATTAACCCCCAACAAAAGTACGGATTTACGACACCCCACAAAATACACGATCTACCCTCAATTTGCAAAAACATTTCACAATTTCCGGTTCGGGCGGAAGTACGAAATTCTATCGTAAACGAGATCTATAGATCAAAAGGCAATGAGTATTGTTTACAGTGGTTGTGTTTAATAACTTTTCAAAGCCTTTTAGACTTAAAGGTAAGCGTATCTTTTAAAATTTGTTTCGGGTTCTGTAGTCCGTTGCAATAAAGAATTCTCTTTATTTAAATGAATTCATCTCTTTATTCAAGTACTTTTTTCATGTTTTATTCATCTAAAAATTAAAAAAAAAATGCCGCGATGTGAGGGAATCTTTTTTATGTTAATGTAGGCAGACAGGCTGATGGTCCAATTGAAGGTAGGTGGCTACCGTCGCCTATAACACAAGCATCGCCACAGCTGCGGCAAGTGCGCTGTCGACAACAGTAGGATTAAGGATATTACGAATAAGGGCTCTGGTATACCTTACTCACTCATCGAAACAACAGCACACGTGCTATTATTTCACGGTGATCTTCTGTAAGGGGGTGGTTACTGCCGCCAGACAGTAACCAAGAGAAATCAGGATGCTTCCACCTACCTCATAGATCACTGGCTGGTCCTAGGTCTTCCAGGCGACGATGACAGCGTCAGGCCCGCCACATACGAGTCACCTTCAAATTGCACTCGCGAAGACGCGATCACAAAAGCAAAATGAATTATTTGCCGGTTGTAAAGTCAAATTATGCTTTGCAGATTTCCGCAGTGTGTCACCGACGTTGTCGATGCGACGATTTTATTAAGACTGTCATTGGTTTCTACAGTAGCCGTTAGCCGGCGGCTACTCCCGCGGCAATTTATAGGTATACAAGCTGTAGCATGCGACTTCGTCTGCGTCTCTTTATAAAATATTATTCGTGGAAAACGGCAATCTTGTATGGAGGAGAGATAAAGGGGGGAGATAGGGGGCGGGTGAGTGTCCTATGTTACTCGCTGTTAATTTAGTTTTCTATAGGTAAAAGAATTTTTAAAATCGGTCCAGTAGTCTTTGAGTTTATTCATTACAAACATACATTTGTATGGAGGGGGTAAATGGGGGGAGGGTGAGTAGCCTATGTTACTCGCTGATAATTTAGCTTTCTATAAATGAAAGAATTTTTAAAATCGGTCCAGTAGTCTTTGAGTTTATTTATTACAAGCATACGAAAATATATACATACAAAACTTTCCCATTTATAATATTATTAGGATGTCCATCTGGAATATAGTACATTACAAATAATGAGATTTTTAAATAGGTGCACTGCGCCATTCGCTCCGGGGATTACCCCGGAAAATAAACAATCTTATAAAATCCGCTCTCTCTCTTTCTCTCTCTCTCTCTCTCTCTCTCTTTCTTTACATATAATTTAGTCTGTGGACCCCTAAAAGTTGTGAATTGTTGTTACTTAACCAACAGTTCTATTAAAAACTCGGTCACAATAAAAGGTCGTGAGTTGATGGATTTGTGTTAAATCGTGACCCCTATATAATATTAACCGGTTCGGTTCCGGTTAAACAATTCAATTGTCTAGTTTGTAGAATTAAATTCTGTCACCTTTTTTTAAGTAAAAGTTGGCGGGCAGGCTAACAGTTCACTTGATTCACTAGTAATTGATAGGATGAATGCCGAAGGGAGTGCAAGCGCGCTCCCAACTTGATTTTTAAATGAAGAGTTCAGCAGCAGCATGAAATAACAGCATTTGTGATGCGCACTGCTAAGGATTGGAACTCCCTGCCGGCGTCTGTATTTCCGAGCTCATACAACCCAAGTCTTTTCAAGGTTCGAGTGAAGAGGCATCTTCTGGGTGAGCTCGCTCCATCGTCGGCCTCATCCTTCCTAGATGGATAGATGCTGGTCAAGAGCAAACCCATCTTTAATAAAATAAAATAAAAAATATGAGCTGTTGTATTTCGATGAGGTACTAAAGGATGCCAGATCCTATTTTGCCTTATCTTTAAAACTGCCAAAGTTTAAATTTTCCGTAACATATGTATATTGATTTAATTACAATTAATTGAATCAATATTTTATAAATAAGTATTGTTTTTTTTTTTTAAATAGCATTATTACCTGCATTAGATATTATTTAAATTAAATTAAATAATATTAATATTAAAATAATATTAAATTTAAAGAATATTAATTTATTTATAAATAGCATATTACCTACATTATTATTATTACTACATAGGTGCTAGCGGACTCTTCTGAAACCGAAAACCCGAACCAGAAAAAATCTATAACCCGAATACAGAACTACCTACTTTAAATCTAAACCCTGATCCAATGATGCAATGATCTAATCCCTGATCCGAATTTACCAGTTCCTAAATTTAACTGGTAAATTTAAATAATGATCATAAGAGTTTCTTGGAAAAACCTAATTGATAAATAAATATATTGATTTTGATTTTTTGAATGATTTATCGGAGGTTTTGTGTGACATACACATGTACAGTGAATTTATATGTATACTAGCGACCCGCCCCCGGCTTCGCCCGTGGCAATTTTTATATATAAGAACATTCCCCGTTTATCCCTCTTTCCATTAGTGAAAACTGAATTAAAATCGGTCTACCCGTTCACGCGTGATGCCGTGACCAAGGGAAAGGGGGATTCATTTTTATATATAGAGATTTATATTAATTAATACACTTACATATAAAGATTTATATTGTTTAATATACCGTAATTAATTCTATTAAATTATATTAATCCATACTTCCTACTAAAATTATAAAGGCGAAAGTTTGTGAGGATGTATGGATGTTTGTTACTGTTTCATGCAAAAATGAATTAATAGATTTGAATAAAAATTGACACATAGATAGAGTATTACCTGGATAATCTAGATAGCTTTGACGAGCCCGTTGGATGAGTGGTTAGGGTGTTTGCCTACGCTCTGTTCTAGGATTCCCGGCAGGGTCACCTTTGAAAAATTATCTTTTCAAATTTGGCTCTGGTCTGGATCTGGAAAGTAGTGGCAGGGCATACTGCATTTCGCAGTTATTTGGGCAGCCCGTCTGGCGGCAGTAACAACCCCCTTATAGAAACCACCGTGAAATAAGAGCACGTGTGCTGTTTGGTTTCGGTGAGTGAGTAAGCGATGCCAGAGCCTATTTTCCTATCCCCTCCTAATCGTTATAGGCGACGGTAGCCACATACCATCAAGCGGACGGTCAGCTTGTCTGCCGATCTTAAAATAAAAACAATACCACATATGTAAGGATTTTAAAAAATATATAAAAACTAGCGACCCGCCCCCGGCTTCGTCCGGCGTGCAATTTTTATATATATGAACATTCCCCGTTTATCCCTCTTTCCTTTAGTGAAGACCGAATCTAAATCGGTCTACCCGTTCACGCGTGATGCCGTGACCAAGAGAAATGGGGATTCATTTTTATATATAGAGAGATAGATTAAATATTTATTTGTGTATTTAAAAAACCAAGAATCTAAAAATATATATGTAGTTCAGTTCAACGTGAACTTTTAATAAGACGAAAATAATCGTTATATGGAATTTATTGAGAGAGGACTTCGCAAATAGAATCGTGTCATAACAACTTTGCGTGCGCGAATTGTGAATGAAAACTTCAACAATATCGCAGAGCTTTATTGTGACAAGGTTCTAAAACTTATAATGGGCCGACACACTTTCTATGAAAGATTCTTTTGTAATAAATAAGGTGCTGACTGCGTAGGCGATGCTATTTCCTCTCCAGCTGCATCGATTGCAACTTGTGTTTGGACGCATAAAGAAAAAAAAATAGTATTAATTTTAAAAAGTGAGTTAAATTGTTTCGATTTTAAGTGTTTTTTTTTAAGTTATGTGAATCGGTTACGTTTATTTGAATTTGTGTTTGAGATTGTTAAAAAATATTTCAAAGGTATGTAAATCTATTTCCTGAATATATACATAAAATCTATACTAATATTATAAAGCTGAAGAGTTTGTTTGTTTGTTTGAACGCGCTAATCTCAGGAACTACTGGTTCAAATTGAAAAATTCTTTTTGTTTTGAATAGTCCATTTATCTAGGAAGGCTATAGGCTATATAAATCACGCTCCGATAAATAGTATTATATGTAAGCAGTGTCCAGTACCGCGCGCCCCGTGCGCATGCCGCCGCCGTGTGGGCCGCAACGAAGCGCGGCCGAATTTAGCTAGCATTAAAGTAAATTTGCCGTCCGCCTACGTCTGTTTTTTCGCTAACTTCTCTTAAACTAACCATTTGATTTTGATACGGTTTCCACTAATAGAAACAGCGATAAACGATAAAGGTTTTTATATGAAACTTAGCTGTTGCACGCTTCTTCGTCCGCGTCTCTTTATAAAATATAATGTATAATAATATTTATTAGTTCAAGTTACATGGAGTCATTTTTTTTATACTATCAAATTAATTTATTATACAAAAAAAAATATTTCAAAGTGATTTTTTTTTATGAAATCGAGGTAGCGCTTGACTACTATCTCACCTGATGTGAGGTGCAGATGTGGCCGAAGGTGGACCACACTTACCTAGTAAATGCCCATTTACCCTAGTTTTGAAGACCCCGAGGTTGTAGTTCTGTGGGAACACAGACGCAGGCAATGAGTTCCACTCCTTAGCAGTTCGAACAAGGAAGGTGGAACTGAAACGCTTTGTTCGTGATCGAAGTACATCGACCATGAAGGGATGAAACCCCTGCCCACGTCTAGTGGTCCGCAAGTGGAACGGTTCCGGTTGGATTAAATCGTACAGTATAGATGCACACTCTCCATAGTGTAGACGATAGAAAATCGATAGGCACGCTACTTTTCGGCGATGCTGCAGGCTTTGAAGTTGGGAATCCACAAGGGTGTCGTTACCAATAAGCTTCTTTGCTCGCTTTGGATTGTGCCTAAAATCCAGCCTATTTGCGACCATATTTAGAAAATGGTATTGGTACTTCCCCATACCGTACGCACCTTTTACGCATTGTTACATAAAAACAATCCACGCTCGAATCTACAAATATACCTGATGCCCAACACCACCCTAAAATTTTTAAAATTCACCCTATAGGTGAAAGAATTTTTAAAATCGGTCCAGTAGTCATTGAGTTTATTCATTACAAACATACATACATTAGTAAAGACTAGTATAGACATACTTATTAAAAAAATACTTGTTTATTTATTTTAATGCAATATTTAAAAACAAAAAAAGCTCTGATTCGATCTTCATGCTTCGACTTGTATGCCGGAAGCCAAATTACCCTTGTCTGCCAGCGCTTAAATTTATCAATTCAAGTGTCATTTGCCATGGTATATATACAGGTTGTTCAAATTTCAACCGTTTTTACTGATTTAACTACTGACTCTGACTGACCTAATTGTTCTCCTAGAAGGAGTCATGGGGGTTCTACCATGATTTATTAATAACGTGGATCCACGTTTCGGCATACAAAGGGTTAACTCTTAATGAATATAAGAGTATATAACTTCGCATTATTTTTTTAAACACATAGACTTAATCAATAACTTATTATAAATAAAAAGTTAGTTAAATAAATTAGTTATATTATACTTTACACTATAGGATTATACGACAGTTGATGACATGGACTCGATGTGTTTTAAAACACTGAGGAATTTTGGACGAGAAGATGTCTCGGAGCTTCCCGAACCCTGCCCATCCGAACTGGATTCGATGATTGACGACCTTCTCAAAGTTGTCTCTACCTAATTGGGCTGTTTGTCCCAAGTAGATGTACTCGTCAACAACTCCGAGAGTTGAATTTCCAGCCATAACATGGACATTAGTCATAACTTCCCTCTTGTCCATATTCATCTTAAGGGGGTGTACAAAGCAAAAAAATAATTAATTTCACCCGTGTGGGCCCATAATTGAACAGACACGATATTAACACAACAGAGTTCCTTTTAATATCCATATTTATTTGTGTAAAAATACTGTGTAGTCTTGTTAAAATAATATGAAACAATTTATAAACAGTCTATACACAACACATTTATAATAATCTACTCACAAACAAGTCTTATTAAAAAAATTACGTCTAAATATTCTTGCGCACAGAAACATAGTCTTCCCGTCTTAATGGAGCAATTGTGACTGATCCTGTGAAATAAGGCACAATATTTCGCGGAATAAAAATGTTATAAGTCCAAAAGTATTAAATATTAATGACTCGTAAACTACAATGTCAAACGAAAAATTGATAAACTAGATTATCTGTGAAGTGAGATTACTGATAATTTTTTAGGTTTGTGATATGTGTTATTTTGAAAATACAACAAAAAACGATAAAAATGAGAGGTAACTTGGTGATTTTGTTCTATCGAAAATTTTTTATTGTAAAATGTTTTCTGTTGACATTTCTCTTTTATTTATAATGAACTAGCGGCCCGCCCCCGGCTTCGCCCGGCGTGCAATTTTTATATACCCTAAAACATTCCCCGTTCATCCCTCTTTCCATTGGCGAAAACCGAATTAAAATCGGTCTACCCGTTCACGCGTGATGCCGTGACCAGGAGAAATAGGGATTCATTTTTATATATAAGATTAATCTATATATAAATGTTTTCTTATTCGGACTTTACATACCTAGACAAAATTCTAATCTAGGATTAGCTATTTCTATTTACCTACGCTCTTAAGGCCCACCCTTTTTGAGCCATCTAGCATCGTGATGGGTTCCCCTTATCGACCTCGCCAGAACCTCAAACCAATGGTGAGTGATATACTCGCCGTTAATGATGATGCCAAGTCTTTACCATTCCAGGAGCTTAAATGCATCTTCTAAAGCGGCAGTGTAGTTTTATGTCGATTTAAAACTGTGACCGCTCAAGTAAGCTTAAGATCTTAAGCTGTTACCGCTGTTTTGACGAGCCCGTTGGATGAGTGGTTGGGGTGCGTGCCTTAACGCTCTGTTCTAGGGTTCCCGGGTTCGATTCCCGGCTGGGGCAGCTTTGAAAAATCAACTTTTCAAATTTGGCTCTGGTCTGGATTTGGAAAGTAGTGGCAGGGCACACTGCGTTTCGCAGTCATTTGGGCAGCCCGTCTGGCGGCAGTAACCACCCCCTTACAGAAGACCACCGTGAAATAACAGCACGTGTGCTGTTTTGTTTCGGTGAGTGCTAATCCCTAATCCCCTAATCCCCTATCCTTAATCCTACTGCAGTTGGCAGCGCACTTGCAGCAGCTTTGGTGATGCTTGTGTTATAGGCGACGGTAGCCACCTACCATCAAGTGGACCGTCAGCCTGTCTGCCGACCTTAACATAAAAAAAAATTCATTTAATATATGAACATTTTATTAATACATGAATTTAAAACAATGTAGCCAATAATTCGTATATCAAAAATGAAATGGAAGTGTATTCGGAATTCAAAACGACGCGTTCAAATACAATGCATGCAAATTCGCGCTGTTTTCGCACGCGCGCGCGGCAAACAATGCCGGTTGTCATGGCAACGGCAATATGGCGCCCGTATCTGTGACAGTGCATTCACACGAAACAATGATGCAATCAAGATAGAGTTGTCTGTAGGTTTTTAACAGATTGGGCAGCCATTGTTCTAGAGTAATTATTGTTTTTTTCCTTATTTTATTAAGTATATTTACGTATAATATTCATTTTATTATTATTATGTAGGTATGTAGGTGCTTACAAAATTACTTACGTTTTGTTTGTACGACTAAACTGAACTGAACGACTAAATCGTAAAAGAGCCGTGTCTGTACACGTAAAAGATTTTTTCAAAAAAAAAAATTGTACACGTTGTACTTTTTACGGGGTCAAAAAAAATCGTTTTTATAATTTTTGTCTGTTTTGTCTGTACGTTTGTGCACGCTAATCTCAGAAAAGGTTTAACCGATTTGAATGCGGTTTTCACTGGTGTATTATAGCAAGCTTCCCGTAACATTTTGTGTTTGTTTCATTCCAATCGGTTTACAAACAAGAAAGTTACGCACTATACCAAATACCACGCGTACGAAGTTGTGGGCTCAACCAGTATGAGTAACGTAACGCCTCACATATTTATCGCCGTGAAGACGGTGGCGCTAATTTTTTTATATTTTTAGACGATCCCTCGGGAACCCAATATTTTTCCAAGATATTTTTTCGTTAATTCTTGATTGTGTTTTTTTAAATGTTAAGATCGGTAGACAGGCTGACGGTCCACTTGATGGTAGGTGTCTACCGTCATCAATAACACAAACAACGCCAAAGCCGCTGCAAGTGCGCTGCCGACTACAGTAGAATTAAGGATATGGGATTGGGAAGGGATAGGGAAATGGGCTCTGGAATCCCTTACTCACTCACCGAAACACAACAGCACACATGCTGTTATTTCACGGTGGTCTTCAGTAATGGGGTGGTTACTGCCGCCAGACAGGCTGCCCAAATGACTGCGAAACGCAGTGTGCCCTGCCACTACTTTCCAGATCCAGGACAGAGCCAAATTTGAAAAGTTCATTTTTCAAAGTTGACTCTTCCGGGAATCGAACCCGGGAACCCTAGAACAGAGCGTTAAGGCAACCACTCATCCAACAGGCTCGTCAAAAAATAGTATTTAGAATTTAGGTCTGTTTGTCGGTTTGTGTGTTTGTGTTTTTTTTTTTTTTTTTGCACGCTAATTTCTGTAACGGCTTAACCGATTTGAATGCGGTTTTCACTGACGTATTGTAACAAGCTTCCCCTGACATTTAGTGTTGGTTTTATTCCAATCGGTTTACAAACAACGTGAAGACGGTGGCGCTGGTTTTTTTATATTTTTAGACTATCCCTCGGGAACCTTTTTTTTTTACGAGGAGAAATCCATTTACGGATTCCCTACCGCTGGCTAGACAGTAGGGATATGTGGAACTCACCCAGTCAAGGGACTGGTCCTACCCACTAAAACTCCCCGGTGTCTCCTTGCCCTTTGAGCGGGGTGGACCGGGTTCTGCCGAGGCAACAACTCCGATCCACCCCAGGGCAGCCTAGTCATTGCTGACTAGGCTTACTCCAATGGGGGATTGCCCGGAGACACCCAGGCAATCCCATCCCTCGGGAACATAACATTTTTCCAGCACAAATTTTGGTTAATTCTTGATTGTGTATGAGAGTAATTTAAAAAGTTTGAATGCAGTTTTTATTATTTTTCTCAAAAATCGAAGCCTTATAGTTCCTAAGAACAAATTTTCGTATCTCTTATGGTTTGAGATTTGTCCTCACTGACCCATTTGGATTGATCATATATCCACACATATACATATACATAAGTATATATATCCATATATCCATACGTATACATAATATATCCACGCATATAAAAAAATTAAATCACTTTTTTCCTCTATCTGCTTCCCCGACAAATTCTACACCATCCAAATTCTGATACGGTTTTCACTGATGTAGAGAGCGATAAACAAATTAAGGTTTTTGTGTGTTTACAGAAAAAATGCTAAATCAAGGTCGAGTCGCTAGTTGAATGATAATATAAGGTACAAGCTCTCGTAGTCTTTGTATTCAGACTTTACCGTTTACTTAAATTAACTAAGTGACGACATCTGGCTATTATAGACATTTTTTTTGTCATGTTGCGATGTTGCTGCAGAAAGTTTTGAAATACCTATTATGCTTATGTGGCACATAATATCTCTTTATTATAATTATACTTAATACTATAAACTAAAGTATAGGTAATTATATTTCAACACTTATTAATCGATATCATAAATTCGGAAATCGTAATAATTAGTTATTTATTTATTAATATATTTATTAACTTTGTTTTATTTATTTATAATTAAATATTTACAGTAATATATAAAAACTTAATGTATTTACATTATATAAAAATTTATATATATATATTAACTAGACAGACAGACAGACAGACAAACTCTTTATTGCTCACACAACTAGATGAGCCCGCAACTTCGTACGCATGATATTCGATATAGCGCATAGCTTTTTTGTTTGTAATCAGATTCGAATGATACAAACACTAAATGTTACGAGAATTACGCTTGCTATAATACATCAGTGAAAACCTCATCCAAATAGATTTAACCGTTTCTGAGATTAGCGCGAACAAACACACAGACAAGCAGACTAAAATAATATAAAAACAATTTTTTTGACCACGGTAACATAAACACAATATGTACAAAATTGTTTCTTTGAAAAAAATCTTTAATGTATAAACGTGGCTCGTTTATTATTTTATTAAATGTATAGATTAGGGTATTATGTAATATATTCCAGTTATTTCTATGTATCACTAGTAGACTTAGCTAAGTAATATAAACCGTGTATAAACCGCATTCAAATAGGTTAAACCGTTTCTGAGATTAACGCGAACAAACAGACAAAAATTCTAAAACCTATTTTTTTGACCTCGGTAACATAAGTACGACGTGTACAAAATGTACAAAAATCAGCAGACACGGCTCGTTTACGATTTTATTATATACCTATAGATTTAAAATTTTTCATTTAAATTTTTCATACATAGGTAAATGGTTACAAATAATAGGTATATTTTTTTTTAATTAAAAATGAGTGCTCTTTGACAACATCTATCCATGTAAGAAAGATGAGGCCGACGATGGAGCGAGGTCACCCAGAAGATGCCAAGCTATAATCGACACTGAAAAATGTATATAAATACTAGTGACCCGCCCCCGGCTTCGCCCTGCGTGCAATTTTTATATACCCTAAAACATTCCCCGCTCATCCCTCTTTTCATTAGCGAAAACCGAATTAAAATCGGTCTACCCGTTCACGCGTGATGCCGTGACCAGGAGAAATAGGGATTCATTTTTATATATAAGAAGATAAATGAATCTCCAAATGTGTTGGTCGAAACTCGAAAACGGCGTGACCCATTCGACTTTTCTGTGCTGTGAAATGAAAACTTTTTTTGGGCAGAAATACTATTTTTTTTTTTTCAGAAAATAGATTTTTTTTGTATTTTTTGTATTTTTTGACGAGCCCGTTGGATGAGTGGTTAGGGTGCTTGCCTTAACGCTCTGTTCTAGGGTTCCCGGGTTCGATTCCCGGCAGTGTCAACTTTGAAAAACCAACTGGTATGGCTCTGGTATGGATTTGGAAAGTAGTGGCAGGGCACACTACGTTTCCGCGGTCATTTGGGCAGCCCGTCTGGCAGCAGTAACCACCCCCTTACAGAAGACCACCGTGAAATAACAGCACGTGTGCTGTTGTGTTTCGGCATAGATAAAATACTACTAAGTAGTATTTTATCTATGGCTTCGGTGAGTGAGTAAGGGATGCCAGAGCCCATTTCCCTTTCCCCCCTCCTAATCCCTTATCCTTAATCCTACTGCAGTTAGCGGCGCACTTGCAGCAGTTTAGGCGTTGCTTGTGTTATAGCCACCTACCATCAAGTGGACCGTCAGCCTGTCTGCCGACCTTAACATAAAAAGAAAAAAAAAGAAAAAAGTATAAATCTCTCAGATTCAAACTTTTTAAAATACAGTCTATTATGCACTGTATTTTTTATCTAAGTTTTAACTTTACTCCAAGAAGTCAAATTAAGCCACGAAAATAACGCTTTTCTGCTAAGTACTCGCCTCAACCTACCATCATAGATTTCTACCAAAAAGATTAAAAATATAGGATAATATATAGCGAGGGCATTGGGAAAATTTTCTTACAAAAATATTGATCCTAATCGCCGTAATCAGGATGGCCATGGCGTAGATAAATAGCCTTGTAAGGTTGGCGTCGGCGATTTTGTACCACGTGGTTCTAAATATCACATTGCGGATTCTTTATATACTTCACAATTTCCTTTTCTGTTGTAAAAATAATTATTTTATTTCTTTTATCCCCTTGTGTTCTAATGAATAATAATAATAACGGAGCGGGAGTTAGGAAGAGTGTGAGCTCTTTTTGAGAATCCTCCCGTCCCGTTTGCTCGGTAACTCAGTTAGTAGAGTATGTCAACGAAAATAAAGTGGGATTCTTTATACCAAAATTTATATACTTCACGGTTTCCTTTTCTGCTGTAAATATAATTATTTCTTTTATCCCCTTGTGTTCTAATACATTTTGGTATAAAGAATCGCTCTTTATTTTCGTTGACATACTCTACTAAATGAGTTACCGAGCAAACGGGATGGGAGGACTCTAAAAAAGAGCTCACACTCTTCTTAACTCCCGCACCGTTATAAACCCTAGAACAGAATTTTAAGGCAAGCACCCTAACCACTCATACAACGGGCTCGTCAATCAACTAAAATAAGTATAAAAAATAATTTTCTTCGGAGATACTTAGCTCCTGAAAACTATGTGTCGATTCGCGTTCTATCAAAACCACTCAATCAGTGACATGTACGACCTTTACAAAGATTGCCTAGTGCCATGAAATTGACTCAAAAACCATGCATTCGTTGCTTAACAGAATGCCTTAATTCACACGGTATTAACAATTATATAGAGATTTCTGTGCGCGATAATAAAATTAGAGGCAACCGCTTGCAACCCGGTTGTATGTCTTCTTATGTAATGAGATACTAATTATTGGTTGTAGCCACTAAGGCCCACGCCACACGTTGTTCCCAACGCTGGTACCGTTGTTTGGTCGATTAATTTTTGAGGCCTACACACATTGGCGGTTATGGAATGTCTAAATCTGACGAGGTGGTTACAGCCTCCGCGAGTCTACTCCTGTGGCTCTAGCATGAGTTTACGATACTACACTCGCTAGCGAGAGCGTAAAACATTTATATGGAAAATAGACAATTTGACATTGACAGTTCACGATTTTCCATAAAAAAGTTTTACGTTCTCGCTAGCAAGTGTAGTATCATAAACTCATACTAGAGCCTCTGTTCTCTCTCTCTCTCTCTCTCTCTCTATTACTGTCACTATAGTATTTTCACTGTATGATGATATGCGTGACAGTTCGTAACTGACAATTTTAGTGATGCAACCTAACGACGTTTAATCGATTGTTTGAAAATATCGAATCAATTGGCAAAGCAAATGTAATCGAACTGCCGATTTTAGATTTTCAGATTTAGAAATAAATTCTTGAATCTTAAAAAAACAGGTTATGTTAAATAAATTATAGAATACAATGCAGTTTGTTTAAAATATTAATTTATTTATTCATTACTGTCTGAACTCCTAACTTGACAACTCTTATCCGACTCAGAACAAAGTTTACTTTTGTTTTATTGTTATTATTAGTCAGCTTTAGTTTTATTTTCAAAATACGATGTTTTTATAAATATATAGAGTAGAAAAAAATATTTCTTAAATCTCCGAATATCCTATGGCAAAAATAGAGTACTTTCGATATATCGAATATAAGTGAATATCCCTAGTGTCAATCCCTATTGATACAAGTTCCGTTCCACGCGTTTGACACTTTTAAAATATATGTTTTTAATTACATTTACATATTATAATAGTAAAGTAATTATAAAAATGATAATTTCTTTTGTGTTTTTCGAATAGTTTTTTTTTTCATACATTTGTTTGTTTGTTATTTTTTTGTGCCAGTTTTTTTTTTTTTTTAAGTTGAAAACAGTATGCGTGACATGAAAAAGTGAGAACTGTCACGCATATCATCATATCGCATCAAAGATAATTGTATTAGTGTATAGATGGAACAATAAAAATTGAAGATTCCTTCGATAGTCGATACCCGTCTTTCTAATGGCTGCATGTCGTATGTTAAAAAGAGATAACAATAGCCGAATATGACGTCTTAAAACGCTGCGCGCCATAAAAGAGGCAACGTCATATTTGTTTATATCATGCTGGTTAACAAGCGCGTTTAGCTTTATGTGATTTAAAATACTTAAAAATCTGAAAGTGTGATTTCATAAATCTGTTGCTTGCCAAGAATGGCTTGTACTGTTCCCGTTTGTCCAAGTAGAGTGGGTGTTTTGAAGGAGAATAATGGAAATATATCATTTCACCGGTAAGTCGCACAGCTCGCACTCATTAATTTTGGTGTTTTGTAAACAAATTTTTATAATTATTTACTAAAAATGAATCATTGTACATGCATACACAGCTCTAAGGTTGATTCATTTAAAGAAAAGCTGGTGTTTATAACTAAAATTTACAAAAACCAAAGTTAATCGGAATTTTTGACATTTGTCTTGCTTTATAGTGCTGTAGTCTGATCTTGATAAGTTTATCGATATCGATAACTAATTTATTTTTAGTAGAGTGTTGACAATTTCTAGCATTCACTGCAGGTTGAAAGTAATTTTTATCAATTTATAACAGATTTCCCACCGACATCGATTTAAAAAAAAACGTAGACAAAAAATGTAAGAAAAGCCGACGATTGGAGAGCTTCGCAATATACAAGAATATGCTCGATGAACTTTGAAGATTCTTGCTTTCGCCAAGGATATCAGCGTAAAATTCTACATTCGTATGCAGTGCCGACAATATTCCCAAAATTACCACCATCGTGTAAACCAGTAAGTAATATCTATAAGTTATAAAGAAGTTATGCTTCAATCTATGAAAATTATGAAAATCTTTTGAATCATTAATAACCAAAAACTATTTCTTTTCAGAAATTACCCAGAAAAAGAAAACTTACTAATAAATACGTGGATACCCAAGCGTCAACATTAACTGCAAGTCTTTAAATTAAAATGTAACTTTTTGGTCCTAGTTTTCTTTACTATTTTCATTTAATTATCTATCTCAGTTTAGAAACGATATCACAGATTATCCAATCTGTGATATCGTTTCTAAAAATAAAACTTTAAGATTATCGAGTTTTTTTTTCTCTCGTAATAAAATCCTACTCCCGTTCTACCCATTAAGGATGGATTCTAAATATTTCTACTCAAAAAATAACTATTCTTTTGAAATATTTTGGTGAAATAAATCCGAGAGGTTGCATACAATCTCATACAACCGATTAGCAATGCGGCGAGTACCAGTACGCACCCACATTTTATTTATATTGAATAACCAAATAGTACACCGAAACGCATTTAGCCATACTTTTTATCCGTCATATATTTAAAATCTATATCAACGATATCTATTTATCAATAAAAATGCACAGCACTATTATACGCTATAACTTTAGCTTGCATTGTATAGTCAAAATGGAGACATTCACTCAACTTCGACCCGACAGATTATATATGTATGTCTCTTTCAATCTTATGGCAATTTGAAGGTGTTAGAAAGAATAAAATATTGCTGCATTTTGTGATCCATCTATAGGTACAGACTAATACAACATCTTTGTATCGCATACTATACGAGTACACTCACTCAGCGGTCGCGTTTATGGAATGTGTAAATCTGACAAGTTGAAAGAAAGAAAGCAACTTTTTTTATTTTTTTTTATTTTTATTAAAGATGGGTTTGCTCTTGACCAACATCTATCCTTGTAGGAAGGATGAGGCCGACGATGGAGCGAGCTCACCCAGAAGATGCCTATTCACTCGAACCTTGAAAAGATTAGGGTTGTATGAGCTCGGTAATACAGACGCCTGCAGGGAGTTCCAATCCTTAGCAGTGCGCATTATAAAAGATGTTTCAAAACGCTTGGTCCGAATTAGAGGGATTTTGACAAGGTGAGGATGGTAACCAGCCGTACGTCTGCATGTCCGATAGAAGAAAGAGGAAGGCAGTATGATCTCATGCAGCTCTCGAGCACACTCTCCGAAGTACATCTTATAGAATACACAGAGGGGCAACTTTGCGTCTATGTGCCTAATACAACAACTTTTATTCCTCTAATACAATGAATTGTATTTATATGAACAAATAACAATTGTAACAATATATGAACAAATAACAATTACAAAAAAAAAAAACAAACAAAGAAATAAATAAACAAGTAACAAGAGGAAAAGGAACCCTGGCTCTGTATACAGTTGTGGTGCAGACCACACAACACTGATATTCTGCCAGGGACCAGATATTCAAAGAAAAAAAACATTTTCGCGGAACAATTCAGACAATCAATGGCTAAAATTATCGCAATGATCTTAAAAAATACTGAAGGATTTCATGCAGTTTATATATATCAACAGAGTGATTCTTGAGTAAGGCATAGATGCATTATGCTTTAATGCTTTGATATAGTATTAATCATTATCAATTGAAAATTTAAGCCACCTTAAGCATTTCACACACATTGTTATAGCCATTCACACCATACGATTTAAATTAATATCTTAGTAGTTATCGTAAATTAAAAACTACAAATAAAAAATAAATTACTATTGGTCGCGGCCTCCGCGAGTCTTCTCCATCTCTCTCTATTACTGGCACTACGAGTACACTCAGGGATTTGTGACTGATTCTATCATTTCTGTCCGTCTTGTGGGTGATCGGCCGCGAGAGTGCTGCCCCTCCACTATCCCCTGTATCACACGTGCACAATAGACTAAAGTTTTAGTTTGATTCACGATGGAAACGTTAGTGCGATGAGCAGTCCATTTTATCCTCACCATGCGCCTCCAGCACCACATTTCAAGGGCAACTATCCTCTTGCGAAACTTTTGATGGATCGTCCATGTTTCAGCTCCGTACAGTAAAATAGGAACTATTAAGCATCTCATGAAACGAACCTTTATTTTTTTGGTTATACGACAATTTTTCCATATTTTCGTGAGCCTGACCACGGCTTAGCGTGTCACAGCACAGCTTATTTTGATATCATCATATGCTTCCTTCAATCCTAAGTGCTTTTACAATATTTTTTTCTGTGATTTTGTGTGTTCTGTGTACATCCACAGAATACTAATATATCTACTCGTTGCAAGAACTGAGCAGATGGCCAACATTTGGACGGATCAACCAACAGAGGCTCTAGTATGAGTTTACGATACTACACCAATTCTACACTCGCTAGCGAGAACGTAAAACTTTTGTATGGAAAATCGTGAACTGTCAATGTCAAATTATCAATTTTCCATATAAATGTTTTACGCTCTCGCTAGCGAGTGTAGTATCGTAAACTCATGCTAGAGCCACTGCAATCGCTCGCCCTAACGTTGGGGCCAATGCTATTTACACGTTGGACAAATAGTATTGGGGCCAACGCTTGCGTCAACGTATGGCGCCGACCTTACACACAAGATCCTATAATTTAGCATACACGTTTTGCAACTTTAACTCAGTCTAAGATTTAAGGTCGGCAGACAGGTCGTCGCCTGTAATACAAGCAACGTCAGAGGTGCTGCAAGTGCGCTGCCGACCATAGTGGGATTGTGGATAAAAGATTGGGATAGGGAAATGGGCTGTGGCAAGATGTGTCTTGCCGATACTAATCTTAATCATGGAAGCCTCAAAGTCCCGGGACTTTAAATGTTAATTGTCTCGTGTCCCGGACTTCCAATCTGTCGAGATTCCCAAACTTTTATTCCTGCTCACGCCAAATAATTGTGCCTCTATTTGTCTTCTATGTAAATATTCACGAATATAACTATCTATGTATATTTATCAGTTTTCTAGCACCCACAGTACCCCGCGAAGCAGACCCCAGGCTGATCCACTCAGGCGTCGAAGGGCCGGCCGAAGCACGTCGTGCCCGGGCGTATGCCGCGGCGCACGTCGCGTGACAACCTCAGGGCGTCAGAAGGGGACGTGTCTGACGCCCTGAAACACCCAATAAGGATGAGTAACGGCTCACGGCACTCCAGCGAGCCGCTACATTTAAAGTTAGGCGAAGCCATTGCCCTAAGCTGGGTTAGTGAGCCCTAACATTGCGGTGCGTGGGGATCCGAGGATAAGGCCTCGCTGTGAACTCGGACCCGCACATCACCGCTGATGGTGGAACCCGGGGGGGTTTTAGTGGGTATTCCCGGTGATAAGTCACTTCACCGGGCGAATCCCACACTCCCCCTCGTCGACTGTCCCCGTCGGCGAGGGATAGTGCGTAAACGTTATTTCCCCTCCTAAAAAAAGCACCCACAGTACAAGCTCTTCTTGATTTGGTGTAGATTGCGCTGTGTGACGTGTCCTTTAAAATAAATATATATTTTCCTTGTTCATACAGGAAACCTTCAAAGATTAAAATGACGTCATCCTACATCTTTCTCTTGCTTCTGATTGGTGTAAGATCGGAAGAAGTCGCTACGCCAGCCAGTCTACTAGGACCTAGGAACTTCAATCATCACAGTTACGTCACACAACAGTACCTCGAAGAACCGGAACCGACGAAGTGAGTCATTTTACTTTCTTACGGCAGAATATTCAAGAGGATTCTTTAAAATTGTGGGCTTCGCAAACTTTAATATCCCCACTTTGAACTTTTCAATGTAGGCTCTGGTCTGGACCTGGCAAGTAGTGGCAAAGAATACTGCGTTTCGCAGTCATTTGGGCAGCCCGTCTGGCGACAGTAACCACCCCCTTACAGAAGACCAATAATTTCGTCTACCCATAGATTTTGTGGTATACCTTTAAACAGACCGTTAGCCATTTGACGACCTTTCTACAAAAAAATATAAAATCATAAACCTACTTCTAGACAGTGTACTTTACCATTTAGCAATTATCAAATTGTGTGTAGGCGCTTAATAGGCGATGCTAATGTAAAATCAATAATAAAAGCTCTTAGTTGAAAATAGAAAGCTTAAAATGTTGAAGTTAACGACTGCTTGAATAAAACGTTGTTCTCCATAGCTTTCATGAGCTTTTGAAAATATGGAAGCAATCGACTTTGATTTCAATTATAAAAGGTACATTCTTCGGTAGAAAATATCGGTAGATGCATAGACCCATATAAATTTAGCGCCAATATATAATCAGATTCATTAATTGTAGTGGAACTATAGCTGCTATTCTCTTGCCGAAAACCTCTGCAATATATTTCTCCCATAATGAATGTGAATCATAATAAAAATAAATTCCAAGAGTCGAAGAGTTAAGGGCGTACAAAGCAAAAAATATTCTAATTTCACCCCCGTGGCCCCATAATTGAATGGACACGATACCAACACAACAGAGTTCCTTTTATTAGCCATATATTTACACAATCTTGTTAAAATAATATGAAACAGTTTATAAACATTCTATACACAACACACTTATAATAATATAAATAATCTACTCATAAATAAGTCTTATTAAAAAAATTACGTGTAAATATTCTTGCGCACAGTAACATGGTCTTCCCGTCTCAATGGAGCGATTGTGACTGATCATGTGAAACAATGCACATTATGAAGTATGCATAACACGAGACGGAAGATAGTGCATTTCGCGGAATAAAAATGTTATAAGTATTAAATATTAATGACTCGTAAATTACAATGTCAAATAAAAAATTAATAAACAAAGGCCTAGATAATCTGTGAAGTGAGATTACTGATAATTTTTTAGGTTTGTAATTTTTGTCATTTTTTAAAATAAAAGAAAAAACGATAAAAATGAGAGGTAACTTGGCGATTTTGCTATATGGAGAAATTGTGTAATGTTTTCTATCCACATTTCACTTTATTTATAATGTATTAATCTATGTATAATTTTGTTATTTGGACTTTATTTACTTAGATAAAATTCAAATCTAGGAATAGCTATTTCTGTTTATACGCCCTCTTAAAGCTATTTAACAAGTCCCCTAACATAATGAAAAGTGATGACATGCGCTAACATCATAATTATTATCTCAGCGGTAGGATTTCGGGCTGTATTCCAGCACAGCAATCCTTCGGCCAAGGTTAATTTTGCTCTCCCGCGGATGCATGACGTTCCAGCACTCCATTCGAGCATAATTTGATCCGGATAAGAGTTGATCATACCCGTTCCTGGCGACCTGTCAGCTAAGATTTGTATAAAATGTTGATAACTTCCACCAAAACAGAACAGAAACACTGCTGTCAAACTCAAATAATAACAGTAGCTATAGCCCAACCAGAATCTGATGGCATTAAAGGAATAAATGAAACATTAATTAATAATATTTAAAATTAAACCTCGTATAAATGATTATTAAACAGTATCAAGATAGTTTAGTCCAATTTCCCCAGTATTGTACTCTACAAATTTTTATTTCCACATTTGCCATGAGATTCTGGTAGACTTATATATAGGTCGTTCCAGCACCATCGAAACTCGTGCAATATTTTTCTAAAGGACTGCTGGAACACAGCCCTAGAAAAAGGCCTACCTCTTAATTGCCGAAAAGGATCAGTTACAAGCAGGCTGGATCCACCATCGACCCGCGACTAAGGGACGTCTGTCCACTTTGTGAGTAGACGTCCTACGCTGCGCTTGCCTGTCCGTGGCCTCAAACTAGAGAACCTTCCGGCCCCAGCAGCCATCAGCTCCCTGTACTATGTATCCTGCCCACTGCCACAACTTACTAACCCGCTGGGTTATCTCGGTAACTTTCGTACATCTACGAATCTCCTCATTCATGATTCGATCTCCCAGTGTAACCCCGAGCATAGCCCTCTCCATAGATCATTGAGCGAAGTTGAGCTTTTACTGTGTTCGCACCATGCGCTAACCCGGGATGCTTGCCGGAATCAAACCCGGGACCCCTGAGACAGAGTGCAAAGACAGAAACTCGAGGAATAGTCTCCTTTTAGTGTACCTGTAAAAATAATGTATCTAACATAAAAAAATATGTTCGTGAAGCCATAAAAATAAATTTCTGTAAGAAATATTATTTAATTAATATCAGCTGCTAATAACATATGCTATTCTGCTTTGCTGGTTGAGTATATTATATCAGAGCTCTTTCCTGTGACCTCATTATGTACCGTTTTTATTTGTGTCGAAGTTTCTTATGAATAGGAATCATTTGGGAGAAAATATGTATATGTTTTTTTTAATGCTTTTTTCAGACAAGGCCCAGTCCTCTTCCCGAACGATGGCCCTCCACAACCACGCAGACCACTAATCGTCACAGCTCGTCCCCTCTTAGAGTCCATAGCCAGGAGTGACTTGATTAACAATTCAGTAGCGGAGCCATCGCAAATCAACAGGGTCTCCTTCAAGCCAAACTTTCTTGGAAGAATCAAGAGCTACAAGCCATTCGTCTACCAAGATCCTTTAAATTCCGGAGCTTATCAGAACTATGGCGATGAGAACAGGTTATCAGATCCTTTGAATTCTGGAGGTTATCAGAATTATGGCGTAGACCATGTACCCTATGCCGATGTGTTAAAAAAAAGACTAGGAGCCTTAGGAGGAGATAATAGATACAGCGATTATGAGGTGAGTTACACAAATCATCTTAACAAAACAACATTAGTTAACAAACAAATAACAAATTAACAATCGTTAAAGTGATTTAAATTGTACGCATTATTTACTACTTTTCTTGATGAACCAATCTTCTATAATTCAATCTTTCTTTAATGAGAATATATAAAAATATAAACCTATCAAATTTAAATATGTCCTTTTTTTGCGTGGGAAAATCTGTGAGCCAGATCGGTGAACCATGGGGAGATCGGTGGGGTATGTGAGACTTCTATCCACTAAAAACCCACGGTGCTTCTTCGCGCCGTCTATGGGCGAGGGGTAAGGGATCGTGGAAAACACGCATCTGCCTCCCTCGCCAGACGAGGCCCGCACACTTGCGGGCTCCACCTCGATTAGGCGCGGAGTTTAACCTCCGCGCCGTAGAAAGACGTGGCGGAAACACACAACACGTCTTCCTTCATGTGTTGTGATGACGGCGGACGACCCCATGTCCGCCGCCCCCGGGCGAAGAAGCACGAACCGCCCATACTCACCCCTCACAGGGGCAGTCAGCGAGGGGCTTCATCTCTGAAGCACCCCATAACCTCTTCTCTGCGGCATAACCTACCTCAGAGTCGGAGACCGCTTCCACCTGAAAATCTCAGATAACCCCTGCTCATGTGGTCGCTCATCTCTACGGTATTAAGGGTGGGCGGCCCAAAGGCATTTCCAGAGCAATCGTGGCAGCCCGAGAGACGGGCTCCACCTCGTGTTGTCGTCGGCCGCGGGAGAGTTAGGTACTAGGCCGGGTAGCGAAGCCGGATGTTCATTCTTCCGGACGCCTGCAGAGGGTGGTTACTAAGCCGGTCCCCTGCAACCGGGTCTTCACCACCATCCACAAATCCACGATTGCGGTACTCTGCCAGACGGTCCTTCCCTGCCGTAGCCATCCGAGAGAATCCGCCCGCTACGACCCGCGTCGGTCCTCATGCGCAAAACCGAGACCCATACCTCAGTCCGACGCACAAGGACCGGGGGTGCCGTCTCTCACCGGCCAATACCCGCATGAGCTGACGGCCCAGCGAGCAGTGACCGGCGAAGCTCCAACATTTGGAGTCTCCCAACGTTTGCTCCGCCACGAGTTCCGACGTTTAGAGCCCGCTCGGAGCACTCACGCTCGGTGATTTCTTAGTTCCCCACATGTCCTCACGTAACCAAACATTAACTGTTAATAGTTGGCTCTGGTCTGATGTGGCAAGTAGTGGCGTGTTTTTAGTCATTTGGGCAGCCCCTGTGGCGGCAGTAACCACCCCCTTACAGAAGACCACCGTTAAATAACAGCACATGTGCTGTTGTGTTTCAATGAGTGAGTGAGTCCATTTCCCAATCCCTTATCTATGTCTTCTGTGTTACTGCCGCCAGACGGGTTGCCCAAATGACTGCGAAACGCAGTGTGCCCTGCCACTTTAAAAAGTTAAATTCCAAAGTTTACCCATCCGGGAATCGAATCCGGGAACAGAGAATAATTATGCACCAACCACTCATCCAACAGACTCGCTGAAGAAGTTGAGATATTCGGAACCATATTTACCTAATTTACCTAATAGAAATATAGAAAAATAAAAAATCTGAGGAAATTCAATGAAATGTTCACAATTTTTTTTTCTCTGTAGGTTCTTACATGCCTCTGTCTCATTAAAACTGATAATAATAAATAAATATATTATATAGTTACTTGTAATAAACAGTAGCAGATACAAGATATTATGTAGGCCATCTTTCAGTAGCCATTTTTCTCTCAGCAGTGACTTGCGATCTCTGTTGATCAGGCGAACATGTGTGGCCACAATGACCGCGTTTAGTTATTATTAGACAGCGATTAATGCGATTGAGTGTATTAATAAAAATTATATATACTCTACTGTTTGTTTATAGTCAATGTGTATGTAAATTTCTATTCCTTAAGAAATCTATGTTTAATATATGTTCACGATATTTCCACACCTAGATGTCGCTATTACAAAAAAATGTGCACGGTATGGTCTGCGTTTCCTTGTATAGGTGGCAATAAAAGATATTAGATAATTAATTTTTGTCTTAGTTAAAATCAAAAGTGTCTGTCGAGGGTTTTGTAGTGTCAAGTTCATTGTCTAGTTCAGGTCTTGTTCTGTCAAAGCTTTTAGTTCAAAAACATAGATCAGGATACGTTATAAGTAATTCATTTGCCTATAATAGAATCCCCTTAGCCTTAGACCAAATGAGATCAATACAAAAGTGAACTATCGAACAATATATTTGATAATCAACAGAAAATAATCTACAATCAAGTATTCATGTATTTTTTATGTTATTTTTATTTATGTATTTACATTACATTTTGAAACTGGATTGGATTGGATTGTGTTTAATATAAGTTATTTTAAAATTAAGAAAAGATTGAAAATTATGAAACTAAGTCGGGAAAGTCTTTAAAAGCCTTTAAGTCATTAATTATTTTAATAAATACAAAATTTATTGAATTTATTTTTTATGTAAATCTCGACAAGCAGATAAGGTCCACTTCATTGTGCTACCTGACGGTAGGGATGGGACGCGGTCGATAAACATTTCGAGATTACTAAAATATTATTTTTCGCCTATAACACAAACAATTTCACAGGTGCTACAAGTATGATGCGATGCCTACGAATGAAATTGGCTGTAGTAGCTCTCACCGAAAAACCTTCGTCAGTTTTCAAATTCATTCCTTTATCAAGTCGCAGACTTGATAAAGGAATGAAAGGTACTATTTCGAAATTGGGCACTATGCAGACAACTGACAGACGTTTGAAATGAAATTTTGACAGGACTGATAATTGCCCTGATGCAAGCAAATGTCGACTTTAAGGTGACAAACCTTTTCTTACCCTGACTGTACATAATTGCATATTGTGTAAGCAAATGAAAGAATTATTTTTAATTAAATGAAAATATTTATCTAGAAAGTAAATCATCCAATAAATTGTTATAAATTATTCAATGAATCACTTAAATTGATGGAATCAATCACCAAATAAACTTAAATGAGATGATTCAATTAAAAAATAAAAGCCCAATTTATTTGCGCACCGCGTCTCTCGTGCACACAACGCATCGGATGTTTAGTGGCCCCATTAGTCCAAGGAACGTTTCCGTGATATTATTTTTTTCTATCCATTCATGCCTTAAGGCGAATGATTGATTATACCTCGCATTGTTACAACACAGGTGTTGTATTATTTTGCCAGCCATTTGTAGACGCATGCTCCCGAGTAATTAGTGATTAATTTGGGAAAACGGGTTTCGGGAGTTACGGGAAATGTCGGGCAACCCACTGATCTTTTGAATCGTTTAGGATCACTCTCGGTTTTCGTAAAAGGGCCAAAGATGTTTATATAAATGTGGAATTAACATCACATAAACATGTCAGTCTATCAAGACTGACTCTCAAAATACTTTTTAGCGTTCCGTACGTCCGAATAAAAAAACGGAACCCTTATAGGATCACCAGTGTGTCCGTCTGTCCGACCATTCCCCCCGCCCTTATCTCCGAAACTAATGAACCTAAAATTTTGAAAAAAAAATACAGAAATTAGTTTTCTTCTTATAGATTATAGGAAAACCTATAAGAAGTCCATGATAATAAAATTAAAATAACATGGTAAATCACTCAATATCGTACGGAACCCTCTTTTCCCGCACTCGCACTTTCCCGTATTTTTTTTAAGTTAAGATCGGCAGACAGGCTGACGGTCCACTTGCCTATAACACAAGCAACGCCAAAGCTGCTGCAAGTGCGCTGCCGACTACAGTAGGATTAAGGATAGGGAAATGAGCTCTTTTTTTAATTTTAAAGATTATATCGTCGTTGTCAAACCAAAATCTGCTATGTGCTAAAAGTATACTTATGTGATATTGACAAAAAAGTTTTCCCGAAAAATTTTACAGGAACGTTTATTTTATTTAAAAAAAAGAGTATTTTATTAGAAACTTAGGATTGTTATGGAAAAACCAAATTCACGTGCTTCTTGAATTTGGCATTATTAATAGGCTAAGTTTTAGCTGGGCTAATCTAAAAAGACGGGACATGTGCGAGTTGATCTCGCATGAAGAGGTTTCCGTACGATGTTACCTATCAGCACAATATTGAGTGATTTACCATGTTATTTTAATATCATGGACTTCTCATAGGTTTTCCTATAATCTATAAGTAGAAAACTAATTTCTGTATATTTTTTTCAAAATTTTAGGTTCAGTAGTTTCAGAGATGGGGGGAGGGTCGGACAGACGGACACACTAGTGATCCTATAATGATTCCGTTTTTTTTTTATAAAATCATCATCTATATACTAATATTATAAAGCTAAGGGTTTGTTTGTTTGAACGCGCTAATCTCAGGAATTACCGGTTCGAATTGAAAAATTCTTTTTGTGTTGGATAGTCCATTTATCAAGAAAGGCTATAGGTTACATAACATCACGCTACGATCAATAGTATTATATATAAGCAGTGTCCAGTGCGGTCCACGCGCACGCCGCCGCCGTATGGGCCGCAGTGAAGCTAGCCCGAGTTCAACTAGTCGTTTATAAACACAAACAAGAATATAAAGTGCGCTTCAAACTGATAGAACAAAAGTTTTATGACAATTGGTAATTTAATGACTGAAATTTTCTGGCCTTCGGTGGTTACTGTCGCCAGACAGGCTGCCCAGTTATTGACTCCTGAACTCGGTGTGTCTACCCATTAATGGATGTTAATTGTGCTTTCATAAACGATGTATTTTTACAGGAAAAGTCAATTCTACCACCTGTATATAAAGCTCTAGCAGATCACGCGAAGGAAAAAGTGTTGACAGTGCCCAAAAAATATGATTACCAGGTCAGTTATTCGTTAATTTTCTTAGATGAACGATATCGTTCATCTTTTCTTTTTATGTTAAGGCCGGTATACAGGCTGACGGTCCACTTGATGGTAGGTGGCTACCGTCGCCTATAACACAAGCAACGCCAAAGCTGCTGCAAGTGCGCTACCGACTATAGAAGGATTAAGGATAAGGGATTGGGAGGGGATAGGGAAATGGGCTCTGGCATCCCTTACTCACTCACCGAAACACGTGTGCTACGTCAGCAGTACCTAAGCCTTTGGGGAGTTGCAAGCATAAAAGTTTAACCTGTGTTAGGTTATATTGTAAAAACCAACTTTACCAAGCAGTTTTGGTATTTTCGTTGTGTTTACGATTTCTCATTATCAGCGTCTCAGCCGTAGGACGTCCTCTGCTAGACAAGGGCCTTGTGTTTACGATTTATAATAGGGGATTCCCCGTGATTTCATTCGTAAATTGTCTCTTCACGCTTTTTTTGCTAACTATATATGAGTGAATATCAAAAAAGTTGTACATCACACAAAAGAAACACAATGGAATAATATTAACATTTCTGTAACACAAAGGAATATATGTCACACAAAAGAATATAAAGGTGCATTTATATCAACAATGTATTTGCTTACGGACATTATTTTATCTTGACATTTTGTATTTTAATTGACTTGAATAAATGTGTTTTATACTAATCAACATTTGACATGACGCAAAACTACTAATAGTTAAGGTAGGTAGGTATTTAAAAAATAAACAAAAATAAAATGGTTTAAAAATCTTATTTATATTATCAGTAATTAAAAATCTTAAGGGATTCACTGAGGCAAATGACATTTACTATAGAACTCGCTGGCGGCAGAGACAATTCAACGGGCCTAGAAATGGTGTTTTTTTGTTTTTACCATTAGAACATTACACAAAAAAAAAATTTTATCAATACAATTTTTTAATCTGATATCAACTTATTAATAGGTACAGGATTCATATGCGTGCAATACGCCGTTTTCGAGAGAATTTTTAATAAAGGTCAAATTCTTCTTGTGTTCTAACTTTTTTTGTGGAGTTTCTATTACTTTAACGAAAATTCTAATTAATACAATTGGTTCTTCACATGTTTAAGTATAATATATATTTTTTTCAAAGCAATTGTCTTGTCTATTTCTTGTAACATTTTCATTAAACAATTGATATTTTTAGTATTTAGCGTTTGTCTCCCCCTTAAAGAAAGCAATTTAAAATGCAACATTTTTCAAATAAAAACAATAGTACAGTAGAATAGTTTTTAAATCTTATTTATATTAATTTAATTAAGAAAGAAAAAATCTTATTGTTTGTTTCAACTGTTATATATTTTTTTATATCTGTTAATTTGCCTGTTCTGCGTTTTTTTTTTTTTACCAATTTAGACACAGTAGATTTTAAATTTTAATTTTCCCTTGTTAATTTACGAAAGTACAATATGCGCTGTTTTAGCTATTTTTTTCTTATCTTCTGGCGTTTTATTAACAATTGCCTGTTCACAGAAATTGTATTTGTACCAAATTTCAACTTAATCGGTCTAGTAGATTCGGAGATAATTGACTGTGACCGACGGACAGACGGACACACGAGTGATCCTATAAGGGTTCCGTTTTTTTATTCGGACGCACGGAACCCTAAAAATAGAGAACCCACGCTTTGCAAAAGTATCAGGCGTTATATTGCTTTACATATTTTGCCAGGCGTTTTATCTTTTATTTTTATACCTACTGAATATAAAGTTATAATACCTACTGTATTTATTATTTCAGCCACAAGATTACAAGGGGGATAGCAATAATAACGCCAACATAGACTCGGATTACAACTACGTAAGTAGAAGTATTTATGACAATAAAATACAAATTTGACAGCTGTCATGTCATGTTACGTCAACCAATATTTAATTGTGCATCCTTAGAGAGTTGAAAATATATACAGGGTGGTAATTTGAGATGGGTCAGTAAGGGCAGCTACCTAAACCTTTGTAGCTAGAACAAAACACTCTTAGGAGACTATCCATAATTTTAATAGTTATTCCCATCGGCATTCAAAGATTTTGAAAAAATGGTACAGTCAGCGAGAAAAAGGTCAATTTTCACGTTTTGTTTTTATAGCGCCAATCGATTCTGTTACTTATAAGGATCAATTGACCCTACGGGACCACCTGAGCTTAGAGTACTAGAAACGTCAAAAATCTCAAAAAACGACTGCCATACATTTCTTACGGAATGAGATTGAAAAATAAGTTCAAATATTGTTTTTAATTAAAAAAGGCGGCAATCACTACAATTGCCAATCTTTAAAAACAAGTAGAGATCGATAGTAGTTGCTCTATTTGTTTGCCGTTTGGACGGTTTCTGCAATGAGCTTGTAACCGCTGATATTTTGTTTGCGTTAATTCCATACACCGTTGTAGTGACAATTCTTGAACTGTAATGTACCTAATTTTTCTTGTAAATTCCATTTTTGAGATATCCCAAAAAAATATCAAGAGGTCTCAACGACCACAACGACAGCATTTGTATTTGTACTTTTTACATATCTTTAAAACTTGGTTATGGGAAATGCCTACTTCGGCAGCGACTTCAAAGCTTCTACCGACTTCTACGAGTGTTAAAATTGCAACCGCTATTGTTTATCAAGATCATTGTTGTCGTAAGGATTTCTCTTAAAGGAGCTACACTCTACAAGAATATTTAGAAGATTTTTTATAACTTTTGATATAGGGTATTTAATCTTATACCATTCCATGGCAGCTGATATTATTTATAAAATAAGCTTCTAATAAATCTATGCGATCTAAATTTGAAGCCATTTTTACTTCAATATTTTCACAATTTAGCTGACATGCAAGAATAATAATAAATAACATTTGTTTCTAAAACAATGTTCCAAATTCAAATTAATTTAAAATAAACATTGCCTAGCCAGTTTCCATTGTAGTGATTGCCGCATTTTTTAATTAAAAACAATCTTTGAACTTATTTTTCAATCTCATTCTGTAAGAAATGTATGGAAGTAGTTTTTTGAGTTTTTTGAAGTTTCTAGTACTCTAACCTCAGGTGGTCCCATAGGGTCAATTGATCCTTATAAGTAACAGAATCGATTGGCATTATAAAATCAAAACGTGAAAATTGACCTTTTTCTCGCTGACTGTACCATTTTTCCAAAATCTTTGAATGCCGATGGAAATAACTATTAAAATAATGGATAGTCTCCTAAGAGTGTTTTGTTCTAGCTACAATGGTTTAGGTAGCTGCCCTTACTGACCCATCTCAAATTACCACCCTGTATAATCCGTCTTTTTTTTTTATGTTATGTCGACAGACAGGCTGACGGTCCACTTGATGGTAGGTGGCTACCGTCGCCTATAACACAAGCAACGCTACAGGTGCTGCAAGTGCGCTGCCGGCTACAGTAGGATTAAGGATAAGGGATTAGGAGGGGATAAGGAAATGGGCTCTGGCATCCCTTACTCACTCACCGAAACACAACAGCACATATATGCTGTTATTTCACGGTGGAATAACGGTCTTGGGGAACATTTTTAAAGCGTTATGTCTTTGTTGGCGTATCTTTGTAAATTAAAGACTACAGACTTTCTGTTAAGTTTCATCAAAATCTGTTCAGTAGTTTTTGCTTGAAAAAGTAAAAAAAAATAAAAAAAAAATTCATACTAATATTATAAAGAGGAAAGGTTTGTATGTATATTATGTGTAAAGAATATGTATATCTTTAGTTTGTTATTTTACCGCGTTCGCGTAGGTAAAATACTCTTTGATGTTGCCTACTTTGTATCAAATATGTCAAGTTAATTTATTTTTATTTTTACGTGTATTTCTTAATGAAAATTATTTTTTAATTTAAAAAGGAATTGGTGAACAATAAAACTTTAATTGTCGTTTCATAAGACTATTCGTCTTCTATTAATTAAATTTGGCAAATTAAACTTTGATTTACAATGCAACACAAAAGTTTAATTTGCCAAATTTAATTAATAGAAGACGAATAGTCTTATAACAATTTTCCAGGATAAAAGGTATCCTATATGTTAATCCTGGTAATAAACTGTGTACGGTTGAACCAAACTGCCAGATTCCATAATTCTTCATCCACACTAAATACTATACTTGTTTTAGGGTCAAAACTACGCTTTCTCGTACAGAGTGAAAGACCGCAAAACCGGTGACGATTTCTCCCACTCCCAACACAGCAGTGGCTCGGCCACAAACGGAGAATACAGAGTCCGTCTTCCGGATGGTAGAATGCAGATTGTCTCTTATACTGCCGATGAAAACGGCTACAAGGCTGATGTGAGATACGATGAAGACAACGCTATAGATAACAATAACGACGTTGGTCATAACGACGTTGGTCCTAACGTCGTTAGTCATAACGTCGTTGGTCATAACGGCGTCGGTCATAACGATGTCGGTCATAACGACGTTGGTCATAACAATGTTGGTCATAACAATGTTGGTCATAACAATGTTGGTCATAACAATGTTGGTCATAACAATGTTGGTCATAACGTCGTTGGTCTTGGCCATAACAACCAACACAAGACCTATGACGTCAACGAGCATAGAAATGACGATTACGATCGTCAAAGTGACTACAACGTGAAAGACGATTATTACCAATATCCAGAATCAAAGGAATACTACAACGACTACGCTGAAGTCGAAAAACGAAATCCTTATGTCAGTAAATTTAATAATTTCAAGACATCCGATCAAAACACAGGAGTTTCAGGTCTAATCACGAATAATTATGAAGCCAAATCGACTGTTACGCCATCTTACGATGAGTTGAAAGAATTATTTATAACCAAAAATCCGAATTTAATAAACGCACACAATTATTTCAATAAAAATATTCCACTCGAAATTAATGTGCCTTCAACAACTCCGAACCCAATCTACGATGGGACCACAGAGCACGTCGTTCTAATAGGTGGAAAGTCAAATTTGTACACTGACACACGTCACAATGTTCCGTCAGTGACACAGTTCCCGGTGACAGGTGTGTCTGTCACTCCGGTACCTTTCACTTACACTGTACCAACTTTTTCTGTGACGCCTCGGGATTATTTGGCCTCAACTATTGCGAGTTTGAAAAACAACGTCGACTTCTCCGGACCAAAACCAGTGTTGTCTAGTAGTTTTATAAATAAAATTAACAAATATTTAAGTTTTAATTAATTAGAGAAAGATTTAATATTTGGTAGGCTCTTATATTTTAATACCAATTGAACTTAGAAAGAAGAAAGTGTGTGTCAGCTCCCACACTGCTGGAGTTTATTCTTTACTATTTAAGTACGATTGTCTTCTTTGTCTATACAATAGGAAAAGAGGGTAAATAAACGCGTCATCTATTATACTACAATAGAAATAGGTGATGCGACGACATCTATCGGATTTGGGTAGAACTGTTTAGAAAAACGTAACGCTTTTTAGTTAACGCTTGTATTAATTTTACTTCTCATATTTCCACACCTTATATGAAAATCAATTCCTAAGGAATAAACTCCAATGATATGACACAGACTTTTTCATCGTTCTATTTGAAAGAAATCCATAAAGCGACTGAAAAAAAAACATGCGCGTGTCAGAATTCACTCGATCAAATATATAGTAAGCGGTAAATGTCACGCAGAAACGTTACAAGAAGCGTCACGTGAACGTTACACTGAAGGGTGACACTGTTATTATTATTATTAAACTCTTTATTTGTACTATTTAAACTTGATTTAAACATATACAAAAGGAAAGAAACAACAAGCAATAGTACAAAAGGTGGCCTTATCGCTTTATAGCGATTTCTTCCAGGCAAATATTCGATCTTGCAATTTTATTTTCATGCCCAAAGGAGTTTCAAATCAAAAGTTTGTATTTTGTTTTTTGAAATTTTTATATGTAAATATTAAAGTGTAATTATATTTTTAAGTTAAGTTTCAAATTTAAGTTATGAAACCATTAAAGATACGAGTACGTTTTGATTGAACGATCTCACACAAAGTGAGAATTTTTAAATGTAGTAAATAGGTCCGGGCACTCTGCGTTCCGCTGCCAAGTAGTTATAGAACGTGTGCTGTGGGTTAAATATTAAGTAGGTACTCCATTAACTTACTTCTTACTTTAGTCCATTTTTGGAGCTAGCAAATCAAAAATAGGTTTAAGTTTCTTTTGTAAATACATAAATTATTGTTTTAACGTTATTTTTGTTAATAAATCTATTTTTAAAATATGGTTTGTTTTTATTTAAAGACAAGTACCTACTTATAAGAAAAAACCTATTCTTGTCATATTGAAAAAGGCTTATTTTAAAAAGGGCACATAAAGTTTTTTAAAGTTATTTTGGATTTTCTTTTTAATTAATTTTCTTACTTAGTAGGTATTTAATTTAATTTTGTTATTTTCGAATCTAAAATAAATTAAATTGACTTTTTATGCTAAGATCGGCAGACAGGCTGACGGTCTACTTGATGGCAGGTGGCTACCGTCGCCTTTAACGCAAGCAACGCCACAGGTGCTGCAAGTGCGCTGCCGACTACAGTAGCATTAAGGATAAGGGATTGCGAAGGGATAGGTAAATGTGCTCTGGCATCCCTTACTCACTCGCCGAAACACAACAGAGGCTCTAGTATAAGTTTACGATACTACACTCGCTGGCGAGAACGTAAAACGAGAACGTAAAACTTTTGTATGGAAAATCGAGAACTGTCAATGTCAAATTGTCAATTTTCCATATAATTTTTTTACGCTCTCGCTAGCGAGTGTAGTATCGTAAACTCATGCTAGAGCCACAGCACACATGCTGTTATTTCACGGTGGTCTTCTGTAAGGGGGTGGTTACTGCCGCCAGACGAGCTGCCCAAATGACTGCGAACTTTATTCTACTTAAATAGACTGATACATAGTAGCTTTAAAATGTTAATTCAAAAAATAACTTTACAACGAATAAGAAATTCAAACCAGCAAAAATAACAAGGAAGCTGAAAAAAAATAAAATCGACGCAAGGAGTAGATTGCTTTGACACACAGGAACCATGGAAAATTGCGAATATATGTTCTCCCTTTAGTAGAGTTCGAAAGATAAGGTGCAGTGGTAGTGTGGTCTATAGACTGCCGATTATTACCGACGATACTTGTAGTGGTGTGCCTCATATCGATAAATATTGTCGATAATTTCTCGAAACCGATTGCAATTAATTAAATACTTCTGCTGATGCGGGTATCAAATGATGACAATAGAATTCTGTACATTAAATCAAACCTTACAGAACTGAAATAAGTGACTTAGAAGTCATTAAACGTTAATAATATCGGATTGTAATAACTTTTCTTTCAAAAAAAATTTGAGAAATACTTAAGTTACTAATAAAACAACATTCCACCAGTAAATTTTTCTTGGAAAAATTAATTTCAAATAACTATGATATCATATCATCTAGCAATGTAGGTTTCTTTGTGTAAAAGTCGTACACAAAGAAACCTACATTGCTGGTCCATTTAATGGCAGGTGACTACTGTCGTCTATGACAATAAAAACGCCAAGCCGGATCCATGTAGATACACTTCCGACATTAAGAGGTAATAATTAATTGATAAGTGGTATTGTCTAATGGCCCTGTGGCAATCGTCGAGTGGCATGAGAAGTAGCGAGGAAATGTGGCAATATTACTAGTCATGCCGCAACTCATGCTCCTCATCATGCCCACCTCTGCATGTTTTATCAGTTTTTTGGGCGCGAGTTGAAGAACCGGCTACATAAGCGCGAGTAGCCGGCCACATAATCGCGCGGAAGCAGTCCGAATCGAGTCATTTTTAACACACTTTTGTAAATCATGCCGCCGCTGCCTAACGAGGAAAAGTTAATATATTTATATTACCTATAGTAATTAGCATAATTGATATAATTACTTTTACTAAAAATGCACAGCGCGCACGCTGCTACAATTTCAACATTGCATTGTATTGCAAAGGCAAACGACCTAGTCGCGATTTATTGTGCAAGTAGAGCAATGTATGGGCAGGACGGGCAAAATCACGGCAGCGTGAGGAGCATAGTGTAGCAGAGGGGTAACGACAGAATGAGTCAACAGAAGTGACGTGTGAGTCGAGTAAACAAAAAAATTGACATTAAATAAAAAATGCTTAAAAGCATTAAATGGGATAATTGTAGCGCATTTTGTCAATGATGGTGAATTTATGATGCAATTAAAAAAAATGTCTTCAACTACCGCTTTAAAAGCAATTAATATTCAAACTATATTTATCGGAATTCCCTGCCGGCGTCTGTATTTCCGAGCTCATATAACCCAAATCTTTTCAAGGTTCGAGTGAATAGGCATCTTTTGGGTGAGCTCGCTCCATCGTCGGCCTCATCCTTCCTACATGGATAGATGCTGGTCAAGAGCAAACCCATCTTTAATTTATAAAAATCTGTAAACAATATAGAAAAAATGTACAAAAATATAAGCTTATAAAAGTTGCGATTCTGCACAATCAAATGTCAGTAAAATTTGATTATAAAATCGTAACATAGGTTATAAATATAAATTGCAAAACGAAGAAGATGTTGATTGATTGGAAATTGTATCTTATATGTATCTTAATTTTTTATCTTATTGATTAAAAAGTGAATTTTTATAAAAAAAAAAAAAATATTTTATCGACTCTTTCAATGACATTAGCAACGTCACTAGTTGAATAGTGCAGCTCACGTGTTCCGCTGAGTCGGGGGCCTGGCCGGGTGCCAAAGAAGAGCTCCGGGACAAAGACATACAAACATACATGCATTATATATGTATCACATCATTTAGGACATCGGTGACAATATTTATTGCCTGAAAATCAATTAACTGGCTAATTTTATTACGTTAATTAATATTCAAAGTGGTTTAAATAATTATGAATATTTGAGCTAAATATATTAAAATTGACTAGACATTCTGTACCTACTTCAATGTGTGATTGTTAAATTAATTCTCTCTCTGTTTTGATTTTTATTGGCAGTACCATATACCTATCCATATATCCGTCGCTACCGCAAGCCGCGCGATCCTAATAGGCTGGGAAAAAAGTCTTGAGTTTTATATAAAAACTCAAGACCTTTTTTTTTTTTCAAAGTTCATTTACAGTATTTATGTGCCATTTTTTTCGATGACTTTTTGCCATCTTGTAGGTAGTGACATGATCCCATTGCTGTAGAAATTTTGGAACTTCTGATTAAAAAAAAGGCGACAAGTAATTTTGGCAGTCTTGATGTTAACCTGACACTGCCTAAAGAATTCTGAAGAGACCGAAACAGGTGGAAATCTGAAGGTGCAAGGTCTGGGCTATGTGGCGGATGCATTAACACCTCCCAGTCAAACTCCCTTAATTTTTGCTGAGTGGTTAAAAATTTGTGTGGTCTAGCGTTGTCGTAATGAAAGACCACACCCTTTCTATTGATCAATCCCAGCCGCTTTCTCTCAACTTCTTGCTTTAGTCTCATCAGTTGTTGGCAGTAGAGATCCGCACCGATGGTTCTGCCAGGCGGTAAAAGATCATAATCAAATGAACAATGCCCTTCCAATCCCACCCTACACACAACATCACAGTCTATGAAGTCTGACCGACCTTTGATCACGACCTTTTTCGCACGTTCTTGTCGTACGTGATCCACTTTTCATCACCAGTTATCAATCTCTTCAAAAAAGCTTCGGTTTCATTACGTGTCAATAAAGAATCGCAAATGAGTACACGATTCATAAGGTTTCCTTCAGTTATGATTAAAAAAACGCTTTGCTCGTATGACACCCAAATATGGAGCTTTTTTGTGCACCCAGCTTTTTTCAAATAGGTCTAAACTGTTTTGTGGTTAATTCCCAGTTCTTCAGCTATGTCGTAACTACTAATATGCCGATTGTTCTCCACTTTTCCGAAAATAGCGTCCATTTTATCCGTAACAGGGCGACCAGAGCGAGGTGCAACTTTGACATCAAAATTCCCGGATTGAAGTGCTACTCTTACTAACACTGCATTAGGTCCATAAACGTCACAAATTTTTTTTCGCGGCTTGCGTTGCATTCTTTGTAATGAAATTTTAAAATGTATCGAATTTCTTCATTAGAATTCACTCATTTTGACAGAAAGAAAAACAAATGAAAAATAGCTGGAAACAACATTTTACTAATTTGTTTCTTTCTTTGAAATGTAACCTTTTTAATGGCATCAAAACTAGTTAGATACAAATAGTACAGCCAAAGATATTTTATTACAAGTTTATACATAGTAAATGCGTAAAGACTTTTTCCCCGACGTAATATTTCAGGTTTTTTTTTTATATACGAAAAAAGCACTAAGGCTTTTTCGTGTGCCCCTAATACGTCGGTCCGTCGCTCCCGGCCTCTTTGATGTCTCCGTGAGCGACGCGCCGCGCCGGTACTCCTGACTCCTGAGAGAGCTCACCGTGCACCTTGCGGACTGCCGCGATTCCAGGTCTAAATTTAGGCCACCATTTTTTTTTTACTTTATAATTTCGGTAATTTTTCCAATTAGGACGTTTCTCGATATACCTCCGGTCGAGACCCCTTTAATTATTTCACGGTTTTCCTTCGGTGATGAGGGTTCAACTTCTCTCAAGAACCCTGAAGACAAAGATCAAATAACGATCAGATCGAATACAATTTTTACCAAAATGAGCGCAACCTAATAACCTACAAATTAAGGTGCAATATTGCACAACGAATTTTTGTAACAAAAAATAATGTAGTCCCTGAAATTTTTTATTACTGTGAGTCTGTGACGGGAAAGCTTTTTTTTTGGGCAGTAATTTACTATTTTTGTTTTCCTAAAAAAAATTTTTTTTTTTATAAATCCATCCGATTCAAACTTTTTTAAATATAGTTTACTAGCGACCCGCCCCCGGCTTCGCCCGGCGTGCAATTTTTATATATATATGAACATTCCCCGTTTATCCCTCTTTCCATTAGTGAAAACCGAATTAAAATCGGTCTACCCGTTCACGCGTGATGTCGTGACCAAGGGAAATGGGGATTCATTTTTATATATAAGACTAGCGGCCCGCCCCCGGCTTCGCCCGGCGTGCAATTTTTATATACCCTAAAACATTCCCCGTTTATCCCTCTTTCCATTAGCGAAAACCGAAACAAAATCGGTCTACCCGTTCACGCGTGAAATTTTAGTTTGATTTTTTTATTGTGTAATTAGCACTTTCAAATTTCTTTTCTTTTTTTTTCGTACAACTTACCTAATAAATATTATGGCGCCCAACAAGTGATTTTTATTTTATTTTTATTTCTAGTTTTTTTTACCTCTTTTTATTATTACCACAAAAGTGTGACAATGTCAGGCGTTATATTGCTCATTAGCTGAACTCGGCCACGTTTCGCTGCGGCCCATACGGCAGCGGTGTCCACATAGGGCGCGCGGTACTGGACACTGCTTATATATAATACTATTTATCGTAGCGTAATGTTATATAACCTATAGCCTTCCTCGATAAATGGACTATTCAAAACACTTATACTTTATATTTTTCAAAGCGGACGAAGTCGCGGACTCCGGATAGTATACTTATTATAATCCTTGCCAAGAATCCGTGCCCCTTAAGACAATCGACTAACACCTTTACACTGTACAAACAGACGAGACGGCTAAGAAAACAAAACAAAGAAAACACTATAAAAATAATTAACTATCGCTAATTAGAGATAATGAAATAAAACAAAAATAATGTTCACATCTAATGCCTGTAACGACTCCACTACGGTGCAGAAACAACAAGAAGATATGGTTATTGTTCGCGGCGCCATTTTGAAAATGAGCAAAATGGCCGCCGCGTTACATTTTACCGGGAAACGTGTTGGTTTTAGAAATTAAAAGACCGCTTGATATATTAATAAACATTATCATTTAAGTGTGTCTAATTACGTTGGTTTTTCAATGTTATCTTGTGAAACTTAAACAAATAAATAAATAAACTTTATTTTTTCTTTCATATTAGTAGCAATTCATGTTTAAGTAATTATCATTCTTTGAATAAAATGAAGTAGTATGTTTGAATGGCATTTTTCTATGAAAGCCAAAATGGTTGTCACCAAACAAATTAAGAATTAATATAAAGAGAGGGCATTGGGAAAATTTGCCTACAAAAATATGTTAATGAATTTGAACTTAAATACTGGCTGCAATTAAATAGGTTTGATTTTCAAATATCGAAAAAGAAAAAAATATAGTTGGTTTTTGATTTGACATGTAAAAAAAATAGAATGTATTGAGAGACCGAAAAAAATATCATGTTGGATAGTGTTTGATTTGTATTTTCATATAGTGAATGTTTTTTAATAACACAATGGATTGGAAAATGTTTTAAAGAATATGTATATGTGTACATAAAATGACGGAAGTTTTATTGATATAGTTTAGTTGGATCTCAAAGGTATGAGAAAAGGTTTAAATTACGAGGATAACTACAATGTCATATAAACCCAGATTGTAAGAAAATATTGATCCCGATCACCGTAATCATGGCCATGGCGTAGCTAAATAGCCTTGTAAAGTTGACGATGGACTGAGCGATTTTGTATGAGTTTTATGTATATGAAGGGATTTTGTTAGAGTCCTCCGCAATGAAGGGACATGATTAGGGTCCTCTTTATCATTGGTCTCCATATTATTTGATCACGACATATAGGCGCGAATAGTCGGGCGCGGAGAATATAATTCAACAATAGGTCATGCGTTGTAATTCTAAACCAAACGCTATAATCGGCACAAAATAAGTCCTCGATCGCATTGTCCACCAGCCAATCACACCAAATCAGATAACACTCCACCAAACACGTAGCACAATTCACTTGATGTAAACCGATTGCCTTCTCGTAAGGTAATGCTCGGCCACGATGCCTCTGCGCTAGCGCTCGGTGTTGTGTCAGAGTCCACGACAATGACAATAATGACATTCCGCTCCCGCTGTCCAGTTGACAACTGACAGTTGTCATTGCTGTTTACTCTCGTTAATCAAAAGCGCCGACATATATTTTATATTATGTTAAACCCAAAAAAAATAATGCTAGTTAATTGCGGATATTATAAGGTATCGTTCAACGAATATTAATGTTTCAAATTAAAATTAAATTTATTAATCTATCGTGTTTTTGTTGAACAGGTTATGTTTTTACTTACCAAATTCTACCCTTTAAAAGGAATTTGGAAAATGTTGGAAACAAAGACGTCAAACAAAAATAAATAAAATGTTTATTCAGTATCTCGTATTTCCTCCCCGGGCTCTAATGACTGTTTCCATGCAGTTCCTCATGGAACAATCTCGTATTTTTTTTTTATTTTTTTTTATGTTATGTCGACAGACAGGCTGACGGTCCACTTGATGGTAGGTGGCTACCGTCGCCTATAACACAAGCAACGCTACAGGTGCTGCAAGTGCGCTGCCGACTACAGTAGGATTAAGGATAAGGGATTAGGAGGGGATAAGGAAATGGGCTCTGGCATCCCTTACTCACTCACCGAAACACAACAGCACGTATATGCTGTTATTTCACGGTGCTCTTCTGTAAGGGGGTGGTCACTGCCGCCAGGCGGGCTGCCCAAATGACTGCGAAACGCAGTGTGCCCTACCACTACTTTTCAAGTCCAGACCAGAGTCAATTTTGAAAATTACATTAAAATTTCCAAACTTGACCCCGCCGGGAATCGAACCCGGGGCCCCTGAGACGTTAGGCAAGCATCCTTGCCACTCATCCAACGGAAGTATCCCACTCTTCTTGTATACCTGTTTTAAGCTGGCCAAGCGTATCCGGAGCAGAATCTCTCGCTCTGAATCGTCTCTTCAACCCATCCCATGTGTGTTCTATGGGATTCATATCCGGGCCTCTTGCTGGCCATCCTATAACTGTAATACCAACTTCGCTCAGGTATTCATTTACAATGCCTGCTTTATGAGCCCTGGCATTGTGTGCATAAAAATGAACTCTTCGCAAATAAAATGTGCGTAGGGTACCGAATGAGTTATAAGTTACGCTTAGTTAACAATCACTACCTATTGAAAAAAAAAACTATACTTTTTTGCAAAAAAAAAATGTGATTAAATGCAAAAATTCCAACGGAATACATATTAAAAACAATCCCTGCATTCGTTTATTGAATTAAAATTCGAAAATTTCAATTCAATTTTAAAATTGTGGTACAGCAATGCCAGTCCTCTTTTTTATTTAAAGTCGCCTAAATAATACTTGCAGTACTGTTTCGATTTTCTATGATGAGAACTTATATCACTGATTTAAAAAAGTTCCATAATTGAATCTCTTTAGCACAATTCTATTTTCATTTCATAAAAAAATGGTAACATTCGACCTGTCACTTAATTTCTAACTAGCGGCCCGCCCCCGACTTCGCCCGTGGTGCAATTTTTATATACATAAACATTCCCCGTTTATCCCTCTTTCCATTAGTCGAAACCGAATTAAAATCTGTCTACCCGTTCGAAAGTTATGGACGTACATACATTTCGAAGATCCATTTTTATTTATATAGATTAGCTAGGCGAGTTTGCATTCTTCATATTAGTACTAACTATATTGTTTTATTATAGAGTGACTATATTGTTTTATTTATATTAAAAAAAATATCGTAATTACTGCTAGTAGTTTCATAATAAACTATAATAAGTATAATAAACACATAACACTATATTTAATAAAGCTTAAACTTAGGGTTAACATATTTTGTGCAAAACCTTAATCCAAACCAACATAATGCACTTCACAGACTACTACGTACTATACTACTCACGGTTTTAGGATAAAGTTTGAACATAAAACACACGCGAGAAAACAACAGCAAACATCGCACAGAACAATTATTTGCCAATATGGAAAACAAATTTTTACGCGCCATGTATAGTAGCCACGGAACAGAAAAAACTAGTTCTAATTGTGGATGCTAAAATTACATACCGTTCCAATTTTATTTTATTTCAACAAGAGTTTCCAAGAAAATGTTTTCGCTATTGCTTTTTCGTAATTTTATTAGGTTTTCTTATTAAACAGTAAATTAAGAATTAATTTTGTTAGTGCTAATTAAGGGTGATTAACGATTTATAGATAATTATGAATTAACGATTAGCACATGAGTTAAATAAAAATATTAATGAATTAAATAAGTTAAATAACCTATACGTCCTTGTTTGTCTAATGCCTACGTCTGTAATTCTGTATGTTCTACCCGCCCTTGGCGGGTAGAACATACTTTGTACTGTAACTGCTGTATACAAATTAAAATCCTGTAAACATGTGTTCGCGCAAATAAAGATTTATTTTATTTTATTTTTATTTTTATTTTTCGCAGTTTCTTGTCCGTTGTGCGTTGTGTTTGCCGCTATAATGTCTCGTGTGTAAACAGGAAAGGTGTGTACACGACATAAACGAGTTGAAATACCCGCTCTTGCATCGTACGCAAAGTTGTTGGAACTATGTAAATTCTATGCCGAGAGTGATGTGTGACATAGCGCAGTTAACAAGCGAAGTATGTACCTATGTGTTTGCTATTAAATACGATTTCATACAAAACTTTAATCTATAATCTAGGTATATATCGTTATGTGCGGGGTGAGTCAAAATGCCGTGTAAGGGCTAAAGGAACGATTTATTTTCACAAACCAAGACGTCTGCCAAAATCACCAAACTAATCCGATGAAACCGTCAAACTTGCCAAAAGTCATCAATGACTCCCTTAATGTGTCGCCGGTTCACTGTCGCAGATAATTTCACAAAAGCTCTTCGGAGCTTTTGCGAAATTATCTTCGGAGTCGCTTTCGTATCGCTTATCGTATCGTATATGGCTTTACTTGACCGGCTGCACTCTTATTTATACTTGGCGCCAAACGCCTCCATGTATTTCGAATCTACCAGAAAATCTAAACAAGATCGTAAACAAGCCATTGAAAGTTCGGGAATGCTATTTCTGTTGAAATGTAAACTCTATGTTCTAAACATAATCTATGTTTCCTTTGTCACTAATCGGAAAGGGCCGTGGCTACCATCGATAGGGTGGCGCGAACGCTTTTTCCAGAACGTTCCATAGTTAGTCTTAATAATATTATACAACGAGTGACCGGCAATTTTTTTAAATCTGATGACTACTTTCGAAGATTACCTCCTACGAGGGTTGCTACTTATGTATTAAGCCTACTAATGAAAAAACAAATAATGATGATTGAAATGTGGCTTATTGTTTTTCAAATTACTCTCCATGATGATCGATACACTTTTGCATGCGTTGGGACCAAAAAGATTAAATACTTTGTATGCGTTGGAACCAAAAAGACTGAGCGATTTTGTACCACGTGATTCTAAATGTCACATTACGGATTCTTTCATCTTACCCGATCTATACAGTTGAAAATCTTTGGTTGGAACTAATTTTCGAAGCACTTTTTCTACTCTGTTTGAGGTAGGTACTTATAAAATTGTGGTTTCTGAACATTTCAACGCATTTTGTTCTTGGGCCAAAAATAAGTCATTAGGTGCCAAGTCAGGGTAGTACGGAGGATGACCCATCAATTCGATGTTTTGGCCGTAAAAAATTCGTTTATTTTGATCCGATGTGTGACGGCTCGCATTGTCATAAAGAAGAATTATTCGTCTCCGTTTCGAATTTGTATGTACACTCTAAGTACCTACTCAATTAAAACTTTTTAATAGAGGCGCGGGAGCGTAACAGATTCATATAAACACATAAAGGACAGTATGATTTAAATTATTATCGACTACACTTATTCTTATTACAGACCAGTATTTTCAAAAATACTTGAAAAAGCTTTCCATGTCAGACTAAGTAATTTTATTGAAAAACATAAAATAATAAACGAAAATCAAAATTGATTTCAAAGACATAATTTCGACAACATATGCAACTTTTCAACAAAGTTATAGAAAATATGAACAATAAAACCCCTGTAACAGCGATATTCTTTAATATGTCAAATGCTTTTGAGTGTGTTTCTCATCAGCTCTTACTAAAAAAATGTGACAGGTACGGGATACGAGAAAAGCCTTTTGATTGGCTCAGAAATTACATATCTCACCGAACACAATGTGGAGCTGACGACCTGGAGATAAAGTACAAATCTACAGTTAAGACCATCGAATGCGGAGTTCCACAAGGAGGCATACTTGGCCCACTGCTCTTTGAATACAAGCTACCACTGCACTCTCTATGCAGACGACGTATCAATGGTAATACCATGTACTGATAGACAAACATATAACACTTTGTAAAAAACTAGCTAGTAAGGTTATTGACAGGAACAAGAGCAAATTGTAAATTTTAATGATCCGTTGTTTTAAGTATTTTACCTTTTAAATGGCATTGTTTATTACATATATTGTTTATTAAAATATTGTTAAATAATTTTAAAGTTTTTTCAAAAAATGTAAATTATTGTTAAGTAATATAAAAAGTTGTTTTAAAATTGGAAATGTAAAATATTGTAAATATGTAAGTATAACTAATTAGATATTAAAATTAGAATAAGTAGTTATGTAAAATTAAAATTGTAGATTGAATTTTTGGCAATAAAGAAATAAAAAACAAGGTAAAGGTTGAAAAAGAAGGTAATACAAGGTAACGGAGAAATTGAACCCTAAAATAAATAGATAGTAAGACTAGTGATTATAGTATTAGGCGGGCATCCCACCCGCAGAGAACGAAAGACGATGAATAATAGAAAGACAAAGTATGCAGTATGCAGTAACAAAGACAAGGAAGTGGTATTTCACCAGACGGGCTTGTCCTATGGGTACTAAATATTTGCCCTGCCACGGAATTACTTTGTAACTCACCAGCGCTATTACACATTAAAATTAAATAAGAACAAAATGTGCACAGCTAATCTGTGCAGCTCACCTTTCTCAGACAGAGAATTTATTAAGAACAGAGCTCGGCACTCAGTCTATGGACACAAGTAACGTCGTGGGTTCGAGCCCCACGTTGGGCGCCAGTTGTAACCTCTTCGGTTGCAGTGGGCTTTTGGGCTCGCTGCAGCTCCTAAGAGAATTACCCACCGTACTTACTCAGCCGAAATGAACAAGAGACTCTGTAGGGCGCCCGCTGTCTGAGATATTGGGTGAGCTTATCCTATTAAGGAAACACAGATTTCACTGCACACTTAAATTTATTTTACAATAAGTACAAACAAAATTATAAAGCTAAGATTAAGTTTAAAAAAGATACAATTAGGGGCTTATTATGAAATGTGCTACTCAGCTCAAAAATCTCTTCAAGAGCAGCGGAGATGTGTCCTCGGCTCCGTCCTCACGCCTCACGCGCTCTGACGATGAAGACACGCGCTCCGACGATGAAGACACGCGCTGATGATGATGTCCCGGGAACCAGGTAATAGTTAGCACAATAGTGTAGTGCTAACTTCCACCAGCAGCTCAAGTTTCTCCACCTGATGTAGCTATCGCGAGATACTTCCCCTCTCTCGCAAGAAGTTGACGTAGTCAAGGACGGATGAGCAGATCCTCAAGTACTTTGTCTGTACTTCGGAGTTGAGTACAAGAAAGTGAAACTTAGGGTAGTACGTTGAACTTTAGTCGTAGTGCGTACACTCTAGTGAAAAATCTTCCTCGTCCTTTCGTCATGAAATTCAAATTTGCTCTCCTCTTTTCTGCGCGAGCGCGGCCCTCGTTATTACCTCTTTCACCCCTACCATTTTTCTGACGACCATAGACATTGTAGCTTGGTTTCGGGTGTGGATGAAAATAACAAGGAACATCTAAACTATTCCGGAATAGAGAATTCATGTGTGTTATTTAAAATTCTGTGCACAGAGTACTCGCGGATACTTTTATTTGTCTTATTCTTAGCACAATAAAATTATATTCGTTACAAATGAAAGTGCGAGAGGTAAGCTAGAGAGAACTGGAATGGAAGAGTAATGTAGAAATAGGCTCCAAGAAAATGGCTCCAAAAAAAAAAAAAAAACATATAACACTGATATTAATGACGGAATTAAAAATATAATCGATTGGCCTAAAAGCAACAATTTGAAAGTAAATACGACAAAGACTAATTACATACAATTTTGTAATAGAGGTGCAAAAACTTATAATTTAAAGATTGAACACAACGGTAATAAAATAGAAGAAGTTTCAGAGACAAAATTCTTAGGTTTAACTATTGATAAGCACTGCACTTGGAAATACCATTTAGCGCAACTATGTACAAAAATTAATCGGTTCATATACGCATTATAAAGACTTAATAAAATCAGTAGGTAACTGTGAAACTGTCCTCAAAGCCTATCACGGATTTGACGGATTCGTCGCTTCTAATCTTAGATACGGCATTATATTATGGGGTAAGTCATTTGAAGTTGAAAGAGCATTCATTACGCAAAAACTATGCATCAGGGCAACATGTGTTGTACCAGCGACAACCAGCTGTAAACCACTCTTTCAAAAATTGAAGATTCTACCTTTACCGTGCCTTTATATTTACGAAATCTGCAAATTCACCAAATTACACTTAGAATTATTTAGAAACGTTAATGACGTATATAAATTTTATACAAGATATTCCAAAAGATTGTTATTACCGAACCTCAAAAAAACTGAAATTTATGCTAGAAACTGCTATTCAATGTGTGTGAAATTATACAATCATTTGCCGGAATATATGAAAGAAATAAATATGAGAAATTTTAAAACAACATTATGGACATTTCTTCACATACATAACTTCTATAGTGTTAATGAATATCTAAAACATAAATGATAACTAAACTAAGAAGATATTGACTGATGTTAAAGACTTAAGTTTTAATTATTTAATTAATCTATAGGTAAATTTTACTAGATAACTCACATTTGCATACCGATTATTCGGTCGATCATAATGGAACAAAAACAGAATGTCAACTGGTATCTACCATACCCATGGTCGCAGCAAATAAAGATTCAACTTAACTGGTCTCGTCTCCCCCTCCAAAAGCCAAAATGAGGGGGAGACGGTGTTACCCCCGACAGAAGCACAGTCAGTCGGGGTTCAGGACGACAAAGACAGAAACCGACGCACGATCCTGGCCGTATCGAGCAGCACCGCCTTCTGCATTTGGGCCGGGAGGGAACCGCCACGGAACCCCAACCGCTTCAGGTTACTATTGAGGCTGGTTGGGATCAAACCATTGACGGATATAACGACTGGGATGATTTCAGCGGAGGCCACGGCCCACATGTCAACGATCTCGTGGGCCAAGTCGAGGTATTTCCTCTTCTTTTCGGTTTCAGCTTTCACGAGACCGTCATCATGCGGGATAGTTACGTCCACTAAAACACCCTCGACTGCTCCCGGTCCATCAACACAATATCAGGTCTATTCGCTAGAATAGTCCTGTCTGTGATGATAGGCCGGTCCCAGCAGAGCTTAGCACGGCCGTTCTCAAAAACTTGTTCCGGCGAGTACCTGTAATAAGGAATCCTCTCCTCAATGAAGACGTATTTCAGAGCTAGCTCCTGGTGCAGGATCTTGGCTGCTCGGTTGTCCCTGTGCAGATAGATACTCAGTGTTGGCAAGCACGGAACAACCAGAAGTAATATGCCGGAGTGTCTCTCCAGGATGGCGACAGGCTCGACATAATTATGTACTCTGTGCCATCCTTTATGATATACTTTTGGTAATTCCGCGTCTTGACAACCCCATCTTGTATCGCACAGACAAAACCCTCGGTTTCTTTATTATTATCGGTGATAAATGACAGAAGATGATGTGAAAGTTCATAAACAGATATACAGTGTTTTGCAGTCATATTAGGGCAGTCCGTCTGGCAGCAGTAACTACCACCATGAAATACCTGATTGTTTTTTATTGTGTTTCCCCATCCTTTTCTAATCCCTCATCCTTAATCCTACCACGGTCAGCAGCACACTTGCACCACTTGTGGCGTTGCTTTACTTGTTTCATAGGCTACGGTAGCCACCTACCATCAAGTGGACTGTCAAACTGTCTCATAAACTTTATGCAAAATAAAATAAAGTAAAAAGGCAAAAAAATTGAGTAGTTAAGACGTGAAAGAGTAACAATCATAATAATATGTCGGTGGACAGGAACTTACGAACGAATTAGCTCTATTGCATGTCACATTTATTTACTGCTTCTGTGGTCTAATCAAAGAACACTATATTAACTCAATATACTCAACTCAACTTCAACTGACACTGACAGTCACATTGTTTGTTAATTTGTTTTGTTTGTGTTCGCCCGTTCGCCGTTCGCCGCAAAGAAAGAGCATATAATATAATCACTACGTGGTTCGCCGGTGTTATTTAATTTTACGAAAAATATACCCATATTTATAGCCTTATTATTTTTAAACTAATAATAAATGAGTAATTATCAAAACAATCCGGTCAAGCTTTACATACAAGACATATTTAGAGCCACACAGTGTCCGGAAAACAAGTATTTGTACAACATTTTTGGTCTTAGTTTTAAAAATGTAATGATACATGGAATCGTGACTGCTGCATATAAAACTACTGAAACGACAACAAAACTTGAAGTGAGCGACCCGACAGGTATAGTAATCTTTAATAAATAGAATTCCCAAATATTTTATTTAGTTAAAAATTTAGTAAGTAGTGGCCTACGAGTTAACTTTTCTTACTCGTAGGTAGTGGCAGGGCATACTGAGTTTCGCAGTCATTTGGGCAGCCCGTCTGGCGGCAGTAACCACTTCCTTACAGAAGAGCACCGTGAAATAACAGCACGTGTTTCGGTGAGTAAGTAAGGGATGCCAAAGCCCATTTCCCTATCCCTCCTCCTAATCCCTTATCCTTAATCCTACTGTAGTCGGCAGCGCACTTGCAGCAGCTGTGGCGTAGCTTGTGTTATAGGCGACGGTAGCCACATACCATCAAGTGGACCGTCAGCCTGTCTGCCGATCTTGACATTAAAAAAAAGACTCATTTTTCATTCTTCTAAATTTTTATAAAAATTTATGTAATATTGTTTTCATATCCATTGGCAGCGGGGCAAGGCCCATGCTCCAGTGGTTGGGGCTGCAGAAAGAGGAACCTCCTGGATTATTATTATCATGTATTTTTATGAGACAGTAAGAATGAATAGTGTTGCCGCTTAAATTTGATTTAAAAAAAACTAATTTTATCAATCTGCTACAGGTACCATAGATATATTTTACGATAGCTCCAAATCTGTCGACAACATATCGTCAAACACCTTGAAGGACCTTCTAAGACATTTAGCCATAGTCACCAAGTCAGGGGACGACAATGCAGTGACAATGTCTTCGATGTTGGATACCATGATGAAAAGAAGGGAAGATATTATCCAAGAGGGTAACTACATAAGTGTTGTCGGAGACATAATGTCGAACAGTATAACTGATATGAGGATGATATCTGCCTTTAAATGTATTAAAACATCGTTACAACGTGACATAGTGTGGTTAGAAGAGTTGAGGTATATCTATGAAAAATTTTATTTGTGGAAAAAGGAGTGATTAAAAAAAATAATAATTGTCAATTAATTTGTAATGTTTGTGTAAGTGTTTTTAACGTTTAATTAAAATCATTAATTTAATGTATGTTTTTACATTGTCATCTTATAATTATTACTATTATAAGATAACAATGTAAATATGTTTACTTTTACAGTTTTAATATACAATAATTTTTTACATACCATTGCAATATCACTTATTTACCTTATCTTTAACTTGCTATGCCCGCAAATTCGCAACTATTAATGGCGCCATCTATTATACTACAATAGAATTAGATGAAGCGTCCATATCTTTTTTTATATTAAGATCGGCCGACAGGCTGACGGTTCACTTGATGATAGGTGGCTACCGTCACCTATAACACAAGCAACGCCAAAGCTGCTGCAAGTGCGCTGCCGACTACAGTACGATTAATGATAAGGGATTGGGAGGGGATAGTGAAATGGGCTCTGGCATCCCTTGCTTCACTTACCAAAACACAACAGCACACGTGCTGTTATTTCACGGTGGTCGTCTGTAAGGGGGTGGTTACTGCCGCCAGACGGGCTGCCCAAATGACTGCGAAACGCAGTGTGCCCTGCCACTACTTTCCAGATCCAGACCAGAGTCAAATTTGAAAAGTTCATTTTTTTCCAAAGTTGACCCTACTGAGATTCGAACCCGAGAACCCTAGTTTAAAATTATTTTTGAAAACACTGCATCCTACTGTGCTCCAATTTGGGGACCTAAGGATAAACCTCAACAAATCATAAACCTTTAGGAATCACTCTGCTGATAGATGAAAATCCATTCAGAAGTTTTTGAGATTAATGCGGCAGGGAACTTTGTTTTATAATATGCAAGGGTCCTGCTATAGTTGGCAGCGTACTTGCAGCACCTGTAACAATGCTAGTGCTATAGGCGAGAGCCACCTACCATCAAGATAACATATCGTATAACACTAAAGCAATAAATTTCTATAGGAACATATTTTACGCTTTTGTGTCATAAAGTAGATGGCGCTTTTCTTGTATTTATTTCGCAAACTTCGTCATTCTTCATCATTCTTGTATTTATTTCGAAACACACCTCTATAATAGTAGGGGCAACAATGGAAGCGTGAAGACGGACAGGCTGTCAACAACGTTGCGTGGACGAAAATATTTATGACGAAAATAGTTCGTAAAAGCGTCGCTATATGATGTTTGTTTGGTACCGCTCAATGGAGGAAACATTCACTTCTCAACATGGCGCAGACTATCAAGCGCTTGCCCAATAAACGACTTTCGACTCAAAAAATAAATATCGACATCGTTAAATTTATTTTCGTACGTTTGCACGATTCTACAAATAACAGAGCTCGCATTTTCAAAATGTTTAATCAAGCCAATCGTATCCTGTCGATTGGACGATGTAATCAAAGAGTATATAATCACTACGTTTTAGATAGATAGATGTAATAGACTTGATCGTGTATGGGTGGCATTTGGCATTAGTTTGATAGAATAGATCAAAGATGTTGTATTAGTCTGTACCTATAGATGGATCACAAAATGCAGCAATATTTTATTCTTTCTAACACCTTCAAATTGTCATAAGATTGAAAGAGACATACATATATAATCTGTCGGGTCGAAGTTGAGTGAATGTCTCCATTTTGACTATACAATGCAAGCTAAAGTTATAGCGTATAATAGTGCTGTGCATTTTTATTGATAACTAGATATCGTTGATATAGATTTTAAATATATGACGGATAAAAAGTATGGCTAAATGCGTTTCAGTGTACTGTTTGGTTATTCAATATAAATAAAATGTGGGTGCGTACTGGTACTCGCCGCATTGCTAATCGGTTGTATGAGATTGTATGCAACCTCTCGCATTTATTTCACCAAAATATTTCAAAAGAATAGTTATTTTTTGAGTAGAAATATTTAGAATCCATCCTTAAGGGGTAGAACGGGAGTAGGTTTTTATTACGAGAGAAAAAAAAATCGATAATCTTAAAGTTTTATTTTTAGAAACGATATCACAGATTGGATAATCTGTGATATCGTTTCATTTTAATCTGTGATATCGTTCATCTGTAATTCGTCAACATTTTAATTTAAAGACTTGCAGTTAATGTTGACGCTTGGGTATCCACGTATTTATTAGTAAGTTTTCTTTTTCTGGGTAATTTCTGAAAAGAAATAGTTTTTGGTTATTAATGATTCAAAAGATTTTCATAATTTTCATAGATTGAAGCATAACTTCTTTATAACTTATAGATATTACTTACTGGTTTACACGATGGTGGTAATTTTGGGAATATTGTCGGCACTGCATACGAGTGTAGAATTTTACGCTGAAATCCTTGGCGAAAGCAAGAATCTAGTGTGCATCGAGCATATTCTTGTATATTGGGAAGCTCTCCAATCGTCGCCTTTTCTTACATTTTTTGTTCATGTTTTGTTTAAATCGATGTCGGTGGGAAATCTGTTATAAATTGATAAAAATTACTTTCAACCTGCAGTGAATGCTAGAAATTGTCAACACTACTAAAAATAAATTATCGATAAACTTATCAAGATCAGACTACAGCACTATAAAGCAAGACAAATGTCAAAAATTCCGATTAACTTTGGTTTTTGTAAATTTTAGTTATAAACACCAGCTTTTCTTTACATAAATCAACCTTAGAGCTGTGTATGCATGTACAATGATTCATTTTTAGTAAATAATTATAAAAATTTGTTTACAAAACACCAAAATTAATGAGTGCGAGCTGTGTGACTTACCGGTGAAATGATATGTTTCCATTATTCTCCTTCAAAACACCCACTCTACTTGGATAAACGGGAACAGTACAAGCCATTCTTGGCAAGCAACAGATTTATGATATCACACTTTCACATTTTTAAGTATTTTAAATCACATAAAGCTAAACGCACTTGTTAACCAGCATGATATAAACAAATATGACGTTGCCCCTTTTATGGCGCGCAGCGTTTTAAGACGTCATATTCGGCTATTGTTATCTCTTTTTAACATACGACATGCAGCCATTAGAAAGACGGGTATCGAGTATCGAAGGAATCTTCAATTTTTATTGTTCCATCTATACACTAATACAATTATCTTTGGAATAGATGTTTTTAATTCAATTATGGTCTGTGGTCGAAAATTACAAAATGACATCAAGCTAAGCTAAGCTTGTACGCTTGTGTCAACAAATTAATCAAATGCAAATGACGTTTGTCACAGCTGTCCATCGATTTGGTAAAGTGCCGAAAAAGAATATTTTCCGAATTATTTGCGGAAACCTTATTTGTAGGTAACTAATTGTTATTAATAATTTAATTTAAATTATTTACAAATTGAATTTCCATTTGGATTTTTTTAAATTTTAGGTTAGGTCAGTGATGTGTAATTGTTTCGTATTGTGTGAAAAATTAACCTATACATTTATTTATTTATTACATCTATCTTTACATGCTTTCTCCCAATTAGGCCACCGAGAGGACATGATATGGGCACAACTAGTCATAAAGTTACTGTCTGTCTCACTCTGTTTCTCCACTAAAAATTTTGATATTGTTTTCACTCTAATGGAAATAGAGAGAAACGAGGAAGGTTCTTGTTTATAATATGCGGACGCGAATTGCCAATTTAATTTATATGATAAGAATTCATTTACCTATTATTTGTGATAGGACATGAATTTGCATATATTTTTAGTTTAGATGAAAATGCCCCATTACCATAACAAACTTTGTTTGTAATTTTTAACTGTGATTATCTTATATTTGTATTTTATACTAGCTGAGCCTGCAGCTTCGTACGCGTGGTATTTGGTATAGCGCATAACTTTTTTATTTGTAAACCAATTGGAATCAAACACTAAATGTAACGGGAAGCTTACTGCACATGAGTGTAAACCGCATTCAAATCGGTTAAGCCGGTTCACGAGATTAGTGTGCACAAACGCACAGACAAACTAGAACTATTTTTTTTAGTAGTTTAGAATAAAAAAATAGTTTTAGAAACTCTTTTTTAGACCTAGGTAACAAGTACATGTACAAATTGTTTTTTTTTTATATTTAATGTACGACACGGCTTGTTTACAATAGGGGATCGGACAAATTTTCAGAAAGTGTTTTAAATTAATCTTCATGAATATTTATTCCCATAAAAAATACTAATTTATTTATAGCCCTTTAAGTTTTAATATTGTTTGTTTGAAAATGCCGCCAAAACGCCACGATAGTTCATCTGAGAGCGCGTAATGTCATTTGTGGTCATATCATAACAAAATAGCTGCATTGGCATAAAGATAATAATTGCCCACAAATGACGTCACGCACTGTGATTGGTGTTTCAGTATAGATTAAAAATATTGTAAATAATAAAATTTTATTTCTTCAATTAAAAATATTTAAATGAATTATATTAAATTATAATTCGATAAATAATTGTAAAAAATTATATATTTTCTTTCTAAGTACATTTTAGATTTTAATCTGATTACTGTCCGATCCCCTATTGCGTCTAATTCAAAAAAGGCTTAAATATATTTTTTTATCAACATTTTTGCTTTAGAATTATGTCTATGTAAATATTTTTTAATATTATTTCTTTTTCGTTAAGAAAATAATTATTAAAAAGTGCATAAAAATGTGGGAAATTCAAAATACTTGAAACGGTCAGATCGAATGTGACGTCAAAGTCTATGGAATGTGATGTCAACGTCTATGAAATGTCAACAAGCGTGTAGATGTTTGTGATTTATAACATTTGATTGTATTGTAGACTTTGACGTCACGACAAGTGCGCCAAAAGAGCGGGTGTTTAAAGTGCCCGTAGCTGTTAGTTAATTTTAACTTTTTTTTGTTACCAAATTTCTGTTATTCGGCGCTGAATATTTTTTTACGGTTATATAACGATATAACCTATCGTATGAAATATAAAAAAAATATGTGCATATTCCCTATTTTATTATATGTATAGATAGACATTTATGATAAAATATAATTTAGATTGAAAAAAAAACCAATTATATCAACTAAAACACTACTCAAATAGAACCATTTTAAATATATATAGGTATTTAAACTATATATTTATCGTTTTTTCACTCTATGTTGCAGGAAGTTTATCAATTTAGTGAGGAGGTATATAACTCTGTCAAATAAAATTCTTGTTGCATACTTACTGATAATTGGAGTCATAACTATGACTTATCAGAGAAAAATACTGATAAAGTTATGATATAAAGTTCAATAATACTTAACGAATGATATCGAGTATCATTGAGTAGATACTAGATGTCATTGTGAATTGTGGAATCTGCAGTAATAAGGTCAGTGAAGGAAAGAAAACCGGCTTTCTCCCACCTGGCTTTTGTCTCTACGGGAAAGTGAACTTAACATGTAATACCATCAAGTAGAAGGTTAACTTCCCTGAAACCATTCACTGTTTAAAAAGATAATGCAAAATTGCTCTACTTTCAGAACCATGGCCAGTGAAGGAATTTCAGCTCAAGAAATTGAGGCGTTATGCCAAAAACCAGATCCATCAACAAAGGTATGTAATTTATAATAGGCATGAAGACATTATTGAAGGATTAAAGAATAAATGTTATTAGAGATTTTTTTTTTATGTTAAGATCGGCAGACAGGCTGAAGGTCCACTTGGTGGTAAATTTGTTTACAGGAAAAGTTTGTTTTAAATAATACAATTTAAACTTTGCGCCAAAACGCTAGAATAGCAATGGTGTCTGTTGTGACGTCACGTTTTTTTTTTCGTTTTTTTTTTTTACGTTAAATACAGGCTGACGGCCCACTTGATGGTAGGTGGCTACCGTCGCCTATAACACAAACAACGCCAAAGCTGCTGCAAGTGCGCTACCGACTACAATAGGATTAAGGATAAGGGATTAGGAGGGGATAGGGAAATGGGCTCTGGCATTCCTTACTCAGCGAAACACAACAGCACACATGCTGTTATTTCACAGTGGTCTTCTGTTAGAGAGGGTGGTTACTGCCGCCAGACGGGCTGCCCAAATGACTGCAAAGTATAAATAAGTATAAATGCATTATACTTGAGTATAATTATATAATATATTATACGGATAATATAGGATACTAGCTTGGACAATGCAGGGCACACTGCATTTTCGCAGTCATTTGGGCAGCCCGTCTGGCGGCAGTGACCACCCCCTTACAGAAGACCACCGTGAAATAACGGCACAGGTGCTGTTGTGTTTTGGTGAGTGAGTAAGGGATGCCAGAGCCCATTTCCCTATCCACTCCTAATCCCTTATCCTTGATCCTACAGCAGTCGGCAGCGCACTTGCAGCAGCTTTGGCGTTGCTTGTGTTATAGGCGACGGTAGCCACCTACCATCAAGTGGACCGTCAGCCTGTATTTAACGTAAAAAAAAAGTGACGTCACAACAGACACCATTGCTTTTCTAGCGTTTTGGCGCAAAGTTTAAATTGTATTATTTAAAACAAATTTTTCCTTCGAAATCTCTATTTTTTTTTTAAATGTAATTTATTTTGTGTAAGGAAAATGCTTAGAAACACCGTGGAATAGTTTTTCAAAATCAGTCATCATGCCTATTCTCTCCCCTGAATATTTATCATACTTATAAAATCATTTGACCTGACTGACTATTAAGTCTAAACCTACCAAGTCTAAAAAGCTGAAATTTGGAACATAGCTTTATTTTATATTATGTAAAGATCCGCTAAGAATACTAAGTTCCAAAATTATTGGCGAGCCCCTTTGTCAAGTGTTTAAGGTGCTTTTTTAACACACTGTCTCAGGGCTCCTGGATTCGATTCCTGGCCTGTTCAGAGTTGACTCTGGTCTGAATCTGGCAAGTAGTGGCAGAGCTCATTTTTCAATCTGTCTGGCAGCAGTAACCACTCCTTTACAGAAGATCCTTAATCCTAATATAGACGGCAGCACACTTGCAGCACCTGTGGTAATGTGTATGTTTTAGGGGACGGAAACCACCTTCCATCATGTGGACCATTATTCTTATTTAACAAAAATAAAATAACAGCACCAACGCCACAGGTTGCTGCAAGTACGCTGCAGACCATAGTAGGATGAAGAATAAGGGATAGGGAAATGGGCTCTGGCATCCCTTACTCACTAACCATCAGTTCATTATTTATAAATAGTACTTTAAATGTAATTTTTTTTTAATGTTAATCTCCTATTTTTTTTTTAATATTATAACTTATTTTAATTATAATGTGAAGAGATAAAAAACATATTTGTTTAATTTAGGGAACAGAACAGATTTTAAAAAATTCTTTCACTGATAGATTCTTCCACTATGCATATTTCCTCAATTTTTGCATTTTTCGTCTTTCAGGACTTCATGTTTCAACAGACAATGTACCGTATCAAGGACCCTCGGAAGTCAATACCTTTCTATACGGGAGTACTGGGCATGACCCTTCTCAAGCAGATGCACTTCCCCGAAATGAAGTTCTCTCTGTTCTTCATGGGCTATGAGAATCCGAACGAAGTGCCACGAGACGAAACCCAAAGAGGTGTCTGGGCGTTGACTAGAAAAGCCACTTTGGAATTAACTTAGTGAGTGTTTGCAATTTTTTTCTGTTGTCACGTTGCTGTGTTTTCTCTTGTTTAACTAACTATTTGAAGTGCTTTTTTTTTCTTGTTGTTCTGGTTGGTTAATTAAGTTTTTTTTTAGTAGAATGTAGATTTTCTCGGCCGCTATCCATATGAGTTGTGGGTTTCCGGGATGATGGCCCAGGTCTGTTGGAAATTCTTCCAAACAATACACCGCATTCAAATCCTCACAGAAGTTCTGTCAAAAGGTGTTGGACTGTGACAGCTGATGTGTAATTTTAAAAAAAATCTAGTAAATTGTTCCCTTCATCAGAGTTCATCGAAGTATCTTGAAGTCTGAGAAATTCCATGCAGAGAGTCCAAGGAACTTTCCTAGAACTTCGGCTAATATTTAAATTTTTATTTTTTATTTATATATATTCAAAATACGTCTGGTTGTATTTTATAGTAATTGGGGTACGGAGAGCGACGATTCCAGTTATCACAATGGCAACTCTGATCCAAGAGGTTTTGGTCACATCGGGATACTTGTTAGCAATGTGGATACTGCCTGCGAAAGGTGAGCCTGGTTTTCTTTTTCTTTTTTTTTCGCCTTTTCTCTTGAACTAATCCAACATGCATTATTAAGTAAGCTAAACTTCATAAAACTTATTACATAAACATATTTATTGAAGTCTCAGCAAAAAAATGTTCAAAATGGCCACCTTTAGCTTTGATACAGGCCTTTAATCTGTTTGCCCACGAATCTATGGATTACGCACTGTTTCCATGGGAAATTTAGCCACTGTTTGCTCCAGAGATTTCTTAAGAGACTCAATGTCGGCGCGTCGTTTGGAGCAGGCCATGTCCTCTAAAACTGACCGTAATTTGTAGTCTAAGGGGTTCAGATATGGGCCAGACGAGGGCCAGTCTTCAGCTCTTATAAAGTCCTGAAAGTTGGTTTCGAGCCAGACTTGGGTAGTTAGTAAGTCCGCTGTACATTTTAAAAAAGTGTATTGCTGAGAGGTTTCACAACGCGATCCAAGACGGTCTCTTGATACACTTTGGCTGAAGTCTTCACACCTTTTTCTCAAAAAAGAAGCTTTGTGATTCCTTGATAAGACACCCCTCACCAAACCACAACTGTCGCAGGATGATGACCACGTTGTATGTTTCTTACCACTAGGGCAGCTTCTTTAGAACTGTGAGCGTACACTTTCTCATTTTGCTTGTTGTGGTGCTCTTCAATCGTGAAAATTTTTTCATCAGTAACCAACTTAACCACTCGTCCATTGGACCCGACGAAATAGTGCTTACAATTGGTCTGGTCAGTCTTGGAGGATTATTTAATTTTATTTACATCTATAAACCGGGCCAATAAAGAAACGAATCGAAAATGGCGTCTATCTAAATGGCACTGACAAATAGTAGGGTCAACAAATAAAAAGAAAGTGCTTACAATTGGTCTGGTCAGTCTTGGAGAATTATTTAATTTTATTTACAACTATAAGCCGGGCCAATAAAGAAACGAATCGAAAATGGCGTCTATGTACCTGCACTGACAGATAGTAGGGTCAACAAATAAGAAGAAAGATAGAAAGAAAAAGTTGTTTATTGTAAACAAATATAAAAAAAAAACAAATGAGAATGTTAATTTCATATAACACCTTATTTTAAAACTGTGACAACTATTCTGTACAGGGTGAAATTGAAATCATGGGCAATTTTTTAGGGACGATAATTGTGAAGAGATGACGAAATATGTGGTATGATATTTTTTTTACATGCAGTACGCGCCGTGTGCGACTAAAGACAGCAATAGTTTAGAGTGAGAGCGCATTATAGCCGCCGCCATTTTAGATTCGTTTCTTTATTGGCGCGGCTTATAGCTGTCAATTTCATATAAATGAATATACCTACTATTTTCGACTTCACTTGTGTATTTTCCAAAACAAAATACCCTAACAAGAAGTCAGTTTCAAGAACACAACAAAAAAAAATTAGCAAAATCGGTCGTTTTTATTTATACATATATAAATTTAACATCGCTAGAGTTTATTTATAGGTGAAAGCGCTTAATATCGTTCAATGTTTTCAGGTTCGAAAAACTAGGCGTGAAATTCATAAAGCGTCCACAAGATGGCAAAATGAAGGGACTCGCTTTCATACAGGACCCAGACGGCTATTGGATAGAAATATTCACAACGCAAATCATCAATTAAACCGTTTAAATTGTGTATAATCATAGATAAAATACTACTTAACCAGTATAGATGGTCAACCTCCATATAACGATCTGAAGCCAATTTCATATTGGGATTTCCACTCCCTAGATGTCACTAAGAGTCTCGAATTTAACATTAATGTGTAATTTTGTTAAAAATTATAACCAACAAATTCAATCACGCAGTTATAGTTCCTTATTATCGTGGTAATAACTAGAGGGCGACGTTGCTGAGAGGTACTTTTATCATTAATCTGTGACTTTTATGTATGATATTATTGCCCTATTTTTTAGAACAGAACCTATACCGTTCATACGGCCCTTTTATCGTTGTTCGTGCCCACTTCCTTTATATTTTAAATAAATTTTAGTAGTGCCATCTCTTGTACATGAGAATTGACTGAATGGTCGACTGCAGCGACTCTAGCGGATTTTTAATGACAACAAATAAGCGACAAACTACACAGGCGGCATCTAGATATAAGCGAAATTGGATAGGGTACGGATTCAATGTACGTGAGTGACCATCTATACTGGTTAAGTAGTATTTTATCTATGGTATAATACATGTCAATAGGGGATCGGAAAAAATTTCAGAAAGTGTTTTAAATTAATCTTCATGGATATTTATTCCCATAAAAATACTATTTTATTTATTTATAGCCTTTTAGGTACTCAAAATCATGTTTTAATATTGTTTGTTTGAAAATGCCGCCAAAAAGCCACGCGTACAAAACGCCAATCTGAAAGCGCGTAACGTCATTTGTGGTCATATCATTACAAAACAGCTGCATTGGCATAAGACAATGATTGCCCACAAACAAATGACGTCACGCACTGTGATCGGTGTTTCAGTATAGATTAAAAATATTGTAAATAACAAAATTTTATTTCTTCATTTAAAAATATTTAAATGAATTATATTAAATTATTATTCGATAAATAATCGTAAAAAATTATATATTTTCTTTCTAAGTCATTTTAGATTTTAATCTGATTACTGTCCGATCCCCTATTGTTGTAAATGATGATTTGTGGACTACATCTAATTTTTTAAGCATTACCTAAATAGACTATTTAAAAAAATATAGTTATCAGCAACTACTGTAACCGTTTTTAAGTGGGTTCGTTTTTAAGGATAATAGTGTTGGGTGATAAGTTTTTTTTTATATTGAGTGTCGCCGACAATAATAATTAGGTAAAGAACATGTCCATGAAAATAATAATTTTATTCCTTACTATATCGTAGTTTGTTCGCGAGTTTACACAGCTATCAGTAGATGGCGCTGCTTGTGAAATCGGACCAAAGCTTCGTCTCTTCTAATACCTATTGGTATTAGAGTAAGATCCCAGGCATGCCAGATATAACTTATTTTCTAAAGGACACAATGTGGGTACATTTCTGTTCTGGAACAAATTCTGTGGCGTTTCGCATGCAATGCGCATGGATCGAGAGCATGCGGCCAGTGCAATTTATATGAACGTGCCTACGGTCGTGTGCCCGGTGACACGCTGCAGAGTGAAAGAGATCTCAAAGCGTTTACCAGAAGTTATGGCCCATGGGAAGTGCTTAGAATAATATAATAAAGATCAGCCTTTAGAAAATAAGTGAAATTAGTCCTATTTTTTTTACTCACCGTTCTCATCTAATAGCTCTAAATTGGCCGTCCACCCAACTTAGCAGATAAGCATACGTTCAAAGTACATAGGAACAACACTCAGTTCCTCGCATTTTGTCCTTTAGAAAATAAGTTACGTCTTTACGTCTGGCATGTTAGGGATCTTTGGCCATTGTCTCCTTGTACGTTGTCATAATAAAATTGATTTTTTATTGCTTGCTTCTTTCAGTTTGGACTTTGCTCCGAAGTGACTAAAACATGACATGACAATAAATTTAACCACTTGTATGCCGGAAGCCGAATTACCCTTGTCTGCCAGCGCTTAAATTTATCAATTCAAGTGCCATTTCTCATGATATATACAGGTTGTTCAAATTTCAACCGTTTTTACCAATTTAACTACTGACTCTGACTGACCTAATCGTTCTCCCAGAAGGAGTCATGGGGGTTCTACCATGATTTATTAATAACGTGGATCCACGTTCCGGCATACAAAAGGTTAACAGTTAAAAACATCCTTAACTGTTAACCCTTAATGGTTGCAAAACTATTAAAAATATTGGTTTCACTCCTACGGTGCCCTTAAAAGTGATCCCTTAAGAGATTTATAGTTTTAATTCAATCCCTCTTGATTGAATTAAAACTGGTTAATTTAAAAAAAATATAATACTGGCTGGTTTGACTTCTGCAAAACCATAAAAAGCGACATCTCTATTTTCTAAGGTTTACTATAAAACGATGAATCAAGTTATTCACTAAATAATGACGAGACATAATATGTATTTTTAATTATAATATTTATTGGATTATCCTAGTCGATTGCATAACTTAGAGAAAACTGTTTCCTTTTTTTATAAACTTGTTTAACTATATTTCGATTATAAAATAATAATAATAATGTTTATTAGTGTTTTCTTTATTTTTTGTTATTTAAATCTGAATTAAATTAAATTTATTATTGTATTGTACGGCCTTAAAGTCGAGGTGATATTTCTGAATGTTTATGTAGTATTTCGTACGAATAAATAAAAAGTATGTGTGTCAGCTCCAACGTACAACTGAAGTTTATTCCTTTTTTAAACGTATAAAATTAAATGTATAAAATTTTTCTCGTGTCACTAGATAACTGGATACCGAATTACTTTATATTATTTAGTTACTTCTGGTATACAAAGATGTCACTACGTATAACACGCTGTCGTTTCGTTTCTCAAGGCGGACTACACTTCATACAATTCGACACAAGATTTCGATCTTTGCTTAAATACATGCGTCAGCTGTCGCACAAATGTCAAAGTCACTGATAACGTAACGCTTTTTAGTTAACGCTTGTATTAATTTTACTCCTCATAAAATTGTCCTTATTTGAAAATCGATTCTTAAGGAATAAATTCCAAATTTTTTTTTCGTGTATTATGATTTTGGGCCTCAGATAGTTTTGGATATGTCACCGGATAGGAAATATAAATTTCCTAGGAAATTTATATTTCCTAGGAAATTTATATTTCCTATCCGTAGGATCCTAAACGAGAGATAAATTGCAATATTTTACGCTCACATTTTCGCAAATTTATCAATTTGCGACGTCTCGTGGTAAATTTATAAACTAACGGATATCCATTCGTAAGATTTTAAACGGTTCGACCAATCACAGAAGAGCTTTTAATTTTACGCTTCTGTAAAATACGGCAAATAACCCACTGCTCTCTGATTGACAGTGGCAATGCTTGTGCTAGAAAAATTTCTCACTTCGTCAACAAATTTTCTAGCATTTACAGCACTTTCTTCACCATTTTGGCTGTCCGCAGCTTCTAGGTCGCTCATTATGGGTCTAGTTTAGGTCAAACACACGAGCAACCGGTTTGTTTATGTTCCGTGGCCAATGGCGGTGGAGAGGAAGGAGAAGGAACACGTGACTTATTCAACCAATCGGAGCGCACATGGCGTTTGGTTATTGCTTTCGTATTATTTTACGCGCGAGTTCGGTAAGTTTATCATTTTGCGAAAATGTGGGCTTAAAATAATACAATTCATCTCTCGTTTAGAATCCTACGAACATCAACGTAATATCCAACTAGACTTCTAGTACAGGGCGAACGCATTCAGACAATACATTAGAGAAATAAATATTATATAATTCCACGCCCGGTAATGTTCGGATAGTAACGACTAATAGAATTTCGTCGTAATCTTGATCGGACCAATTGGCGTTCAGTACCCCGCGCCCGCGCACCTCAGTTAGTTGCCAGAACAATTTGCATTGTGAATAAATAGGTATTAGCCGTCTACTTGGATAATATTACGTCGATGCCTACGAAGGTTTATAAATTTCCTAGAAAATGTATATGTACATTTGCGGTTCTTGTTATTTTCCGGTGAAAGAAATATCATATTTAATTTTATTTATATATCAATCCGGATCAGTACCTACATGTTTTTTAAATGTTTATTTATATAAAGAACATATTTAAATGTTCCATCTAAACTGTTTTATTATTATTATTTAGTTTTTTTAATATTTTGTTTTCGTTTTGTGTTTGCGTGACAGTTTAAAAATTACAAAATTGTGACACATGGCAATTGTATAGAACTTTTTTAATATATTACTATTGAAATGTTAATCGTTGTTTTATTACCCTGCTTTCAATCATAAATGATATCCATCATGGGATGCGGTTACCGTCCCTGTTACGCAAGCAACGCCAGGGGAAGAGGCAAGGGCGTTGCCAGCCTTTAATCTCCTTATATAAAAATGAATCTCTATTTCTCTTGGTCAGCGTGAACGGGTAGACCGATTTTAATTCGGTTTTCACTAATGGAAAGAGGGATAAACAGGGAATGTTCATATATATAAAAATTGCAGCCGGGGCGGAACGCTAGTAAAATATATTTAACATATGAACCTTTAATAAAAATAAGAGAATAGATAGGGGTAAAGTTATAGTCTAATTATCCCTTAACACGTTCACAGTCTAATGTACACTACGCGCAGGTTCGTGTACACGGATAAAATCGTGGTATGGAACTTTATATACCTATGAGTTGTGGGTTTCCTGGATGATGGCCCAGGTCTGTTGGAAATTCTTCCAAACGTTTCTATCATGTGTGAGGTACACTATCACTCACGCCTTAATCGGGAAGCCATTGAAATTTTCAAGCATCCAAATAATTTCAACAGGAAGGAGGAAAACCTAAGGCTACACAACATTTGGTATCCGGCACTACGCAAGAATAATAATAATGAAAGAAAGAGAGGGCATTATAACCCCTCTCCTAGTGACCATACCCCACTAATTCAACCACGGGGTGGGGATATAAATATAGACACATTCCAGTCGACAAATCAGTAAAAAAAAAAAAAAGCAGTTGAGTCGCCGCTCGACGTCGCCCAGCCAGTGCACACGTCTCGCTGAACGCTCCGAAGCGTTACTCGTCGCTTGCCGCTCGCCGCGCACCGCGCAGTTGTGAAGTGCAGCAGTGTGTGAACAAGTGAAGTGCGATTGTGTATTGTGCAGTGCTGTTGCGGACTTTTTACATTGCGCTAGTTGTCAAGTCGGTCTCAGTAGTTTTTACTATAAGGCCTTCGCGCAACTAGTGTTCTGTGCCCATCCCATTGCCCTTGCGGTTGGTAAGCCGCCAGGGTCACTCCCCCTTCTCAGGGACACACGCTAGGTACACTATTTACCACACGCCAGGTACACACTCACACCTAGCGGCGCGTCTACACGCGCCGATTCGGGGCCGCTCCCCGCGCCTTCACCGCCAGGATGGATCTCTCCATCCTGGTTCATCAACTCCGGCTGCTCATCCGAGAGCAGCCTGATGCCCTAGATAGGGTACTAGAGCTGGCCCGCGAGCCAATCGCCGACTCTCCTGAGTCGCCGATGGACGCCACTTCGGCGCATTCACGCTCCCCCTCGCCCGCCCCGCGTGCTCCGACCCCTTCTGGGTCACAGTTAGACGACGGCTTCACCGTTGTCAACTATAGGAAAAATAAGAGGAGTAATTCAAACTCCTCTAACAACTCGATTTCGTCAAATCCGTCGCGTAGACAAAAAATCGAGTCCGACTCCACGTTCCGCCGCCCGTCATCGCCGCGCACCGCTACCGCGTCCGCGCCCGCGCCTCCCGCCATCAAGGCCCCGCCTCCTGTCTTCCTCAGAGACAAGAGGCACTGGGACCCCGTACGAGAATTGATGCTCGCCAAGGGCATCAAATCCTACCGAGGATCGAACTCGGGAATAGGCATATCGGTAAAAGTTAACTCGGTAGCCGACTACCGGGTTCTTACCGCTATTCTAAGGAAGGAGCGCATCCCCTTCCATACGTACTCTCTCCCTGAAGAGAGGCACCTCCGCGTCGTCGCACGGGGCCTTCCCCACGAACTCGGCGAACAGCCGATCCTACGAGACCTTATGGGGCAAGGCCTGCCCGTTCTAGAAGTGCATCGCATGCACTCAAGGGACCGCACTCCCTATGACATGGTTTTAATCGTGCTAGAGAACTCCCCCGAGGGAAAACGCATTTTCGGTGTCCCTACCATCTGTGGACTATCGGAATTACGCTTCGAGCCCCCGCACAAACGCAACACCATAGGGCAATGCCACAATTGCCAACTCTACGGGCACTCGGCCCGTAACTGTTACGCGACGCCCCGGTGCGTCAAATGCCTAGGAGATCACGCCACCCGCGAGTGTGCGCGCGTAGCGGGTTGTAGTGAGCCTCCCGCGTGTGTGCTCTGTAAAGAGTACGGGCATCCTGCAAACTACCGCGGATGCCCCAAGGCACCCAAAAGGAAGCCCCGTATGGCTTCCTCCCGCCGTGTTCCCGCTCAACCGAGGCCCGCCGCCTCTCGCGCCGCGCCGTTAGCGTTCTATAACGCTAACGGCATCCGATCCCACAAAACCGAAATCCAACTTTTCCTTACATCCCACCAGGTCGACGTGATGCTAGTGCAAGAGACCTTCTTAAAACCTAGCATACGCGATCCGCGAATCGCACAATATCTTTTGGTCAGAAATGACCGCCTCAACGGTCGGGCAGGAGGCACCTTAATTTATTACAAAAGGTCTCTTCACTGCGTCCCAATTAACACTCCTCCTCTCGTCAATATAGAAGCGTCGGTTTGCCGTCTCGCAATGTCCGGTCATCCACCTGTAATTTTAGCATCAATTTACCTTCCCCCCGATAAGCGCCTGTTGAAAAGAGATCTCGAATCTCTCTTCAACCTCGGCCCCTCTGTCATTCTGGCAGGGGATCTTAACTGTAAACACACCCGATGGAATTGTACTACCGTTTCGCGTAACGGAACGATACTCGACCTGCTAACAGACGAACTAGACTTTGACATTATTGCGCCCATAGCACCCACACACTTCCCTTTCAACACGAACCACAGACCAGACGTACTTGACATCGCCCTTCTCAAGGACGTATCACTGTCTTTCATTTCAATCGAGCCCATCCATGAGCTCAATTCAGATCACCGCCCCGTAATTTTTAAACTCGGACGGCAAACCGACCGCTCTCGCGATACCACCACCATTATCGATTGGAATAAACTACAGAAGTCACTCGCGCGTCCCTCGCTACACCTAGAGCAGATCCCTGAGACACTCGACAGACCCGACGACATAAGTGAAGCAATCAGAGCGCTCAACAGCCACCTCCACGATCGCATCAGCGACTCCTCTAAGGAGATCCCGGCGGCGAACGATCGCCGTCTGGAACTCCCGGAGGACGCGAGGAGGCTGTTGAGGGCTAAGAATGCGGCTACTCGTGCATACGACTCGTTTCCCTCTCCCGAGAACCGTTCTCGCTTACGGCGACTGCAACGCCGTGTCAAATCGCGCATAGCCGAACTCCGTAGTGACCAATGGAGCCGTCTTCTATCCGATATCTCGCCTTCACATCTAGCATACTGGAGGCTGGCGAGGACGATGAAGACGGAAACTAACCTATCCCAATTACCTGTTCTAGCACGACCCAACGGCCCTCCGGCGTTTGACGACGACGAGAAGGCCGAATACCTTGCCGACTCCCTCGAGGCCCAATGCTCGCCCAGCCTTCAACCGGTCGACGCCAACCACGTCGCCAGGGTGGAGGAAGAGGTGGAGCAAAGGGCATCACAACCTCCTGATGACCCCATCGAACCTGTCTCCCCTGCTGAACTGCAGATCCTATTCAGACAACTGAACCCTAAGAAATCGCCGGGTATAGACCGAATCTCCAACAAATATGCATCTCAAATATGGAGCCCGCAATATCAAACGTATATATCGCGTATTGAGAGGATACAGAAGAAATTTCTTCGATACCTTGATTACAAAAGTCATCAAAAATTGCAAAATTATAATCAAAGATGCAGGTGCTACCATTTTCTTCCTCTTGAGTATAGGCGTAACATTAGTGATATTTGTTATTTGATGAGAATTGCAAAGGGTAAAATTGATTCACCTGAATTATTATCCAAATTATGTCTAAATATTCCGCATACTAATTTAAGGAATCGCACTTTACTGCATGTAGCTCATGGCAAAACAAATTACAGGAAAAATTCATTCATGCCTCGTTCATGCAGGCTTTTTAATGAAATGTTGTTAGATAAAGATGTCGACCTGTTCCACAGCTCTGTAGTTAATACTAGAAATATTTTAACCGAGAAATTCTTTCAGTAAATTATAATCCATTATTTTAGTGTATCTTGCCTACTATGAATGCTAGTTGTAATTGTATTTACTCTTTCATGCTATAAGTGGAAATTTTTTATTTGGTGTATTTTTCTATTGAGTTATTACTATGTAATATTAATACCTGTAAATTTCCCAAAAATAAAATAAATAAATAAATAAATAAATAAATAACTACTGAAGCGATTTCCGCCGACGTTATTCTCACTTCTACTAAGCATCTTCAATGCAGCCTTGCGCAATCGCGTCTTTCCAGCCGCCTGGAAGGAAGCGATCGTTATCGGTATTGCAAAGCCGGGCAAGGATAGAACCCTCCCCGCCAGCTACAGGCCAATTAGCCTTCTCAGCTCCATCGGGAAACTCTACGAGAGAATCCTGTTGACGCGTATCCTTCGTCATGTTAACTCTAACAATCTTCTCATCGACGAGCAGTTTGGCTTCAGAGCCAGACACTCGTGCGTCCATCAAGTGCATCGACTAACTGAGCACATTCTCTCCGGGCTTACCGAAAGCCCCCGTCCAATAAGCACCGGTGCCGTCTTCTTCGATGTGGCGAAAGCCTTCGACAAGGTGTGGCATGCCGGGTTGATATACAAGCTATATCAACTCGGTCTGCCGGAGGGCCTCGTACTTATAGTACGGGACTTTCTAGCCGATCGAAGCTTTCGCTACAGAGTTGAAGGCACTCTCTCCTCCCCCCGCCCCTTGCGGGCAGGCGTTCCTCAGGGTTCAGTTCTCTCACCAACCCTCTACTCCCTATACACCAATGACATACCACGCACGGAGGGGGTCGAGTTGTCTCTTTTCGCAGACGACACGGCCCTCTACTTCTCCACCCGACACCGAGGCTTCTTAACTCGCATGCTTCAAACCGCCGTGACCGCTCTCGGCGATTGGTTTCAGAAATGGAGAATTGAGGTGAATCCCGAGAAAAGCGCAGCAATGTTCTTTTCACGCGGGAATCTACTTCAAACTCCTCGCGCTCAGAATGCCCTACAAATTGATCGAGCTTCACTCGGTCAAATCTCACTCCAGGGCCGCGTTATCCCTTGGGTCCATCAGACCAAATACCTCGGTGTTACCCTCGACCGAAGACTTACGTTCGGTCCTCACATAAAGCGTGTCAGGGACAGGGCAGCGTTCGTCCTGGGTCGCCTGACGTGCCTCATAGGCAGGCGGAGTACAATGGCCCTTAGAGATAAGGTGACATTGTACAAAGTCTGCGTCAGACCGATCATGACGTACGCTAGCGTTGTCTTTGCGCACGCTGATCGCACCCATATCCAATCCCTTCAAGTCATTCAAAACCGATTCCTGCGGAGAGCTGTGGGCGCCCCATGGTACATCCGCAACGTCGACCTCCACCACGACCTTAACCTTCCCTCCATCGTCAAGTGCATCAAGGACTTCGCCTTGAAGTACTACGACAAACTCCCTCGCCATCCTAATCCGCTAGTGGTCAGTTCTCTCATATACACTCCTGACACTAACGATACTCTTTCTCGTTTCAGAAGAAGACCCCGACACATCCTGTTGGACCAGGATGACCCCATCACAGCAGCAAACGCGGCGTTTGCTGGTGATGACAACGACGTGCAGCTGCCCCGACATCGCGAAAGAAGAGGAAGACCGCCGCGCCCCTTCTCACCTCCGAGGCGCGACCTGGCAGCGCCTGCGAGGGACCTCCCGGCCCGGGGACCACTTGTACCGGTCGCGGCTGTCGCCGTGGCCGTCGCAAGTGGCCCTCCAGGGCTAGCCAGTCCCTCATAGCTTAAGCATTAGTTAAGTTTTTATTTGTAAGGGCCGGGCGCTTCTCGCCCCCCCGACGCCCGGTGACGGTTCCAAAGTCCCCTATGGACTGAACCACACCCATCTCGAGGGTAGTTTTAGTGCGGTAAAAAAAAAAAAAAAAAAAAAAAGACAAATCAGTCTCGCTCGAGAAGTCGAAAAGTGCAGAAGTGAAGTGCAGTGATGTGATGTACTTTTTCTTCTAACACGGACTACACCACTGAGGATGTCAACCGCAGTTGTTGACGAAACGTTTGGAAGAATTTCCAACAGACCTGGGCCATCATCCCGGAAACCCACAACTCATATGGATACCGGCCCAGAAAACCTACATTCTACTATTTATATACCTACTTTATATAGAGATAAATTATATGATACTGAATTTTACATATCGTTAGCAAACCAAAATCTGCCAAAACAGATATAAGCACCAACACTTCCTCTGTCGATCACCATAAAAGATCGGGGCGACCGCGTGCCGTTAGAGCTACAAAGGCTGTTAAAGCCAGAATTCGCCGAAACCCCATAAGGAAACAAAAAATCTTATCGCGAGAAATTAAGATTCCCGCTAGGACTCTCTCGCGTATATTAAAACAAGACCTGAAGCTCGGTGTTTATCGTTTATATACAGGACATTCCCTAAATCAATCTCTACAGATAAAGAAAGTAAATCGCTCAAAACGCCTTCTGTCCCGATACGCAGGTGAAATATCCTCTTTACTGATGAAAAAAATTTCAAGATTGAAGAGCACTACAACAAGCAAAATGACAAAGTGTACGCTCACAGTTCTAAAGAAGCAGCCCTAGTGGTAGGAAAGGTACGACGTGGTCATCGTCCTGCAGAAGTTATAGTTTGGTGGGGGGAGTCAGAAAGCTTCATTTTTGTGAAAAAGGTGTGAACATTTCAGACAAAGTGCATCAAGAGATGGTCTTGGATCTCAGCAATGCACCTGGTCACAAGGCACGAACTCCCCAAGCCTGCCTCGAAATCAACGTTCCAGACTTTATAAGAGCTGAAGACTGGCCCTCTTCTAGCCCAGATCTGAATCCCTTAGACTACAAATAATGGTCAGCTTTAGAGGACATGGCCTGCTCTAAACGACACGCCCACATTGAGTTTCTTAAATCTCTGGAACAAGCAGTGGCTAAATTTCCCATGGAAACAGTGCGTAAATCCATAGATTCGTGGCGAAACAGATTAAAGGCCCGTATCAAAGCTAAAGGTGGCCATTTTGAATATAATAATTTTTTTGCTGAGACTTCAATAAATATGTATATGTTACAGTAAGTGTGAATAATTGAAAATTATTAATAATTACCAATCATTATTAATATAATTACCCTTACTTTTGGTAAACGTAATAAATTTTCAAATATAACGTACGCTAAGCGTCTGTTTCGAGCAATAGAAGCAATGATTTTATAATTGTATGATTTGAATACTGTCGTTTCTATTTGATTTTAGTTATATGTAATTTATTTATTTTTATGTTAAGATCAGCAGACAGACAGGCTACCGTCGCTTAACACAAGGAACTCCACAGCGCATGCTAGTGCGCTGCTAACTACAGTAAGATTAAGGATAAGAGATTGGATAGGAAAATGGGCTCTGGCAACCCTTACTCATTCACCGAAACACAACAGCACACGTACTGTTATTTCACGGTGCCACTTGCAGTAGCTTTGGCGTACAATACAATCCAACTACAATAGGCAATACAATACAATTACTTTATTAGTAATTATGAAAAATATCTGTCTAAATTCTAAGTTTCTACCTAGGTAGGTAATTGAGATTAGTTCTAACAAATTGTTAAACTGTCAATTTAGGTACACTTATTACACGCATCTGAGTTTACACGTTGTGAATTAACGATTATTGACGGTAGATATAAAACCGGTAAGACGTTTACGTTGTTCCTTATTCAATTTAATTCAAAAATGATGACATTGCGTTGGTGTATTTTTGTAATAATTTTTTTATTTACAATTCTCTCTTGTGCGGTAAGATTGTAATAATTTAATTAACTGCATATTTTTAATTAATCCAGTATAATACCTAATGCCTTCAGGATGCTGTCGAGACTGCCAAAAATTGAAAAAAAAGTTTGCCCAAAATTATACAGATGATTTTTATGCAATAAGAAAGAAGAGGGTGGCATCCTTGTGGCACAGGATGTGTGGCAGTAACAATAGCATTGTTACTGCTGTCTTGCTTAATAATCTCGTTCTCTGAACAATTAGCTTCTACATATGATTCTATGAGAAAGATCTTTGGCAGAAATCCTCACAGTTGCTCCTTTTAACATCAATTTACAATAGTATTACAATAAACAATTATTTAGCCATCAGCCCCGCCCCAAGCAGGTTCATCAGTCAAATATGAATAAACATTATAGGAGTTATATATATATATATATATATATATATATATATATAACGATTATTGACGGTATTAATTAATTAGCCGAAGTCGCAGCCCGTTTGACGGCAGTAACTTATAGGAGACCATTATGAAACGACATCATGTGTGTTGTGTTTCGGAGAGTGAGTAAGCGATGCCCCCTCATTAAACTCCTAAACCCGTTAGATGAGTGGTTAGGGTGCTTGCCTTAACGCTCTGTTCTAGTGTTCCCGGGTTGGATTCCCAGTAGGGTCAACTTTGGAAATCACTTTTCAAAATTGGCTCTAGTCTGGATCTGGAAAGTAGTGGCAGGGCACACTTCGTTTCGCAGTCATTTGGGCAGCCCGTCTGGCGGCAGTAACCATCCCTTTGCAGAAGACCACCTTAAAAAAAGCATATGTGCTGTTGTGTTTCGGTGAGTGAGTAAGGGATGCCAAAGCCTATTTCCCTATCCCCTCCCAATCCCTTATCCTTAACCCCACTTTGTTCTGCAGCGCACTTGCAGCAGCTTAGGCGTTGCTTGTGTTATAGGCGACGGTAGCCACTTACCATCAAGTGGACTGACAGCCTGTCTGACGACCTTTACGTTATACTAAATATCATTTTCCCTCAATAGCGACCTGCAGCTTTTGTGTGATTTGGAAACCGCTGTGAATTAATTTGTATATTTTTATTTAATAAACATTTTCAGGACGCCTTAACATTCTTTAACGTCCAACGTTATGGAGAATTTCCGAGAATGCTCGCAATGAGAAGTGAAGAAATATTAAATAATGCTACGTCCTATTTGAATAAAGAAAAACTTAATCGCACTGTAAGGAGTGCTGATGATGTTAAAACAGACAATATTATTGTACAAGACAATCTTGAATTAGATAACAATTCTAAATCAAATGATGTTAAAATCAATCCTAATGCCAATAATAAAGAATTTACAGTTGAGAAAGATAAAGATAAAAAGAATAATGAAACCAGACGATTGTTATTGAGTAGAATAGACGACAATATAACGTCAAAACAGATTCAAGAAACAAATAATAAAATAAAAGAAATTCCCTTGAACAACATTGATAACAAGAGACGTCTAATTCTGTTAAGAGTCCATCCATCGGGAAAAAGATATGTAAAACGAATTATATATATCACCGGTAAGAATAACTTGAAACCTGAAAGTGATTTTAGGCAATTAATAGATAAGCCTCCACATTACGGTTCTGAAATCCATACAATTAAAAGGGATCAGTTAAATAATGTGGGTGGAGGAAATGCGTATGCTGATCTCAATGGTGTGTTAGATGAATCTCAGGTAATAATGTAGGTATTTTTTTAACTTAACCCAATGCTTCCCGATGAGTGGCGGCTGTCGCCTATCAGTCAAGATAGGTAATTTGATTAGATTAGACTACTAATCAATCAATTTCGTCTAATCGATTTGATTAGACGAGTAGGAATGTGTCCGTAGTCTATTAAGACAAACAATATAGGCGGAAGCAGTATATTTTAAGCATGGGAGAACGCGCAGGGTGCGCTTGGTATTTTTTTGCGATTTGACGAAAGCCTTTGACTATGTGCTAGACGACATTTTGGAACAATGATTAAAAAATCATTTCATTAAAAAATCATTATTATTTAGCCAATAAATATATGTGGGTCTGGAATTTATCTTAAATCGCATGTCTCCGCTTTAATGGCTCATTTCATATACAAGTTTTCAACACCACATTTATGACCTCAAAAATAAATCAGTATTCTTTATTGAGTCTTTGTTACTTATGCTCCGCAAAACCAAATCGCTAATGCGGCTAGTGATTAAAAGCAAATTGCTAATGCAAAATTGCAATTTTGGTGACGTAATCTCGTGACACACTTCAGTACCGCCGGCAATATTGGCCGGGGAGTTTTTAATTGCGGATGTCGTCACGAAGATGTATTGTGCATTAGCTATTTGCGAGGAATTCATAAAAATGATAATTTTATTAATTATGTAGCGTATGCGTTTATTTACTCTCTTCCTCACACGGGCAACACTGTTTCGTGCGCACCATCTTAGTAGACGCGAGCCATTGGCGAGATTTTACGTGTCGGTAGTCCGCCCGTTGAGTGCGTGTTCGAGCCTGTGATTAATAATCTAAATTGTTTATAGAAATTATAAACAAATTATTTGTAATATCTATAGCTTGGGTCCTTGGCTTCGAAGCATGCTGCCTGCATTAGCTCTGTGTATAGCAAAACTAATTTTCTGACCTCTGGAGTTAATATTAAACAAAGATTGCTCATTTTGTAATTCTAAATTGCATTAAATTTAACAGAAAAATCAAATCGGAGTCCAATACAACATCAATCAAAAGGGACTACCGTTTTCAAGCAAGATTAGCTTACAGAAACAAAATGGTTTCAATCTAGAGCAGAGACATCTCGCTTATTCCAAAGAAGTACGTAAGTAGACTAATGTAAGATTATTTGTTTTCTCTCGTTTAGTATTTCTGCGATATATATTTTACGCAAATACTTACCTTTTATGTCCGTCACTGAAACAAAAATTGTCTTTTTTATTTGATTTCGGTTAGTTAATGAATTTTCAGACTGGGTTTTTCAACATACTTGTGCATCGGTTGCTAAAATTATTCAAGTGTGACCAAAATATTTGATAGAAAGGATATTTGCGTATAATGTTAGAGATTTTATTTTAATTATACCTATAGTAAATATAAAGAAAGTAAAGAAGTTTATACAGAAAGAAAAATATATTTTCCACAAAACGTTCCATTGATTCTATTCCTAAAAGAAGATGGAACCTATTTGGAAGTTTCAAATGTCTTTGTCAAAGCACGTCAATTTAGTTAGTTGATGAACCCGTGGGATAAGTGGTTAGGGTTCTTGCCTTAACGCTCGGTACTGCCTTATCGGTTCCCAGGTTCAATTCCCGGCTGGGTCAATTTTTCAAATTTGGCTCTGGTCTGGTTCTGGAAAGTACGATAGTGGCAGTATCGCACTTTCCAGTACGATACTCTGGCCCGTCTGGCGGCAGTAACCACCCTCTTACAGAAGACCACCGTAAAATAACAGCATAATATGTGCTGTTGTGTTTCGGTGAGTGAGTAAGGGATGCCAGAGCCCATTTCCCTATCCAATCGCTTATCCTTAATTGCACTTGCAGCAGCTGTGGCGTTGCTTGTGTTATAGGCGACGGTAGCCACCTACCATCAAATGGACCGTCAGCCTGTAGGTATGCCTTGTGACTATTTTCTGTTGCCGAATTTAAAAAAATGACTTGGTGGGAAAAGATTTGGCTCCAACGAAGAGGTCATGCACGAAACCAATGCCTATTTTGAAGGGTTGCCTAAGTTGTATTTTATGGAAGGGATCGAAAACCTAGAGAAACGCTGGGTGAAGTGCATTGAGCTACACGGAGACTACGTTGAAAAATAAATAATAATAATTTAATTAATTTTACTCCTTGTTTAATTTTTACCAGACTTATCACTCCGCCCTCGTATGTGGGTCAATCCGTTTCCGTTTCCGATACTTAGTATTAGTCAGAAATAATAGTCGTTACTTTACGTACATATAAATGCATATTTTACAAGTAAATGCAGTGTCACCAGATGGTTTTAATTACCTTGTCAATGGTTTAATTGGCTTGTCACAATCACAATAAAGATACTTATTTTTTTCGCAGGCTTATCCCACAAAATATGTTAAATTAAATTATAACGATTATCCACGTTTAATTCACGTCATATCGAAGATGACCGGAGGAAAGTATGTTGATCCCAGTATGATTTCCAAACATACCACAACTACTTATTCACCGTCCACAACAAACGAAGAACTAGATTACGAAACAATAGTAAAAATGTTTAAAGAGCCTTCTGAACTTAACAAACAAGAGCCTTCTGAGCTGAAAAAAATTAAACTTTATCAAATACTGCAAAACAGTAATCCAAAGAAGAAGGTCAAATTTGGTGTTCCTATCAAAACGACAAATTTAGACGCATACGATGACGAAGACTTTCTCCAAGATTGGTCCACATATAAAGAAAATTTAAAGAGTGATGAAATTTTACCTTTGTTTGAAGAGATTGATAATACACGAAAAAATGTTGACTCAGTAAATGAAGAAATCAGTGCTTCGGTTAAAAATTCAACTGAAAATGAGAATGTCGAATCGCGTGTTGTACCGGCTACAACTGAAAATCCAGATCCGTCCTACTCTAAAGAAGTTCAAGTTGTATATTCATTGGAGAATCCAAGCAATAAACAAAAATCCGATAATCTCGATAAACCTTCGTTGACAGTTATACCTATAGAATCAAATAACCTCGAGACAAACCAACAAGCTCAGAAAGTCTTTATGGAAACAAATAACACTTCAATTAATGACCAATATAAAGACACACCAAGTCAGCTATCTCTTGTAACAATAATGGATAACGAATCGAAAACCTACAAAAAAGATAATGTACATTCGAATGCACGTATAAAATTACCTGATGATTTAAATAGTACCATAACTAAGAAATTATGTACTCAAGCTAACGATAAACTATTAGAAGCATGGGATCTAATCATTCAAACACTCGGCCTAAACGGAGAAGATAATGATGAAAAAAAGCAAAAAGATATTACAGATACATTTATAGATATCGCTATGCAAAGAGATTTTAATGAATTAACGTTACATGAAATATTAGAAAAGTTTTTAAAGAAAATGTCTACTGAACACCTTGAAGATAAAGAGAAACAAGCAGTTAGAGCAAGATATTATGATTTAAGTTATCCAGGCCAAGAGGGTAGTGATTTACACCTATATGATGCACAAAGCCAGCACAGATATGGTGAGGATAGTAAAAACAAATTGTTAAAGTATTACAATCCGGTTAGTATAGCTCATGGAGAAAATAGTAGAGCAGTCAAGAGAGAAATGTCGATAGCTTTAGCAAACCTGCTTAAACAATTGTCGAATGATCCTTATACGTCACCTGACGAAATAGTACCAAGTTTACTCAGTTATCTGACGTCAAATTTTAATTTATCAGTACCACAGAATTATTGTGAGTTAAAAAAATATTTAAAGCTGGTGGAAGGTTTCAAGCAGCTCGTTGATGATTACTACTCGAATAAACTCTGCGTTAATGGGGCTGTTGTAGCCAAGTCTGACAAGATTATGTTGGGACATGAATTGCCAACATTTGATTCTCAAGAATTGAACTGAATTTTGAAGAGTTTTGTAGAGGATGGTAATTAAAAATTAAAATTAATTTAAGAAATTCTTTTCTTTTTCTTTTTTATTATTAGTTGTGAAAGAGACTTCTGCTGCGACGTTTCCAGCCAATGTAAGCATATATATACTTAGTTATAATTTTCAGAGACAATCAATTCAGCCTTTATCACTATTTCGGTAATTGCAGCTGTAGTGGGATAAAAAAATTATTTGAACGTTCATATTCAAATGAATATAACTTATAACGACACCTGAAAAGAACATTGTATCTCATTTTACAATGCTTTTTAAATAAACCACTATATATTTTTTAATGCTGTCTTGGAATTTTATTTCTATGACATTTAGATCGACTTTTGAATGACAAAAATGTGCATGATAACTTGAAAACTTGAACTTGTGCGCGACTCACAACTCAAAAAAATACGTTCGTTTGCCCTCAGCCTTAAATTAAGTAAAATTGTAGGAAAAAAAATACAATTTTATTGTCTTCAAATTTAACACACTAAAATAATTTGATATCCTATACATATTTTAATATTGTAATATTACCGTAACTATATACTTACTTTTAATGTTAAGATCAGCATACAGGCTGACAGTCCACTTTATGGTTAGTGGTTACCGTCGCCTATAACACAAGCATCGCCACAGCTGCTGCAAGTGCGCTGCCGACTACAGTAGAGTTAAGGATAAGGGTTGGAAAGGGTTAGGGAAATGGGCTCTGGTATCCCTTATTCACAACAGCACACGTACTGTTATTTCACGATGGTCTTCTGTAAGGGGATGGTTACTGCCGCCAGACGGGCTGACCAAATGACTGCGAAACGCAGTGTGCCCTGCCACTACTTTCCAAATCCAGCCCAGAGCTAAATTTGAAAAGTTCATTTTTCAAAGTCGACCCTGCCGGGAATCGAACCCGGGAACCCTAGAACAGAGCGTTACAGGTTTCCTTTACATCTACGAAAATGTCGTTATTTTAGCAAAATATTTCAAAGCAAAAAATCTTTAAACTTAGCCAAGATGAGACAGAAGATGAGAAGCAGGGATTTAGATTTTTCTCAGAAATGACAACACATATGAAAGTAATGTTTGGTAATCTCTTTCTTCATGTTACTGACTTCATTTTGCCAGTTGGATTACACGATTGGTAAACTTTTATAACAGAAAAAAACGAGACCAATTTATACCTCCAAATTTTCTATGTATATTAGTATAAACATACACTTTAATATTACAATTGGATTTCTTAAAATACATTATAGTTTTTTTTAATAACATTCGTTTATCGCTGCGTCGCCCCTGGGTTCTCATGCATGTATTTTTTCCTGTACATAATACATTAATACATACACAAACCTTCTTCGTTTCGCTTTTTCCATAGAAAATAATACTAATTTTATAATTAGCTGAACATACGAGGCGGCGGAGTGCGCGGTACTGAACACTGCTTATATATGTCTTGTTTTTTATAAAATAAAAGTACTCTTATTACTCTTATTAGTACTTATACTTACTCTTTATTACATCAGCTATCTGCCAGTGAAAGTCTTGTTAAAATCGGTAAAGAAGTTTCGCAGATTAAGCGGAACAAACAAACAGATAAAAATTTAAGTTTTTGTTATAAGTAGGTACCGTATATACTTTGATATACATTTAGTAAAAAATCAGTTATTTTTTCATAACAAAGATATACTTCAATTTTATTTATTACTAGCGACCCGCCCCCGGCTTCGCCCGGCGTGCAATTTTTATATATAAGAACATTCCTCGTTTATCCCTCTTTCCATTAGTGAAAACCGAATTAAAATCGGTCTACCCGTTCACGCGTGATGCCGTGACCAAGGGAAATGGGTATTCATTTTTATATATATAGATAGATTATAGATACTATATGTATGAATCGAGTACCTACTGACCGCTCATTGGCTTGTTAGGCAAAACGTGAGCAAAACACACGTCAGCCGCCATATTGGATCAGTTCGCGTATTTATTGGACAGACCAAAGATGTTGTATTAGTCTGTGACACACTATGTATGTATGTATAGACTCCTGTTAAATTTCAAATCAAAAATAAAACAATTTTATATTTAAAAAAAGACATTTTATTGAAAAAAAGAGGAAAAAATTAAATTACGGAAAAACACATCGCGTAACGTTTATATAAATATAATAATAGATAATATCCGACATAACCACATAAAAAACATGCGTTAACAACATTATTACATCTTGTCATGTTTAAATTATTATAAACCTTTATACCTTTAGCTTAAATGTTATTTTCCAATTGCCTTATACGTTTCGAGCGATCCTTTTCAAGGTTTTCGTACAAAATTAACTTTTATGTCTTCTAAATAAAGTATACTTCTATTCGGGCCGACTTGTTCTAATCTGGTATCGAAGGCTCTTATAAAAGTAAGCTTTGCAAAGAATTTTCATTGATGTCATACATACTATTTATTGATTTGTGTAAGGGTCGTAAAAGAGGCTAACGGTGCATTTGATGGTAAGTGGCTACCGTTGACTACAACACAAGTAACGCCACAGGGGCTGCAGGATTCCGAGCATAGTAGGATTAAACATAAGAGATTAGGAAGGGATAAGGAAATGGGCTATTTATGAAGATACTTGGATGTCAGGTGGATTACCAATAAGATGCTTTTATCCCAATAACGCTTTCCTATGGGATAGCTTATATGTTATTTTAAAAAAATCTCAGTGTTGAACCAATATATAGCATGAGTAGAGATAATTTTGTAAAAAATTAAGATATTTTTTTTTAAATTTTTTTAAAGAAAAACAGTAAGTATACTTGTTATGTTCTCACTAGTATTCAAATGTCATATATTAATATGACATGGCATTAACTGGAACGAATATAACAGTATAAATTAAATAAGAAACGTCAAAGAGAGAAGGCGATACTCTATCACTATAGCTGCCTCCCTCGCACACATGGTGAGACAGCTCTATACGAACTCGGCCTTTATAAAGTACTAATTCCATTTTTTAATTACAAAATTACTGGCAGGCATATAGCATTATTTATGGATAGAAATTAGCACAAAACATTTAAGGCATGTGATGTCACACTCACTCAAACGCACACATTCTATCCGCACTTAATTGTAACGCATATACAGGCTGGTCATTTTTTACGGCCAGTGTTTTTATACAATTTCATTACATATCGAAGCCAAGCAATTTTTTTTATTTTTATTAATTACGAAGTTATTGCACGTACAAATATTCCATTAGATCACATAGTGCAAAAGCACTTTAGAGACTTGAACGATAAAGTTCAAAATCGTTCGCATTATTTTATTTCCTTAAAGGACCTAAGATTTAACAAAGAATAATAAAGGTATCTGTTTGGTAACTATGATTTCTTATTTTTTCGTTACGAAAAAAAAATTAGGTACATATTTCGTACTTTGGCTGAACTCACAAACCGTTATTTAACTATTAGTTTTTTTTTTTATTTAGTGGACCTTTGCCTTAGGGCCACGACCAAGGATTATTACAATCAATTATGAACTTTCAAACATTAAGATTAAAGCTGAAAATAGTGTGACAAAGATTGGCATTCTATTTAATTCTCAACCTTATTACAACCCCTCAAAGTTTATAATTGTTTGTCAAAAGAGGTATTATATTATTGAAAACTTGACAATGATATTTTGGCATAAATTTACCATAATTTTAAGTTATTTTAAAATATAAAAGGTTTGAACTATTTTCAGGCAATTAATGAAATTTTTTTAAAAAAATTATGTTTTCAGACATATTTTAATTTTTTTTTTATGTATAATATATTTTTACAAGCCAATTTTATTAATTAATTATCAAAACATTTCTTTAAGGCAGTGTCCACTTAACCCACAACAGTAAACAGTGCAACTTTAAGTGACAATCAGATCTAAAAAGGCTTCGATGGTGGGTTCTAGCGATACCTAAACCTAATCCTAATTTATATAATCCAATATATTTGATAAAAAGCGAGAGATTTTTTAAGTAAGTTGAAAAAAACTAAGTATTTCATTTCCTTACAGTTCTAAGGTTTTACTTAAAAATTGTAAATATATTTGTAAAAAAAAGCTTATACAAAGTACGTTTAGCATACAGGTTGTTGTACTTAAAGAGAGATTGTGGTAGATTTTTTATATTTTTTTTATTTTTAAAAGTAAATTAAGTGGGTAGTTGTAAATGTGTGATTGCTTTGTGCAAATAAGCGTCGAATGAAGAATCACAACATTCTTATGTTTTTGTCGGTGTACGGTGATGAAATGTAGGTCCTGAAAGAGAAGAAAAATATACCAATTAAAATACACATACTGTATAAGGGCTAGAGAAAAAATTGGGAAATCAAATTAATTACAATTACAGAAAAAAAGCTAAATGGTAGAAATTTCAATAAAAAATTATTGTGTGCGAATTAATTTTTGCGAGTTTCTTTAATAATAAAATAATTATTAATTGTTAATAATTTGGGCAGCCCGTCTGGCGGCAGTAGCCGCCCCACCTCCTTACAGAAGACCAACGCTAATATCAGCATGTGCCAGATAAGGAATGCCACCCATTTCCTTATCTCCTTATTCCATTAGGTCGGCAGGGTATTTGCAGACCTATCACTTGTTTTGATAGGCGACGGTAGCCACCTACCGTCAAGTGGACGGTCAGCCTACCTGCCGGCCTTTAAAAAAATTACATAATAAAAATATTTCAATTTCATTTTTTTTCTATGTTAAGATCGGCAGACAGAATGACGACCATTTGGTGGTAGGTGGCCACCGTCGCCAATAACACAAGCAACGCCATAGGTGCTGCAAGAGCGCTGCCTATTAGAGTAGGAATAATGATAAGGGATTAGGAGGGGATAGGGAAATGGGCTCTGGCAACTCTCACTCACTGAAACACAACAGCACACGTGCTATTATTTCAAGGTGGTCCCTTGGCGGCCATCAGACGGTCCGCCCAAATGACTGCGAAACGCAAAAACGCAGTGTTTTGTCACTACTTTCCAGATCTAGATCTGACCCAACTTGGAAAAGTTCATTTTCAAAGTTGACCCTATCAGGAATCGATCCCGGATACCCTAGAACAGAGCGTTAAGGCAAGCATCCTAACCACTCATCCAACGGATGAATTACTTGTGCAATCAATTTTTTAAAAGCGCTTTTATAAACGAAACGCATGTTGGAGTTTAGAAATTCATACTGGGAGTCACACATGGAGAGCTTTGTCTGCTAAATGGGTTGGTTGGTAATTGTTATGTTAATACATAATAAACGAGTATTACAGTAAAAACTACAACAATTAAATGCTAAAATAAAATTCAAACAAAACAAAGCATCTTTTTAAATTAACAGTGGCAACATTTAATGCGTGCAAAAATTACACAGAAGAAAAAAAAACGGGTCCAAAATTACAAGTAAAATCCCCGCAAATTGAGCGGGAACTTTGTCACATTAACATCCACGTGACGTCATCCGCAACTGAAACTCGCCGGTCAGTGTTGCTAACGGTAATGAGTGTGTCACGAGATTACGTCACCAAAATGGCGGCCAGGCGCATTAGCAATTTTCGGGGCTAATACATAAACGAAACTTCAAGGTCTACTATTGTAGGGATTGCGAAATCTATTAGGCTGCGTTAATCTAATTTCGACCAACTTTGGACAACCGTGTCAGTCTTTTTTTATATGAAATTTAACAGTCAAACAGACGGACCACTTGATTTATTTTTCTAGTGATTGACTACTATGGCCTTGCAAGATAACAGGGTCTTGAATCTCTCACTGAATCATTGAAATACGAAATACGCGCTATTATTTCAAAGTAAAAGCACAGACTAATCATACTTACAGTCAGGCAACGAATGTACTTGCGTAGAGCAACGTTCGGCGAACTCGCTTCAGTTTGCAGGCTCGATCATTGAGCGTTGCCCGACTGTATCACGTAAGTATGGTTAGACTGTGATAAAAGGGATGGTTACTGTCGCCAGACGGGCTTCTCAATTTATGACTTCGGAACGCGAAGTTCCCTGCCACTACTAAACAAGCAGTAAGAGAACACCTTATCCCGCTTATACTTTATCCCATAATCTCGGCATCCCAATTATTTATCCCGCTTGTAGTTGCTTGTAGGCGCCCGCTAGAGCTACAAACAAGTGGATCGTCAGCTTGTCTGTTCTTTTTTAATCATAAAAACATAGACAAGACTATCTCAAACAAAGTCTGTTTTTGCAATGATGCATATAGCCATAAAAATAAAAACCATGCTACAAATAAAGCCAAAATACTACATATGTAACGACTACACACTTCAATTATATTAAAGAACCTGAATGGACAACGCTTCTGTATTTTTTTTTTATTTTTTTTTTCTTCCAGTCTTCTCTCAGCGTGATCTATTCACTTAGCACTGGGAGCATGGATCTAGAAATAATAATAATAAATATTGTATTAGTAAAATACATGTTGAAAATAATATGTATGATACTGGATGTATTTTAACATCTTAAAACGTTTGTGCGTTTGTGCACGCTAATCTCTGAAACGGCTTAAACGATTTGAATGCGGTTTTCACTCATATATTGCAGCAATCTTCCCGTAAAATTTAGTGCTCGTTTCATTCCAATCGGTTTACAAACAAAAAAGTTACGCGCTATATCGAATACCGAAGTTGCGGGCTCAGCTAGTCTATCATATAATTTGTAAATGCTATAACTAAAATACCTACAGTCTCATACGCGAATGATTAAAATGTATTGCCAGTTTGAAAACAATTTCATCAAATATTAACACACAAAAGAATTTACAATGGTGGTTATATTTACACACCGCCATTGCACTATTAAAAAATCTGTTTGAACTGCTCACTGTACGTGCTTCGCGCTCAATATGTTAATTTTCGAATATTATCTCCATTTACAAAATTTTATTAGGGCGAATCAAATATGAACCGGACTTTTGTTTTAAAAATTTTATTGGTACAATCAATACAAATTTTAATACATATTATTTTTCTAACATAGTCTCTCTTATTTACACATTTTTCCCACCGAATCGGAAGTTTTTTAATCCCTGTCTCAAAGAATGAAACTGGTCGTGTTGATAACCAATTGCGCACAAACGTTTCTACACCTTCGTTGTCCTCAAAGTGGTGACCTCCCAATTCTTCTTTAAGTGGCCCAAACATGTGGTAGTCACATGGCGACAAATCAAGGGTTTCCCAAAAATTTCGTTCAATTTTCCTTGAGATATTCGCCTGATTGATGCTTGTCTTGGGACGTGTTGTCTTGGGATGCTTGTCTTGGGATGAGTCTCGTTTTCCACTGTCTCTCGGCCATATGAAAACTTTTTGTGCCAGTCGTACACTTGGGTCCTTGAAAGTGTTTCATTGCCGAACTGTGCAGATAGTCGACGCAAAATTTCAGACGGTCTTACGCCCTCCCGCGCCAAAAATTTGATAATAACACGTTGCGCAACAGACGTATGCACCTCTTGCTCAGACATGATGCTACTAACAGCGCATCGATCGACTGAGCCTGAGCCTCGCCAAACCGACGAACTCCCCTCTTCTTGACATCCCTACCTAACATATATCGAGACGCCACGCCACTCGAATTACCTAGAGGGCGCTAAACAGAAAAGTCCGGTTCATATTTGATTTGTTAATTAAAAAATATGGCCTGGTTTTGAACGAATTCCTTTGGATAGTAGGCATCTACATGTAAATTTACCTTAATATAAATCTACATTCAAAGGAATATTGTGTGTTAAAGGTTCTTTTATCACCGACCGCATTCTTCCAAACTGTAGGGTACATGAAAATATTCCAATACATGCATACTTAATATACTTATACTGTCCAGGCCGAAAGTAAAGCAATTGTCGGCCAAGACGTCAGCCGAGGCCCTCCCAAAACAAACGAGGCCGTCAATTGCTATTTCGGCCGAGACTTTTGTAATAAGTGTTCTCCAATTTGCGAGGAAATAACATTATATATCAAATGTATATATCAAACTTCTAAATGTAAAAATATTCATTAATTCCGAACAGAATTGATATTATGAATAAAACAAAATGGCGGTAGTCTTTTTCTTTCTGATCTCTTGGACAGTTTACTATTACTATTTCCAGCGTGTATGGACATGTTGAAGATTGAAGAGTCGATAGACGTATTTGTTTTTAACATAACGAATCCATTTCCAAGCCAGTGGGAGAAAATTAACCTATAACACTTATTGTACTTATTAAACTTATTAAGTGATGACAGCAAAAAAATAGTTTAACTTTAAAATAAAAATAGCTTTCAATATTCTAACCATGGACGTACAAAAAAAGTCGTACGGAACTACCGCTAAGACAAAACTGAATCACCGTTAGGCAGTTGTCCCACCAACGACGAGAAAACGACTAACTATCGGCTATTTTCTCGCTCAAGAAACGTACAATAGATATACTTTCTGTGTGAACAAAAGAGATGCATATACAAACAGTTGATCGCTGACTGTTCACACTGCCGGCGAGCACTCGCTTCACTAGTTTGTCGCTGAGCGACAAGAGCTATGAAAGATAACACTCGCTCGGCGATACTCGCCAAGCGATTAGAACTCACGCCGAACCACCGCCAACCAGTGGTCATTTCTCTACAGTGCGTATCTGAAAGTACACGTTTTTTTTTAATTTAATATGAATATCGAAAAATCATTTGAATTATCATTGTTATCTAGTTCAGACGACGATGATGATGAATTCTATGATAGGATTTGTGTAGTGGCTGCGGCAATTCTGAATAAACGTCTGCGGCAATTCTGAATTCTGAATAACTGCCGCGAGCGAGTGATGCGAGTAATCGCCCGCCTCACTCGCACACTCGCTTATAGCCGAGCTACACAAATATCGGAACTACGCACTCGCTCCCCGCGTCTCGCTAAACTCGTTTCTAGTTCTAGCTCTACTCGTTACTCGTTAATCGTTGCCGGTGAGACAAGTGCCTAATGGCGGCGGCTATTATGTGTGCAACACTATTGGCTACACTGGACTTGGGATAAATTATTTTTTTCTAGTGAATGAAAATTGATTTTAATGTATAAAATCGGGAAATTATTAATTTACCTATGAAAAGTGATTCCTGGATTTTTTTTTCTTTCGGTCACTGCGGTTTTTAAAGCATTTCACCACACAAAGACATGCTGTATATTTATATTTTTTCGCCGCGTAACGTGTCGGTTGTGTTGACGTTTGCACGCGTAATGGCCGACTAATGTGTGAATGTGTGCTTGTTGGCCTGTATGTACAGGCGAGCTGGCCGACTCTGAGTGACACAGCGTTTTGTTAGCGAGACTCTGTCCGACTTTTTTTGTACGTCCATGATTCTAACTATATAAGATATGTAGGCGTACTATATTTCAATATTAATGTTAATATTTATGCGATACTATTAATAGTACTTACAAACTGTCGTATCATGATAAAATTAAATAAATTCAATTAAAAAGCTTATGTGTTGACAGGTGCAATCCGTGTAATACACAAAAATATATATAAACGAATTACAATATTGTTGCACATTATACACAGCTACGAATGAAAATGCTTGTAATACCTTCCATTTCCAAAGCTATGGGAATGGGACCTTTGGCAGCGTAAAAGTAAAAAAATATATATATAATAAGCTATAAGGGCAAAAATTAAATATTATGGGAAAAGTTTATGAGATGATTCTTTCAATTTCAACTCTATTACCGTATGTTAAAAATTCTTTAAAAAAAATACAACCATAGAAAAAATACGTTCAGATAAGGGTACATATTTGGACATTTCGAAACACATTATTTGGACAATTCAAAACACATTACATATTTGGACATTTCAAAACACATTATTTGGACAATTCAAAACACATTATTTGGACAATTCAAAACACATTATTTAGACATTTCAAAACACATTATTTGGACATTTCAAAACACATTATTTGGACATTTCAAAATACATTATATGAACATATTACATTTTTCCTTTTCAAGTTTTATTTTTTAGTAGTATGTATCTTGTACCAAATAATAAAACTGTCCATAACTATTAAACTATAAAAAATTAAGTTACTAATTAATTAAAATTAATTCATTAATGAAGTTATTAAGTTACTAATCAAGTTATTTATTTCAAATAAAACGTATTTTTAGACACAATATGTTTTTTTTTTAACAACCGTACTTTAATCATTTTATGGTAAGTTTTTTTCTCATAAACTTTTATCGAAATCCATCTTTTTCTGTTGCACTTCGCAAAGAATAAGACGGATATTAAATACATATGAATATGTAGCTCAAATGTTAGTTTAGCATAAAATTATTTACTACTTATACTGAAGGAGAAAGGGCATTATAATATTGGAGACTTGGCCTTGTTAAGGCCAATTTATCAATAAAAAAATCTCTCAAGACAGAACATTTTTTTAATAGGGCTAATTTCAGATAGGTATTCATAAATATATGGTTTAATAGCCTCTTAATTGTAAAATTTCAATTCTAGAGCACAATTAAGTACGGCCTGAATACCATAGATTAATGTTTGGTCTGCGCTGGCGCTCCAACCAGATACCGCTCGTGCACAAATATTATTCGGCAATTAACCCTTTGTATGCCGGAACGTGGATCCACGTTATTAATAAATCATGGTAGAATCCCCATGACCCTTCTGGGAGAACAATTAGGTCAGTCAGAGTCAGTAGTTAAATCGGTAAAAACGGTTGAAATTTGAACAACCTGTATATATCGTGGCAAATGGCACTTGAAATGATAAATTTAAGCGCTGGCAGACAAGGGTAACTCGGCTTCCGGCATACAAGTGGTTAATACGTACCCGGCCCCAGTCTCGGTGGGGACATATAATGTTACACTTTGTTGGTGTAAAAAATAAACAATTTCATTTATTGATATTAATTTCCACATAATTTACGTAAACGTTATCACGCTTCAACCTTATTTTACTCACACAAGTAATCATCAGGACACATAGTCAATGTACTCTAGAGAAATTAGTTGCCGCACATCTGGGAATATTTTTTGTTAGACGTGCAGTATCTGGTTGGAGCGCCAGCGGAGGCCCATATTTAATATATGCTGTATATTTATATTAAGACTATACAAGGTTAAGACAGTTCTGCCCGCTCTCCTTTACCTGTATGTTATGAATAATGCAAGCTATATCACATTAAATATAAACAATTAATTGCTTATGTCATATTGAGAAAATCGTCTAAACACCTTTTGTTTAAGAAAAGAAAAAGAGAAAAGAAAATATTAATATTTATTATAGTCCTTCGCGGGGTTTACAAAGTTTTGTGAAATTTGGTAAAAGAAAAAAATGTGATATCATCAGGGAGGCTGACGGTCCACTTGATGGTAGGTGGCTACCGTCGCCTAGCAAAGAATGAAAAAAATTTTTTTTTTCCTTAATAAGGGTATTTTTTTTTTTTTTTAGAAATCAGAGCTATAATTTGAAATCGCTGCATATCTGATTCACTTTTGTACAAGAATGAATAATACACAGATGTAAATCAAAAATGCCCCTCAAATTTTAGTAAGTTAGTATATTTTCCTGGACTATAAGAATTACAATTTATCAATTAAAAAAAACTAAGCTGACAAAAATCGAATAGTCGAATATCATCTTAATATTTAAACAAAACCTCAAAATGTCATAAACAATTAATACTTCAGCACGTATCAAAGTTAAAATTAAATTCACTCTAAAAATCCACACAGTTCAGTTGAATTTTAAATAGCCATGAAATGTGTTTTAAATGACTTTTTCATTTTAAGACTAGTTCTATATTTTTACTTGCCTCTCCTGGTTTACCTGCCGCAGTTTAGTGATGTAGTCCTCATCGATACTTCACAATTAACGGATAAAATAATAATAAATAATACATATATTTATCTGGGTTAATATTAATTTTTAATAAGTTTAGTTATAATATATTCAGTACATACATATAAAATTTATTATTATTATTATTAAAAGAGAAAAATATTTTTTTAATAACAAAGTCTCACATTTATCTTACAATTAGTATTTTTGATACTCTTGTAACTGCAATGGTAGGGTAACCAAAAATTGTTCATTAATTTTTTTTTTTCTAATTAAATAGCAAATGATAAAATTACATTTATTCAAGTATACATATAAAATTTTATATTATTATAATTTTTTTTTAATTTCCATCAAAATATAAAAGAGTCCCGTTATATAATTTATTCATGTTCCACTATAATTTTATAATGAAAAATTATACTCACAGCTCCATATTTTGCACGCTACTCTGCGGGCAAGTGCTGGGCACCTTGACATGGCAGTGCTTGTGGCACTTGAGTTGACAGTCGCGACACTCGTAGCCTTGCTTGCCGAGCCGCCGCGCTATCGTTTTGCTACATACTTCGCACACTGTGCCACTGTTGATCAAATGTACCGTTCATTGCATGAACTAAAGCAAGCCCATGAAGAGAATGAAAAGAATGTAAACAAACTACAAAATGTAATAGCTAAGAATTAAACAGAATCGACACTACTCAATCCTACAAATTATAATTGAGACAGTTCCTGATATTCTTTCAGGCAAAAATAATTGAATATATTTAGATAAGGCTACAATATAAACCAAGGCCATGGAGACGACGCAAACAATGTAAACAAACTTTCAGGGGTTTATAACATGTTTTTAATGAAAAAAATAGTTAACACATATTTATTCTATATAAGAAATATCCCTAGAGATAAAAACGGCCCTTTTCAGAGCTACAATACGATCAACACTGTTTCTTTGGATTAGGTCTAAACAAACATTTATCAGGATCTCATTTGTTTTTGTAATTATAAAAAACAAATTAGTCTAACATGTTACAAAGTTTTATTTTCACACAGCGAAAAATTATATATCACTAGCTGAACTCGGCCACGCTTCGGTGCGGCCCATACGGAAGCGACGTGCGCGTGAGGCGCGCGGTACTGGACACTGCTTTTATATAATACTATAGATCGTAGCGTAAGCCTATAGCCTTCCTCGATAAATGGACAAAAAGAATTTTTCAATTCGAACCAGTAGTTACTGAGATTAGAGCGTTCAAACAAACAAACAAACTCTACAGCTTTATATATTGGTTTAGATATACTCGTAGAAGTTATAGATTATCGACATGCGCCTCCGCACATAACTACCAATCCATAAGACCTGTAAGTGCGAGCGAGATAGACTGATAAAAACTATTTATTACCTGACGACTCAGTTATTATCAACTACTATAGCGTCTACTATAGTAGCGCAAAAGGCGACCAATTAGTGTTGTTGAAATCGCTCTCCTGTACCATGAAACAGATAGCGCCTACCGCTTCTGGCATTTTGACGTGCGAGGGAAAAGGACAGAGATACATAATCAGTCGATGTTGTAAAACTCAGTATGGGTCGGATTTGTTTATACTGTTTGCGTTGTATTCATTCGTTGTTAGATATCTCTTAAACTATTCGTGAGTAACTAAGCTATGTTTTATTCCATAAATAAAATGTAAGTATCGATTACTGTCGCTACTTTAGTACAGTAAATGGTGCCTTGCGGAGTTATGTTTTTATGATTATAAATGGTCAAAGCGCAATAGTTCTATGGACTAGAACCACACTGATCTCGAGGTGTGTGTTTGTGTGTGTGTGTGAAAATCCCACATTATCCTATGCATTCCATGCGACATAGGGTCTCTTTTGAAGACTTCTACCCTCGTAAAAAAATCCTGATGTAGTGAATTTTCAACCAACGCTGTCTCAAGATTATGTTCAAATTCACCTATTTCTAGTAGAAATAAAACATTTTTTATAGATTAATTAAGACTTTACTTGGACTTTGAAATGTATGTACGCCCATTACTTTCGAACGGGTAGACCGATTTTAATTCGGTTTTGACTAATGGAAAGAGGGATAAACAGGGAATGTTCATATATATAAAAATTGCACCACGGGCGAAGCCGGAGGCGGGCCGCTAGTAGAATATAAATGTCTACTTCTTCCAATTTAATCGGTACATTTCATTAACCAACATTAGTCACTCACCCGCTAAGATGTTTGGCAATGAATGTGTGTTCATTGTATATGTGAAGTTTGATGCCCTTCCGCCGCCACCGTGACCGCTGGGCGATGGTAAGTGGCACCAAGTAGTGTTTCTTGATACCAGCTTCGATCGTCTCCAGGACGAGGGTCGAAGCCTCGTGGATGAACGTCCTCGCCGATGCTGTGCTGAAGCCTGACATCTCACTGAGAGACGACCTTCTCCGTTTTAATTTAACAATTCAACATTGTTATCAAATTGATATCAAATTTCAAATAAAATAAAGTTAAATATTTGCAAATGGATTTTAAAAAAAAAACAAATACAGGGAGAGTATGTACAAATAACGAAAAATAACAAGGTGAATTTAGAGAAAATGGGCACAGTTACATTTTTTTGACATTTTAAAAAAGAGTGCATTGTATGTTTACTTTCAATGTCGATAGCAGGGTAGTTACAAAATATCATAAAATAGAAAATAAAATCATGCGTTACGAAAAGGTTTGCAAAAATTCAATGTCACAAACGAAAAATAAAAAAAAATGTGTGAAAAATAAAGTGAACGGCCAATAAGATATGCAAGCAAAAAGAGAGATGCGTTTATAAATATATATACAAGAAAGCCAATTCATTCGCGCATCGTAATGTATATTTGAAATTAGTATGAAAAACCAGTGTTACCAGTTTGCAGAGTGCGATTACCCCCAGCGGATGTGAGTGTTGACAGATGGAAAGAAAGAAAATCCACAATTAGTGCAAATGTTGTCATCTAAAATAATATTTATTTCCAAACGAGGCTAACATTTATCAAAGAATGAATACATACCTAAATATTATTATTATTATTAATTTGTATTTACATATACAGAAATAAACATATCTTAGAATAAATATTAACGAAGCTGATAGATAATTTACCTTAAATTTACATTTTTGAAAAAAAAAAATTAGAAAACATAAATACATTTACATAAGAAAATGCCCATGGAAAAACGTTTACGTTATGGAAAAAAGGCGCTTGTGAAAAAGATAATAAAGACCACATTTCATTTACTTAAAACATTAATTCGTGAGCTTACATTGTCATTATGTGAACAAAATCAGTTTAGACAATTGACAAGAGATGGCGCTGAATGCGTTGAAAGAACTGGCAATTTTAGTTACTAAATTCGGTCCAACAATTTGATCGCACCGAATTTTGCGCCCTTAAGCACTTTTAAAAGTGAAAAATTTTAATTTTAATTGCTTTTTAAATGCTTTTAAAAAGCACTTTTAAAAGCAAGGCCATAAAGACAACGCAAACAATGTAAACAAACCTTTAGGGAAACAGATAGCGCCCAGCTTCTGACATTTTAGGTGCGATAAGGACAGAAATACATAATCACTCGATGTTGTGAAACTCAGGAGGCGTGGTTTGTTTACATCATTTGCGTTGTCTGCATGGCTTCACTTTAGTTTATGAGATTCGACGATAAATATAAATTAAACTCAAGACCGTTGTAAACCTTGTAAAGCGCTAATGTTAGCTGACAGTATATTAACAGTAAACTACGGTTGATAACATTTTTAACAGTCATTAGTGTAAATAATAATACATAACAGTCTGCCACTGTTACACTATTGCTAAGATTTAGAAAGAAAGCTGTAATTTAATGCTTAAAGTGGAGAGATTTGTGTACGCACCTTCTGGACGTCCTAGACTCATCGCCGGATTGCGCAGGGGACGCTCCGGCCGAATATACGTTTCTGTTTGGCACTGTCAGTGCCTTATCTGTGTTAAAATGAGTCTCCATGAGTCAAACTCAATGAATCACTAAAGCTCTGGTTTCCTAGGATAGCGGTGCCGTCATATAGCGGCCGTAATACAGCGGTGAATGACGTCACTAGAACGTTGTCTATGTAAACAAAATGGCGCGGTTTCCTAGAGAGCGGTAATGGACACCGTAACATCAAAAAGCGGTGCCGCCATTTGCATGACGGCCGCCTAGTCGGCGTCGAACGTTTTTCTTGATAGCGGTGAAGCCATTTTTTAAAATATTGTATTGTTTTGACCAGTCGAAGTACAAAATGAGTTCCAACTCCAACTGGAGCAGCGAGGACGACGAAATTTTTATTAGATTTCGTACGTAATCACTCTCCTGGATACGTTTTTAGGTTGGTTTTTTTTTTTTAAAAACGGTGGCCGATGGTGATGGAACTTTCCACATGTTGTCACCGTAAAGACGGCCGTCTTTTTGCGTCCGTTAAGTGACGGCACTGCTTTCCTAGGAAACCAGAGCTTAAACGGCTTACTTTTACTCACAGCCCGAAACACGCATAATGGTGCGTAACAACAGCTTTTGTAAAGGAGTAGTTACACCGCCAAACGAGTTTCCCAGAAAATGACTGGGAGTCGCAGTGCTCCCTCATCATCATCATCATCTCGGCAGTAGACTATCCACTCCCGGATATAGGCCTCCCCCGTAATTTTCCAATAAGACCGGTCACAAGCAGCCTGGATCCACCGTCGACCCGCGGCCCATTTAGTATTTTAACTGCCCCCCAGGCATTTTAGTAGTTACAGTGTACCCTACCACCGTTAAAATGGACTAGGGTGGACCTAAACGTAACTCGTAGATCCTAAAAAATGCTATATTTATTGGCTATATTTACTTAAGATTATATTTGCTTGATGGATGTGTTTGTTATTAATTGTTTTTTTGCTTTGATTTGATTTGTCCGCGAACCCCATAGGACAGGTATAGGAATCCCTAGGAATACAAGGACCACAAGTTGGGACACAGTGGGATAAGAGATAGGGAAATAGAAGAGACTATCCACTACTAAAATCTGTACAGATTTACCTGATTAATTGTCTTGTCGATCAGATTGATTTGTCTGTTTGTAGGGTGAAATTGTGTGTGAATTATTTGATTATTGTTATGTGTTCTTAGCGAGAAATAGTCACAGTTCCTCTACGATGATGCTATTTCTCTTCTTTGATCTATTTTACTGACCGTGTGTATTTCTCTCGGCGCTGATGCTTCGCACGTGGCTCTGGTTGTCGACGTCGCTGTCAGGCAAATCCAGCGACTGGCCACGAGTGCGAGACCTGCCTAATCTGAAACCACACACACTTATACTCAATATAATTTCACACTGCATTTAAATTCACAGGATTCACAAAAAGAGAATTATAAAATTCATTTTGCCAATTGGCAAAATATCGATCAGTTTACATACTGGTTGGCGATTGTAACTCTAGACAAGTTTTCCTTGTACAATGTCTCTCTCTCTCATAACCCGGAGGATTAGTAAGTTGAAGTGGCAGTGGGCAGGAGGACACATAGTACGGAGAGCCGACGGCCGCTAGGACTGAAAGGTTTTCGAGTGGAGGCACAAGGTGGACAGACGACCTCATAAGGTCCGCGAGTCGACGGTGGATCCAACCTCCTTCTGATCGGTCCTTATTATTATTATTATTATTTATGTACTATAATACATAAAAAAGAATAAAAAAAAAAGAAAGAAACAACAAGTATCAGTACAAAAGGCGGCCTTATCGCTTTATAGCGATTTCTTCCAGGCAGCCTTAGGGTAAGGAAAATTATATGAAAAATAAAAAAATGTGGGTGGTAAAAGTGGTCATCATAAACTTACATTCTAATAAGTAAACACTAGTACATAAATTGAATATAAACAAATATTAATAAGATAGATTACTAAATATATTAGAAGATAAACCTTCACATTAAAATTAAACAAATAAAGTCGTCTCCAGTTTGACAGAAAATGTGTCTTGAGTGCTTTTTTGAATATATCCAGCGATTTAGATTCTGGATTAGAGAGGAGGCCTTTGTCCAGCAGTGGACGTCCTACGGCTGAGATGATGATCGTGAATTTACATTATGTGTGCTGTTGTGTTTCGTTGAGTAAGGGTTTTTTATTCTTTTTTTTTTTACGTTAAGGTCGTCAGACAGGATGACGGTCCACTTCATGGTAGGAGGCTACCGTCGCCTATAACACAAGCAACGCCACAGGTGCTGCAGGTGCACTGCCGACTGCAATAGAATTAAGGATAATAACTCTTACTGCCGCACTCAGAGACGTTCATTAAATTAGTACTAATAGACACTTAACTAAATACAATTAAATACGTTAATGAGCCGCGGCTCCCAGAGACGAAAGTTAATGGTTCATTAGTTAAATACCACTTTAAGTAAGCATAGGACTGTGCGTTCTATCGAAATGCATATCGATAACGTGCAGTGTTGTCATAAGAAAAAACTCAATGACACGATATCATTCGGCAAAGCAATTTATGTATAGAGTTTTTCATAAAAATCAGTTAAACATGTCTTTTCTTATTATTATCAGTTAAAATTAACAATAATAGACGTAATTATAATTAAATAAATTAAAAAGTCAAGATTTTTTAAATACGGCAACATTTCACATCATTGTCAATTTTAATTGTCAATTTTTCATAGAAGTAATATACTTTACTTTTTTTCGTAAAGTATCATCTTGTCAAGATATAATTTTAGTTTTTAAATTTAAATTTTTTTTTAAATAATTTTAGCTACCTACGTAACGACTCCACGAACAATAGATTATTATTAATAAGATTACCTCACTTTCGAAATGTCAAATTCTCCATTTAAGAAGCATAAGTAAGGGTTGAGCTGTCATTAAAGTTAAGTGTCACTTAAGACCACTAATCAACCATTAACTGTCTCTGAGAGTAAACATTTTTAAATCTTTACTAAAGAGTCGCTAAGTAATCATTAAAACGACTCTGAGTGCGGCAGTTAATCACACATGCTGTCATTTCACGGTGGTCTTCTCTAAGGGGGTGATTACTGGCGCCAGAAGGGTTGCCCAAATGATTGCGAAACGCAGTGTGTCCTACCACTAATTCACTCATTTATTTGTGGCCCCTCCTAATAATTTATCATTTGTCCAACTAAGTTTGGCAGAACACTTACAGCCCTTATGACTTTGCCCTATAGACGACAATAGCCATCTACCTTCAGCCTGGGTGGAAGTGGAAATTCCAACTCTTCAGCTCTTAGATAAGATATAATTATACCTTCTCTTAATAGTGCCAAAGAAGTCCCTCCTGCGTTTTCTAGGCGCGGGCTCCGGGGGCAATTCGGCTTGATTGTTCACATAGTCGCCTTGCTGTATGGACAAAAAATAAGTATAGCATAAATAAAAGAGAAATTACAATATTATTAGGAATAAAATTTAATAAAGGCAACTTAATAGATCTTTATTATCTATACATAATATAATAAAATCGTAAACGAGCCCTGACTGTACATTTAAAAAAAAATTGTACATGTAAAAAATGAATCTCTATTTGCCTTGGTCACGGCATCACGCGTGAACGGGTAGACCGATTTTAATTCGGTTTTCGCTAACGGAAAGAGGGATAAACGGGGAATGTTTATATATATATAAAAAAAATTACACCCCGGGTGAAGCCGGGGGCGGGTCGCTAGTAAATAATAAATATATAAATGTAAATTTAATTGATGGCAGAGAGGATAGATGGCGATACTGGAGGATTGAATGTTTAATTGAAGTAATTATTAAGATAACTAATAATTATTTTAATAGGGACGCGCGAACTTTGACAGCGTGTAGCGGCCATCTTGGTAAAGCGATAGCTGTCAAATTTGGCGCCTAGAACATATTTAGTCGTAACATTTTCGCCATTCCGCGTCGTGCCCAAGAGCTGAGTCTTTCTGGGACAACTTTCTTTTTCTGCGGAATGCCGTGGGCGCCCCTTGGTTCATCCGCAACGTCGACCTCTACCATGACCTCAACCTCCCCTCAATTGTCAAGTGCATCAAGGATTTTTTTTATTTCTTTTTTCTCCATTGAAAAAAGCATTTTTTTTATTTCTTTTTTCCCCATTGATAAACACTTGTTTTTCTTTACTATTACGCTTAACATACATGCGTCATGCTTAAGGAGAGCAGACTAGCAACTACCAGTTCTGTCGGTGATTACTCAGAGATTTGATTACGACTAACTATGGAAAGTTCTGGAAAAATCGTTCGCGCCGGCCGAAACTCTCGAACGACCCACCCTATCGATGGTAGCCATGCCCCTTCCCGACTAGTGTCAAAGGAAATTTGTTTATGTTTACAACATAGAGTTTACATTTCAACAGAAATAGTATTCCCGAACTTTCAATGGCTTGTTTACGATCTTGTTTACATTTTCTGGAAAATACGAAATACATCGAAGCGTTTGGCGCCAAGTATAAATAAGAGAGCAGGCGGGAGAGATGGGTGAGTTGTACGACAACCAGCGATACGAAAGCGACTCTTCGGAGCTTTTGCGAACCGGCGACACATCATTGACGACTTTAGGCAAGTTTAACGGTTTCATCGGACAAGTTTGGTGAAGTTGGAAGTCATCTTGTTTTGTGAAAACAAATTGCTCGTTTCGCCCTTACACGGCATTTTAATTCACCCCGCACGTAACAATATATACGACATTGCCGTATTAGACATGACGGCAGTAGTTTTAAGTTGTATTTCTATTTTTTTTTTATTGCGTTTACTTATGTCTGATATGAGTGTAGTATATACTATCGTAATGATCGACATACCTAGTACCTTAAAATAATCATTATGATATTATATAATAATACTGCTAATCGTTGCTAAAATACCCTGAATAACAATCTAGTTTCCTGAAACAAATGTATTTAATTCTTATCTATTTTTTTTATCTGTTCCTTTTAGAACCAAATTTACGAAACCGTTTGGTAACTGTAAGAAACCATTCAGAAGTGTACATTGTATTGACCAATCTATCAAACACAACAACAAATAAGCAATGAAATTAATAAATTAGTAACAAACGCATTCTGACTTACCCCATCAGTATCGTCACCGTTAATTTTGGTGCCATTCTCCTTTATCCGAACACTTTTGGCGGGAGATTGGTTAGGACTGGCCGTTACGGGTTTCTCTATGGCCGTTTCCTCAGTTTTATCTTTGGACTCTACGGTTTCTCGATGGCTAGCTTCGGCAGAATCCCTTTCAACTTCGATGAACTTGCCAGAGTCTGTTATCTCAACCTTTAGTGACACATTCTTTGTTATAAGTTAGTGAACACAGCACACTGTTAATGCGGAAGCTATGTCTCATACATCTCTTTAAATGATATTTGTTTCATCTATTTTAGACCACATATTTATAATATAATAAAATTGTAAACGAGCCCAGTCTGTACATTAAATATTTTATAGAAAAAAAAAACAAACAAACAAACAATTTGTACACGTTGTATTTATGTTACCGAGGCCAAAAAAATTTGTTTTTAGAATTTTTGTTTGTTTGTCTGTGCGTTCGTAATCTCAGGAACGGCTTAACCGATTTGAATGCGGTTTTGTAGTATTGTAACAAGCTTCCCGTAACATTTAGTGTTTGTTTCATTGCAATCGGTTTATAAACAAAAAAGTTACGCTCTATACCGAATACTACGCGTAAAGTTGCGAGTTCAGGTAGTAGGTATTTGTATAGAAATGAAAATTCTATATAAAAAAAAATATCCCATAAAAGACTTGGATAATAGATATTAACAAAATATCTTAAAATTAACAATTAAATTATTAAAATAATTTTTGAGTTTTCGTTTTTCTTGCCGACCGTGTTTATTCTTACTGTAATCGTATTTATGTATATATATATATATACATATGTATATCATTTATTTATCATAGAGATATAACTTCCTCATACTTAACGGGATATCTCAGAAAATAGTGTACATTTATAAATAAAACTAAACAATATATTAATACGATTTTAAATTAAACAATTCTTCCAGTGACAAAAAATTTCTGCTATTTCTAATATTTTCTGGAATGTCCCTTTAATTTAATAAATAACTTCTGTACCACATAGTGTACTTATAGTATACGCATTATCATCTGAGTCGTCGGGTAATAGATCATTTTTACCTATCTCGCTCGCACTTACAGATCTTATGGAGTGATATAGTGTAATTGTGTCGCCATTGACGTTTATAGGTATTAATTAAGACGTATTGGCAACATTATTTTTTAGACTTTAGACACAATAAAAATTATCAGCAGGTATCTGTGTTAACATTCTACTAAGGTCATAAGTAAAGAAAATTTATCTACGTTAGAAAAAACATTTGTTCATAAAGAAATAAGAAAAATATATTGAATTAATTAATGTTATTTTTTCAGCTTATTATTTAGCTTTCTTCTTATGTACCAATAGCGTATTTCTGTCAAGGTCGTTCAAAACCGCCATAGTTCCGTCACTGTTGGCGCACAGAGTGGTACTGATCGTTCTATATTCAACCTTATCTACGTACGAATAAGGTCGAATATCGAATGTTTCATTTGTCTCTGTCAAAGTCGGTCAAAGACCGCAATAGCGCGGTACCGATCATTCGATATTCAACCTTATACTTGTCCGATTAAGTTGAATATCGAATGCTCCATTTGTCTCTGTCAAAGTCGGTCAAAGACGGCTATAGCGTGGTACTGATCATTCAATATTCAACCTTATACTTGTCTGAATAAAGTTTAATATCGAACGATCCGTTTGACCCTCGTCTTGCACAGAACTAAAGGACAAAAGTCCCAAATCAAATTTGATTTATTATGGAAATAATAATAGATCTAGGTAATTTTTTGTCTGGTTTCTAACTAATAAACAGTATTTTCTTTCTATGAGTATTTATTTTTAAATATGTAACTTAAGTTGGAAAAAAATCTAGAAAAAAGGTCTCATTCTAAAAAAAAAGTATCGAGTCAATTTCCATTACTTTTGTTTCTGTCTGGACAATGACTAGAAAAAGGTTTTAAAAAACATGTTATTTAAGTTTTACATAGATGAGATATTTGGTTTACTTACGACCTTAAGGCAAACAATCATAATTTTCAGCGAGTCGGGCCTTAAGTTTAAAAAAACCTTGTGGTACAAAAGTTTGTTTGTTATAAAAATAACTATTCATGCTTACATTTTCTTTCTTCTAAAACAAAACCATTCATTAACCTTTCTTCTAATATATTTACAGATTTGAAACCGCACATGCAATATAATTATTTAAAAAAAATATATTTATTGGATTTGCGGTTTTCAACTATGTAATAAAATTAACAGTCACGTGAAGAAATATGCATTTATAAGACATCTATACATATAATAAAATCGTAAACGAGTCGTGTCTGTTGCATTAAGTATTTTTTTCAAAAAACAATTTATATACACGTTGTGCTTATGTTGCCGAAGTCAAAAACATAGTTTTTAGAATTTATATCTGTTTGTCTGTGCGTTTGTGCAAGCTAATCTCAGAAACGGCTTAACCGGTTTGAATGCGGTTTTAACATTAGTTAAAATGCAATACATTAGTATTGCCGCAAGCTTCCCGTAACATTTAGTGTTTGTTTTATTCCAATCGGTTTACAAACAAAAAAGTTATGTAAATTTAAAGAATCACGTCTAACATTTTTTCGAACAAAATGCAATATTTTTTCAAAAAAAAAAATTTGTACAAGTTGTACTTATGTTATAGAGGTCAAAAAAATAGTTTTTAGAATTTTTGTCTGTTTGTCTGTACGTTTGTGCACGCTAATCTCAGAAACGGCTTAACCAATTTGAATGCAGTTTTCACTGATGTATTGTAGCAAGATACTCTTAACATTTAGTGTTTGTTTCATTCCAATCTATTCAAAAACAAAAAAGTTATGCGTTATTCCGAATACTACGCGTACGAAGTTGCGGGCAGAGCTTGTTGTAAAATAAATATTCACCCACTTATTGACCTTCTCATAAAGTAGTGTAACTATTCTCACAGTTAATGGCACAGAAATAAAAAATAATCTCGAACTCCTAATTTTTAAAGAATTCGGATTAGGCCATTTTTTTATTTTAACTTACACTTTAAAGATTTTGGTAATAAATTTTTTTCTGAATTTCAGTAATTTCCAGTAAATATTTCGGATTTTGTAAACGGGGATAACATTCAGAAATTAAAAAACTTATTACTTAAGGCGACTCCAGCCGCAAAAATCGTTTCGCACTGAATTGACGGGACTGCTGAGGTGGAGCCGCTACTAGCAAATCTCGAAAATATCTATTTAAAAATTAAATAAAGTATAATTCAAATTTTTCTTTTGATGAGCCTTCAGATAGTGGATCTTAAAATTTTCTTAAGAATTAGCTATTTAAAATATTGATTATTAAGCAAATCGCACGGTTACAACATCGATATTAGACCCCAACTTAGTAATTTTTTTATATATATAATTAAATATATTTTATAAAATAATTATGATGATCCCCTTTCATATATCCTGCAGATGATTTGAGTATTTTTTAAATTATAATTATTATGGTAATTTAAAAGGAAAACGGTTACAAATAAGTGGATTTTTTTATCATTAGGGGCTGGCGTCGTCGCCTTAATTGGAACAATTGGATTTTTTTTATACTTTCAACTTAAAATACTCATGTTATCGCGTATTTAAATTCTGTGTCATTAAGTCCTATTTTTTTTTTCAAATCCATATTTTATGTATACATATCGTGTCACGCGACTGTGCCCGGAAGTATGAAACAAGGAAAACTCACCTTAATGCATTTTCTCGGCTCCTTCAGTGTAATAATGTGTTCGGGCATCCCAAAATCATGCAGCAAACGGGCACAATGTAAAGAAAACCAGACACAGACATTTTGTTAATAGACAAAAAAAAAACCCAATAGCTGCTTCGATTATTATACATTATATGTACACATTATCATACTTTTTCGCTTATATTTTTCTCACTCCTATCACAGAGTACAATAAATCAGAAGCTGCCATCAATCATTGGAATTTCTTATTTTTATCTTTTTTGTAATCTTGTATTATATAAATAGGCAGAGACAAAATAGTTGAGTTTTTTATCGTTAAATAAATTATAAACAGTTTTTTTTCCTATTTTCGAATTTCGACCATTAGGTTATTTATTTTATTTATTTATAATTTTAACAATTTAAAAAGAAAACTAAATATACATTAATATAATGATAGCATTAAAAAGCACCTAGGTTTAACCGTTTGATATCATACTATGCTTTAAATTATTATTAAAATATTAAAAATTTAACATCTAACTATGTACAATTAATTACAATGTTGATATAATCAAATACAATTTAAAAAATATTCCTAGTGTTAGTGTTGTTTTTAGTGTTTATGCCTATTGATAAGGCGCGAAACAATATAAGCGGTAGTCCATTCCCCATACATATTATTGGCACGCTGTGTACATAACCGCTTCTTTAAAATTGCCCTAGTGCATACAGGGTGTTCACTCTCTTTAAGGATTCATTAAAATATTGTTCTTTCAGTAGTGAAAAAGCAAATTGAGTGTTTATTGGTAATATGTCACAGTGCTTAAAAAGATCGTTTTCATCTTCGTAACATATATTTTTTAATTTAGGTGAGACTGATGTTCTTAGAATTTTTACCTGTATTTTGTAAATTTTGTTCATATGAGTTTTATAGGTGCGACCGTAACTAGTAAGGCCATATTGTATATAGGGTTCTGCCAGTGCATAATAAAGCATACGTTTCACTCTATACGGAATGCGATAGGTACTTAGTACCTTTGCTTATGGCTTTAAATAACATACTGTTTTTTTAAGGTATTATAATAGATTTAATTTAATTTAAAGATTTCTGTAATACTAGTAATGTACAGTTGCTTTTTTAAATTAACGAAAAAAAACCAGTAGGTAATAAATTAATAGATATATTATGTATTTTACTTATATCTAAATGAAATCTCATCTTATTTCTATAATGAAATTGAATAAGAAATAAAATGAATAAAATAGATCTCCTTTTGAAGTCTAGGCTAAATTTTACACATTCGAACGATTCAAGACTTTGTATTAATTGTGTAATAGAATTTTTTTTTGACGTAATTAAGAAAAATCTTAAAGAGAATTGTATAACTCTTTGGAAACTGAGTTTCCTCTAAATCCTGTGGTTACGGATAATTATCCCCAGAGAATTAGTTGAAGTATGTAGTAGCAATGTTTTTTTGAGCGACATGTTCGGTGAGTGAGTAAGGGATGCCAGAGCCCATTTCCCTATCCCCTCCCAATCCCTTATCCTTAATCCTACTGTAGTCGGCAGCGCACTTGCAGCAGCTGTGGCGTTGCTTGTGTTATAGGCGACGGAAGCCACCTACCATGGAAGTGGACCGTCAGCCTGTCTCTATGCCTTGGAAGCGGCATAAACATTGGCAAATTATGGTTGTCAAGCCGATTAATAAACATACTAGCTGTGTCCCCGACTTCGTACGCGTTAAAAAACGAAAACATACGAGTTATAACGCTTGACATCTTTATCGCTGTGACAGACGTTGGCGCCGATTTTTTTAATTTTTAGACGATCCCTCGGGAACCTAACATTTTTCCATGATAAAAAGTATCCTATATGTTAATCCAAGTAATAAACTAATTGTATCCCAAATTTCGTCCAAATCGGTTCAGCCGTTTTTCCGTTATTGAGGAACAAACATACAATGTTTTTATTGTGTAAGGGCATAAGAATAAATAAGAATAAGTAGAACGGAAACTCCCACTCAGGGCGCGTTCAAGGTCACGATATTAGCCTACACGTTAAACGGGATACACAGTCGGGCTGTCACGGCCGGCGTCTCCGCGGGAATAAACTTACTTAATAGTTTTACGTGAGCCTGTATGTTTTTATTTTATATTTGTAGGTAAGTAATACTTGCTTAAATGGCTTCAATTGGTACGGTATTGTCTTATAATAACTTATTATTTATAAGTATATTTAATGTAGGTACGTAACATAATGTAGGTAAGTAAGTATTTATAAATCTCATATTTTATAAAACTAGAATAAAATCATGGTTTCAAAGTAAAGAAAAACTTATATTTTAGTGATTATTATCTGTATTCGTAAGCAATATTTAACAGTAAGCAACCCTGGCGACAAGCCTGGGCGACAAAGGGGCGTAACGACATAGTTATATAAATGGCGGCGTTTGGGACTCGGACAAACAAGATTCCGTTCTACTTGTTATTATTTCTTCTTATGGTAAGGGCTCCATGTAATATCGTGACAAGATTCGACAGAGACTCACCCGTTGCACAGAATGTATGATGAGTGTGGACTTATTGGCAGCACTTGTTGGACTTAATTCGAGCTCCCGAAGCGCCGATTCTGTCAACTGCCTACTGTCGTGACCTGAAAATCGTTAAATGGCAAACTTCACACACAAATTAACTCTTACTAGATTTTGTTTCTCCAATGACTTTTCGTTGAGTGTTTAAACCAGCTTAATTCGATTCAAATGTAAGATTTTAATTTTTTTTTTTCTTTTTTACTGTACTGAAAATAAGTCTACTGAAAATTTTGATATTTATTAATTATTATTTATTTACGGGATTCAGAAAACGAGAAAATGTTAGCATGCCTATAAACAGGGTCAATCACTCGTTTAGACAATCATTTTTAACGCCAATTAAACAATCCTGTTTAAAAATCGTATTACACAATCAGTTTTTCTACTTTCAATTGTACCAAACTATTTAAATAACCATTTTTAACGTCAGTTAAACAATCATGTTTAAATTATCGATTTAGACAATCAATTCTATTATTTTAATTTGATGATGAATTTCAACAATTTAGTTGGACAATCATTTTTAACATTTTTTTTTCTACTATCAAATTATTTAGATAATGACTTTAACACCAATTAAAAAATCCTGTTTAAAAATCGTTTTAAACAATCATTTTTAACAATTGTTTTCTAGTATCAATTTTAACAAACTATTTAAATAACCATTTATAACATCAGTTAAACAATCATGTTTAAAAATCAATTTAGACAATCAATTTTAATTTGATGGTGAATTTTAACACTTTAATTAATCAATTTAAACAATCAATTTGAAAAACTAATTTTAACAGTCAATTAGTCATAACGATTGATCATAACAAGTGTTTTGTGACAATTTATTATTTGCACACCAATGAAACAAATTATGTATAGCAATTTATTATATATGGGGCAGGAATTTGAATGTCGATAAATCATACCAATTTCATTGAATTTGTTTGTTCCATGTAGGTCAGTATGCAGGTAACACACCAAATTACGATTTTTTCACACATTTATTATCAAGGATCTAACAATAATTAAAATGATCGCGTTGTCATTTGTTGACTGTTAAAAGTAAATGGGTTAGGTCCATCTGATTTTGTAATTAAAAAAAATCACTCATAAATCAAAACATACAATGGAATTTGAGATAGGGTTTTGAGGGAAAAGTTTTTCTTAAATTCCATATAAAGAAAATTGTGGGAGTGAATGGAGAAAACATAATATTTTTCAACATGGGGTCAGTAAATTTTTGTGGAGGACACCTCTTTTAACGTACCTTCTGTTGTGTTTTCTAATGCCGTTTCACCTACACCATAAAACACCATGTAAATAAAAGCCTTTATAAAGAGGATATGAACTCAAACATTAAGTAGATACTAGATTGCCATGCGGAAACAGTACAGTACATTTCAGGAATTAAATCTAGTCAAGTGGTAATTATGATAAAAGAAGTAGCTTTGGTAAAACTTTATACTAGATAAATCCATCAATAATGTATGCACTTACTATTATAAAGCTTCAAAAAATATTCCCTGTAGCAACGCTACAGTTTCTACAAGTATGCTGCCGACTACAGTAGGATTAAGGATAAGGGATTGGGAAGGGTTATGGAAATGGGCTCTGACATCCCTTACTTACTCACAGAAACACAACAGCACACGTGCTGTTAATTCACGGAGCAACTTAATTAATAAGCTTAGAAGCAAATGTAGTTGTCGCTAAAAAAAACATTACTTTTGACACGACACTTTTTTTAGGCAGTAATTTATTATTTTTCTCTTTAAAAAAAATTTTTTTTTTTAATAAATCTGCCCAATTCAAAGTTTTTTAAACACAGTGTATTATGCTCTTTATTTTTATCTAACTTTTAATTTTACTCTAACAAGTCAGATTAGGCGAAGATAGTAACGCTTTTCCGCTAAGTCCTCGCTTTAATTAACTCACGTTTGACACTACCGTAATATGTATATCCAATCGGTCAGTGCCATAAGTACCGTATAGTGTAGTTTCTAATATTAAGTTGAAATTGTATGGGAAGTAAAGAGTTCATTTAAAAAGTACCATTTTGTTTGAAGATTGTCTTGGTAGTAGTGGTGGTGTGACCCTGAGGGGTCACAGTGCGAAGGCTCTCTTTAATCTTCAGAGGTCTGGAGCCAAGGTCGGGGATGTCGGCGCCCTCGATGAACAGGAACTGTAACCAAAAAGATAGTATGATCAAATATATAAATCACATATATAAAAAAATAAAGTCGTAAAGATAGTAAATCACATATATAAAAAAATCAGAAATGGCTCTCACGCACTGCGAAGACTTAAAGACTACCTTACAATCAGTCCACAATAAACAAACAAAAACAATTAGCTACTCGACTGCTTTCAAGAAACCATATTATATTAAAATATTCAATTGTGTCTATCGAGCCAACAACAAATGGTTATTTGTAATTTTTCGGTCACAATGGCTCATGACGTCACACATCAGTATGAAAATCGCAAGACAACGAGGCACGAAAAGGATCGTAATCGCCGTGTGATGTCATTATACATTCACCGAATTCTAACGGTTTTTATTAACACAGCGCGAATTTAAGAAAGTGTATTTCTCTGCAAAATTCTTTCGATATGTTTTCACTAATGGAAAGAGGATAAGCGAGGAAGGTTGGTTATAATTTACACAAAAAAATTGCATGCGTGTGAAGCCAGGAGCGAATCGCTAGTATATAGTACAATATCTATACATATAAAATCGTAAACGAGTCGTGTTTGTAAATAAAAGATTTTTTCAAAAAACAATTGTTCAGGTTGTTCTTATGTACTGAGGTCAAAAAAATAGTTTTTAAAATTTTTGTATGTTTCTCTGTTTGTCTGTGCGTTTGTGGACGCTAATCTCAGAAACGGCTTAACCTATTTTAATGCGGTTTTCACTGATGTATTGTAGCAAGCTTACCGTAATATTTAGTCTTTGTTTCATTCGAATCGGTTTACAAACAAAAAAGTTACGCGCTATACCGAATACCACGCGTACGAAGTTGGGGTCTCAGCTAGTCTACAATATAATATATTTGGCAATAACTGCACAGTGGAACAAAATTATTTTTAAAAAATTTTCAATTGAATCCGGTTTATAATTACCTCAACAGTGAGGACTCCTGTGACGTCATGTTCTTCCATAGGCCTCGTTTGTAAGGCGATCTGCTGTCGCTGCGAAGGAGCCGCCAATAACTCGTCTATACCTACCAATCCTAGGCCTAGGAACCTAGAAACAATATGAGAAATTCAAATAATTTCAGGTAGCAAGATATTATTATTTTATAGGATAGGATACTTGTACTAATTAGATAACTATTGGATAATAATAAAAATACGCTCTACTGGAATAATCACGGACAGGAACTATTGTCGCCAATAAGCCTGCCATCGTGGTTTTTGATCGATGCTAGCTTTTCATCATGCGGGACAGCAATGTGCTGTCCCGCATGATGGAAAAACCTCGTGAAAGCCGAAAAAGAAAAGCTTAGTAAACATTAAGCTTTTCTTTTTAGCCAACAGAATTGGCTCACGAGGTGACCGCCATGTGGGACGTCGATTCGACAATCATCGTCCGGATAGATGTATCGGTGTCATTGAAAAATGAATAACTTCACTGTACCTGTGACCTGAAGGTCCACCGCCAGGAGAAGGAGGTCCGGTACGGTCGTAAACTTCAAAAAGAAGCTCCGCTGTTTGCGGCGATAGATCACTGTAATATAACATTGTAAACTAAGTTCATTTGCGACGTTGAACTTTTTTTTATATATTACAACAAAATATATTGTTCATGTTAAGGTGACGCTCCACTTGATGGTAAGTGGCTACCGTCGTCTATGACACAAGCAATCCCTCGGTTGCTCAAGTGCGATGCCGACTATAGTAGGATTAAGGATAATTGATTAGGGAATTGGATTCCGGCATCCCTTACTCACTCGCCAAAACACAACAGCACACGTGCTGTTATTTCACGGTGGTCTTCTGCAAGGGGGTGGCTACTGTCGCCAGACGTTCGAGTCCTCATCACTACCCACATTATATGTCTAACTATTACTAAGTCACAATAACCGTTTTTTGTTCAAATCGAATGTCTATTTATTTTCACAGAACGCGAAATATAATTGTGACGCGTCTTCTGTTTTATTCTGTATGCTGTGGTAATTTGAATACGAGTAGAATCGAAATATGATGACACTCGTATCTTTTTTTTTTTTTTTGTTTCCTACCGGCTAGGGTTCCTCTGACATAGATCAGAGACCTTATATAGCTAGTAGAGTAAACGAACTAAGTCCACTTGCTCTATAAAGATTTGGCACTGCTATACAATGGTACAGAGTACTGAACGACCACTTTTTTTTCGCTTAAAGAAATGCCTGAAAGAAATGAGCTGAAACGATAGATAGCCATGTTTTTTTTTGTTTTTTTTTTGCAGTAGCACACTCGTATCATGATATTAATCCTTATCCAACTAAATAATATTTCTCGGCAGGGTCAACATTGAAAAATGAACTTTTCAAATTTGGCCCTGGTCTGGATCTGGAAAGTAGTGGCAGGGCACAAACACTGCATTTCGCAGTCATTTGGGCAGCCCGTCTGGCGGCAGTAACCACCTCCTTACAGAAGACCTCCGTGAAATAACAGTACGTTTGCTGTTGTGTTTCGGTGAGTGAGTAAGGGATGCCTATCCCCTCCCAATCCCTTATCCTTAATCCTATTGTAGTCGGCAGCGTACTTGCAGCAGCTTTGGCGTTGCTTGTGTTATAGGCGACGGTAGCTACCTACCATCAAGTGGACCGTCAGCCTGTCTGCTGATCTTAACATATAAAAAAAATATAGTCTCATAAACAGGATTCGTTATGTACATGTGAATTCCCCTTTAAATTACTCGATTCGAACATTCGAAAGATAACGGTTACAAAAATGATTAAATTAAAAAAAATATGTCGTGATGTGAGCGAACAGCCCTGCGTTAATCTATTAGATACCTATTAGACGAGACCGTTGGATGAGTTGTTAGCGTGCTTGCCTTAACGCTCCCGGGTTTGACTCCCGGCAGGGTCAACTTTGAAAAATGGATTGGCTTTGGTCTGAATCTGGAAAGTAGTGGCAGGGCACACTGCTTTTCGCAGTCATTTGGGCAGCCCGTCTGGCGGCAGTAACCACCACCTTACAGAAGACCACCGTGAAATAACAGTGTGCTGTTGTGTTTCGGTAAGTGAGTAGGAGATTCCAGAGCCCATTTTCCTATCCAATCCTTTATCCTCAATCCTACTGTAGCCGGCAGCGCATTTGCATCAGCTGTGGCGTTGTTTGTATTATAGGCGACGGTGACCACTTAACATCAATAGTTTACCGTCAGCCTGTCTGCCGTTCTAACATAAAAAAAGTTTTATTTTTTGTTTTTAATTTATATTAGCTTTTTTGTTTATAAAATCCTATTTTATGAAGTTCACGCGAACAACTAGTAAATTAATATTTTAATAAATAGTGCATAATTTTAATAATTAATAATTAGCACTTTATAAAGAAACATATTAATATAACTTACAATAGGAAGTGCTCCTCCCATTGCGGTGAAGTTGTGTCCTTCTTGAAGCCAGTTTGATTCTTTTGTGGGGGTTCATCCATTTCAACTACGCAGTATGGCGCCGTACAACCCGATTTACCTGAAACATTCGATCACTTCCATTTGCACAAGCGCAAGTGAACTAACCCGTTGGATGAGTGGTTAGGGTGCTTGCCTTAACGCTCTGTTCTAGGGTTCCCGGGTTCGATTCCCGGCAGGGTCAACTTTGAAAAATCAACTTTTCAAATTTGGCTCTGGTCTGGATTTGGAAAGTAGTAGCAGGGCACACTGTTTTTTCGCACTCATTTGGGCAGCCCGTCTGGCGGCAGTAACCACCCCCTTACAGAAGACCACCGTGAAATAACAGCACTTGTGCTGTTGTGTTTCGGTGAGTGAGTAAGGGATGCCAGAGCCCATTTCCCTATCCACTCCTAATGCCTCATCCTTAATCCTATACTGTAGACGGCAGCGCACTTGCAGCAGCTTTGGCGTTGCTTGTGTTATTAGGCGACGGTAGCCACCTACCATCAAGTGGACAGTCAGCCTGTCTGCCGATCTTAACATAAAAAAAAAGTTAGTACTATATAATATATTAGTTCATAATATACTACTACATTGTCTCCTGCTGGACAAAGGCCTATCCCCTAATTCTCCAAAAGGACCGATCAGAAGCAGCCGCGGCTCTTATCAGGTCGTCTGTCCACCTTGTGGGTGGACGTCCTACGCTGAGCTTGCCGGTCTTTAGCTTCCACTCGAGAACCTTCTGGCTCCAGCGCCCCACGGCTCTCCGTACTATGTGTCCTGCCCAATGCCACTTCAAGTTACTAATCCGCCGAGTTATGTCGGTAACTTTCGTTCGTCTACGAATCTCCTCATTTCCGATTCCCAAAGCATAGCCCTCACCAAAGCTCGTTTAGCTACATTGAGCTTTCTTACGAGGCCCATAGTCTCTAACTATGGACCTGGGTGTGTTCCAACATCCAGGCCAGCGTCCTGGGGTATGTTCCAACACCTTCGGCCAAGACAAACTTTGCTCTAAGCGCGGATACACGCCGTTCCAGCACTCTCTGGGCAAGTTTTGATCATATCCGTTCCGGGCGACCTGTCAAGAGCTAATTATGCTCTGGTCGGCTGAAGGAGTGCTGGATCACACCCCTGACATGCAAAGACACATACCTCCTAAATCTTTAGCAGCGACGACTTTGACAAGTAACCTCTTGTCGCCAAGCAATGTTGCCACGTTACCCATTGACGTCGAGTTGGGTGTGGACGTGTACATACTACGGTCCCCTTGCAGCTGTAAAAATAAAACACTTTTTTTAAGAAAGAAAAGACTTTTTCAAAATGTGCTATTTTGAACTATGTCTTCATATTGTCATTTATAACTTGAAAATTAGAAATTTAAACACTTTAAAGGTGGCGCTGACGACGTCATGGCTCGGCACGGTACGTCAAAGGATTTTTTCCTAAACATCTTATTTTCAACCTTATTGATGAGTGGTTAGGGTACTTGCCTTAATGCTCTGTTCTAGGGTTCCCGGGTTCAATTCAATTCAGGGTCAACTTTGAAAATGAACTTTTTAAATTTGGCTCTGGTCTGGATCTGGAAAGTAGTGGCAGGGCACACTGCGTTTCGCAGTCATTTGGGCGGCCCGTTTGGCGGCAATAACTACTCCCTTACAGAAGACCACCGCGAAATAACAGCATGTGTGCTGTTGTGTTTTGGTGAGTGAGTAAGGGATGCCAGAGCCCATTTTCCTATCCAGTCACTTATCCTTAATCCTACTGTAGTCGCCAGCGCACTTGCAGCAGCTGTGGCGTTGCTGGCTGGTGTTATAGGCGACAGTAGCCACCTACCATCAAGTGGACCGTCAGCCTGTCAAAATTTCGAGTCCGTGCGAACCCGGCGGCGGATCGGTAGTAGCTGTATAAAAAGAGCCATGTAATAGTCTGATAATGAATAAATTACTAAAGTACAGTCTATGAATACGTACCATGGAGTCATAGTGCAAAGGCAGCCGCGGCCCGGTGTCCGCATATCTTCTAAGTCTTGGGCACGTTGGATATTGTGACAAGTTGAATGTCAGTTGGGCGTTCCGAAGGGCGCTCACTACTATTTCACTGAAATTAAACATCAAGAACTGCTCATAAAAAAAATCTTATCAAAATATTTTATTCTTGGAAGATAAGTTTCTCATCTATATATACCACGGAGCATATACAAAGAGGAGATGTTGTTATTGAATTTTTCTATAGAGCGGCGCGTGACTACTGCGCGGGGCAAGGAGGAAGTTAGACCCCGCCCAATTATCTTAAATTGCCAATGAAAATTGACTGTAGTCTACAACAAACAAGCGCCGCCACACCGTGACCAGTGCCGATAGCAGACTGACCAAGACCACGCCCACAAAAAATGACGTCAGGACCTAGTTTGAAATCAGTGCACAGTTGTTTAGGCCATCTCCTCTTTGTATATGCTCCGTGATATATACATAATATAAATTATTGTAGAGTCAACAATATATTGTTCACTTATGTCAGAGAGACGGCCATTTTCCCCTTGGTATTGGTCTTATCTGACGGACTATTCTATACCTATCATAATAATCCTACTTTCTACTAATCTATCTATATAAATAAAAATGGATCTTCGAAATGTATGTACGCCCATAACTTTCGAACGGGTAGACCGATTTTAATTCGGTTTTGACTAATGGAAAGATGGATAAACGGGGAATGTTTATGTATATAAAAATTGCACCACGGGCGAAGCCGTGGGCGGGCCGCTAGTATCTAATATTATAAATCAGGGTTGTTGCGAATATCAGTATCAGAATCAGCATCCGCGAATAATCAGCATTGTTTTTAATATCAGCATCAGTATAAGCAACAATCGAGCTGCGTCGTAACGTGTTTGTAAAAAAACGGAAACTAACGCGAGTCACGTGCGAGTTTTAACCAATCACAGGCAGTTATACAAAATAAGCTGTTCAATACAAACAATTCAAATATTAAATAAGTCCCATATCAGCACACAAAAAATACTCGCTTCTTGATCTTGAGAACGTGATTATCTTCTTTATTAATAAAAATGTTAGTAAAAATTATTTATTATTATTATTTCAAAAAAAACATGTATAATTTATATTTACTTGTAATATAGAGAGGTATAAGTATATTTTATTAACAAAAATAATAAATCAGCTAATAATTTAATAGTAGGATATTTTTTAAAGTAATTTATTAATATCAGCATCAAAACCTGAATCAGCAACAATTAGGTACAGTTACAGTATTAGGTACTTAAGTACAGTCTATGAATACGTACCATGGAGTCATAGTAAAATGCCACAGTTTGCGAGAATGTAGTATGTTTGTTAAAAAACTACTGAAACTACTGAAAACTACTGAACGGATTTGGGTGAAATTCGACACACATATAGTTTATTACCTGGATTAATATATTTTTATCCCACAATAATGTTAGGTTCCCGGAGGATCGTCTAAAAATATAAAAAATGGCGCCACCGTCGTCATAGCCATAAAGATGTTGGGCGTTATTAGGGTATTATATTTTTCATTTTACAACTCAAGACGAAGTATCGCTGTCGGCCTCTGTCTTTTCTCTCCCCTAAAGTACTTAACGGATTCTGATACGGTTTTTACTAATGGAAGAAGCGACGATGAAGGTTTGTATTTATAATTTGCAAAATACAATTGCTATCGCTATCGAAGCTGGAATAGATCGATAATATTTTGTTCTAAATCTAATGACATGTACGCAAGTTCAGTAGCTAAAGACTAACCCGAATTTGTGTGACAAAAAGAAACTTTATAATGAACTGGTTTCAAATCAGAAAAAACTTACTTGATTATCTATGCTAGCATAATAAAGATTAAAATTTATTTGTTTGTTTATATGTATGTAACGGGTAATCTGTATAAATATTTAATGGATTTAAAAAACACTGTCTGTGATTCCAAAAAATCACAGACATCGCTCTCTTCATTGCTGAAGATCACTTTGAAATGTCTTGGTGACATCGTCCACCAGCCGTTCACATCCTCCACTGCTCTCAGCTTTCCTCAAAGCGGTAGTAACAGCCAGGCCAGTGAGGGCAGCAACCTGATCGGTCCATCGGCTAGAAGACCGGTTCTATGCGAGCTATGTGGCCAAAGTAATTGAGAACTCTCTAATAATAACAGGTGGCAGACAGTCTTGCAGAATTTCGAATCCCAAGCTGTTTAAGTCTATAGAGATGTTCGTACTGCTGACCGTCGGAAACGATACACATCCGATATCGGTGTGTGCCGTAGCAACCTACCATCACGTAAACCGACACAGTCGCTCTTAATATTTATATTATTTCACTTCCTATCCACTTGATGGTAGGTAGGCTACCGTCGACTATATCACAAACAACGCCACAGGTCACGTGCAGCGAATGCGCTGCAGACCATAGTAGGATTAAGGATAAGGGATTGGGAAATGGGCTCTGGCATCCGTTACTCACTTACCGAAACACAAAATCATACATGCTGTTATTTCACGATGGTCTTCTGTAAGTGGGTGGTACTGCCGCCAGACGGGCTGCCTAAACAAAATACTTAAATTTTTATACCTGACGGCTTGTTGTAAATTATTCTCAGTAACGTTCGGCCTCAGAGGCCCGACTGGAGCCAAGACTATCTTCACTTCTGGCCATCCATCACACCTGACATCACCGATCAACTTCTCAGTGATGCATGTAACATTCAATCGGGCGCGGAATCTGAAACAGTACGTGACCATTATATTAATATCATCATCCTCCCAGCCGTCTACTGCTGGGAGGCCTATCCCACATAATTTTCCAATAGGACCGGTCAGAAGCGGCCGTCGACCCGCGGATCGTCTATCCACCTTCTTGCGGGTGAATTTCCTTTTTTTTATGTTAAGGTCGACAGACAGGCTGACGGTCCACTTGATGGTAGGTGGCTACCGTCGCCTATAACACAAACAACGCCTAAAGCTGCTGCAAGTGCGCTGCCGACTACAGTAGGATTGGATAAGGGATTAGGAGGGGATAAGGAAATGGGCTCTGGCATCCCTTACTCACTCACCGAAACACAACAGCACGTATATGCTGTTATTTCACGGCGGTATTCTGCAAGGAGGTGGTTACTGCCGCCAGGCGGTCTGCCCAAATGACTGCGAAACGCAGTGTGCCCTACCACTACTTTTCAAATCCAGACCAGTCAATTTTGAAAATTACATTAAAATTTCCAAAGTTGACCCCGCCAGGAATCGAACCCGGAGCCCCTGAGAAGTTAGGCAAGCACTCTTGCCACTCATCCAACGGGCCGTCCTACGCTGGGTTTGCCGGTCAGTGGCATCCACCTTAAGGTGAACCTTAAGGAGGCTCGTGTTAGCCCCATCCGAAATGTTTACAAGAGGCTGTCAAATTTAATAATAATTGTTTTCAGAATGCTATGGCACAGCCGCGCATTTTGTGCCATAGAGATATCACCGTCTTTCTTTTTATTGCAAACTAGCTTTTGCTCCCGACTTCGTCCGCGTATCTTTAGAAATTATTACTCGCTGATAATGTAGCTTTCTATAGGTGAAAGAATTTTTAAAATCGGTACAGTAGTTTTTGAATGTATTCATTACAAACATACATACAAATCTTATCTCTTTATAATATTAGTAAAGATAGATATAGAAAAATCAATCAGTAAGATTTTGGACGTGACGCAATACAAAAGCGTGGCAGCCTCAACAGCATCCTGAAGGCATTAATATACCGTATGAGTTACTCATAGACTGCTCGCGTAAAAGACTTGAGAGAACGCCTTAAAAAGTTATGTTGATACAGTTTCTGAGTACATACCTATTAACGTTAACTCTATAATGAGAAACTTCAACTTTCTCGCCACGTTGGCTGAAAGCCTTAAGCTGGAATGCAGGTGTCGCTTCGCAGTCACACGTGATCGTCTGGAAGGCAAACAATTGTCTGTATGATCTGCAAACAAATTCCTGGAGGGTCGGTAGCACAGCTCTTTTGTGTTGCTTATGTCTTAGGCGGCGGTAGCCACCTACCATCAAGTGGCTACCGCCGCCTACCATCCGTAAGAGTCCGGCATAACTTATCTCTTGCTGGACTCTTGCCGCCTAAAACCCAACGACTTTGTAGCGCGGCTTGTAGGAAGGTCAGTTATACCTACTATGGCATAGTAATCACATTCTAATAAATGGCATAGTAACCCGTAGAGGACAAGCATACAATCATTCTGTTTGTTTAAAATAAATTGTTTAAAAAAATCTTTTTTTAAACATCATTTTTTATAAAAAAAGGATAGTTGGGCTGACGGTCTTAAAAAATATAAGCAATCTGTGACTATTAACAGGATAATTCCAGGAAAATTTAAACCAAAATTCGAGACCCTCAGGGGCATTTTTGATATAAGCTTCTAGAAAATATGTAATATCCACTCAAAAAGTTTCAGACAAATATTGCAGAGAATTTTGTTTTACATAAAAATGTTCATATTACTTTTCTTGCTAAAATTTAAAATTAACAGAGTTAGGGGAGGTTAGAAGATAAAAAAAAATAACTTAATTTAATTTGAAATTAAATTAAAACATTTAAATAAAAATCACCGTATCAACCTTTATCTTCTAACCTCCCTAAAACTGTTAATTTTAATTTTAGCAAAAAAAGTAATATGAAGTGGAATCAAAAATTTCTTTAACCGATCGATATTTCTAGAAACAAAAATCAAATCAAAATATTTATTTATCAATTAGGTTTCTCCAAGAAACTCTTATGATCGTCATTTAAATTTACCAGTGTTTACGTGTCATTTAAATCCTGAGAAGAAACCCCGAAAGAAACTCAAGATACTATTCTTTTGTCATCTTTAAAATATAAAAATTACAACAATCATATACATTTAAGTACTACTTAAATCAAAGTACATATACACATAGTAACATAGTATGAGCTCAGAATCCAGGCTTTAATTCCAGGCTTCATTGTCGCTTAAATGATCAGTAACCTTATAATAGCCTTTCGAGAGGAGTTTGGTTTTAATGACACCTTTAAATTTATTTATAGATAAGGCTCTGATCATCTCAGGCAGTCTATTATAAAACCGTATACACTGACCCATAAAAGAATTACTTATCTTGTGGAGTCGCGTCTTATGTAAAACTTCAAGATCGTCTAGAAACTTATAGAATCTTAGATATATAAAAATACCTGAGGGATTCCAATTTTGATTCGTTAGTAAATTTTCCTGGACTAAATATAAGAGGTTGGGATAGGAGAACGGGTTCTGCCATCGAAACACGACAGCATAAGTTATTATTTCATGGAAGACTTCTTGTGAGATATGTTTATAATTGCAGAACGCGTTTGTAAAATAACTTTTAAACGTCTGGGGATCTCAAATAGACTTAAGGTTCAATATTGAGTCACTTTCCTCATATTTCACAAAGTTAATTACCAAAATACTTAGACCCCTCGTGTTTTTTAAAAACACACGCAAAGACAGTAAAGAAATGGCTCTACCAAAAATGGCTCGTTATCGCCCGTCGAAACACCTACGTGTTATTTGACATAATAATCTGTTGTTTCAATTTAGTAAAATAATGTTTGTTTTTGAAAGAAACATTAATTGGGGATATAGCTCAGTGGCAGAGCAATCGACTGCAGATCGATAGGTCCCCGGTTCAAATCCGGGTGTCCCCTAAACGGATATGCTATTTTTTTGGGGTTTTTTCGTAAATATATTAATGTTTAGCCATTCATTGTATCACTATTGTAAAAAATCAATAATATCACATAAAAATTACTGCAAAAAAAATAACATGCACAGTTAAAGTTGTGAAGAAAAAACTAAAAGATTGTGTATAGTTTTTAAAAATAAAGATTAAATGCACTCGCTTCTTTTAAAGCCGTCGCATCTTCCGGCCATATTTCAATTTAACTCAATTGAATAGTACATTGAAATTTAAGTGGCATAATCGACGTATGCGTAGTGTCGCGTAGTACTTGCACAGAATTATACTGCAATAGTCAATAGTAGTGACATACTGCGTTCAGCAGTTGTGAATTGCACACTCAGTCTGGCCTCCTTAGAATTAGGGAACAAAAATATATGCGTCAGCTGTCGCACAGCTATCAAAATGACAGATAACGTAACGTATTTCAGTTAACGCTTATATTAATTTTACTCCTTATAAGATTTCCATACCGGGGGGCTTTAAATGAAATGCAATTCTTAAGGTGTAAATTCCAAAAAGTACTCGTAGCGAGGAGGAATCATCTAAGAATAAAAATGAAAAAAGCAAAGCAAAAATATATCCATACTAAGTAATATTATAAATTTGAATGTAACTCTGTCTGTCTGTATGTTACCTTTTCACACCTAAACCGCTGAACCGATCATCGTGAAATTTTGCATACACGTTGTCAGGGATGCAGAAAAGGACATAGGTTACCTTTCATCCAGAAAAAAGTACTGTTCCCGAAGGATCATCTAACGCCTGGCAAAGCTATAACTGCAATAAGGATGTTAAGCGTTACGTTGCTCATATATTTAGTCAGGCGTTATTTTTTTTTTATTTTCCAACGCGGGCGAAGCCAAGGGCACCAGCTAATTAGCAATAAAGATTGAATAAATTGTTTTTAACCCTAAGAAAAAGGTCGCAACAATTTTTTTGCATCCGTCTAACTGCAGCCTTAGGATGACATTGTACGTCCTAGTTCAGAATTAACATATCACATGACGAGCCCGTTGGATGAGTGGTTAGGGTGCTTGCCTTAACGCTCTGTTCTATGGTTCCCCAGTTCGATTCCCGGCTCTGGTCTGGATCTAGAAAGAAATGGCAGGGCACACTGCGTTTCGCAGTCATTCGGGCAGCCTGTCTGGCGGCAGTAACCACCCCCTTACAGAAGACCACCGTGAAATAACAGCACGTGCGCTGTTGTGTTTCGGTGAGTGAGTAAGGGATGCCAGAGCCCATTTCCCTATCCCCTCCTAATCCCTTATCCTTAATCCTACTGTAATCGGTAGCGCACTTGCAGCAGCTCTGGCGTTGCTTCTGTCATAGGCGACGGTAGCCACCTACCATCAAGTGGACCGTCAGCCTGTCTGCCGATCTTAACATTTAAAAAAATCACTTCAGCCGTAGAACGGCATATTTTCCAATAAATATGACCGGTCAGAAACAGCCTTTTTTTTTTGACGCGGGGAAATGTCGTTACGCATACACACACCGTCTGGGGAGACGGTGAGGTTATGTGGGACTCCCCTTCCTCATAGTGAGGGAGGTATACCCACTAAAACCCCGCGGCGGTCTCCCTCGGCGGTCAGGGTGGGTCCTGGGATCGCATTAGCGCACCAAGTCGGTCAGAAACAGCCTGGACCAGATCCAACGCTATGCTTGCCCGGTCGTTTCTTTTATGTCAGTATGTTCTTGCATAAAAGAACATTTACACATATTGTATTTGTATAAAAATGCACTTATTACTTACGACGTCATCCTTAGAGTCACACTCGCAGAACACGTTGGATATGTTAGGGGGATGGCTGTCCAAAGCTCGCACCAGTTCAACGCCGATACCATGCTGCAACAAAAATGACATATTAAATGTGGCCACTACGGTCTTGGTGTGGGGTTGCCATATTTTTTTTCAAGCCTTAAAATAAGAGTAGGGTAAGCCAAAATGTCCAAACGGTAACAAATCAAAACACATTTTCGGAATATAATACGTATAAGTTGAATACGAATCAAAATTGTACAATTAAGTTTTTACACTATACTATAGTCAGACTATTTGTAGTGGCAGTCATTTGGGCAGCCCGTCTGGCGGCAGTAACCACCCCCTTACAGAAGACCACCGTGAAATAACAGCATGTGTGCTGTTGTCTTTCGGTGAGTGAGCAAGGGATGCCAGAGCCCATTTCCCTATCCCCTCCTCATCCCTTATCCTTAATCCTACTATAGTCGGTAGCGCACTTGCAGCAGCTTTGGCGTTGCTTGTGTTATAGGCGACGGTAGCCACCTACCATCAAGTAGGCCGTCAGCCTGTCTGCCGATCTTAAGATAAAAAAGAGATACAAGTGGTATTCTTTTTTTATAAACAGCTGGGCGACAGAGCTGCGTTGGGAATTTTTTTTTTTGCCTTCATATCGGAAGAACATTTAAGTAAAATACCCTATGAGCAGAATGTCCTAAAAGCAATTTACGCTGACGCGTTAAGTTACTATTGGATTGAAGCCAAACAAACATATTTTGAGGTATTAGACTATCGGCTATAATACAAGTACCACAATTTTACGAGATGGCCCTTTAATAAATAGTATTATAAAATTTTTTTTTGTATAATTGCGTTTTTTACAAAAAATACAACTATATAGGTAGACTTAAAAAGCAAAACCTTATCTAAATACAAAATTTCATCGAAATCGTTATAGTCATTTCAGAGATACACAAAATTTATAAACTTATAATATACATATATGTATAGAGAGAGAGAGAGAATAATAATGCTCATCTACAGTTATTAGATAATACATAATTAATTTACACAAAAACCGATGAAAAAGGTATGGGACGAGCGAATTTTAGTACGGTTTTCACTAATGGGAAGTGCGATAAACGAGTACCTAAGGTTTGTATACCTATAATTTGCAGAAAGAATTTGCGAACCATTGCGAAAACCAGGCGAGGCGCTAATTATACACAAAAATCAAAATAATCATACAAAAAAGTTTAAGATAGATATACAAACGTAATATTTCCAGGTTTTTGCTCAAAATTTAGTACATACACAGTCCTCTAGCTCAAAAACTCAGATTCCACGCCCCAAAACATTTTTAAAAAAATCATAAAATTATAATATTTGCCAGTTAAAATGTTAATATTAAACTGGGTTAACAGTTTAACTAACATCTGAACAGGTCAGTCGAAATAACATTTAGATAATCAAATTATCTACGACTGTACAGTTTAGCTCATCTAGTCTGTTAATCTAATCAACGAGCAAACATACAAAATATGTACACAATGTTGTTTGCGTACTGTACTGCATTCCATTAGACATACGTATATAGGTCATGTAGAGAACGAGATACTGCAATAACAGAGTTAAGACCTGATGGTTCATCCTTAAAAAAGTGTTGCCCCATTTATAAACAAATAATAATAAATCGCCAAGACATCAACTTTCTACGAGCTCGTTGGATGAGTGGTTAGGGTGTTTGCTCCGACGACGCATTGTCTTTATAGGAAAAGAGGGTAAATAAACGTGCCATCTATTAGAATTAGGTGAAGCGGCGACCTCTACCGAATTTGAGTAGAAATGCTTAGAAGAACATAACGCTTTTTAGTTAACGCTTGTATTAATTTTACTCCTCAATTATGGGCATTATATGAAAGTAAACTCCAAAAACTACCTAAAAAAATTAGCTGAATAAATAAAAAATATACAATAAAATGAAATTTACTATTTATAAATTACTAGCTGAACTCGGCCACGCTTCGCTGCGACCCATGCGGCGGCGGCGTGCGCATGGGGCGCGCGGTACTGGACACTGCTTATATATACTACTATTTATCGTAGCGTGATGTTATATAGCCTATAACCTTCCTCGATAAATGGACTATTCAAAACAGAATTTTTCAATTCGAACCAGTAGTTCCTGAGATTAATGAGTTCAAACAAACAAACAAACTCTTCAGCTTTATAATATTTGGGATTAGGTGGCAAGGTGCTCAGCATACTGCCTGCATTACCTCTCTGAGTTGCTAAGCTTAATCTCTGAGAGAGGCAATGCCCAGTCCTGTCATCGCCGGTTTTGTCTATCAAGCGCTTGGATATGTCTTTAATGAGGTGGAAGCGCATTGGGACACCACGGGCCCAGCGTCTCAAAGCCAATAGGAACGAAAGAGTAAGAAGTACTTTGGAAAGTATTGGACAAAATGGTTAATAGCATTGCTTATCAGCTGAGAATCAGAGGCCGTATCTGAGTATCACTTTGTGCCTACGAATTCTGGAATTTTAGGTCACCTAAAACACAATGCAGGATATAAATGGAGCTGCATTGCGGTATTTGACATTTAGACAATAAATAAAAAAGTTAAAATAGCATATATATGACTTTAAAAACTAATATGACTTTTGAAAGATTATAGAAAGTACAATTTTTTTATGTTAAGATCGGCAGACAGGCCGACGGTTGATAGAAGGTGGCTACCGTCGCCTATAATACAAGTAATGCGACAGCTGCTTCAAGTGCGCTGCCGACTACAGTGGGGATTGGATAGGAAAATGGGCTCTGGCATCCCTCTCACCGAAACAACAGCACGTATGCTGTTATTTCACGGGCTGCCCAAATGACTGCGAAACGCAGTGGGCCCTGTCACTACTTTCCAGATCCAGACAGAGAACGGGCTCGTCTAACGATAAATATAAAAGGGCATAAGCATAAACGAGCCGTCTCTGTAAATTAAATGTCTGTCTACGCGTTTACACTGCGCGTCTGCATGTTAATCTCAGAAACAGTTTAAGGCGACGCCAGCTCCTAATAATAAAAAAATCCACTTATTTGTAACCGTTTTCCTTTTAAATTATCATAATAATAATAATTTAAAAAATACTCAGATCATCTGCAGGAGATATAAAAGGGGATCATCATTATTATTTTTTAAATTATATTTAATTATATATATATATATAAAAAATACTAATTTGCGGTCTAATATCGATGTTGTAACCGTGCGATTTGCTTAATAATCAATATTTTAAATAGCTACATAATTCTTAAGATAAATTTTAAGATCCATTATCTGAAGGCTCATCAAAAGAAAAATTTGAATTATATGTACTTTATTTAATTTCTCAATAGATATTTCCGAGATTTGCAAGTAGCGACTCCCCCTCAGCAGTCCCGTCAATTCAGTACAGAATGAGTTTTGCGGCTAGAGTCGCCTTAATGCAGTTTTCACTGATGTATTGTAGCAAGCTTCCCGTAACATTTACAGTGTTATTACAAAAAAAAATACTAAACTATGTCTCAACACGTGTTTTGCCAAACAGCGTCTAATGACATTTGTATACAATTTCACAGTTTTAAACCCAGCCTCAAATAATGTTTAACCTTCGCTATTACAAAATAGTGTTTGTCCTTTGACTTACCAAAACATCGCTGGGCAACCTATAGGCAACCAAATGTTGCTATTTTAAAATTATAAAATAGCAAATAGTAACAATAAAATAGCAACATTACAAAACGTTCGTTCAACTTCATTTGGTTCAATCCGAAACGTTCCTTTCTATGCAAATTTGTTATGTGCTAATAGAATATCCTACGCAGAAAATATTTTAAAATTATCTATATATAAATAAAACAGTGACGTGTGTGATTATAAATTAATTATTGCTCTAAATACACCGCCATAAGTATGTTTTGGAACCAAAACTTACGTATATAATGAGTACATTGTACACATAGAACAGTGATCGGTTGAAAGAATGGAATGTGTTTATCGAGACTTGTCAATCGTCATTACTCATTGTCAAATGAGTATAATATAAATAAAAATTATGGAAAAAATGGACAATTGCAATATTAAAATAAAAATTCGTGAACGTGAAGAAAATTGGGCTCAAGAATAAAAGGTAAAACAACCCGATATTTCATCATAATCATAACCACACCACTAAATACAACTTGCGAAAATTAGAGACAAAGCAGTAGACTAACTTTGAGTCTTCGACAAGTATTGACATGTTATAAATATGAAAAGTATTATTTAAACCGTGCCTAACTCTAACTGCTTAAACACGCTTTTGTAATAAACATTTTTTTAGACACATGTTCAATGTATGTTTATCTTTTTTGTAATAACACTGTTAGTGTTTGTTTCATTCCAATCGGTTTACAAGCAAAAAAGTTACTCACTATACCGAATACCTCGCGTATGAAGTTGCGGGCTCGGCTAGTCCAAAATACAACTAGGATTAAGATATCAATAATTATCAAAATGGAGCAAAATAAAAATAGGTATCCATGAATGCTTATTTCTTCAATGTCTTAATGTTTACAAAATCCGTTTACTCTTTCAGATTTGTTAGTCGCGAGTATATTTGTGCGTTATTGTTTAGTCTACCTCGAAACCTGTTTGTTTGATAATAAACAGGTAAGATAACTGGCTGGCACATTAGCTGTGGTTTGTTCGCGTCAAAGGAATGTACACAACGAACACATACACGATTGTATAATTGATATGTCAAACAAGTCGGTAATTTCAAATGAGTTTTCAAATGTGTCTTCCAATCAAAGTAAAAGAGGTCAAAAAAATGTTTGAATCTCGAGGATTCCAACCTCTGAAAAGAATAAAACATCAGCATTTGTGCTGTTGCGTTTCGGTGAAAGGTCCCATTCGCCTGCAAGATTCGGCCGAAATATTTTTCTTCCCAACTTGCCCGAAGAACTATGTCCCATTCACCCGAATATTAAATTGTTAATTTTATTTCCCCACTCACCCGAATTAATAGGCTCTACTCACCCGCGAATGAGTAGACACTGCGTACCTACTGATCAATTCGTAATACGTCATCAATTGGACCGTCGTCGTCAGCCTGTCTGACGATCTTTAAATAAAAAAACATCTATCTTCAAATCTGCCCCGCATTTTTACCTTTATTGAAATAAAATTTTCTAATAGGTAATTCTAAAAAATACAATTTTAAATTCATTTAAATTTCTTAATGATTTTTTTTAGTTTTATTTCATGATTTTAGTCTGATATTTACATTTGTATGGATTCAGTTACATGAAATAAATCTATATTTCATTTTATTTTTTACTAGTTGGTTAAGGCGACTTCGCCCGCATTGAAAAACACCTGGGAAAATATATGAGTAAATATAGCCTAACATCTTTATCGCTGTGACGACGGTGGCGCTTATTTAAGAATCGATTTTTCATATAAGGCCCCGTTATAGAAATTTTATGAGGAGTAAAATTAATACAAGCGTTAACTAAAAATCGTTACGTTATGTGTCACTTTGACGTCTGGCAGGCAGCGTCTCTCTGGGTGGGTCTTTTATGAGGAACAAACGTCGAAATCTTGTATGAAAAGTGTAGCCTGCGTTCAGCAACGAAATGATAGCGCGTTACTTCCGGCGCGCAGCTACATCTGTCGTCAAACAAATGAACTATTTGAACTGATAAAACGTAGTGACATCTGTGTATATCGAACATAACTAACATAACTTTTGTTGGAACACGTGACATCTGAGTATGCAGAATGTAACTACATAATATAAAGTAATTATAGGTATCCAGTTATCTATTGACACGAAGAAAATTATATACATTTAATTTTATAAGTTTAAAAAAGGAGTAAACTCCAGTCTTGCGTCAGAGCTGACACAGACACTTTTTTAAATTTTTAGACGATCCCTCGGTAACCTACCATTTTTCCAGTATCAAAAGTATTCTTTATGTCAATCCCGGTAATAAACTATCTGTGTGCCGAGTTCCATTCAAATCCGTTCAACCTTTTTGGCGTGATCATGTAACAAACATCCAAACTTTCGTATTTATAATAAACTTTATAACTTTTTTTTTATTTTTATTTTTTTATAGTATTTATAATTTTATACGACGCGGCGGCGCGGCGTGCGCATGGGGCGCGCGGTACTGGACACTGCTTATAGTATATAATACTATTTATAGTAGCGTGACATTATATAGCCTACAGCCTTCCTCGATAAATGGACTATTCAAAACAAAAAGAATTTTTCAATTCGAACCAGTAGTTCCTGAGATTAGCGCGTTCAAACAAACATACTCTTCAGCTTTATAATATTAGTAAGTAAGTATAGATTAGAATGTCATTACAGGATTACATTTCACAAGTACAGACAGACCCCTTATGTAAAAAAACGATATTATTTTTAGTTATATTTTGCGTGATAAATTACGTGTCACGGTTCATTTAAATTTTTAATTTACTAATGTTTCCAGTACAAATCTACCAACTAAACGAATCACGTGCGCTACGTCGCTAAAGAAAAGCGCGGGAATTTAGGTCGATTGGCGGGAGAATTTAAAATTAGAACGCGGATCTCTGACGCTCCTCTCATCCGCTCTCGATTACATCAGCTTTCAATCACATTCAATAACGAGATTTTTTTATTTATTAACGACCAGGATCCGACAGACGTCGTTCGATCAAAAGCTATTGGTCTGTGACAGTTGATGTGTTATTAAAAGAAAAGAAAACTATTTCTCTTTTATATATTTTTTCTACCTTTTTTATTCTATCTTTATCTTTTTCTATTCCAAACTATTTCTTTTATCTATTCTATCTAAAAACAACTATTTCTTCTTAAAAAAAAAACTAGTCTATTTTTATTTATTTTTTTTATCAATTTTTCTTTTCACAAGAACCTCCCTCGGATTTCAAAAAATATTTGAAAAAAATAAATTGCCGAATTGGTATAATAGTCGTTCTAGAGTTTTGCGGTTAGCAACAAATTTAGCGATTCCTTTTTTTATTTTATTTATATACTGGCTGAGCCCGCAACTTCGTACACGTGGTATTCGGTATAACGTGTCACTTCTTGTTTGTAAACCGATTGGAATGAAACAAACACTAAATGTTACTGGAAGCTTGCTACAATACATCAGTGAAAACCGCATTCAGATCTGTTAAGCCGTTTCTGAGATTAGCGTGCACAAACGCACAGACAAACAGACAAAAATTCTATAAGCTATTTTTTGACTTCGGTAACATAAGTACAACGTGTAGAAATTGTTTTTTTTTTAAATGTTAAATGTACAAACACGGGTCCTTTATAATTACCACGCGTACGAAGTTGCGAGCTCAGCTAGTATATAATAAATACATTAAAAGAAGAAAAGATCTTGGTACATACATCCCAGGGAGCTTGGCGTATAGCCCCTGGTGATGAAAACGGCTCTATGTTGTACCCTATGTACCTCTGACAACGTGTATACAAAATTTTGTGATAATTGGTTGAGTAGTTAAGCCGTAAAAGCGTAACCAACAAACAAGCAAACTAACTTTCGTGTATATTATAAAATTAGTTCACAAGGTGACACAACGAATTTATTGTTATTGGTTATACGTCCATGAGTATCGCATACAATTAAACTACTAATGCCTATCATACTTGAGTTAATGACGTCACCATTGCCACCAACTGCCACGATTCGGTGATTATATACAATCCTTTACGATACTATTTTAATCTCGGTGACGTCATGAGGCGTTTGAGCTTTTTTTTTCAAGGTCTAGACTTTTGAATACGTTTTAAGCTTTAAAAAGGAACGATCATTTTGGGGGATGAGATCACAAATGAAGTCATACTCTTATTGTGACTCGCATTAGTAAACAAGCAACTCTGTGCCCTATTGACACGGAACAATAACAAATTACGACAAAAGTTGAACATGGAGATAACTTTGTTAATTAAGTGTGATGTGTTAACTTATTTATAGACTTATCGTGCATTACATATTTCTAAACTAGCTGAGCCCGCAACTTCGTACGCGTGGTATACGATATAGCGCGAACCTCTTTTTTTTTTGTAAACCGATTGGAGCAAAATAAACACTAAATGTTACGGGACACTTGCTACAATACATCAGTGAAAACCGCATTCAAATCGGTAAAGCCGTTTCTGAGATTAGCACATGAATTATTCAAATAAATCATGCGTTCTCATTTGACCCCTTAAAATTCCAAATATTACGTCACCCGTATATTATTTTATTATTATTTTTTTTTTAAACAGGAATTTTAAACAAATTCAAATTAATTTATTTGCTGAATATGGTATACACAAGTTGTAAATTTTTATACATATATGTCCACATATTCTACCGACAAGCGGTATGCAAATCAAGACAAATTTATCTAATAAAAAAGAAAAATCTAAAAGACATGATTTAAAGACATAGTCTGATTTTTAATACGGTGAACTTAAAATGACATTTTGGGTTGCCATTTTATTGTAATGTAAAAATAGTGTTGTATCCTAAGTGATCGAGTATTAGGTAAACATCGTGATTCAATCTTTTTTTATTTTATAATAAAAGTTTGTTAGTTTGAATTTGGGTTGATCAATGGCATAAGTAGCGTGGATTTATAATTGTAGTGACGAAAATTGATACTTTGATTTGCCTGTTTTTCAATAGGAAGTTTAGTGTTTAAACTTAGTCATTGATCAAGCTATATTTTTTTGTTTTGCATAAATAACCGGATAACAACAATAAAACAAAAAATATATACCTTAAAATTGATCAATAATTAAGATTGAACACTTTTTGAAAACAGGCAAATACCCTATCAAAAGAGTAAATGGAAAAATAAATAAAAAACCGAACCTTCTTAATCACTATCTATTTCTGAATAATCAGTTTCAGAATCGGAGTTGCATCGATAGTTTGCATCGTTTGCACTATCACTCAAAAATTCTTTGAGGGAATAATGTGCTTTTTCCACCAGAAAATTACGTAATTGTTTCTTGAACACTGTCAGTTTTCCAATATTCCTTATATTTATTGGAATTTTATTGTATAAGTGTGGTTTCATACAAAAGACGCTTATTTTTTCATTCTAGTGTTGGCAGGGACCATACAAAGCTTATCATTATGTCGTGGACGCTCCATGAACTTAAATATGTTAGAATTTCCTTTTATGAACATTATACACTCAAATATAAGCAATGAAGGCACAGTCAAAATTTTTAACTTTTTGAAATATATTTTGCATGATTCTCTTTGTTTTAAATCGCAGATGGCTCTAATACACTTTTTGAGCTTTAAATACTCTTTGATTATCAGTAGAGTTTCCCCAGAAAATAACACCATAAGCATTATTGTAAACGAGAAATAGCTGTTATACGATGATTGACCCATGATTGACCATAATTAATTACCCTTATGTGACAGTTATTACACAGAGTAAGTATGTATAACGCTGGCCCTGCCAATAACCTTTGCATGTTGGCAACACCGTAGCAGCCCTCGTGCTATGTTGGCGATATTCCAACGCGTAGGTAGGTATAGTATTGTTGTAATAAGTAATTTGATTAATGTTAGATCAACAAGTAACTTGAAGTTGACGAACAAATTTGTCTATGTCGCGCGCCTCACTCTATCATGGATATGTGTTTTACAATGGCTCTTGAAAAATTCCAGAAAAATTTATTAAAAAATTTCAGAGGCATTTTTAATATAACTTTCTAGAAGATAAGAAACATCGATGGGCGAAAGAAATTTTTGATTCCATCCTGTAGAATAGGTGAAAAAAATAGGTGTTATTTCTAAATTATACAAAACTGGTAAGAGTTAGAAAAAAAAGTTTCAGACAAAAATTATGGAGAATTTTGTTATGCATAAAAAAGCTCATATAGAACTCTTTTTGCTAAAATTAAAATTAACGGAGTTAGGGAGGTTAGAAAATACACTGTGATTTTGTAAAAATGTCAGTAAATTTATTTTCTAACCTAGCTAATTCCGTTAGTTTTAATTTCATCAAAAAAAATTTACGAAAATTTTTATGTAAAACTAAATTTAAATTCTCTACAATATTTCTCTGAAACTTTTTTTTCTAACTCTTTCCATTTTTTGTATAATTGCGAAAAAAACACCTATTTTATATTTTTCCATCCCTTCTAAGCAGGTGGAATTAAAAAAAAATTTCACCCGTCAATATTACCTACTATTTTCTAGAAGCTTATATCAAAAATGTCGTTGAGGGACTCAAATTTTGATTTATCATGAAAATTTTGTATCCGTTATATTTATTTTCAAAACGCAATTAATTAATAAGTATATTAATTAAACATTACCATTTTTTTTAATATATACATATAGGATAGATTTTAATTTAAATGAAGACTCGCCTCCGATTCTTTTTTTTATGTTAAGATCGGCACACAGGCTGACTGTCCACTTGATGGTAGGTGGCTACCGTCGCCTATAACACAAGCAACGCCGCAGGTGCTACAAGTGCGCTCCGACTACAGTATAGGATTAAGGATAAAGGATTGGGAGATAGGGAAATGGGCTCTGGCATCCCTTACTCACTCACCGAAACACAACAGCACAAGTGCTGTTATTTCAGGGTGGTCTTCTGTAAGGGGGTGGATACTGCCGCCAGACGGGCTGCCCAAATCACTGCGATACAGTGTGCCCTGCCACTACTTTCCAGATTCAGACCAGAGACAAATTTGAAAAGCTCATTTTTCAAAGTTGACCCTGCCGGGAATCGAACCCGGGAACCTTAGAATAGAGCGTTAAGACAAGCACCCTAACACTCATCCAACGGGCTCGTTAGCACGGATACAATTATTTTCAGCAAATTATAGATAAATGCCTTCCTCGTTTAACGCTCTTACCATTTTTGAATACCGCATATTAAAATCCGCTGCGTGGTTTCGGAGTTAGAGAACATAGAGACAGACAGACAGACGCGGGCAGCGACTTCAATTGATACTATGTAACGATAATGTAATGATATGTATAGATATACTCGTAGATATATACAGCGTGACCCAGCATCGATGGATCAAGTGAGGTGTGGTGGTAGAGGGGCCCAATACCTATCCAATGGACCCCCATGTATGTTCAGCGATTAGTATTAGATTTCGAGTTATTCAGCTTTTTGTGCTGCTTTTATGTAACTCCGAATTCGTAAACAATTTCTTTTATTGTGAGTAATCCATTATTACTAAAGCTATAATTCATTTTTATTCTTATAGCCTGATACTATAGCTATCATATGAATGATACTAATGAACTACACTGAATAAAAAAATATTGTTCTCAAAAATTTTCTAAAAGCGTGTATAACAATGTATGGCTGGTTGTATGCCACACAATTATTACGAAATTAAAGTGACAATTGTTTATTCAAAAAATATAACAGTTCGCTTCTTTTGTAAAAGATGTCTTACAAGTAATAAAATCGATACGCGTCGCGGTAAAAAAAATTAAAGGCACGCGACATGTGGGTCACAAGGCCTTTCTTTAAGGTCAAGGCAGCAATTTTATGGGCCACAATAACTTTAACAGTATATGATATAATGGTCCATAATTGACACGCCTTTCAAAACAAAACATAAGTATCAATTGTCCACCACAGTGGCGTACTGCGAATTGGCTAAGATTGCTTGAATTCTCACAGACGAATGTCGAGCAGAGATTCCAAACTGGGGGTCTACTGTATATAGCAGACGAACGTTCGACTTATGGAGCCACCAAACGCTTCAAAGATGGCTCTTTGAATTCAAAGATTGAAGACTTGACTGGCTCAGCAATATTAGTTCTGCCTGCTGTGCCGACTCGATCCACACTCGAGACAAACATTTGTAAAGGCTGATTTTAGCTGGATCCAGCGTCACTGGATTCCAGCGCTGGATTGCCACTGGATTAGTGTAAACATATTTCAATCCAGTACAGCGTCCAGTATCCAGCACTGGATCGGAATAGACCACGTTCCTATTTTTCAATCCAGCGTCCGCCCCCCGCACCCCGCGCTCCCCGTGCCAGTGGCACTGGATCCGTGGCACCAGTCGCCCTCGTGTAATCGTATAGTGACCACTCGTGTTTGGTAATGTCTACTGGATTAAATGTAAACGGCGCGATCCAGTGCCAGTGGCAATCCAACGCTGGAACCCAGTTACGCTGGATCCAGCTACTGGATCAATGAAAATCAGCCTTTATGTGTGAATTTCTTGGTCTGGGCGTTCTCTATATTTTCTACTAGCTCGGCCCGCGATTACTTCCGCGTTGAAATATAAAAAATATAACGCCTGATATTATACTTGCCAAGCGTTGGATCTTTAGATAGCTCATGCCTACGGCTTCGCCCGCGTAGAATATTCAATCAATCAATCAATTTATTTTATTTGTAACTTATAAAAACATAACATTCAACAGACACAGAGAAAAAAAATTACACTTAACGGCAAAAAAGAAAGTTACAAAAGGTCCCTACTCAGCATATTGCTAGCATAGGCCAGCACTGATCTTCTGTAGGAAAGGAACCCTTAGTTTAACACCACACACACGGTCACACACCATGCATGTACCCGCTAACAAATGAAATAAAATATATTTATTTAAATTTGTTGTCAAAAAACACAACTGCTTGCACGAATATTGAAAACATTACTTTAAAAGTAGTGTTTTCCCTGCCTCACATAAGAAATTATTATTTATTATTAGAAAATATTAAAATGCCCAAAAAATAAATAAATATGTGAACAATAATAATACCTGACCATAACAACAATGAAATCATTTTAATTATTTTGTCTAAGAGCGAGGAGTTTGGTCTTGGAATTTACAAATTCTCTTCCTTTTTCTGACTGTTAATTAAAAAAAAAATTTAGATTTGCTCTAAATCCCCGAAGCAGTGCACTGATTCCGTATTGGCGGTGATTGTTCCAACATTTGGTTGCTGCATATCGGAAGCGGCTGATTGGTGGTGGGCTTGCATTGTTAGCTGAGCCGCACATGTCCATCCTGAAATTCTATTTTAACTATTGATGAAAGATTTTTTTAAATCAAATAAGTAGTTTATGAGTTTACCTCCTACATACTAACAAATTTTACCTCTTTATAATATTAATATACATTATACATATATTTACGAATAAAAAGCAAACATTTTTTATATTTTTAATGAATATAATTAATTATTACATATTTAAAAAAATATATTGAATAATAATTTATTATATTTAACAATAATTATGGCCTTTTTAGTAAAAATACCTATACAATATTTCCTTCATGTAAAAGCTCTTGTTTCAGGTTCAAATATTTTATCAGTTGTCAAGCACCCAAAAATTTATTTATTTATTTATTTTATTTTAGTTAAATTTACAGGCACTAATATTACATAGTAACAATTCGAATAGAAACACACACCAAACAAAAAATTACCACTTATAGCATGAAAGATTATACAAAGAGTAATTACAACCAGCATTCATGGCAGGCAAGTTACACTAAAATATATGGAATTTATAGTTTAATGAAAGAATTTTTCGGTTACATTATTTCTAGTTTTAACTAAAGAGCCGTGGAACAGGCCGACATCTGTATCTAAAACATTTCCATTAAAAAGCCTACATGAACGAGGCATGAATGAATTTTTCCTATAATTTGTTTCGCCTTATATTCCATTTCCTATAATGGATTTTATAATAAATATAAAATCCATAGTACTAGTTCTACTTAGTTTGGGGCTAAATGCATCACCCACTAGCAGCGCGTAAGGGACGGGTGTAGCAGGAGGTAATGCTAGATGGCGCTGTGTGAGATGTCCTAGCAAAAAAATAAAAAATAAAAATATATACATAAGTACTAAGTACACGAACATTTAACAAACAATTCGTCAGTCAATCATCAGTGGTGCAATGCCAAGCGTGGTTTTGATACTATTTGTCTATAATTGCCGAAGTATTCACGAGGTAATATGTATGAGTAATTTTGTCGAGACGTGATTGTCCGAGACAGTGCCAATTTAACCTTTACTGCCCTCAACCCACGGGTTAATGTTTGATGCCGTCGGAAATTAACGAATGTAGTATTTTCACTGTATGATGATATGCGTGACAGTTCTCACTTTTTCATGTCACGCATAGATACTGTTTTCAACTAAAAAAAAAACCGGCACAAAAATAACAATTAAACAAACACAGTATGAAAAAAAAATTATCTATTCGAAAAACACATAAGGAATTATCACTTTTATTATTAATTTATTATTATAATAGGTAAATGTAATAAAAAACATATATTTTAAAAGTGTCAAATGCGTGGAACGGAACTTGTGTCAATAGGGATTGACACTAGGGATATTCACTTATATTCGATATATCGAAAGTACTCTATGTTTGTCATTGGATATTCGGAGATTTATTTTGTATTTATATTTTTAAAAACATCGTATTTTGATAATAAAACTAAAGCTGACTAATTATAACAATAAAACAAAAGTAAATTTTGTTCCGAGTCTGATACGAGTTGTCAAGTTTCGAGTTCTGACAGTAATGAATATATAAATTAATATTTTAAACAGACTGCATTGTATTATATAACTTATTTAACGTAACACTAATTACTAGAGTTTATTTCTAAATCTGAAAATCTAAAATCGGTAATTCGATTCCATTTGCCTTGACAACTGATTCCATATCTTCAAACAATCGATTAAATGTCGTTAGGTTGCATCACTAAAATTGTCAGTTACGAACTGTCACGCATATCATCATCATCATACAATGAAAATACTATAGTTCCCCCCCTAGGTGTGCTAGGACCTTGTCGTGGTGGGGGGGCTTAACCCTCGACAATCCGGGCGGTTGCAGGGGTCGGTGGGGTCACCGGCCTTCGCTTGGCTGACCGGATTGTCGTTGGGGAACGAAGAAAGCACACACGGGAGTGCTCCGAGCGAGCTCCGAACATCGGAGCTCGTGGCGGAGCATTCGTCAGTTTGTAATGGCTCACTACTTGACATTGGCAGACAATGGCCGTCTTCGGGATGAGCCGAATTGCCATTTTTATGAAGAAGATAAGATAAGATAAATACTATAGTTGATATTTATATAGACACGCAAACGTAAAACGGTCTTTAACTAGCGTCCATTTCGCTATCACTCTTTACATTAGGGGTAAGAAGTTTTCTGTGCTGTAAAATTTCAAGACGAACAAAGCAGCGAGGCACAGCCAATCCTAACTAATATTATAAATGCGAAAATTATTACCATGAAATTTCGCATACACATTCTCTCAACCGAGTTTCCATATCTAATGTCCATGTTATGCCCACCACAGTTACAGTTGGAAATTCAACTCTCGAAGTTGTTGACGAATACGTCTATTTGAGATATCGACGTAACAATGGCTTGAGGCAAACAGTCCAATTAGGTAGGAGAAGCTCAATTGCTGAATCCAGCTCGGATGGGCAGCGTTCGGGAAGCTCTGAGACATCTCGTTCAAAATTCCCCAGTCTCTTAAAATAAGTTTTCGACCGGTGTGTGCCAGTGATGACATATGGCGTTGAAACTTGGTCTCTAACTAACAGTGAACTTTCATCCTAACGTATATATAATAGCTCACTGCTAACTAAGGGCCTGGCAAGTCGCTCAACGAGCTATGGAGAGGGCTACGCTTGAGGTTGCACTGCGAGATCAAATCTGGAATGAAGAGAACCGCAGACGAACGACGACAGATTAGTAAGTTGAAGTAGCAGTGGGCAGGACACAATGTACGGAGAGCCGACAGACGCTGGGGCTGGAAGATTCTCGAGAGGGGCCACGGACCGGCAAGCGCAGCGTAGGACGTCCACCTACAAGGTGGACAGACGACCTGATAAAGGCCGCGGGTCGACAGTGGATCCAGGCTGCTTCTGATCGATCTTTTTGGAAAATTAGCGAGTAAGCCTTGGTCCAGCCTTGGTTCTACGGCTGAGATGATGATGATGATACTTGTCAGGGACACACAGAAGTACATCGGGTACGGTTTATCCAGAAAAAAAGTACTGTATCCGAGAGATCATCCAAAAATTAAAACAAAAAATTTAACGCCTGACAAAAATTACCTACGCTTTAAGAATCGATTTTCATATACCTAGGGCTCACGGTGTGGAGATTTTATGAGGAGTAAAATTAATACAAGCGTTAATTAAAAAGCGTTACGTTATCTGTCACGTTGAGATTTGTGCGACAGCTGACGCATGTATTTATGGTCCCTAATTCTATGCTCTGGACTTCTAAAAGCAAACGTCGAAATCTTGTACGAATAGTGTAGTTCGCGTTGAGGAACGAAACGATAGCGCGTTATAACCTGCCGGCGCAACTACATCTGTCGTCGAAAAAAATAATCTATTGATACGAGGAAAATTTTATTTTAAAGGAGTATTTAAACTCCAGTCGTGCATAGGAGCTGACAAAACACTTTTTTTCCGTAGTCTTTATAAGAAAAACTATTGTGGCGATTTTACAACAATCCAAAATAATAAGTACCTAACTCTTGTAGGTAAATTTGCAAATCTACTTCTATTTCTTCATATCTCTGGGATCTGTTTATTCTTTATAAATAAAATACTGTAATGTTTCCATGATACATGTGCACATATATATTTTCTTCATTAACAAAACCACAATAACTAATATATTAGTTATTATATAGTTATATATAGTTATATTATATAACAATACATTTTCTATATTAAAATAAAACTATCAAACATAACTTTCTTTTACGGTTCTCTCTTTTTATTCATTCTCACTTTTTATTTTTTATGTCAAATCCAAAACAACTCTATTTTTTTCTAATTCGATATTTTTGAAAATCAAACCTACTTAGTTGCAGCCAGTATTTAAGTTCAAAAATTCATTAACAGTAACTTATAATATACAGTTTTTTTTTAGTGGCGAATTTACAATAAACCGTTTTAACACCTAAGAAGAAGGGGCGCTTACTAAGTCGCGAGCAGAAGCTAGTTAAATATAATACTAATGACAGCATAAAATTATTTGCAAAAAACCTCAATTAATTTTTGACATATTGACGTCTTGTACGGCAGACGTCACGCATGACGTAACATTTGTTAAAACTCGCCGATGCGTTCATAACGCGTGTAATGCGTGTGGCCAAAATTATTTTTAAAATATAGGCAAGGTTGCTCGAGTGAAGTGAGTCAGATCACACTCGTAGACAGTGAACAAATAAAGTGTGACACAATCATTATCATACAAATCGATATTAGGTCCTTTCAGTATTATTTTTTTATGTTAAGGAGTGACAGACAGGTCGACGGCGGCTATAAATAAATAAATCTTTACTTGCACATGTCAACAGGATTTTTAATTCATATACAGCAGTTACGGTACAACGACAAGGACATGCAAATATTGTTTTAAATCTATGCTTACATTAGTTCTATAATAGGGTATTACACCCATTTTTAAAAAGTGTCTCAATTAGATTCTGTAGTGCTAATGAACCACTAAAAAAACACCTAATTTTTATTCAATCGATAAGTTTAATAAAAATGCATTTAAAATTTACATTTTCAAATATCGCGCGTAATTTGACGAAAACGCTGGAAACCATTTTGCTCTGTGGTCATGACGTCAGTTGGCTGTGCAACAGACTAATGCAACATCTTTGGTGCAAACAAATGCGCCGGTAATTGACATGACACTGGCTGACACTTTTTTGTTTACACAACCGTATGATGTAAAAATGGCGGCTACTATTTCATTGTGTTGTAAGAACAGACTAAAAACTTGAATGAACTTGAACTTGAAAACTTTGAATTTAATTTTAAAATTTATTTTGTTATTTTACAAACTAAAACTAACATTTTCCGACTGCTTTTTGCCTTAGCTATCTCAATAATATACTTTTAGATTTTTTTTCATATAGACTAAAATACCCTATTACTAAGTTTATATGTTTGTTTGTATGTGGGGGGTAATTTTCGAAACTACTTATCCCATTTAAAAAGTATTTCCCCAATAGCTAGAATAGAATTTCAGGATGGACATAGGCTATATATTTTCCCTTAAAATGAATAGGCTTTTTGGTGGCAATCGAATTTGCAAAGTAATTCGACGAAAAAAAGGTCGAACCAAAACATTTCTTTAGAACGCTGCTTTAACGGTGAGATGAGAGTATGATTGATTTCTATAGAAAACTTGTAGATGCCTACAAAAAGTCAGCGACAGCATATGTCTAACTTATATATATATTTATATTTGTATATTGTATATACAATATTGTATACTGTATATTGTATATTTTTATATTTAAACTACAAAAACTACATTATTGTCATATTATCAACAAAATTATGAATCCTAATCAAAACCAGCAAGTTTATCGTCACAAGTATTTAATACAGGAGATTTCTGCTTTCTTTTACATATGTTTTGGACTTATAGTTAAAGAGATAATACGATTAGGTAAAGCGCGACCGCGCCGTGAAACTGCAGAGGCAGTGCAAAGTCAAGACGCGTACGCTACGTCTGCGTGCTAGGTAATTGATTTTTACTGATACAGAGGAACAATCTGAATTCCACGCGGGCGAAGCTGCGGGCCCACCTAGTAAGGTAAGGGAAGTATTTGTAAATTTTCAAATAGCGGTAGACCGCTCTCCATAAAGCTTTCATGGTTCCATAAGAAATTTCATGGTTGTACGACGAGGTCAAAAATATAAGTTTTAGAATTTTTGTCTGTTTGTGCGTTTGTACACGCTAATCTCAGAAACAGTTTAATCGATTTGAATACTGATGTATTGTAGCAAGCTTCCCGTAACATTTAGTGTTTGTTTCATTCCAATCGGTTTACAAACAAAAGAGTTACACGCTATACCGAATACCACGCGTGGGAAGTTGTGGGCTCAGCGAGTTATAAAATAAAGTCGCTCACCACCTCTGTCTGTTTTTCCGCTAACTTATTCTAATCTTCTGTGTTCCTAATTGATTTTCATACAGTTTTCACTAATCGAAATAGCGATAATACGCGAACGATTGCAGTCAACTAGTTGAACAGAGTTACTTGTCAGTATAATCTGTCAGACAATCTTTGTCAGACAATTATTTACAATTGAAAGTCCTATAGATAATCGGCCATTGAACTATAGGACAGACATCATGCAGGCACTGATCGTAAGAATTATATTTATTTACCTTAGATAAAATATGGACTATAGATAGAGCCCTGTGAACGATACAGTGAATCCGGTGTAAAACTATGCCTCGCCGTGTATATACACGGTTACACGCGCACAAATGCAATCAAAGTACGCTTCGCCTTTTGGTGAGCAACATAAGCGCGTGAAAAAGGGTGTAAAAACTTGGTAAAAACCAGCCTTCGAAAAATAAAAACAAGATGGAATCACATTTTGACACGTAAATAAACTTGGAAACAAATACTTTCAACAAAAATAAATAAAATTGAGATTAAAGCTTGGAAAACAAAACTCAACATGGTGTTGCCATTATTAAGCGTTATAATCAAAAATGTTTTAATTAGATGGTTATGATAATTTATTTTTTAATTATTTATTTTGTTTGATTGTTTGCTTGTTCGTTTGTTAGGTAAAATTAAAATTAAAAAATATTACCCAATAATTTTATTTGATGGACGAATATTGTAGTACTATGAATTATTATGGCAACATCGGCTTACGAACACGTGTTTATAAAAACCGGCTTCACTATGTTGTTCGCAAAATTCTCTCTTTAGTTTTTATTTTGTCCGAGTTACACGTACGAGTACATTCTAAATCTAGCTAACTATAAGACCTAACAGTAATTAATACAATTAAAATAATTAACACGAAAAAAATAATTGCGTAATAATATTGCTTTATCTATGGCGAAACTTTAATTAAACTGAATGATCATACAAATAATTCGTAATTGTTTACAACTAATCGACTTCCTTAAAAAACAGTATTTTATTTATTAGTATACATATTTACATATGTATAGTAATAAATTAAATTGAAGTGTCTGTTTGTAATTTATAAATAACTGATTTTTACTAATTAATGGTGTTTTTATGTTGGATCAGTTTAGGAAAATGACACAAAGGCGTGATTGCGTTTCTCTGAAACAACATTCAAAGCCTTTTATTTACGTCTTTTTATATCTATCGGAGAAGTTTATAGCAAAGCAAATTATTAATAGTTATTACCCACTCTCATTATGTCCTTTACTGTCAGGCATGATATCTCGTAGGTGTATACCTACGATAATAACGAGGCAAATTCAAAACTAAAGAAAGCGCGGTAAATTCAAATCTAAAGAAAAAAAATGTGTGAAGTGTTTTTCTTTACATGTATATCAAAGTAGATACGGTACTTATAAAATAAAATAAAAGTAATTTTTAAAATTTATATCTGTCTGTGTATGTTTGTTCCGGCTAATCTCCGAAACCGGCAGACCGATTTTGACGGACTTTCGCGGGCAGATAGCTGATATTATAAGGAGTAACTGAGGCTACTTTTACTTTAGAAAAAGAAAATAAATATTACATATAATTAGTGTCGAATCAGTACTTCGCGCTCGCCCTATGCGCACGCCGCAGCAAAGCATGGCCAGGTTCAGCTAGTCTATACGGGGGCTGTTCCAAAAGCTTTTAGTGAAATGAATAATAGAATATAAAAAAATATATATTTACAGTTTTTCAAAATATTCCCAACTCTGACGGTTTTATTAACACAGCACGAATTTAAGAGTGTGTTTCTCTGCAAACGATATGTTTTCCCTAATAGAAAGAGCGATAAGCGAGGAAGATTTGTTTATAATTTGAAGACAAATTGTTCCAAAAAACAATTTGTCCACGTTGCACTTATGTTACATACAGAGGTCAAAAATTTGTTTTTAAAATTTTTGTCTGTTTCTCTGTGCGTTTGTGAACGCTAATCTCAGAAACGGCTTAACCGATTTTAATGCAGTTTTCACTGATGTATGGTAACTAGATTGTTAGAGCAATTAAATTGATCGCTACATTTTGAAATTGACATTAAAATTGACATTCAATCTTTGTCAGTCGATTGATGAACTTGAGACTATGACGAGACTGCCGATTGCCAGCCAACAAAAGATTGGCTCGACAGGAAATACCGAAGTTGGGAGCCGCACAATATGAAAATAAAACATGAGCCTTCACCGCATATATTTTAGAGACGTTTTTCCTTGTCTATAACACGAACTATAAATAAATAGGTACTTACTTGTTTACGTATATGTATATAATATATCTACAAACTCAAAGGAACGTTACATGAAACGCTTATCAAAACTCAAAGGGTCCTAAAATCAACTTTCTCGTCACAGTATTAAAGATTTTCAGCGACAACTATATTATTTTTTAAGCTCATTAATTAATTTAAGTTCTGTACTAAAAGTTTTAATCGGCTACTTTTATTTCATTTTTCATATTTAACACAACATTTAAGAAAAGCCTTCCAATTTTAAATCTGTTCGGTTGTCTCCGAGAAGCTACAAAAAATTGTTGTGCAGTATTGCACCTTAACTCATAGGTTAAAATATTCCTTCACTTATAGAAAGCTACAATAATGTATAAAAGCCTATGTTACTCGCTTATAAAAGCGAGTAACATAGGCTACCCACCCTCCCCATATCCCCCCTCCATACAAATGTTAGTTTTTAATGAATAAACCCCAGACTACTGGACTGATTTTAAAGCGAGTAACATAGGCTACTCACCCTCCCCCCATCTCCTCCCCTCCATGGAAAATTGCCGTTTTCCACGAAAAAAACTCAAAAATGTTTAAAAAATAAATGTCCACGCGTGCGAAGCCGGGACGGGTCGCTGGTATTTAATAAATTCTCAAGCTTACCTCCTCGACGGACTTCTTGGAGAACTCGTTCATGGACACAATCCATTGCTGCACAAGTTCATTCACAATAACAAGGTCGTTATATAACCACGTCAACAGCTCGTTAACCCACTGAACACTCGGCTGATCGGGCCCCGTACAAGTCGGCACAATTATGCTCTGGTGTTTCTTCAGCGTCAGCTGTTCGGGCCCTGGCGACATACGCCCCAGGCGTTTCTTGTTCGGAGGCGTCGCCGGCACGAAACCGCTGGGCTTGCTCGGCTTGAACGAACCACTTTTCACTTTAGCCGTAGTTGCTAAGACACTGTCAGCACTGGAAACAATTTCGTTCGCTGTAGACTTTTTCGATTCATCGTTCGTTTTTGCGGTCTTGGCTTCGGACTCTGCGGCCTTCGTGGCGAAACGTCCGTAGGCCCATTTCGCGATACCGAGCAGTACTATAGAGAAAAGTATCCACACAAACATCAACATCACCAGGTTATCCATGGCTGTGTCCATGTAATCGAAACTACATATCAGGTCGTCAACTGCTTCAGCTAGGTCAGCCATAGTTTTCCATGGTGTTAGCCACCATGCGGCGTCCCCCCGCGCCGCATCTCCTTCGCTCACTGACTCCGCCGAGCCAGTCATTTTTTTTCTATTTTTGCGCGAACTATTTTCGGACCGAGCTCTCTGTCCTTTTCCCGCGCGGCGTCTCCCTCTAAAACCGCTGCGTTCTTATTTAATTAATTCAATTGTAGTTACAAAAGAAAAATTAGACCGTAAAATTCCAATCAGAACGCATCTTTTAAAAAGTTAGTTCATATTCGTTCGTTCGTTGTCTGACTAGTGGTGTACCCGTTGCGACATTAGTAACATGTTCTGAAACAAACAAAAGCTTTGATTATTATTTTTTTAAATATTGGCAAGCTGATGGTCTACTTAATAACGGTAAGTGGCTACCGTCTTACGTTACGGCTCGTGGTTGGATGAGTAGTTAGGGTACTTGCCTTAACGCTCTGTTCTAGGGTTCACTGGTTCGAATCCCGGTAGGGTCAACTTTGAAAAACGAACTTTTCAGATTTGGCTCTGGCCTGGATCTGAAGAGTAGTGCCCTGCCATTACTTTTCAGTAATGTCATCTGGCGGCAGTAACCACCCCCTTCCGTGAAATAACAGCATGAGTGCCGTTGTTTTTCGGTGAGTGAGTAAGGGATTCCAGAGCCCATTTACCTATCCCTTCCCAATATCCCTTATCCTTAATCCTACTGTAGTCGCAACGTACATGCAGCTCCTGTGGCGTTACTCTGCCGTCCGTGTGGACCGTCCGCCTGTCTGCGTCGCCTAACACAAACAACAATAAGACGAATGCAAGGTTATCCTGATAAGATAAATTTATTATTTCTTATTTATTTTTCAGATAACATGATCCATTGTTATTTATGCTTAATCCATTAAAGATTGGCAGCGCATATGTTATTAGGCTTTTCTTATGTTATTAGGTGACAATAGCTACCTAACACCAATAGAACCGTCAGCCTGTCATACGATCTTAATTCTAAAAAAGTTATGTATTAAATATTAATTTTTAAATAATTTAAAATTAAATAAAAACGTGAAAGTAACCTGTAACTGGCATGGCAATATAAATATTATTTTAAGTTAATGCATTTTTGCTATGTCGTTGATATTTCAATTAAATAAATAAATGTGTTTTCTATCCGCATGGTGTTACATCTATGCCAAGGACAACGAATCAGACGTTTAAAATAGTATAGACCCAATAAATATTAATAAGTATAAGATTACTATGCAAGCGTTAGTCGTGTGTGAAGTCAACAATAGCCAATAAACCAACAGTGACTTAAGAATCACACATTATACAATGTTAGGATAGGTTCACAAGACAAAATCAACTTTATCATGGCGTGCCTAGTTTGTTATGTTTGCGAATTGCTCTATTGATTAAGTTTTCCTAAGACATAAATTTTTGGAGTAATATATTGTTCTGTGTACAAAGATAAGAATTAAAATAAAAGACATGCCATTAAACCAATATTTAAATTACAGTGGATTTCGGTTGTAACGATGGCTGAGGGACCATTTTAATGTCGTCGCTATATCCGGATGTCGCTATATCCAAAATAAAGCGAAGTCGGGGGCAGGTCGCTAGTAATATAATATAATGTAATAATATAATAATAATTTATTTGCAATAACCATGGGTAACTGATAACAGAGATAACATTTAGTTTTCTTGTTCCTTCATGACCAACCGATATTCGGTGTGCAAACCTTGACATCTTGAAACTCCAGTTCTCGATTATTGAGTTTTTGACTGATTTGTTTTCTTATAATACCATTCCTTTATTGACATACCGAATTTACATTATTATTATTTTGACTTTCATAATTCTTTGCTTCTCGCCCTTATTGCCTCATTGCAAAAGAAAATCGCACTAAAATTAAAACAATACTTCGTCGCTGGCAATAAAAGTGCCTTTACGACATATAATCGGGGCGCTATCGCCGTTGATAGACTAAGTTGTACGACCCGACCTTGCTTACATGACATCATCGCTATCCATGATAACAGCCTACTGAATTTTAACATCGACAAGTTAAATAAAGGTTAATTATATTCATCTTGTTTCATTAATTGAGTTATTTACTGAAAATACACTTGACAGAAAAACCGAGTGAAATCCCGCGATCTTAGCCTCCTTTTCTTAAAGTATTAAATCTTGTAAGGCTTTGGATTTTTATATTAATTATTTACGATCCCTCGGGAATAGTAAGGTAATTTTTTCTGGATAAAAGGCACCCTATGTCCTTTTTTAAATACCTGACGAAGTCAGCGACAGAAAAGGACATTATTTCATTTAGAAAAAGTATTATTTCAAGGGACGCGGGCGATGTCGCTGGTGTTCTTCTGTGAGATGGTGGCTACTGTCACCAATTGGGCTGACTAGTTCATGACTGCGGTACGCAGTATGCCTTTCGATCAGAGTTCGCAAAAATCAGATATTTATAATAAACTAACGGCCCGTCCCCGGCTTCGCCCGTGGTGCATTTTTTGTATACATAAACATTCCCCGTTTATCCCTCTTTCCATTAGTCAAAACCGAATTAAAATCTGTCTACCCGTTCGAAAGTTGTGAGCGTACATACATTTCGAAGATCCATTTTTATTTATATATAGATAGATATGTATTAATATATCTGATATTCCATAATACACATTTCGATACTAGCTGAGCCCGCAACTACGTACCCGTGGTATTCGGTATAGCGCGTAACTTTTTTTTTTGTAAACCGATTGGAATGAAACAAACACTAATGTTCCGGGAAGATTGCTAAAATACATCAGTGAAAACCGCCTTTAAATTGGTTAAGCCGTTTCTGAAATTAGCGTGCACAAACGCTCAAACAGACAAAAATTCTAAAAACTATTTTTTTGACTTCGGTAACATGTACAACGTGAAAACGGTTTTTTTTTTTTTTTGAAAAAATCTTTAATGTACAGATACGTAATTAGCCCTTATAATACTGTAATCTAACATCATCTAATATATAAAATTCTCGTGTCACAGTGTTTGTATCAAAACTAGTCCGAAACGGCTGGACCGATTTTTATTTTAATATATTTGTTAGGTCGTAAAGTATTTTCACCCTCCTACCCCCACCCCTCATTTTTTAATCACAATTTTAGTATTTTTGTATGAACAAAATCGAAATAATTTAACCGTCGTTGATTGACGTGATGTGTCGAGTCACTTTAATATATTAATTATGGTTTGAAAATAAAATCGGACCCGATAGGTGGCGCCACGATCGGGTTACGGAATTATTTTCGGGTTCTGGCAGGACAACGTCTGCTGGGTCAGCTAGTTACAAGTATAGATTTTTATATTATTAAAATCACAGTGACGGAGTTGAAGTATTCTGTACTCTATACTTTACACATTGGAAGAATTTCGTAAATGAATCTAATTCAAATTCAATGCCAATTAGGTAGAGATTATGTAGCCCTTCATTTTCCACCTAAACTGTTTGTGCTAATGACGCTAATTCCAATTAACGAATTAATTTTAACAACAGTTTAGTCATCGATGATTTCATTTGTATTTCTATTCCATTCAAGGAAGCTTCGTTTTGAATGTGCGTCATACAAATTATTGCAGGTCGGCAGCGCACTGCATGCTCTTTGGTGTTGCTTGTGCCCTTAGGCGACGGTAACCACTTACCATCAAATAGATTGTCAACCTGTCTGATGATCTGTTCAAAATAGTTACACTGATATAACTAGTCTGACAAATTTTATTCCCATAGTTCCTTTATTTAGAAAAAACTGACGACCTTTGCCACTGACGGATTTACACATATTTGGCGCCTGGCTCTTCAAATTTTGCCGCAACCTCCACAATTTCGATAGCCTAGTTTACAATTTTTGTAGTGGCAGGGCACACTGCATTTCGCAGTCATTTGGGCAGCCCGTCTGGCGGCAGTAACCACCCCGTTACAGAATACCACCGTGAAATAACAGCATATACGTGCTGTTGTGTTTCGGTGAGTGAGTAAGGGATGCCAGAGCCCATTTCCTTATCCCCCTCCTCCCTTATCCAATCCTACTGTAGTCGGCAGCGCACTTGCAGCAGCTGTGGCGTTGCTTGTGTTATAGGCGACGGTAGCCACCCACCATCAAGTGGACCGTCAGCCTGTCTGTCGACCTTAACATTAAAAAAAATCCAAGCTTAATACGACGATGTTTCGGGAAGTACCACATTCGAATCGGTTAAGTAAGCGGTCTCTGAGATTAGCGTGCACAAACGCACAGACAAAAATAAAAGCACATGTGCTATTTTGTTTCGGGGAATGAGTAAGGGATGCCAGATTCCATTTCCCTAACTCTACAACAATCCCATATCCTTAATCCTACTGTAGTCCGCGGCGCACTTGTAGACCTGTGGCGTTGCTTGTGTTATAGGCGACGGTAGCCACCTACCATCAAGAGGGCCGTCGTCGGCCCATCTGCCGATCTTACCATAAAAAAAAGTTTACAATTAGGTTAATTATAATTGTTTTGACTATTAAATTGTCGGGTCAGCTTTAGGCTTTCTATTAAGGCGAGTACCTAGCAGAACAGCGTTATTTTCGTCGCCTAATTTGACTTATTAGAGTAAAATTAAAACAGATAAGAACACAATGCATGATAGACCGAATTAGATTTGTACAAAAATTTTAATTACTGCCTAAAAAGCTTTCTTGTTACAGTAATAAAAATTTTCAGCGATAACTACATTTGTTTTTAAGCTTATTAATTACTACTTTTATTTCTTTTTTGATATTTTACACAATATTTAAGAAAAACCTTCCAATTTTAAATCTTGTCTTAACGCTCTGTTCTAGGGTTCCCGGGTTCGATTCCCGGCAGGGTCAACTTTGAAAAATGAAATTTTCAAATTTGGCTCTGGTCTGAAGCTAGAAAGTAGTGGCAGGGCACACTGCGTTTCGCAGTCATTTGGGAAGCCATTTGGCGGCAGTTACCACCCCGTTACAGAAGACCACCGTGAAATAACCGCACGTGTACTGTTGTGTTTCGGTGAGTAAGTAAGGGCTGCCAGAGCCCATTTCCCTAACCCCTCCTAATCCTTTATCCTTATTTATTTATTTATTTTATTTTAGGGAAATTTACAGGTATTAATATTAGATAGTAATAATTCTAATAGAAACATACACCAAATAAAAAAAATCCACTTATAACGAAACCTACTTAATCCTACTTTAGGCGGCATCGCACTTGCAGCAGCTTTTGGCGTTGCTTGTGTTATAGGCGACGGTAGCCACCTACCATCAAGTGGACCGCCAGCCTGTCTGCCGACCTTAACATAAAAAAAAAGATAAAATACATACTACTAGAACAATTTTTTTTTTTATTTATTTACATTTTAGATAACATGATCCATTTTTAGTTCTTATTTAATTTACATGCCTAAAAAACTTATTATATTAAAATATTCATAAAATGTTTATGTGTTAGTATTTATTTTTCATAAATATGTGTTAACTATTGTATTAACTATATATACTATATATTAACTATATATTAACTAAACCTTAAAGTAAAACGCAAACCAAGTTAATTTAAACTCCAAGACACTTAAAACAGTTTCAATTAACATAATGAATGCGTAGTGATTGTTTAAAATTAACATACTTTTTTACAGTGGCGTGAACGAATGATTTTTTTTTCTTTATCGGAAAACATAGCGTTCGTTTCGTCCAAGGTCGTTCGCATAGGAATTGTAACCATGAAAATGTTATCGTTCTGTGGTTATTAATTTTTGTTGTCCATTGTGTGTGACGAAATGTTCGCGCGTTTGTATGTCGTAATTAATTCTGGTTGTAGTGGTATTTTTACAGATAATCCTTAGTTCTAGATTTAAAGGAGAAACCCCGATTCCCATACAATTATTCCAAAGGGTGACAAAGGTTTGTGTATATAAATCGCATGTCGCAAGTTTAATTCAATATTAATAAATTTTAACGAGCCCGCTGGATGATTCGTTAGGGTGCTTGCCTTAACGCTCTGTTCTAGGATTCCCGGGTTCGATTCCCGGCAGGGTCAATTTTGAAAAATGAACTTTTCAAATTTGGCTCTGGTCTGGATCTGGAAAGTAGTGCCAGGGCACACTGCGTTTCGCAGTCATTTGGGCAGCCCGTCTGGCGGCAGTAATCACCCCCTTACAGAAAGCCACTGTGAAATAACAGCACGTGTGCTTTTGTGTTTCGGTGAGTGAGTAAGGGATGCTAAAGCCCATTTCCCTATCCCCTCCTAATCCCTTATCCTTAATCCTACTGTACTCGGCAGCGCACTTGCAGCAGCTTTGGCGTTGCTTGTGTTATAGGCGACGGTAGCCACCTACCATCAAGTGGACCGTCAGCCTGTCTGCCGATCTTAACACTAAAAAATATAGAATAATATGTTAAGATTAAGTATATGTTAAGATATCTATTTTATTTTTTATTTTATGACATTTGAAACGCACAGGATTTATTACCTATGGTGATTTCATGCGGGCGCAGACTAAACCAGTATCTATCTCTATATCTATATGTGTATACAAACATATATTCAATACATATAATAAAATCGTAAACGAGCAACGTAAATAACGTGTCTACATTAAATATTTTTCGAAAAACAATTTGTACACGTTGTACTTATGTTACCGGGGTTAAAAAAAATAGTTTTTAGAATTTTTGTCTGTCTGTGCGTTTGTACACGTTAATCTTAGAAACGGCTAAACCGATTTGAATGCAGTTTTCATCATTGTATTGTCGCAAGCTTCCCGTAACGTTTAGTGTTCGTTTCATTTCAATCGGTTTAAAACAAAAAAGTTACGCGTTATATCGAATACCACGCGTACGAAATTGCGGGCTCAGCTAGTTATGAAATTAAGTCGCTGTCCGCCTCTGTCTGATTCTCCGCTAACTTCTACTGTAATCTCAAGAGATAAAATATCATGTCAAAGAGTGATAAAATAGAAAGATTTGGGTGTATAATTTGCAAAAAAAAAAAAATTCATCCCTGCGAAACCGGGGGATGGGTCGTTAGTTTTTAATACATATAATATGAAAAGTTCAATCAAAGTTACATTTTAAATGTTTTTTTTTTCATGTCCTGCTAATGTTTTTTTTTAATATAAAACAATTGGTAAAACTAAGCACATCTCTGTATATAAAAATGAATCCCTATTTCCGGGTAGACCGATTTTAATTCGGTTTTCACTGATGGAAAGAGGGATAAACGGGGAATGTTTATATATACAAAAAAAATTACACCCCGGGTAAAGCCGGGGGCGGGTCGCTAATCTTTAAATAAAACCAACATTTTTAAAACGCAATTGTAAGTAAAATTAAACATGTATGTAAATGAACATAAGTACAAAGAATAAGCAAAAAAAAAGTTACCTCATACTCAAGAAACACACGCGACACGTTAAAAATCATATATTTTTATTAAAAAAAAATTATATCACAAATTTTAACATGGTCTACACATGTACAAATCCACGGAAAGACTGAAGCACCAGAAACATCAAATGCATACATTGCGAACGATCCATTACGCAATTACGACCTTTATTCAATTAGCAGTAAGAATTAAATTCGTTCACTGTTCTTCTGTTGTAACTTCAAGGTTGCCACTACTTGTTTTAATTATGGTAATGAATCACTTATATATGTATATTTTTGTACAATTAGCGGTTTTAAGGTGCAAAGTTGACTGCTCTAATAAAAAATTATTATTAGACTATTTTAAGTAATAATTACTTCTTTTTTTTTATATATTAAATCAAGGTAGCGCTTGACCACTATCTCACCTGATGTGAGGGGCAGATGCGGCCGAAGGTGGACCACGCTTGCCCAGTAAATGCCCATTTACCTTGGTTTTCAAGACCCCGAGGTTGTAGTTCTGTGGGAACACAGACGCAGGCAATGAGTTCCACTCCTTAGCAGTCCGAACAAGGAAGGTGGAACTGAAACGCTTCGTGCGTGATCGAGGTACATCGACCACGAAGGGATGAACCCTTGCCTAGTGGTCCGCAAGTGGAACGGTTCCGGTCGGATTAATTCGTACAGAATAGATGCAATTACTTATGGGCTCATTAATTAAGTATAAAAAAAGAATTGAAGTGTCAGGAATGTGTCTCTGTATTAATTTATGAAATATACAGCGAATTACAGTTGAGAAAAGATAAAGGTGTATTTACACTACCCCAGTAAAGATGTAGTGACTATTTGCGAAATAGTGGAAAAATATTCCGCCGAAACAAAATTATAATTTTCACTTTATTTTGCAAAAATGTCTAAAGAAATGCTTAAATGTTAAATTGTTTTCACAAATTGCACAACATTTCCAAAGTCAGTCATTTTTAGTCTCTCATTTTCCACTTTTAATTAAACCAGGAAGTTAGGATGCACTTCGCCGCTAAGTTCTTTTATTTGTAAGGGCCGGGCGCTTCTGGAAAATCATGTCGAAAGGTTCAATTACGATCCACGGTAATGCCTGATTGCTCTTAAACGGTGAAAGAAAACATCGCGAGAAAACCCGCATACGCAAAAGAAAATATTCTAACCCGCGCTGGACCAGCGTGGTGGTGGTGGACCATATAGCCCATAAGCCCTTGTTGAGAGGATAGGCCTGTGCCCCTTTCTCTCTGCCGGCCGTAGTGTATGGTATGGCCGGCAGCAGAGCCGCTTGGCAAGCGACACAATCCTTCTGCGAAGATGTCATCTCGCAGAAGGAGGCGGCGGAGAGAGAGCGCTAGGACGACGTCCTGTCCCATCCCCTCCGTCGCCGACGAACAGGACGCAGGCGGCTGGCGCACGCCCGCCACCTGGACCCCTGACAGGACTAGGGCGGTAGATGGGGACTCTACCGCCCGCTTCATCCTGAGAGGCACGGCGCACCTTGGCAGTTCGGGTGCGCCGTCCAAATGAGCCGTGTCCGGTAGCGGACCTCCGCAGTGGAGCTTCATCAATAGCGGATGAGGAGGACGCCAAAAGGTTTAGTCGGCAGGTCTACCCCAATACCAACTCGGGGCAGGAGTCCGACATAACCCACCGGTCTGTCCCCAGGCCGGTGGGTATCCATGATGGATTCCTCTTGTAAAAAAAAAGGGCTGTGCCCCTGCAGTGAGGACATATAATAGGCTGTTGATGATGATGATATTTTTTTCGAATTTCGAAACATTTATACATTTTTTATGTTAAGGTCAACAGACAGGCTGGCGGTCCATTTCATAGTAGGGTGACTATCATCGTCAGATAAGCGTCCAAAGTTCTATATCGCACGCATCGGACGAATCGCATCAAATGGATCCCTTTGTAGGCAAGGCAGTACGTCCACTTTTCGTAGCGAGCGGTCGATTAGGTATGAGCAATGGATTTGGAAAATGATGAACAAATCATTGTGGCTGCTTGTTTATTGGTAGAAAAAGAAGAAAAAAGGGAAACATGACATCCAGATACAGGACATATTCAAGAAGAGATCGGAACATGTCGAATAGAGAATTCACTGAGAATTTTGAGGGTTTATCTTTCTTAAAAGGACGGCTAGCTATCCTTTTCCTGGTAGATCAATTAGCCATAGTTCTTGTCTAAATCGCTGAGTTTCTCGAAGTTGTATTGTTGTATTAGCTTTAACTTGTCCACAATCTCATTTGTTATTATTATCTTGGCTACGACCGTCACCATCATTTTCGCTTCTTAGGTATTTAGTCTTGTTATTTTTGTTCCTTGCGGTTCAACAAAATGCTATTTTTTTCTTCGGCAACAGCCTTTGCATTGTAGACACGAAGTTGCTCACTTCCTCTTTAAAGGTGTCCTCGTTCAAGTTCATTGTTGGTTGATAACTATTGTTTTTTTGTGGCCACTAAAATTTAAAAATCTATGTCCCTTTTCAGAGTTAGGTCCAAAGTGTTCATTCTTTAAATTTTCATTTTTCTTTTTCATATTTTCTAAATTTTCGGAGAGCTGTCACGTTTCTATCCAACCTTATTAGTCAAAAATAAACCAATTTATAAAGTAAGATAAAGTACTATATACAAATTAAATATATAATATAAATAAACCAATATGTAAAGAAAAGAAAGAAAGAAAGAAAGACTTTTATTCACTGCACGAAGGACACATTATGTACAAAAACAGGGAAAAAATTAATAATAATGTAAAAAACGTGTGTGTGTGTCCTCGCGTGTGTGTGTGTGTGTGTGTGTGTGTGTACACAAGTATATTACGCGTGGTATTCGATATAGCGCGTAACTTTTTGTTTTTAAAAAGGATTGGACACGACTTTCTTATACATTTACTAGCTGACCCAGCAGACGTTGTCGTGCCCGAACCAGAAAATAATTCTCTAACCCGATTGCGGCGCCACCTATCGGGTCCAATTTTATTTTCTAACCATGTTTCAAAATGATGCGACACTTCACGTCAATGAACGACGGTTACATTATTTGGATATTGTTCATACAAAAATAATAAATTGCGATTTAAAAATGCGGGGTGGGGGTGAAAAGTACTTTACGACCTATTCTCTTACCTACCAAGAATCGATCAAGCCGTTTCGAAGGAGTTTTGTTAAAAACACTATGACATAGGATTGCCAATGGTCGGGATTCGTCTGGATTGTCTCGACATTTTATTTGATGTTCAGACTCCCTGCAAAATACAAAATGTCCCGACAAACAGCTTTTAGTAAAATTTTTAACAAAACATTAATTAAAAATGACCGCGCGGTTTCTAAATCACTAGTTAATAATAAGACTCAATTTTGATGTAAACTGTTATTTTAAAATTTATCAGAGTACTATTCAAGGATCAAAATTGGTGAATTCAGTGAAGTTTAATATCAAGTAGGTACATGTGAGCACTTAAAAAATAAGTGTATATTTTTTTTTTTTTTTTAAATATTAAATTGGTATAAGTGTATATTAAAGTGTATATTGGTTATAAGTTACTTATATGAACTCTTAATGTGGCAAAAAATGTAAGTTTTTTTGTCATTATGTATTTAATAATTTTGATATTATAACATTTATTTGTCCCGACGATAATCCCATGATCCCGGCTTTTTGAAATTTTGCCCAGATAATTCAGTCTTCCAATCTGGCAAGCCTACTGTGACACGAGAATTTTATATATTAGAATGAAAAAAGGGCGCAGACGAAGTCGCGGATAAAGGCTAATTAAGTATAAATGCGAAAGTGGGATTCTTTGTTACGCTTTCACGCCTAAACGGGTGAAATTCATGGTTTAGTTGTTACTAAACCATGAATTTCCATTAAATTTTGCATAAACGTTGTTACGGGTACAGTAGACGCCATAGGGTCACCTTTCATCCAGAAAAAAAAAGTACCGTTCCCGAAAAACGCGAACGAAATCAGTGGCAAGCACTAGTAAGTATAGTTTACACAATAATACGCCGTAGCTAACAAAAAATCACCACCGCCATTACGCAATGGTGACATCATGGCACAAAGGAGCGCGGACTACGTCATTCGACAAAAAAGCGATCGAGCGCGGTTGAATAACCCCTTATGGTGAAAATTTGGCAACAGTCTTATAAACTATGGAGCATTTCAAAGTAAAGTTTTTGACGATCCCGTTGGATGAGTGAGTGGTTAGGGTGTTTGCCTTAACGCTCTGTTATAGGGTTTCTGGGTTCGATACCCCGCTGGGTCAACTTTGAAAAATGAACTTTTCAAATTTGGCCCTGGTCTGGATCTGGAAAGTAGTGGCAGGCACTTGGCAGGGTACACTGCGTTTCGCCGTCATTTGGGCGGCCCGACTGGCGGCAGTAACCATCCCCCTTACAGAAGACCACCGTGAAATAACTGCACGTGTGCTGTTGTGTTTCGGTGAGTGAGTAAGGGATGCCAGAGCCCATTTCCCTATCCCCTCCTAATCCCTTATCCTTAATCCTATTGTAGTCGGCAGCGCACTTGCAGCAGCTGTGCTGTGTGTCCAACCATCAAGTGGACCGTCAGCTTTCTCAGACTTGATCGAGAATCAGCAATTCTCGATCAAGTCTTTATAAGCATAGATCCTAAAAGATATTACAAATATATCACTGGCTTCCAGGTGTAGCTTTGAATAAACTAGTGACCCACTAGTTTTGGACGGTTGCAACTTTATCGCTTTCACCTTTAGTGAAAACCGTATCAAAATTCGTTGGGTCATTTCGAAGAAATTAGCGAAGAAACAAACAGAAAAAAAACAGCAACTTTATCTATTTGTATCTATACTAATATTAATAAATATAAAAGATTTGTATGTATGTTTGTAAGGAATAAACTCAAAGACTACTGGACCGATTTTAAAAATTCTTTCACCTATAGAAAGCTACATTATCAGCGAATAACGCCTGACTAAATATATGAGCAATGTAACGCCTAACGCCTTAACATCATGATGACCGGTACAGCAGTTTAGGCGTGAAAAGTTAACAGACAGACAGAGTTACTTTAACATTTAATAATATTAGTATGGATTAGTCTATTCTATATCACTGTTCGCCTCTGCATGTTTCTCCACTAACTTTTTCTAAACCAGAAAAAGGATTTTGATACAGTGCAAACAAACGAGGAAGGATTGCGTATTTGTCAGTAACGTAACAACGTAACAACAGTAACAAATGAGGAAGGATTGCGTATTTGTCAGTAACGTAACAACGTAACAACAGTAACAAATGAGGAAGGATTGCGTATTTGTCAGTAACGTAACAACGTAACAACAGTAACAAATGAGGAAGGATTGCGTATTTGTCAGTAACGTAACAACGTAACAACAGTAACAAATTAGGAAGGATTGCGTATTTGTCAGTAACGTAACAACGTAACAACGTAACAACAGTAACAAATGTGGAAGGATTGCGTATTTGTCAGTAACGTAACAACAGTAACAAACGATGAAGGATTGCGTATTTGTCAGTAACGTAACAACAGTAACAAACGAGGGAGGATTGCGTACTTGTCAGTAACGTAACAACGTAACAACAGTAACAAACGAGGAAGGATATAATTTGTCGACAAAATTGGAAATCTGGTCGCTACGGGAGCGGGTCGCTAATTTGAAATAATAGTATGGACTTTGAGGATCATGCCAGGCCGTTCCTGTCTCCACAAAGTCTAGGTTTTAAATCAATATCAAGCACTCGTTTGGCGTTCCGCCAAACCCTTTTCACCAAATCACATTATGTTTCTCTTACCAAAGAACGACATTAACATGCGCATTTTCGGAGTGTTCTCGCATTGAAAATTCAAATAGAATTTGAACCATTTAAATGTGATAAAATTTCTTTAAAAAATTATATAAAATTTTTAAAGCAACCGGATACAGCATTTCGTGAAAAGTTGTAGCTTGGAAGTGCACAGTCGACCTTGTCAACCTCATAAGTATCTCACAACTTATAACCGTGTCCCGTGAACGAGAAAAACTGCTTTAATCTCTTCATTTGCTACTTCATACCTGCAACTTCGTACGCGCGGTATTTGATATAGCGCATAACTTTTTTGTTTGTAAACCGATTGGAATCAACAACTAAATGTCACGGGAAGCTTGCTACAATACATCAGCGAAAACCGCATTCAAATCGGTTAAGCCGTTTCTGAGATTAGCATGCACAAACATTCTAACTATTTTTTTGACCTCGGTAACATAAGTACAACGTGTAAAAATTGTTTTTTTTTTTTTTTATTTAATGCTCAAACACGGGTCTGACACAAAACCATTGGTCTTCCATGTTAATTAATCCTTAACACAAACTGACTTAGCACAAACTGAAGTCGGTGCCCGCGTCTGTCTGTCTCCACTAACTCCTCCTAAACCACAGGATGAATTTTGATGCGGTTTTCAGTTAGATATTAAATACTAATTGCATCTGTGCGAAACCGGAGGCGGACCGCTAGTTAATAAATCTATATCTATAGGTACCTACATCTTCTTCTCTATATATAAAAATGAATCCCTATTTCCATTGGTCACGGATATTTCCAAATTCATCACGCGTGAACGGTTTTGATTCGGTTTTCACTAATGGAAAGAGGGATAAACGGGGAAGCCGGGGGCGGGCCGCTAGTATATAATAAAATCGGAAACGAGCCATGTCTGTACATTAAATATTTTAAAAAAAAAACAATTTGTACACGTTGTACTTATGTTACTGAGGTCAAAAAATAGTTTTTAGAATTTTTGTCTGTTTCTCTATGCGTTTGTGCACGCTAATATCAGAAACGGCTTAACCGATTTGAATGCGGTTTTCACTGGCGTATTGTAGCAAGCTTCCCGTAATATTTAGTGTTTGTTTCGTTCCAATCGGTTTACAAAGCTCAGCTAGAGGTAATATCAATCAATCAATCAATTTATTTGTAACTTATAAAACATACATTTAACAGACACAGAGAAAAAAGAAATAACAGTAACAGCAAGAAAGAAAGTTACAAAAAGGTCCCTACTCAGCATTTTGCTGGCATAGGCAGCAAAAAATATAATATGACCTTGACGCTCGTGTAGTATCACAACGATATAATTTGTTTGTAGCCTAAGTAACCGGTCTAGACTCAAAAGCACGACCGAAAAAGACGATGACGCCATACCCTTGGGACTGAGGTCGTTGAAAGATTTTTAAAATGTATATGTACCTATTTATTAAAGGTCATGACAACGAGATTATCTGGTTTTCATTGACCCTCGCTCTCTTTTTTTATATAGAGCCAAAACGGTTAGTTACAGGATCGAAATGTTTTTGGGGCAACAAAAAAAACTTCGAGGTTATTTATCTATACACATAATAAAATCGTAAACGAGCCGTGTGTACATTAAATATTTTTTCGAAAAAACTTATACACGTTTTACTTATGACATCGAGGTCAAAAAATTAGTTTTGACTGTTTTTGTCTGTTTGTCCATGCACGCTAATCTCTAAAACTTAACCGATTTGAATGCTGTTTTCACTGATGTATTGTAGAAAGCTTCCGGTAACATATAGTGATTATTCTCGCTGGTGTACCTATTCTAAATAAATAAATAAATTATTTCGTTCCAATCGGTTTACAAACAAAAAAGTTACGCGCTATACCGAATACCACGCGTACGAAGTTGCGGACTCAGCTATGGTAAATATGTATATCTTAGTATACAAAATTTTATCTATATTATTTCAAAATTATTTTTAATCCAGCGTGTATTGTTAATAGTCAAGTAGTTATTTTTTTTTTTTTTTCAAAAGCATTTTTATATATTTATTTACATTACATACCGTACTATATAAAAACTTAATGTATTTATTATTATATACTAAAAAATATATATTTATTTATATACATATACAAAAGGAAAACCCCGTCTAACAGGTCCGCCTGCGGCATCGACCCTATTATGCTGGCAGCATTACCTCTTTGTACCGCTAGGGCGACGCGTTGACAGAAGTATGTGGCAGCCTTGTGGTCCCCTGTAGAGTCGACCAGCCGTGCCGACAGTGCCTTCATGTCTGTCGACCAGGGGCCCAGTGTCTCTACCGCGAGCACCGTCAGCTCGTAGTCCTTGAGTAAGGATGAATATTTGCAGCGCTTGAGAATCTGGGCCTGGTCAGCAGCAGCGCCAGCTTGTTTGCTAGTCGCTATGATGTGGGACTCAGCGAAGGTGTCTACGCATGTTGCGTCCCACAACAGAGATTTTCCTAACCTCCACGGCACTGATGTGGCCCCGTCTGGACGTTTGCCGTCGTCTCTCGCCATTCCCGTGGGTTCAAGGATCGCAGGCAGATGGTAGCAAGCGAGTGACGGATCAAATCATTAATAGAGCCGTGGCGGTATAGGTGGCCAGCGCTTCTCGCACAAGAAAGGCCATGTCGTCCCAGCTGGTCCACGTTTTTACCACGTTTTCATCTAGTTATCTAATTCAATCTTCAAGTCTTAGCGTTTTAAAACAGCATAATTATGTATTTTAATAGTTACTTAGATATCTTCTAACTAACAGACAGTATCTGTTTTAAAAGTCATTTATATATAATAACGCAGGGGCTATTGTGTGTAATTATTTTAAACGATAGGTAAATTAACAACCGTGACATTGAAATAACTGATGTAACTACAAGATTATATGTAGGCTATGTAGCTATATTCTATGACTAAGAATCATCATATATCGCACGAGTCCTTGGAGTCCTGACTATGGCCCAAGATCCTAGGCATGCCAGACATTGGCTTCGAAGAGGACCTAGCGCTTCGTGGGGATCCGAGAATAAAGCCTCGCTGTAAACTCGAACTCGCACATCACCACTGATGGTGGAATCCGGGGGGGTTTCCGGGTAAAACCCCCAGGCGAGTCCCATACCAGGCGAGTCCCATACCAGGCGAGTCCCATACCAGGCGAGTCCCATACCAGGCGAGTCCCATACCAGGCGAGTCCCATACCAGGCGAGTCCCATACCAGGCGAGTCCCATACCAGGCGAGTCCCATACCAGGCGAGTCCCATACCAGGCGAGTCCCATACCAGGCGAGTCCCATACTCCCCCTCGTCGACGGCGAGAGTGCATAAAATGTGGGCCATCGAGTAGTGTTCCTATGTACCTACTTTGAATGTATCCGTATCTGCTAAGCTGGGTAGACGACAAATTTAGAGCTATCAGGTGAGAAAAGTAAGTAAAAATAGGACTCACTTCATTTATTTTCTAAAGGCTGAATTTTATATACATTTCGTAGAATATCATTTTAGATTTTAATTATTATTTTTTTAATACAAAAAAGTAGTTTTTGTGGCTTAAGGTGGCGCTGTACGAGCGTGATAACTCAGTAATAAGTAGGTATTTGGGAGAATTTGTTGTCTTAACTTACTATAATGCGAATAACCGAAGACAGAATGCTACGCAACACATTCGCGCCACTTATTCATCTCGCGAAAATAATAAAACATACGCCAGCTATTCCAATATTTTAGAAAAACCTTTATAGATGGTAGCTATTGACATCCCAATTTCAAATGTACGTTATAGGATGTTTCCATGTAAAAACCTTTTTGGATTTTAGTCAGTAATTACAAGAATTCAATCCGCGAAAATGTCACAAATTCTGCACATTTTACAAATTAATTATACTAGATATAAAATTAATTTCAGTTTTTTGTTGCGATGCAAACCTTCATAATATGTCCCAGAAATGTCATGTTTTTTTTATGTATTGCTACGACCTTACAATTAATGAGTAATCATGGAATTACGATTACGTAGTGTGGAATAAGTAAGCTGTTCGAGTTGGAAAGTGCCCTTTTAAATAAAAAAGTTTTTTTTTTCTATTTTTTATTATTATTAAAGGTGGCAGACAGACCGACGACGGTCTACTTGATGGTAGGTGTCTACCGTCGCCTAAGGACACAAGCAAAACCAGACATATCCTGTCGCTGACTTTTTTGTAGGCATCATCAAGCTCTACAACTTTTCCATAGAAATATATCTGTCACCGTTAAAGCATTATTCGAAAGAAATGTTTTAGTTCAATCTTTTATTTTCGTCGAGTTACTTTGCAAATTCGATTACCACGAAAAAGCCTTTTCATTTTACGGGATAATGTATAGCCAATGTCCATCCTGAAATTCTGTTCTATTGCTTAAAGAATTTATTAAATCAGATGAGTAGTTTCAAAGATTACCCCTTACATACATACAAACATACAACAACACTTTACCTCTCTATAATATTTGTATAGATAAATGTGAAAGTAACTCTGTATGTCTGTTAACTTTTTACGCCTTAACTACTCAACAAATCAGAAAAGGACATAGGGTACCTTTCACGCAGAAAAAACGGGACAAGTGCGAGTTGAACTCGCGTGAAGAGGGTTCCGTACGATGTTACGTATCCGCACAATATTGAGTGATTTACCACGTTATTAATATAATGGACTGCTTATAGGTTTTACTATAATCTATAAGTAGAAAACTAGAAATTAGTTTTTTTTTTTTCAAAAAAGATAAGGGTCAGATCAAAAAAAGAATGGTCAGACAGACGGACACAAGAATAATCCTCTAAGGGTTCCATTTTTTTATTCGGACGTACGGTACCCTAAAAAGTAAGCTATTTCGGATGAGATTATTTATTATTTTTCAATGAGGACTAAGCCGCCACCAGCTAGTACTAAATTAATTGTAGTTAATGTAATTGACATCGCTTTGCACTTGAATGAAATGAATATATAATAGGATAACGATGGCTGTCCACTCAGGTCTCACCCTATTTGTTATTACTTAGTTACTATTGGTTACACAAATTTTAATATCAACGAAACTGCTACATTATTTTATTTAGCATGTAGACTGTAGAGGCAATGACTTTGAATGCGATTTTGTCCGCTTATCTCTATAAATTATAGCCCATATGTAATATTGTTATTATTATAAGCTTTATTTTTTTTGGGAGATTACTCCTTAAGAATCGATTTTCATATAAAGCCCCCAAGTAGGTAGGAAATTTTATGAGAAGTAAAATTAATACAAGCGTTAACTAAAAAGCGTTACGTTATCTGTCACTTCGACATTTATGCGACAGCTGACGCATGTACTTATGTTCCCTAATTCTTTACTCTGGGCTTATGAAAGCAAACATCAAAATCTTGTATGAAAAATGTAGTCCACATTGAAGAACGAAGGGATAGCGCGTTATTACCTCCGGCGCAGCGCCATCTGTCGTCGAAAAAATGAACTATTTGAACTTATAAAACGTAGTGACATCTATGTATACCTGCCGAACGTAACTAACATAACTTGTGTTGGAACACGTGACATCTGAGTATGCAGAATGTAACTAAATAATATAAAGTAATTAGGGTAATAATTATATTTGGTAACACTATGTGGTCCCTGTGGGTAAAAACCTCGTCCATCTCTTTCTATTCCCAACTATGTTATTGTTATGTATAAACTATATTAATGTAAAGTTTCATCAAAAATCATTCTATGGTTTTTGTATGAAAGGAGTAATGAACATTTTTAATATTAGTAGCATGTATTATAACTAAGTATTTATAGGAAGAAATGATACCTATAAAATATGGTTTATCTTAAACATTTAAGAATTGATAGTAAATGAACAATTTCATATGGTATTTGCTTTACATGACAAAAACCCCATCCCACTCATCATTCAGGTTTAAATGTGATAAGCTAACCTATTTATAAAAGAAAATGTTTAATGCAACTTGCATTTGTCTATGAAATGACTATGACAGATTAATTGTCTATGAAAATTAAACTTAATGTCTTTTCAAATTTGGCTCTGGTCTGGATCTGGAAAGTATTGTGGCATAGGTCATTTGGGCAGCCTGTCTGGCGGCACTAACCACCTCCTTACAGAAGATCACCGTGAAACAACAGTATGTGTGAGTTTGGTTTCGGTGAGTGAGTAAGGGATGGCATAGCCTATTTCCCTATCCCTTCCCAATCCTTTATCCTTAATCCTACTGTAGCCGGCAGCATACTTGCAGCAGCTTTGACGATGCTTGTGTTATAGGGGACGGTAACCACCTACCATCAAGTGGACCGTCGTCAGCTTGTCTGCCGAACTTAACATTAAAAAAAATTTAAACTCATGTCGACAATCTAGCAAAAAACTTATTTTTCTATAGAAATTGCAACACAACATGTTGTGTTGCTTGTTAAGGAAGTGATAGGTCTATTGGCTCTGAAACACGAAGGGATGATTACTGCCACCAGACAGACTGCCAAAATGACCGAAACGCTATATGCTCACTACTTTACAGATCCAAATTTAAAAGTTCATTTCCTCAGTTGATCCAGCTAGGAATCGTACCCAGATGCCATGAAACAGAGCAGGAAGACAAGCACCCTATAACCACTCATCCAATGGGCTCTTCAATTGGATCTTTTGAAGACAAAAGCTTTTATTTGCATATCATACGTAACAATTACATGATAATTTAAAAACCAAAAATGGTTTGGATAAAACATCTGGTAGGTACTCGGCTTAAAATAATATTTTTTACTCTTTAATTATACATAATACGTATGTACATGTTTAAATTCATAGTAAATTCGAATAAGTATTTGTAACATAATTACAAGGCTACATTAGTTTAATTGTAGGAGACATTAGATGTGCATTAATTTTTTTATGTGCAACAATTTTCCATTTCCCTATAAAAATCCATATATTAAAAAAAAATTTGGTATGTAAGACTTAAGATTCGCTGGATTCGTCGGTTGTTATAAACTTTATCTTAAAATATTCGATTGAATTAAACACACTATAATTTAAAAAAATCGTTTCAAAAAAGTCATTATATATCTATATTAGGTACCACAAAAACTATATTTCTAAAGGCGTTGTTTTTTTTTATTTAAAAATCTTATAAAATCATTAAATTAGTTTTAAGTTTCTTACCTTTCAAATACATCAACATAAAAACTTGTGTAAAACGACAACGTGAATTTTAAACCACAATAAAACAATACGATTCTTAAATTTTAAAAATAAATAAATTTAAATGACAACAAACCACACAAATACACGAATTTAATCTTTTTGTATATAACATTGCACTCTTTGTTATGTTTCTTGTGAAAACATTAATTACAGGCACTGTTTACAGTAATAACATGCTGATGTAACGATATAATCGATACAAAAAGAGCGCGAAAGACGTGCCTATACACGACCAACAGCTGTGCCGCACTAACTTACTTTACTAACTTGCTTGCTTGCTTGACTGACTTCACTGACTTGCTTCATTCACTTGCTTGACTTTACCCATTTACCTTCCTACCTACCTTACTTTGCTTTAATCTGTGCTTTGTGGCATTGACCAAAGACATTACATAACGTAAGGAATGAGACACGTCCCGGCGCACAAAAGTAATAATATCGATTAAAAAAAATTACTATAATCAATAGATCTTAATTTGCTCCATCCAACTATGCTATAATATTAATTTGATAATATTAAAAAATATTAAAAATAAAAATAATAATATTAAAAATATTATTATTTTAATAATATTATTTTTATAATATTAAAAAGAGCTATTTTTACCACCAAGGCGACGATTTGTAAAGTTTAGCAATTTTTTTGCAAACTTCTGAGTGGTATCCAATTAATATTATAGCATAGTTGGATGGAGCAAATTAAGATCTAAGAATGAAAACAATGGCCCCTCTTCCATTGTTTTCATTCTTAACAAAGACTTATTTTTATAACAAAACAAAACTAGACATTTAAACATTTCAAATAATATGTACTTTTTACATTTGTTTGTGATTCGCCCTTTGTTCGTTCCCTCTTCTTTTAAGTTTTTAAATAAGGTTTTAAAAACTTAAAAGTCCATTCCATTCCCCCTTACATTGTTTTAACTTAACAATATTTTTTGAATTTTTACTATCTGTCTAAGTGTCTATAAATCGTTTTGAGAGTAATTTTTAACTGCCTATTTTATGCGTACTCTATGTTTTAAGTATATGGAAGAAGCATAGAGTTCGTACTAGGAACAAAGACTAAATAACTGTATGATTGACATTTGACGTAAATAATTTGTCATTGGTCATTGCACTTGGTTGGAGTGGGTTGGAGCATTTTTGAGCATTTTGCTCTCTTCAAAACTTGTATTGTCATTTATTTGCCGCCAAATGAAAGACAAACGATACTGAGTGACAACAAAATTATTATTATAAATTATAATAACCGTATTATTTGTGAAGTGAATTTAAAATAATGGCTGAAAAACTCGAGGACTTAAACTTACCAATAACAGTGGTTTCAAGAATAGTGAAGGATTTTTTACCAGAGGGGGTAGCTCTGTCGAAGGAGGCTCGCACTGGATTAGCAAAAGCAGCTTCTGTATTTGTACTATACGTTACCTCTGCGGCCACTATTATAGTAAAAAACAATAAAAAGAAGACGTTGACAGGTCAGACTGTGATCGATGCAATGAAAGACATAGAATTTGATAGATTTATCGAACCGTTAGAAGAGGCTTTAGAAAATTATAAACAGGCAATGTCAGTACGGAAATCAGGTGGCGGTAAGAAAAAGGATGACGGTGACGATGTGGAGATAATTGAAGACGATTAAAACCAGTTAATAGTGTTAAAACAAGGATTGACCTTATTCTGGCCACGGGAAATATTTTGAATTACGACTGCAGGCTTTTGAGGTAATTGGGAGTGAGATTAAATTAATAGCAAACGGAGTCTCCTCACCATAAAAACCATATTCATAGAAAATAAACATCCACTCCTACATAATCTCATGCCCAATTACCCCAAAAGCCTGCAGTCGGAATTCAAAACCCAACCCCTGACCAGTGCCAAGTTTATAACAAAATTTGTAACTCGTTATAAAGTTCCATCATTGTACTCTGTATGTGTGCATTTAAAAAAATATATCAATGTTTTAAATATGAGTTAAACTCATTTAAAATAAGAATACTTAAACTAAAGAGGTTAAACATATTTAGCAGAAATTAATATTTTCCAAGGCTTAGGCTCATAAAACTCACTTTCCCAAGGTGTGTACTTTTAGAAAAAGTGCACATTCCGGGAAAGTGAGTTTTGAGCCTAAGCCTTTTCCAAGCCATCCTAAATAATGATAATGATAATCCTAATAAATTTTTTTCTTTTCATTCATATCTATGGAAATGTTTTTCTACTTTATCTTATGCCAATTATGCAAACTTGTAAACTATAAATATAATCTCTATAACTGGTACTTATAGAATTGCTCATATAATTTTCTGACTAGTTTAAATTTTTAAAGAACCGTTTGTTCCTCTTTTGAGCCATAGACATTTTACAGATTTTATATGCTGAATCTATTTGTATTCTAATGAAATGTATTTTTGAAAATAAAAACCTAACAGGAACGGCAAACATTATCACTCTTAAAAAGATTAAATATATAGAATACATAGAGAGGCCATTGGGAAAGCTTTCCTACAAAAATATCAAAATTTTTGCCATACGCTCTTAGGGGGGGTTCGTATACGTAATAAGTGAAAGGAAAATGATGGTCTCACTGGTGGTGCGCGGGACGCAATTGCAGAATAATTAAATTGCTCGAGAATTCGGGGGTGTCAACAATTTCTTTCATAAAATTTCTTTAATTTTTCGGTATTTAAACAATAAAGAATCCGGCGCTCACTATATGCCATTTTTATCCGGTGGGTGTTTTGCTGAAAATGTTTTTTTTTGTTATTATTTTTTAATTAATTTTTCAAAATTCGAAAAAACCATTTCATTCACTTTAATTTTTTTTCTAGTAGTTTTTTTTATGATTAGAAACATAATTGTTATAATGGCATACCTATAGGGTGTCTGTGGATGATATACGTACAATTAATTGTATATTACGTATATATATGAACCCCCCTAAGATCGCCATACTATAAGAAATTACTTTCCAAAATCTGTCATCATCTCCCGGTCTAAAAAACTTTAGCGTGTTTCATTTTTATATATTTCATTGTTTCTATGTCTGTTGAACAGAAGCTAACTAATAAGTATATCTGATTCTCTTGTTTCTTCTTTTTTAAACAGATATTAAATATTTGACATTGATTTTATTGGTCTCAATGAATGCTCAAATACCCTTGATTTGGGTAACCTTTTAGTCAACCCTTTCACTTCAAGGAAATTCTACCTACTTCGATTAGCCCACTTTCATCTATGCACAAAAGAGTTGTCACCCATGTAGTTTTACAAGAAATGGCGTTTATGGACTAGATTGAAGGCTAGTCTAACTGCTCCAGTCAGATTTAGCTTTTAAAAATGTTTGTAGATCTAAACATTTTTCTAATAAGACTACTGTGTTAATAAAGAAAGAAATTTGTGAAAACATCATCCTCTGAGCCTATACTTTATTGCTAGAACGTGAGTAAGAGAATCATTTATGTTGGTAATAATAAAGGTTTAAATATGAAATTGCCGTTTTGTCGCACTGGCCACTTTGAAATTAAAATTAAACCTCCATGGTGCCAGGTTTCAGAGTTTTATACGAAAACTATAACATTCTAAAAAAAATACATTACGATCGTTCGATTTTCAATTTTTTTAGAAGAAATGCTGTTTAATTTTAAGGGCTAAGTTCAAGGCCAGTCTAGCCGTTCCAAACAGTCGGATTTAGCTTTTAAAAAAGTTTATAGATCTACTGATTTATCTAGAAGCAATCTACGAATATTTTAAAAATCAGATCTGGCAACACTGCTCTCGGGCCTCACAAAAGGCGCCATGGAAATTTTATTTTGCGCTGGTATTTGTTTCTTGGCGCCCTTGCCACTTGGAAAATAGAGCGACAAGACAACTCTCGCTCTACCCCTGGGCCGGTGCACTCGGCATGAGCTAATAGCCGTGTCCGCAACAGTCTCATACTCGCGAGGCTGTCTTGCCTCCCACGTCAGCCTCGGTTATGTAACAATACCACGAGGCAGGAGCTCTCGAACATTCAAAAATGTATTGTTTAAAAAAGACACAGGCACGTTTTAAAGCAAGACCAAGACTTTGGTGGTTTTAAAAAGCGAACATTTTTTAGCCTATATTATCGAAAGTACTGTTCATAAATAATAATTACAAATGAAAAATATTTTAATTACCATGGACGGTATATTAAAAAATAATTAAAGTAAGAAAAAAAGAAACACGTAGGTATATAAATCGGTATAGTTATACATATAACACAAAGCAAGATTGTTAGCTTGTGAAATTTAATTTGGTATTGCATAGTTCTAGTTTGGATTTAATATTTAGAACATGTTAGATTATGTAACACGTTAAATAATAGGGGATCGGACAAATTTTCAGAAAGTGTTTTAAATTAATCTTCATGGATATTTATTCCCATAAAAATACTATTTTATTTATTTATAGCCTTTTAGGTACTCAAAATCATGTTTTAATATTATTTGTTTGAAAATGCCGCCAAAACGCCACGATAGTTCATCTGAGGGCGCGTAACGTCATTTGTGGTCATATCATAACAAAACAGCTGCATTGGCATAAGACAATGATAGCCCACAAATGACGTCACGCACTGTGATTGGTGTTTCAGTATAGATTGAAAATAATGAAAATAATAAAATTTTATTTCTTCATTTAAGAATATTTAAATGAATTATATTAAATTATTATTCGATAAATAATCGTAAAAAATTATATATTTTCTTTCTAAGTATATTTTAGATTTTAATCTGATTACTGTCCGATCCCCTATTATTTATGTACAGATTCATAGTGAAATATAAAAATTTAGTGTAGTTTGATCTACCCAGGACATGATTTGAAGATGATTCAGGTGAACTGGTTGGATATGTCGCGGCGAACATGTGCACCGACGGAACTATATAGATCCGCGGACATGTTTAAGGAACTACATAGTTCCGGAACGTAAACGAACTGTTCCAGGTTCAATTCAATAGAGGACATGATATGCGCATCTCTACCTTCAACAGCGTATCGGGGCTGTTCCGTACTCTAGTCATCAGGGATGCTATCCTCATTCGCAATATAGCGTAAAAATCTGCAACTCTTGCATTTGCAAACACAGTAGCACAGCAGCCCCAGAAACACTTTGACTCTGAACTCTGAAGGTGTTGTTGTATAATAAAATGTGACATTAAGACAGATCAAAAAATATAGCGCGCCTTTTGTTTGCCTCCGCCTCGACACTTACAGCGAGAGGAGTCCCTTAGATGCCCGTAACTAATAAATTTTATTATATCTATTTATTTTTATTAAGTGAAACTTCCTTTATACTTTCATAATATCTTTATTTGGGAATAAAATTTGTTCAGAAACAATTTTGAATAAACATTTAAACTCTCCGACATTACCTCGACTTTTTAAATCTACATCTACTTACAGGATAGGTCAATATTTACAATTTTTCATCTCAAACTATATTACCTACTTAGTTAATAAACAAAATAAATCTGCATATTATATGGTATCTTAATATCACTAAGATTATATTTTGTAAAATTCTAATCAATTTTCAATCTAATCTACAATATATAATTTCCTTTTAAATTTCATTCTGTTTATTGTTTTTTTTTTAATGCTAAGTACCTATATTAGAGAAAATTGGAAATATTATTTCTAAACACTTTTAGGTGTGCTTATTATTTTCTTCTGGGTCTAGCGAGCAACTTGGAATTTGCGAAATGATAAAAGAAATCACGAAATGGTCTGAAAAACAATCAAAATGTCAAAACGGCAGTAAATAATATTGTTCAAAAATAAAACATTATTGCTTTTACTTGTAAAATCTATGCATATAATAAAATCGTAAACGAGCCGTGTCTGTACATTAAATATTTTTTAAAAAAGAAAAAACAATTTGTACACGTTGTACTTATGTTATTGAGGTCAAAAAAAATAGTTTTTCGAATTTTTGTCTGTATGTCTGTGCGTTTGTGCACGCTAATCTCAGAAATGGCCTAACCGATTTGAATGCTCTTTTCACTAATGTATTCCCGTGACATTTAGTGTCTATTCCATTCTAATCGGTTTACAAACAAAAAAGTTACGCGCTATACCGAAAACCACGCGTACGAAATTGCGAGCTCAGCTATCAACAGTGTTCTTTATTTTAGTTTTCAACGCGGACGAAGTCGCGGTCACAGGCTATTATATTTCTTTATTTTTCTAGGTACAAATTTACATTGTAGGGGCACTCCTAGTAAGTATAAGAATACTTGTGTCAGGAGATCCCGCCCCTCCATTACCGCATTTAAAACTTAGACTAAAATAAACGAACACTTTTTGTTAACTATCTGTTAAAAAAAATCAAAGAAATGAGCGTGTTTGTATGTGTCTGAAACAGTGGCGTAGCGTGATCTAATATAGACGTGGGCAAAGTCGCATCAGCGAGGCCCCTTTTGTTTCGTACTCATACTACCCAATAAAACTGGCCAGTCATTAAAAACATCGTAGGTCGCAAAAAATTGCACTGTTGTGATTTTTTGGGATGTTGTTAGTATAGATACCAATAGTTTAAAACCAAATTTGCAGCTTGCAAAAGTGGTGGTGGCGTCGTATTTAAAGAGGCCTCGCGAGCCCGTGGGCCTGGGACCACTTCGCCCACGCCTAGCTACGCCACTGGTCTGAAGGTGTATGCGTGAGTGTATGTATGTATGTATGTTTTTTTTAATAATATATTTGTACTTTCTTATTCATACTTAAAAATGATATCCGTGCAAGTAGATACAGGGCCAGAGGAGTTCGATAGGTAATGTGATGTCCCCGAAACTGTTCACCAGCGCGTTGGAAGATGAATTCAAGACTGGCAAATGGTCATGATTTAGATTGGGGTCTCCCACTACAAAACTAGTCTACCCCAACGCCTATCCGCTGCAGCACCACCATTCCTTCTTTACTTGACTGATACTTTGAACTACATCGACCACTTCCAACCAGGTTCTCTTGATGTATAAAGTAGCCATTATGTAATTTGATTTTTTTATCTCTTGAGTTTGTTGACATCAATTGTCAATTTAAATTAATTGAAAGTGGTTTGCTGTGGTATTATTTTTGATTACTTATATTAATTTTGATTTTACAATGACCAAAGACATTGATAAGCAAAGCAAAGCAAAAGCCGCACGAACTTTATGGTTAACGAAAAAAAATTAATAAATGATGATGTGCGTGCTCAGACCGACAAAAACTATAGACGGAACAATACACACTTTTAAAGTGAGGCAGATAATAGGAAGACGATTCTGCAATAGGGTGACGAACGCTCTATAGTCTGACGCGAATAGTTGATATACCTAACTATATCTTTTGTTTAATAAATATTATTATAATTAATTGGGATAAAAGCTGTTAGTGGATAACATTTTTAACTGCATACACAAACGCATGGCCACTATACGACAAGTAGGGTTACGCACACATCTTCAGCGAACCGGCTTCACTTTTTAAAACGTTTTTGTCCGTAAGGGCTCTGTCTATGGTTTTTTTTTGGTCTGAGTGTGCGTGTTTCAAAATGTAAAAAAAATTTCCACATTCGAAAAATCATATACGGAGACATTTTAAAATTAGAATACATTGTTTTCCAAGTTCCTCTTTGTACAATTATCTAAAATCTATTAAATATTATAAACTTTTTGTTAATATTATTTTTTAAATATCGAGTAGTTACTAAACAGCATTAAATGCTAATGCTAATTTAATTGTATTTGAAGTGACATTTTCAATTTCACTCATATTGTGCCAGACTTAGTTTTCATTTAATTTATTTTATTAAATATAGGTATTTGTAAATATTTAAATTAGTTGCATACAGTCCCATTTTTGACTCCACAGAGAATTATTATGGGCAGATTGACAGCAATTGAATACTGTCTTATTTTTCTGACGTCAAAACGTTATCAACGAAAATATTGCTCTTTCATAGAATCGATTACTTTAATTACAAAGTCAAAAATGTCGATTAATTTGTTATAAATAGTTATCAAGATAAGTTTATTAATGTTAAATGTATAAACGGTGTTCTTTTTAATTAATACATACTTAGGTACTATCCTACCTACATATTTTACAATTTAAATGAATTAAAAAAATGTTGGTACAATTCATTTCTTTTTGATCTTTCAATAAAGCCAATAATATTGTAACTTAGTATTTAATACTTTCATTGGTTTAATTAAACTCGTTGAATCACTGTTTTCTTTTATTGACTCTTGATAACTGAAATCTACTTTCGCGGTTAAACAATTAAAATGAAACTTCTTAAATATTTTTCAGTTTGAAGTTTTTGTAAAAAAATAATTATAATATAGAATTTTAAAAATGTACATAGAGGCTGCGTAATTAATGAGTTAACCATAGAACATAAATATATAAACTGATGTTTATAATACAGAGGCTCTAGTATGAGTTTACGATACTACACCAATACTACACTCGCTAGCGAGAACGTAAAACTTTTGTATGGGAAATCGTGAACTGTCAATGTCAAATTATCAATTTTCCATATAAATGTTTTATGCTCTCGCTAGCGAGTGTAGTATCGTAAACTCATGCTAGAGCCACTGTCTGTGGAAAAGCAGTTACACAACTTGAACGTTGGTTGTGGATCATATTTTTTGAAAAATGGTTCATTTCAGCCAGTAATCAAAACGGAACATGAATATATTACGTGTAAACTCCTTTTTAAATAAATTAAGTACAACAAATTAAGTAAAACTTATTGTCAAATGTCAGAATAACAGAATAATAACGAACCGAAAACCATTCATGATTTATTGTAATAATTTGTGATAGGTCCTGAAATATTAAGACATGTAAGCATATACCATGCTATTTTTGAAACACAGAAGACTTTTTTTATTTTATTAAAGATGGATTTGCTCTTGGTCAGCATCTATCCATGTAGGAAGGATGAGGCCGACGATGGAGCGAGCTCACCCAGAAGATGCCTATTCACTAGAACCTTAAAAAATTTGGGTTGTACGAGTTCGGAAACACAGACGCCGACAGGGAGTTCCAATCCTTAGCAATGCGTAATATAAAGCGTTTGGTCCGAATTAGAGGAATTTCGACAAGGTGAGGATGGTAACCATTCTCATCTTTTGATTTAAATAAAAAATACGCTTTATGTATGTAACGCATGCGATATCAGACTTCGCTGACAAGTCTAAATAACTTAAAAAAAGGTCATACACTTTTTTTATGTCCATTGCATAAAATTCATTTTCGATTAAATATAGAAAAAATAGGTACAGACTAATACAACATCTTTGGAAAAAATATATGAAGATTGACAACTGTCAAAACGGCAATCATATAATGGCCAGATCTAATCGCCCAAAAAAGTTTGACACGCGTACTTATAGACGGAGGTTCTTATTTGTTTTGTAATTCTGACTTTAAAATAAGGATAATTATATGTTAATAATTTACATATTATAATATGTAACAAATATTTAGATATTGTTATCAAGCACTCTTACCGCTTTGTATTCTAAAACTAACTACAATTTTGAATATATTCAAATCTAGCGGATCTAATTTTAAGGTTAATAATTCAATACTAGCTTACAAATCCACTTGTACCTATACAAATAATAAAAGAATGATAAAAATAAAAGAAAACAAAAATTGTACAAAATAAATGTTTATTTGCAGGAAATATAAATAAATGGGATTACTGAAGCAAGGTATAAAGTTTTTAAGGTCCAGTTCTTTTAAAAGAAAAAAAATGATGCAAGTAAAACGTTAACATTGACATCTCAATTAGAGGCAAAAAGAAAGCGTTCCACATAAATATTTATCCCCAAAAAAGAGACTTAATCATAACCACAACGCCTTAATAATTGAATCTAATCGAGATCAATTAAAATAAATCGTAAATTTACAAGGTACCTACATAATTATTAGATACATTTAAATATTCTCATTTAATTTTTTTACAGTCTTAAATTTTCCGTCACTCTGACGTTACTGACAGTTACATGCTGAATGACATTTATCACGAGACATAGGTAATATATAAATACAGAGCCAACATTATTCAATTCATATTAAAAAACTATATTACTTTACACAGATCTTGTAATTTTACAAACCTTTAATACATATGAAACACACAAAATAATCTCGTAAATGTAAAATCAAGCCGTCATCTATAGAATAAAATCATTTATTTTCATTGAGCTTCAATCGTTTATCGTATTGTTAATAACGTGAAAGCACGTCATTGGTTCTTTGGTGTTGTTTGCAAATCGATCTTTAATAGCGACATCTTGCGACAGTTATCAGTATAACTAACACAAGTGGGCGTTATCTTCTGTAAAGAACTACATATGTAAATCACCAATTAAGATTTTTCAGTCAAGAGTTTTACACAATTCAGAAGTTCCATCGACTAACGCCCCCGTCAATTAGGCATCTTTGTAGTGAATTTAAAATATTTAATTAAATTATGCTTATATGTCTTTTAATACGGCGCGTAAAGAAATAAACAAATTTTAATTTATAAATAGTATTTTTTAATGCAGTGTCATAATTTTGAAAAATAATGTCATAATTACTGATGTAATACATTACTTGGTACGCTGACGCCATTTTATCGAAAACGATCTGGATTGGCCGATTCTATCATGACTTCATAGATTTTGAAATAGAAAAAACTGAAGAAAATTTGATGCTCGTCATTATATTTGCAAAAAAATATAGTAAAGCCCAGCACAGAGGTAAAATATATTATATGTTCCTCTATAATGCAAAAACGGTTGAACGGATACGGATGAGATTTAGCACACAGATAAATTTTTACCTGGATTAAAATGTAGGATATTTTTATCCCGTAAAAATGTTAGGTTCACGAGGGATCGTCTAAAAGATATTTAAAAAATCAGCGACACCGCCTTCGTCACATCGATAGATGTCAGGCGTTATAACTCATATTATATTTTCGTTTTCAACGCGTACAAAATATATTAGTATTTTGTGAGTGAACACACACGCAGCAATAAATATAAGTATATATTCATTGCGTCACGGTCTTTACTAAAATTGATTTATATATATTATATACATTTTAACATATTCATATGATAGTAACGTCTGTGCCGGGATTAAATCGGGGCATTACTTCGACGGAACTTAAGATTCGTGTCAAACGTCACTCTATTTGCCCGCTTGGTGCAAAATCAAAAATCAACAGAAATTATGATACAATAATAATCTCAAATTATAATAATACGAAACAAGTATTAATTTTAAGTTAAAATAAGTTGCGTTTTGGGAAAGATTTAATTCAGTTTTTAATTATCATTAATTAAGGTAACATTTCAATTGTAAAAATATAACGGGCATACAAATAACTTTAAATTTTATTAAAATCAATGCATCAAGCATTTCGAATTATTGCTTTTTCGCATTATTTTTACGAACTCTCCTTTGTCCACAACCATGGACACCCTGACCCACTGCTTCCTACGAAAAATAACCTCTAGATAAGCGACGCAATTTTCTACGCAATTGAAACGTCACCTATAAATATATCCAGTCTAAAAAAAATCTTTTAAATCTATGCTAAAGTTTCATGAGGTTGCTGTTAGAACATTAATTAAATACTTTAAAATTACATCATATCTAACTCTAGTGATATTATACAATTGACTATATACTATTATAATATGGAATATTTTTTTATATATATTTACAAATAAAAAATACAAGACGAAGCCAGTTTTAAATTAATTTCTACATTAGTAATTACATAAAGAGTTCCCGACGGCACGATATCAGCAGATAGAAAGAGACCATCGATAGAAATCTCGCAGAGCGAGAAAGAGATAGCGCTCCACGATATCTAACCGTCTCTGTCTTCCGTACGACGTCCACACTTTTTGTCGGACACTGCATCATTTAATTTTGTCTTTTACATTAAACATTATTAGATATTTTCTAGTAATGTAAAATCACATTCATTACATAATTATAATAATAATTAATTATTAATATTAAATTCATTTAATTGTGGCTGTGGATGCGTGCGTAGGCTTGCAATTTTATTAGAATACGGTATTTGACTATAATAACTGTAAATATTTTTTAAACCACATTAACTAACACAGTATTTAAAAATATGTACGATTTTCATAAGAAATCATTATTAAAATAATTAAATTTTCATGTTTGACCACGTGATTAAAAACGCACGCGATTGATAGCATATAGAGTTGCGTCATTTGCTTTGTTTACAATCGATGCTTAGTACATGAGCGTATTACGATTTGACAGCTAAATGTTTGTTTACAAGCAAGTGACGTATTGATATCACGTGACCCACATGTATGGCGTCTTTAGCGTTTTGGCTGTCTTATTTATCATTTAAACTTTGATTGTCATTTTCATAGAAAATAAAGCAATTCACAAAGAATGAATCAAATTGCAAGTGTATTATGGTATAATGAACAATTTGAGATATTTTCCTAAAATCTGTCAAATAACCTAACAGAATCTATATAAAATTGGCCAAATCATTTGGGAGAATCGTTGCTAAGACAGTTTGCCAAGGATTTTTTTATTACATATTTTTTTAGTAGACCCAGCATGCTGCAGTAACCACCGCCGCCAGCCCTGGAGTAGAGCGAGAGGAGCGGTCGCTCTAGGCGCCAGGTGGCAAGGGGCATCAAAAAGCCAAATGAACAATTTCCAGGGAAAAATCAAATTTTAATGGTTCCCACTGCTATATAATTTAATTATAATATCGGTAAGAACTTTATTAATGTTAAAAAAAAGCAGGATTATAAGTTTGCAATAAAAGTTGGTTTTTGAATATTTGGGAATGATTATTTATTTCACGTAAAATCTAAATACAATTCACGTGCAGTGAAAGCCTCGAACAAAAGGCGCTGAAAGACAATCTCGCTCTACCCTGATCAAGCGCTGGAGTACACTGGAGGCTAGGCTACACTGCATACAGGACGCAGGCGGCTGGCGCACGCCCGCCACCTGGACCCCTGACAGGACTAGGGCGGTAGATGGGGACTCTACCGCCCGCTTCATCCTGAGAGACACGGCGCACCTTGGCAATTCTGGTGCGCCGTCCAAATGAGCCGTGTCCGGTTGCGGACCCCCGCGGTGGAGCTGCGGAAGAGTATTAGTCCGACCTCGCAACTTCACCAACAGCGGATGAGGAGGACGCCAAGAGGTTTAGTCGGTAGGTCTACCCCAAGACAGGAGTCCGACATAACCCACCGGTCTGTCCCCATGCCGGTGGGTATCCATGATGGATTCCTCTTGTAAAAAAAGAAAAGGCTACACTGCATGAGGTGAGTGAGGAATGCCAGAGACCACTTATCTACCCCTACTACTAATCCCTTGAAGTTTACCCTTCGACTTCGTCCACGTCCCTTTAGCTAAGGGGTTGAAACATTTATTCAATAATTGTTCATTTATTTTTCCAAGGCAGTGGTTTATTTCTTATTTTTTATTAGAAATTTATATAAAAAAAAATCAGTTCTAAAATACACAGCCCATTCGTTATTTTTATTTTTTTGTTAAGGTCGGCAGACAGGCTAACGGTACACTCGGTGGTAGGTGAGAATACCGTCACCCGTCTTCTGTAAGGGGTTGGTTACTGTCGCCAGACGGGCCGCCCTAATGACTGCGAAACGCAGTGTGCCCTGCTACTACTTTCCAAATCCAGACCAGTGTCAACTTTGAAAAGTTCAATTTCCAAGTTGACCCTGCCGGAATCGAACCCAGGAACCATAGAACAGAGCGATAAGGTAAACACCCTAATCAACCATTCAACAGGTTCGTCAAAAGATAAATTATATTTTAATAAATGAAACTTAAAAGTTTACAAGCTCACACACGCATGCGCACATATAAATAAAATAATTGCTTTCAACTGCATCTAAATGCGACAAGCATCATTTCATTTAAATTATCGCTAGTTAATAGTATTCGTGTTAATTTAACCAGCTCCAAGGACGAATTGGACTTCTATCCCTTATCCCAGCTAAAGTGAAGTTGGCTGCTTTGACAGTATCTCCATTACTCTTAGACCAACAAACGCGGACTAGTCAAACTATCCTCTTTTAAAGTCCTAAGCATGTATTTAATTTTAATCTCTTTCAGCGAGGGCTACTCATAAAAAACGAGCCGTCGCTGGACGCCTGGCAGATGTGAAAAATCGAAACTATTTTCTGTAGAAAATATGCGCGAAAGGTTGGTTTCTTAAAAGCATTTTAATATAACAACAAAAATTTACATTGAAATCTTCAGCTGAAAGCAACGGCTATACACAGTGTAGTCTCCATATATTACTATACGCTATAGGTTATACGAGCTCATTGCGGCGAAGGGGGGATCGCCGAGCCTAGTAGAGAGTCGTATAGTTACAAGTTCTGCCACGCCAATAGCCGATCTCATCCGCCGCCATAGATGTCAAAATAATAAAGATAATTATTTGCCCCATGTAATTCACTAAAGAGGAATATCTCAAAAAAATGTTACACTCCCGAATTACGTTCAAGGTTCATTCGGAATATCACAAAACACACAGAACGCACAGAGTATAATCAATCTCCAATATTTAGTCGAAAATACATATTGACATTCGGGCGTACTCAGAAAATTTTCTTCATAATTTCTTAACCTTGCATTTAGTTTGTAATCTTTATTTAAGTCATGTCGACTGCTTTTGGAAAAAAAATCTCACTAAAAACAACTCGTTTGCAAAAATTCCACCCACGCCGCTCACATTTTGTTTTACGCTTTATCCACACAGAGGAGGGGTAGACTAAATGTGAGGTGATGTTGGTTAAAATACTCTCACCGGCACAATTAACCGGCCACCTTTATCAAGTGCCACTACGTTTGTTTACAAGTTATGAGGAATGTTAAGATGAATGTTTTTGTTAAGTGGGTAGTGTTACACATACATGAAACACTTTAAACCAGAACTTTTTAAGTACCTACCTTGTGTTTGATGCTTTTTAGTGAATTAGTCGAAATTTGTCATTCATAGTGATTGTGGTCCGTCGCTCTGATTTTCATTGTTTTAGGTTTTAAACCTTAATCTCAATTTTTTGCAAGTTCACGTTGACTGTACATCATTTTAAAGTGAGAATTATGCCGCTGGACGCTGCCGGAGTAGCCAGGGCTGTAGCTTTAGCTGATGAAGGATACAGCCAACGTCGTATCGCCCGCATTCTTGGTGTACCGCGAACTACGGTACAGGAAGCCATTAGGCGGTTCAGGGAGACTGGTTCCTACACGAGAAGACCAGGTCAAGGTCGACATCGGTGTACTTCTGCTCGAGACGACCGTTTTATTGTCAATAATGTGTTGAGGGATCGCTTCTGTACAGCTGCTGAAGCCCGTAACCGTCTTTATGAAGTGAGAAATGTTAGTGTTAGTGAAAGAACGGTAAGAAGAAGGTTAGCTGAAAAAGATCTTGGAGCATTTCGCCCTGCACGGGTCCCCAAACTTGAAGTAGCCCACAAAAGAAACAGACTTCAGTTTGCGCGTCAATACGCTGATTGGACTATAGAGCAGTGGAAGAATGTATTGTTCTCAGATGAAAGCAGAATTTCTTTAAGAGGTCCAGATGGACGTCAACGTGTCTACAGACGCCGGAACGAGCGGTTTGTTCCGTGCACAGTGGTGCAAACAGTGCCATACCAGGGTGGCTCATTGATGGTGTGGGGCGGCATCTCTTACGAGGCTCGCACTGATCTTGTTGTGTTTGATAGAGGGAGTGTAAATGCTCAGAAGTACGTGGAAGAGGTTCTTCAAGACCATGTCGTTCCATTTGCACCATTCATTGGAGACAATTTCCTTTTAATGCACGATAATGCGCCTGTTCATACCGCCCGCCTGACTACTGAATACCTAAACCAGGTCGGTATTCAAAGATTACCTTGGCCAGCATACAGCCCTGACCTCAACCCTATCGAGCACATCTGGACAACCTCAAAAGACGGGTTCGAACACGGATACCAGCTTCCATGACCCTCAGAGAGCTCAAACCTGCCCTGATTGAGGAATGGAACAACATCCCGCAGTCAGATATCCAGGACATCATGGATGGCCTTCCCAATAGGCTTCAGGAGGTCATCAGAGCCCGGGGGGGTAACACCCGTTATTAAATTTAAGTTTAAGGGTAAGGTTGCATTGAAATTTTAAGATTACTACAGAAATCAGATTTTCTAAAAAAAACGATTTAGTGTTTGATGTATTGTTTTTCGCCAATAACAGCAATTCACAAAAAAAAAATGTTTTTTTTTTCATTGCTAAAATATACCTAAACACAACCTATAAATAATATTGGTAAATAATTCCATATTATTTTTAATAAACAAGAAAATCAGGGTGGCCGGTTAATTGTGCCGGTGAGTGTACATTGTCAAATGTTACCGAAAATATAATAGCGTTGCCTAAAAATAGACTTAATTTATAGAATTTAAAGCAATAAAACCGTTGAATTTCCGAAATTAATACATAAAAACTGAAACGTCATTCATTCAATCAAACTATACTTATTCAGTTAGTCTATCTTGAAAATACCGATTTCACATCGAGGACGTACAAAGAAGAATATCGTTAATCTAGATCAGAATTCTTGGCTTCGTAAGTGCCTATGTGAGAGAGCACAGAGTTGTCATTAGTAATATACAGCGTGCTGACTCACATTGGTTGCTTCAGTTATCGTTTGACGTAACCATGAAGTATAGAGGTAAGGAGGACTAACTTATAAGGGTGTTAAACTGAAAAACTGTCAAGCGACAAGTGTTCAATAGTGGTTCATAAATTGGCCAGAATAGCGCTTGTGTAGCTTTAGGTTTGGTATTAAAAGTATGAAGTTGCTTAGTTGATGAAACCACGGTAAATAAAATGCTACTACAGCGCCTCTTACTATTAATGATGGCCGACGGACACTTTCTCGTGTATAGAGTTAGCGCTCCTTACCTCTATAATCTCAATGGACGTAACTATATCCGTTCTTATTTACACGTCCTTGTTTCACAATATTACAGGGTCTCCATATCCGTTAAAAATCGTATTTAAAAAAGTATTTGATCCGCATATAAATGAACGGTTAAATTGAATTCGCCGGCAAACAAATGTGTGTTGCCACTGGCAAGAACCGTATGTCATCACTGGCAACTTGGCAGTGATGACATACGGTTCTGAAACGTGGTCTCTAATTACGGGCCTAGTAAGAAAGCTCAACGAGCTATGGAGAGGGCTATGTTAGGGGTTACTCTGCAAGCGAATCAGGAATGAGCAGATCCGAGGACAAAGGTTTTAGTCACAATCCGATGGATTAGTAAATCGGAAATGGCAAATGGACAGGATATCATATCCACAAGTTAAACAGGCGACCTAATAAGAGACCAGTCGGTAGCGTCTTGGATAATGTTGGATCCAAGACGCTACCGACTGGTCTTATTGGTAAAATAATGATGGAGGCCTATCTCCAGCAGTGAACGTCTTCTGATTGCAATTATGATATCGTACAGTAGACGTTTAGGGTCAGTTCACACTGGAACCCGACGCTACGCGAATATGCTTGAAGCAGTAAGATGCTTGACGATGCGCATCGCGATGACGCGAGGTGCACGTTCACTCTGCGTCCAGGAGACGCTGTGACATCGCGTCTCGCGGCGCAGCGTGAAGCCTCCGACGCCGCTCTCGCGTACTCATTGTAATGTGTACCTTTTTGTGTAGTAAATAAGGTCGATATTGTATTGCTACATTATAACGTACTTTCTGTGTGATTTGACGCTTATGAATTCATGATTAAGATGAGGCAAATAAAACTACCGATACTAAATAAGCTGATAAATATAACAGAGAATAAAACCTGTAATTTATACACATCCGTGGATACGAGGACTCTATTGTACTCAAAATAAGCTTCACAATCACTTAATTTTTTTTTTTTAATTATCATGTCACTACTTGGTTACAGCTAGAAAATAAATTCGCTGTTTCATTATTGCTGGTGGCATTAACTCACAGTGTACACTCAGCAAGTTAATGAACAATAAACTTCACCTCAGTCTTTTGTTCGATTAATTTTTGCGCTGATGCTACATAAGGGAATGACGTAATTGGCAGTGATACGTCGATTTGTTTCCTTTTTTTTAAACATAACATGATTTTGATGACATTAGTTTATGAGGATATAACTGAAGCGACTAAATGAAACTTACGAACGACTATATGTTCTCAAATAAAAAAAAACCATTACATGAACATAAAATTATACAATTTAGATTTTATACTCTAATAAATCTCATTTAGCTCGCTAAGCCTGTTTTGTTTTGTACGATTTTATTTTTTTCATACGCAAAGAAAACACTCGACCATGCGACTCCCGAGACGCATCCATGTCGCAATTCTAAATTTATATTTACTCCGAGCCGAATCTCTAGCAACTACCTGACTCTTCGGGCGTCTTTCTAATTCTAGGATCATATGTGAAAAAATAAATATCATTTTTTTTTATTCGCGCAATACAAGGAGCAACTACGTCAGTCGTCCTTTAATTCCTCTTGTCTATGAAAAATATATTTCTTTTCACCCGTCCGGGCGAAGATAACGGCCTATGTCGAACCTCACAGAAGGCTGTATGCGAATATTTTCACCGATTACCCTCAGTAGGATGCTTCGTGTCCAGCCAGTATGTAAAGATCGCATCCTTCTTCGCCCGATAACGTATTGCTTTGTAATGTGTGCGATTCCAAAACAACCACTCTGAAAATTATAAATAGACACTAATTATTTTTTTTAAAGACAAATATTTATTAGCATCAACTATCTTATAAAATTAACTAGCGACTCTTTCAATTAGTATTGAATATGCATAACAGGGAATCTTCATCTTATAAAAGACATGAATCTGCTAGAAAGTTACAAAACGAACTGTGGAACCTTAAGAAAAAAGACTTATGACGAGAGGATAGAAATAAAGAGACGAATCAAGAGGATAAAAATCGAAAGTTCGGATGAGTAGAAACTATATCCCAAGGACGGGCGAACAATCTCAGTAAACAAATTTCTGCAGGGTCCTTAGGCGTTTACCCTGGTGTTTGCTTGTGTCCTTAGGCGACGGTAACCACTTACCATCAAGTGAACAGTCAGCCTGCCTGCCACCCTTTTTAATATAAAAAAGACGAACACGTGACAACCTAATTGTGACATACAAAATACTAAAACATCTAGTTATGTCATGGAACAATCTGCCAAGAGACATGTTGACATGTTCAGTGAATAATTTGTGATGCTTAGGTGCTCAAATGCAGATGTAGACGCACCGGCGCAAACTGCTAGTTTATCTAAGAAATAAATACATCAATTCATTAATTATTAATTAATGAATTATTAATTAATTAAATTAGGGACATTTCTCTGAATTTTGGACTCTTGTTCCAGCTGATAAGGGGGAGGAGGGCAAATTTAAATTCATGCTCCAACTAAAAATTGTAAATAATTGAATTGTATTAAATTGAAGCATTGAGTTTTCATTCAATAGTAATTGCTTAGTTAGAGAATGACATATTCGTTCTGTTCCCATCAGAATACTGCGCAACAAGCCAGTTGTCACGCATTGTCGTGACAAGTTGTATCTGAACCACCCTGAATGGTATAATATATTAATTTGCGTGCAAGTGGGTACAAACATACTTGTCATGTCCCAAGAGTCGGTAGTCCCTCGAGCGGTCAACTATCTCCTGTGTGACGTCTGCGTGTCGTAGCGAGCGACCTTGTACTCCGTGCCGGTGGAAGGCCAGCACCGAATCCGCCAGGCACACTGCAATCACACTCTCTATTTGTCACTTGTCCAAGATATATTTACAAATTTTTGTCATTAACGTAAAATTAAATTAATTTTTGAGTTGGGTTTGTAAAGATCGTAATACGCTATGGTGGCCCAAATTTTATTCGACGCCATCTATTCCCAATTTTTAATCCAATATTAATTGCACCCCAAAGAGAAAACACTGCGCAAGTATTTCGGAAAACCGCCAACAAATAGTGTTTAAATATTTATGTCGAAATAAATAAAATGAACAGGATATAAATATAAGTATAGGCTCAGAATGTATAGAAAACATAGTATTATTATTACTTCTATTATTGTTACGGGCGGCCGTGCCATACTAGCCTCTCATTGGCTTATCGAACAGTACGCTTGGTACCGCCGTCGCTAGTTGTTACTAGTGATTTATATCCCTACTAATATTATAAATGTGAAAGTTAGTGTTTGTCTCTTACATACCACACTGTCAGGAATGCAGAAAAGAACTTATGGCACTTTTTTTCACCCATAAAAAAGTGCTTTTCCCGAGGGATCATAAAAATAAAAATCCAAAGCCTCGCAAAACTATAACAGCAATAAAGATTAAATAAATTTTTGCTCATATATTTATGTCAGGAGTTATATTTTTTTTAAAGGGGCGCGGACGAAGTCGCACCAGCTAGCCGACCTCACTTGTACGTGTCCGTACATATTATTTCCAACCAAAAGCACTAAGCGCTACAGATCACATTCAATAGACTATACCCCTACACCCACATAACATACAGTGGAAAAACCTGTGAGAAACATTCATTATCTTAGCGGTAGGACGTCCACTGTTGGACATAGGTCAGCCTGGATCCACCGTCGACCTGCGGCCCTTATCAGATCGTCTGTCCTCCATGTGTGTGGCCGTCCTATCTTGCGCTTGCCCGTCCGTGGCATCCACTCGAGAACCTTGCGGTCTCAGCGGACCAAAGCTCTCCGTCGTATGTGTCCGGCCCACTGCCATTCCGGCTTATGTCGGTAACTTTCGTTTGTCTATGGATCTCCTCAACTCGCAGTATAATCTCGAGCACAGACCTCTCCACAGCAGTAAGCGACGTTGAGTTTTCTCGAGGCCCATAGTTAGAGACCACGTTTCAGCGCTATATGTCATCACTGGCAACACACAATAGTCGAAAACTTTTGTTTGGGACGAGAAGATGCCTCGTGTAAAAATCAGATAAAAATACTCACATATGGTGTCGATGTGGAAATCAAACTGTATCCTGGAGACCATCTTCCTCCGTTTGTCTTCGTCGCTGCGTCTTCGTTCAGTGGGCAGAACGGGGATTATGTCCACCATGTTTTCGTGGCATACCAGCACCTTCGCAAACCATATACCATCACACAACACACGTCAACAGAGACAAATATCCTGCAAAATACACAAGCTACATCCGTTTGGCTAAAAATTTATTTTGGAATTTCAAAGGAAAAATTATGCATGTATGTATGTTAGTCTTGGGTTCAAAGCCAGAAATATAATACATAATAATGCATTTGACGTACTAAAAGAATAAAATAAGATCAAAGAAAAAGAAGCATTGATAAGAACGTGACCTTCTTTGATCTTCTTTCTTTAAGACACGATAAGAGGCGATCAAATATTCGACCAAATTTTCTTAGAATGTATATTTTTTTTATCTTTGCGAGTATATAATCAGAATTTTTATATACAGTAGCTTAAGTAAAGAACGTTTCTGTATGAAATTCGCCGCTTACTGTTTATATTTGATCGCCAAAGAAGTTTCACTTCTCACATGCGCATTTTTTTAAAACTTAGGTCAAACTAATTTCGTGAGAGTAAACGGTGGACGGTATACTAACGGCATCCTTGTTGAGCTGATGTACCGCGGTGAGGGTGTGCAGTCGTTCGGGCCTTGGCAGAACCGTGTTGCTGCCTCCCACGCACACCTCCAGCTCCGACGAATGCAACCAACTCGCGCCTTAAAATATCAGAAAACATTAAGAGAGTTTTGATAAACTGATTAAAAAATAGCTACGGAAAATGTACTTTTATCTAAATAAAATATAGTCCACTTGTTCACGAGATGTCTAGACTAGATGTCGCTTATTTGCAATGAAACATAGTTCACATCAAAATATTTTGAATCTGGCTTGTAGTGACAGGGCACACTGTGTTTCAGTGTGCGAGTAAGGGATGTCAGAGCCCATTTCCCTATTCCATTTTAATCCCTTATCCTTAATCCTATGGTCAGCAGCGCACTTAAAGCACCTGTAGTTTTCACTTACCACGCATAGCTACGACGTGAGCGTGGAGCGCGCGGTACTGGATACACTGCTTATATATATATTATACTGATTTTAATTACTTCTTACTATAAAAGTTACTCTTTATAACATCAGCTATCTGTTAGTGAAAATCCCTTCCAAATCGGTCCAGCCGTTTTCTAGATTAGCCGGAACAAACATAGAGACAGACAAAAGTTTTAAAAATCGTTTTTCTTTTGTTACAAGTACCGCATATACATTTAGTATAAAGCAGTTATTTTGACATTACAAACAGACGCTTCAATTTTATTTAATAGTATAAGAATTATAAATAGGATAGATATAGACCACAGGTAGTTAAATCTACAAAAAAGTGCATCCAAAGGATACATTTAAAAATCAATACCAAGGATACATTTTAACTGGTCATCAACATTGAAACGATATAAATGATACTAAGCTTTAAAAAAGATTTAAAAAGAAATACCTGAATTAATATTAATGAGGTTTAAACGCAAAGGTTTCCTAGTTGCGCCGACGCATAGTAGCGGATACTCCAGTTCTGGGGTTATTATCAGTTCGAAGACCTGCAGCGGAGACGGCAATACCACCTCTATGTTCTGTAAATTGCAAATTTATTAATTAGATGCGAGTTTCTGTAAACATTTATCATTTAGAAACACATAAGTATAGTAATTAAAGCAATTTATATATTTAAAAAAAGAAATACAAAAAACGCTTCCCATTCATATTGTTAAATAGTTGTTTTGTGTGCACGTTAATAAAATTAATTCATAATACTTCATAACATGATTAAAAGAACTTTTAATATGCGCGCTTCCAGATTGTGGTACAGAAAAAATCAGGAATATAAGTCGACCCGCGACTCGGCGAACATTCCCGATGCACTACAAAATCGTGGGAGCCCCATCAGCACCCTAAACGCATCATTATACAGAACTTGCAGAGCGCTGTACTACCTTTGGGTATACTCCGGCCACACTGCTCGTGTAGAAGGACGTACCAAATGCTCTAAAAAGAGCCACTTTGAAATTCTTTGAATGTCTAGCGAACCTGCGACCAATCATATTAGCCCTGACAGACAGCGCCCTGCGCTCTCTCTCTATGCATCGTCCTTCAAGTCAAAGGTTACCCAGTGTCCACGATATTTAAAAATATTAACTTGACTTAGAGCCGTACGGTTTAGTTTGATGGACGGAACAGTGTCCGGACACTTACCACTAACCATGTTATAAACTAATCCGTGTGTGAGGGCGTACTTTTCACAGATACTTATCAATCTCCTTAGACCATAGACAGACGCACTCAGCAGCACCATGTCGTCGTATAAGTAATATTATTCAATGAGATTCCGTCAATATAGCAGCCGACACGTGTGCTACTGAGTCAGCGACAACATTATATGTCAACTTTTATATTTAAACCATAAAAAATACTTTTTTTATTTAAAATATAATTAAAATCGTTAAGAGATGTTTATTGGTCATATGAACAAAATTATGAATCCTAATCAAAATCAGAAAGTTTATCGTAACAAGTATTTAATACACGTGATTTTTGCTTTTACTGCAAATGTTTTGGACATATGCGCGACTGCGCTGTGAAACCACAGAGGCAGTGCAAAGTAAAGACACGTACGCTACGACTGCGAGGTAGTTAATTGATTTTAACTGATGTCGAGAAACAATCTGAATTCCACGTTTTCTATATTTGACGAGCCCACTGGATGAGTGGTTAGGGTGCTTGCTGTTCCAGGGTTCCTGGGTTTGATTCCCGGCAGGGTCAACTTTGAAAAATGAAAAATAAACTTGAAAAATGAATTTTCTTTGGCTCTGATGGATTTGGAAAGTAGTGGCAGGGCACACTGTTCCGCGTTGAAAAAGAAAATAACGCGTGACATCTTTATTGCTTTGACGACAGTGGCTCCACCACGGCGACAGTGGCGCCTTTTGTACATTTTTAGACGATCTCTAGGCAACCTAACACTTTTCCATAATAAAAAGTATCCTATATGTTAATCCAGGTACTATCTGTGTGCCAAATTTTATCCGAAGCCGTTCAGCCGTTCCACGTTCAAACTTTCACTGAATAATTTTAATAAAATAAATTTTCAATAAAATACAATTTTTCAATATTTGTTTTATAACTATTTTACACATCAATTGACACGACAAAACAAATACATGGAACTATATTTTATCTGTATACAGATTCCATTGCGTTTTATGTGCGATAGTTTCTGGTCTGTTAATTATTCAAAGGAAAAGTGTACCTTGAGCAGCATGAACTTGTGCAGCGGATCGTACCACTGCATGAGGAAGAGTCCAGTCGGCGTCGCACCACACAAATACTTGTATCCGTTGTATGGGTTGCGAGCGACTGCACATCGCAGGCAACCTAAGCACCGAACATATTTATTTATTTCAACACTGCGCGTAACTTTTTGTTTATAAACAGATTATTATTACGGGAAGCTTGCTTACAATACATCAGTGAAAATCGCATTCAAATCGGTTAAGCCGTTTCAGAGAATAGCGTGCACAAACGCACAAACAGATAAACCGGCAAACAGACAAAAAATTTAAAAACTATTTCTTTTATCTCAGTAACATGACTACAACCTGTACAAGTCGTTTTTTTTTTTTAAATAATCTTACACGGCTCGTTTACGATTTTATTATATGTATAAATAAATTCACAAATCATTAAAGGAAGTAACCCAATGCGATGTGGTAGTTCCTTAAGAGCCATTTCACAAAATCACGCTGCGCAAGTGTAGCTAAAGGCGCAGTACTAGTCAGTGCGCACGAATGCATCGGAATATAACTAAATAATGTAGTATTGTAAATTAAAAAACTATATTTTTTTATTAGTATCCTGATTGGGCAAGATTCCAATTTCAGTTGGGGCATGTTTTCATTGAAAATAACGTTCAGTATAATTGTAAAATATCAAGGTAAAATCGTAGAAATTTATACTTCATATCTATTTTATTTTTTTGGTGTTCTAAACTAGGTATCAAAAATCTGTTTTATTATGTGTCAATGGATTTATATTTGTGACCAATGGGTATTTTTTTTTCAGTTTAATTTAATAATTTTAACGGTACAAAAACGTCTCTGAACTTACCTCTGCGCGTGTTTTTGACAAAATTAGCCGTAGCATTTTGGCTACTACTCAAAAAATAGAATAATATTTCAAAATCTGTTTTATTAAATGTCAATACGAAGAATTGAGCTATTTGAAACAATACTTCAATATCATATATTTCTTTTATAGGTTGGAAAATTTAACACTCGAAATTGTATAAATCAAGCGAATTATGTAAAATGGCTCTTAATTATAAATTAAATTATATATACAAGAAATTATAAACTAAAATTAAAGATATAACTAATATTCCCACTCTAAAGAATTCATTCAGGGTTCAGTGGAACAGGTCAATTAATTGTGTCTAAAATGTCATGGTCTAAAATGTATGTCGCGCGATGAGTAAATTCAAGGTTGAATTTTGTGTGACACTTCTTGTAAAATTTCTGCATAACATCTAGGGCTTTCTATATATTAGATCATCAAAGTTTCACTTCTGACACGCGTATGTTTTTTTTAATGTTAAATCGACATACAGGCTGACGGCTCACTTGATAGTAGGTGGACACCGTCGCCTATAACACAAGCAACGCCATAGGTGTTGCAAGTGCGCTGCCGACCACAGCAGGATTAAGGATAAGGGATTAGGAAACGGTTAGGGAAATGGACTCTGGCATAGCTTACTCACTCCCTGAAACACAACAAGCACAAGTGCTGTTATAAGTGCTGATACGGTAATAACCACCCTTTATTATCGTGAAAAAAAAACACAAAATGTACCTTTGTCTGAACGAAGGAATTTGGAAACCATTCCCTTACCCTTTGTCGTAAAAGGATAGGTAGCTTCCTCAATGGTATTGCCTGTGTCCTCAGGCTACGGTAACCATTTACCATATGGTGAATCATCAGCTTGTCAAAAAAACAAGATTTAAAGGCAATCTGTGTAGTGAATAAGTAATATTTCCTTACCCCTGGTGTCGGGAACCCTCGTGGTTAGCGCGAACCGCCTTGGCAATAATCGCGGTGGCAAAACCCGCAGTGACCGTCCGCCTCTGGCTCCGCCAATGAGAGCCAGCAGCTCGTGCCGGTACAGCGAGGGCGTCTTACCTTAAAACACACACTTCGATTTGTTCGCGAATTCTTCGTTTTGAGGCCACATTAAATACTCGTATACTACCTGAATTTTATTGATAAATATAAACCTCGTGGCCATATTGCTTGTAACAAATGTGTTTAAGACATGTTTGAGGCAAGATATTGGATATTAGGCTATGAGGATTTCCTAAAAGCTGTTAGAAGAGCCCATTGGTATAGTGATAAAGGTTCTTGCCTTAGAGCTCAATCTGAGAGGTCCGGGTACAATTCCCTGCGAACCATTGATTCAACTTTGGAAATTAACTTTTCAAATATTGGCTCTTGCTTGTATATGGCAAGTAGTGGCAAGGCTCACTGCGTTTCTCAGTCTCAGTCATTTAGACAACCCGTCGAGCGGCAGTTTACAGAGGACGACAGTGAAATAAAACGTGTGTGCATCTGTGTTTCGGTAAGTGAGTAAGGGATGCCAGAGCTCATTTCTCTATTCGGTCTATTCCATTCCAAGTCGGCAGCGCACTTGGAGTAAGTATCTGTGGCGTTGCTTGTGTTATAAGCGACTGCAACCGCCAACCATCAAGTGGATCGTTAGCCTATCTGACGACGTTTATATAAGGAAAAATACAGTAGAAAAAAACCTATCCAAATGTGATTCGTATATGTATATAAGATGATATATACAAAATACACAACTCACCTGACAGCGACATGAGGACATCTTTGATCACATGCATCCAAATAGTCCTTCGCGGACAAAGCTGATCCATAGCGGTCTCGTGAAGTTCATTCAAATTTAAAGTGTAAATACCTTCTTCGGCGCCTGAAAAGATCATCAATAAAACAGCGTCGTCATAATATAAAACAGCATATGTACACATATGCTTTTAACCCACTTCTGACTGCCCATCTGACCTATTATGGGTCAAATTAATATTTTATTAAACTTCTAGCTGATGCCCGCGACTTCGTTCTCGTTGAAAAATAAAAAATATAACATTATTGATGGCGCCATCTATTATACTACAATAGAATTAGGTGAAGCGGCAACATATATCGGATTTGGGGAACTGCTTGGTGATAACATCTGTGCATAGTATGCGCCAATCTGCAAAACCTCGAGATCCTAAGGATAAAACCTTAACGAATTAACGAACACCTACGGATTCCTAAGGAATCACTCTGTTGTTAGATGAAAACCGTATGAAAATTAGTTCAGTAGTTTCTGAGATTATCGCGAACATACATACGGACAAACGCGGCGGGGGACTTTGCTTTATAACATGCAAGGATATATAAATCTTATTTAATATATGTATATGAAGATATCTCACCTATAAGTATATGCTGATCTCTCGTATCGGGATTTATCCAAGACGCCGTGCAGTTTATTTTTAGTGGACACCCATTGAACACCTGAAATAATTAGCAATTGCCTACAAATGTAGTAATTATTTACTTATATTGATTTATAGTTTTTTCACATATCTCGGAAAAGGCTCTAACGATTTGAGTGAAATTTTGTATTTAGATAAGGTTTTCCTTTTTAAGTCCAAGTTGTATTTCTTGTAAAAACGCAATTTTACACAAAAAAAAAAGTTTTTGTATAAACAATTAAAGCGTCATCTCGTAAATTTTGGTGGTACTTGTATTGTTGCCGATGTATTATTACCTTAAAATTTTATGAGATGACGCTATTATTGTGACGAGCTTAAATCCCCGTCGGCTTAAAAATAATACTCGATATTTGCGGTCAGTCGCCCAGGTACCAGACATTTAACACAAAATATCACTAAAAACGAATCAAATGATCTTAAAGTAGTAGTGTGTACACGTCACCTTAGAGAAGCATGCGCCCATGTGTACTTTCGGCGTTGGAGGCAGTCCGTTGGGGGCTGGTCTCGGAGGAGTGTGTGGCCGTCGGCCCCTAGTCCGTCTCGGGGGCACCACGGGAGTCGCTCCACTACCGCATATACTCGACACATTCGCTACAGTGGAATATAATGGTTATAACTAGCATCAGTTAGTTAAATAATAATAATAATAATCGATCTTGTATGGCTTTTAAAGGAGACCCTTCAAATCTACATATATCTGTTTATGTCTGTATGTTTCTCTGCTAACTTTTTCTAAAATCACCATGGATTTTGATCCAGGTTTCAATAATGAAAAAAGCGATGAGCAAGGAAAATTTGTGTATACAAGTTGCAGAAAAAAAAAACATCACAAGTGCGAGTTGAACTCGCGTGAAGAGGGTTCCGTACGATGTTACCTATCATGTTTTTTTAAATCTACGCACAATATTGAGTCATTTACCATGTTATTTTAATATCATGGACTTCTTATAGGTTTTCCTATAATCTATAAATAGAAAAGTATAACCCCCTGAAATAACAGCATGTGTGCTGTTGTGTTTCGGTGAGTAAGGGACGCCAGAGCCAATTGACCTATCCCTTCCTAAATACCACTATGATCGGCATCGCAGTTGCAGCACCTGTGACATTTTGCTTTTGTGTTATAGGCGACGGTAGCCTTCTACCATCAAGGTAACAACCTTAACATAAAAATATATGTATATAAACTTTGAACTTAAAAGCTTACATTTATCAACTTTGGCCTTGTCCCTTTGACTATCCGACAAACTCCTTTGCCTCTGACCAATGTTGCTGTCCTCTTCTTTCAAATCGTTCTTACTCTCTCTCCCACTCTCATCCACCATCTTGAAAATCTCGTCTACCGAAGACGTTTTTCTCTTGCTACCCTCCAGTTCGCACTGACAGAACTGGTTCAAGTCTATACCCGCGGACACCGTGTCAGAGTTGTGTCTGTTATGTCGCTTTCTGTGCTCGAACTTCTCCTCCATATTCAAGCTGATATCGATCTTCCTACACAAATCTTCATCCGACGTCCCACCGTTCTCCAATTTATCCTCGGCTATCCTCAACCTATTCGCTATCTGCAACGCTCTAAAATTTGACACGGATATCTTTTGTTTCTTGCATATATCACAGTACACAATGCCCGAATCTTGACTCTGGTTGGAGCAATTCCTGTAGTAACTTAGTATGTCACCGTTTGAATTGCAAGCGTCGCAGGTACACCTCGAAGCGACCGACCTCTGAAGGTCGCTCAGGGTGTTGTTGTCTTTCAATTCCGGTTTCGGACACAGGCCACATTCGCAATTAGCGTTTCTAGTCTGCGGAGTTTCGACTATCGCTTCACTGCCGGCTTGATCCGCGTACATTATGTCCGTCTCTCCCATTTTTCTGCACAGTGGATCGTCGATCGACATTCTAGAAGCGCAAATGGGGCTTTGGAAGTTAGACGCGACGCTCTGATAGATATTCGCGGTCGAGTTGTTCAAAAAGTTCTGCTTCAATTGTATACACTGAGAGAGGTGTTGGTCGTGCATAGACAAGCCTGCGTTTCCCGCTTGCGTCATCGCTGCGTTATCGGCCGTAAGCGGGAGTGTTGCCCTGTTGGAAATAAAACATTACCATCTGGTAGAATTTTTTGCGCAGTGTAGCTCGGGTTTTGGATGCGGTGCGGTTAATTTTTTTTAAAGCTGGGATTGTGCGGTTAGACACAAAAATGGATACATTTTCAAAATTGGTTAATTAAAAATAACAAATGAGCTATTATTCTGAATAACTGTTAGATTAAAATAACAAGTGGTGCTGGTGGGATTATAAACATGTCATTATTATTATTTTTTTATAAAAGAAAATCAGAATTAAAAAAAAATATTACAGTAAAAGTAATGGCAGATATTTTGCCATTACTTTTACTGGCGTAATTTTATATTGAGGATATTACAACTCATACATTTGTAAAAAATAAACATACCTTTAAAGTTTATACTATATTTAATTTAAGGCCTCGTCTGATCTATAGTCTATCTTAGTATTAAAATCGTAAACGAACCGTGTCTGTACATTTTTTTTTTTCAAAAAAAACAATTTATACACGTTGTAGTATGTTACCGAGGTCAAAAGAATGTTTTTAGAATTTTTGTCTGTATGTCGGTTTGTCTGTCTGTGCGTTTGTGCAGGCTAATCTCTGAAACGGCTTAACCGATTTGAATGCGGTTTTCATTTATGTATTGTAGCAAGCTTCACGTAACATTTAGGGTTTGTTTCATTCCAATCGGTTTACAAACAAAAAGTTACGCACAATACTGAATACCACGCGTACGAGTTGCGGGCTCAGTTAGTCTTTTAATATTTAAATATAAAATTAAAAATCAAATTGCAAAAATGTTAGTAACATTTCCATAGTAACATAAGAAGGACACTAATAAATTTTTAACTAAAATCATAAGAGTAGAATGTAGGTTTTCTCGGCCGGTATCCATGTGAGTTGTGGGTTTCCGGGATGATGGCCCAGGTCTGTTGGAAATTCTTCCAAACGTTTCGTCAACAACTGCGGTTGACATCCTCAGTGGTGTAGTCCAAGTTAGAAGAAAAAGTACATCACATCACTGCACTTCACTTCTGCACTTTTCGACTTCTCGAGCGAGACTGATTTGTCATCCGTTATAGTCCGAAAAACGAACCAACTGATAAAAGCATCATCCATACCTGATGAGGACAAACGTCAATGCATAAACAGCGAAGCCCTTCCACCAAGATTTTATGGTCTACCAAAAATACACAAGCCAGGAGTACTATTACGACCCATTGTTAGTGCTATTAGGGCACCAACCTACAACTTAGCCAAGTACTTGTCCAAACAACTGCTATCTTTTGTCGGGAAGACATCATCACATATCAGAGACTCGGCGCATTTCGTAGAAAAGATCAAAAACATGACAATAAAACCAACAGATATTCTAGTGAGCTTTGACGTCGTTTCCCTTTTTACAATGGTCCCGGTGAAAGAGACAGTTGAAAAGCTAAGCCTAATCTTTCCGGAAGACATAGTGTCATTATACAAACATGTTCTGAACACCACCTATTTCCAAGTGAATAATAAATTCTACGAACAAGTAGATGGTGTGGCAATGGGGAGTCCACTCAGCCCGGTCGTGGCCAACTTCTACATGGAATCGTTTGAAAAACTTGCTCTAGAAACAGCATTTCAGAAACCTTCATGCTGGTTTCGATACGTAGACGATACATTTGTAATATGGAGCCACGGACAGGAAGCACTGAATATGTTTCTTAAACATATCAATAGCATCCACCCAAGAATACAATTCACTATGGAAACAGAGAAAAATGGCACACTCCCATTTCTGGACGTGTTGGTCTCTAGATGGTAGACGAGAATGGTAGCCTGGGACATAAAGTCTACCGGAAGCCCACCCACACAGATAGGTACTTACACAAAAACTCCAACCATCACCCTCAACAAAAAAGAGCCATGATTAAGACGCTGGTTGATAGAGCGAAACGAGTCTGCGAACCAACACAGATACAAAAAGAGCTGGAACATTTAAGCCATACTCTACGGTGCAACGGATACACACCCACTGAAATTAAGCGAGCGATAAAACCGAGGAGAAACAGGACTAATACCGAAGACAAAAACCCAGATAAAGGCAGAGCGTTCCTCCCATATATTAAAGGAGTAACGGATCGCATAGGAAAAATGTTACAGAGCAGAAACATCAAGGCCATATATAAGCCCACGAGCCAAATCAGAAACCTGCTCGGTTCAGTTAAAGACCCAAGGGATCCATTATCCTCGACAGGGGTATATAAAATACCTTGTGAATGTGGCGCAGTATACATCGGCACCACAAAACGCAGCATTAACACCCGAATTAAAGAACACAAGGGCAACTGTCGCAGAGGAGAGACCGAAAAATCGGCAGTAGCTGAACACGCCTTTTCTGAAGGCAATCATAAAATCCTTTTCAAAAACACATTAGTTCTGTCATCCGAGGTACACTATCACTCACGCCTTAATCGGGAAGCCATTGAAATTTTCAAGCATCCAAATAATTTCAACAGGAAGGAGGAAAATCTAAGGCTACACAACATTTGGTATCCGGCACTACGCAGGAATAATAATAATAATGAAAGAAAGAGAGGGCATTATAACCCCTCTCCTAGTGACCACACCCCACCAATTCAACCACGGGGTGGGGATATAAATTTAAGTTTAAATATAGACACATTCCAGTCGACAAATCAGTCTCGCTCGAGAAGTCGAAAAGTGCAGAAGTGAAGTGCAGTGATGTGATGTACTTTTTCTTCTAACTTGGACTACACCACTGAGGATGTCAACCGCAGTTGTTGACGAAACGTTTGGAAGAATTTCCAACAGACCTGGGCCATCATCCCGGAAACCCACAACTAAAATCATAAGAACTTTAAAAAGATTTTATGTATTAAGGAAAACTTAATTCCTTTAATTTTTGTTAAGAAAAATTTAAGAAAATTTAAGACTTTCCCGAAAGACTCAATTAGCGTCAGTGGAGTACATTTTTAAGGATTCCATTCCAAACTTCAAAATACCCTAAACCACAAAAACATTTTAAAAAATCCAGGTAAAGTTAAAATTAGATAAAAATGAAATCCATTTTAATAATAATATCTTAGTTTACATACATATTTCTTTAATAAAGTTTTTGCATAAAGTGTAACTAATTTTCAACTACACCTTATCTAAATATATAAATAAAAAATAAAAACAATTTACAAAAAAATACATAAAAAACATATCAACAAACGAATGTCTACGTCTCAACTTGCATTTATTAGGAGCATTTAAAAAAAAACACAACTGGGATACATTTATGCCAAGTTATACGTGCGCGAAAGGGATGCAATACACTACCTACATGCTTCAACTTCACAAGTAAAACTATAGATAGAGAGTTTAAATGAGTTCTCGCCCGAGGACTCGCCGAGCCCGTTTAAAGTGGACCGAGAGACCCAAGATGGACTCTCGGTCCACCTTGTAGTCATACCCCCGCGCCCCTGTACCGCGCGGGCGAAGACTCATTTAAACGGTTTATCTATCACGGGCGCTAAAAGCTTCCACAAGCAAACCTTACTTAATCCAGCAAAAAATTAAAAACTATCGGGCACTATATTTGAATTTTTTTTTTAAATAAATTGTAATTTTTTAAATTTCATTACAACTATTTTCAATTATATTTTTTTATATTTTAATTACTTACTGAAGTTTTTTTAATTAAAAAAAATTAAAAATTTGATTTTTTTTAAACACTTTAAAAAACCGCTTATTACATAAGTGTGAACCGTAATATAATTTTGCAATAGACGTTGGGTAAAGAAAAGGATTTAGAGTATAGTTTGTAACATTTTAAAAGTAATACATGTCAATAGATAACTGGATACCTAATTACTTTATATTATTTAATTACATTCTGCATACTCAGATGTCACGTGTTCCAACAAAAGTTATGTTAGTTACGTTCGGCGGGTATACACTAGATGTCACTACGTTTTATAAGTTCAAATAGTTCATTTTCAATAACGCGCCATCGCTTCGTTCCTCAATGCGGACTACATTTTTCATACATGTTTGCTTTCATAAGCCCAGAGAAAATAATTAGGGAACATATGTAAGTACATGCGTCAGCTGTCGCACAAATGTCGGAGTGACAGATAACGTAACGCTTTTTACTTGGGGGCTTTATATGAAAATCGATTATTAAGGAGTAATGTCCCAAAAAAATGTTAAAAATGTCACTACGTTTTATAAGTTCAAATAGTTAATTTTTTCTACGACAGATGTCGCTGCGCCGGCTATAATATAACGCGCTATCGTTTCGTTCCTCAACGCGGACTATACTTTTCGACGTTTGCTTTATATAAGCCCAGAGAAACCCTCTGATGCTGCTTGTTACACTACAATAGAATTAGGGACACGCGTCGTGTCCACCGTGAAAGAACAGCGCGTGTGCTGTTGTGTTTCGGTGAGTGAATAAGGGATGCCAGAGTCCATTTAACTATCCCATAACCTAATCCCTTATCCTACTATAATCGGCGGCGCACTTGCAGCAGCTCTGGCGTTGCTTGTGTTATAGGCGACGGCACCCACCCACCATCAAGTGGACCGTCAGCCTGTCTGCCGATCTTAACATAAAAAAAGATAACGTAACGCTTTTTAGTTAACGCTTGTATTAATTTTACTCTTCATAAAATTCCCATACCGGGGGCCTTATATATAAAAATCTATTCTTAAGAAGTAAACACCAATAAATTTAAATGACACAGAACTTCAAAATCACACTATAATTAACGCAGCGGAAACTTAATCATCAGCAGCTTTGGCGTTGCTTCTGTTATAGGCGACGGTGGCCACCTACCATCAAGTGGACCGTCAGCCTGCCTGCCGACCTTAACATAAAAAAAGACACCCATTCCAATTATAAAAGTCAATAGTGAAATCTATGAAAATATTAAAAGGTATCCAGATCACCTGTAATTAACAATCTTCATTGACTTGCACTTCTTACATTTGAAGTAGTCTATTGAAGTGTGTTCTGTTCGTTACTTTTAAAATGTTACAAATTATACCTTTCATTCAGAAAAAAAAACTGATACAGACGGACGCAGACGAAGACGAGTATGTAATAAAATTTAAAACTAAAATATTGAAATAATAAATAATTGTTACCCATTCAATTAAATTATATAAATTGCAGTCGTGGTGACAGAGACGGTGATCTAATTGACCCGATGATTCTTTATTAATTGCCAAATACGAACAACGAATAAAATAGCAATATATATATGTATAACATATATGTATGTTTACAAAAACACATATACATGCATTTTTCATATAATTACGCTCTCTTTTTACCTGAGCATCAACTCTTCGTCAATGTATTGCAAGAGGCTCCTAAAACAAGAGAGAGACAACATACAAACATGTGCACGCCGAAAACAACTTTAACTATTTACTATTTGGTCGAGATTGGAGTGTACCATTTAGATTTGTTTTTTTAACCTCCAATTAGACTCCTTTCTTAGAAAACTCTATATTTTCCCTTCGAAGACATACATTTCTAAATATCTTACCTTTTTTAAAAAACTACCCGCAAATTTCATAACATGGCATGGTAATGACATTTTAAAATAATTATGTTTCAGTTGATAAGGATCTAACCACCCAAAACGGTCATTTGGCAGTATTGTGACGTTTTGTTAAATTGTCTTGCTAATAAATGGACGTTGTGGGTAGACGGAGTTTTTGCTACTTAGACAAAGAATCTATACTAATATAACAAAGTTGAAGAGTTTGTTTCTTTCATTGAACGCATTAAATTCTGGAACTACCACCAGTTGGGTTTGATTTTTTTTTATTTGTTAGCCCAATTCTTGAGGATGGTTAGGCTTGTATCGTCACGCTATAACTCTAAGGCTGCGATTACGAAATGAGCGGAGGGGGGTTGGCTCGCGCCTCGCTCGCCGGCACAGCAGACTGGCTGACGGTCCACTTCATGCTAAGTGGTTTCCATCGCCTATAACACAAGCAACACTACAGGTGTTGCAATTACGCTGCCGACAACAGTAGGATTAAGGATAAGGGATTGGGAGGGGATAGAGAAATGGGCTCTGGCACCCCTTACTCACTCACCGAAACACAAAAGCACGCGTGCTGTTATTTCACGGTGGTCTTCTGTAGTAGGGTCTATTCTAGTCCAGATCCAGACTAGAGCCAAATTTGTAAAGTTCATTTTCAAAGTTGACCCTGCCGGGAATCGAACACAGAAAGTATCAGCGCGTGCGGGAGATTTGACGAGGCGTTTGGTCAGGAGCCGAGAAGAGCCGAGATGCGCAGGACATATCTCTCTGGCTATGTCCTGCGATATTATACTCTTATAATAAAACCATTTTCTTAGTTTGTTAGGCTTGACATGGCTAAATGCTTACGAACGTAAAAACTCTCCAGTGTTACAATTAATTCTCTCCATTTTAAGTCAAGTGAAAACTTTATTATAGGTATATCTTGAACTAGCTGAACTCACGGCTACACACGGCGGCGGCGTGCGCGTGGAGCGCGCGGTACGGGAAACTGCTTATATATACAATACTAGTGATCGTAGCGTGATGTTCTATACCCTATAGCCTGCCTCGATAAATGGACTATTAAAAAAAAAAATTTTCAACTCGAACCACTCCTGAGATTAGCGCGTTCAACAACTCTTCTGTTTTATATATTAGTATGTATATATATAGAAGTATAGATTTAAAAAAATCATGAAATGTCGCGGGTAGTTTTAAAATCGACTAGGCATCCTTAAAACTAAATAAACCACCGAAACAAGTGCCTCTCACACAATGAAAATCCAAAAAGCCACGCATGGCACAAATTCACATGCACATTTATAAAACATACATTTTCAAACACAATCACTATGCGAAAGAGAAAGAAATACACAAACGTATCGCTTTTCCTTTCTATGGATCCATACTTTGTGCAATTATATTAAAAACGCTGCAATTCCAAACACTATAACTATATGTATATATATTCAATAAAATTAACAATATAATAATGTAAATATACACACACAACATAATATGAGTTTAAGGGACAACATTAGCGCCGTTCTAATCAGGGGTGTCGAGGATATCCTAGTCCTAAATCTTCCAAATTTCCCCAGGATGGACTATTGAATTCTTTAAATTTTTTGAAGTGAAAAGGGGGGGGGGGGCGAAGAGTGGTGCAGAGAGTGAGGGGAGTAAAGGGACTGAAGGAATCAAAACCAAATCAAACCAATTTAAAAGAGCAAATAAAACCGAAAAAACACTCAGACTACGCCTCGATCGAATTTCGACATCTATTTCTGCTTCTCAAAATTAATTTCATTTATTTCTGCATTTAAAAATTAAAACTACTGAAAAAACTTGAAATATGCATCCTGGATATCCTCGACATCCCCTGAATCGTTTGAAAATCAGCGTTAAAAATTCTGCATCCGCCAACAACCCTGGTTCTAATAAAAACTTCTTTCTTTTTCTGGACTCCCAAGAGATATACGTCGATTTACACTATTTATTATTTAAACACGTCAACCGTACGGTTAAATATAATGTGTACAAAAGTTCATTCACTTTTGACCGCCTCTACTATGTTTCATTAGCGAGTTTCATTCTATTGGTTCCATTCTATTTAACTTCTTTAATGTTTTTCAAATCTACATAAAACGTTTTACACTTGACTTTGTTATACAGGGTGACACGGAAATTGCTCGTATTTTTCTTGGGACACGAAACTATTACTATATTTGAGTAATATATAACCCCAGTCATATACGGATCGAAAATTAATAATTTTCGAAAGAATATTTCAGAGATTATCCGAATTTTATACTATTGGAAGACATGTAAAGGAATAATTAGTAACATATTAACCGGAAATTATGTACCATTAAATAGTTAATTAAATAAGTAATATATTAAAATGAAAATATATTTTTTTCTTTTCATCTTTTTCGGTCCAAATGGTCACTAAATATTTTTTTATCTTCACACAAATGTGATTACCAATTACTATCTAATAAATGTATGAAACTTGTAAAAATATTTATATAACTTCCTTGTGTTCTTATATCTGTCTAACAAGGTAAATTAATAAAGCAAAACTGCAACAATTGGCACATCCAGAAACGATAACGCACAAAAAGGCAGAGTGTTTATGACAAATGTGTTAACTAAATTTGTATATACATTTTAATAATCACCTCCAAAATATGGTGAATTTGTTTATTAAAAACCATTCAAAACACCCTCTAAAATAGAGGGTGATTTGATAATCATGCAAAAATTGAAAATAACAAAAAAAAAAACGACGGCGCTAATGTCTTACCTTAAAAACATTAATAAACACAAAAAATACGCTATTGTTAATTAACCAAAAAAAAATTTCGCCTACATTTTTACCTCGGTCGACCGTTCCTTTCATTTTAATTGAAAAACAAAACCAGACCCAATTTTGTTAAAAAAAATAATACTTTTTTTAAATTATACCTCAGACTCATTCTCATAATATCATCCCCCGTGATCACCCGACACCACTTGCTACAAAAGATTTATAAAAAAATAAAATAAACATATGAGTCACATAGTTCCAATATCCGTTAAACTCCATAGGAAACTTGAAACGGTCGGAACAAATTGTATTTGGAGAATAGCGGATTTTGAAAATAACTATAAATTTTATGTCAAATTTATATGAGATTTGACATGGAATTTATTTCAACAAACGATTCGAAACTTCTTTGTCTTTAACAACCATCGATAAACGGCTTTTTTTAAAGTCGAGTTAGCGGATATTGAAACTATATGACTCATATATTAGGCATATACTATAATAAACAAAAAAAAAACAATACATAACATAAATACACGTATAAAATACAAATATAAAAAGCTATAAAAAGTTTATGTCAAAGACTCCAAAACCGCTCAACCGACAATCGTGAAATTTTGCAAACAGGTTGACAGGGTTTCAGAATAGGACATAGGGTACCTTTCATTCCGCTCGGACCAAGGCGCGGGTGAAAAAGCTAGTTAAATATATATGTATGTGTACATTGTATTGAAACATTAACACAAATAGTAAGTGACAAGTTTAGATGCCAAAGTTAAATAAGTGACGACTTACTTTTCGCTCGATGGCATCGTGTCGGTGGCGAGTTCGTTGAGATCGGTGAGAGGGTTGTGCTTTGGACAACTCATGAGGGAAGCGACACTCCATTCGTCGCTTGGCTGACGGTGATGCACTGTGAAAACGACAATTTTACGATTTTTGAATGTCAGGTTCACTTGGTGACTGTCACTAGATCGCAGCTGCAGTTAGGGGGGTTAGAAGATAAGATAGATATAAGGCTATCTTATATAAGATAAGATAAGATTAATATCTTATATAAGACTAGCGTTCCGCCCCAGGCTTCGCCCGGGATGCAATTTTTATATTATGAACATTACCCGTTTATCCTTCTTTCCATTAGTCAAAACCGAATTAAAATCGGTCTACCCGTTCAAGCGTGATGCCGTGACCAAGGGAAATAGGGATTCATTTTTATATATTAAGACTAGCGACCCGCCCCCGGCTTCGCCCGGCGTGCAATTTTTATATATATGAACATTCCTCGTTTATCCCTCTTTCCATTAGTGAAAACCGAATTAAAATCGGTCTACCCGTTCACGCGTGATGCCGTGACCAAGGGAAATGGGGATTCATTTTTATATATTAAGACTAGCGACCCGCCCCCGGCTTCGCCCGGCGTGCAATTTTTATATATATGAACATTCCTCGTTTATCCCTCTTTCCATTAGTGAAAACCGAATTAAAATCGGTCTACCCGTTCACGCGTGATGCCGTGACCAAGGGAAATGAGGATTCATTTTTATATTATAGACTAGCGACCCGCCCCCGGCTTCGACCGTGGTGCAATTTTTATATATATGAACATTCCCCGTTTATCCCTCTTTCCATTAGTGAAAACCGAATTAAAATCAGTCTACCCGTTCACGCGTGATGCCGTGACCAAGGTAAATGGGGATTCATTTTTATTTATAAGAAGATAGATATAAGGGTTGATAAGTACATTTTCAAAAAATCACAGTACTTATCTCTGTTTATTTTAATTTTAGGAAAAAAAAAGTAATAATGAACCTTTTAATATCTAAATTTAAATTCTCTACAATATTTGTCTGAAACTTTTGAAGTTTACTCCTTTTAAGAATCGATTTTCATATAAGGCCCCCGGTATGGAATTTAGAAGCGTCAACTAAAAAGCATTAAGTTTTCTGTCATTTTGACATTTGTGTGACAGCTGACACATGTATTTATGTTCCCTAATTCTATTCTCTGGGCTTACAAAAGCAAACGTCGAAATCTTGTATGAAAAGTGTAGTCCGCGTTGAGGAACGAAACGATAGCGCGTTATAACTTGCCGGTGCAGCGACATCTGTCGTCGAAAAATGAACTATTTGAAATTATATACTGTAGTGACATCTGTGTATACCGAACGTAACTAACATAACTTTTGTTGGAACACATGACATCTGAGTATGTAGATGGTAACTAAATAATATAAAGTAATTAGGTATCCAGTTATCTATTGACAGAAGTAAAATTTTATGCATTTAAAGGAATAAACTCTAGCCGTGCGTCGGAGCTGACACACACGCATTTTCCCTCTCTTACCATTTTTGTGTGGGAAAAAAACCAATTTTTATTTTTTTTCTACCCCTTCTACAGGCTGGAATTAAAAATTCCTCTCACCCATCGATATTACAAATATTCTAGAAGCTTATATCAAAAATGCCCCTGAGGGACTCAAATTTTGATTTGTTATTAAATTTTCCTAGGATCGGTGTCAGTACCTAGATTATTTTTATACAACTCAACATTTGCATAAGAAATAGTTTTTGGGTACATTTCTGAGCTAATAAAAGTTCAATCACGTACACTACTAATAAGGTGGGGTGAAATTAAAAATTTGGTCCTAAATTTACCACCCGAAGCTCCAAGCTACTCAGTCAGCCTGTTGAGGTAAATTCGCCGCTGAGTTTTGTTATAAAAGTGAATTAAACTTACGGTTCCTTTTGACAGTGTCACCGTGACAGCTGGTGGCGCCTCCGAAACTTATGACCTTCGGGATCGAATGAAGATTGAGCTCATCATCGGCATCCAGATCCACGATGGGAGAGTCATCATACACACCGGACCTCCGCGTGCCCTCAGCGATTTCCTCGGACATCAATCTGAATTCACATTTGATATATTATTAAGGAATTACGCTAGATCTGTCTTGTGCCAGTCTTGTTGCATTCAACAAAGATTTATCCTTGAATTCGGACACTGCAAACTTCGAACTGAAAATTGACAACAGATGGCGCTTAACAAAATATTTCGTTACTGTTGTAACAATCTATTCAGGGTCGTCAGGCATCCTGACGGTCTACTTGATGGTAGCTGTCTACCGTCACCTATAACACAAGCAACGCCACAGGCGCGCGTTGCTGACTATAGTGAGATCAAGTACAAGGGATTGGGAAGGGATAGGGAAATGAGCTCTGACATGCCTTACTGACTCAGTGAAACACAACTGCAAACGTGCTGTAATTTCACAGTCGTCTTCTGTAAGGAGGTGGTTACTGTTATCAGACGGGCTGCTTAATTTATGACTGCGTAACGCTGTGTGCACTGCCCCTACTTGCCAGATCCAGACCAGAGCCATCTTTGAAAAGTTCATTTCCAAAGTTGATCCAGCCGGGAATTGAACCGGAGACCCTTGAAACTGAGCGCTGAGACAAGCACCATAAGTAACAACCTCGTCAAGTTAGTCGTCGTCATAAATGAGTATAAACATTTAAAACCCCATAATATAGTATAAGAGCTAGCAACGTTTTTGAGAATGCATTTTAGGTCGATTAGTTTTTCTATATTTCTCATCCATACTGACTGTCGGTAGGAATGCAGTACGTCTGGCACCTGGAAGCGGTTGCGTTTACCAGTGCGCATCACATCTGTACAGGGAAAATTGTGCATTTTGGAATTATTTTAAGACAAATTTTATTTTTTTAATAATTTTATATGTCCCCTTAGCAATATAAATTTATGGTTGCCAGACATTTTTGCCGTTGCTAACATTGCCCCAGATACAATTTTAATAATAAAAAAATGACAATTTTCAAACATTTTTAGTATGTCTGTAATTTTAATATAATATAGTTCTATAATCAAAGAATATAATATTCATTTGCCAGATAGAAATTCCGTTGCTAATTAGAATTCAGATCAATTTAAGTATGGGGAAGAATAGGTGAGTTAGAAGAGTGCGGCAACTGATTCATAGGTTGTGTGAGAGAGACAGTTGCGACAGAAAGCGTCATGAGAAAGATAACTTGATGTCTAAATATCGTAATGTATATGTTTCTAACCTTTCATCGAGTGCTGAAGTTATTAGTTCATCACAGTTAAATTCTTCTATATATGTTCATGACACTACTGTAGATGATGCTACACCCATCGTCGAATTTAACAATTCAATTATTGATCATAGTCATTTAAATGCTCTTGATGAAGTCAATAATGCAATTATTGATAATAGTGGTTTAAATACTCAGCTGAAAAATATCAAGTTTAAAGAAGCAATAGTGAAATTTTTCATCAGTCATTGGTGTAATGATGATATATGAGTGTTATTGCTATCGTGTTGAAAATAACAAGGTTATCATGACCAAAGAGGATTCACTATCGTGTGCAGTTAAATTGATTCAAATTGTTTTGACGCTGAAGTTGTACTAAGGTGCTCGGACACTGACATTATAGTTATACTTCTTGCAAATATGGACCATCTGAGTGCTTCTTTAAAGCTCTGGATAAATATTGGCGTTGAAACTGTATGCTATACTGGGTAATAATATAAATGTAAAGCTTTACCGGGCTTCCACGCATTAACCGGATGTGATTATACGCCAGCTTTCTTCCGTAAAGGCAAACTGCAACCTTTCAAAATAATTAACAGAATCGGAAGATTATTAATTAGCATTTCAAAATCTTGGTACTGATAACGATGACATACTAGAAAATGCATTTGCTACCTTAGAAAAATTCTTGTGTCATATGTATTGAATTCGTAATAATAAAAACATTACTCAACAAACGCGTAAAAACTTACTAATCTTTAATAAATTATATATTTTTGTATAGATACTCAGGTCCTAGAAACCGACGATACATTTGATACAAACGATGATGATGATATAAATAATGATGACAACGATGACAGTGACGATGATTTTGATGCAGGATTTCATTGCGAAGAATGTTATTAATTAAAAATAACATTTTGTTTTAAAGTTTAATATACAATTCAGTTGCCGCACTCTTCTAACTCACCTATTCTTCCCGATACTTAAATTGATCTGAATTCTAATTAGCAACGGAATTTCTATCTGGCAAATGAATATTATATTCTTTGATTATAGAACTATATTATATTAAAATTACAGACATACTAAAAATGTTTGAAAATTGTCATTTTTTTATTATTAAAATTGTATCTGGGGCAATGTTAGCAACGGCAAAAATGTCTGGCAACCATAAATTTATATTGCTAAGGAGGCATATAAAATTATTAAAAAAATAAAATTTGTCTTAAAATAATTCCAAAATGCACAATTTTCCCTGTACAGATGTGATGCGCACTGGTAAACGCAACCGCTTCCAGGTGCCAGACGTACTGCATTCCTACCGACAATCAATATGGATAAGAAATATAGAAAAACTAATCGTCTTAAAATGAACTTTTTCGTGACGTTGCGAGCTCTCGTACTAATAAGTTTGAAAATCTTGAAATGTATGCTACACCTACCTAACCCGACTAGCAGCCGACATGTCGTCGTCCAAGAGCGAATCGGGCCTCGCATTGGGCACGACGTGGTCGGTGAGCAGACTGCGTGGCCGCACGTGATTAGTCGACTGGTGAGCGGTGGGCTGCGATTGGTCGGCAAGCACTCTGCGGCCTCGCCCCGTGTGCTTCGACGCTATGCGGTGAGGCACGTTCGAGACCGCCTGTAAAACATAAAGCATGCCAAAAAAAATCTATGGTGGGTACATTTATTCAGCTCCATTCGCGTTTCGCTGGACTATTTTGGTTTCACTTATGCAGTTCCGCTTCTATCAGCTTCGTACTTACAGAGCTAAATGACTGAAAATTTATGCAAGTTGCAATTCGTCGACGAGGAGTTAATAAAACACACTTGTCCTATTTGGCGCTAAAGCTGAATAAACTCGGAAAGCTGAACGGACACTTGCGCATCTCAATACAAAACTGCTGTTTTCTTGAACAAAACCTGAATTGAAGTGAATAAATGTCGTACATTATTTCCGCGGTGATTGTATAAATTCTTAACAAACATATCGATGTTAGTTAAATGTCTAGATCACAACTGTGTCAACAGATGGCGTTAGTGCAAAAGGTTAAATCGCGCTAACGCTACGTCTGTAATAATTCGTTACAACAAATTCTTATTTAATAATAAAAAAAACGTGATAATTGTCTATCTGACGGCAGTTATCCTCTATAGAAGACCATCGTGAAAACATGTGTGTCTTGTCAGAGTACTCAGAGTTACTCTCTGGCATCCACTCTCTACACCCATTGCTCTACCAACTTAATTGAATACCGCCAATGTTACTTGTTACTTCAAGGCGACATTTAGACAAATGATAGCAGACAGGCTCACGAGTCCACTCGATAAGTAAAATCAAAAATCAAAATCAAAATATTTATTTATCAATTAGGTTTCTCCAAGAAACTCTTATGATCGTCATTTAGATTTACCAGTTAAATTTAAATTTACCAGAGTTTCGGAAAAAAGCCAAGATGACGATCCTGAGAAGAAAGCCCGAAAGAAACTCCGGATACTATTCTTTTTGTCATCTTTACAATATAAAAATTACAACAATTATAATCATACACTTAATACTTAAAGTAAATATACAATACTAAGCATAGTATGAGCTCCGAATCCAGGCTTTAATTCCAGGCTTCATTGTCACTTAAATAATCAGTAACCTTATAATAGCCTTTCGAGAGGAGTTTGGTTTTAATGACATCTTTAAATTTATTTATAGATAGTAATAATAAGTGACTACAGTCGCGTAAGGACATAAAGTAACATCCCAGCGAGAATTTATTTGCAGCTTCCCTTCTTTTAAGAGGTTAAAGTTCCTCCCCACGCTACGGGACGTGCTCAGCAGCTCGAATTTATCCCGATTATTAGGGATGAACTCCGTACCTATAGCAAGCAATGCTATAATAAAAATCTTGTACAAACTGGTCCTAATTTCTTGTACAAAAAAGGAATAAGAACTGGGGAATACTGAATTACATAAACAAATGTCATCAGCTTATACAATAAATTTTCGATCTTATTACTATGCAAGCATGTAAATAATAATAATTAAACATTTATAAGTGTCTTGACATTTGTTTTATAATTGTGATGGCTTTATATTTTTCCCTTGTTCAAATGTCGCCCTAAAAAATACCAACTAACAAATCTATATCTACTCTTTATATATTATTCATACATATTATTTTTTTTATGTTAAAATCGGCAGACAAGCTGACGGTCCACTTGATAGTAGGTGGCTACCGTCGCCTATAACACAAGCAACGCCAAGCTGCTGCAAGTGCGCTTCACGATGGTCTACTGTAAGATGGTGGTCACTGCCGCCAGACAACATTACTGAAAAGTAGTGCTCTGCCACTACTTTTCAGATCCACTTTGAAAAGTTCATTTTTCAAAGTTCACCCTGCCGGGAATCGAACCCGGGAACCCTAGAACAGAGCGTTAAGGCAAGTTATAAAACAAAGTCGCTGTCGCGTCTGTCTGTTTCTCCGCTAGCTCCTTCTAAACCACCCAACGGGTTTTGATACGGTTTTCACTAGTGGAAAGTGAGTTAAACGAGGAAAATTGCATCCGTCCGAAGCCGAGAACTTCCAACAGGTCCTATCGTGCTGAATGATCCTTTGAGTGATTGCCTTGTGTGAAAGTGTTCTTTAAGCGATATTTCACACCGAAACGCGACGCGAAGATGCTTTAAGAGGTCGGTGGTTGTTCTGCGTTGCACGTCGCGACGCATCGTGAAGCTATGTAAAGATGGCGAATATTCATCATATCAGTATAGCGACTTGAGCATTCGATGACGAGCGCCGAGCACCCGAGTGCGATCCACCCGGCTGTCGGTTTTTTGGCGAATCCCTTTGAATCTCAAAATCAACTCAGTCGTTAGCGCGAACACCTCCGCGAGCTCACATATTTGAGTTTCGCAGAGTGGCACTGAAATGAACACTGAAACTACCGCAAATGGCACTTACCCCGTCCTCGTCGGGTTCCTGGGAGCAGTGGCTCGGTGGGTTGGAGTACTTCTGCAGTAACTCTATCGCGAGACGCTTGTTCATGTCTTGCTGGAAAAACGCGTGCTGGAAAAACAAGGCATTCTATTGTAATAACAAGCTACTTTGATCCTATACTAGGATCATAGAGTTGGCTCAGTATTTTCGAGAAGATTTGTTCTATTGACAATATATTGTGGAAATTCATTAAAAAATATTACGTACTAGAATATTACGTTTTTTGAATTTTTGTCAGTTTGTCGGCTTGTCTGTTTGTCTGTGAGATTGTGCACGCTAATCACAGAAACGGCTTAACCGATTTGAATACGGTTTTCACAGATTCCCGTAACATTTAGTGTTTGTTTCATTCCAATCGGTTCACAAACAAAAAAAAAATTACGTGTTATATCGAATACCAGGCGAAATTGCAGGCTCAGCTAGTGTTGTATATAAAAGTAGCTGGTTTGTGCGAGTATAGTATATTTATGTATAGTAATACAATTTTTCCTTAACGCTTATCCTTCATCCTTAAGGGCTTCACTTGGGCAAATGACATTTACATTAGAACTCGCTGGCGGCGGAGACAATTCAACAGGCCTAGAAATTGTATTTTTTTGTTTATACCGTTAGCGAACAATACACAAAAATAAAATATTTATACAATTTTTTAAACTGACATTAACTTATTAATCGGTACAGGATTCATATGCGCGCAATAAGCCGTTTTCTTGTTCTTCTTGTGTTCTAACTTTTTTTTTAATTCTAATTAATACAATTGGTTCTTCACATGTTTAAGTATAATATATATTTTTTTCAAAGCAAGTGTGTTGTCTACTTCTTGTAACATCTTCATTAAACATTGGATATTTTTAGTATTTAGTGTATGTCTCCACCTTAATACTTTCATGGTCCGTGCAACGCAACGAGCAATAGGCACTGCCTGGCAGTCGTGGCGGCGCCGGTGCCTCAATCCGTTACGTGACCTCACGCCAAGCACACTCTTGCACGTTTGTACTAATCGGCACACCCTGATTATATTAAGACTACACCGCGTAATATTTTGTTATAATGCCATGTCATAACAGACAATTCGGAATAGTCAATTCAATTAGGCTAATTCTGTCCTATGTCGTATCTTGAAATAATATACGACATAGGACAGAATTAGAGACAGGGAATGAATGGTACTTTAATGCTTTCCAACTACTAGATTTTCGTTAATCAGTTCGAGCAATAGATACCGTAAGTTCGCAAGTTGAGCTGCGCCAACTGGTTGCAGTATACAGGGTTACTGGTAAAAAAAAAAATACCAGGATGTGAAAGGGGAGCTAAAATGTAACATTTTTGGGCGGTACAACTTAGGGCGGTAAAATTAAGGAATAAAAAATACCTGTAAGAGTTTATCAGCCGTGGGCCTCTTCTTCGGGTTCTTGGTTAGTGCCACCTTGATGAAAGTGTGGAATACTTGCGACCAACGTTCCCTCTCCTTCAGTTGGGGCGGTTTGAACCCCGACTTCGACATCAGGAACAGTACCCTCATTGGATGCAGTTCAAACATAGGCGGCTGTAGTTCTGCTAATTCTGTAATACAGATTACACGAAAAACTTAGAAGGGGCTTATTGTAGGTGTTCTTACGGTGCTTCTCCAATTAGTGGAGGTTAGCGAACATCTTGGAACAGTCCTCTATCTCTAGAAAGTTAAAATGATACTAAAAAAATTCCAAACAAACTTTACCGTTTAAACTAAAATACTCCTTAAAATTAAAATTTAATGGATCTTTAAACATTTTTAGTAATGGCAGGTCAAGTGACAGTGAAGCGTCAATAAGTCGCTTCAAGTCAAGTAAAGCATAGCAAAAGTATTAAATAAATCCCGACAGGCTGACGATCCTCTTAATGGCAGGTGGCTTCCGTCACCTATAACACAAGCAACGCCACAGGTACTGCAAGTGCGCTGCTGACCGTAGTAGGATTAAGGATAGGGATTAGGAAGGGATAGGGAAATGGGCTCTGACATCCCTTACTCACTCACCGAAACACAGCGGCACACGTGCTGTTATTTCACGGTGGTATTCTGTAAGGGGGTGGTTACTGCCGCCAGACGTGCTGCCCAAATGACTGCGAAACGCAGTGTTGCCCGGCCACTACTTTTCAAATCCAGACTAGAACCAACTTTGAAAAGTTCAATTCCAAAGTTGACCCTGCCGGTAAACGAACTCTGGACCCCTGAGACAGAGAGTTAAGGCAAGCACCCTAACCCACTCATCCAATGGTCTGTCTAGTTTATGATTGCGTTCAGAGTTTTCTGCCACAACTAAATCTAAAATTAGCTTAGAATTAGCTCAATTAGCTCTGGCAGATGATGGGCTCTAGTTGTAATCAATGACTATTGCATCAGAGCTCGCTATTGAGAGATCACATTCACATTCCCTGGTGACTACCTAACTACAATAGATAAATGTTTTAATAGTTGCAGAAGAAAAAAAACATACCAATAGCTGTAATCCCACATGCCCAAATATCACAGAGCTGATTGTAACCACCCTTCCTCTCGACGGCTGCTACCTAAAAAAAAAAGGAAAATTCCTAATAAAGCACGTGTCTTTCGTAATATGCAAATCACTTTCTTTAGAATAAATAAATTTATCTTATGAACTATCTTTTGCTTTAAGAACTATTTTTATGAAGATATGAACACGATTAAAATCCGGTTCCGTGTGAACCCAGGGGTATTATGATGATAAAAACTCTAGTGTCGATGAATGATGCCAACAAACTTGTTTCCATGCCAACAAAACTTTATAAAAGTTACCTCTGGCGCCATCCAATATGGCGTCCCAATAAACGACTTCCGCTTGTTGATTGTCGCCGTTATTTGAGCAGAAACACCGAAATCAGCCAATTTCACATCACCGCATTCCGTTAGCAGTATATTTGCGCCTTTGATGTCTCTGTAAATATATTATAAAGAGGCTTGTAAATTGTTATTGTTGTATATTTATTTCCAGGTCACATCTGCCGCAGAGCCACGGATTCGAAGACGCAGCGTGGGACACCTGTGACCAGTGGCATTGATAGATTGTTAATTTGACATTGACAATTTTCCATATAAATGTATTATACTCGCGCTAACGAGTGCGGTCATTATGAACTCATGCTAGACCCACAGATCGATAGATGACCTGAAGGGCATCACGGGAAGCGGCTGGTTGCGAAGCGCAGAGGACCGCGTGTGATGACGAGCCTTGGGAGAGGCCTATATCCAACAGTGCAGAGACATATATGATGTCCTATATGATGATGATGATGATATATAAAGAATATACGTTGATGACTATATATAGCTAATGACTAGCTGTGCCCGCGACTTCGTACGCGCTGTAGTTCGTTTTTTGAAAATCCCACAGGAACGTAACATTTTTCCAGAGTAAAAAGTATGCTATAATAAAAAGTTAATCCAGGCAATAAACTATCTGTGTCCCGAGTTTCATCCAAATCCGATCAGCCGTTTTTGCATGATTGAGTAACGAAATATCCAAACACACATAAGTACAATATATCCATCCTCTGATATTTATAATATTACTAGGATGTTAGCATACAAGCATCCTGACAAAATGGGCAAAACCGAAAGACCACCAAATTTCTATAGCTTCTCGGAGGTAACCGAACAGATTTAATATTGGAATATTGTGTAAAATATGAAATTTAATAATAGTCTTAAGATCCCACCGTAAAATTGTAATAATAGTCCTCAATAATAACCTATCTGTTCTTTGATCGAAATGTAATTTGAGGTTGCTAGGCAAAATCTTGCCGCAAGTACCTTTACCATAATGATTTTTGATGTCTTATTATTTTTAACAATTATGGAATTATTTTTTTAATTATTTTTTTAATTTGGAAATTATTTTTTAAATTTTATTTAATAATTCATTATTCGGGTTACTTAGACACAACGTGTTACTAAAATCTTACAAAACTAATACATCATAATATATACTACTCAAAACAAAATAAGGGCCACTAAGATTTTTTGCTGTACCATGAAAACAATAAAGACATTAAATTGTTTAACTTATTTAATTACAAAATAATGTTATTGGTTATAATATAGGCTAACAATTGTTTAAAATAATGATCATGATCTGTTTTTTTAAAGTTCATAATGAAATTGGCCATTTTGAATGAAAAACATGAACAAAAGAAATCACCGGAAAAAGACAAAATACTGTTCTTGTCACTTTTGTTTCTTCTTTTTAGTAACGAGTATGTCCTCCTCTCTTAACAATACACTCCTGAAGCCTCGTATGCATACTCTGGATCAAATTCCTCACGTTTTCATCTGGAATCTCCTCCCAGACACGTTTTAAAGCGTCAATCAGCTGGTGTTGGTTGTAGACCCCTTGCTCATTCTCTCTAACCCTTCGTTTCAATTGGTCCCACAATTGCTCGATTGGATTTAAATCCGGACTGTTAGCTGGCCATGGTAATACCTCAATATGAGACCCTTCTAGGACAGTTTGGGTCGATCGAGCTGTGTGTGCACGGGCATTGTCTTGCATCAGGATGAATCCAGGCCCCACTCGCTGTGCAAATGGGATCACTTGAGGCCTGATGACGTCTTCGATGTAACGTTCTGCAGTTACGGTATCCGCATTTAAAATGGTGAGCTCGTTTTTACCGTGTAAACTAATCCCACCCCAAACCATTACGTTGGGACCACCGAAACGGTCAACTTCGTGGATGCAGGACTCCGAAAAACGCTCGCCGCGTCGTCTCCACACCCTAACACGCCGATCATAATTAAAAAATTTTACTTTGCACTCGTCTGTAAAAAGCACCTTGCCCCACTGATTAATCCCCCAGTTCAAATACTGACGGCAGAATCTTAAACGGTTTGCACGTTGAACCCTAGTCAGAGGAATTCGAACAACTTGACTTCTTGACATTTGCTGGTCTTCGTGCAATCGATTAGGTATAGTTTGATCACTGACACGGGTACCCGTTGTCAGCCGTAGGTGGTGTTGTAACTTACGGGCCGTTACTGTACGATCACGACGAGCACTTAGTTGGACGTACCGATCCTCGTGCGCCGTTGTTACACGAACTGTACCTGAACCGGGTCTTCTGGCAACACTGCCGGTCTCTTGGAAGCGATTCCATACATTTTGGACAGCTCTTCGAGAAAAACCCAACTGCAAACCCACTTAACGCTGAGAACGTCCTTCTTGAATCATAGTTATGGCTCTGATTGCTGTAATTGTATCCATGTGCCTTCGTACTGGTAGCATGATTAACGCAAGATGGTAAATGAATCAATTAAAATTGAAAAAGTAAAACTTTTTTCCTAAAATAACCGAAACAAGTTAAGAAGACAATCGAAGAAAAACATAAGAATAATTTCCAATTATTTTTTTACTTAAAATGATGGCCAATATTTTTCAAATTAGGAAGCATAAAAGAGATCAAACACCAAAGAGTTCGTAATATCAGTATAATGCGATTTATCAGTTACTTTCAGTTTACTAAAGTGCACTTAAATGTAAATAAACCAGTGGCCCTTATTTTGTTTTGAGTAGTATACATATACATAAACATAGACATTATACTCATATATAAACTTTTTTTATCATTTAAGTCTCCCTTCTCTCCAGATGCATCATCAAGCAATGGTTCATATAAAGAGAGTCAAGCCAGCCTGCTATCATGGCCAAGATGCGATTGGGACTGGCTCGCGCACTGCTTGCATATGATGGTAAAAAAACAGTCTACTCTTGCCTCCGCGAACATTCTCGATGCACTCAGAAACGAGGCAGCGCTGTATGCTGTATGATTTTTCGTATATCTTGCCTACAGAGGACAAGTATAAATAGATATGAAGTGCCAGAGAAGAGAGACCGGTCTTAAAAACTGGAAAAAAATAGGTTACCACCTCTTAGTCTGCCGCAACTCTTGGATTGTTTCCAGGTGATGGAAAAGACTGATCATAGATAAGACTTCATTTATGTAGTTTCCAAACAAACGAGTGCAATTGTTTTACCCTGAGAAGTAAAAATAGACGACGAAAAGTAACATTTTACTTCGCTTTAATCCTTTTTTATCCTGGAAAAATGTTAGGTTCCCGGGGCATTGTCCAGTAATATATAAAAAATTTTGGGCGCCACCGTCGTTCACAGCGATAAAAATGTCAGATATTTTCTCAAGCTTTTACATCTTTCATTTTACAACGCGGACAAAGTCGCTGACACCAGCCAATTGAAATAATAATTGTATCTCACCTATGCATTTTGCCCATACTATGAAGGTATGAGAGGCCGGTCAGAGTTTCGCGGCACATGTAAGCGATCTGCAATTCGGTGAGGGGGCCGGTCACGTGATATATATCCTGAAACCCACACGTTATTGGAAATAAATGTTTGCTGTTTTGTCCCCAAAATATACATTATGTTCATTACGACAGGTCAACAGCACCCAAGAAATATGTGATAACATGGCATATAATGGGCACCATTAAGACCTTACAGAAAAGTCAGAAAAGTTGTTTCTGCAAGCGAAAAGGAATACCACGGCGGCCGACTGTGCTTGTGTTAGTGGACTATTACATCTATATCAACACATAGTACAAGGTCCACCTTTTTCTCAGTCTGTCTGTATGTATTCTCTAATCTCGGAAAGTTGTGAACAGATTTTGTTCCTGATTGCATCCACGAAAAGAGGAATTTCTGAGGATGGTTTATGTGTGTATAATTCATGAATATCTTATTTGTATTTGCCGAGTTAACACGGTTTGTGTATAATATAATTTACAGAAAAAAAAATACTTAAGTATATTTTACTTGCTTGTATCGAAAATATCATGATATAAAACCTGGGTCGGCATCATCCACTCGCCAGACTTTGCCTGGGTTACAACAAATTGAGCTACAAATTGCCAGATTTGGATATTTTTGGTGACGCATTTAAAGATTTTAAGAGTAAATTGCTCACTCACTCGTCAGTCGACTACTAATAAAATACAATTACTTTCTGTATATTGCGTATGTAATGTATGTAACTTGTGTTTATGTAACTTCAAACTGTAAATGTTTTTCACGCCTGTAATTGGCTAACATTATAAATGTAACGGTACTTTAAAGTTAATTATGAAATTATAGTTATGTTAAGCTGTTGGTGTGTAAATAAATAAATAACAATGATCAGGGCACTGTAACTTGGGCAGCCCGTCCGGCGGCAGTAACTACCCCACAGAACACCACCGTGAAATAACAGCATGTGCGCTGTTTGTGTTTCGGTGGGTGAATAAGGGATGCCAGAGCCTATTTCCCTAACCCTTTCCAATCCCTTATCATTAATCCTACTGTAGTCGGCAGCACACTTGCAGCACCTGTGGCGATGCTTGTGTTATAGGCGACTGTAGCCACCTACCATCAAGTAGACTATCAGACTGTCAGCCGACCGTAACAATAAAAAAAAATATCTTAAATTCCAATATAAAATACTTCTAAACAAAAAAATATATTGAAATATTGTTGGGGTCGAGGTGCTTGCCTGAACGCTCTGACTTTTTTTATGTTAAGGTCGGCTGACGGTCCACTTGATGGTAGGTGGCTACCGTCGCCTATAACACAAGCAACGCCAAAGCTGCTGCAAGTGCGCTGCCGACTGCAGTGGGATTAAGGTTAAGGGATTAGGAGGGGGATAGGAAAATGGGCTCTGGCATCCCTTACTCACTCACCGAAACACAACAGCACGCGTGCTGTTATTTCACGGTGGTCTTCTGTAAGGGGGTGGTTACTGCCGCCACGTGGGCTGCCCAAATGACTGCGAAAACGCAGTGTGCCCTGCCACTACTTTCCAAATCCAGACCAGAGCCAAATTTGAAAAATTGATTTTTCAAAGTTGACCCTGCCGGGAATCGAACCGGGAAAACCTAGAACAGAGCGTTAAGGCAAGCACCCTAACCACTCATCCAACGGGCTCAAATGACTCAGTGATTTCGGGTTCGATTTGGGTCAATTTAAGAAATGAATTCTTCAAAGTGGGCACTGATTTAGGGTGTTGTAGTGGCACACTTCGTTTCGCAGCCATATTGAGCGGCCAGTCTGGCGGCAGTAAACACGGTGGTCTTACAGAAGACCACCGTGAAATAACAGCACTATGGATTATGGAGTTATTATGGAAACGGAGTTTATATTGATTGAATTGATTCTTAATGTGTGAGTAATGTCTTAATCCTACTCTGTGAGATAAGCGGGGCAAAAATCGCCACAACAGATATGCCGATTAGGCTTAGTGGAAAGTAGCCACCATTTTGCGTTGGTTGACATAAATTTATCGTCATTATCACTACCATTATTAGATAACATGTCTTTCTAAAGGTAAGTGTACAACACAGAAAAAACACACGCGCGCGAACATAATCGCGAACATCGCCCATCGAAGTGCGACCGCGAGGCATCTTCGGTATGTTCTTACCCAAGTCATTAATTACTTAAAGTTTTGATATAACGGATGCGAGGCTATCCTTGGGTCTATAGAGTATCACGAGTCTTACTTGCAAGCTGCCTCCCCCACAGTACTCCATGGATATCCATAATTTGTCTCTCCTCAGATAGGAGCCGTAGTAGGCGACTATGTTCGGATGCCGGCAGTCCTTCATCATCAATATCTCTTGCTGGATGATGGCGAAGTCATCACCGGGCTCCAGCTTTATCACCTTGATGGCGGCCAGCTCACCGTTGCCGTTGAGGCGTTTCGCCTGAAAACCAAATGGAGGGACATGATTATTGACGTTTAGTGCACACTAGACTGACGCGCCCCGCCTTCGTCCGAGAGCAATTACTATTATACAAAATAATATTAGGTCGGGGAAAAAATCTTTTCGCATAAAGTATGTATGTATAAACTTGTAATAAAATCTCTTTGCCTGTACTATTTGTATCTGGCTGGTTTTGATGACATTAAAAAGGTTAAATTTCAAAAAAAGAATACAAATTATTAAAATGTTGTTTCCAACTATTTTTCATTTGTTTTTCTTCCTGTCAAAATGAGTGAATCTAATGAAAAAATTCGATACATTTTAACATTTTTGACGTTTATCGTTGAGATTTTAAAAAATTGTGACGTTTATGGACCTAATGCAGTGTCAGTAATGCCCGGTTTACATTTCAATAAATACAGTAGCGAGTTAAGTTGCCTCATCGGCGAGTTAAGTAGGTATTGTCGTTTGAACGCTAAAAGCGAGTTAAGTAGTAAGTTGTTGATTAAGTCGAGTTGAATAGAATGCGATCCTATTTTTCGGCGAGTCCAGTGCGAAGTAGCCCCTCTCCCGCGTCTCTCGCATCCCGCCAACTTAACTGACCGGCATGTGAACCGGTGAGTTTAATTTAGTACAGTACCATATTTGCTAACACCGGCCGCTGACACGTGCGATTTTTGTTAGTGTAAAAATGATATTGTCTGACGAAACTACATTTATATTTGTACAAAAATACCTCAAACATTAGTGTTTGTTTAATTCAAAACGCAATAATCATCACAACTGGCTTCGAAGGAGTTTCTCTCGAAAATATAAGATCGACGTAGTCTGGAATTAAAAAAATAATAATGAATTTGCTGAAATAATGAATTGCTGTTTTGGAGGCCCTTTGAGTGGAGTAAAACAACCATTGACGCGACTAGTCGTCTTCTTGTTCAGGCAACTTATGACTACTGACTTGCCTACGTTTGAACGCTCCTTACTACTCGTTACTTATTACTTAACTGACTGATTTCTTAACTCGCTACTGTACTTATTGAAATCTAAACCGGGCTTAAGAGTAGCACTTCAATCCGGGAATTTTGATGTCCAAGATGCACCTCTCTCTGGTCGCCCTGTTACGGTTAAATGGACGCTATTTTGAAAAAGTGGAACAAGGTCGGCATATCAGGAGTTACGACATAGCTGAAGAACTGGGAATTGACCACAAAACAGTTTTGACCCATTTGAAAAAAGCTGGGTACACAAAAAAGCTCGATATTTGGATGCCACACGAGCTCACTGAAAGAAACCTTATGAATCGTGTACTCATTTGTGATTCTTTAATGAAACCGAACCGTTTTGAAGAGATTGATAACTGGTGATGAAAAGCCACTCGGCAAAAATTAAGAGTTTGGCTGGGAGGTGTTAATGCATCCGCCATATAGCCCTGATTCTTTCAGATTTCCACCTGTTTCGGTCTCTTCAGAATTCTTTAGGCAGTGTCAGGTTAACATCAAGAGACGACTGCTAAAAGTACTTGTCGAGTTTTTTTATCCCAAAATTTCTACAGCAACGGGATCGTGCCACTTACCTACAAGATGGCATAAACAAACATACAAAATCCGTCCTCTCTCTTTATTATTATAGTATAGATAACGTGAACCAAAAACTCTAATCTTGGACAGATTTATTAATACTGGCGCCCAATTTTTTATATTATTAGTTGATCCGTTACATTTTTCCAGGATAAAAAGTGTCCTATATTTTAATCCAAGTAATAAGCTATCTGTATGCCAAATTTCATCCAAATTCATTCAGCAGTTTTTGCGTGAAAGAGTAACAAACATCCATACATCTTTACAAACTTTCGCTTTTATAACATTAGTAGGAAGGTGGATTGCCACGTCTGTACCGGGCTTAAGCGTTATAGAGATGGGTGATGTCAGACCAAGGGGTACAGAACTAAAGACAACAAAGACGAGACGAATCTAGTGAGCACAATATGTATCAAAACATCTGTCCGGAGCAGACAGACAGACAGGGAGAAGCGGGGCGGAAGTGCTAAGTCAATGAACGTAGACGGTTGACGCGACACTTTATTGAATAAGCCGCACAAAGTGGTGGGATTCGCATTGTTTCATTCGTTTCGGTGATTTGTATAGTTGGATTGGAACATTTTCCACCTATTTTTAAAATCGTCAGTCTGCCTGACGATCTTAAAAAAAAAAGAAACCCCGAAAGAAACTCAAGATACCATTCTTTTTTTATCTTTAAAATAATATATATGGCAATTACAATACACAAATCACAGTATATACAATTAATAAAACATAGTATGAGCTCAAAATCGTTTAAATCCAGGCTTCATTATCGCTTAAAAAAATCAGCGATTTTTAAAAACTTTTGAAACAAGAGTTTAGTTGTGATTAGACTTTTAAATTTATTTATAGGTAAGGGTCTGATTATCTCGGGAAGTTTATTATAAAACCGTAATACATTGACACATAAAAGAATTACTTATCTTTTCTAAATCGCATATTATTTAAATCAATATAACTTTTAAACCTAGTATTGATGTGAATATTATTTTTTTTATTAAATTGCCTACAGCTGATAATTAATCTTCTTCAGTTACTGATTCCAGTGATGAAAGTGAATATCTTTTTTTTTATTTAAACGTGTGTTTAAATTTAAAAAAAAACCAGCAGACCAGCAGACGTTCACCCACAAGGTGGACACACGACCTGATAAGAGCTGCGGGTCGCTGGTGGATCCAGGCTGCTTCTAATCGTCCTACGCCTGATATAATGATGATGACATCTGAGTGTCTTTATAAAGTGTCCATAATCTAACTGCGAAGTTTTATCAAAACAATTTTATAGGTTTTTTCTTGAAAGAGTAACAAACATCCGCGCATCCATCCTCACAAACTTGCATATTTATAACTAGCCGGTGCCCGCTGCTTCGCCTGCGTTGAAAAAATAAAAAATAACGCCTAACCGAATATATGAGCAATGTAACGCCTAACATATTTATTGCAGTTATAGCTTTGCCAGGCGTTAGATGATCCCTCGGGATTAGGGTTGCCAGGCCTCAAAATCGAAAATCCGGACACAGACTCATATTTAGCCGAACATTTTGCCATAAAAGCCTGACACAATGGTTTTTAAAAGAAACAGTTCTTTTTATTTCTGTATTTATTACTTTAAGACTTGCTCTACTCTTTATTATGAATCACATATTGTTTTGTTAAAGTAATTTGTAAGATCGCGAATTATGCGCGTCCGCGTGATTCTGGCCGCTGCGGGGTTGACCAAAAGCCTAACAAAAACCGGACGGGTCGGACTTGTATATATTTGGCCGGACACGACTTTAAAAAGCCGGACACCTGGCAACCCTACTCGGGATAGTATTTTTTCTGGATGAAAAGTACCCTATGTCCTTTCCTCCATCCCTGACAACGTGTATGCAAAATTTCATGGTAGTCTGTTCAGCGGTTCAGGCTTGAAAAGGTAACAGACGGACAGAGTTATTTTCACATTTACAAATATTAAAGTATGGATACTAGCTTTTGATCGCGACTTCCTCCGCATCTGACTTTTTTAAATCTTGTTTATTTGATTAAAATTTATTTTGCGAATAGGTCTGTCGCTTTAAATAAATTGTGGGTCACAAAATAATAATATAAGCGAACACCGTCGCCTAACTGTGCGAGGCGAGGTCCCTGACCCAACCACCGCCCTGTATACTAATTAGATTCAAGTTTATTGCCGGTTCGATGCTCCGTTCACCTAACTCTTATACACCCCGTTCATTGACGTTTCCACTAACATTACCTCAAAACTTCCATCATAGACAATGTGCGCTCCGTATAAAAACCTTTCTAATGGGTGCAATACTTGCGCAGGTCCCATAATAATAATAATAATAATTTATTTACGATAACTAATTACCAGAGATGACTTTTAGTTTTCTCGTTCCTTCATGACAAACCGATAAATATTCAGTGTGCAAATTTTGAATCTATACTAATATTATAGAGAGAAAAGATTTGTATGGATGTTTGTAATGAATAAAACTCAAAAACTACTGGACCAATTTTAATAATTCTTTCACCTATAGAAAGCTACATTATCAAAGAGTAACATAGTATTTTATAAAGAATTAGCGACCCGCCCCCGACTTCGCCCGGCGTGCAATTTTTATATATAAGAACATTCCCCGTTTATCCCTCTTTCCATTAGTGAAAACTGAATTAAAATCGGTCTACCCGTTCACGCGTGATGCCGTGATCAAGGGAAATGGGGATTCATTTTTATATATAGAGATAAGAAGAAGATACCATGTTGAATGCAACAGCTAGTATAGAAAAATATTGATATTTTGATTGATTTTTTTTTACATATACTCCGACTTTTAATGAAATAATAGGTCGTGCTCTTCCTTATCTGTGTTTTCATTTGGAATTGTCGACTTACTGTTTTAACTACATGCAATCTCTCCTTCAATTATTATTTTTTTTTTTTTAATTAACAGTGATAATTTGAGGGAGTTAGTATACCTACACACCAGTAATATTAGGCTATGTCCACTTGGAATAATGAACGACTGATTGTTTTTAGTATCCGTTTTTAATTCGCAATTAGTGCTGCAGCAATGTTTTTTGACTTTCTGTCCAAATTCGGCTTTAATTTTTTTATTTTCGATAGAAATATTCTTGAAACCAATCTAATACATTAATCATTGCTCCTTAAATTACATCTTATTATATTTATACACGCATAATTTATAAAAAAAAGTCACTGTCCGCCTCAGTCTGTTTCTCCATTAACTTATTCTAAACCTCCCAACGGGTTTTTGATACCGTTTTCACCAATGATAAGTGCGATAAATGAGTAAAGTTTGTGTATACATATAATTTGCAGAAATAATTGCATCTGTGCGATGTCGTGAGCCGGTCGGCAGTGCAATAATTTAAAAATATTTTTCCCTAAGATATTTTATGATTTTTTTTATGTTCGAAAATGTTTATTTTTCGACAAGATGCACTAATAGAAAAATTATAATTACTTCTGTTCGCCCGCTTGTCGAAATTCGAATCGGGGAACAACTGTTCGTGGTCGCCCAGTGGTCGAAAATCATGAACAAGAGTAGATATACATACTTCATACGTAGTTTCAAACGTGTGTGCGTGTGTTAAACACCCGTTAGTGTAGGTATATAATGTTAATTTTAAATAATTTAACGTATTTCTAATGCATATTATATAAAAATATTAGCCTTCTCTAGTCCTTCTCCAGATAAACTTTAAGTGTACCAAATTACACCCTCCTTAAGTGTAAAATTTTCTTTAAAAAATCCTTTTTTAGAAGGTATAGATACTGTGAAATAATTAAAGTAAAAGCAAAACATAATAAATTTTTCTTTGCACAATGAACCTTAAAAATTAAAACAGCCTTTTGACAAAATAGGCCAGGGCCTAGGCCGCGGTGGATAGTTAGTTAAAACAAATAAAATGTACGCATTACTTCACGACACGAATTCAGATTCAACTAAAGATGCATTTCACCCACGACACCATTGAAAATTATTCCCCCGTATACCTACAATGGGAGTTTCAGTCTAGACCGAACAGTATTTCTCAAAGTGTTCGCTAACTCCCCATTGTGAACGCTCGATATTTAAGGTAAGATTTCGCAACCGACTGCTGGTCGCCCGCCTTTTTTGCACTACTAAAAAAACTGCTGTTTTTTAGTAGGTTGACAGTCCACTCGATGCTAGGTGGCTACCGTCGCCTATAACACAAGCAACGACACATGTGCTGCAAGTGCGCTGCTGGCCATAGTAGAATTAAGGATAAAAGATTGGGAAGGTATAGGGAAATGAGCTCCGACATCCCCTATCTCCGCCACAGGAGGTGAAAGTGCCGACTATAGTCGGATTAAGGATACGGGATTGGGAAAATGGGCTCTGGCATCCCTTATTGAGTCGCCAAGACACAACAGCACACATGCTGTTATTTCACGGTGGTCTCCTGTAAGGTGGTGGGTAACTGCCGCCGGACGGGCTGCCCAAATGACTGCGAAACGCCTGCCACTACATAAATAACTCATTCAAAGTAGAGCAGAGAAATTTCTATACTTTTATTGTTACTAAATAAATACGAGTGGCGGTATCACCAAAAAAAATCTAATTTCAACCTCACGACAAACCAAATTTTTTATTACTTTCACAGTGAACAGAGGGCGAAGTGATTTTGAGAACCTGTGGCCTAGACGCACGCTAGGGGGAGTAATATCACGCATATTAGCAAAGATATGAGGATGCTTCGTCACGTCTGCTGAATGCGTTGCATGCATGTATAAAGCTGTAAAATATAAGAGATTGCACTGCACCGTCTCCAGAAGATGTTTCGAGTGGAGGGAACGCACACAGCAGTTTAGTAAAGGTTGCCATTGGTCTATCCCTTCCTAACCTTATGTTCAATCCTACTATGTTCAGCAGCGCACTTTCAGCGCCTGTGGTGTTGTTATCAGCGACGGTAGCCATCTACCATCAAGTGGACCGTTGTTGTCGGTCTGTCTGACGATCTTCACATAAAAATAATATACGAGCATGAATTGCGTGACACTGTGTTGTGTTTTAAAAGCTGTGAGTTTAAAAAAAACACTAAACGTACGTATGCTCATGGAGATTCTCTCTTTTGTATTAAACATCTTCATTTTAGCCTACCTCCCCAGTCAAAAGGTGACGAGTCATTTTTTTTAAACTGAGTTTGCGTTCTTTAAGACGGCTTCGCATGGATGTAATTTAAGCAATTTAATGTTAATTAAATTAAATTTAATAATATTAATTTAATATTTAATGTAATTTTAAGATATCATAGATATAGATGTCAGTGTTTAGTGTGTCTGCAATGTTAGTGTTGCACAAAGTATAGTAGCCGGCAAACTTCTTGGACAAACGACCTTGAATGCGCAAAAACGAAAAATATGTCTCTTTGTCTCTCGTGATCTCTTTTCTCTCTATACCACCAACTAAAACGTTATTAGCTCAATCAATAAAAACCCAATAATAAAAAAATAGCGTTTCTCAATGAAACAATATTTTTGTACCATGCGCAAACTCACGCGCTTTTTTCCCTAGTGGAAAGAACGTTAAGAGGGCACTTTATTCTTTGATTCTTTAAGAGGGCACTTTCCAACTCGAACAGCTTACTTATTCCATACTAAGTAATTCCACGATTACTTATTAATTATTGGTCTTAGCGATACATAAAAAAACATGACATTTCTGAGTCATACTATGAAGGTTTGCATCGCAACAAAAAACTGAAATTAATTTTATATCTAGTATAATTAATTTGTAAAATGTGCAGAATTTGTGACATTTTCGTGGATTGAATTCTTGTAATTACTGACTACTATTCAAAAATGTTTTTCCATGGAAACATCCTACATATAATGTACATTTGAAATTGGGACGTCAATAGCTACCATCTGTAAAGGTTTTTCTAAAATATTGGAATTGCTGGCGTATGTTTTATTATTTTCGCGAGTTGAATAAGTGTCGCGAATGTGTTGCGTCGGTTTCTGTCTTCGGTTATTCGCATTATAGTAAGTTGAGACAACAAATTCTCCCAAATAGCTATTACTGAGTTCCCACGCTCGTACAGCGCCACCTTAAACGAAGTAAGTTTTATATATGTATATTTGCGGAAAAAATTGCACCCGTGCAAAGCCGGGTGCGGGTCGCTACTCTAAAAATAAAAACTCAAGGCTTTGCAAAAACATTTGAGCAATAAAGGTTGAATAAATGTTTCATCGCCTAAAAAAACAGGCGCAGACAAAATAGCAGGCAAAATTAATTTTACATAGGTTTAAAAAATCTATTTTTATGAACCCTCTATCAAAATAAGTCTTATTATGATAAAATTAGAGGCTCAATTACTTAATACCCAAGTGTAAGTTAATATTAAAAATGATCTAAGCAAACACGCCACGCCCAACGCAATGGGGATGTAAACGCGTGGCGGCGCACGCGCAACTTTGTTTACTTTCACCGCCATTTCACCGCGGTGTATGTTGGAGGCGACCTTGACTGGACATCGAACCTGTCATTGACAGTGGCAGTGTCACAAATGGAATGCGGGGCACTCACCAACTAATTTACTAATGTAAACATTTAGTTAACTTTAGTTTACATAATATTAAATTTTAAAAGAATTTAAACACGTTCATTCCACGGACTTATGACAGAGCCAACTGTATTTTTTAATTTTTAGTAAATAGCTGCTGAGCCCGCAACTTCATACGCGTGGTATTCGGTATAACGCATAACTTTTTTGTGTGTAAATTAATTGGAATGAAATAAACACTAAAGCTTGCTACGATACAACAGTGAAAACAGCAATCAAATCGGTTAAGCCGTTTCTGAGATTAGCGTGTACAAACGCACAGACAAAGGGACAAAAATTCTAAAACCTATTTTTTTGACCTCGACCTACACACAACGACAAAAAAAAAAAATTAATGTACAGACACGGCTCGTTTACGATTTTATAATATGTATAGACATAAACGAATCACAACAGGAAATCCAAATTTCCCTTTTATGTGAGACAGTCCACTTGATGGTAGATGATGGCTACCGTCGCCTAAGGACACAAGCAACACCAGGGGAGGGTCACAAGACAAGTGCAGGAACTTGTTTACGCATCGCTTGAAGAAGCCCTGAAGTGGAAACACCTCAGAAAGGAGATTGTCCTCTATAGTTCGCGCATCCGGGGGACAAAGTCTACTCATCCGGAGATTTTATTGCAGTTTTTTTTTATTAAACCTAAATTATCGCATTTTGTTGACGACGAGTCCACCATGAAATTTTGCAGAAGAGGGCATCGTTCAGAAAAAAAAGAAAAAGGTATGTACTGTACTATAGAGGTTCATGTGATGCATCCTCCGTGTACTGGCATGATTTCGAATCTGTTTTTGAATATTTAAAATGGAACGAGCATGTTGACACAAAAAGAAAAAGAAACAGCAGAGAGACGACGACAGGGATTCAGACTGGAGACTGCGAGGATCAAAGGAGAAAACAGAAGGATCGAGCAAAAAGTTATATAGAAGAGACCAAGAGAAACATGGTAGTGGCAGTGTTATTTTTTCAAATATAGGTATAAAAAGTGTATAGTGTTGTGTTCAGTGTAAATATTTTTAGTTTTATATGGTGAAATTTTTCTTTATATTTGTGAGTGTCTGTCGATTGTTTATTTTCTATTTATATATATCTCTTGTGAACAGACAAATAAATAGTGATTTACCTTTTGTGTATTTGGAGTCAATAAATAAGATAGATTTGAAGTAGGACAACCGCTCCTACAACTTTTTTCCGAGGGATTATCTAAAAATAACTATAAAAAAATCCAACACCTGACAAAAATTTATGTCCAATAAAGACTGAATGCTTAATAAATGCTAATAACACGTAAGAAAAAAAGAGCGCGAAATAAGTCGCTGGTAAAAGCCAGTATTAATTACAATCATGACTCGAGTTCGCAGAGCTCACTGTATTTCAATTCAAAACTAAAATATAATAAAAAAAAACATGTAGCACACAGAAAAATAAATAAAACCTTTTTAAATGACGTCGAATGAACAGTTTAAAATGTCTGCCTTGCACGTGTAGACTGGGCTACACACAAACGGAGACGCTGCAAGACACTGTGATCACTATTACTGAAACGATTGAATTAAATGTTATACAATTTCACATTCTGTGTAGATAATTGGAAATCATCAAACGCACTGTTTATTTTTTATACAGCTGTTTTAACAATAATTTAACATAACATTGCGATGTCACAGATTAATATTTATACCAATACTAGCTGACCCGGCGAACTTCGTACCGCCTCAGAATCAATAAATGTTATGTATTCAATTTCTTAAATTTTTTTTTATATATATGTAATAGTAAATACATTAAGTTTTTATATATTACTGCAATTATTTAATTGTTTAATATACATTTCTTAAAATAAATTAATACTCAAAATGAATAAAGTAAAATAAATGTACAAAAATCAAAACGAAATCTATTAAATTAAATGTAATTCTCTATTTAAGCGAATCGAAATGATACACGTTGTTGGTAACTTACTTTAGTGGAAGGGCATACTGCGTTTGGTGGTGAGAAGAGGTTGCGTATCTCAACGATCCGTAAACCCCCCCCCCCCCTCCCCGCGCCCATAGACAACGCGAAAACATCATGAGTTTTAGTGAGTAGAAATCTCACGTAACCCACCGATCTCCCCATGGTCGGTGAGGATCTGGTTCGCAGATTTTGCCACGGAAAAAAAAATATTGGACAGCTCGTCTGGCGGCAGTAACCACCTCCTTACAAAAAACCATGATGAAATAAGAGGATGTGTGCTGTTGTATTTCGGTGAGTGATTAAGGTGCCAGAGCCCATTGTTCTATCCTAATCTCTTTATCCTACTATGTTTAGGAGCGTACTTGGAGCACCTGTTACATTCGCAGCGTTCTGTGGGATTGCAGCTGGGTTTTTCTCAAAGAGCTATCAAAAATGCTTGGAATCGTTTCCAAGAGAGAGACACTATTGCCAGAAGGCCTGATTCAGGTAGACTTCGGACTACACAACTGATTCCAATGACCGATACATACGCTCGAGTGCCCGCCGAATTCGAACAATGACGGCTCGGAAATTACAAACTCTTCTTCCGTTGACAACGGGTATCCGTGTCAGTGACCAAACGAATCGAAATCGGTTGCACAAAAATCAGCAAAGATCAAGACGACGAGTAGTTAGAATTCCTTTCACCAGGGCTCAACGTGCAAACCGTTAAAGGTTCTCTCGTCAGCATTTGACCTGGGGAATAAACCAGTGGGGCACGGTGTTCTTCACGGAAGAGTGCAAAGTTAAACTGCTTAGTGACGACGACCGGCTCACATGGGTGTGGAGACGACATGACAAGCGATTTTCGGATGATTGTATCCATGAAGTTGACCGTTTTGTGGTCCCAACACAATGATTTGGAGTGGGATTAGCTTACACGACAAAACTGTACTCGCCATTCTGTATGAAAGATACGTAACTGCACAGAGATACATCGGGGATGTCGTGTGATCCCATTTGCACAGCGAGTTGGTCCTGGATTCATTCTGATAAAGACAAATCCCGTGCAAATACAGCTCGAGCAACCTCAGTCTGTACTGAAGACTCATATTTATTAACATGTTACCATGGCCAGCTAACAGTCCAGACTTAAATTCGATAGAGCTTAAATAATCTTAAATCGATAAGACTTAAGTCCGATATGTGAGATCAATTGAAACGAAAGGTTAGATAGAGTGAACAAGAGATTCACAACCAGCAGCAGCGTTTATAGCAATAAAAACTACCTGGGAAGAGATTCAAGCTGACAACGTGAGGTATTTGATATAGAGCATGCAATCCAAGCTTCAGGAGTGCACAGCTAAGAGAGGAGTATATCCATTTAGTATATCCATTACTAAAAATTTATGTTAAGTGCAGAATAACACCTTAACAAGTGAAATAACAGCACGTGTGCTGTTGTGTTTAACCCTATTGTAGTCGGTAGCGCACTTGCAGTAGCTGAAGCGTTGTTTGTGTTATACGGTAGCCACCTACCATCAAGTGGACCGTTCGTCGGCCTGTCTGCCAATCTTAACATAAAATATATTTTTTATAATTGTTACTCAGTTTTCCGTTGCTTTTCATAGAAAATTTCATTTTTAATGAGCATTGTTTTAAATAATCACATTAGCCTTAATTGTAAGCAAGAATTTACTGTTACCTAAATTAAAAATGTTATTTTTTTTGTATTGATTTTATGCTACATATAAAATACTCAGTGGCCCCTATTTTGTTCTTAGACCGGGAGATGGTGACAGATTTTGGAAAGTAATTTCTTACAGTATGGCGCTCTTAGGAGGGGTTTTGCGAATTTTGAAAAAATACTTCTACGTGACTTTCGTAGAAGATTAATCAAAAACTTTTTTTTAAATCAACTTGTAAGAAATAAATTAAAAAAATAACAAAAAAAAAACTATTTTCAACAATGTATGGCGGGCCAATACACCCACCGGATAAATGTGGCATGTAGCGAGCGTCGGATTCTTTTTTGTTTAAATACCGAAAAATTAAAGAAATTTTCTGAAAGAAATTGTTTGAGACCCTCCGAATTCTCGAGCAAATTCATTATTCTGCAATTGAGTCCCGCGCACCACCGGCACCGGTCAGACCATAATTTTCATTTCACTTATTACGTATATGAACCCCCCTAAGAGGGCCATACTGTAAGAAATGACTTTCCAAAATCTGTCAACATCTCCCGGTCTATCTGACTAGACTAGTATATATTGCGAGGTGACCTGCTCTCGGCTTCTTCTACTCATATCTTTCATTAATGGGATAATTGTCTGTGAATATCTGAATAAAGTACATATTGGGATTTCTCATGTAATGGTGATTCACAAACCTCTCAATTTGATATATTTCTTAAAATTCTTAAAATTAAAATGTTTAAAAGGCCAATACAAAAAACGTGTACAAAGTGCAACGTGTACAAAACGTTTTTTTGAAAAAATACGGACACGGCTCTGTGACTTTATTATATGATATATGCGTGTCGAAGATGATAACGACCCGAATCGAAGACGAAATTTGGTTATAAGTCTAGGTCATTTTTGCTGGGTGGGGGGCTAATAACAGTCTAATATTAGCCTTGCCCTTATCAAATTATGTCTATCAGAAAACATACGAAATACTCCTACGGTTTCTGACGTACGATACCTACTATGCAAGTAAAAAAAATCTTTTTTTTGCTATATCGAATTGATCATTTAGCATTGGCCCAAGGCAAACTATGTTCAACAGCCTAGTGAAAGTTCAGTGACCGGGGTCCATCGATGGCGTGCAGTGAATAATTTCAACGCGAGAAATATGTTAACAATTTTTTAATTGCCCACTTAAACTATTTTCATTTAACGGGGCATAAAAAATAACCGTAGTACCTACTAACTAATCAGGTCTATTGTGGGTTGCGAAATTATGAAATCGAACACGATACCAAATATTGTCATAACGCGTTCGCAAATACTAATAACCCCCGTTTGCGTCAACTTATTACAATTTTTTTTCTATGTAAAAATCGTCAGACAGGCTAACGGTCCATTTGACGGTAGGTGGCTGCAGTATGCGAGGCAGACCCCCAGGCTGATCCACTCAGGGGCGTCCGTACATTATCACGATGCACGAAACTTTCTACGATTCGGTATTGTATGTATAATGCTTTATGAATACTTTTTTTATAGATATATTATGGTATCAGACAAACTTATCCGTTAGAATGAAGGAAAGAGAAAACTGTCGCCTATTGCCAAATTGAAAAATTCATTTTCAAAGACTCTACTGGGAATCGAACTCGGGCCCCCTAAGACAGACTCTTAGTCACTCATCCAATGCACTCGTCAAAATGTATTTATTTGTGCTAAGTACTACCATTTTATTTTGTTAAACTATTTAATAATTAAAATTAATTGTTAATGACTTTTTAAGTTTATTTATTTAAAAAAAATAATTCAAAAAACATATTCTTCTACTACTTTTTGCGGGTATTTATTATGCATTTTTTTTCGGTTTGCTTTATTTTTAATCAATGGTACTAATATATGTATATAAAAAGAGGGTAAAGTTTGTATATTTGTTTGTATGTAGGAGGTAATCTCGGAAACGACTCGTCCGATTTAAAAAAAAATCGTTCACCAATAGTTAGAACAGAATTTCAGGATGGACATAGACTAAAGGAGAGAGACCTGTCGCCGAGGAAGTACGACGGGTCCGTGCAGGGGCGCATGCACGACTGGGGCTAGGCCCTCTAAAACCCTATCGCCGGTCACAGGACTATCTCCGTGATGCGGCCGGTCTTGGAGAAGTGGGTAACCCGCCGACGAGGTGGTGCTAATGACCGGACACGGTTACCTACCGCATGGTGCAGCTAATTACCGGACACGGTTGCTTCAGTCATTATCTTCACCGTATACAAAGGGAGGAGTCGCAGCAGTGTCATTACTGCGGCGATCCTGATGACACGGCCGAGCATGCGATACAAGTATGCTCGGCCTAGAGATCTCAACGTCGGGAGTCGAGGGCAGCGCTGGGTAGTGGAGAGGTCTCGCTGTCAAACATGGTTGAAGCCATGTTTGATAGTGTGACTACTTGGAAAGCAGTTGCTTCCTTCTGCGAATCCGTAATGTCGCACAAGGAAGAAGCCGAGAGGGAGCGAGAGGAAGAAGCCGGCCTCGCTTCCCTCAGACGCAGGCGGTTGGGCAGGAGAAAGCGGGCATACCAAGCCCGTCTTTTAATGTCCTAGGGGACCTGCGCACATAGTTGGCTAGCTGTGTGTGCCTTGGGGTGGATCGGAGTTGTTTCCTCGACAGAGCACGGTCCATCTCCCTCAAAGGGCAAGGAGACACCGGGGAGTTTTAGTGGGTATTCCCAGTGCCGCTATGGTCAGGTGCTGGGCGACCCCCATATACTCCTACCGTCTAGCCAGCGATAGGAAATCTGTAAGCGGATTACTCCTCATTAAAAAAAAGGATGGACATAGGCTATACCTACATATATTCCACGCGGACCAGCTAGTATTCTGGAAAGTGAGTCGAGTGAGTCTCTATTTAAAACTGTTCAATAACTTATACACCTAGCTCATTTGCGATATTATACCTAGCTGAACAAGGCTAACCAAGTGACGAAAAATTGGACACACCTCGTTTAGAGAGTATTGCTAAAAACGTCAGTAGGTCAAATTATCCTTCGGCGCCGCTCTCGTTTGGTAAACACCTATTACCTCCTGTTGTGTGTGCTCTGATGATTAGACACAATTATGTTGACCGCAACGTTGACTTCACTCATTATATACCTAGTGACTCATAATATCACATCACCATCATCATTACTCCTATCATATAAATAATATGTACATGTAAAGATATTTCTTTACAATTCGCAGCCTGTATTGGCTCTGGTCAACATACTTCTTTATAATAGGTCGGGGAAAAAGTTTCTTCGCATCTTATACGAAAACTCAAGACTTTTTTTATTTTTTTTATTTTATTTACAATTAATTACAGTATATTATGTGTACCATTTTGTTCGATGGCTTTTTGCCATCTTGTAGGTAGTGACATGATCCCGTTGCTGTAGATATTTTGGAACTTCTGATCAAAAAAACGCGACAAGTAGTTTTGGCAGTTCTCTCATGATAACCTGACACTGCCTAAAGAATTCTGAAGAGACCGAAACTGTTGAAAATCTGAAGGTGCAAGGTCGGAGCTACATGGTGGATGTATTAACACCTCCCTGCCAAACTCTCTCTTAATTTTTGCTGCTCTCAACTTCTTGCTTTAATCTCATCAGTTGTTGGCAGTAGAGATCCGAATCAATGGTTCTGCCTGGCGCTAAAAGCTCATGATTCCAATCCCACCGTACACACAGCATCACCTTATTGCGCGTTAACCCGGGTTTTGGCACAGTCTGTGAAGCCTGACTGACCTTTGACCACGACCTTTTTGGCATATTCTTCATCATCATTACCTATTAATGTCGTACGTGATCCACATTTCATCACAATGAGTACACTATTCACAAGGTTTTCTTTCAGAGAGCTTGTGTGGCACCCAAATATCAAGCTTTTTTGTGTAACCAGCTTTTTTCAAATGGCTCAAAACTGTTTCGTGGTAAATTCCCAGTTTTTCATTTATCCGTAACAGGGCGACCAGAGCGAGGTGCATCTTTAAATTCAAAATTCCCAGATTGAAAACGCTTAAACCAACTTTATGCTACTCTTCTCTGACACTGCATTAGGTCCATAAACGTTACAAATTTTTTCGCGGCTTGCTTTTTCCGAATGTATCGAAATAGTAGGTACACATTGGACAATAAAAGAAAGAATTTATTGAAACTACTCAACATGAACAGATCTCAAAAAACAAGTTCTCAAGAAAAATTATACAGGTCAATATGTTATTTCTGAACATACCTAATGATTAAAAATCAATTACTTGCTACAGGGGACCATTAAATTTTTTAAATAGCTTGGTAATTAAAAACATCGGTATTTATTCTCAATATTTATAATAGATGTTCAAAATTTCTTCCTTTTTGGCAGCAAAACTTCTTAAAAATTATCGACTTATTGTTCTCGCAATTTCACATTAACAATGTCAACAGTAACCCTTATTCTTTGACTTAATACATCTAAGTTTTCTATTGGTTTGGTGTAAACTTTTTCTTTAATTTCTCCTAAGTAAAAAAAATCTACGGGGTTTAGGTCAGCCGCCCTATCCACTTGCCCTATTATTGTTCGTTCGTGCAATTCGTGATTTTTAGAAAATCACGAACTGCACGAGCATAATTTGCTGGACAGCCATCTTGCTGCAGCCAAATTCTCTATAAATATTTAAAGGAACATCTAATAAATTAGGCAACTCATTTCTTAAAAAAATCTACAACATCTAATACTTCGGCTGATTCAAAGGATCCAATTACCCTGCCTTCAAAATAACTGTCTACATTAATTAATTTTGCTTGAATCTAATTCTTCAAGTAGAATTAAATTTTAAACTGCAAAATCGCCCTTAAATGGTCAGAAAAATGACAGAAATAGGATAACCTTGACTTAAAATGTAAAAACCAAATGTGTCATGTTTTTTTTTTGTTTATTAAGAAATTATTTGCTTTTCTTATTTTCTTAAGCACTTGTGCTTTGACTATTAGTTGATAATATGTAACAGTGTGGATATTGTATATAACAAAACATAAATAAACTGCACTAAACATTATCACAGTACAATAGCGTTTAAAATTATTCCTCTAGTGTTTAATGCTTGCATAAAAAATTACAATGTAATAAGATCATTTAGGATTAACTTAATCCTAGCAAACTATACTACATTAGATAATGTGATTGAGTCATCCAATAATGATACAGGGAATGATGTTGTTTATAATATGTTTGCCTTTAGAAACACGACAGGAACTTAACTAAAATAGAAATCTATACTAAATTATAAAAATTCTTTCACCTATAGAAAGCTACATTATCAGCGAGTAACATAGGCTACTCACCCTCCCCCCATCTCCCCGCCCCTTTACTCCCTCCATACAAATGTATGTTTGTAATGAGTAAACTTAAAAGACTACTGGACCGATTTTAAAAATTCTTTCATCTATAGAAAGCTACATTATCAACGAGTAACATAGTATATGTATTCTATAAAGAGATGCGGACGAAGTCACGTGCAACAGCTACATAGTATTGGATGAAATGCAGAGGACATATTATGTAAGCCTAGCAAAACGTTTTTAACTAGTCAAAATAAGCACTATGCTTGAGGAAACAAGCTCATAGCTAAGGGAAATACAAAGTGTGAAAATAAAAGAAAGAAATAAAAGAACAACAATAATCATTATCATTTCTTTTAGAAACAAATTCAGAAATAAATCATAATCATTCAGTAATAAAGTTTACATATCCACTGGCAATGTGTAATTCTAATTTTCTTTACATTTGAATTTGGTTTCATTGTTGTTCATGCCCTGTATTTTTTATTTATTTATATGCACTACATAAGTATGTAACAAGTGTTTATAAATCCACAAACACAATCAAATTAATTTAAGGAATTAAACCTGCAACAATTTGTTATTTTTAAATAAACCTTTCATTAACAAATTTTTTGAAACAATAAATATACATTCAATGTCAAGACAAAATAACATTGTGGGCAAAAACAATTCATTGCCACACATTTTTGTCATGAAGATGGTTTGCTGTGGTATATATTATATAGTCAGTTGCTATGCTATGTAAGATAATATAATGATTTGACACACAATTCTCTCTTGATAAATGATTTAGTAATCTTTTCCCGGGTCCGATTCCCTGTAAGATCAACTTTGAAAAATGAACTTTTCAAATTTGACTCTGTTCTGGATCTGGAAAGTAGTGGCAGGGCACACTGCGTTTCGCAGTTATTTGGGCAGCCGTATGGCGGCAGTAACCACCCCCTTACAGAAGAACACCATGAAATAACAGAACATGTGCTGTTGTGTTTCGGTGAGTGAATAATGGATGCCAGAGCCCATTTCGCTATCCCCTCCTAATCCCTTATCCTTAATCCTACTGTAGTCGGCAGCACACTTGTACCAGCTTTGGCGTTGCTTGTGTTACAGGCAACAGTAGCCGCCTACCATCAAGTGGACCGTCAGCCTGTCTGCCGATCTTAACATTAAAAAAAATTTAATAACCCACCACCCCCCAAAAAGACTACAGAGTAAATCATATTATTGGAAAACAATATTTAAAATTTCAAGAAAAACTTAACAAACATGATACATTCAACAAGAGTTTGTTGAATAATTACTTTAAATTAAAACTTTTTTTTTTAATTGAAAAAGTCAGTCTTTTACACAGCTTTATAGCCTTTGGATAATCACACTTAATTTTTTTGCAAACAGTATAACAATGAAATGAACCAATTATCTTTTTAATGATCATATGACAACTTTTTTATGATGCTCTAAAATGGTTTCATTCTTATCAATCTCATCTCTCTCGTTCTCATCCGAAACTCATCTTGTTATCATTAGAAATTTCTCAAGCTAAAAAAAAAGAAGTGGGAAATAAAATCCATGCAAAGCCAAGATGAGAAAAATCATAGCGAGAACTGGAGAAATTGAGATATTTTAAAATTTTACATCCATCCTCGAAAACTTTTAAATTTGTAATATTAGTAGGAAGTGGGACTTCTTTTTCTGCAATGATATACACAAACCTTATCATAATCCGACGAGTAGTTTTGAAGAGTTTCAGGGATAAACAGATAAGACAGTGACTTAATTTCATTATAATAATATGCACCAGCGGCCCGCCTCTGTTTCGCACGGATGCAAAATTTTTCTACAAATTATAGCTATACACAAACTTTCCTCGTGTAACGCTCTTTCCATTAGTGAAAACTCTAGACAATTTTAAAGAAATTAACGGAGAAACAGACAGACACTGACAGTGACTTCAACTTCTAATATATAGAGATTATGACATTAAATAGTAATGATATCATTAACAAGTAAATATTTGCAATGATCAAAGTGCGTATTTATAACTTTGATCAAAGGTACACACTGACATTGATAAGCAAGGAATTGTGTATTAATTAATTAATAATTCCAATATAGGACAATAATAACTTTCCATCACTAGTATAATGATGTGGTTTAAATAAATCAAATAAAACCTGTACTTTTTTATTACTTGGTATATAATCATTAATTTCTTATGTACATTTTAATATAAAAATACCACTGACTGACACACCAATTGATACAATTATCTCCCAGAAGGAGTCCCTGGGGTGTTCCCCTTCTTAGGTGCTCATGTAGAGGGGGTGGCTCTGTGAGGACCAGAAAATTTTCAAACCTTCGATATACCAACCTGGTAAAAAGTTGGTGATATTGGAAACCATAAGGGCTTGAAAGGGGGGTTGCTGTATGTCATAGAGAATCATCAAGAAACATAGCGACCTAAAAAAGGGGGGGTGCTGATGAAGTCACTGGCACAAGATAGTTTTAATATAAAATTAAAACTATAAAATATAAAAAATAATAAAAAAAAAGAAAGAACAACAAGCAATAGTACAAAAGGCTGGTCTTATCGTAAGGAAGACTTCCAGGCAACCTTAGGGTAAGGAAAATTATATGAAAAATATAACAACGTGGGTTGTAAAAGTCATGGTAAGGTCATCATAAACTTACATTCTAATAACTAAATACTAGTACATAAATTAAATATACACAAATATTAATAACACAAATTCTTCAATGTGTTGCTATGCGCAAAACTTGAGAATGGCTGGAAAAATTGTTTTTTTTTTTTTTTTCAAATGTACATTGAAGGTTGAAATATGTTCTTATGAAGACAAAAATTAGAAAAATTATCAGTAAAACATAGAAACCCCATTTCTCTTTTACATAGAAACCCACACAATGTCCATATAAAAAAATTTAATGTTGTTCAAAACTGCAATCTATAAAAGTATTTATCTATAACCCCGAAATTCTGCTTAGAAGTTGTCAAGGGACATTGGGTACTATTCGTACAGAAAAAAATGTTTCCCAGGGACAATCGAAAAATAAAAAATCAACAAAAATATAAGAGTGAAAAGAATTGATTAAATATTCCAATGCAAGAAAAAAGCACTGTGAATGAAGTTGCAGGCAAAAGTTATCTCTACATAATAATAAAAACCTTAAGGTTCCCTCTCTGTAACATGCCGTTTCACTGATGTATTTTAAGAAGCTCCCCGTAACATTTAGTGTTTGTTTCATTCCAGTCAGTTTAAAAACAAAAAAGTTGTGCGCTATAATACCAAATACTATTAAGAGGGAAATTTATACCAAAACGTAAAATATTCTTGCGATAATTAGATGCTATCTAAAAAAAAATTAGATGCGATAATTAGATGCTGTCCCACAACTGCCCCGTTTGTGTGCTGTCCTTTTTATTCTAACGCTTATACGCTATTATTCAACGCAAAACTTTTACATTACATAAAACTCATTTGTTTACTGTAGTTTACCCTTAACAATGTAAAAAAATCCTTTAACAAGTGATTTGAACTGTAAAAATTATTCGGCGTGAAATACTATGAGCCAAAATCATCAATCAAAGCAGTTAACTGAAAACCCGTTAAGTATTACTCACTAACCGTGTGAATCACCACCAAAACATAATAACAACATTGCAAGCATAGAATAAAAACAAAAAAATAATAATTTTAGAAAGGCCCCCTACCTTGTAGACATCGCCATAGGTGCCCGAGCCAATCCTTTGAATGAGTTCATATTCATCTTGGGGATTTCTACGTGATATATCTGAACTCAAAACACCACCACTATGCGCCATAATCACTAGAGAACACTATTCTAACATTTATTCACACTTTCATCTCATTATTCACACAATATTGTCACAAAATTGGTAAAATTCAATTATTTTTGAAACGCAAAAGTAGACATCTTCACACGATGACTGACGTCTCCTGCCAAAGTTGAGTTGAGTTGCCAAAGAAACGCCACTCTGTGGTGTGATGTAAGTGCGATGTCAACTGTCAAATTTTTATATGTACAGACCATACCATGTACAAACCAAGTACAGACCTCCGCAGAACCACAGGAGCGATTTTATTAGTTTTTGTTTGTTTTTAAAAGTTGGGTTCAAAGCAACGACTTTACATCCAAATAGACTCCTAGTACAGGGCGAACGAGTTCAGACAACACATTAGACAAATACATCATATAATTCCATGTCCGCTAATGTTCGGGCAGTATCGACCATATTTGTGACACGTCTACATCTCTGCGCTGGCTTACAGGCTTACTAAAATTATCTATTATTTGTTGCAATGGCTCCATGTAGCATAAAATGGTGTGGCAAAGACAACAATAGTCCAAATTTTAAAACCGATGGTATAACATTTCACATGTAAGCTGGCTTCTTTAATTATAATTAATAATAAGAAACATTAATTTTAATATTAGCACAGTTCAACTCAAACCAGTCGTTCGAACCACGTCACTGACAGTGCATCCCTTTCTTTCATATCTAAATATATGATTACACTCCTTTCTTCCTTGATATGGCATGTGTAACCAGTGATGTACAGTACCGGGTTAGTGGTCAGAATATTGATATTAGTTCCGTAATTATATTTAAATCAATGCCTAGTATGGAACGAAATAGGCAGAAAATATATGGCTTTTTCAACCAATTTCCACAAATAAGGAGGTTTTCAATTTGAATGTTTTTTGTACGTGTTACGTGATATCTTCGCCAATTTTAAAATTTCAAAATTCTTTTTGGTAAAATTCATATAAGTACTTAGGGTACGTTGAACGGATGGCTCCATAAATTTCAAGAAAATATTTCTACTTTATGTAGTGGAACTCAGTTTTTCAAGGTTTTAAACTATTGCAATTATTTTGTAAGCTGAACACGTGAAGAGTATATTAAGTGTTAGGATTTCATGAAATTTTGCTAAAGTAACTACTACTGTTGCAATTTTATTGTAGTTCGAATGTGTCTCAAAAAAAATAAGAAAACAAAACAAAACACTCAAAAAAAAAACAGTTTATTACTACCAAAAGATAAATATAAAATACTTTTTAAAACTGGTAAAATATCTTACTGGCGGAGATATCGTGTAACGTACAGTCATATGGTCGAATTCAGAATCTCCTCCTTTTTGGAAATAGCTTGAAAAATACTGCAAAAGTACCATTCACTCTGTTTAGTAAAATCTAGATATATACTGTCAAGTATCGATCGTTATTTTTATAGAAACTAAATACCCCATCCCTATGTTTTGTGTAGAATTTCGTCGTGACCTTTATCGGACCAATTGGCGTTCAGTTCAGTACCTCGCGCCCGCGCACCTCAGTTAGATGCCAGAACAGTTTGCATTGTGAATAAATAGGTAAAATAGGTATTAGGCGTCTATTTGGGTGTAAGTAAAGTCGATGTTTTCGGACCATTGAACCATTCACATTCAGTCAGTGCAAGCGCATGGTACGACTAGCTCAAGTAGCTGACGCAAGATAAAAAATTATATCGGTTTGAAAAACAGTGTTGCAATAAAAAAATATTTCAGTCATAGGATTGCAATGAAAAATTAGCTTCACAAATACTTACCGGTAGTCCTTGAATGTTTTTTATTTTGTTGTTTTTGTTTACTTTTGTGAGGATTAAATGGGTAGAATAAGTTCTTCTCGTTAAGACCTGTCAAATGAGCCTAAACACGGGGTGTCTACCCGCTAACGTTACCGATGGTCTATTGAGTAGAACACAAATGTCAAATTTCGGTCTTTTGGAAAAAATCATCTCCCCAAGACCACTTAAATGAGTACCAACACACGAGGTTCGGCCGTCTTCCCACAGTAGGACAGTACCTATGATTAAGGGTAAGGAATTAGGAGGAGATAGGGAAATGGGCTCTAGCATCCCTTTCTCACTCACCGAAACACTTATTTCACGGTGGTAATCTGTAAGGGGGTTACTGCCGCCAGATGGGCTGCCCAAATGCATGCGAAACGCAGTGTGTGCCCTGCCAGTACTTCCCAGATCCAACTTTGAATTTTCATTTTCAAAGTAGACCCTGCTGGAAAACGAACCAGGAACCCTAGAGTAGAGTTTTAAGGCAAGCACTCTAATCACTCATCAAACGGGCTCGACAAATATAAAATAAAGAACAAATATAAATAATAATATAAACAAAGAAGCTGTCCTTGTTTTAAACCACTCAATGGATAAGAGCGATAAACAAGGAAGGTATATAATTTTCAGAAGAAAAAAAATGTTAATGTTAATAATTATATGTGAATTAAAACTTATCAAGTCTCAAATGTAATTTATTGTTTAATAGTTTGCCCACAGATGACACCACGCGCTCTCATTGACGCTTTGATGCGAAAGCATTTTAGATTAAACATTATTTTTTTAAATTACAAATTACATTTCTTATTTAAAAAAATATCTATAGAAACTTCCTTATACATTTATTTTATCACTGTCCAATTTCTTACTAAGCAGAAACTATTTTTTCTGCTTCCAGCTTGATGAGAAAAAATATGTTTTTTTTTTCTATTAAAAATCGAATTATTATATTTTAGACAATCGAAAATAAGGGTCAGTTCACATCGAAACGTAACGTGACGCAGAGGCGACTCTAGCTCGTGTAGCGCCCGTGTGCAATCAATACCCTGGTGCCCTCTCCATCAGTATGTTGAAACTCATTTAATCTTAATTATAAAAATGAATCCCTATTTCCCTTGGTCACGGCATCACGCGTGAACGGGTAGACCGATTTTAAATCGGTTTTGACTAATGGAAAGAGGGATAAACAGGGAATGTTCATATATATAAAAATTGCATCCCGGGCGAAGCCGGGGGCGGGTCGCTAGTCTCTATATATAAAAATGAATCCCCATTTCCGTTGGTCACGGCATCACGCGTGAACGGGTAGACCGATTTTCATTCGGTTTTCACTATAAGTAAAGCCGGCCCTGACGTGACGCGAAGTTGCTTTAAGGCTCGAATTATATGCATCCACGGTTACTTTCGCGAATTCCAAACGTGTACCTTTTTGTGTTGTAAATACGTATAAGTTCTATATTGTATTATTATATCAAAATGTAAACGCCGCGTCCGGTTTTGATGTGAACTGATGATAAGTATCATCATTAACCGCCGACAGATTAAGTCCGGTCTGCCGACAAATGAATATGTACACAAATGAGTTTTATATTAATTGTGTAACGTTCAAACTATATATGAGCCAAAAAAGAGGTCGCGCATCTTCCGGGCAATTTTTGAGAATTCCAGTAGCTACTGTCGGTGCTGCTAGAAGTGGCGCGAAAAAAACTGAACGCCTCAAATCGCTGTGCGAGAATTCGCGCGCCTTCTCCCGCGACGAGGAGAAATTGCCGCTTCCGTTCCGCAGCAATGTGAATGGAGCCTAAGACTGCCGCTGGACGGCTAAATCCTCTACTGTCTCCAGCGACTGTGACTAATTACAAATCCTCCATGCTCCACTTGTACGCTTCGTCTTCTTGAGCCTTCCGTTTACTCTTCTGCTCGAAATATTTCTTCTCGTATCCGCTGGAACGGTCTACTCCATCCCAGCGGTATCCCGGGCGGATATTGAAGCGGTTCGGTGGGAAGCTGCCCTTGTATGTTGGTTTTGCTGTAACAATTTCACTTTATTACAATTTAATTTAAAAACGAATAATCGGCGCAAATTTTCTTGGACTCTGGCGATATCACGTGTAACCGATTTTGGGACTGTTTGTGAGGTATTGTGACTCATGGAATGGCGCAATGATACAAATGTTATCATTGCGAGACGCAATGATAACATTTGTACAAGAGAGAAAGCTGTTGCACCATATTGCTTATTCGGACTCGCAATTGTACATGCACAAACAAGACACCTGCTCAAGGTCAGAGCCTAAGAAGCGAGTATTATACTTGCTTTAACGTTTTGTCAGGGGTACTTTTTATAGTTGACTCTTTTCTGGATCAGGCAAGTAGTGGCGTTTCGCAGTTATTTGGGCAACCCACCTGACGGCATTAACATACATAGAAGTATGCTGTATTGTTTCGGTGAGTGATACCAGAGCCCATTTCCCAATCTCTTATCCTTAATCCTACTAAGGTCCTGTGGCATTACTTGTATTAATAGGCAACGGTAGCCACCTACCATCCATTATACATACATATAAGCTGCCTGCCACTGAAAGTCAAAAATCGGTCGAGCCATTAGATAACTAAAAATGGACAATTTTTAAGGATTCTTTTGTTAAATAATAATTGTTGTCAATCAAATTTAACGTAACACGTCCCATTTGATTTGTCTCTCCAATACCAACTTACCTATTCACGATTTCAAAATTACTGAAAAAAAAAACTGCTTCTTCACACTAATCAATTTTTTTAATGCAATAATTCCTAGGTGTTGATGTTTGATCCAAAATATTTCTAATACACCTACGGAGCTTTTCCAATTATTAGTTTTTGCTCGGGAACATGCTTACAAAACAAACTTTTACTTAATATGCGTGGACTGTCCAGTAGTACCTCACGCGGTCCACGCGCATCCCGCACCAAAGCGTGGCTGGTTCCAGCTACTTTAGACTATAAAACTGTCATTCCAATTTGCTTAGTAATTAAAACTCCAGACGCAATAAAGACTTGGGATGATTCCGTAGAACGAGTGTTTAATATGACTGCACTCACCCGGTGGCAACTCTCCCCTCTCCCGCTTTCTCTCTCTAATGTACTGCAGCATCGGATCTCCCTCTCTTTCTATGTCGCGCTGATCTCTTTCGAGGTCTCTGTCATCCTTGAACCTCGCCAAAGGCTTGGAGGCTTCATGCAGCATTTCTTGTACGCGCGCTTCTTGGCCCTCTATTTGCTTTATACTGTAACAACAAGCTCAGTTAGTGCCATTACAAAATGAACTCGAAAATTTAGTATCTATGGTGTCCATTACAAACTTAAGGCTTACATCAACTGATTCTTAAGAGTATTTTAGTATCTATCTTCCTTCAAAATTTTATTATTGTAACCCATTTCCACTCCATTAATATACACTAATTATATACATATAAATGGTTTAGACACGTCTTTAACGCATTCTGTTTCACATAATCACTGTCCAAAAATATTGCTCTAATCATAAACGAGCCCTGTCTGTACCTTAAAAAACCATTTGTACACATTTTACTTATATTACCATGGTCAAAAAACAGTTTGACAAAATTGTGTAATTAATTCTCTCCAAACATATTAATTGGTCATAATTAACTTACCCCTTACTCCATTTCTTATATTTCTCATCTAGTTCTCTCTGTCTCTCTGCTTTCTCTTTTTGCTTTTGTCTCTCCTCAGACGTCTCTCTTTTACTCTTTCTAGACACGGCCTTGGCATTTCTACCGGACACTTCATCATTCATTCTACTGAAAGCATTGTCTTCTCTTTTGCGAAATTCTTCATTTTCAATTTTCAATTGCTGAGCATTTTGAAGACCAGCTCTCTTTCCCTCTAAAGTTTTTTTCATTTTCTTATCACTTGGAGCTGGACTGTCTCTTCTATTTACTCCATCTCTTCTTGATTCACTATCACCAGTGATTCTTCTATCTCTTCTTGGTGATAAATTGGGGCCATAATGTCTATTGTGTTTTATTACTCTATGTGGGGATTCGGGTCTACTCTTTCTCGGTGGAGACAAATCAGAGTCAGACGACTTGTCTCTGTCTTGACGTTTATTTTTATGCTTGTTATTGTCATCATACCTTGATCTTCTTTCATATAACTCTTTAGATTTTCTCGGTGGCGACATGTCTGAGTCGGATTCGCTTCTTGATTTACGGCTCTTTCTATCACTCTTCTTGAAATTGTTTTTTCTTGGCGGTGACATATCTGAATCTGACTTGTAACGCCTTTTAGGTGATTCTGAGTTTTTCTTTTTAGTTTTTTGGGTTTTTCTCGGCGGTGACATGTCCGAGTCTGATGATTTCTTTCTTCGAGACGAATCTTTCTTTGATTTTCTAGAATATTCTACTTGGTTTTTTTGAGATTCGTTTCTTTCAATATTTTCAACAGATTCCCATCGACTCGTCTTTCTAACTTTCACCTCGTTTGTGTTTTTATTTTTACCATCACCAGTCTTCAGAGAGTGTTTTCTTGGTGGACTCAAATCACTATCATCATTGCTTTGAGACCTTTTCCTACTTCTACTATTGTGTTCTTTAATATTTTTTCTTGGCAAACTATGATCAGAGTCACTTCTTTTAGCACTCTCTTTAGATTTATTACCACTCTGTTTCCTTGGAGGTGAAAGGTCTGAGTCATTTTTATTTTCTTCTTCGGAATCACTGTACATTTTTCCAAAAATAAGTTCATTTTCTTTTTCTTTCTCTTTAACCGTTTGTTTTATTTCCTCGATTTCAAGTTTACTTGTAAATCCGTCATCCTGAAAATAGTGAGGTGTATTTTAATTAAAGTATTTTTTAGGCTTAAACTAGGTTTAAATTAACACTGATGGATAACTTTGACATTTGACGAACCCCCCTTTTAGCACTCCTACTCAGTGGCCCCAAGTCTGGGGTTGGACATTTGGATGGTTTTGCTTTTATGAAAGGGCAACAACTATCGGGTCGGTAATAATTGAAAAAAGCATCATACCGAAACAGTATTTTGAATATGAGTCATGTTCTTTGAGGGAAGGTTGTGACGAAACATCTTTTTTAAAGTAATTAATATTGTATGTTGAAGAACCAAACAAGATATGTGTGTACTTTTCTTAACACTGTTAAGAAGGAATTTAACACTAATCTTGTATCAGCTAACAATATTTGGTACTAATCAAACAATTGTTTTTGACTTTTACTTAGTCTAGACATATGGGTCTGTGACTATATGGGTAAGACAACTTTTCAACAAACAAAATAATAATAAACCCTATTATTGATGGCCGATTAATTCAACATCTTCCAATTGTTAGAACAATAGTTAGAATAGAATTTCAGGATGAATTCAGAATAAACTAAATACTCCACGCAGACGAAGCCGCGGGCACCAGCTATCTAAAAATAAAGATTCAAATGTATAACAGCAATAAAGATGTCACATGTTTAGTTTATTGTTTAGCATACTGCGTTCTGTCTAAGGAGGAGGAGTCTAAGGAGGTAACCACCTCCTTATCGAAAACCACTGTAAATAAAAAACTGTGCTGTTCTGCTTCAGATATTCAGTAAGGGATGCCAGAGCTCTTGACCCTTTACTTATCCCCTTCTTATATCTTAACCTATCTAGGTTTACAGTGCTTGCAACCATCATGGTGTTGCTATTTTTTTTTTATGAACATTATTGCTTTAGAATTATGTCTATGTAAATATTTTTCAGTATTATTTCTTTTGCGTTGAGAAAATTAATACAGTCATTCAATGATTGCGTTTTTGATATTTCTTTATGTCCATTGCATAAAGAACATTCATTTTAGATTAAACAATATAGAAAATATATGGAGATTGACAATTATCAAAACAGCAATCATAATTATAATATAATGGCATGAGTATAATAAATTATTAAAAAGTGTTAACAATTGTGGGAATTCAAAATACCACCCCCTTACAGAAGACCACTGTGAAATAACAGCATGTGTGCTGTTGTGTTTCGGTGAGCGAGTAAGGGATACCAGAGCCCATTTCCCTATCCCCTCCCAATCCCTTATCCTTAATCCTACTGCAGTCGGCAGCGAACTTGCAGCAGCTTTGGCGTGGCTTGTGTTATAGGCGACGGTAGCCACCTACCATCAAGTGAACCGTCAGCCTGTCTGCCGATCATAACATAAAAAAAAACTTGAAATGCAATGCTATTGGTCAGATGAGATGGGATGTCAAGGCATAATGTCAACCAATGCGTAATTGTTTGATTTGTGATTTTTTAACATTTGATTGTTATTGTAGATTGTGACGTCATGAGTCGCGGCAAAAGGGCGGGTGTTTAATTTAAAGGTTAATTTTCCTCTAGCTGTTAGTTAACTTTAATATTATTTTTTTAATAAACGCTGGATATTTTTTTACGGTTATAAAACGATATAACTTATGAGTGGTTATAAGTTATAAGGCACTTGTCATGACGCTCTGTCTCAAGCGTCCCGGGTTCGTTTGCCGGCTGAGCCAACTTTGCTCTGGTCTGGATCTGGAAAGTAGTGGCAGGGGATACTGCGTTTTGCAGTCATTTAGGCAGCCTGTCTGGCGACCACAACCAGTTACAGAAGTCCACCGAGAAATAACTGCATGCATGCTGTTGTTTTAATGAGTGAGTAAGAGACCTCTCATTGCCCTACTCCTTTCTAATCCCTTATCCTTAATTCTACTATGGTCTGCAGTAATGTAAAAAATATTTGTAACATTTATTATATATTTGATGATTTTATAAGGAATCTATACTTATAAAATTATTTGGCCTGACTGACTAACAACACAAAGCCCAAACTACTAAGTCTAGAAAGCTATAATTTGGAACACAGTAATTTCCTTTTACAACGAAAGCAATTTTTTTTTTAGTTTCTACTTCGTGTAAAGCCTGTCACTAGTAGCTTATATTTCTATCTTGAACATTATGACTTGGAACCTATTTATAAGAACATATTAATTTACATTTGAAAGATTAGACAATTTTCTAATATATAAAATTCTTGTAGGTATGAGAATAGGTCGTAAAGTATTTTTCACCCTCCCCCTCCCCCCATTTTTTAACCGCGATTTTAGTGTTTTTGTATGAAGAATATTTAAATAATTTAACCGTGAATTTAATTGACATGAAATGATGTGTCACTTTAACATATGGTTTGAAAATAAAATTTGACCAAATAGGTGGCGCCACAATCGGGTTACGGAATTATTTTCGGGTTCTGGCAGGACGTCTGCTGAGTCAGCTAGTAAGTAGAATAAAATAAAAATAACCTGGTTAATAACTCTCCATTTGGAACTAGTGAACTGTTCCGATTTCCTCAACTCCTCTGGTCGATCATCAATGATTCCGGCTATCTGTGGAGCATCTTCACCCTCACCAAGAATGTCCAGCTCATCAACATCTAAGGGCTGGAGTCTTGACACATCTATGTCATCATCTATTATTTTGAATCTGCAAATCATTAAATTTCTGTTATATTAAGAATTCTCTTAGCATTTTTTTTCCAGACCATGAGCAGACGCACTGGTTATACTTGGTTTGAGGAGTCAGATCTACATTGAAAAAAGTCAATTGTGCCTTTTGGACGACTTAGGCCATTTCCTAACTTGTCTGTTTCCAAAGTTTTCCACTTATACTACAGAATCCCCTTATCCTTTTTTGAATAACTAATATGTTTTAATCAACGGCTCATTTATGAGCCCGTTGGATGAGTGGTTAGGGTGCTTGCCTTAACGCTCGTGTTATTTGGGCAGCCCATCTGGCGGCAGTAACCACTCCCTTACAGTGAAATAATAGTATATAAGCTGTTGTGTTCCAATCAGTAAGGGATGCCAGAGCCCACTAACCTGTCCTTTCCTTATCCTTAATCTTACTACGGTCTGCAGTGCATTTGCAGCATCTGTGGTGTTATTTGTGTTATAGGTGACTGTAGCCCTGAGTCTTTCTGTCGACCTTAACATAAAAAAAAATTTATTGTGTTTTATTATAAAATTCTAGCACAACAGCAGCAGCCATTTTATTGTCAAGTCTTGTAAGTTTTGGATCCAGCAATTCCTTTATATTATTAGGTAGTTTATTGAACCCTTTAATTACTGTAGCATAAACATTTCTTTTATATATTATAATCTATTTTTCAATGTTAATGACATCGAACCCTGTTTCCAAAATTCACAGTATTTGCTCTTCTCTGATGACGTCAAGATTTTTGCAAGCGTGACATCTCTGGATGGTAGTGTAAGACTTCAGGAGGATCTTTACAGATTAGCAGACTGGTGTCGACTTAATGGCATATCGCTCAACATCGATAAATACTTCTATCTGCATTTCTCTAGGGGGAGATTCCTACCATGGACAGACCTACCACTTTGTTGGCACTTATTTGCGGCGCATGGATTCTGCTAGGGACCTTGGGAGTTCTGATTGACTCAAAATTTTGTTTCAATGTCCATATCGACAATATTGTGAAAAATGTATTCAGTTCCCTTGGTTTTATAATTAGAGTTCAAAAACCCATCCACAATCATAGCTTATGTACGCTCTGGTCCGGAATATTGTTCAATCATATGAAATCCACAATGTGCATGGAATGGAATAATGTTACATCAAGAGCTTAGTCAGTGCAAAAGTGATTCCTTTGGTTTTGTCTTACGGATGTAGACTAGCTAGGGCACTCCCAAGCTATCCAGCCAGAATTAATCACTTCAATGTATAAAAGATTCACTGCAGTCCCGGAGGCTTATGCTCAATGTTTTGTTTTTCTGCAAATTGCTGAGGGACAGAGTTCATAACCAAACATTTGATTTTAAGTGTGCCCTGAGAGTATTTTATACATAATAATTACCCTTTGCCTTTAATATTTTTCCTCTTTTTCTTCTTTTTATCACCCGATGTCCCTTTTAAGTATTTTTGTAAATACGATTTTTTATCTACAGGTGCAGGTACAGACATTGTGTACGGTTCACGCACGGCCTTTAAACGATTTTTTTTAATTACACACAAGTAAAACTTTTAAAATTGTAGAAAACCGAGATAAAATTACAAAACGTAATTGAATTTACTAAAAATATGTATAATTGTAGTCACAGAACACTATATTACTCCAAGATTGTAGTCCTTGGCATAAACTATAAACCAATAAACTAAAAAAACTGATTTGCGGATATTGTCAAAGATTTTGAATTAGTCTTGGATATTGTAGTATCGTTCTGTCAATCTGTCATTCTGTCTGTGTCAATTGCTGATCTGTCTGATGCACAGAACATATATACTCTCTTGGTCTGATGTTTGATCACAGACATAATTATATACTCACCAGAGAGAGTTTTTGATCATTCTCACAGACTATTATTAATTAAGTAGATGTTGTGATATAAAAAGTTGTTGTTGTTGTGTTGTGTAGTTACATTGGACCAATCTCGGCCATTCGCTAACATCCAATCCAACCAAAGAGAATGTAATCACTGCGTTTCATCCAACAACATCCGCCATCGGCGGCGATGCGTTCCCACACAGCCCTATTGTTTTAAAAGCCGTGCTACTGAAGGTTGGCAAATTTGTTTCAGTTTATTATTTATAGCACACTGTGTTTCTGTAAATATAAATATAAAAGTAAAAGCATGTGTTATAAATAATAAACTGAAACAAAATTGCCAAACTTCAGTAGCACAGCTGTGGTAAGACAATAGAGAAGGCAATGGGGAATTATGTGGGAACGCAATGAACTCACCATGAATTTCATATTAAATCTGTCGATTCAATTTAAGTTGATTCGACAAATTGCGATGTAAGTAGGCAAGTTGACGCCTACTTTCAACATGTTGATATCTAGTTGTCCGTCCTAGGAATCAACAAGTCGAATCAACAGATTGAATGCGCGTTGAATAGTGAATAGAGCAGTTAATTCAATGTGGCGTTCGCTACGTCATATCTGAAGAGTAAATACTTTTTAGTAGACATACTCTTAAGAATTCGTTTTAAGTTTTGAAAATGAAAAAGGAAAAGTGAGTTATCATTATGAAGTAACAAAATATACGAATATGGTGTGTGTTTTAATTTATGGGAATAAATTAACGAAGGCCTTTAAAAGATTTGACTTCCAACAATATCGTTGCTAAACATGTTTGAAAAATGAATTGTAAGAACTGTAGTGTTCACCTGTAGTTAAAAAGCAAGCGTTCTTTAGGAATAATGTATTCACCATCGATGGTTTTCAGGCATTAAAGTGTCTTATTTTTTTATAAAGGGAGAAATTGCAAAAGTCTTCCGGTTCTAAATAAAACATTATATTCATGAGATTTTTTCCGTAACAATAGCCATTATCTTTTTTCGTGTGAACCAATGTCTTTTTTGGTATTATTGATGCAGTAACTAAAGCAATTTCCGTTTTTTTTATATTTTGAAAGAACCATAGCGCTCTCAACACTGCTGTCAAAAATGAAATTGTGATGTGAGCAGGATTGATACGTGAGTAGAGTACGGTCAATTTCGACTCCAATAAATTAAATCGACAAATTGGATATGAAATTGTATCGTGAGTAAGCCCTCTAAATTTCCTTATTTAGGTTTCCCCTCTAAATTTAGGGGGTTAATAAGTAGGGTAGGATTTTTTAGAGACTTTATCAGGACTTTATACCATGTTTAGCGGTATTTTTAGTGACGTTGAAATTGTTGTAGAATTTGTTGAATTTAGTAACGACATCTAGTACTAAAGTAGTTAGGTAATAAGAATTCAGACTTCTCATTCGTACATTTCACTTGTTATGTTGTAGTACCTACCTTTTTTTTTTTTTTTTTTGTCGAGGAGAAATCCATTTACGGATTCCCTACCGCTGGCTAGACGGTAGGGATATGTGGGACTCACCCAGTCAAGGGACTGGGTCCTACACCACTAAAACTCCCCGGTGCCTCCTTGCCCTTTGAGCGGGGTGGACCGGGTTCTGCCTAGGCAACAACTCCGATCCACCCCAGAACATTCATTCGTTTACTCCTGGGATACGAACCGTTGCCACTTGAACGCTAGCATCACCTTAGTACGCTGCGTCAAATGCCTCCTCTTGTTGTAGTACCTACCTACTATTTAGGCCCCGTTTCCACGGACGTATTTCTAAGGCCAAAACACGCGTTAGTGTCAAAACCAATTAATGGGATAACAGTATTTTGATATTAAAACGCGTTTTCGCGAAAAAAAATACACCCGTAGAAAGCTTAGCTTCACGAAGTCGAAATACGTACTATTTTTAGATCTTACGCGTATCGGAACGCAAAGACCTTCTAGCAACACTATTGATTATTCACTATTCCATTCAATATTTTCAACCATTTCAACATTCATGTACTATATTTTGCTCATATTTTGTCATGGACCAATATACTAAGCATGACTGATTACATTGAAATTTTGTATTTAGGAAAATTAACTGTATTACTAATAGTTAAAGTATATTTTTCATTGCGCCTTATACAGGTGCTAATTCGAGCCGAGAGGGATAATACCAACGGAGGCCGTGTGTCTCGTTCTTTCATCTTGCCAGACTAAAAAAAGTCATAGACTAAAAATTTAGGTTCAAAAATCTTAGTTGAAACACTTGTTTTTTAATGGTATTTCAATTATTTTAATAAATTTTAAATCAACGTATTATAATCACGTTAATTTCGTTATGTATTCCTAAATTAAAAAAGATAATGTTTATTGTTTGAGGCATATTTTATTGGAATTATGGGAAGAATTATGGGAAAGACCCAGGAATTCCATATTTTTGACTTAACTTTTCAATTCAATTCAAGAATTCAAGAACTGAATATAGAATAATATAATTCATATCAATCAAAGTTCTCGAAAGTTTCATAATTCATGTCAGACATTTGAGACAGTTCAAATACGCGATTACGCGGGTTAAAAGTATTTGCAATACAACCATAATGCATCTCAACTAGTAAAAAAAATACACAAAAAAATTACTTGTGATATTAACCCTAACTCCGAACTTTGTCAGAATGCCCCCCCCCCCCCCCCCCCCCAAATGAAATCCTGGATCCGCCCCTGGGCGGTGAAGCCGGTGAATGATTAAGCATAATTTACATTTTGCTATTTAAAATCGTTAATAGAACAGTTTCACAGGTAAAATCGTGAAAAAGTGTTGTGTTTATGCTTGTCCGAATGAGGTTTTATGGGGCTCAATTACAAATATAGACAACTTTACAACAGTCCGAGTGAATCTTATGGTGGATGCAATATATCTTTTCACACGTAGGCTAAAAATGGGGTTAAAAACTGAAAGCTATTCGTAGGTGGCGCCACTGTTGAGTGATCCTAATCGCCACCATATTGTGTTATTGGTTCCCTGTATTTATCAGCGAATTTGCCTTTATTTCTACAAAAATGTATTCGACATAGAGTGTTAAGCAGTTAAAAGAACAGTTGAGGAAAAGAAAAGCATCTACTGCACATAACCTTGAATATTTAGTCTGCTTCCAATTTTTTCTTCGTAAAGCTTTTATCCATTGTTTTTTTTCTTTTGAAATCTTTAGGGAATATATGGATTCCCGTCTTTTTGCAATCCAAAGCTGAACATAAGCGTCATGTTAATTGAATAAATTCAGTTCTATTTGTTCGTTTACAAAATTACTATGGAAAATGACAGCTACTTGTCAGATTTAGGGAACAACCAACAGTGCTGCCATCTGAAGTGAGCAAAAGGCAGTTTTTTACCCCATTACATTATTATAAATGTAATAACTATGTTGACCATAAATTTGTAGCGTTGGTAGATATTATTATGTACAATTGATTATATTGTTAAATGTGCCGTAATAAATAATTCTGTAATAACTGTTGATCAATTGAACTTAAATACTTAAAATAATAAATAGGTTGTTTTTCAAATATCGACAAAAAAAAAAAGAATTGGTTTTACTTTGACGTGTAAAACTTTAGAATGTATTGCGAGACCGAAAAGAAAATGATGTTGAATAGTGATTTGATTTGTATTTTCATGTAGTGAACGTTTTTATATAATACGCTATTTTATAAAGGATTCGAGAATGTTTTTAAAGAATATATGTGCACATATAATGAAGGAAGTTTTATCGATATAGTTCAATTGGATCTCAAAGGTATGAGAAAAGATTTAAATTACGAGGATATCTACAATGTCGTAAATTTACACCTCCAAAATATAATAAAATTAACATCAATAAAAAAAAAATTTGACACCTGATACTGTTTGTATTATTTTTATCGCAATCGATCCACACATTCCTCAGTAATCGTCCATTGCTAATAAAAATATTCGATACCCTTGTATTTATTTATTTATTTATGTTTATAAGAAACTACTATAATTATGTATGTATATTACATTTAAATTTGACTCACAGAGCAAAAATCTTATTGTCACCCTATTAGGAAGGGACACACGGCCTCTCTACTGCATATCCTGCTCGGCTCGCTTTTTAGCTTCGAGTAATCAGTCCTGCTTAGTATATTAGGTCCATGTATTTTGTATAATACTCTTGGTAGAGAGTATATATATGTTCTGTGGTATAATATTTACTCTTTGGTTCTATAAAAATTTCATATTGATCACTCATCACCAAAGATGTTGTATTAGTCTGTACCTATAGATGGATCACAAAATGCAGCAATATTTTATTCTTTCTAACACCTTCAAATTGTCATAAGATTGAAAGAGACATACATATATAATCTGTCGGGTCGAAGTTGAGTGAATGTCTCCATTTTGACTATACAATGCAAGCTAAAGTTATAGCGTATAATAGTGCTGTGCATTTTTATTGATAACTAGATATCGTTGATATAGATTTTAAATATATGACGGATAAAAAGTATGGCTAAATGCGTTTCAGTGTACTGTTTGGTTATTCAATATAAATAAAATGCCTAACGTCTCAGGGGCCCCGGGTTCGATTCCCGGCGGGGTCAAGTTTGGAAATTTTAATGTAATTTTCAAAATTGACTCTGGTCTGGATTTGAAAAGTAGTGGTAGGGCACACTGCGTTTCGCAGTCATTTGGGCAGCCCGCCTGGCGGCAGTGACCACCTCCTTATAGAAGACCACCGTGAAATAACAGCATATACGTGCTGTTGTGTTTCGGTGAGTGAGTAAGGGATGCCAGAGCCCATCTCCTTATCCCCTCCTAATCCCTTATCCTTAATCCTATTGTAGTCGGCAGCGCACTTGCAGCACCTGTAGCGTTGCTTGTGTTATAGGCGACGGTAGCCACCTACCATCAAGTGGACCGTCAGCCTGTCTGTCGACATAACATTAAAAAAAAAAAAAAAAAAAAAAAAAAAAAAAAAAAAAAAAAAAAAGTGGGTGCGTACTGGTACTCGCCGCATTGCTAATCGGTTGTATGAGATTGTATGCAACCTCTCGCATTTATTTCACCAAAATATTTCAAAAGAATAGTTATTTTTTGAGTAGAAATATTTAGAATCCATCCTTAAGGGGTAGAACGGGAGTAGGTTTTTATTACCAGAGAAAAAAAACTCGATAATCTTAAAGTTTTATTTTTAGAAACGATATCACAGATTGGATAATCTGTGATATCGTTTCATTTTAATCTGTGATATCGTTCATCTGTGATTCGTCAACATTTTAATTTAAAGACTTGCAGTTAATGTTGACGCTTGGGTATCCACGTATTTATTAGTAAGTTTTCTTTTTCTGGGTAATTTCTGAAAAGAAATAGTTTTTGGTTATTAATGATTCAAAAGATTTTCATAATTTTCATAGATTGAAGCATAACTTCTTTATAACTTATAGATATTACTTACTGGTTTACACGATGGTGGTAATTTTGGGAATATTGTCGGCACTGCATACGAGTGTAGAATTTTACGCTGAAATCTTTGGCGAAAGCAAGAATCTAGTGTGCATCGAGCATATTCTTGTATATTGCGAAGCTCTCCAATCGTCGCCTTTTCTTACATTTTTTGTCCATGTTTTGTATAAATCGATGTCGGTGGGAAATCTGTTATAAATTGATAAAAATTACTTTCAACCTGCAGTGAATGCTAGAAATTGTCAACACTCTACTAAAAATAAATTATCGATAAACTTATCAAGATCAGACTACAGCACTATAAAGCAAGACAAATGTCAAAAATTCCGATTAACTTTGGTTTTTGTAAATTTTAGTTATAAACACCAGCTTTTCTTTACATAAATCAACCTTAGAGCTGTGTATGCATGTACAATGATTCATTTTTAGTAAATAATTATAAAAATTTGTTTACAAAACACCAAAATTAATGAGTGCGAGCTGTGTGACTTACCGGTGAAATGATATGTTTCCATTATTCTCCTTCAAAACACCCACTCTACTTGGACAAACGGGAACAGTACAAGCCATTCTTGGCAAGCAACAGATTTATGAAATCACACTTTCACATTTTTAAGTATTTTAAATCACATAAAGCTAAACGCGCTTGTTAACCAGCATGATATAAACAAATATGACGTTGCCCCTTTTATGGCGCGCAGCGTGTTAAGACGTCATATTCGGCTATTGTTATCTCTTTTTAACATACGACATGCAGCCATTAGAAAGACGGGTATCGAGTATCGAAGGAATCTTCAATTTTTATTGTTCCATCTCATAGAAAAATAACTATTCCATCTATACACTAATACAATTATCTTTGCTCATCACAGTATGAATCAAAGAGAATATAACACTACGTCATCTACGTTATATATCACTGGTATGAATGAAGATTGATGTTTATATGAGTGAATGAGCGTACAGACTACAGATAAACAATGGAATCTTGTTTATTTTATTGTATTATATTATATCTATCAATATCGAAGAAGTACTGAATTATTCTTGTTATTATTAATTTAATTGCTCAAACCAAAAGGATTAAATATATAGAATATATAGAGAGGGCATTGGAAAATTTTTCCTACAAAAATGTTGATCCTGATGGCCATGGCGTAGCTAAATAGTCTTGTGTATAAATAAAGTTGGTGATGGACAGCGATTTTGTACCACGTGGTTCTAAATGTCGCATATTAGCGTTACGGATTCTATTCTTTGAATTCTTTCGTACAGTTGAAAATCTTTGGCTTAGACCGACAAAATTGTATAAAAAAAATTGTATTGACAAGTTGAAAACATGTTATTTACTATTCATAATTTGCCCGTCCATGTAAGTTGACTCTCCTTTATTTATGTTGAAAGTGTATAGCAGTATAACAGGCATAGGTGCTGAGAGTGCGTTGCAAACCATAGTAGGATTAAGGATAGGGGATAAGGTAATGGGATCTGGTATCCCTCACCTACTCACCGAAACACAACAACACAATTAAATTATTTAAAGTATGCCCTTTATTTACTTATATAGTCCTTTTTTATACCTATTTCTTTCTCATAATCTTCCTCTCTCTGCAAAGTTTTATATCGAAAATGTATACCAGTATAACTTGGAAAACTGGTAACAAATAATAAAGTTATCATTTGATGAGCAAGCGTTTATCTCAAATTCTATTTATTTTAAACCGTTTACCCTTTTACCTCTTCTGTTTGTGGGTTCTTGTGTCAATTCCATAGCAAAAACTGCGAGATTTTATGCAATTCTTTTCCTATTTGCTTAAGATAAGTTTGCACACAGATTTTCATGAACAGTTGATTATCATCATCACTTAATCCATACTAATATTATAAATGTGAAATAAGTCTGTCCGTCTATCTGTTACTTTTCACGCCTTAAGTACTCAACCGATTATCATGAAATTTTGCATACTTGTCAGGAATACAAAAATGGATATCCAGAAAAAAGTTATGTTCCCAAGGGCACCGAAGTCGTGGGCACTGCCATAAGAAGAAATAATAACAAGTAGACCTGAATCCTCTTTTTACGAGTCCCTAACGCCGCCATTTATGTAACTACTTCCCCCTTCACAAGTTCACATCATTACGCCCCTCTGTCGCCCAGGTTTGACGCCATGGTTGCTTACTGTTAAATATTGCTTACGAATAAAGATAATTTCGCTAAAATACAACTTTTTCTTTACTTTGAAACCATTATTTTATTCTAGTTTTATAAAATATGAGATTTATAAATACTTACCTACATTATTATGTTACGGTACCTACATTAAATATACTTATAAATAATAAGTTATTATAAGACAGTAACATAAATAACAATAACATGCTGTTCAGGCCTGTAATTGGCTTACATTATAAATCTAATAGTACTTTAAAGTTAATTATGAAATTATAGTTATGTTAAGCTGTTGGTGTGTAAATAAATAAATAAGTAAATAAACATTATCATGGCTAATACTTATTGTCAGAAAAAACATGTTGACTGGTAATAAAACGTTTTCTGTATGTCAATATGTATACATATATAACAAATTGCCAGAAGCCTTCATGAGTGTTCCCATAAATTTGATGAAGAGAAAGCTGTCCCAATGGCTAATAGAAAAATGTTTTTACAGCCTTAAAGAATATTTTAATGACAAGGCAAAATAACTAATTAAATGACCAATGTGATTAATTCGTGGTATAATGTATTTTTATAATTTTCTATATTTATTTTATAATTGTTTTTTAAATTATATACATATTTGCACGCCTTAAGGGCAGAATGTAGCGACCAAATTAATAATGTTTTGTAAACCTGCATTCAGCAAATAAACTATTATTATTATTATTATAACACAAAGCACGCACGGAGACGCCTCGTCGTAACATGTACACGATTTTACATGTTTAACATGTAGGCTAATATTGTGACCTTGAGTGTGTCCGGAGTGGGAGTTTCCATTCTACTTGTCTTATTTATTCTTGTGGCACCACCAAGTTATTTATTTATGAAGGTGATATATTGCTAAAACCAACGATTAGAGCAGTTGATAATTATTTGTAATACATAAATTAAAACGCAGTGTTTAGTCCTAATATCCTAAATCTAGTGTTAGATTTATTATCTATTACTAATCTTTTTTCAGTTTGGCAACAATGACATAGAATCATTTATAAAAAAAGAAACTAAAATTCCCACCGGAGCATATGAACTGGAGGATCTACATATTGTTTACAATAAAAATAGAAGAGATCATACAAAGACGGTAACTGTACACACTTCTAACGAGAGCGTTGGAGAGCTAATCATGGTAACTTTAGATGGGATGTATCTTGATTGTTACAAGTTGGTTGTTACAAATCAACCATCACAGGAAGAATGTGAGGTAAGTTATTTTTTATGTTAAGATCGGCAGACAGGCTGACAGATCATTTTATGTTAGGTGACTACCGTCGCCTATAACACAAGCATTGCTACAGGTGCTGCAAGTGCGCTGCCAACTACAGTAGAATTAAGGGTTAGGGAAATGGACTCTAGCATTTATTTCACGGTAGTCTTCTGTAAGGGGATGGTTACTGCCACCAGACGAATGACTGCAAAAAGCAGTGTGCCCTACCACTACTTATAATATACTTTTAATATTTTAAAAGTACTCTGTTCTTATATATCCGTTCTTATAAGTGCTCCAAGACCTCAACTGAGTTCTCAAAGGTCTCAAGATGAATTTGAACAAAATGAAAGTTATGTCTAATGTCCATGTTGTGCCCACCCCAGTAATAGAACTCTCAAAATTGTTGACATGTACAATGTACATATACTTGAAACAAACAGTCCAACAAACATCAATTGTCGAATCCAGCTAGAATGGGCAAAGTTCTAAAAGCTCCAGGACACATCTTCTCGTCCAAAATTCCTCTCTGCTTCAAAACCAAAGTTTTCAACCAATGTATGTTGCCAGTGATGACATATGACCCTGAAACGTGGTCTTGTAAGAAACTTCAACAACTCTCCAAGAAACTCTCCAAAAATATGGAGAGGGCTATGCTCGGGGTTACACTGTGAGATTGAATCAGGAATGAGAATATCCTTACACATACGAAAGTTACCAATATAAGCTGAAGGATCACTAAGTTGAAATGGCAGTGGGCAGGACACATTATACAGAGACCCGACGCCCTCGGGTGCCGGAAGGTTCTGAGTGGACTACATGGACTGGCAAGCACAGCATAGAACGTCTACTTACTAGGTGGAATGATGACCTGATAAGGGTGCAGTCCAATGTTGGATTGAGGCTGCTTCTGACCGCTCCTATTGGAAAATAATGGGGGAGACCTCGGCCCAACAGTGGGCTTATGGAATTCGTTTTTATACCAAATCTTCTTGTTAAGCAGTTTAATAATAATAATAATAATAATGAAAATTCTGCATCTGCAACAACCCTGTTCTACACATTATATAGGTATGTTTTATGATTTTCCTATTTAAAGTCCCCACTAAATTTTGTGATTGTGATTTTTAAATTATTAATTTTTATTGACAATAGATCTGATTATAGCTTGAGAACTGATCGCATATCTGATGGATAAAGGATAACAAACATCTCTCTGTGGAGAGGTATTTTTGCACATGTCACCTTTGGTCAAATTAATGTTTTAAGAATAAAATTTTGAATATGATTAGTTCATTACATAATTTTATAAATTACTAGGAATGAACTCAGTTCAACTCTGAGGCAGCTTTCCAATTGTGTATTCATTAAAACTCCATAAGCACTGTGAAGGTATATGTGGATTTGTATCGTTCTGTAACATATAATATTAACATTTTAATAGCTGTCTAATTATATTAATCTATTGCACAAGGTTATGCTATCCCTACATCTGAATATCTGGTAATCCCAAACTATAGATCTGTACAGTCTTGATAGAATGGTGGAGTGAGTGTTCATTGAAAAAAAAAGGTAATCTTAAAACAGAATAACCGGTAAGTAAACAGAAAAGAAAAGATATAGAAGGTTCATCATCAGCTTTGACTTTAAGAAAGTTAGCAGTGTAAAATTATTTAACATATAAAAATAATGTGACACCAGAGTTCAATTTGTTCGCAGAGTTCAAATTCAACTAGACGTGAAAGGCCCAGCGCTTTTAATCAAAATTATAACTTATCTCAACAAAATGATTGGTCAATAAAAAGTACACGAGAGCGCAGTCGTTCAACTGAAAGTCGGCGGCGGGATTCCCCTAAATCTATTTCAGATGTGTACAGAAGTTCTGAAGACCAATATAGAGCCTTGAATTCTCCTTCAGTGTCTGTCTCATCTTGGAAACCAAATCGAGAGAGCCGCCGCCGGAATGAAAGTGATTGTTCTTTTAAAAGGGCTAGCCGTTCACCTCACAGAAGTGAAAGTGGAAGAAAACATGAGTCGTCTTTTCAAAAACAAATTGAACATTCTGATGATATAAAACAGTTTGGCAATGAAGCTTTTTTTCGGGATCAAAGATACAACGTAGCCCCTAATTTTAGTTCTTATTCTGAAAAGGATAACTCGGTTGCACCCCTGTCGAGATGGGATCAAAAGGAGTGGCCTCGCACGGTTTTTCACTCCAACATGAAATCTGACAATTCTGTCAGCGACATGTTGTTTTTGGAAAAATTCGTCCAAGCCCATGCAAATGTTATTGCATCGCAAAATACTGGACACACTGAGGCGCAAAAAGTGGATATATTAAAGGCTACCAAAACACTCGAGCCGTTTTCACCGTTCATTTATTATTACACTTCAGATATTTACAAGAAAATATTCGAGAGAACCATATCTTTTCAAAGTATTTACGGTAAACACGTTACTGACTGTAGTGGCGAGAAGATTAATTATGAATTTAATAAGACAAAAAATGTAGACGTACACAAAAGGAAAGAGACTTCCAAGGATCTTGATGAACCCCCCGAAAAGAAATCAGTTGGCGAAGATAAAGAACAAAGATACAATAAAGATAAAGAAACTTCGGAGGCAGTGGCAGTTCCACACTATTATTACGTGAATCAATTCATGGTAGATCCCGTTACCGGCAGACAAGGAATTTGTCAAATACCAGTGGCCAATTCCTCACAAAATCAAGATTCTGGACTATTTTATTATGGGCAGAACCAGACAATGCCCACGGAATCTTTGATCAGCCATGACGGATTTTATGCTATGATGCAGCAAGCAACTTTACCATACTATTATGGTGCTGATCAAGTGGTACTTGCAAATCAGGACATAAATGTCTCAAAGGATAAATTTGAAAATTTGGAATCTGATGACGAGTTCTCTGAAAATTATTCCCCGATAGAGAAAGATATAGAAGCTAGAACCGATGCGGCGAATTATCTTACATCAGAACTTGTGAATAAATTTAGAATTGGAGATTTACTCATGTGGAAGAAAAATGAAATGGCTCTCAAAATAAACGCGAACATAAGAAAGGAATTTGACAGCATGTTTGGTGAAAGCTATCAGACTAATTTCCATGATATTATAGCAAATTATGAATTCCGCCACGACATTCATGACAATGCTGAACTCATCAATGCAATACACTTGACCACACTTCATCCGGAAACACAGACAGGTATGCTACTATCTTATAATTTGTATGCTTAAATGTTTTAGTCATTGTATGAGTTTCAGAATTCAAGTCTGTTACTGCCAGATGATCGAAAATGAGTGGTAAGTGTGCACGCACACACACAAACAAACAAACATACACGCACACACATTAAAATTGACATTAAAATTCCCTGTCGTCTTATTGAGGTAAGCAAAGCTGAACGCTGTATTCTGGTTGGCTGCTTTAAAACTTTGTGGTTTATAGATATGTTGAAATATTGCTCTCCATTTCTTCATTTATAGACTGCTTAGCTCTCGTTTTTAGTAAATATTATCAAGCAATTGGAGCAGCAGAAATTTATGGCGAACTTTTTGACACTCTCTTCAAAAAACTCAATTCCTAACCAAGGTCAAATATTACAGAAAATGGTCAAAGAAAGGTTAGTGTAATAAGGTAGGTATATTTCGCAATAAGCGTGTTTACAGCGAATCCACGCAATCCGCTGATTTAGTGACACGCAGGTGAGATGGAAGGATCTTAAAAAGCTGCTGGTTTTACTCGTTACAAACGGGTTTGCAGTTTTACCGAATGCTTTTTGATATCACACGGTACAATTAAAATTTGTTATGGTCAGACTCACTGCGTTCTGCTGCCGTAAATTGGGCAGTCCGTCTTGTAACTGTGACTCTCTTGCAGAATACCACAATGAAATAACAGCATTTGGGTACGTACGGAAAGTCATAATTGTTTTCTATATCCCCTTACTTTTATTCCATCGAAGTTGCTCGTGTTATTAGGCGACTTTAGTCACCTAAGTGCATCATCAGCACCTAAGTCCTTACCATAAAAAGGCTTCTACGGTTCCTGGCAACCTAAAGAGAGGAATGTACGAGCACTACACCGCAAATAATTATTTCCCGACTTAAGCTTTTATCTTTATCTTTTAGCTTTATTTTTTCTACTTTACGTCGCATGGTAATGTTAGGGTATGGAATAGTACGAAAAAAACAATTCAAACACAATACGATAGGTGAGGACCGAAGGTATGTATGGAATTTGTAATAACGAAGCTTGGATTGCAGACGAATTCAGGCCGAAATTAGCCCGGAGGTGGGGAAATGTGTAAGTTTTTGTCGTGCATCACTTAGTTTTATTTTTATTCTTATGGCTACTAATGAATAATCAATTAAAGATTAAAAATAGATTAGATTGAGCACTACAATTCGCACTATTAAACCCTAGGACTATCAAGTGTCTAATAAATTGTCTCTGGTCTACCTTGTTGCTTACTTTTAACGCTCGCAACGATAATCCCAAGTAAACACTGTTTATCGATAAAATGATTGAAAAAGCTTCTTGATGAGGGAATTACGCGCCACATCCACAAATGTAGTGATGATAATGATACCGATTGTATAATAGGTCCCAGCAGACAAAAAGAGTCGCAGATTCCTACGGTACCTGGATACCTCCAATAGAGGTAAAATCCTGGAACCGCACTGATTACGCTTAATATTTAAGTAGACTTTTGATATATTAGGTCGGGGAAAAAGTCTTTTCGCATATAGTATGTATAAACTTGTAATAAAATCTCTTTGGCTGTACTATTTGTATCTGGCTGGTTTTGATGACATTAAAAAGGTTACATTTCAAGAAAAGAAACAAATTGGTAAAATGTTGTTTCCAGCTATTTTTCATTTGTTTTTCCTTCTGTCAAAAGGATTGAATCAAATGAAGAAATTCCATACATTTTAAAATATTATTACAAAAAAGGAAAAAATGCAATGCAAGCCGCGAAAAAAAATGTGTGACGTTTATGAACCTAATGCAGTGTCAGTAAGAGTAGCACAAAGTTGGTTTAAACGTTTTCAATCCGGGAATTTTGATGTCACCTCAAAAAATTTTTACGATTGAAGAGCACTACAACAAACAAAACGACAAAGTGTACGCTCACAGTTCTAAAGAAGCTGCCCTAGTGGTAGGAAAGGTACAACGTGGTCATCCTGCGGCAGTTATGGTTTGATAGGGGTGTCTTATCAAGGAGTCACAAAGCTTCATTTTTGTGAAATAGATGTGAAGACTTCAGCCAAAGTGGATCAAGAGACCGCCTTGGATCGTATTGTGAAACCTCTTAGCAAATACACTTTTAAAAATGTTCCGTGGGCTTTTCAGCAGGACTCTGCACCTGGTCACAAGTCACGAACTACCCAAGCCTAACTCGAAACCAACGTTCCGGACTTTATAAGAGCTGAAGACTGGCTCTCGTCTAGCCCAGATCTAAACCCCTTAGACTACAAATTATGATCAGTTTTAGAGGACATGGCCTGCTCTAAACGACATGCAGACATTGAATCTCTTAAGAAATCTCTGGAGCAAACAAAGGCTAAATTTCCTATGAAAACAGTGCGTAAATCCATAGATTCCTGGTCAAACATTAAAATCAAAGCTAAAGGCGGCTAAATTTTGAATAGAATTATTTTTACTTTTTTTGCTAAGTCAATAAATATAAATTTTATTAAGATTACCTTACTTCATAAAAAAAATTAATGCATTTTCATTTGTAACAGGACTTATGACTGGACTAGGTACTCTTTAAAGGCTTCGCAATGATGATAAAGAGGCCATATTTTTTTTTACCAATTTTCATCATCTTTAACATATGTAGTTATATATGTAAATGGTTGTAATAAGTCACTCTATTTTAAATACCACAGGTTCCTCCAATAAGAATAAGAAGCTGGTGCGTGAACTCACTGCTTTGGAAAAGAAGGCAGTTGAAGATGAAATAGAATCATTAATTGGTGTGGTAATTATTTTTTTTTATATTACTTTAGCCATATGACGAATTTCAGTGTCGAAACCTGATAATGTGATCCCAGTTTTGTCACAACACTTAATATTGCGATCCTCATCAGTATTGACTCCTGACCTGATATTTCGATACTCTATAATATAAATTATCGAAATCCAATTTCAAGATCACACCTATCTTTAGATATTATTCGTCTGTTATCTACCGTGTTTACATTGTGGTATTATTTTATTTTTTACTAGTTAAGAAGGAGCGAAAGAAAGAAATACTTTTATTCACTGCACGAAAGACACATGGTATAAAAACAGGTAAAATCCTCGCGGCAGTGAATCGGATACTGTATCAGCATTGTGCTAAGGTGTTAGGCTAGACAAAACACTCGCAGCGCTGATTTTCAGCCAGCACAGATTGTGACTCACGGACTTAAAACCACTTAAAAAGGAACTGTTTACTAATAAATTAATTGAAAAATAATAATTTTTATGTAGTTTTTTAATAATTGCAATTTATAAACAAGAAACGCGTGAAAATTCGCTCAGTATGTTTGCTACGGTAAAGTCGCAGAGCGAATGCCGCAGCCTTAAGTTTATAGAACATAATTTTATATCGATGAGTGAAAGAAATTTTTGTTTTACATAGAAACGTGAATGACTAATTGATAAATTAAAATTTTCAGGCCAGCAATGCGTTTATGGATCCTTTCAATGAAGTGGAGAAAGCACTGGGAGAGGCCGCTGTCGACCGTGGCATCTTGGAGTATTTAAAAGAGGTAAATTGCCTGCGCTTTTGTTCCCACAGGACTACAACCTCGAGGTCTTCAAAACGAGGGTAAATGGGCATTTACTGGGTAAGCGTGGTCCACCTTCGGCCGCATCTGCACCTCACATCAAGTGAAATAGTGGTCAAGCGCTATCTTGATTTAATAAAAAAAAAATTCTTACATTCATTTCACTTTAGTATGGGGGAAAGTACACTTCAGCTTTGTATGCACCGCATTTGCTCGCAATCCGATTCTCTTAATTTGCGACAATTCTACGGAGGGTGTTGAAACCGATAGTGCTGTCAAAATGCAAATCCAAGATGGCGGCTGCAAGAAATTATTAACTTTTTTGACATGGGTGTCGTTTTCATGGTTTTCGAGGGTGTTGAAACCGATAGTGCTGTCAAAATGCAGATCCAAGATGACGGCTGCAAGAAATTATCAACTTTTTTGGCATGGGTTTTCGAGGGTGTTGAAACCGACAGTGCTGTCAAAATGCAAATCCAAGATGGCGTCTGAAAAAATTATCAACTTTTTTGACATGAGTGTCGTTTTCATGGTTTTCAAGGGTGTTGAAACCGATAGTGCTGTCAAAATGCAAATCCAAGATGGTGACTGCGAGAAAATTATCAACTTTTTCGACATGGGTAATTTACAAAGAATTAAACAAAATCGATTGTATTTACATATTATTTTACACTATAAAATTTAATAATAAAGAATTCCGAACATTTATGAAGAATAAAGGTATTTTTCACGTAATGGTTTTTTATATACTAACTCTCTTAGGTACGCACGAAACCGCGACTCGCGTACGCCAAAAGTTTAAGCCGTAATAAGTTAAAGATTACAAAAAAAAAACAAAGATCTACAAGTTGTTTTGTGTCAATATTAAACTGTTTTCCGTATTTTAAATTATCGTCTTTTCCTAAGATTAACCGACGCCATGAGACCTATTTAACTTTTATTTGTAAACTAGTTACTTCAATTCGATAGATTGATCACTACATAACACAAATTAATGTTTTAATAAAACAACGATATAAAGAAAAGTGACAACCCTATTGCTTCAATGGAGCGTAGGTAATTATTTTATCAACTAGGCTTAGTTTCCACACTGTATACATATTTATACTGTGACGTCTGTATATCTGACGTCTGCAATCGGCCGTCTATACTGTTAATTCTCATATTTTTTACAGACTATCAAAGAGAACGTTGTGGCTCGAATAATGGGTCTGAAATTCAAGCTACAAGTGAAATTGGACTTCGAGAAGAAGCAGAAACCCAAGGGCTTGTATTTGAATGAGTTCTTGAATAATTTTGGCCTCGTTTCGTTGAAGCATGTGTCGCAGTCTTGCGTGGCTGAGATCAACTATTTCAGGCATCTGGATAAACTGTGTTCAATAAATGCTACCAAAATAGGTGAGTTTTGTGTGTATTCCTTATAATAATTTCGTTTCTCGCCTATTCTCTCTCTTTAGGATTTGGGCCTTAAAAAGAACCATTGACGAGCACATTGGTCGAGTGCTTAAGGTGCTTGCGTTAACGCTCTGTCTCAGGGGTCTCGGGTTCGATTCCCGGAGGGCCAACTTTGGAAATGATCCATTCAAAGTTGACTCTGGTTTGGGTGTGCAGGGATTCGGCCCCTGTCTGATGTATGCTTATCCCATAACACAAGTCTATATAAATGCTTACTTTGGGGGCTATACAATTGGTGTGTTAGTCTTGATGATTTATTATTTATGTCATAAACAGTAGGTGTCAACGATATATGTTTTGGGATTTATACAAAATACGAACGATCGTTAAATTTTTGGTATGTGGCATCTACATATAAGGCACGGGTATAAGTGAAAATAGGGAGATCCTTTTGGAAAATTAGGAGGGAGGCCTTTGTCCAGCAGTGGGCAAAGTAGTCTTTTATTGCTGCACCCAAAGGGCTGCCCAGTTTGTAATTGAGGAAAGATCTCAATACTTCACTTATTATGATATATTGGCAAACTCTCTTTTTTTTCAGTATAATTATAACTACGATTTTACATTAAATTTATAAGGAAAATTTAAATACAAACAACAAACAAACTACCCTTATTGGCACCGTAACATTTATTATTTTCCCCATTTGTTAAAGCAGTCCACCATGCCCTTTATCCCGTTCAGGTAGGCAGAGCACAATTAATGGTTAATTTGTCGAAAGTCCGACTTGAGTATTAATCGTCCTAGTCGTTTAGCAGCTGTCTACGTCAAGTGGATTCCACCCATAAAACTGCATTGTAGTCTTTATTTGCTTTTTAAACATATTTCTTTTAGGTGGAGTAAACACTGTCATCCGTCCCGTTCTATACGGCGGTTCACCTATAAAACTTTCAAGAAAGATAGCTGTGATGCGACGCAAATCCTTTTTTAAAGGACCTCTACTAAAAAAATATAATAGTATTTCGAGAAAAGACGAAACCGAAACTACGAAATCAAATATAGCAGAAACCGCATTGAAAAGTGATGAAGCTTGCAGTGATACTGGTATAAAGGTGAAACATAAAACAGAAGTTAGTACAGCCAAATCAATGGCTTCTAATGATACCGATAATGATGATGTAGAAATAATAGAAAACATTGAAATGGTCGACTTATATTCTGATGATGAAATGGATGTAAAAGATATGGAAATAGACCACTCTGATCAAGAACAAGAGATCAGCAATGAAAGAACTACGGATCGAACGATTACATATGGCGCATCTATGGCAAGTGTTGAAAATGAAAATGAAAGCCAGTTTGGAGATCAGATCACTAATGTTAAAAGGGAGATGGCAATGATCGATACTGCAAATGTTACATCCATTTGTCAAGAAAGCGATTTTGGTGCAAATGAGTGTCAGAATAATGAAAATAAAAATTCAGTAATGGAACAATCTGTGGAAATTCAACTAAGCGATAATGTAGCGAGCGTTGAAAACGAAAATGCTGAGAACTCTAAATGCGCAGATATCGAAAATAGTGGCCAACTATTTGATAATGCAGTTACTAATAACACTAGTCAAATAGCTATTAATGTTGAATCAACAAACAATGCAGACCACGAGAATGATCTCAGATGTGAGTTTAATCACAATACCGATATTATAGACGGTGACAATGATAACAAAAGTGAAAATGGCGACGTCACAATTATTAGTGAAGATAACGAGAATAATGGAAACCAAGAAATATCTGTTAAATGTGACTTTGTTGATACAACAGATTACCTAAATGCAGAAAAATTAGAAAATAATAATGCATTTACTAATAGAGTAATTGAAAATTTGAATAGTCAGAATAATGAAAAGGAAAATGTCGAAGGTGAAACTGCACGACTAATTAATTTAAGTAATTGTAACGCCAATAACGCTTCAACAAAAGATTCTGATCCTATAAATAATGGCAATCTTACAATCGGCGATTACAGTGAAGTTACTAAAAAGAGTGATGACACTAGTATATCTGAATGTCAGGATGGCAAATGTCAAGATGTTGGGAAAAATGACTGTTTTCAAGATACTGACAAAGAAGTTATCAAACAAGGTCATGCTGTTAAGAATGATGTCAAATGTCAAGATGCAAAAAGTGTTGAATGTGAAGATATTCAGAAAGATGTCGAAAATCCAGATATTGAATGTCAAAATGAAAGCTTGTGTGAGCATAAAGATGAAGATAGCCGTTATGATGAAAATGTAGAGGAGTGTGATATCTATGCCCAGGATTCGGAAAACTGCTCATTAGAGAATGATCAATATCTTGGAGAAACTGATGAAAAAGTTTCATTAATGGTAAGTAACAGAATTATATCTTGCTTAAATCGTAACTTAATCGATCATGCAATATAGACTTTATTAAGCCTTAGTTCAAATAAAGAAACACCTTCACTCTCATTGGCATAACAAACTTTATTTGAACTATTATCACAATTTATTTGTTTTTCCAAACGCTTTAATTTTACGACTATGATTACGCCGTATATCACAAGTCGAAAATTTTATATGTTAAAGTCAACAATTGAATGTCAAATGCCAAAAATATATACACTAAACCACAGTCTAACCATACTTACGTCATACAGTCAGGCAACGAATGTATTTGCGTAGAGCAACGTTCGACGAACTCGCTTCAGTTTGCAGGCTCGAACATTGAGCGTTGCCCGACTGTATGACGTAAGTATGGTTAGACTGTGACTAAACAGTGAATGTTAAAATCATTGCTATAAGGTTGAAAATAATATGTTCATAAAAAAATCCTTTGCTGTGCCGTGTCGTGCCCTGCCGTCAGTCAGCACCGGCCCTTAAAGGATGATTCATATTATCCTACAACCTACTTATTAATCTATTTTTTAACCCACTATAAGATAATAAATAAAAAAAGTTTAAAAATATTATAAAAGGTTCCTACCACATGAAAAAAAATTACCATCAATTTTAAATAAACACGTAAATAGCCACTTAAAAACCGTTTAAAACAACGTAATAACCGTTCACTTCCGTAGTTTGATGTCAAATCAAGTAGTTTGAAGTCTAAACCAATAAATAAAAAAAGCAAAGAATATTTTTTATATGCATGGCGGATGGCACTACAGGCGTGCCTTCAACTTCTATGGCGCTTGACACGCCAGTAGTGTCATGAAAAATTTGTTCGCCGTCACTGCAATAAGTTTTCGATAATGGGCGCCGCAACCAATCGGTTAATAGGTGACGGTAGCCACCTACCAACATTGCACCATTAGCCTACCTTACATTTTATGGGGCTATAAATAAATTACTAATTTCTTTAAATAAATTATTTTACAGGAAACAACTTTATCGAGTAATCATGGCGACGATGACGAAGCAGAGGATTTAGATGAATTGGATCCCAACTACGTCGAAGAGTGGGGCGATATGTGGACAAACATTGAGAATGATAATTTAGAGGATTATTAGTGCAAATATTTATAATTTTAAATATATAAAATATAACTTTTAAGTTCATAAGGTATTTTATTTGATGGCATATTAGCGATTAATCTTTTATGGGTGGTTAAATTAGTCGTAGGATGTTTTTGGGTGTTGTTTTCTGACTTTCACAATAAATCTTCATTTTTTAAATTTAATTAAGTAGACTATGAAACAGACTGACAATTGACACTATCGCCTGTAACACAAGCAATGCGTGGAGGAATATGTGTTGTGAACCTGGATAAAATAAAAAAGGGACAAGAGGGGAATACCAAAGTGGAGTCTGGTATTCCTTTTACATTGAAATACAACAGTATAAATCAGGGTTGATATGATTTAAATCACGATTAAAATCAAGTGATTTTTTTATAAAAATAAATGATTTAAATCAAATGTGTCAAGGGACTTCCCCTGACATAAACCACGGCGCCGCCGCCGCACGCACGTTTCCAATGCTATTTACCTACATTGTTCGGGAATTCCCAGAAATTTAAACTCGCGACTGAATCTGTTTGTTTAGCCTTTCACCCTTCGTGATTGATTAGTGAAAGTGAATGAATACAAACAACAAGATGTCTGGAAGGAAAAATATGCTGTATGGATTTATTTAGAAGAATTCATTCAATTTGGTGCACAGCAAAATAAGAAATAGATTAGGAACCGAGAAGGCAGTCAAATTAGACTACCTTTTGAAAAAAACTAAACTCATTATTATCCTTGTTTGTTTTTTAAAAAGTGATTTGATTTTAGAAGAACTTTTTGATTTTTGATAATTTTATAAGTAATATTTTTTGTTAATTCGCTACTTAAATTGAGCTACTTACCACAAATCAAAAAATTCCAAAAATGTTTTTATTGCAAAAATACAATTACAATCCTTCATATTGTATGTTGCAAAAAGACTTATGGTTGTTTTACTCCATACTAGCAAATTTTATATATGTGAACATTCCCCGTTTATCCCTCTTTCAATTAGTGAAAACCGAATCAAAATCGGTATAGCCGTTCAGGCGTGATGCCGTGACCAAGGGAAATAGAGATTCATTTTTATATATAGAATTTTTTTTAGTATATTTTGATAATTATTTTATATTCAAAAGTAACTTATTTATATGCTTATTTATATGCTCTAGTATTTAGTTTATTATAAAAGTACTTAAAAGATTTAACGCTACTTAAAAATACGCTTCTAATGATGTACAATATGGATATATTTGGTAGATATATTGGTAAATAAGAAAAAAATAGACAATAATTAAAAAAAGTAAAAAAGTGTAATTTTAATTTGTGTTACTTTTCAATTTAAGCAGTGATATGCCAAATTCATGTAGAATTGTTCTATTTAAAAAAATATGAACGATTTATTATAATAACAGTTTTTTTAAATATTATTAACAATTATAATTTAAAAAAAAAATGTTTTTTTTTTATTAATAACTGGTTTCCAAATTAAAAAAAGATCAGATTGAAAGAAAAAAACAAAAAATCCGATTAAAATCAAAAAAATCCGATTTAAATCAAATAAATCGGATTTATTTGATTTTTTTTTAAATCGTGATTTTTATCTACCCTGGCATAAATGCTGTTATTCAATGTGGTCTTCTTAAAGGGAGTTTCTTAAGGTCTACTCTGATAATAATAAATTTTTAATATATTTTGTTAATTGACAGTTAGTGTTACAAATTAAGCATTATTTCATTTTAACCCATTGGATGCTTTGGACGCATATATGCGTTTAAACGAATCTTGGTCGGCGTGCCGCGGACGCACATATGCGGAAAATTTTAAATGACTATAAGATTAGCTACTGCATAATTTTTTTAATAATTTTAATAATAATTTTTTTAATTCTTATAATTTTTTTTATATTTTATACGTAATCAAACATACAACTAAAAGCCAACATTGCAACGGTTTGCAAATATACGGTCATAGATTTTAGATTTTTTTATTCCATTATCGCATGCTTTACTACGCATATATGCGTATGAAGCCAGGAGTTGTAAACATTGCAGAAAGTTGTAAAAGTTTTTAGATTCCGTTGCTGGTCGTGTCACGTATTTAATTTTATTAATCCAAGACAAATTTGAAAGAGAAAAAAATGCAAACATTACATACAAACTGTTCGGGACAGCCTACAGTTCGTGCATAAAAAGTGTTTATGTAAAGTGTACTTTGTAACCAGTTTTAAATACATTTTTAACTTATACTAGATACTGTTTTAATTAAAATCATTAATCCATGTAGGTATTCCTGTATAATAATTATATTATCAATCGTAATAGGATATTAAAGTTGGCCAAAAATACTATTAAAATTATAATAGTATTATGTACGAATTATGATTATAATCACATTATAATAGTAAAATTTTTAGTCACATTTCCGAAGTGATTTTTTTTACAAAACTGGCCACTTTTTTATTTTAAGTAGCCACAAACTAGATTGTCCTAACGGCTCGCATCGCATGTGTGCGGGTACGAAACTTGCGACGGCCGGAGCGACGGCGAGGCGGGGCGGAGCGGCGCGGGGCAAAGAGATAGCGGTGTCTTGCGTGTGTACTATATATATTACAATACTCTTTGGTGTGTACGAAATTACTGTGATAAAAATGCAACACTATGTACCCGCGCGAGCGGCGAAACCAAAAACTGACTGACTACAAAAGACAAAAAATGTATAAGTTAAGTTTATTTGAGGGAATATAATATATATATCTGATTATTATTTTTTCAATAAATGTTTATTATTTTATACTCAGCCTCAGGTGTTTGTTAATAATTGATTTTATTATTTTAAACACTAGTAAAAATCCGAGTTCACCTTTGTCATTCTCCTCCGTAAGTCACATGCTCGCGCCCAAAGATGTTGTATTCTCGCGCCAATGAGCGCTCTACAGCAATCCATACGTAACTAATTATGTACATTTATCTCTTTCTAACGACAGGTATGCCGTATCATTTGTCTATTTGTTAGAGCAAAATATCATAATAAAATAACCATACATATAGTGCTACTTGCGCCATTTTAAAATACAGTAATGTTTGTGTATAACGTGTCTTTATTTGATACGTCTGTCGTGACATAGAGTCACGATGTAAATAGTGTATATAGATTTATTAATAATCATACTGGCAACACAGGAAGAGGAACCATAGTATCACACGACGCATAAGTTCGCCGCAAGTTAAATTTGAATTCATTGAATCATATGTATATATTTTCGTGCCAGTTACTTCTGTTGTATTGAATCATATGTATTCATACCCAGCTAATTTCTTTCAAGTAAGTGCCTAAATAAGTGACCTATGGTATTTTAATACTTTGTGCTAATATGTTTGTGACTTATTTGTTTTGTGGGCGATGGGGTGTAAGGGCACTCCAGATTGTTGTTTAATTGATGTTGGTACATATAAGTGATTTGTTTGACCTAGTATGCGCATACGTCGAACACAAGTTTTATTCGGTGAGGGTATAAGAATGTTTTGACTCATAACCTTATGAGTAATATTGGTTTGTGACCCTCATCACAAGTATATGTGCCCACGGAGTAGTATCGTCACAGTTGTTGATGCTTTGATAATGTCCTAGTGTCTTGCTTGTGCCCGGGATACCGTGCTTCGCAGCGGTATCTCCTTGGCATCCTAATTTAGTTTCAGCACATACATGAGGAGAGAAATAGGCAAGAGGGGAGCTAACGCAGAGGTCTAGTCAAAGGCGAAGCAGATACAACCCCTATAGAAATTTAGGACAAGAGAAAACTTGGTGAGTTTAGATAGTATGATACAAGTTCTCGTGGTGGAAAAGAAAGGCTTACACCCCTTATATAGATTTAATAATATCACTTAAATTAACAAGATGAATATCATACATTCACCGAAACGGTAACAATCATTAACATACATAGTCTTTTCTACCGCGACATGGTGGAGGTGCTGGGATTCAAGCCTAGACTCACAGCAAGAAAACTAACAGTTAAATATACCTATGGTTTATACTTTAGAATCACAGAGAAAAGTGATCTCATGCAAGTCAAATTACTCATGAAGCAAATCAGTAAATTCAGTTCGACTGTGTTGTTTAATTTTGTAACTTATTGTAAAGGATGAAATGCAAATTCTATTTATGAAAATCTTTGATATTCTTGTAAAACATAGTAATATCTTAATTCCATAAAAATTACGAAAGCTGCAATTACGAATAATAAATACAAACTAAATACATATAGAATTCTATAACTAACCAAACCCTCCTTAGGCTACGATGAGTTTTGGAAAGTATTTAAGGCTATATTGCGCGTCATCTTGGCGTTTTCGCAAAATAGGTGTGGTAAAAAAAAAGTACCTTATACTATCTGATTCTGTATGGTCTACCTAGTTGGATTCAATTAAAATGGAAATTATGAAATAATTGAGAATTAGCTTTAAGAGGGCAGAACTATTTGCAAGAATTAGGTACTAGCTTTATCTATAGGAAATACCTATACTTACTTATTTGATACTTGCGCAATAATTATTAAGTAGAATAGGTATCAGGCTTTTCGCACAACCGTGTAAGTAGCTGTTCACTTACCAGTATATAAGTAACATAATTATTAGTGACCACCGGTTTCTTTGTATATAGTTTAATAGAACAACCCAACTACTGGTCCTCAGATAAACCATGATTACTATGCTTAATCTTACAAAATAAACTTATTCAATATGAAAACTTTAACATGTACCTTTATGTTTGAATTTATCTTATGTACTATTAATTAAAATATCTAGACAATTTAATGTTAAAGACTACATACAAATAACAGATCTTTAGCCAAAGGCTATGTGATAGAGTATTGTTAATAATACCTACTCAATTTGAGTTTTCAATAGATGTGAGTCGATTTGAACCTTTAGAACAGCGGCTGACATTTGCAAAATACAAGTTGATTTACCTTTGGTATAGTTTGATAATTACATTTACAAAGTACAGGTTGACTTACCTTTGGTATAGTTTAATAAACAAATTGAAATTAGTTGACCAAGTGAAATGGAGTAAAAATTACTTATGTTTTTCAATTTTCTGATATTTTAGTACCTATTTGTAAACGGAACCATTTCATTATTTTAAACATATTACTTTATTTTTAGGCCCGTTTATTGGCTTCAGAGGATATAATCAAATAATAATAATAAGTAATAAATCTATTGCAAAGAGGAATTAAAATGGAGGAAATTATCTTAAGCAGACTCAGTGCTGTGACATCACAGCTACAATTACTTAAAGATGAAGCTCTTGCTTGTATGAGTGGTGATCTTGACATAGATAAAGGAGAGGTCATTTCAGCTAAATTAGAAACTTCCATAAATCGGTTCACTACGGAACTTCACAATTATTTTAGAATAAGTCAAAATCCATCCGCTGATGATATCTCCAACTTTAGTACAGTGCAGCTTGCAGCAGAAGAAGTGCATGCAGAATTAAAAGTAAAGTTGAAGAGAAGAATTACTATTAATGTAGGGAGTCTTCCAGATGGAAATAATATGATAATCAGCAGCAGGCTACCGGAATTGGGTATAATGGAGTTTGGGGGTGATCTTTTAGAGTGGACTACCTTCTGGGACCAATTTAGTTCTAAAATTGATAAACGGAACTTGACAGATGTTGACAAATTAATGTACTTGAAAGGCGCTCTTAAAGGAGATGCATATAAAACAATCGAAGGTTTGGAGTCAACAAACAAAAATTATAGTATTGCAGTAACCATTCTCAAAGAGCGCTATGGGAAGGAGAATGTTGCTATTGATGCTCACTATTCGGCTTTATACAAGGTAAAGCCCTCTGATAAATCTGTATCGGACTGTAGAAGAACTCTCAATGAAATCGAAAGACATCTCCGTGTTCTCAATTCCTTAGGTGAAAACACAAATCACAATCACTTGCGGTTCCTGATATTAGAAAAATTTCCTGAAGATATTATATACGAGATGCGAATGAAAATTAAAACTGACTCTATTGAAGAAATGAGAGAGCATCTGGAGGTTATTGTTGCAGCTAGGGAGGACGCCAGTAGAATAACACAAGAAAAACCCTCAAAAGAAAATGAAAGTTATACTGTGGAGGCTTTACATATCAAAAGTAATAAAAATTATAAAATGACTAAAAAACTTGGTAAGCTACATAAAAGACTTATAGATAGAAAGCCAATGGAAAAATACAATAAAAGGGACATAAGTGCACAAAGGTCTTCATCAACTTTACATACAGGGAATCAATATACCCGTAAGAGATTCCATCAACAGAGGGATAATAACTTGAACACAAATGAACCAGACAGAAAGAAAATAAAATTATCTTGCATATTTTGCAATGAATCACATTACAATGAAGACTGTGAGAAGGTCCAAACTGCCAATGAACGCAAAAATAAAATTAGTAATCGTTGCTTTAGTTGCCTTCGTGAAGGTCATATGGTAAAAAACTGTAAAACGAAAAGAACTTGTTATCATTGTAGAAATGGAGTACATAATAGAGCTTTGTGTTTCAAAAGGTTTCCAGATTCAACAAATAAATTAACAACTACCACCCTACATTTAAATTTGAAAGGTACAATTACTATTCTTCAGACTGCAGTAGTAAAATCAATGAAGTATAAATCAAGTTCCAAATATTTAAACTGTCGCGTTCTTATGGATTCTGGAAGTCAACGAAGCTATGTCACCCAAAGAGTTGCCAAAGAATTAGATCTTATAATAGAAGAAGAACATCTACTTTCTGTTTTTACTTTTGGATCAACGGTTGCCCAGGAACTTGAAAGCCCAATAGTAAAATTTTATATGGAAACTAGGACAAAGAGTGTTATTGAATTATTTGCAAATGTAGTGCCCGTTATATCTCAAGGAATACCTCACCATGAAATTGACAATAATGACTTAAAAATTATTTTGGCAGATGACGGCTCATTACCTAACCAAGTGGATATACTTATTGGGAATGATTTGTACTACACGCTGATGTCCACGGAAAAGGTTGCAATATCCAAAAACTTGTTCCTAGTAAATTCAGAGTTTGGGTGGATTTTATCGGGACAAAAGGATTCCCAAGCTATAAAAAATACTGGCAAATTATCTGCATTAACCTATTTTGCACCTTTGGGTGGAACAAATTATTTAAATCAACCTGATCCACCTCTAGACAACGACAATATAAAAGCTTTATGGGATTTAGAGGCTATTGGCATAACGGACTCGCCAAAGATAAATCGTGACGAGGAGGCTATTAAAAATTTTAATGACACCACCAAAATTATTGACAACAGATATACTGTTTCATGGCCCTGGACAGAGTATCCTCCCAATTTATCAACGAACTTTGGTCTAGCTCGCGGTCGATTGAACAGTTTGCTCAAACGGTTAGATACAGACTCCTTATTGGCATATAATGAGACACTGAAAGATCAAATGCAAAGGAACATAATTGAAGTAGTACCACCATCATTCACCAAAGATGAAGATCACCCAGTTCATTATTTACCACATCATTGTGTTCCACAGTCTGGGAGAGCGATAAGGATAGTGTATGATGCATCTGCCAAACCATCCAAAGAAGCCAAGAGTCTCAATGAGTGTCTTTATTGTGGTCCACTCATGTTGGAAGACTTAACTAAATTACTCATTAGATTTAGAATTCACCAAGTAGGAATATCTGCAGATGTGGAAAAAGCGTTTCTACAAATTGCATTACAAACTAAGGATAGAGACGTGACTCGATTTTTATGGTTGAAAGATGTTAAGAAACCTGCAACAGATGATAATCTTTTACATATGAGGTTTTGTAGAGTACCTTTTGGAATCATCTCGAGTCCGTTTTTACTAAACGCTACAATAAAACATCATCTTATGAACTCCAATAAGCAAGAAATTAAACAGATAACTAGCGATATTTACGTTGATAATCTCATTACAGGTGCACAATCCAATTTAAAAGCAATTTCACTATACAATAGTTGTAAGAAAACATTCCAAGAAATTTCCATGAATTTAAGACAGTGGTGCTCAAATTCTAAATTTGTTAAACAAAATATACCAGATGCATGTACAGATGATATTGTAAAGATATTAGGTTTAGAGTGGCATTTAGAAAAGGATACGCTTCAATTACGATTCAAAGATAACACTTACGAGATGACGAAAAGAGGTGTGTTGAAGTATATTGCATCTATTTACGATCCTTGCGGTTTTGCTACACCATCAATATTGCCTGCTAAAATTTTCCTACAACAACTTTGGAAAAGTAAGATCAAATGGGACACACCACTTTCTGAACAAAACTCTGACATATGGATTGAAATCTGCAAAAATATGCAGATAATTAAGGAACTTTCAATCCCTAGATGTTATTCCAAATCCATCATAAGTAATGAATATAATCTTCATTGTTTCACGGATGCGTCGATGCAAGCATATGCAGCTGTTGTGTACATAGTTCATGGCAAAAATAAATCCTTCGTGATTGGTAAATCGAGACTCGTGCCACTGAAAGATCAGGATAATTTAAAGATTCCTAGATTGGAACTTCTGGGAGTATTGATTGGATGCCGTCTGATTAAATATGTTCATGAAGCCTTGAAATTAAAAATTAAACACCAGTATCTGTGGACGGATAGCCAAGTTGTAATCAGCTGGTGCAACTCCAGCAAACTCTTACCACCATTTATTGCCCGGAGAATTGAAGAAATAAAATGTAAAAAAGACCTTACCATCCGTTTTGTACCATCAGAACTCAATCCTGCAGATGTTGCGACTAGACCTATCACTTCTAAAGACAATAAATATCGATGGCTTGATGGCCCAGATTTCTTGTTAGAAGATCAAAATAAATGGCCCACTGGTTTATCAGCAACTTTTTCTCTTCTCCTTGGGGAGGGTCTGCCGAGTGATAATAAGCAAATCAAAGAAATTACTATGCAAACAGATATTTCAGACAAGGAAAACCAGTCCCAAACTATCAATGAACAAGAACAAGTCTTGGTACACAATAGTACCATACAAGAAATTAAAAAGTTACAGGCAGATTATTTTCCACAAGAGATTGAAGGAAAGGAGACGAGCATTAGTAGAAACTTAGGTCTATTTAAAGATGTAGACGGGATCTTAAGATCCAGAGGTCGGTTAACAAACACAGACTGGTCATTTGACAAACGTTACCCTATTCTCATCCCAAAGGATAGTGAATTTACTAACAAGATTATTATGAAAACACATAAGGATAATTATCACGTTGGCGCTAATCACACGCTAAGCATCATCCGTGAACTTTACTGGATTCCTCAAGGCAAAAGTCAAGTATTGAAGCTTTTAAGAAAATGTCCAATTTGTGTCAAACATGGTGGGGGCCCATTTAAGTTACCACAAACACCGGCTCTTCCTTTTGAAAGAGTAAATTTCAGTACTCCTTTCACTTTCACGGGTATTGACTACTTTGGTCCAATGCTGGTTACTACGGAAAGGGGAAAAGAAAAGAGATGGGTATGTTTGTATACATGCTTAGCTACACGAGCTCTGCACTTAGAGGCTGTAAAAGACCTGACAGCAGAAGAATGCCTACTCGCTCTTCGAAGATTCAGTGCTAGCAGAGGAATACCGAAAATGATTACCTCAGATAACGCACCTCAGTTTAAATTGACGAGTGAATTACTGTCTGACCAATATTGTACACAAAATTCAATTAAATGGAAATTTATACCCCAGCTGGCACCGTGGCACGGCGGTTTCTACGAACGACTTGTAGCAATAGTCAAGCATTGTTTAAGAAGAACCCTTGATAAAAATCTATTAAATGACACTCAACTACTTACAGTGTTAAAAGAAGTAGAGACGATAATTAACACAAGACCACTAATAGCTATTGGTATTGAACCAGAACATATACTGAAACCGATCGATTTTCTGTCACTGGGACAATGTTTGGAATTAAATTCAAATATCATTGAGAGTGGTACGATGACTAAAATTAGACTCATTGAAGGTTGGAAGAGAGGACAAAGAGTTATTGAAGACTTCAGAAGGATTTTTCAAGACCAATATCTACCCAGTCTTCGAGAAAGATACAGTCATTCTCACAAACAACCGAGAGTCACATCTGACCGAACACCACATTTGGGAGATATTGTACAAATAAAGGACGATTCACAAAAGAGATTAAACTGGAAGGTAGGAAAGATAATCGCGTTAATAACAGGACGTGATGGTGAATGTCGAGTAGCACGTGTCAAAGTTGGTGACAAAGTATTCACTCGTTCCATTGGCCACTTATACCCACTCGAAATAGAAGATGAAGTAGCCCCAAATCATTCCACATCTATAGCTAGGCCAGCACATATCCATAATGATAGATTAGTACATAATAGTGAACCGAATAAAGACCAGGAAGTTAATGAAGTAAATCATATAGAAGAAGCTGAAGTAAATGATCCTAAAATGAAAATAAGTTCCGAAATAGAGGTTGATGACGATGCAACACAGACTGAACTGTCACAACTAGAGAACGCTGAAAGGGAGAATAATGAAAGCACTGACTTAATAGAAGAATATGTTAATATAAATCCTCCAGAACAGATCAGACCACGAAGAGATGCGGCCACTCGAGCTTTGGAAAAAATTAGGGAGTGGACTCGCAATTTGCTGACTCTGCTTTAGTTCCTTTCCGTTGGGAGTGTCGTGACATAGAGTCACGATGTAAATAGTGTATATAGATTTATTAATAATCATACTGGCAACACAGGAAGAGGAACCATAGTATCACACGACGCATAAGTTCGCCGCAAGTTAAATTTGAATTCATTGAATCATATGTATATATTTTCGTGCCAGTTACTTCTGTTGTATTGAATCATATGTATTCATACCCAGCTAATTTCTTTCAAGTAAGTGCCTAAATAAGTGACCTATGGTATTTTAATACTTTGTGCTAATATGTTTGTGACTTATTTGTTTTGTGGGCGATGGGGTGTAAGGGCACTCCAGATTGTTGTTTAATTGATGTTGGTACATATAAGTGATTTGTTTGACCTAGTATGCGCATACGTCGAACACAAGTTTTATTCGGTGAGGGTATAAGAATGTTTTGACTCATAACCTTATGAGTAATATTGGTTTGTGACCCTCATCACAAGTATATGTGCCCACGGAGTAGTATCGTCACAGTTGTTGATGCTTTGATAATGTCCTAGTGTCTTGCTTGTGCCCGGGATACCGTGCTTCGCAGCGGTATCTCCTTGGCATCCTAATTTAGTTTCAGCACATACATGAGGAGAGAAATAGGCAAGAGGGGAGCTAACGCAGAGGTCTAGTCAAAGGCGAAGCAGATACAACCCCTATAGAAATTTAGGACAAGAGAAAACTTGGTGAGTTTAGATAGTATGATACAAGTTCTCGTGGTGGAAAAGAAAGGCTTACACCCCTTATATAGATTTAATAATATCACTTAAATTAACAAGATGAATATCATACATTCACCGAAACGGTAACAATCATTAACATACATAGTCTTTTCTACCGCGACAACGTCCATGATAAATATATATATTTTTATAGTATAGTTGTGGAGGATTATCAGGTTCCTCCGGACCTATATTTCAAATAAAAATGCGTGTATTGCATCACTAAATTGTTTATTATATACTCCGCACTGCACCACAATCCACATACAACAAGGTTACATTATAGATCCAAACTTAAAAATATTAAATAACACTATTAAAACTGTGCTATTAAAACTTCGTGAATTAATCATTTCTAAAAACCATGTGTCAATTACCAGTATATAGTTTTCTGTGTTCACTCACTGTTCGCTTTTCAGATATTATGACTCCTCTTTGGGCCAGTGAGTCAACAAACAAATATGCTGAAAACGGTCACACGTTTTCAGCATATTTGATGCCAATTTAGCATTTTTTGGCCTCTTTGGCATATTTTTAGCATTCTAATGAAATTTAGCTTATTCTGGCATAATTACGATAGTTGGTAATTTATCACTTGGTAACTTCATTATTATGTATTTTCATTATAGTAGAGAAAAGAATTTGACTAGCTGGTAATAAATATTAAATGGTTATTTAGAACCTCTGAATCTGGTATTTAAGATTCAGAGGGGGTGTTAATGAATTTTGAACTTAAATACTGGCTGACTTAAAAAGGTTTGATATTCAAACAGGGAAAAAATGATAATTTTATGTTTTGACGTAAAGAAAAATAAGAGTGTGTTTTTATACATCTGGATAGATGGTTGTGGAATATTTTATATATAAGTTATTTTAGATGTTTTGAAGTAATTGAGAAATAAACAAGATGTGTGCACCATCCAAATAAGTAATTTTAATTACATCCAATAAAATTTAAGAAAATGAAGTAATCGGAAGTAGTGAAATCAACAAGAATATTAAAACCTTATGAAGAATACCTTATGAAAATGACAACACTGCCTAGGGGAATTACCGTAATTTAAAAATTACGGCACAGCGCTTTGATTTTAATTGAACCACTGACCACACCACACCCCTTTACTAATCAATGTGTGGTACAACATTGATTAGTAAAGTTGTTACTATTAAAGCTAATGCAGATTCAGATAAACATCGCAAAAGAATGACACATTACAGTGGACAGTCGCAGGTAATTATATATTTTTTAAATAAATAACTAGTTAGTATACTATATTATCCATACAATATTACTGGTATAAATGTGAAAGTAACTTTGTCTGTCTACTGTACTGTAACACAAGAAATTTTACAAAAAAAACCCACAAATAATGAGTATGTTTCAGACGACGACTCGGAATAGTCTTTAATGATAATATAATTATTGATTTTTGATGTTAAATAAAAGATATTAAGTAAAATTAAAAGTTGTTTTTTTATAGCATATTTTTAGCATAATATTAAAAATGTTTAGCACATTCACTATGTTTTCACATAATGTGTGGTTTTCAAATCGAGATATTAATTATTATCTCGATTTGAAAATGGTCACACTACTAGTGACTAGCGAATAGCGAACGAGATCTTTGACGAGATCCAGACCTCGCTAGAGTATTAAATGTTCTGTGGATCCAGATCAATCCATATTGTCCAGAGTCAAAGAGTATATAATCACTCACTACGTTTTAGAGTTATAATCTCTTCTGTGAAGTCAAACAATCGAAATTATTTTCCTTTTATAATTTTAATTTAATATAATACCTCTTTTAAAGTTAGTTTTTGGTTTTACATTCAAATTTGTTCGCTCGCTGTATGCACTAACTGCATTGAGATTACTAATTTATACTAGGAAAAAATACAAGACTTTTGCAGGTTATTTGTAGTCTTATTAAAAAATGATATAAAAATTTTGCTTTTCAAGATGATGCTAACAATATATGGCCTACCACGAACCGTAAGTCTTTGTACTTTTTTAATGTTTGTTTTATGCCGCGGTCCCACGGCCCGTGCACCGCGCCAGGCCGTCAGGCCGTGGGAACAGGTGCATCCATTGAGGCTTGCGGTGGCCCGAGGTCAACCATCTCGATCTATCCTTCGGGAGTCGGTAAGTGACCATGTCGTCCAACGCGGTGCTGCCCATCAGTTAACGGCCCCTAGGACCGCCGTTGCAGCCAATAATTTGTGCATGCAGCCCGTAGATCGATGTACCCAAATATTGAGCTTTCTTGTGTATCAAGCATTTTTCAAATGGGTCAAAACTGTTTTGTGGTTAATTCCCAGTTCTTCAGCTATGTCGTAACTACTGATATGTCATTCCATTTTATCCGTAACAGGGCGACCAGAGCGAGGTGCACCTTTGACATCAAAATTCCTGGACTGAAAACAACCAACTTTGTGTTACACTTACTGACACTGCATTAGGCCATAAACGTCACCTTTTTTTTTTCGCGACTTGCGTTGCGTTTTTTTCCTTTTTTGTAATAAAATTTCAAAATCTATCGAATTTCTTCATTAGATTCACTCTATTTGACAGAAAGAAAAACAAATGAAAAATAGCTGGATAAAACATTTTACTAATTTGATTTTTTAATGTCATCAAAACCAGCCAGATGCATATGGTACAGCTAAAGAGAATTTATTACAAGTTTATACATGCTATATGCGAAAAGACTTTCTCCCGACCTAAAATATTGCTATAATGTGAATTTAGAAAGAAAACATAGTGTTGTGAAAGCAAATTATATATATATATATATAATATTTGGTATTTTAACATATACTAGCTGGTGCCTGCGACTTTGTTTGCTATGATAAATAAAAAATATAACACTTGACAGTGCCATCTATTATACTACAACAGAATTAGGTGAAGCGGCTACATCTATCGGATTTGGGTAGAACTACTTGGTGATACACCTGTGCATAGTGTGCTCCAATTTGCAAACCCTCAGGAACCTAAAGATAAAAAATTATATACCTATAGATTCACTCTGTTGATAGATGAAAACCGTATTAAAAATGGGGGTTTAGCATAAAGTAGAATATTATTGTTGTTACCCATTGTTTATTAAAACTCATTGCAGGCTAAATACTCCGATGTGAAGGTAATGGTGAGAAATGAATGTCAAATCAATGATTTCATCTTAGATAATTTGGAATCGGACTCTGCAACCACTAAGAAGATCAGAATAGGTCTTGCAGATCATGAAGAAGGCACAATGCTCATAAAAAGATTGGATGGTTTTAATATGTGGGGTCATATGCTCAGAGTGATACCTATTTCAAAGCAGGTAAGACACTGGCTTAGTGTAAAAACTTTTTTGGTAAATTTTTGAAGTGAACATTTCTTTAGGCACTTTTGGAATGGGGAAAATACACTGACCCTCTGATTTAGCAACATCCTCAGATACATACAATAGATGTGTGTGTGGCAACAAGCAACCTACGAGTGTGTATGTGTGTGCATCGGTGAAGCTAAGTTTTCATTTCTGAGGTGCAGTCCTATGACCGACTAGAATTTTTTATGTTAAGAAGACAGGCAACGCCATAAGGATAGGGGATTAGGAAGTGAAGGGGAAATTGGCTCTGACACCCCATACTCACTGAAATACAACAGCACACAAGCTGTTATTTCACTGTAGTCTTCTATAAGGAGGTGGTTACTGCCACCGGTAGATGATCCACATAGCAAATGGTCCGCTGAATCAGAACGTTCATCTAGTGAAATGTCCACATAGCATTAGAAATAACTTTTCGCATGCTACACCATGGTCAGTGCACAATCAAATATATTTATGGGGATACTAGGGGGTGCTCCCGACTTTGTCCGTGTTGAAAGACTGGAAAAAATATGTGAGTGCAATGCCTGCTTCTGCATCAAGCGAGTCGCGTTGGTGCGAGACCTCTTGAATTTATTTTCTCACACGTAGTTTTTTATTTACGATAACTCCAGATATTCATTTAAATTGTATGGTGTATCGTTGAGGGCTATTATAATGTGTATGGACTGGTTAAGGTACCTAACGTATTTAATTTGATAATGATTAATACTGTATCCATCTAATATGGCGAAGCTTGCCTTGCGCCAAGTGCCATGCTTAGCCATTAGTCAGCGCCGGCCCTAAGTGAGAAAATAAATAATCACTTATGAGTTTTTAAAAAACATATTATCTGTATAGTAAAATTTAAAGTTGTTTGATCTTGATTTATCGAAATGCAACACTCTACAGCTGCAATTTTAACGATACTTTTTTAATAAAATGTTTAAATTTTTTTAAATATATATTACTCAGTGTGTTCAATCCAATGTATTTCTGCCCTAGCGACTAGTGGAGGTTTTGTGATTCCATATGCTATGTTGACATTTCGAGATGTGGACTAGTGTATAATTTGTATTCAGTTAAAGAAGGCAATTAAAGATTTAGTAATTGAAATTTAATTAGGCACTAATTTGGTTTAGTAGAAAATTATGTTCCTATTCTCTACTGAAAACAAAACAGAACACTATATATCACAGAGTCAATTTTATAAGGATCTTGTTTGAAACAAAGAGCTTTTGCAATTTAATGTTTACATGTGTGAATTAGAAAAACACTTGTTAAAGGGAGACAGATTTATTTTGATATATTCCAATTTTCAATATAGAAAAATGCTCTTAAAGCCTCTTTGGCATGGTGGGGATTTTGTTTTAAAATATGTGTATGTAGATAGATTTGAAAGCGATAGTCGATAATAAGCTAATAATAAACTAAAGCTATAACATTAGCTTATGTTATAGATTTGTAGACTAAGCTTGTTTTTCTTTGTCTTTCAAAGTGCATCCAAAAAAAATTCCATAAAAAAATGTAACCTTGAAAATGATTTCAATAAATCAATGTCAACATGGATTACAGGCATCAAATGCACCTCAGTCACATGGCTACGGGCAACCACCGTTCAACCAACCAAGGAATGAGTACCAAAGTCCTGGCTATAATTTACAAACCAATAACCAACAACAACAGCACTGGAACACAAATCAATGGACGCCAAACCAGCCAGCACCCAATCATATGCTGCAGAGCCAAATGGCATATGAACCAGCGCCTGTACATAACTATGCCCCTCAGGTATGTGTGTATCCAGTTTTTCCAGCAGGTCCGCTGCTGGATATAGGCCTCCCCCATAATTTTTCATAAGGACCATTCTGAAGCAGCCTGGATCCACCGTAGACCTGTGGCCCTTATCAGATCGTTTGTACAGGCACACCTTGTGGGTGGACATCTTAAGCTGCGCTTGGCGGTCCGTGGACTTCATTCAAGAACGTTCCGGCCCCAGTGGCCTAAAGCTCTCTGTACTATGTGATCTACTGCCCACTACCAGTTCAATTAATTTTCTTTTCTTTTCTTTTGAGTTTCCACGCGTCTTTTGCTTGTAGATCCCAGCCATTTAGTTGTTTGATGCGTCCACCTTTGAACCTTGCGACAAGTCCGGCCTAGATTAGCTGCAGACCGTCTGAAGGGCTACATGAAAGGCAACTATCCTATAAACTACTGCAGACATTGCGGAAATCAGGAATAAGAGCTCTGATTAAGCATATATGGACTTATTTCGCAGTACTGTTCTGTGGGCAGATTGTACTGGTGTCAGATGAGCTGCTCATTGACAGCTAAGTCCATTGTGAGCTCTACTAAAAATGAGAGACTGTTACCAGGGCTGGATTAACCATGCGAGGAGGGCCACATGGCAATAGTCTCAGGGTTCCTTAACCGTTTGCTGACTTCCTCAACTATGCAATTCTATTCATAATTACGCTGTTTTTACTACACTACCAAGATATGCAATCGCCCTATTAAATTAAAAAATTTTGAATTATAAAGTTTTGAAGCGTCTTAGTCTCTACTCTGTTAAAATCGTCGCGGTAAATATGTATCTTATTATTCTTCAAGTCATTGAAATACACTACGAAATGTACTAAATTATTACGAAATAGTAATAAAAAAATAGGGTAATAATGTCATTATTAAGAATTTTTTACATACAATTTCTTACGTACAATCTAATTTAATTTACATTCAAAATGTTTGTTCAATTTATTTTTCACTGAGTTTGGGGCCTCTAACCAATGCAGGCCCGTTGGTAGTGTCCAACGCCGCTTAATGGATGACTGTTATGTTAAACATAAAGGACTTAGCTCTAAGGTTTGAGTTTTGGCTACAGGAAGTGGTTACATTTAATGCATAAATCGTATTTTAGATGCCACCACAGCAAAGGCCAGAAATGAAGTATGGACCCCAGGGAACATATGGACAAACTAGAGACAGGGTTGTGTATGATCAAAATTATCCGGGACCGCAGCCTTCTAAATATGTCGCTCAGAATGTAAGTCATCTATCCATACTATATATACTATAATAAAATTATAAAGAGAAAAGATTTGTATGTATGTTTGTAATAAATAAACTCAAAAACTACTGCTCACCACCCCCCATCTCTCCCTTTTACCCCCGTCCATACAAATGTATGTTTGTAATGAATAAACTTAAAGACTACTGGACCGATTTTAAAATTTTTTTTACCTATATATTTTATAAAGAGACGTGGACGAAGTCGCGTACAACAACTAGTAGATAATAAAGTACTAGCCAGCGGAGCCTTCAATAACGATAATTAAATTGTGTGAAAAACATAAAAATATGTTTTTCGTCATCATCATCATCAACCTAGTCATTGGATGTCTTCTGCTGAACAAAGGCCTCCCTAATTTTCCAAAAGAACAGGTCAGAGTCAGCCTGGATCCACCGTCAACCCGCCGCCCTTATCAGGTCGTTTGTACATCTTGCGGGTAGACGTCCTAAGCTGCATTTGTCGGTCTGTGGCTTCCGCTCGAAAACATTCCGGCCCCAGCTGCCGTCTGCTCTCCATATTATGGTGTCCTGCCCACTTCTATTCCATCTTACGTTATGTTGGTTAGTCTCATTCATGTACATATCTCTTCATTCCCATTCCTGATCTCGCAGTGTAATCCCGAGCATAGCCCTCTCCATAACTCATTGAGCGACGTTGAACTTTCTTATGAGGCCGCGTTTTATTAGTTATAGTTAGAGACCACGTTTCAACACCCAATGTGTACGTAATAATTAACATGTTATGCCTATACTATTGGAAATTGTTTGATCCACATGAATAGTTCATTTAAAATTGTAATATTTCATCCGGTTACTAATTTTCAGCTGGATCATCACCACGTTCAAGTTATAGATTCTGCAATGTCTAGACTGGTTCAGGCGAATCAGATGACCAGATATCAGCCTGGTCAATATGGAATGCAAGAAAAACCGGTGAGTTTATTAAAACTTAAAAGAGACAATGTCCTTTTTCACCTGACTCAATATGACTGCAAGCTTTTGCCCGTGACTTCGTCAGCCTTGAAAAATAAAAAATGTAACATCTGACAAAATATATGAGCAATAATTAATTCAATCTTTATTCTAGTTTTGACAGGTGTTGGATTTTTATTTTTATGATCCCTCCCTCAGGAGTACTTCTTTTGTTTATTAACCCCTCGTCTGTTTCAAGGTCAAAACGAGTTAAAATGAGTGAAATAAAGTGTTTCTACAGTTCGGTCAATTCGTTCGATAAATTGTTGTACAAATTTCAACTTTATCCAGAGAGTATTAAAGCTTAAAATCGAGTGCAAGTCGGTCTGGGCCAAGTTACGTTGCGCGGGCACATTAGCGGAGTTGCGCAGATACGTGCCGTGAAATTGTTGTGCAAATTTCAACTTTATCTAGAGAGTATTAAAGCTTAAAATCGAGTGCAAGTCGGTCGGGGTCAAGATATGTTGCGCGTAATTGTACAAATTTCAACTTTATTCATAGAACTTTAGTATATATAATCGAGTGAAATATGACGCAAGTCGTTCTGAGCACAGATCTGCTTCTGCGACAACTTCACTCGGCTTACTCAACTCGACTTCAAGTGGCACAGATCTGTGTCTGGACATACGAGGGGTGAAAGGTAACCTGTGTCCTTATCTGTATTCCTGACAATGTGTGTGCAAAATTTCATGATGATCCGTCGAGTAGTTAAGGTGTGAAAAGATATCGTTCCGGGGCGCGTTAGTCTAGTGCATTCTATAGGTGTTATGTGAATGCGATTTTTTGTTATTTAATTAGAATAATAAAAGATCTTTATTTAAATAATTATGTATTTAGATTCTTTATTTAATTAGAAATACCGTCAAGACTGCAATCCAATCTACCGATTAATGATAACCTAAAAATGAAAAGAAATGTATTCTAAGATTTTTCCACAAGTGTCCCGTGTCTGTACCCAAAATAAATAAATAAAATCTTTATTTGCACAAATACGTGTCTACAGGATCTTAATTCAAATGTACTGCAATTACAGTACAAAGTGTGTTCTATTCAAGTGCAAATGATGACTGATTTCGAAAAACTACTCCACGGTGGTTCTACGCATTTTCTTTATAAAAAAAAATTAATAAAAATAGATGTTTTGTAGGAAAATTTTACGATTTAAATAATACATTTTAAACTTTGCTCCGAAACGCTAAAATTGCAATGGCATCTGTTGTGGCGTCATGCTTTCTTAACTCGGGAACAGTTTGAAAGTTTACACTATTTAAGCGACACGGTGATATTTACGAAAGCGTGACATCATTCGCACATAGCGGATTGCGATATTTATTTAATTTAAAATCTTATTAATCTTAATGTTTATATTAAAACTGGGTAATTTTTTAGAAAATTTTCAACATATCTATTTCTCTGATATTATTTGTTTTTCAATTTTTAAATTCTTTTGAGACTTATGTCAGTTCACATCGAAACGCGACGCGACGTGAAGATGCTTGACGCGTCACGAAATAGTGAGGCGCGACATGAAGCTATATAAAAGTAGCATGCGCGGTGTGTCTCGGTACCTGCGACGTATCGGGAATAATCATGAAGCCGTTGAGTTGTGTACCTTTTTGTGTAGTAAATTAGTTCTACATTGAATTGCTATCTTAAAATGGGCGCGGCAGCGTCGCGTTGCGTTTCGGTGTGAGCTAACGCTTAAATTTAAAACTTAAATTTAAATGATAAAGACCATGTCTCTATTTGTAATTTGATGAATATTTGCAGATAACAATAGCAAAGGATAATTTTCAAGGGCCGTCTGAATACAACATGAGAGAACCCATTCCAACACAGGCGCCGTACCAAAGCCAGGGACCTGCCAAGCCTACCTGGACATCGCAGGTAATTTGCACTTTGAAATTTAAGCTCTTATATAATATCTTTAAGCTTCAAATTGCATTGCATTTGCTTTTCTGCTGTTCTAGAAAAGGCTTGGCATATTTGGGGGCTCAGCGGTATCTTTTCAAATAATTGTGTCAGTATTTAGGTGTAATTATGTTATTTTTTATGTTAAGGTAGACAGGTTTACGGTTCACTTGATGGTAGGTGGCTACCGTGAAAGAAAAGATGCTGGTATAGTTGGTTTTTATGTTAAGGTAGACAGGTTTACGGTTCACTTGATGGTAGGTGGCTACCGTGAAAGAAAAGATGCTGGTATAGTTGGTAAGTCCGTTACCAACTATAGTTGGATTAAGGGGATAAGGGATTAGGAAGAGAGGGCAATGGGCTATGGAATTCCTTACTCACAGCGGTCGTAAGGGTGTGGTCACTGCCACCGGACGGGTTACCCAAATGACTGCGAAACGCTATAAGATACATGATTCGCGTTGAGTTCGTGTACCGTTCACACTATTAGCGTTATATTTCACGATACATTACACTTTACACAAGTCTAGACCCGGCTTAAGCTACGTCACCGGTGCTGCAAGTGTGCTGCCGACCCTTGCATGGTTAGGGATGAGGTATTAGGAAAATACGAGTAGGCTCTGGCATTCCTTACTTATTTACCGAAACACAACAGCACACATGCTATTTTATTCATGGTCACCCCCTGTGTTTACTGTCGCCAGACAGGTTGCCCCATTAAGACTGCAAACGCAGTGTGGCCTACCACTACTTAAAACATTCACACTAGAGCCAATTTTGAAAAAATAATTTCCAAAATTAGCCTTGTCGCAAATCGAACCCAGCATTCATACCTTAGCCCACTCGAGTGGGCTTATCAATTTTATGAGGAGTAAAATTAATACCAGCGTTAACTAAAAAGCGTTACGTTGTGAGACAGCTGACGCATGTATTTATATTCCCTAATTCTATTTACTGGGCTTATAAAAGCAAACGTCGAAATCTTGTATGAAAAACGTAGTCTGCGTTGAGGAACGAAACGATAGTGCGTTATAACCTGCCGGCGCAGCGACACCTGTCGTCGGTAAAACGAACTATTTGAACTTATAAAACGCAGTGAATGTAACTAAATATAACTTTTGTTGGAACACGTGACATCTGAGTATGCAGAATGTAACTAAATAATATAAAGTAATTAGTTATCCATTTATCTATCGACACGAGGAAAGTTTTATACATTTAATTTTACACGTTTAAAGGAATGAACTCCAGTCGTGCGTCGAAGCTGACACACACTTTTTTATATGAGATATTTAAATCAATCAAATACTGTGTTTCAGAATCCCAATCAAAGACCGGAAACTTTTAAGGGCAAAGCTTTCGAGAGAGATTACATGCAGAGAGAGAAGCGTGCTTCGCCGTACAAGTATACAACCCATGACAGGGAGAAATTTTCCCCAGCACGGTCTCCCGGTAGACCGAGGATGTCGGACCGGAAACCGTCCCCGGTCACCTACGAGAGGGGCGCGCCCGGAATACCAGTGAGAAGATATTCTCCCGGATTCCCACCCATGAAAGAAGCGTCAGGGAGACTCGTTTCAGTTTCGAAGAGGTTGGTCTCGCCTGGCGGAAGCGTTTCGCCTCACAGAAGGCGAATTCCGCCAGAGGATAGGAAAGTTTCGCCTTCCAATAGGCGTTTCATTCAACGCGGAATACGTGTGTCAGGTGAGACTTTTTTGAGATTGTTTCATTATTATTTATCCAGTGACGTGATCGATTGATATACAAATACATACATTTTCAAAACATGTTAATGGCCGGCGGTGAATTGTCGTAGACCCCGTTACTTTTTGTTTGTAAACTGATTGGAATGAAACAAACCCTGAATGTTACCTGAAGCTTGCTACAATACATAAGTGAAAAACCGCATTCAAATCGGTTAAGCCGTTTCTGAGATTAGCGTGCACAAACGCACAGACAAACAGACACAAATTCTAAAACTATTTTTTTGACCTCTGTAACATATGTAAGTATAACGTGTACAAATTGTTTTTTTTTAAATAGTTATTGTGCAGACACAGCTCGTTTACGATTTTATTATATGTATAAATATAGAATAGATGCGACAGTGAGTTTGTTTGTTTATTTGCCACGCTTTCATGCCTTAAATACCCAATCAGTAACTTGACAAGGTAACAACTGTCGGGTCAGCTAATATATATAAAATGTCAAGATGTTCGTTTACGCCAATCTCCGAAACAGTCAATTTAAGAGTATATGTAACAGTCTCCAAGGTTTAAGATAGTCACTCTTCGTAGAGAAATGGCACCTCAAAAAGAAGTAGTCCAAGCGAAGTCAATGAAGTTTTGTGATTGTATACCTATTCAGCTCGAGCTTGAAATATGTATGGGATTTAATTCATTATACGCGAGGTAAAGCTAAGTTGTACTATAATTTAAATCCCTACAGTGTTAATAAAAAAAAAATATTTTTCTAAAATAAAAGTAGCCAGATTACTGCTTATAACATCAGATATCTGCCAATGAAAGTCCCATCAAAATCGGTGCAGCCGTTTCGGAGATTAGCCGGTACTAGACAGACGAATTTAAAAATGTTTTTTTTTTTTGTTAGAAGTAGGTATGTTATATGTTTTGCGGGATGGGACGATTCATCGCCGCTAATTCACCGCCGCCGATTCATTGGCAAACCATTACAGCGCCGCCGGCCGATTCACCGTCGGCCATTTCATCGCCGTTGGTTGTGGCCTATTGTTTATCATGCGCAGTATTGTAGAAAGCATAAGAATTACTACTAGATGTTTATCGTCAGAAAAGACGTAAATTTTCATAAAATGTGATGTATTTTAGTTTTATTTTAGCAAATTACATAGCTAATTTCAAATCACATCAGTTAAGTTTTAATTAATATGATTTTGAAATAAACGGAATACTGCTTTTGGCAAAAAGACTCTCTTATAAAATGTGTAAAGGACTTATTTGTACTGAAAACAAATTTAGGTTAGGTTCTGGAATCTTTATGAAATTAAATGTGAACAGAGCGAGTATTCCCCGAATACTAGTTTTAGCAAATAGATTGTCTATTACAAAATGTGTTTTAAGACTTATTGTACTGGAAACGTGTGTGATATAGATTTTTTTAAAGTGATGTTGATGTTTTAACTAAACGGCGATGAAATGGCAGGCGATGAATCGGCCGGCGATGAAATAGCGACGGTGAATTATCTTAGACCCTATGCTTTAAAAGTTTAGAAAATATTAGTTATTTTGACATTACAGACACTTCACATTTATTTGTTAGACTATAGATGTACCTATGTAACTAGTTCTGTTGCAAATTAAATCTAAATATTTGATTTGTTATCTGTTCTTTATAGAGGAGCGTGCCCCACCCCGCTCACCACCTCCGGCACATCGAGCGCGAGATTTAAGGTAAGTTCTTTTCACTATCCTACTAGACTGATGCGCCTTGGCTTCCCCGGGTGCAATTGGAGGGATTATTTTACATCGTAATGTGTCATATATCTTCAATTTTGGAAATAAGTTGAAATCACTAGGAGTTAAATCCGGAGAGTAAAAGGGAATAATGGTCAAAAATCTCAAAACCAGCTTGGCAGATTGCTATGAGGGCTAATTGAGATTTAGAGCAGGAGCCTTGACATGGTAGAGGCTCAATTCGGTGTAATGGGCACCCGTCATCGTTTTTACCTTTAGGTAAATAATTAGTCGATATTCCTTCCACACCCAACTCGTCAGACAAACTCGAAATTTCTTTACTGGCGGTGAAGATGGGCGTTTCCAGGATTTTTTTTTTCGTTTCCGGATCAAAATGGTGGACCCAATTTTCGTTCGTTGCTACAAAACGCCGATAAAATTCTGGATTACGCTCAATGATTTCGAGATTCCGCTTCGAATGAATTCACTGCCGAAAGAAATGCTTAGGGTCTCTGCTAAAGTATTTTTTCTTCTATTTTGTTAAGGTCGGCAGACAGGCTGACGGTCCACTTGATGGTAGGTGGCTACCGTCGCTTATAACACAAGCAACGCCACAGCTGCTGCAAGTGCGCTGTCAACTTCAGTAACATTAATAATATGGGATTGGAAAGGGTTAGGGAAATTAATTGTAATTCTTCTATCTTCTAATACTACGTTTTCCACATTTTAATCTATGATAGAGGCCAGAGCGAGGATCATATTTGCAGGTCTCTCTGCCTCTCTTAAATTCAGCTACCCAATAAGCAACCGTGGAATAAGGTAGAGCTTCAAAGTCTGCAGCATGTCACAAAAAATGTCTTTAGTAGAATTTTTTTTGAGGCTTGATTACAGCACGTATCTCATTTTTTCCACAATTAAACGTTTTTACCAAATCGTTTTACACAAGAATTAATAACGTAAAAACGAAAAGATTAAAACAATTGAAATACGGTGTAAAAAGTGTCATAATGACAGATTAAATTTAAATAAAAACTGACAAAAAAGATTAAACTATGCAGTTTTAAGAATTTTTTTGATTCACCTCGTATTTCGTTTCGATTTTACTGGTGTTCAATTTGTCGATGTAACTAAATTTATTTTCACTTCTCATGCTCTGAAAGTGCTTTTTTTGTGCAGGATATAGGCTGCACAAAATCGAATTTTGTGCACAAGTGCATTAACGTATCTACTCATAAATGTATCTATATTAAGGCAAAGAAAATGAGCCATACAGCCAAACACAATAAGAAGTTCATAGATAGAATTTTTATTTTATAATATTTACTTAAATTTATTTGCCTTATGTGTTTTTAGTACGCTAGGTTATTTAATTAATTTAAGAAAATTATTATTACAAAATTAATTTAATAGTAGGCTGTATAGGTCTGCAGCCCAAGCCAATGTCAATGTCGTAAGATTTAAAAAAAAAAAAAGCGGCGGGAAACAGCTCTTGTTTTTTCGTGCGTTTAAAGAAATGTTATGTTATACTACTGTTTTATTTCCTCGCAATCGAAGTGAGAAGCAGAGTTTATAACTCGTCCAAAAAAAAACATTACTAAAAGTCTCGGATAAAAATGGTTCGTTTTGTGCACTTGTTGTAAAATCTTCTATATTTATATAAAAAATAAAGAGTCAAATGTAGCAGCTTAACAATATATATTTGACTCTAATTAAAGATGAGATCTTAATTTTTACTCTGTACCGTCCATCCAGATACTCACCGAAAGACCGCCACGCGATTGGAGATAATGAAAAATACGACATTGCGGAGTCCCGCTCCAAAGCCAAGGTTGCCCCCAGACCGGCCTACGAGATCCCTTTTAATGTAAGTCAAAGAAAACCTTACTGTCGCTAAGTTAACGCTCAATTTCGTTCGGAGACTTTAACATTTTCTCACCTTTCACTCGAGCTTAGTAATTTCATCTAGTTTTATGTCAGCCATACACTATCAAAAGGCCATCGTCCAATCGCTATGACATGATTGGCTTTCATCAAGCCAATTTGATTTAGACGTGATTGGCTTTCATCAAGCCAATTTGATAATTTGATTAGACGATAGGATTAGTCGTGTAAGGCTGATATTAGTGATCTACTAACTGGATTGTTTTACCTTATGTAATGTACATATGGTTTGTTAAAAACGTGACTTATTTTTTTTTTTATCTAATTTTTTATTTCGTATAGATATTTATTTAGGAATTTCTTCGAGCCAATGATTTTTATATATCAATATACAACAACAACACAATGTCTTTCTTCGTCACTAAAATTGACTTGGTTTAACAAAATGTATGGCTATTTCTAGTCTAGTCTATAGAAAGAAACGTTTGTTCAAATAAACGAACATCGTATGGATATATATTAATAATGGAGGATATTTGTAAGATAAAAAATATTTGGCCATTCTCTAGCCATTCAAAACAAGACATGACCTTTTTATTTGACAAAACAAGATATTTGACTATTCTCTAGTTTCGCAAAACAAGATACGGCCCTTTTATTTGACAAAACAGGATATTTGGCGATTCGCTAGTGTCGCCAAACAGGATACGGCCTTTTTATTTGACACAACAGGATATTTGGCGATTCGCTAGTGTCACCACACAGAATACGGCCTTTTTATTTGACAAAACAGGATATTCGGCGATTCTCTAGTGTCACAAAACAGGATATGGCCTTTTTATTTGACAAAACAGGATATTTGGCGATTCTATAGTGTCACAAAATAAGATATGGCCTTTTTACTAAACGGTGATTTGCAATAACATGACTAGAAGATAATTTTGCCTGGAAATCTACCCCCGCAATCTTTACCTTAAGTTACTAACACTAGGGAACTTAAAGAAGTGACATTGGATGTATTTTATGTTTTTTCTTTTACCTTGTCAATTTGTCACAGTACAAAAAGGAAGAATTATATGAATAATAAGTAACAATAACGCCTCCAGTTATCCGGCATAAATGGGATTTAACCAAGACTTGTGCTCTTCTATTAAAGGTTTACTTCTAAATGTACTAATGTGTGGCCACACTGCAATGGCCACGAGGAGCTAAATTTTTTAACATATAAATAATTTAGTATCTAAAAAGCACCCCACTACTACAGAAGATAATTATCCTCTAATGTCATAAAGCGCTCAAAAATGTTTCAAGAAATCGTTAGCAGTTCCCATAAAGTTTGATGCCGGAAAGATTGTGTAATTTTGTGTTGACCTTCGAGAATAAAAGAATACATATTCACAAAAAATGTGGAAGCTGTTTAATTTTCATTGTAATATTTCCAATATAAACGATATTATGTTTCAAAATTGAATCAGAATTAAAGAATAAATTTGCTTGATATTAAAAAACTATAAAATGTATAAAAATGAACAAGACATATATATAGACACAAAGCCCTTGAAGCTTTGTGTCCGACAGAACTGTGAGTTTGCATAGCAAATGTCTTTCGAGACATCGCAAAATGGCACACTTTTGTCCTTCTAAGTTGATCACAAATTCTACGTTGTTTGGAAAGAAAACAAAGAGCAAGAAGCAAAAGAGGAGATTAAAAATGAGGAATTTTCTTATCTCGAGATTAATAGTGCTTTGTGGAGCCCTAGGCCTATACAGGACTGCACAATAATTTTATCTACACCAAAAAAGATCTCCAGTGCATCACATCTGTTCCGTCTGATTTAGTACAGGCACAAGTTTTCAGAGCTGACGGCCAACATCCATTATTGCAGGAGAGGCACTTTAAGAAGAAAAATAAAGAAAAAATTAATGTAATAGAGTCTTATTACATTGGACAAAAATAAAGCGTAAAGAAATAGAAGAAAAGAGTGTTACCTTTAAAAGAGAATTAAATGATACACAAAAAAATGTTTTTATATCTCAACAACGTGGGGGATTTTATGAAAGAATAATTTTGAAACTGAATCTACAGATGCAAAATAGTACTTAGGTCCGAGAGTTTCGTTGAGAGGTAAAGTTTAAATAAATTTCGCTCAAAATATACTCGTATTACAAAGATGTTTCAAAATTCAACCGTAAGCGGGAACCATGGACTAGATAAGTTAGACTACCTAGGGAAAAATAATAAAAAAAAGTTAAAAAAATTTGATATTTTTTTCATTATTTTTCCCTGGGTAGTCGTTAACTTGTCTACTCCTTGGTTCCCGCTTACGGTTGAATTTTGGGACACCTTGTATAGTGATATTCAATTATCTATTGAAAGAAAGAAACATGTATGAGCACAAGATTGTGTTTTAATGAAGCGAGAAAACGACTCGCCGTGTTGATGCGATCTGTTAGTTAGGTGATGACTTCTCAATACATCAATCCCAGTAACATTCAACAGTAATCTTGATTATGTTAAAAAAACTGCAGTTGATTGCATTGAAGCATAAATTTTAAAAAGAACACAAATGGTGGAAGTTATTATGACATAAAATGTGGATGTACCTTGAATAATTGATTCTTGGAATATCAAACGAATCCTTCTCGAGACACATTGGACTTAAGCATGAGATTATCATTTAGTGATTCCCACTAAGGCTCTGATTTTTCATGCGGCATTGAAGAGAAAATAGGTTGGGCCCCAATATACGTCACATTTCTTGACTCTCTATTGTATTCTATCGAAAAATCGATAAACAATTCCGTAGTTCAATTCAACTGACGTCATTCGACGAAGTTTTCACTTGTCAAAGTTGTCTTCTTGAAAATACAAAAGAAAATTAAAGAATTTTCTTTAAAAAATGTGATTTGATGCATTAAATTTCCACAAGCATTGAATGTTTGAAAATATGGAATTATTTAACCAACATTTTTCAACACAGTTTGCATTTTGAGAATCGTATTATTAGAACAAATATGTGTTTGTGAATATTATTCAATTTCGACTAAGAGACAGTTCAAAACACACGATAAATCATTTAATTATGGATAATTTTAAAACTATTCTGAGTGAATATTAAAAAAAAACTGATCAAGCAATCACCACAATAAAAGAAAAAACACTGCACATAAATATTCGAATGAAGAATAGACGACAAAATGGATATATATGTTTGGCTATTATAAATATCTTAACAGTTGTTGGTGCTGAAAATTAGTTTTCATATAAAAATAGCTCAAATTCGTAAGAGAAAAAATAAATGGAAATTAAGAGAGACTTAGGGATGTGTAAATAACAGAATCCCTTCGTGTCATATGAAAAAACTATACGTACTAGAAGTTCACACTTGAATACAGAAATCTATTAACTTGTAATGAATGAATCAATTCAGCTGTGTCAATATATTTGCTCAAATGAGTAAATAATACTCGTACATAATTACAACATTCATTGCAAGAGATCTACGAAGGTTGCACGCAGTCAATTGAAAAAAAAAAATCATTAAATTGAATATTTTAAAATCAAAACTAACCGAGAAGTCAATAGAGATGAAGAATTTCTGGATTGACGCTTACCTTTGTCGTCGTGGTGATTAATAAGAATTTGTGTAGGTTGTAGGTTTCTTTACATTCGTAATATAAGGTTCACATTTCCAAATTGTCATCTGTAATATTTAAAAAAGTCTTTTGTACACGCATATAACATTTCAATTTACAGGCATCAAACGCAATATACTCGGGTGGTTACCGTCCGAGCTTACATGAGAACGTTCAATATCCTATACCAGGAGCGCATCATTCTAACAGGAGTAACTGGCAGGAGCCGACCGCCTTTAAGAAGCACGACGAAGAACGGCCGGAGAGAATGTCATACGAACCGTCCAGGTCCGAACATCGAATGCTCGATTCGAAATTGGAACAGACACGTTCGCCTTCGCGCAAATCTCGTTCGCCAAACAGGGATCGCTACAGGAGACATTCGCCTTCGCCGCGATCGCCGCGTCGTTCGTGGGCTTTGGAGAAACGCTGCAGTCCCGAAGCCAACAGTGCTCCACCGCCGCCGATTTGGCCTGGGCAAAGTCGCAACGAGAAATATTCAAAACCAAGCCACAAGATGCCGATTAAAGAACCGGTCTGGGAACTACACAGTTGTAAGGCCGACGCGCGCAATATTCCGCAAGATCGACGACACGAAACTAGAGATATGCCGAGTCGAAGGGAACCGACGCCTCTCGGTTTCAGGGAGTCGAAGTTTGACGAGTCCTTTGCGGGTCCGAGGGAGTTTTCCGTGAAACACGTCACGGAAACAAGCCGTAAAAGGAAATCGAGCAGCAGAATACCGAAGAAAGTTGTCGAACTGCATAAAGAAGGCGAAGATTTGGACCGTGTGCACGAAAGGGCCCAAGAGTTGATGAAGAGACAAGAGGAGTTGCGAAAGAAGAAGCAAGATTTGGACGCGAGACGTCGCGAATTGGACCGAAAAGTCGAGGCGTCCACATTGAAATACCGACGGGAATTCAACAAAACTCGAAATGACGATTGGAAGTCCAAATTGAATGTTCGGCGAGCCGTGAAGATTATCAGCTCTAAAATGTGCAAACGATTCAATGTCAATAGCGATAATGAACAGGACGAACGTTTAGCTGACGAGATCTACCAGACTATATCACGTCTGGTCTCGGGTTTGTCTCAAGTCGAAGAGAAGTCGTCGATAGCGGAAATAATCGAGATCTACCGCCTTAAACACGGCGCCAGAGAAGATGTGATATTTAAGGATGTCGTTGCTAGTTTACCCTCGCATAGCAGGCCGGAGAAACGGGGAGCTTCAGGTAAGAAATACAAGTAAATACAACTTTTTTTTATAACATTGTCTTTTTTCTCAGACCTCCCTCCTCAATAAATTTCACCGATTTGAGACATCAATTCGTTGACACCTGAACTTTACAACGAAGTTTGGAAATTCGTTATGTTTTTTTAAATAAATTTTAAATTTTTTGTCTTATGAATAAAAAGGTGGCACTCAATATATTGTCATACTTATGTCTCAATTGAACACGTAACAAAATTCATGTTAGACATCGACAATACAATTTATAACTCTCATCCAATTACCAGATGTCAAGAACAGGAAATAAAGAAACAACAAAGAAGGAGTACAGATATACAAATTGGAACTGTAATAATAAATAACTACGGTATTAGAAATTGTAGATTTTTTTTATGGAAAGAGTGATAAATAAGTGAAAACCGTATCGAAATCCGTTGAATGGTTTAGAAGAAGTTAACGGAGACACAGATAGATGTGAACATCAACTTAGTAGTGATAACTAATACGTAATTTGAGGAAAATATACAACTTGGACCGTATTTCATATCCATTTGGATAATAGACAAACAAAAAATTTGTGAAATGAATTTTTTACATGGACAGATTGAATGTTCTTTAAAAAATTTAATTGCTTTATCTCAGATTATAAGCCAGAAAAGGACAACTATTTAGTTATTTGTCAATATGCTCAATCACACATCTAAATCTTTTTCCTAAAATTTGTACAATCAAATCGAATAAACAGGTTGAATTTTTTGATACAATTTCTATTAACGCGAATTTAGCGCCTTACATGAAAATATTTGAAAGCTCTAAAAATTTAAAGGGATTCATTATTATTACTTACACTCCACGTAATTTCGCAACAACCTTCCAAAGCCTTTCCACGTGTAGCAAATCTCACTTGGAGTGGTTGGAATGTCGAGAAAGCTTGGATTTCCAAACATTCAAAAATCCACCATTCATCGCTCTAACACTCCACATTCCAACATGTGTGCGTTATACTGGGTGGAGAGCGGTCACTCCACGCCGCGCGCGCTCGTCTGTGGCAGATTACAATCCATTTTACATTCAGTTTCTATAAGTTCGCCGTCAGGGGAGATCGCGTTACAAAAGTTTTATTATTTTTTATATTGCCTATCTCGTATTATCGTTGAACGCGAATGACCGAAAAATTGAGTGCATGGATTGAATTGATTGGAGTGCTCGTAGATCAAAATCTGCCGCCTTCCACGTCGCGCGGAATGAAGGAAATTGAACGTTCATGTATGGCTACCTTTACCTTCAATAGAAATAACGAAATAAATTGTAGGACAGTTTATTGTAAATCTTGAAGTGAGTTTTCATCTGATTAATATAGCATCATATCTAGGTCGACCTAAAAATCTATCCAAGCTAAGCTTTTGGTTAAGCAAAAATATTCTTTCGACACATGTTAAGTGGAAAGTAAAACGGCAATGAAGTCTTTCATGACTTCAGAAGGTCATAAAAGATTTAGGGAAATTTCACGAATAAGAATTAAAGATTTCATAAGAATCCGTTCTTCAGGTGGTGATGACGGTCTTGAATTGAATATTTATATCGTTAATTTGAAAAGTAGTCGAAAGAGTTTAAAAGAATTAAGCGAAGACCAGGATTTTGTCAATTGCATTTCAGTAGTATGTTTAATCAAAAAAAAGGGTTAACACCCACTACGATATACAAATAAAAAAGTGAGCCGACGCGGGACGCCTGGTAGATGTGAAATATCGAGTGAAATAAAATGATGACTGTTTATTTATTTATTTAACGTTTATTTTTAGTGAATGCAAAAATTGCAACAACCACCAACAATCACAACAACAACAACAATCACCACGGCATGAGTCGCCACACCGTACACACTACTACGCATAGACTGTATATGTATATACCATCGTATAGCGTGGTGACGCGTCGCCACGCTATCGGTCAGTTTCACCCGCGCCTATAGATGTTTCACATCAAAAATTTGACTCATCCAACATGATGGACGTCCTAAGGTTAGAACATCGCTACGTTGGGTACAGCCTCTGAACTGGGAGTGCCTGTTTGTGATGGAATACATATATCTTAAAATCTGATTATTCGTAGATACTCATAATAATTGCAGTGTTTTTGGTCCCAATGTGCATAATGTCAACTTTTCCCCTTACATTAACCTACTTCCTATTGTTTTTATCATATGTTTAAGACGTGAAAGTCGTCTTATTTTTCGTAACACAGTTTAACTTAGTGGATGAAATTAAACTTAATTTATACAAAACTAGTTGTTGTGCGCGACTTCATCCGCGTATCTTTATAATATCATATGTTACTCGCTGATAATGTAGCTTCCTATAGGTGAAAGAATTTTTTAAATCGGTACAGTAGTCTTTGAGTATATTCATTACAAACATACATAAATACATACATACAAATCTTTTCTCTTTATAATATTAGTATAGATATTATAGATAACATTCACTTTCATAAAATTTCTACTAATAAAACATATTAAGGTCGGAGAAAAAGTCTTTTCGCATATTTATAGTATGTATAAACTTGTAATAAAATCTCTTTTGCTGTACTATTTGTATCTGGCTGGTTTTGATGACATTAAAAAAGTTACATTTCAAAAAAGAAACAAATTAGTAAAATATTGTTTCCAGCTATTTTTCATTTGTTTTTCCTTCTGTCAAAATGAATGAATCTAATGAAGAAATTCCATACATTTTAGAATTTTATTACAAAATCTCGATATTTGGTTGCCACACGAGCTCAATGAAAGAAAAGTTATGAATCGTGTACTCATTTGATGATGATCTAGAAAGTGGATCACGTACGACAAGGACGTGCGAGAAAGGTCGTGGTCAAAGATCGGTCAGGCTTTACAGACTGTTCCAAAACCCAAGTTAACTCGCAATAAAGTGATGCTCTGTGTATGGTGGAATTGTGAGGGCATTGTTCATTATGAGCTTTTACCGCCGGGCATAACCATTGATTCGGATCTCTACTGCCAACAACTGATGAGATTAGCGCAAAAATTTGAGAGAAAGCGGCCAGAATTGATCAATAGAAAGGGTATGGTATTTCATCACGACAACACACACATCTTCAGCCACACAGCAAAAATTAAGAGGGTTTGGCTGGGAGGTGTTAATGCATCCGCCATATAGTCCTGACCTTGCACCTTCAGATTTCCACATGTTTCGGTCTCTTAAGAATTCTTTAGGCAGTGTCAGATTAACATCAACAGAAGACTGCCAATACTACTTTTCGCGTTTTTTATTATCAGAAGTCACAAAATTTCTACACCAACGAGATCATGTCACTACCTACAAGATGCCAAAAAGTCATCGAACAAAATGTAAATAAACTTTGAAAAAATATGTCTTAAGTTTTCATATAAAATGCGAAGAAACTTCTTCCCCGACCTATTATGATACCTGTTGCTCAAAATATTGAGCGTCGTTTCTCAAACTGGAGGTCGCGACCCGCTTGGGAGTCACAAACTTGTCGCGAATCAGTAATGAAATCACGATATTTTTTTTAATTTATTTGGGACAGGTATTAAATAACAGTATGTATAGGTAAAAGTAATAACGGCGTGCCACTCAGGAGTGATTATTCGACCAGGAAGTGGAAAATAAGTATAAATTATATTATAATTAAGTTAACACATATTTTAGAGGCGTGTCTGTACAAATCAATATGGAACAATTTATCTACAGTCGATACACAACACATATTCTACGACCAAATAATCATGGCTAGATGTAAGCGCGCATAAACTTAAGTCTTCCCGTCTCAGTGGAGCGGTTGTGACTGATTTGATGAATCAGCACAACGCACATTGAAGTATGCATGACAGACGGAAGATGGCGCCTTTCGCGGAATAAAAATATAAGTGTCGTAAGTGCCAAAAGTATTAAATATTATTTATTCGTAAACTACATGTCTATAAAAATATCCATCAATGTCAGCCCTAGATAATGTGTGGCTGTGGATTGACATCTATATAAATAAAAATGGATCTTCGAAATGTATGTATGCCCATAACTTTCGAACGGGTAGACCGATTTTAATTCGGTTTTGACTAATGGAAAGAGGGAGAAACGGGGAATGTTTATGTTTATAAAAATTGCACCACAGGTGATGCCGGGGGCGGGCCGCTAGTTATTAATAAAATCGACAACAAACAATTTGTGATTTTTTTCTTTGAACTTTTGATTACTTAAATCAAATCTAGGATTGGCTATTCCGCTTTATACGCCCTCTTAAGTCTAAGCAGGTCAGGAATGGAGGACAGGCGCGTTTCTGTACACTCGTTTAGAAAATTAAATTCTTTACTTAATTAATATTATTTGATAAAAAATATTAAATTTTAAATTTAAAAATATTCAAATAAGTGCGACCTTCGTATTTATTTTTAAGTAATTACAATTGTTAGTATCGATTTTTTTTTTTTTTTTTTTTTTTAATGTTAAGATCGGCGGACAGGCCACTTGATGGTAGATGGCTACCGTCGCCTATAACACAAGCAACGCCAAAGCTGCTGCAAGTGCGCTGCCGACTACAGTAGGATTAAGGGAAAGGAGATAGGAAAATGGGCTCTGGCATCCCTTACTCACTCACCGAAACACAACAGCACACGTGCTGTAATTACACGGTGGTCTTCTGTAAGGGGGTCATTTGGGCTGCCCAAATGACTGCGAAAACGCAGTGTGCCCTGCCACTATTTTCCAAATCCAGACCAGAGCCAAATTTGAAATGTTCATTTTTCAAGGGAATCGAACCCGGGAGCCCTAGAACGGAGCGTTAAGGCGTTCGTCAATGTTAACATGTTGATGGCAAGCAAAACTTATAAATACAATTACAAATTATTATTTTTTGATGTTTTTGGGTGTACACTCTCCTGTCTGCGAAACTGGCCTACTCAGAATCGAACTTAATAAGAAAACAAGACATATTCGGAATCTAACCTCTTACGAATCTGACCTACTTAGCCTAAACGAATATTTTTAGTCAATAGAAATAGTCGTTCTCTTTCCATCCGTCGAAAATATAAGTCTGAAATATCTGAAAAAGCGCCAATCCGCATTGGGACCACTTAAATTTTAAGAATCTAATGAATTTAGAATCTAATAACTTGCAATATGGACCTTGTAGCATGGGTTTATTATAGAGAACGCATTGCAAATAGTTTTTAAGTGGTAAAAGTTTTTAGACTTAAACCATAAACCATCTTTACGCACGATTAGAGTAAAATTTCAAGGTCGAATTTGGTTTGATGCTTCGGTGCAATGATCACGTGACGCTTGTAAGATTTCTGCAAATATAATACTATTAATCATTTAAAATATTAATTTTATTTTAGTGGATTTCTCTTTCTCTCTCTCTCCCTCTCTCTCAAACACACACACACACACACAAACTGTTTTTTTTTTAATTTTGTTGTATAAATTTATATCTACATGATTAAACTGAATTACTTTTATAATTAGTAAGTTGTTCTATTTGGGGGGGTCGTGGAGCTAAAAAGTTTGAGAAACGATGTTCTAGACACTTCTTTAGCTTATAGTTGACGAATTCTCTCTTTTTAAGGTTCCGTACGTCCGAATAAAAAAACGGAACCCTTATAGGATGTGTCTGTCTGTCCGTCGCTCACAGTCAATTATCTCGGAATCTACTAGACCGATTAAGTTGAAATTTGGTACACATATCAATTTCTGTGACCCAAACGCAGAGGTGTGACGTGAATAGATGAAATCTGTATATACAGATATACATATGGGATATCTGTATATACAAAATGACCTCCCATATGGCAGGTCATTTTTGGGGGGAAGGTGGAAATTTAAAAAAAAAATTTTGAAAACTGCATCGTGTAACATATCAAATGGAAGGTCTTGTTGTGAAATTTTAAATCTATTTTTTGTAATTTTAAAATAAATAGTTTCCAAGTTATTCAAGAAAATAGACGAAAATTGAACCCATCTCCGAAACTACTGAACCTAAAATTTTGAAAAAAATACAGAAATTAGTTTTCTACTTATAGATTATAGGAAAACCTATAAGAAGTCCATGATATTAAAATAACATGATAAATCACTAAATATTGTGCGTAGATTTAAAAAAACATCATAGGTAACATCTTACGGAACCCTCTTCACGCGAGTTCAACTCGCACTTGTCCCGTTTTTTTTATATGTACATATATCAATGAATGGTGGCAGGCAGGCTGACGGCTACAGTCGCCTAAAGACAAGCAGTGCCGGGGAGGTGCAGATGCGCTGCCGACCCTGTAGGAATTTATTTACTACTCCCTTGAAGAAGCCCATATTGTAGCTAGGTGGAAGCACCTCCCATCCGTACTGTGCACAGCGGCATCTTATCCAAGTAATGAGGATGAACTCCGCATCTAGTCGCTCGGGTGGTAAAAGCTTGAGGTAGGCATTAATTGGAACAACTCATCTGAGCACTCACTATTGTACAGCCGATAGAATACAAAGTGAGGCTACATCTCTTTTTAAACTGAGAGGTTCTACCTGTTGTTTGTAAACATTGGATCGTCAGCAATCGGACGCTGCAAAGTATAAAATGAATCTAGCTGATACTTGGCGCGTCAGCCTGGAAGTGAGAGCAGTACTCCATGTGCGACCTATTTGGGCCTTATAGAGAACAAGCCTTATATTATTTTCCTGCACTTTACACTTTTATTTTAATAAGCTTTTGCGAAAATCAACTATATAGTAATAAAATGGCGTTTAACGTTTTTTTTTTAATTTGCGATGTAGAGCACATCTTTTTGAAAAAATGCAATCAATAATTAATTATATACTCATTGACACAAAGATTATTATATAATTTTAAAAAAGAAGAGTTTCAATAGATACTACGACTTTCAATAGTTTTTTTTGCTATCTGTTAATTCCTTGGATACGTATTGTATGAAATTTTGGGTTTTTTTGTTGTTTTTAACAAATTTAACAATATTTTTGCTTTTTTGATAAAAAATTGTCATCATTGAGTGGAAAGAACTTCATTTGATAAATTTGAGTGATCTCAACGTTTCTCAGGTGTCTAAAGCTGTAACTTTAATTGAAAATGGTTACACTTACAATGAAGTGGCTCAAACATTACTAGTGTCCTAAGTCTGTGATTTTTGCAATGTTAGGTAAACGATACTGGCAGACTGGGGAGCATACGAGACGAAAAGGACGCAAAAGAGTAAAAACAGAGAGGGACGACAGATTTATTGTAAGCAGTGTTCTCGGAAACCTCACTTCGACTTCTATCGAGGTACGAAACAAGCTACAGGACAAATGACAGCACCAAAACAATTAGAAGAAGACTTAAGGCAGCTAGTATGGGGTCCTTTGCTCACCTCAGGTCATCGAGTAACACTAAATTGGGATGATGACTCTTTACTGATGAGTCCAGATTCTGTGGTCAGATGATGGAAGGGCCAACGTATGCAGTCGACCCGTAGAAATATACTCCCAGTGTAACATTGTTGGTAGAGAGTCTTACGGTGAAGGGTCAGTAATGGTGTGGGACGGACGGGATGGTGTGGGAGCTGAGGAACTCGTACGGAGCTACACATTGTAGAAAACGGATCCCTAACGTAACAGACATTTTAGAGCTGATTATGATGCATTTTGCTCCATTCATTGAGGATAATTTTCTTTTAATGCACGAGAATGTTCGACCTTACACTGCGGCGGTAGTTTCGAACTATCTTACTGAGGTCGGAATCCAGGTTATGGGGTAGTCAACACGCTCGCCAGACCTGAATCTGATAGAACATGTTTGGGATAAACTGGGAAAACAAATTAAACAAAGAAATCCAGCACCAGCTAACCTAAGGGACCTCAAAACTGCATTGGTCGAAGAATGGAACCTAATCCACAAAGTTTCATTGACAATTTAATAGAAAGTATTCCCAGACGGATGCAGGCAGTTTTGAGAGCAAGAGGAGGCAACACTAAATACCGGTTGTGCAACCATTATTGAAAAAGATTTTTATTATGTTGGTCAAAACTCTTCACAATTAAGACACTAACCACTAACTGCCTTTAATCTGTTTTTTTTTTTCGTTTAGTGTAATTTTTTTATTTAAAAATGTTTATTAAATTAATTGATGCTAATCAATAAATTTTAAAAGCTTCTATCGTACAAATAAATGTTTTTTCATATTAATTTGCCCCCTTTTTTGCGTACCTCTAAATATGTCCAGTGCATAGAATGATTTTTTTTTTTTGTACGTTCCAATAATGTTAACCTACTATGAAATTTTTGTATTGGAATACCTAACGAAAGTTCCAATTAGATGTCTTCCTCATATTTGAAATTTCAATGGTTTCAGGTGTCAAGGACGAGAGACCCGCAAAGGTTCCAAAGCATTCTGGTGAAGGTGACGTGAATCAAGGTAATGTTGACTTTGTATGTTTTCAAATATATACATAAAACTAGCGACTCGCTTCCGGCTTGACAAAGATGTAATATTTTCTGCAAACTATATACACAAACCTTCCTCTGTCTATTTATCTGTATATTTAATTTTTGTCTATTTATCTGTGCGTTTGTGCACGCTAATCTCAGAACCGATTTGAATGGGGGTTTCACTGATGTATTGTAGCAAGCTTCCCGTAACATTTAGTGTTACTTGTTAGTTTCATTCCAATCGGTTTACAAACAAAAAAGTTGCGCGCTACACCGAGTACCACGCGAACGAAGTTGCGGGCTCGGCTAGTATATAAATTAATGTAAATTATCTTCCCCAAATGTTTCAATAAGTGACCAAAAATAATGAAAAATGGAAGAAATAAATTAAAAAAAATATGGAAAAATTTAGTCTCAACTCAAGTTCTTTTCAGCTTTTGACAAAAAACTAGCATATGTGTTTTTTTTTTTACTTTTTGGAATTTACCTCCTTAAGAATCGTTTTTCATATAATCAAAATAGCACAACAGCACACGTGCTGTTATTTCAGGGTGTTGCGATGACTGCGAAATGCAGTGTGCCGTGCCACTACTTTCCAGATACAGACCAGAGCCAACTTTGAAAACTTCATTTCCAAAGTTGACCCTGTCTGGAATCTAACCTGGGAACCCTAGAACCAGAATATTAAGACAAGCACCCTAACCACTCGTGCAATGGGCTCGTGAACAGTTTTTTTTTTCTTTTACATTGAATAATATTCTGATCGAGTACAATTTTTCAGATTCGAAACAAAATACTATTACTGTCCCACCTAAGGAAACGAAACAAGAAGCAAAAGTTGAGCCGCAAATGCCTAAAAAGGACCCACTTGAAAACAAACCAAAGGAATCGACAAAAGACGTGGAAATCACACAAGGTTTGTATAATCATCGTCAAAATTGTTATCTTCATGACACGAACCATTCGTAGATTATAAGCTATAATTAAACTAACCCCCGACATTCTAATGAGCCTAAACACGCTATATCGGCTGTAAGTTGTTGAGGAGTTGGCTATGCCTATTTAATGCTAATATACTTATACTTCTTAATGCTGAAGCATCAGGTCAAGGTTACTGGGTCATGGAAATACCATCATAGTAACAGTACACCAAATTTCAAATCAATCGAACCTTTAGAAGTTAGTGAGACCCATTGTCAATTAGAAAATAATCTCATGATCTTCAAACGCCTGAACAGATCTTCACAAATTATAGCTAAGAACTATATCGATCACGTTAAGTTCATTAAATATCAAACTCCGTCCGTGCAACGTTTCTTAAACAACGTCGCGTCACATATTAATTTCGGTTGGCCTTTTCTATTAACCTTTTCGAAGGAATGCGATTTGGCGTTGGGGGCATGGAACATAACGATAAAAGTAGTAATGTTTACTCGATAGATCACAAACAAGTGCACCCTTTAAACAAGTGCAAAAGTCTTTAAAAGGAAATTACCATAATAGAATCAATACAAAAACGGACGCACGACGTTCACTTAAAACGTCGAGTACTTTCTAAGGCTATCCAGACTGTCTTTGCTCGAATATAAAAATGGGGGCTGGCGCTCGAGGTTGAGTGTGGTACGTTGCGCAATACGGAAGCGACAGATAGCGACACATTGAACGAATTAGCCACGAAATTGACGAGTTTCAAGGTTCAATCAAGAAGTTTTGTGATATTTTGAAGATATCTTAGAATAAATCGACTCTTACACTTTTCACCCTTACACGACATTTTTACTCACCCTGCACATAACAATATAGATAATATGTGCAAACATCTGTTAATTTCTTTAACCTGCGAGTTTAAGTTCATAATAATAATAATAATAATAACCTTTATTTGTTATGACCATGGGGTATGGTAATACCAGATGACATTTTCTTCTTGCTCCAAACATGATCAACCGAAGAAAACTCGGTGTACAAATATAAATTCTATGTTATTGATATAACATACTTGAGGTTAATTAAAATAAATAATAGCTATGTTCTTAATAATACATGTAAATATAAATTAGTTAAAGAAAAGTATTTTGTATTATTTATCAATTAAGTAATCATTTACACTATAATAACATTTATCTAATAGTAGCTATTTAATTTTTCGTTTAAATAAATTAACATTAAGGTCTTTATATGCATTGGGTATTTTGTTATAAATTTTGGGAGCCATACAAAAAATGCTCTTGTTTAAAAGTGACGTCCTCGAGGAGTGCAAACACAACATATGTTCATTACGACCGTTGTGTAAAGTAACATCTGACATTTTTATAAACAATTGTGGATTCATTTTTACAAATACAGCTGTTTCATAAATATAAAGTGAAGGAAGTGTTAAAATGTTGTATTTTTTGAAGACTGGTTTACAACTCTCGGTGATTTCTAATTCAAACATGGCTCTAATACATCGTTTTTGAAGTTTAAAGATTGTTGTTGTTAAGTTAGAATGAGTTGTTGTGGTTTCAGGGAAAGTTGAAAAGAAAATCGATCTCCCAACAGTGGAACCGAACGCGGAGGGGATGTACGAACTTAGTCCACGCACAGTTCGCATGCTCGACAATGAATTGAGACACATTATGATTAAGGTAATAATTTCCTTACAACGAAAGATTCACTCATCGGGACTACGTCTTATCGAAATAATGCGCAACTATGACGCGCAGTACGGAACAACTCATCTGTTCTAACTGTTGTTGTGCGAGCACTGGATCGTCAACAATATTGGAATAATTCGTCATATGGATCTATTTTAATGATAGAAATATATCTATTGTAGGTTTACCATTAAAATGATTATATTAAGTGAAAATAAGCAAAATAAATTCGTAGATGAATAAACTGAAGCTGGTGAGATCTTATTTGTGACGTCTAATAATGTTGCCACTTAATGCAGTCTTCTGGCAAAATAGATTACTCTTTCTTTTATTTAACAGTATTTAAAGCCCCTTACCGTCTTAATATTTTGTTTTGTGATATTTCTTAAATATTTTGACAAAATGTTTTGTCGATTTAGTGAATCAGATAGATAATGACTCCCTGTTTTATTTAAAACCGACTACATATTCAAGTGAAATTAAGGGATTAATTTAACTGAATTATCTTGATTTGTTTCGCAATTCTAGTATTGAGATAAGATTCCGAAATCTATTGTGTTTTGTTTTGCATTATCGTTTCAGTATTGTAAACGTTCCAATATTGCGACCCCTTAAGACTACTATTTATTTAAACTGTTGCTAAATCCTCAGGTATGGCAAGAATTGCCCGATGAACCGCCCGCAGAAGAGAGAGTCGTAGTGGACAAGCTCAGGAATCAAGCCGGAGATGACCTTAGAAATGTAAGACCATTCTGAGCTTTTTTATTTGTTCTTTGAGGAGATTCCCCGCAATTTGTCGAGCCTGTTGGATGAGTGGTTAAGGTGCTTCCCTTAACGCTCTGTCTCAGGGGTACCAGGTTCCTGGCGGGGCCAACTTTGGAAATAAACTTTTCAAATTTGGCTTAAACTTTTCAATGATGGCTCAGTAAGAGCTTACATGATAGCTCGTAGGTGTTTTAGTTATTGTCCGTGCACACTCAAAAATATGTAGAGTACGATACGTTCCGGGTGCTGATGGGGCTGCCCTGCTTCTGTAGTGCTTCAGCAATGTTCGCAGAAGCCCGAGAGGATTGTTTCCACACAACAATGGGAAAGAGATCCTTGGTACACAGGGTGCGAGCCAGCTCCAAAATTCCAGCATTCCAGGCACAATTGCAAGTAGGCTCGACTCACTGCTGCTGGCTCATAAGGCTCATATTTCTATTTTTAGATATATTAGAACATAGAATTTAGAAAATCTTATTAACACCTTGTGTTATATATATTATATTAGAGTTTAGACTTCGACAAAATTTGATATAGCTTGCCCATCTAGGGCAAGTTACGCCACTGGTCCATATCTTGTCTCATTTAGGGCCGACGCAAATTGGACGACGGCACGGCAAAGTTTTCAAAATTTTCCTAGATTTAGCTTAAGTGCTTTCAATATAATTCAAATTTTATTGTATTATGCTAGGGTGCTGTGGAATTCTGCAGTAGCATAACACAATGAATTTTGAATTATGTTAAAAGACCTTGTGCGTCCTTAGGAGATTTGATCTCGCCAATAGGATGTGTTGCATATTTATTTTTATTTATTTACTAGCTGGTGTCCACGAATCTTCGTCCGCGTTGATAAAGAAAAAATATGAAACTATTGATGGCGTCATCTATTATACTACAGTAGAATTAGGTGAAGCGGCGACATCTATCGAATTTGGATAGAACCGCTTGGTGATACCACCTGTGCATAGTATGCTCCAATTTGCAAACCCTCGAGAACCTAAGGAATTATACCACCTATGGATTCCTCACCTCACCTATGGACTCTGTTGATAGATGAAAACCGTGTGAAAATCCGTTCTATAGTTTTTGAGATTATCGCGGACATACACAGAGACAGACGCGGCAGGGGACTTTGTTTTATTATATGTAAAGTTAGTTTGGTTCCTGTAAATTTACTGAGAGCACAAGCACGAGCTCAATGGGATGAGTGGTTAGGGTGCTTGCCTTAACGCTCTGTTCTAGGGTTCCCGGGTTCGATTCCCGGCAGGGTCAACTTTGAAAAATGAACTTTTCAGGCTCTGGTCTGGATCTGGAAAGTAGTGGCAGAGCACACTGCGTTTCGCAGTCATTTGGGCAGCCCGTCTGGCCTCAGTAACTACCCCCTTACAGAAGATCACCGTGAAATAACAGCACGTGTGCTGTTGTGTTTCGGTGAGTGAAGTAAGGGATGCCAGAGCCCACTTCCCTGTCCCTTCTCAATCCTTTATCCTATTGTAGTCGGCAGCGCACTTGCAACAGCTTTGGCGTTGCTTATGTTAGGCGACGGTAGCCACCTACCATCAAATGGGCCGTCAGCCTCTCTGCCGATCTTAACATAAATAAAAAAAAGTAAAGATATCAATTTTATTAGCTCCTGGATTGAGGGTTCTGAGTTTTCTACGATATTCATAGGGTTTTTTTTTCAGGTACTGGGATTAAATGTTACCAAGCGCCTTTTAAATATTCACAACCCGCTCCACATAAAGGTAGGTCGTTGTCTACGTTCTCTTCTACGCCAGCCATGGCTGACTAGGTGCTGTAATTTAGCGAAGTTAGCTAGTGTAATGATACAGCGAAAATAAGAATAAAAACATTTTATTTTTATTTTAAGGGTCATATTGTGGTGTCATTTTTGGATGAAATATAATATAAAAGAGTTCAAATAATGTTTCACTATTGACAATGCAATTGTCACTTCAAATCGTCACTGATTGTAATCTCCCTTTGCTTTAAGGAAAACCACATTTATATTTGTTGCGCATGAAATAAATTTAATTAATTAAAACGATTATTTGTCTGTTGAGCGTAATATTTATGGAATATTTTTTTTATATTATTTTAAATTATCTTTAGATAATGCTTCGAGAACAGCACTTTTTTCCTGGATGAAAGGGGTACCCTATATAGTTTTCTGTGTCCCTAGGGACCCTGTGACTACTCGTATGTAAATATGTATTTCATAGTGATTGGTTGAGCAGTTAAGCGTTAAAGCATAACAAACCAACAAACTCACTTTCGCATTTAAAATTATGAATTAGGATTTTATCATGTTACTAGCGGCCCGCCCCCAGCTTCGCCCGTGGTGCAATTTTCATATATATGAACATTCCCCGTTTATCCCTCTTTAGTCAAAACCGAATTAAAATCGGTCTACCCGTTCACGCGTGATGTCGTGACCAAGGAAAATGGGGATTCATTTTTATATATAGAGATTAAAATCGTTCATTGTATTGTTTGTATTGCAATGTCATAAAGTTTAGAAATCAAATCCCAGGTGAAAGGATTGATAGGTCACTCTTCCATATCAGCGCAGTGGAAAATGTAGGATTTTTGATTTTGAGGAAACTCGAATCTCTGTTTTCCAGATAGTATTTTCCGGAAAAACGGAAGCGGCCGCTCTGAAGACGTTCATTCAAAAGTACGGCATCATAGCTTTGAAAAAGCTCGGCAATTTGGTCAACACTTTTGTGGGCCAAGTGCGCACCATCGATGACTTCGACAACATATGCACTGCGAAGGATATCATGTGTGGTGCGTAGCGTATATATTTTTAGATGTAAAAGTTGCCAGAGAGGCAACTTCATTCATATCAGAGGATGGATACCTTCATCTATTGGCAGAAGCAACTTTGTGTAGGATAGATCTTGATTAGGATAGGGAGTATATAGGGAATGGGCTCTCTGGAATCCCCTAGGCCCTAGGGTCAGTTCACACTGAAACGCGACGCGCCGCAACGACGCTTCGCGACGCCGCGAGGCGCTTCGTAAAGCTATGTAAAGTCTCCATTTTACATAGTTTACGTTACGTTGTTCGAGCCGCGTCTCGGGACGCTGTAGAGCCGCGCTGTGCCGCGAAACCCATCGTGGCACAGCGCTTTTTCGCTTAGTAAAATAATTGTAGCAGTAAAATAGTTCTACCTCAAGGCGTTATTTTCGTCGCCTAATTTTACTTCTTCGAGTAAAATTATAACTTAGATAAAAATGCCAGTGCATAACATAAAAAATCCATTTATCCAGCGAAAAAGCGCTGTGCCACGATGAGCCGCGCTGTGCCGCGAAACCCATCGTGGCACAGCGCTTTTTCGCTTAGTAAAATAATTGTAGCAGTAAAATAGTTCTACCTCAAGGCGTTATTTTCGTCGCCTAATTTTACTTCTTCGAGTAAAATTATAACTTAGATAAAAATGCCAGTGCATAACATAAAAAATCCATTTACTGAGAAAAAAGTAAAATTACTGAACAAAAAACCTTTCTTGTCACAGTAATAAAAAATTTCAGTGTCAAGTACTTATGTACATTTGTTTTTAAGATTATTAATTACCGTACGCGCGCGACTCGAATGCAGCTCTGAGGAATGCACTAGTGCTGAGACCAAACTAGTTTTAGTAATGTCGATAAATTAGTACTATCGCGGTCAGTCAATGTTAAACACCTTAAGGTTAAGGTTTATAATTGCAAGCACGCATCTATGTCACAAGGTCGATGATATTATATGTGATTTGCTTAAGTATATAGTAAACGCAAACAATGTAAACACAACCAGCCTTTTCCCTCAAGCGAAGCGGCCGATGCTATCTGCTTCATGGTATAGGAAGCCATCTTGACAAGCCTTGAAATTTTGTTTACATTTTTTTCCTTGTCTCCTTGGGCTTGCTTTAGAAAATAGTTTTTTGACACAAATTTTTATAAATTCGTTTTTTTTTTCTATAACAATGTGGGTATTAAGTATCAAATAAAAGTATTTCATATATTTAAGTTATGAAATAAAAAGAAAACTTATTACAGTTACTATTCACGTAAAGTACAGAAGAGCATCGGGAAATAACAGCATGTGTGCTGTTGTGTTAGTGAATGATTAAGGGATGTTAGAGCCCATTTCCCTATTCCTTCCTAATCCCTTATCTTTAATCCTACTATGGTCGGCAGCGCGCTTGCAGCACCTGTGGCGTTGCTTGTGTTATAGGTGTCCAGTGGACCGTCAGCCTGTCTGACTACCTTAACATAAAAAACGTCAATACATGTTGTTTAAATATCTTTATATGTTTGAAAAGTTTCTAATTCCTAAGTCGTGCATCTTAATTATTTTAAAAGAATGAATTATAAGTTTTTTAATTATAAATCTGTACTTTATTTACAGGAGCAACAAAGGTGGTCGTGACACCTTGTTACAAATTTACCCAGTGCCCGAACAAGATAAAAACTAATTACCTTACAATTGGGGTCGAACAAGAAGCTGCTGCTAAAAAAACGATTTCTATTAAGAAAGATCCTGACGTCAAACCGGGTAAAAACTCTGTAGAATCTGTTCAAGATAGTAAAGCTGATACCGTAACTGGCAATAAAACAAATGATGGAGATTCTAAAAAAAATATAAAACAAGCTACTAGTGTGTTAGAAGAAGTGAAAGACGAAAAGAAAGAAGCTGACAATTGTAAAATTAAAAATAAGGAATTTAAACCAATAATTGAAGGTAAAGAAAAGAAAATTGATCCGCAAATTTTTGAGGTTGATGCTGAACATAAAAAGGAAAAAATTGTAAAGAGGAATTCTCAAGAGGAGGTTAAAAGTTCTCCCAAAGTATCTGACGCTTCTAAGGGAAATGATGACGTTACAGCAATAAATAAAAATACTTTAAAAACCTCGACAACTGTCTCTAAAAATAGTTCTCCTAAAACAGCTATAGTACAGAGCGTCACTAAAAATATAACCAAAACGACTGAAACGAAAGAAACTTCAAAAAAAGAAGTAGTCACAGCCGCAAGCTTCTTAAGTAAAACCAAACCGATGCCAAAGAAGATTAAGCAGAAGTTTATAGTTGAGGAAACCCGTTACAAAGATGAGAAAGATTTCGAAGAATTGAATGATGAAGATATATTGAAATTAATGTCTCAAATTATAGTGTTGGATGAGTGTACTGGAGATGAATAGTGTTTAGTGTTAGTGTTTTTATTTTGAAGTTATTTTCATGTATGCTGTGGACTGTTAACTACCAGGGTTGTTGCGGATGCAGAATTTTAAATAACCACTCGTATGGATATGGATTAAGGGATTAAAGTTGCAGAATGGGATTCGTACGTCCGAATAAAAATCCGGAACCCTTATAGGATCACTTGTGTGTCCGCCTGTCCGACCAACACCCCCATCACCCCAACCCCATCTCCGAAACTACTGAACCTATGATTTTGAAAAAAAATACAGATATTAGTTTCCTACTTATAGATTATAGGTAAACCTATAAGAAGTCAATGATAATTAAAATAATATGGTAAATCACTCAATATTGTGCGTAGGTTTCAAAAAACATGATGAGTAACATCGTACGGAACCCTCTTCACGCGAGTTAAACTCGCACTTGCCCCGTTTTTTTTTTAATAGATTTAATTTTTAAATGCAGTAATAAGTTATATTGATTTTAAGACGCAGAAATGAATTAAGTAATCAAAATTTTAGTAGAAAATTGAAACAATTCATAGTTTATTCTGGAGATTTAGGACTAACTCCATATCTGAATCCCCAAAAGATTCGCATTGATTATTGCGGATATCTAAGTCGATGAGGAAGTTCCGCATTTGCTGATGCGAATATCCGCGACACCCCTGGTTTCTATCATCAACAATCGTAAATTTTTTCTCTGTGTACAGTTCTACAAGACACCAAGGTGCCATCGTAAATGAAAGAGATGTGAGTTTGTAAATGAGTTTCTTGAGGGCAAATTAAACTCAGAATTTAGATTAATAATCGTATGCACAGTAATTTCGGGTATAGTAATTTTGTCATTATGCCAGTAGCAATAAACTTTACGCTTAAAAGTTAAAAGGACTTGCCGGAGCCGTGAAAGTTTTTGGGAGCAAAATCTTTGAAATTTGAGTGCAACTGTTTCCCAGACACCATTTTGATAACTCAGTTTGTCAATATGTAGTTTTTACATAATTATATTCCCTGACTTCTTTTGTTTTATTGACTATACTTAACTCATATACTTAATACTAATAATGTTGCCACTTAACGCAGTCTTCTGGCAAAATAGATTACTCTGTTTTTATTTAACAGTATTTAAAATTAAGAAACATTAATATTTTCAAAACATATATATTTATTTACCCTTATTTTAATTTGATTAAACTCTAGCATATATTTAATACTCCTATATTGCTAGTCCCCGTAAGTGGCAACGTTGCCGAGCAAAAAAGACATTTTCTCTCACTCGTTGATACTTGACGAGTTATGCGCATGCGTGGGAGAAGCCCTCATCTCTCGCAGCTTATAAGATGCTTATAATGTAGTTCTAGGACATGCGCACAACGTTCGAAGTCTTCATGAGGGATACATACATATATGTCGCATCTCTCGAGCGAATCGTGGGCGTGATGGGGGTAGTATATCGTCAGGATTGGGCGTACCCATTTTTAAGTAGACAATGAAACATTAGATCAAAATTTATGACAGACATAAAGTAAGCGAACAATTAGGAATACAAAGTTAAAAGAAACTCGAGCAGAGTAACAGCCTAAACGGGCAGAATGTCGATAGGCACAGTAACCACCATGGGTTATATAAGTCAACAAAGGTGGTAAGTAAACCGACTGGTTTGTCGGGAGCTAGTGCTCACTGAGTCAAAGCCGAAACTAGGCTGGCTATACGGAGGCAACGCTCCGTCTTTTATACCATCTCAGTGCTACACGAGCGCCAACAACCTAATCCGTTGGCGCGCAACGTGTTTACAAACCAAAGGTGGGTAGTTTGATATTTACAGCTTACCCACAAGACAATATTTAGTATACGTAAACAACATAGTTTAATATTCGTAGTTATAGCCTTCGATTAAACAAAAGAAGGCTCTTAAGGAGGTAATTATTACAATTAGTGATCAAATAATCTAACATGAATGAATGTCCTAGTGTTACTAAGAAATAATTATTAGTAGTTAATATCTAGGTCACTTAAACAACGTATCAGATTATGTTTTGAATTTAACAAAGGAATATGCAAATCGAACTTTGGTCAATCATTAAATTAAAATTATAGTAATAATAAGGAATCAATGTTGATATGATGTAGTCCTCGTTAGCAGATTCCGACATATATATGTCTGCGCCGTTCTGTCGTCAGCAGTTCGGTGCACCCTACTAGCAATATAGGAGTATTAAGTATATGACTTAACTTTACTAACTATTGGTTTACTATAGCCACAGTACAACCATACTTACGTCATACAATCGGTCAACGCTCAATGTTCGAGTCTGCAAACTGAAGCTATACTATATCCACGGAAACGAGTTAGTAGAGCGCTTTCTCTGTCTGAATTTTTCATACAAATGACAAGGACAGGAAATGAACAGTGGGCGTAAACAAATCCGTAGAAAAGTAAAGGCGCGTTCACAGAGCGACTTATTTTAGACTACTTTTTTTAACACAATTGCGCATTTAAAATAATTTTGCTTTTTGTATTACTCGTTTTTATACATACGTTTTTACATTGTTTTCTTTGTAAAAAATATTTATGAAGGAAATAAAAATTACAGTTTAATATCATACTTATTTATTGTAGATGCATGCATGAAATACAATTGAAACAATCAAATAAAATTACAACGTTGAAAATTTATAAATAAAAGTAAAACAATTAATAAAATTGACAGATTCAAATAAATTTAATTCAGTATTCAATTTCACTCTCCGACGAATCACTGTCACTGCTGTCATTTCCTACATTTATTACTAAACTTTCAGTCATGACTTCTACATTATGGTCCATAGCGTTCATTTTGGGCTCAACTTTTTCTGTGACGTACCTTATGCATTTTTTCCATTCGACTTTTTGGGCGATTTAAGCACACCACACTCCTTCTTTTCTTTAACAATTCTATGGACCGACATCCAGTGCACACCTACTTCCAATGCAACACTTTTTAAAATTTGACCGGTCGAGGCCAAAGGGTTTTCATTCCTCTTGGAATGAAAACTATGCAATATCAGAGCTTTTTCGTTTGACGAAAAAGCTCGCCGTTTTCTTTTTTCAATAGATCCATTATCCGACAGATCCGCCATTGTCACTAGGCAAAGTACGCAATCAAATGTCCGTTATACAAGTCGCCGAGTCGTCACAAAGCAATCGAGCACAAAGTCCATAAACAAGCTGAGTCACAGGTAGAGGAAATTTATTGAGCAAATATTGCAAGAAAGAACACGTCTGCACAGTACGGACAGCACGAGTAGACTAAAAAAGTTTCGCTCTGTGTACACTGCCTTAGTGTAAATCGCCGACCAATCACAGTTAAAATTTTGTGCAAGAGAGATAGCGCTCTACTAACTCGTTTCCGTGGATATAGTATAGTTAGCCGAACGATGCTCTACGTAAGTACATTCGTTGCCTGACTGTATGACGTAAGTATGGTTAGACTATGCTGCAGCTCATGGGGCCTGGCAAGTGTCCGGGGGGCAGGGGGAATTGCTGATGTTGGGGCGCAACCGTCAAGTTGACGATTTTTTTCGTCATACTTCAAATGGATCGTGGCGTAGCGTGGCCGGTGATTACATTGGTTACACATTCGTTCAGTTTGCGATATGGAGTAGATTTGCCATATATAAAGGGTTCGTCATATATAATATTTATTTATTAATGTATAAAATACTTATTTTAGGTATTAAAAGATTTGATTTTTTAAATACGAGTAAGTAGTCTAAATCCAATGTCGCAATGTTAATGCCAATCTTATTTTTGTTAATCCATTAATCCATCTTGAAGGTTTCCTTCTCCTTGTGAGGGTAACAGTTTAGTGTTCTGTGGTTTCTTTCTTATATTACTCTGTGAGTGTTTTAATAGCAAGCAATGAGTCATGCGCCTTTGTGTGAACACATTGGCCTATGTTGGCGAATGGCCGAGATTGGCCCAATGTGCACTGAAGTCTTAGGACCTATACTCATTCTATTGTACAGTTTATCGTAACGAATACCTTTTTTATTGTTAATGTTACAGGTAAACGGCATTCAAATCGGTTGAGCCGTTTCTGAGATTAGTGTGCACAAAAGCAAACAATTTTATTATATACTAGCCGAGCCCGCAACTTCGTACGCGTGGTATTCGGTATAGTGCGAAACTTTTTTGTTTGTAAACCGATTGGAATGAAACAAACTAAATGTTACAGGGAGCTTGCTACAATACATCAGTGAAAACCGCATTCAAATGAATTAAGCCGTTTTAGAGATTAGCGTGCACAAACGCACAGACAAACAGGCAAAATTTCTAAATATTTATTTTTGACCTCGGTAACATAAGTAGAACATGTAGAAATTGTTCTTTTAATAAAATATTTAATGTGCGTCTGTTTACGATCGTTACGTTTACGATTTTATTATACGTATAGATAAGATTATTATGATTTTTTTTTTCATGGATAGGACAGTTAACGTGCAACGCCCAATTATATGTACTTAATCTATTCGGACATAAAAACTATTTGGCACTGAAACCCTGAAAAACGTTATCACTGTTGAATGTTTATGTAGGTACTGTTATTTTGAAGCATCCTTTCTTTCTCTTTCCTATAAATAACCCTTTATTTTATTATAATATAAATTCCATAGTAAAAGACGATATAGGTCTTAAAAAAACCTTGAAAGTCCCTGAAATTAATAAATTTTCATCTCTAAAGGACAGCTAAAGGACGTTACAAGAATACTTTTAAACAATTTTATAACTCACCTTTCACTGAGAACTGGCTGAACGGATTAAATGTTCGAGACTATGTTAAGAATCTATAAGTTCAATTTAATCTTATAAATCAAATTTGTTTTGTAATTAAGAAACGGAAATAAATGGTGTGTAATGATTTTATTCTTTTTGTAAAATGAAGATAAGGGTCAGCTCACACCGGAAGGAAATCAGGCACGTATCCAGACTTTTCGTTCGGGGGGGGGGGGGGGGGGACAAACATTGAAACAACCATGTGAACTGTGTAAAAATTGCTGTAATCACTGTACTTTACTCTAATTTTTCTAAAAATCTTTCACAGGTTTTTAGAGAAATCAAGAAACTACTCTTTTCCGTCGCAACTATGAATGTAGACGCAGTTTGGGCAACAGTTCTGTTTGTGCAGGATAGTTCTCTCAATGTAATGACAATAGGTTTGAGTAACTCACAAAATACATTTATAGAGTCGTAACGATCTATAAATCTAGTGTCACACATGCCGACCAGTCTTTTTTTCTTACTTTCTGAATGAATGACATCTATCGTTTTTTTTTTTTTCAGTCAGATTTCGGGGGGGGGGGGGGGGGATAAATCCCAACTATCCCCCCCCCCCTCTGTATACGTGGTTGAGTTAAATGATTCATGTGAAACAGCGCGTGGCCACAGATACCATATATTCTATCTTAAAAAGGGCACGCCGCCGCCCGCCGCGTCGCGCCGCTTTCCGGTGTGAGCTGATCCTAAAGAATTATATTTTTGTAAGTCTTCTGAAACTGTATTTTTAATTTAAAGGAAAATCTTGTTTGAAGAAATAAACTTATTTCAGTTAGTATAAAGTTGTTTTTTATTTGCTGGCAAGTGTGATTTCGGTTTGTTTTACGGATGGATGGCGTGGCGAGAAGTATGATCTTCTGCAACTGATCATGCAGGGGAAAATACGAGGTACATAGATGCAAGCCGAGCGAACTGTTTCAAGCTGCCGCCTCGAGGGTTAGGATAGCCATAATGATAGATGACTTCCGATAGAAGATGGCACTGAGAGAAGATATGGATTATTTAAAAACCCAGTCTGTTCTATTCTCATATTCCTGCTCGCTAGAAATTTGAAAATGGAAATTGAAATAAAATAGCAAATCTTTTGGAATATTTTATTTTGTGGTAAAAACAAGTATAAAAAGCAATATCGTTTTAGAATTGGCAAATAATAAAATTTAGAATTTACTACCTATTTTTTAATTTGGTTGTGAAAACAATTAGATTATTTCAAAATTAATGCAATTTTTATGCGAGATCCTTTTTTCGGAGTCTAGTGCGAAGGTTCGGGATTTTCGGCTATTTCATCTTCCACCTGTAAAAAAAAGTATTTTTTGGGCATTTATCTTATCAAAATTAACAAATCACAAAATACCTACTGATAATTGTATTTTAAGTTTCTTTTTTATCTGACCCATCATTAATTCTTAGGTTTAAAGGAAATCCTGAAAAATCTTAACTCTGATAATGGGTGGATAATGGCCTAAGGGGCCATCCATAAATTACGTTAGGGGGTGGGGTTCATAAGCTTCGTGAAGTCACAAGTCAAAGTTTAAAGTATTCTACACGGAGAACAGATTTTTGACGTAACAACTTTCCTAATATACACATACTTATCTATGGTAACAACGTCTTAATGAATCGAACGCTGGCTGCACGCACGAAAAATGATGACTCATTGTCCCGTTAACCCTTGAGCACGGGCACGGGCCCTTGAGCCGATGCACTGCGATATGCACGATCGGAGCGAGCGAAAGGCACGATCGGCTTGCGCCGCATCTATCTCTCTTCCACTCGATTGGCCTATGCGTCCGAGGAGAAGAAACAATGTTTTCTTATGACGTTGTCACGTTAAACTATCGTCCGCAAACCGACTTTACAGACAAAGATTTTTTTTTTAATTTTCAAGATACCCCATGGACACCGCATAAAATGCAAATGTGCATAAAGGTTTTGTGGGAATCTTACCGCATTGAAACACCCCTCGTGGTGGGCATTGTTCTAGTCCTTATGTGGAACCGTCACCGGTCGTACCGGAGAATAGAGGTAAAGGAGGACTAGCTTATATAAGCTTTCTCCATATGGGAATTAAATTTCTATCAAAGGAATTAATTAAATAAATATGGGTGTTAAATTAAAAACTCACAACTATTAAACGGTGATACGGTGGTTCATAGATTGGCTAAAATGACGCTTGTGTAGCATTGGTATTTGATATGATTGGTTGGTTTATAGAAAAATAACTAACTGCTGGTTGTCTAGTTCATGAAAACACCGTTAATAAAATGTTACTACAAACGCCACACCCCAATGCTATTACAGCGCCTCTTGTTTAATGGTGGCCGTCGGACGCTTCCTAATGTAGAGTTTCTTCCTTATCTCTATTCTCCATGGTATTTGATCACAACGAATTTCGTGATGGTCGCTCGTCCACCGTTGTGAACAACAAAAATTCGATGTAACGTATGATCGAAACAGACGGGCACGTGACCTAGCATGAGTTTCGGCACAGTTTGACTGAGGCTCGAAGACCAAGTCACTTGGTCCAATATCATGCTTACTAGACTCAATGAAGAGGCCCCAAACCAAGTGTACAACCATAGTAACAAGTATATAATTTATAATGTTAAAAGGACGTAGTAACAGGTGTGTAATGTATAACATCGAATAATTTCTCTGGACAAATTCATTTTTTCTCGGGACGCTTTTCAAATGAACACAAATTTGTAAAAACAACCGAATATCAGAAAGAGTTCTTAATTCGAAATTTATATTTATTTTTTATTTATGTCTTTATTTTCTGGTCAGTTCTAAAAACTTTCAGTGTGGCCTATGTAGTTGATCAAGTTGGTTCAAAAATTACAAAACGAAGCTATTGTATTGATATCCTGAGTCATTGTACCACTCTATTGATCCTTTTTGGTATAGTTTAATAATTTAACTCTGCAATACTGTATGTGTACCCACCTACATAAGTAATTAGGGTAATAACATGAACAAATTTTAGTAACAAGGACTAACAAGATATTTTTAGTTGGTCATATCCCACGTAACAAATCTGAAGCACGTCTCTTTTTAGGCGCAGCGGCTTCTAATTTCTTCCTCTCTTCTTCTAACTTGTCGGCTGTGTCATATGCACCTTTAGGAGCAACCTAAAGGAAATGTAAACTTCTTAAAACAATGGTTACACTATACTATATTAACCATTTACTATATACTATAGTAAATACTACTATATACTATAGTCCTTCCTTAGGTAACTTTGTAACTTTTGAGCACAGGGCACTGGCAACACTGGACAAGCCTCTGTTCCTGTTCTGTGCTCTGTTCTCTTTGGCTAATTATTGGCTATTCTACTATTGACTATTGGGCTATTGGGTAAGTTGCTTTTGGTGCCTTGCCTTGCCTTTTTTGCTCTATAAGTTAAGTAAGTTGCGCAAACGAACGTGTAACGTGTTTTTCTGGCCATTGGCCAAAGTGTGAATTTTAATAGAATACGAGACAAAGCACAATCAAAATGATGAATTCTGGGACTAATGAACTTGTAAGTAGTTTTTTATATCTATTTCATCATTAGAATTTTTTTATCGGGATCTATTCATTGTTAGAAATCTTCAATCTTAACCATGTTGTAATCGAAATAGGCCGATGAGGCCGTCATTTTGATTTTCATGTAATAAATTTGTTTTTTGTTGGAACTGCTTATCATACTGAAATCGGCTCATTAGTATGGGCGAGCAATGACTGGATTTATGCCTATAATCTAATTTATTGTCAAACGTTAAAATGGCGAAGAACTTTCAAATTTGACTACCTAATTGCTACTGCGTTGGTTTGCTTCATTCGTTTCATTTTGCAAGACATAACCTTTTTTTTTAAACCTTTTGGCACCAATGATTGTTGAATACATCAAATACGGGAATAAGTATGACGATGTGATTGTTATCAATATTGTGTATATAATTTGAATTGACTCGCACAAAAGATATGGTATGTGTTGTTTAATATGGACACTTGAAAATCGATATTTTTTCTGCTCTATGGCCGGCCGGATTATCCATAAAGCCCGGTACAGATTTCAATAAGTACACTAGCGAGTTTAGTAGTAAGTGGAGTTCAAATATTGGCAAATCAGTTGCTTGAACAAGAACACTGTGAGATTGTATAATCCAGAAAAAATTATGTCGAATTACTTTACTAATTTACGTGGTATAATGTGACCCATTTCAATGTTGTCTGTTCCTGCTCCACTTTTAGTAGATTCCTGATTTTTTATTTTTATTAATTCCTGACTATGTCAACTTTTTCTCCTTCGGCCTGAAATCAGTTGTGATTATAACCTCACAAATTCTAATAATAGTTGCATCTCTAGCCACTTTATTGCGTTTTTCACACGCTGCACTTGTCGGTCCGTGGCCTCCAATATAGAACTTCCCCACCCTAAGGCCATAGTCTCTGTACTATATGACTTGCCACTACTACTTCAACTTACTAATTGGGTTATGTCCTTATTTGATCTTGCTGTGCAACCCCGAGCATAGCCAGCTCAATAGCTTGTTGAGCGACGTTGAGCTTTCTTACGAGGCCCATAGTTAGAGACGACATTTCAGCACCATATGTCATCACTGGCAACAAGCTTTTGACTTAAGTTCACTTTAATATGGAACAAAACAGCTAGCAAAACCTCACAAGCCACAAAACCACGGAAGCCAGGAGGAATATCACCTAAGCCCAAGTTAAAATAACTCATTAGCCATTTTTTAAATTATATTCAGAGCAATTTCACCTATGCCCAATATGCAATAACTCACAACACATTTTTTTTTTCACAACACAAATCAATGTAGGTATTGTGTATATCCCACCTGCGTGACCTGATATTTCACTGTATGTCAATCTCAGTGAGACTTTTATTGACTTATAAACATTCTGACATCCCTGTGTGATTGTGATTGATTGTACTGTCTCTTTGCATGCATCACTGAGTAACTTTTAACTCTTTATTTTAGTTAAAAAAAATTAAAAACTAGAATTGAATTGACATCAAAATTCCCGATTGATAACGCTTGTGCTTCTCTTACTGACACTCATTAGGTCCATAAACGTCACAATTTTTTTTCCGCAGATTGCATTGCATTTTTTCCTTTTTTGTAATAAAATTTTAAAATGTATCGAATTTTTTCATTAGATATCACTCATTTTGACAGAAAGAAAAATAAATGAAAAATAGCTGGAAATAACGTTTTCCTTTTTAATGTCATCAAAACTAGCCAGATACAAATAAATAGCCAAAGAAATTTTATTACAAGTTTATGCATGCCTACATATGCAAAAATACTTTTTCCCTGGCCTAATAGATAATAAATTTATTGTTTACAAATCTTCCTTGACTTGCATTTAATATGTTACACACTGTAAATCATTTTGATTACAGCTTCAGAATTTGGAAATGGAAATGCAGCTTCTTAAGAAGAAACGTGAGCTGATTGAACAACAAATGATGAGCAGCCAAAGAATGCAGGTATCGTAAGAAACATATATGTCAGGTTACAAGTAACCAAAAGCTTTGATAATAATATATAACTTATTAATATCATGATATAAACACCTTTCGGATTCTACCCTTGCTTGATTGACTAAATTTGAACAAAAAAACTGTAATTGTGACTTAACTATAGTTAGACATTTAGTCTCACAAACTTTTTTGCAGATAGTACTATGTATCATCAATAGTTTCGCATCCGCAATGATAAATTCGAATCTTTTGCGCATACGAATATGGATCTAGTCTTAAATTTGGTAGATTTCCCCAGGATGAATTATGAAGTTGTTTCAGTTTTTTTTTAATTTCAATTGTTTCAGTTTTCCACTAAAAGCTTGATTATTTTTATTTGATTAATTTCAATCATTTATTTGTGCATTAAAAATTAAATCAATAAAAAAAAAACAATCCGCATCTGTGAATGTTGAAAATTCTGTATCGGCAAACACTCTGGTTTTCGCAGTGCACGCCAAATAATGACTTTTAAACAAATTTCTTATACCTTGAGAGTTACATTATTGTAATTTTCGTAGGGATCTCTTAATAATCCAGCCCACGTTACTCGCTAACGATGTAGCTTTCTATTGGTGAAAGAATTTTTATGATCACTTAAGTAGTTTTTGAGTTTATCCATTACAAGCAAACATAGAAAAAATCTTTCTTTATATTATAATTATATTTATTTATATTATATTAATATTTTTTTTTTATTTGTGTAGTAAGTAATATTTTATCAATGGCAAAAGCAATGGTTATCATCAAATGATTAATCAGTATGGTATGTCTAGTTGTGTTTGCTTAATGTGTGTTTAAATAAATTGCCCTGTATTAAAAAAAAGTTATTTTTATATTGTTGATTTAGTTTTAGCAGGATACAGCTAAAAACCTACTGTTTTTTGTCACAATTTGCTTACCCACACTACTCTACCACTAAACCTGTTTGTACACTCTTTAGTAGCATTTTAGGTAAGTTCGTTAATAAAAATTGTAAACGTAATTGGTAAATTCTTGATTTCGTCGCCTAATTTCACTTATTAGAGTAAAATTAAAACATAGATAAAAACACAGAGCATAGTAGATTATATTTAAAAAAAATAATCATGCAGATTTATACAGGAAATTATATTTTATGAGAAAAAAACGGTAAGTTAATGCCCAAAAAAATTCATGTCACAGTAATATAAAATTTCAGCAAATTATTTTTAATTTCTTAAGCTTACTAATTATTTTTTATGTATTATTTTTTAAGCTTATTAATTAACTTAAGTTTTAATCGGTTACTTTTATTATTTCTTTTATATTTTACACAATATTTAAGAAAAACCTTAAAATTTTTAATCTGTTCAGTCGAAGCTACAAAAATTTGTTATGCAATATTGCACCTTAATTCATAGGTTATTGAACTTGAAGAACTACTAAGAGAACTCAAATGAATGTTAATCATAACAAGAAATTAACTAAATCCTCTATCACGTTTACTGCCATTCACACACACACACACACACACACACGCACGCACGCACTCTGAAAGCGTCCTTTTAATAGCATTTTTAAACTCATGAAAACCTTAATGCAATATTTGTTGTACTGATTGATGTCGCGTAAATGAACTATCTTGGTAACCTTAGATCATCTACAGGACAGGCCTCGCCTAGTGTAGAGATCATTGTAATAATGATTGTTGATACGTTTCCCGTTGCCATGTTAACATATTTATTTTTTCACTTTTTTTTTAAACTATTTGCTACAATAAAACATGTACGTATTATGTTAATATTGTGAAATAAAATAAATATATTATTATTTCATATTATTTATTATTATTATTAGGTTGGGCTGATTTTGGTAAAATTTTTGTTCAGTCTTATGTTAGTCCTTTTGTCTTGAATTGAATCAGTTAAGCAATGAAAGCGATTCCTTTTTTTATATGATAAATATACCGAGGCCAAAAAAAGTTTTTCGTTTATAAAAAATTAGGCCCATGATTCCATGCGAGCGCTTAGTGAAATTACCATTTCTTATGACTTGGGAGTGATTTCAATAAAAATCTATCTTACTACCCAACTTATCCGACCCGAAGATACGGCCTAGGCTATTTATGTTGTGACTTTACCAAATTAGCACTGTTGCTATGTGCTGATAGGTTGTTGTGTTTATGATATAATCTCGTACTATATCATAAACACAACATCGAGTTTGTGATATGATCTAGTTTGAATCAACACACGTTTCTTGACATTTGAACTTCTCAACTTTTTGATTTTTTTCAACTGTTAACTATCTTCTATGTTACAGTCTTAAAAACCTTATAAACGTGGTCTTATCGCCGACACACAAAATTGCGATGTGACGTCGCATCGCATATCTGTACGAGTTCGCAGAACGCGTCGCAAGGACTTGTGAACTGATTCGCATCGTGCATTCCTGCGATATTATGTCTCCTTCCCCCATGTGGAAGAGACGCACGAAATTGTTTCGCAGCATTTCGCGTAACACATGGGGTGCTCAAAGAGTTGATCGCGATCGACCGAGAGCTTGTTGAGTCAATCTCAGGCAAAATATTGGCCGATATCGGTTGATTCACACATTTAAGTTGACTCACAGTTAAGCCAGACTTTTTTATGTCGCTAGCGCGAAAGGCGGCTTAATCAAAGGAACGCGCCGTATTTATCAAAGAAAAGCCGCAGCGCGCGACCTATTTGATTTTTGTCTATTCTTTTGGAACTTGTGGCAGTGCCCTACACCTGTGATTTACCTACGCCCCGGATACTCTACCTGGGGGTAGGGTAAGTATGTGCAGCACGTACACATGCGGCATCTACCGAGTCGATCGCTTGTAGTCTAACAATTTTGAGGTCAATCGCCAGCAGTTCAAGTCTGAGCACCCCTGGCGTAACACTTTACTGCGTTGCGAATTCGCGTAGCAGTTTAATGTGTTGGCTCTAAGAGACTGCTGTTTTTGTGTGTCACAGAAGGACAAATAACTTATTCACTCCATTTTTTTTTTTCATAGTTACAAGGCCCTTCAAACGTTTCGTACCGCCCCCAATACGAAACACAGACGCCTTACAAGACGGTTCATCTGGGTAAACGCCAAAACATAACACCGTGGCAAAATGAACCGCTCACGAAGATTGTTAGAACCGACTATCAAGGAGAGAAGAGTTGGATTGAACCGAACCAGAGTTCGTACTCTCCTAAGAGGTTCCATCAATATAAAAGCAATAAACATCAAAATAATAAATTCATTCCAACAAAAGTTGAAAAGAATAAACCGAAGCAAGTCAATAAGCTCAATACTTATCCGATACCTGTGCGAAAGACATTGATTGGTGAAACTAAAAAGAGACCCAACGATAACATTTATTTAAAGGATATATTGCATCCGGACCAAGTTCCAACGGAAAAAATGACTGGGAGACTCGAGTTAGCTCTGGGGATGATTCTGAAAGAGCTGAGAAAGGAGTATTGGAGCGTGAACCTGGTCAAGCGTTTTTTTGAATTGTCGCATATGAAACGCGAACTAAAGTACACAATACGGGAGCGTTTGAGGGATTTGTTGCTTGGCAAACCTGTCCCCCATTTCGGCACGATCCACCAAATGTATCGCAAACACTACCCCATTGAGACCGATGCGGAATTGATTAACAGCATAAGTGAAAACAGTAATTTGAAGGACAGGTTGAAAAAAAATTACTTGGTATTTAAACCAACAGGTAGATCATTTCTGTATTAAAAATATTGGAGTTACAATGCAGTAGACATGGGTGGGATGAAAAGCTGGTGAAAAGCCATGGGAGAAAGGTGTTCTATGGTTGTTGGTAACCAAATTGGTTACTCGACAGCCAGGTACAAACATATGATGCACGGGTAATCGGTTACCGCAAACTTGGATGTTTCCAAGTTTCATGTTTGAATGCTTTTTCTGTTGTCTACTGCCTTGTAGGTCTTGTTTTGATTGAGTAATCAAATATTGTGTTAATCATCACAATATTTGGTTACTGTGGTTGACCAACTAAGCATAGCTTAGAAAGAGCTTATACTTGCTTAGAAATTTCGATTATTCAATCATTGCTCGTATCATATATGCTACTCATGTAGTAATCACCTCTTGATAAACGTTTGTCTCTTAAATGTACAAACAAACAAATGTCAAGATATGATTTCTTCTTATTTAACATTCTATAATACGAGCCTCTATTTAAACGAAATGTTTGGACATTTTAATAGACATAGTTATGACATCCATTTTCTAACTAGGAATCAATCATACATCTATAAATATTTTTTTAAAATATCTTTTTATAGCGAATATTTGGTATTAAAATAGAAAATATTATGAACCCATAAAATGTTTCTTCAGGTATTTAATTTTATGGGGCCATAAATTTATCGCGTGTCTTGAATTTTTTTAGTGAAGAATATTGATTTATTTAAGTAATTAATCTGTGCGCCGTTTGTCTAATGAGCAGGTTATTTGAATTTCTTAAAATTAATCACTTTTAAACCATTCGTCATCAAGGGCGATTTGAATAACTAATGAATATAAATGATACCATCTTAAATGGAGTTCAAGAGATACCGTGAAATTAAAGCTAGGTAATGGAGAAAATTCAAACAATGTTCAACTTTTTGGAGTTCATAACATTTTTTTAATAAAACAAATAGTAAAAACACGTATTTTTACTAGCAGAACGTATTTTATCTAAAGTAAGTTAAGGCCGTTAAGGCAAGGCAAAGAATGTAATCGAGTGATTATATATCTCTTTTCCCTCATAGGTAAAAATGTCAGAAGCGCCCGGCGCTATCTGTTTCATGGTAGGTACAGGAAATCGATCTTGACAAATCGAACTTTTTATAAATGGTTGCGCTACTAGATAAAATACTTATTACAAGTAAAAATAAGTGTTAATTATTTGTTTTATTAAAGAAATGTTATGAACTCTTAAAAGTTTGCCAAATGACTGTATGTAAGGACAGCTTAGGACACAACCCAAGCATTTTATCATTAATGGCAACACTTACCAAAAAAAAAAAATTTTAGGTTGTCAAATTTCTAGATAGGATAAGCCGCGGGTAACAGCTATATAGTTTGTGATAAAAACCTATACCATACCAAAGTAGGGTAAAAAATCAATAAGTCAGCACAGAACAGTGGCTCTAGCATGAGTTTACGATACTACACTCGCTAGCGAAAGCGTAAAATATTTATATGGAAAATTGATAATTTGACATTGACAGTTCACGATTTCCCATACAAAAGTTTTACGTTCTCGCTAGCGAGTGTAGTATTGGTGTAGTATCGTAAACTCATACTAGAGCCTCTGGGGTGATTATGAAAACATTGTTTAATTAATCAATATTTCTTTCAGAGGAGCCACAAGAGTTTGTTAAAAACAATTTTAAGAATATCATCTGCAATAAACTCAGGGATATGTTTAATGAGGTGAGTATTTTTATAGTGGTTATCATGACATTTAGAGTATTCGACATTTAATTACTGTTATTTGTACATTACAGACCAGGCCCAGGCCTATAATAGTACATTAAAGCAACTGTCGGCCAAGTAGGATTGGAAGTAGCGTTGGAAGATATCAGGCCGGTAATAGTACATTAAAGCAATTGTCGGATTGGTAGTAACGTTGGAAGACATAAGGCCAGCCTGGCCCAGGCCGTTAATAGTACATTAAACCAATTGCCTGCCAAGTAGCGTAGGAAGACATCAGGCACGGCCGGCGCAGGCCGATAAAATAGTACATTAAAGCAAATGTCAGCCAAGTCAATTTTTAAGGCCGCGGTTTTAGTTGAGGCCCTTTTAAAACAAACGAGGCCGTCAATTACTATTTCGGCCTTCTCATTAAGTATTTATTTTTATAATATAACAACTTGTAAATTTAACTATTTTCAAAATATTCCTTAATTCAGAAAAGAATAAAACAAAATGGCGGTTGTCTTCTTCTGATCTAGTTGGTCGCGCCTCGGTAATTTATGGATGGTCGCGCTTTAAAACTGTCCCAACAATTGTCATTGTCCTCTTGGACAATGCCGGCATGTGGACAGAAAAGAGTATATTGATGTATTTTCTTTTTTTAAATAATGAAGCCTTAAGAGTTGTGACACGTGCAAGGGCTGAATGTCAGTTTTAAAAATTGATTCGTTCAATGGGTCACTTTAATGTCAATTCTTATTGTTTAATATCTATATTAGTATATTATGAACAGGTAAAGTTTGTTTCTTTGTAGGTAATTCGAAACTACTCAATCAATTTAGAAAATTGCCTAATAGGTAGAATAGAATTTCAGGATGGACATAGGCTAAATATTCTAAAAATAAAGATCCAACGCTTGGCAAAAGTATAAAATCAGGCTTTATATATAGTATATTTTTCAATGCGGACGAAGTCGCGGACACCACCTAAAATAAAATGTTATTTTATTTGATGTTGATGACGGAATAAATATATTTTTTCGTGTTATTTGATTTCAGCTTGAGGTCATATACAAGAATAAAACTGAAGAAGAAATGATGAAATCTGCTGCCTTTAAGGACATATACATAACGAGAGATCCTAATGATCCCCGTCCTTCTGCGGAGGCAAAACAGAGCGACAGTGAAAGTCGCCCCGTTGACATGAACAAGCCTTATAAGGATATGAGCACTTCAGAGAAATTGTACTATTGTAAGAAACATATCAACGAAATCGTTAATGATCATTTGCCTTCATTGCTAACGTCGTGTGCCGAAGTAAGTTAATCTATTCTTATAAAATATTATTGCGACGTTCTAAGTTCACGTCGGCGTAAAAAAAAACCAGACTCGGCTCGGTCTCCCAGATACCAATGTTTAAATATGTTTGGTTTTCAGGATATATCAAACATGTTGTGCGACCAAGAGAGCACGAATCTTTTGAAAGGAAGCTTAGCGACGAGAATGAATCCAAAATTTAAGGGATTATTTTTGAAAAGACCGAACGCGGTAGATCGCAAACCAGAAACTGCTGCTCTAAAAGGAAAATATTGTGCCAAGGTAATACAATAATACGCTTATAGGGCGTGTTGAGAGATTTATTTTAATTAATTTAATTATTGCAATATACACTACAGGTCAATGAAATTAAACTGAAAATATAAGGGGTGTATTAAATAAAATATCCAATCATATGACGAGGCCTCAATCTCCGAGGCCCAATTCAGAACTTTTAAAGTTGGTTCTAGTCTGGATCTGGAAAGTAGTGGCAGAACGCACTGTGTTTCGCAATCGTTCGAACAGCCACAGTAATCACCCTTTTACAGAAGATCACCATAGAATAATGTGTGATGAGTGAGTAAGGAATGTCCGTTACCCTTTTCCTTACCAAACCATTATCCTTAATCCTATTAAGGTCGGCAGTGCACTTGCAGCATCTGTGGCGTTGCTTGTGGTATAGGCGACGACGGTAGCCATCTATCATAAAAAGCAAAATAAGCGAGGAACAACTGCAGAACGACACCAGTGCCTTCTGAATATAATTAGGTTCTTTTGTATAATTTTTTTTTTAAACTTGATTGATTTGTTTTTTAATTATTTTTTTTATTGTATTTTTTGAGCTTTTTTTATTTGATTTATAATAAGTGCGTGACCTCATTATCGGCTCTAACTGAAGACCAACTCAACCTGCATTATGTCGAGTTGGAACCGGTTTGTGTGTGTATTTTTAAGTCTTATCTCTTTATCTCTGTCCTTTGGTGCAAATAAAATGTATTATCAAGTGGGCTGTGAGCCTGTCTGTTGTCCTTAACATTAAAAAAATGAGGGCAGAATAAAATTAAATAAAAAATGAATTATTTCTCCGCAGGTCTTGTGTCTTCCTAGTCTGCCGAGTCGTGAAGAGCTGCAACCATTTCTGTATTCGTTCAGTCCGTGCGCCATTAAAAAGCCCAAAAACAGTTCTGAAATGGTTCTAGTTTTGTTCAACACCAAAGAGCAAAGAGAATCTTTGTTGAAGGCTAATGGAACTTTTCTGCGTAAGTGTTGGTTTTTAAAAAAAAAAATTATTGTCATTGTAGGGATCAGTTCAGACCAAACTCCAATTTTTAACGAATTTGTGTGCTTGCTCAATAGTGAATCTTGAAGAAATGTAACATTTCGGAGACAACCAGCAATCGACAGTTTATTTGTGGGGGCGAAAAAAGAAATTTTCATTTTGTGGGGAAAAGGGTGTTGAGATCTAACATAAGATATAACTTTATTGTTACATACAAGCAAGTTTTCTAAGCTTGTCATTGATTGCATCTCGAAATTTTTTAATGAATAAATTAGTTCTAGTCGTCAAGTAACCTCAGGAGTAACTCGTCGAGCCGAGTAAAAATATTCAACAGTTCATCTTCAAAGAGCAAAGCGTTTGTGTTATTTATATGTATAAAAAGTGAAAGTTTCATAGAAAAATACGAGAAACCAAAACCTGCAACTTATCGGTGGTTATTATCGATTTTTAGTTGAAAATAACGATAATTAAAAATGTGTCTAAAAACGAGATGCGCGGCCGACAGCGTATAATCCGCGTCACGCAAGCTTGACATTTTGATTCCATGCACTCCCGATCCTGATAGATACTAGAAACTAGGTGAGATTAGGGGGATGGGCTCCGGCTTCCCTATTCAGTAAAGCACACGTGGTTTTTTGCTTTGGTTCCTTTTTCTGCAGACATAAACTGGACAGCTAGTTTATGCTCTATGTCTATTTTTCTCAGCGTTTCTATATCCATGTTTCTATGTCCACCTTGTCGCTTTAAAACATAATTTGAATATTATTACAGATGATAAATACCACTTGAATATAGTAGCAGCAGAGGCTGTATCCACGCCACCTACTACACAACAACCAGCAAGTAAGGATAATAAAGATTTGACACAAGGAACAGACTCTGAAAATGGCAATAAAGATATTAAACCAGATAACAAGGACACAACACTACTTACTGAACAACAAACAGTACCAAAACCCAAATCAAGCAATGAACCAGCTAGCAATTTTAATATAGAAAATGACAATGAAGTTACTAAAGCTGATAAAGACACTATACCGATTACTGCGGGTGAAAATAATGAAGATCACGCATCGAGCGATAAAGTCACTGCACTATCTAATAAAGACATTGAACCTGATAATGAAAATTTGACACTTGATGCAGACTCTGAAATGAGTAATGAAGTAATTAAACCAGATAACAAAAACTCTGATCCGTCAAATGATAAAGATTCTGAAATTGACAAAACTGATACTGAACAGGAACCATCAAACAATGAAGACTTGGAAACTAGCAATGGAGATAGTGGGGCGAATACCAGCGTTGATTATGGAGAAATAATAAATTCTGATTTAGATGCCCAAATTGATGATTTATTCACGTCCATTTCAAGAAACAATGCAGAGGACAAAGTTTACGAAGTGTGTGGAAATGAACCAAAGCTGGATAGTCAGCTTACAGCGGAATCAAAAATTAACGAAATACCAACGGTTGACTTGGTAAACGACGATTCTAAAAACGATTCCAATGAAGAGTTGGAATTAAAAATTAACGAAGATGTGACTACTGACAACGATGCGACTACTGACAACGATGCGACTATCACTGAACACGTGTCTACTGCCGAGGAAGATTCTGCCATGGTAATTGAAGATGCAAAGGAAACTGTCGGGAATAACCCTGCGATTGAGGGCAGTGAGAGTACAACTTCAATTAAAGAAGAAGCAAAGAATGAGTCAGCCGGGACGGTTAGAGCGTCAACCCGTATCGCTACAAGGCGATCTAGCAGATTAGTAAATAATTAAAATTTAAGAGTTATATTACCCATTCACTAATTAAGAATTATGTACTCGATGTTGGCAGATTAAAAATTTCTCCAATTTGTAACATTTTGTGACACACATAAAATTATCTTAAAAGATAAGGGCCTGCGAAGACAAGTATAGGAAAAATGTTTCCCGAGAACTCGCCATGGGATCGACGCACATGGTGTGCAATCTCAATCACTTGTTCATTGAGAAGTGAATAATCTAAACGTTGAATAATCTAACGCTCAGAATTAGTTGACTGTAATGTGCCCAAGCGTGGATCCGCTTAACGGGTTCCTTTACCAAGCGATTTTATATTACATTTCTTTTGTTTTAAGGTTGAAAATATATTTCTACCGACAGCTAGAGAATGAATAAACTGAATAACTACATTCATTCACAAGTGTTTTGTGAACTTTAATCATTATGCGGTTCTTTTAGTGTGTGCTATTTGATGCACTTGTAAGCGATTTTATTTTACCACACAAAAAAGTACCCGGGGACTGTATCTCGTCTGCGTAGGCCTTGAGTCTTAAAACGCACGTGTAGCAGTTATTCTCCAAACATTTAAAGTGAAGCCACCGAGACAACTCAATGTAAAGAAACCCGACCCTTACTGAATTTTGCAACATGGAGTGATTATGTATGTCTGTCCTTTTCCCTCGTACGTAAAAATGTCATAAGCGGTCGGCGCTATCTGTTTCATGGTACAGACATAGATAAAACAATAATATACTATATAGATTGCTCTCTCCGGCCGCGAATATATCTGTTTTCGTTATAAATTACCTACGAAATCAGCATTGCACGTAATACTCGCCCGTAAGGGCTTTGCAACGCTGCGTAGTACGTTGTATGCTATTTTATAATTTCATTATCGATCACCTGTCGCCATTGTTTTGAGGAACAACTCAATTGGAATGAACTATTATTTTTTTTTCTTCTTAAAGACATTCTTTCTTAAGACTCTTAAGATTCTTGAGGTAAATACCTACTCACTAGGTATATTTGGAAATAGGCTATGTATTCCACATGTCTGTAACTTAATAATTACACTTATTAAACTTATTATTATTATTTAGACTAAGATGTCTTGCGATTACAATATACACGTGTATTAATTTACTCGAAAACTTGAGGTACCTACTCTCTCCTTCTGGGGCAGTCTAGTATAATATACCTACATTAGTTTTTTAGATTCACATTTATATATTATCGCTTTGCTGCTGTGACAACCCTAGGCGCTCTATATTGGACGCGTCAGGCGTACCAGGAGTTTCGCGGGGATTATTTTGTCGGCTTTTGCACGACATCAAAAGAAATTCCAAGAGATTCCCTTCTAGGTAATATTACTTATTCTTATGGTACAGGAAAGCGATCTTGAGAACCATTGTTCACCTTTTTATGATTTTTTATTAATGGATACGTTAATACCTACAAAATACGTTTTATTAAAAAATGTTATGAACCCCTGAATGTTTATTTACATTTTTTTTTTCATTGTCTCTGTGGCCTTGCTTTAGTGTATGTGAATTTTCTTCAACTTTTCTCTATTTCATAATTTTATTGCGACACTATTTATTTTAGATCGTCACTCAAAGTTAAGCTGGCTTCGAATCCAGTAAATCCAGGCACATTATGTATATTGCACATTCCTTCAAGTTGATATTGTATGGTGAATATTCCACCTATCTGCTATAATTATATTTGGCTTTTTGTTTTGTTGATTAGCAGCAAGAAAATTAACGAATTCCATTCAGTCCCAAGGATTTGGCGAGAATGTGTTTCTCTATTTGATGTAAAGTTAAGTCTTCGCTGTATATCCTGCTATTTGGACGTTAACAACCATATAAAGAAGGTTGATATGATCCCTAAATGATAGATAAGTTAGAATTAGATTTTCGTTTGTTTTATTTACTGTAATCAAATATATTCCATTCAATAAATATTATCAGATGTCTTAATTGTTTGTTTGTGTTTTTAAGGATAATTAAGTATAATTCTTTTCCCGTAATAGTTTTAAACTATTAAGTAATCTTAGAATCTACTTATTGTAGAAATTCTTTCACCCTACATGATTATGAATATCAGTACATATAAAATGTCAGTTTTACCGCTAACTTATTCAAGACCACCCAATAGGTTTGATAAGGTTTTCACTAATGGAAAGAGTGGTCAACGAGGAAGATTTATTTGTATAATTTGCAGAAAAATAACGTCTTTTGGTTTGTTCAAGTTTTTTTTTTAACACATGTTGATTTGATATTGACGAATATGCGAAAATACTGACAGACACGCTGAAAAAACTCCATGTGGAAATAGGTCCTTTCTATTTAGAAAAGCAACATGTGTTGGTTGGGTAAGTGTTTTATATTTGTTCCGTGTTCTATCAATAAATACGCAATTTCGTACGCGTGATATTCGGTATAGCGCGAAACTTTTTTTGTTTATAAACCGATTGGAATGAAACAAACACTTAAATGTTACGGGTACCGCATTCATTTCAGTTAAACCGCCTCTGAGATTACCGTGCACAAACGGACAGAACTTGTAAAAACTATTTTTTGACCTCTGTAACATAAGTACGTGTACAAATTGTTTTTTGAAAAAATATTTATAGTACATACACGGATTGTTTACGATATGTATATATTGAAGTCGCTACCTCCGCCTGTCTGTATATCCGCTAATTACACATCCGAATTTGGATGTGGTTTTCAATATCAGATAATATTTTAGGGAAGGTTTATATATGTTTTAGTAGTAGTAGTGTTTTAGTAGGAATGAACTCATAAACGAGTCGTATCTGTACTGTACAGACGCAGAGAGCTAGCGAATAATTTTGTAAAAGCGAATATGATAGTACAGGGGCCCTAGCCAAGATGCAAACTATTGCAAACGCTTCCTTTGCGTACTTACGAAACGAAACAAATAAAGCCCGGTGATTGGTTGTTGAAGTTACAACGATTACAACAACCAATCACCGGGCTTTATTTCTTTCGTTTCGTAAGTACGCTAAGGAAGCGTTTGCATTTTGTGCATCTTGGCTAGGCCCCCAGGGGTCGCCAAATGGCGGACCGCGAGAACACAGCAATTTCGATCTCGACTTGCTGATGAACATCTCCAGAATTTAATGTCAATAGCTTGCACCAATTTTACTCCAAAGTTCAGACAGATAGTCCGCAACGAATAATGTCACTTTTCTCATTGATATGTAAAAAAAATGCCTTTGTTATTTCTGTAATTACCTGCATTTGTTTAATATATTTTTTTTCTATAAAATGTGCGGACCGCGATGGTCATTTCATTTCTTAAAATGGACCCCGAGCGAAACTAATTGGTGACCCCTGTGATGTAGGTTCGCTTGTTCGAGCGATGTTAAGATTTCTCTATTCAAAGTTTTGCACATTGTTCTACACGAGCAGCCTTTAGGCAGATTATACGTGGAACAATGCAACGGCTTGCGTGTACAATACAATAATGCGTTTCGGATGTTGATGGGGCTGTCCCGGTTATGTCGTCGGGAATCTGCGCAAACGGTACACATCCCTCGTACGCAGGATTCGGGCTGGCTCCGAACGCATCCTCCAAGCCTTGGCTGGGAGATTAGATGCGCAGTACTTGAACCATTGCTATATGATTCATGTATCCAACTGCTGGACAAAGGCCTCCTCCCTAATTCTCCAAAAGGAGCGATTAGAAGCAGCATGGATCCACCGAAAACCCGAGGCCCTTATCAAGTTGTCTGTCCACCTTGCGGGTGGACGCCCCAGCGGCCGTCGACTCTTCGTACTATGTGTCCTGCCCACTGCCACTTCAACTTCCTAATTCGTCGGATTATGTCGGTTCCTGATTCGATCTCACAGTGTAACCCCGAGTATAGCCTGGTTATGTCCGTATAACTTTCGTTGTTTTTTTTTTTTTTAATTTTCAAAATGGGAAGTGTACTGAACACCTAAACATATTGCAATATATTTTAATTATTTACCTACCTGACGCAGCATCACACACAGGACATTGTTTAAGATCTTCAGCAGCGCTCCTCGCTAATACAGGAGCAAATCTAACTACTTTAAAGAGACACGGTGGATGGTTATCAGGTAAATGTAGTTGAGGGTTATATTGAAAACATTTCAAAGTGTAACCACCCCCATAAATGAAGGCATATTGAATAAACCGTCTCGTGAAACCCTTCCATCAACTTCATTTGCACCACTTGATAAATTGACAAAGGCTTCCACTTCTCTAACACTGAACTCAAGCCAAAGTATTCAACAAGTGTTAAGCTATCATTGTCGAATTGTACAAATTGTAATAATACTTTTAACATTACATAAATTTTGTTTCTGCCTATTATTTCTTTGCAAGTTAGAGAAAAGTACTTCTTGAAAGGCTCGGCCGAAGTAGCAATTAACGGCCTCCTTGATAATTGGCCGTGTGGCATGTTTGTTTACATCATTTACAACTTCTCGTGACGGCGACTATAGGTACTGAAAATACTTCATCGTTCATCGCGTGGACAACGTTTGCCAAGTGAAGACGTCAGATGTAGGTATACACCAGTGGCTCTAGCATGAGTTTACGATACTACACTCGCTAGCGAGAGCGTAAAACATTTAAATGGAAAATTGATAATTTGACATTGACAGTTCACGATTTTCCATACAAAAGTTTTACGTTCTCGCTAGCGAGTGTAGTATTGGTGTAGTATCGTAAACTCATACTAGAGCCTCTGTGGCTCTAGCATGAGTTTACGATACTACACTCGCTAGCGAGAGCGTAAAACATTTATATGGAAAATTGATAATTTGACATTGACAGTTCACGATTTTCCATACAAAAGTTTTACGTTCTCGCTAGCGAGTGTAGTATTGGTGTAGTATCGTAAACTCATACTAGAGCCTCTGTGGCTCTAGCATGAGTTTACGATACTACACTCGCTAGCGAGAGCGTAAAACATTTATATGGAAAATTGATAATTTGACATTGACAGTTCACGATTTCCCATACAAAAGTTTTACGTTCTCGCTAGCGAGTGTAGTATTGGTGTAGTATCGTAAACTCATACCTAGAGCCTCTGAAGTATTTACGTGCCTACTTAATATCAAAACAAATGTATTGATAATTTTTCAAAATAACCAAACTATAGATTTGAAAATATTACAATAGATGAATAGATATTTACTTAATTTGTATTGTTTAGTGTCATTTGTATTATTTGATTTTTAATTTATTATATAATATATTTACAAATTATATACTACCTACTAATTTAAGCTTTGGTCCCCTAGGCAGGGTGGCAAGCATGCTGGTTGCATTACCTCGTTGTATTGCAAAACTGATTTGCTGACCGAGGTAATGGCCAGCTCTGGGATCGCCAGTTATGTCGACCAAACGTTTAGACAAAATGATTTTTAATGGTAAAAAGAATAAAAACCACAGAACACTATATATTCGACTCACAAGGAGCATATATAGCTTATTATAAGCTATAACTTTAAAATTCCTAAGAAGATTCTACCTTTGTTTCGGAAGCATCAGCTTCAGCACTACATTTTTATACTTACTATAGATCGTAATGTTCTGTCGGCAAGGGGCATTCGATATTCAAACTATGACAGAATTCAGAGAGGTGTTATGCCAATGCCAAAAAAGAAATTTACTCACCAAAAGCTGATTGATGTAATATTCATATTGAATCGTGTCCGTTACTGGATCCAAAGCCATTTGCATCATTTCGTCGTATTCCTCCTACGAGTAAATACAATTTCCATTTCAACAATTTTATTCTTATCATTATCAACACACATACTTAATAAAATCGTAAAAGAGCTAACTACACGTACTTATGCTATATGTGACTATACCGAAGTCAGAAAATAGTTTTTCGAAATTTTTGTCTGTGCGTTTGTGCACGCTAATCTCAGAGACCACTTACTTAACCGATTCGAATGTGGTACTTCCCGTAACATCGTCGTATTAAGCTTGGAATTTTTTTTATTTTATGTTAAGGTCGACAGACAGGCTGACGGTCCACTTGATGGTAGGTGGCTACCGTCGCCTATAACACAAGCAACGCCACAGCTGCTGCAAGTGCGCGCTGCCGACTACAGTAGGATTGGATAAGGGATTAGGAGGGGGGATAAGGAAATTGGCTCTGGCATAGCTTACTCACTCACCGAAACACAACAGCACGTATATGCTGTTATTTCACGGCGGTATTCTGTAAGGAGGTGGTTACTGCCGCCAGGCGGGCTGCCCAAATGACTGCGAAACGCAGTGGTGCCCTACCACTCTTTTCAAATCCAGACCAGAAATTTTGAAAATAACATAAAATTTCCAAAGTTGACCCCGCCGGGAATCGAACCCGGGGCCCCTGAGACGTTAGGCAAGCACTCTTGCCACTCATCCAACGGGCCGTCAAATGGAATAGAGTTATTTTATGAATAAGGCCTTTGGTGTTTGTTTCATTTCAATCGGTTTACAAACAAAAAAAAGTAAACCGAATACAAACTTGTGTAAATGGCTCCCCCTCCTCCATCATAAGAGAAGAAAATCTTTCCTTAGTAAGAAATCCACGACCATCCTTGTCGAAGTAACGAAATGCCTCGAGCAGCATCTCAGCACTGGCAGGATAGAATCTATAATATAATAAATAACAATTAATGTTCACGTGATAAAGTTCTGTCGAGTATTGCAGATGTCTAGATGGCGCTATTGCAGAAAACGTATATAGTAAATAAGTGTGTTTGTGTTTATTTGCACTAGGCGTGAAATAACAGCACGTGTGCTGTTGTGTTTCGTGAGTGAAGTAAGGGATGCCAGAGCCCATTTCCCTATCCCTTCCCAATCCCTTATTCTTAATCCTATTGTAGTCGGCAGCGCACTTGTAGCGATTTTGGCGTTGCTTGTGTTATAAGCGACGATAGCCACCTACCATCAAGTGGACCGCCAGCCTGTCTGCCGATCTTAACATAAAAAAAGCAAATATTACGCTTGACATTGTTGTTATACCTTTTCCACGCGTTGGGTTTCTATTTTTGGATGATCCCCCGGTAATAGTAGGGGGAATGGCGCTCACCTCTATAACTCGCATCCGCAACAACCCTGTTCCAGTTTTGGCTGCGGGTTGAGAGTCGCAGTAACGCTAAACGATTTTATAACTACAGATGGTACAGATAGATGACTGAGTGATTGATAAATATCCGCAAGTAAACGGCTCAACGAAATCGCAGTTGGAGATTTAAAAAAATTAAATTTCTCTTTTTTTTTTTTTTTTTTTTTTTTTTTTTTATTATAGATGGGTTTGCTCTTGACCAGCATCTATCCATGTAGGAAGGATGAGGCCGAAGATGGAGCGAGCTCACCCAGAAGATGCCTATTCACTCGAACCTTGAAAAGATTTGGGTTATATGAGCTCGGAAATACAGACGCCGGCAGGGAGTTCCAATCCTTAGCAGTGCGCATCACAAAAGATGTTTTAAAGCGCTTGGTCCGAATTAGAGGGATATCGACAAGGTGAGGATGGTAACCAGCCGTACGTCTGCATGTCCGATAGAAGAAAGGGGAAGGCGGTATGATCTCATGCAGCTCTCGAGCACACTCTCCGAAGTACATCTTATAGAATACACACAGACAGGCAACTTTGCGTCTTTGTGCCAGGCTCTGCAGCTTAGTTCTTATTAGTGTATCATCGCCAATGAGCCTCCTAGCTCTGCGATCCACCGAGTCGAGTGCAGCAAGTTGATATTTTGCTGAGCCATCCCAAAGGTGACAGCAATACTCCATGCAGGATCGGACTTGTGCCTTGTATAAAGAGAGGAGCTGTCCAGATGTAAAGCATCGCTTCACTCTATTTAGGATGCCCAACTTTTTGGCCGCTGTTTGGGCCTTGGACTCGATAGAAGAACCGAAGTTGAGATCTGAGCACAACCTCATGCCAAGAAGCTCAAGATCATTGGCAACAGGTACGGATGCACCTCGGAAAGTTGGAGCCAAGTCGAAAGGGCTCCTTTTTGCAGAGAACAAACACGCCTGCGTTTTGGTGGCGTTAAAATCAACCAGATTCCTGTCTCCCCATTGGGATACAAGATTTAAGGTTGAGTCAATTCGCTCAACCATTGCCTCCCTCTCAGAACGAATCTCATCGCGACCGGCCCCCGCGCCGGACAAATATCTCTCCATGACCGTACTGTCATCTGCGTATGCAACTACTCCTGGAAGAAGTAAGTCATTAATATGAAGCAGGAAAAGAGTCGCAGAGAGAACAGATCCCTGAGGAACACCGGCATCAATTGCCATGAGGTCCGAGGAGCAGCCATCAATGACTACTCGAATTGACCGTTCATTCAGGAAATCAGAAATCCAGCTACAAAGACCGGAGGGGATGCCGTATTTAGGAATCTTGCCAAGTAGACTTGCATGCCAAACCCTGTCAAAGGCCTTTGATATGTCGAGTGACACAGCGAGAGCCTCGCCATGTTTCTCGATGGCTTCACCCCAGTAGTGCGTGACATATACAAGAAGATCCCCGGTTGAACGTCCCTGACGAAATCCATATTGGCGATCACTGAGCAGGTCGTTAGCTTCAAGATATGTCAGCAGCTTACTATTCAGCACTCTCTCCCACTTGCTCGATGGAGAATAACGGCTTCATTACTTTAAAAAAAGAATACACTTGTAGTTTTTTTTTCTGTTCGCACGCCGGAAATGTCCGAGAGGACAATAATAATAGTCCAGCAGGACAATTTTAAAGCGCGGCCAACTAGATCAGAATAAGACGACCGCCATTTTGGTTTTATTTATACTGTCAATTCTATTCTGAATTAACAAATGTGTTGATATTTTTACATAAAAAATGAGCATTTCATGGAAAGAAATGTATTTTAAGCCACCAAGCACAATTGAAAAGGCTAAAATATTATCTGGAAATTTATTACCACAAAAATCCAGAGAAAAATATGAAAAGGTGTACGAAAATTTCGTCAAAAGGGCAAATTCACAAAATGTTCTTTTCTTGCATGTTTTTGCCTATTAATTAAAGTACTCTACAATAGTCTCAGCCGAAGTAGCAATTAACGGCGTCATTGGTTCAAAAGAGCCTCGGCTTACGCAGTGGCTTTTTAAATTCACTTGGCCGACTATTGCTCTATTTCCGGCCTCGGCAGTAATGTACTATTACTTACCTATGTTCTATCAAAGCTTTGCACATGAACGGCAGAAAATTCGCCAAGGGTATGTTACCGGTAGCCTCTTTACTTTCGGTTGAAAGTATGACTTCTTGTATTTCGGCCTCGGTTGGACAGCAACCTGTGGGGTGACAAAAGTTATTATATTTGCTTTAATTTGAACCAACTTTTTCTTTTACTTAGCTGAATTCGTAAACGGACTTAGAAGTACCATTTTAATATTAACATCGACGGACAGGCTAACGGTCCACTTGATGGTAGGTGGCTATACCGTCGCCTATAAACACAAGCAACGCCCCAAGTACTGCAAGTACGCTGCTAAACTATAGAGGATTAGGAAAGGATTGTGCAATGGGCTCTGGCCATAAGAATAAATAAGAACACCTCTGGCATCGCTTTATTCACTCGCCGAAATAAAGGCAGTGGTTTTATTGTAATAACATAATGTGTTATAAGACGGATATTTTCACTTTGTCAGTGCGTTTCTGCACGCTAATTTCAGAAACGGCTTGACCGATTTAAATGCGGTTTTCACTGATGCATTGTAGCAAGCTTCTCGTAACATTTAAAGTTTGTTTCATTCCAATCGGTTCACAAATAAAAAAGTTACATGCTATACCGAATACCACGCGTACGAAGTTGCGGGCTCAGTTATTAGTTAATAATATAGATGAAGTTTCGAATTGACATAGTTTTTGGACTCTCAGATTTAAGATTTTTTTTAGGAATGTCTAACATCAATAATTTCTGAGTTATTTTCGAAAAATTGATCCTCTTTTTTTGAAATATTTAGTTGTTTACTTATAACTTTAACAATTATTCATCTGCGGGTTTGAAAGTTTTGTAGATTTTTCTAACGTTATTACGAGTCAAATGAGCTATAGCACGTATTTTTACTATACTCCGGTGTCAATTCCATACATTTTCTGTATCGTTTATTCGGAAATGAACTTTATGCAATGGACATAAAGAAATGTCAAAAACGCATTCATAGAATGACCGTACTATAGCAGTCAAAAATTAACACGTGAACTTGTAAATTAGGCTCTATCTAAAAGAGGCAATGTTATAATTTGCACTATGGAATATTATGTAATTGTATTTGATACTCTGGTTGATTTTAACGCCACCAAAACGCAAGCGTGTTTGTTCTCTGCAAAAAGGAGCCCTTTCGACTTAGCTCCAACTTTCCGAGGTGCATCCGTACCTGTGGCCAATGATCTTGAGCTTCTTGGCAAGATTGAGTTCTATTGAGTTCAAGGCCCAAACAGCGGCCAAAAAGTTGGGCATCCTAAATAGAATGAAGCGATGCTTTACATCTGGACAGCTCCTCTCTTTATACAAGGCACAAGTCCGATCTTGCATGGAGTATTGCTGTCACCTTTGGGATGGCTCAGCAAAATACCAACTTGCTGCACTCGACTCGGTGGATCGCAGAGCTAGGAGGCTCATTGGCGATGATACACTAATAAGAAATAAGCTGCAGAGCCTGGCACATAGACGCAAAGTTGCCTGTCTGTGTGTATTCTATAAGATGTACTTCGGAGAGTGTGCTCGAGAGCTGCATGAGATCATACCGCCTTCCCCTTTCTTCTACGGCTGGTTACCATCCTCACTTTGTCGAAATCCCTCTAATTCGGACCAAGCGCTTTAAAACATCTTTTGTGATGCGCACTGCTAAGGATTGGAACTCCCTGCCGGCGTCTGTATTTCCGAGCTCATATAACCCAAATCTTTTCAAGGTTCGAGTGAATAGGCATCTTCTGGGTGAGCTCGCTCCATCTTCGGCCTCATCCTTCCTACATGGATAGATGCTAGTCAAGAGCAAACCCATCTTTAATAAAAAAATAAAAAAAAAAAAATAAAAAAAAAACTCATTCGATTTAAAAGGAAAAACTTCCTTTTATTCAAAAACCTTGCTATTCAAAACTTATTGTCTATACCTAAGTGTAAATTTTTGGCATTACATATTGTTCGTTTGGTAGATAATTAATAAAATTTTGAAACATTTGCGAAGATATTATATTAATATTACATATTTCATGTAAGTAATATACTTTATTAATTGTAATTGTTTAGTAGATACTTGACCATATTTCAACACTTGACTGTACAAACATACAAATTTTACCTCTTTATGAAATTAGAGATACTAGTAGGTAAGTATACCTATACGATATGTTTAGATTTAGAAATTGTAGAATAGGTGAATTTTATTTTCTCATTGTTTTTGGAAAAAATCGAATTAAGAACGACATTAGAAATTTATTAGAGAAGAAAATATGTATGATTTTTATATGTGTATGATATGATACACAAATAAAAATCATACATCACATATAAAATATGTATGATATTTAAATATGTATGATTTTCTGGGATTGGTTTAATGAAGAAATAGAGGTAGATATGCAAAAACTTCTCAGAAATATGTATAGATCAAAGATTTTCAACTGTATAATAGATCGGGCAAGACGTAAGAATCCGTAATGTAACATTTAGAACCACGTGGTACAAAATCGCTCAGTCCATCGCCAACTTTGCAAGGCTATTTAGCTACGCCGTGGCCATCGTGATTACGACGATCAGGATCAATATTTTTGTAGGAAAAAATGCTTTCTCTATATAGTCTATATATTTAATCTTTTTTGATATAGATATAGCATAGAAATATAATTAAAGCATAGAACCCTGACTAAAATAAAAATCAATATTTATAGTGTGTTGCTCCTTACGCTTTTGCATTGTGACCATCAGTCAAAAAGAGATAAACATACAAACTTTGTTCTTATTTTTGATCGGCATATCAAGGTCAAACGCCAAAATTGGTCCCTTTACGTACTTGGTCCCGTTTTATGATACCCATTTAAAGAGGCTAGCTAACCGTTAACAAATGATTTGCATAATCAACTTAACTTATCTGTATTTTTGCTTTGTACGTATGTTCTGTGACATCAGTGACAACGTTTTTGTTTATTTTTGGTTTCTGTACCAAAATTAATAAATCTAGCATCAAATCAATTATAACACTATTATATTAGATATCCATGAATTCTGTGATTATAACAATGTATTGTTCAGTGACACGATGTAAATCTAATGCGTCCAGAAAACAAAATGAGGATATGTTTATAAGTTACCATCGGTAAGTGATTTTGTTTGTTTGCATTATCAAAGTCATACAGTAAATATACTGAGAGCTTGTTTGTATAATAAGGACAACTAATAAATTATGTTTCTTGTATTTACGTAATATTTTAAGAAAAAGATAAAAGCAACATAGGTTATGTCAGTGTTGTGCCGACGATATCGTCTTATCTACATTTGTATATATGGATAATTTGTATGTATAGGTCACCCAAAGACATTAGGTCACACTGGTACGGAACAGCCAGACGAACATCTAGTGAAAGTATATTTGTCTCTCTTTAACTTATGGCCTTAATGCAAAGGTGTACGAAGCGACACATTATAAATATTGGTTTTTATTTTAGTCTGGGTTATATGCTTTTAGTTATTTTTCTGAAAGAGATATAGCTATTAGAAAATCAAAAAGTCTGCTGTCAATGTCATAGCTAAAATGTCACAGACAATGGTACTTAATGAACCAATGACTAAATAGTAAATAAACTATGGCGCGTTTTCGAATGATACGTGATAATAAAAATAATAATTTCTTTGTTAATTGTTAGTCAACTCATTAAAAAATTACTTACCCTACCTGCTTCACAGCAATTATATCACTGACGTCACAGCAGAACCTCGTGCGAAACAGAAGCATTGCCTCAATTTAATTGAGGGTGATGACTCAAGGGCCACAAAAATATTATAGCTCTTGAGAAGGTTAATAAAATTTGGAACCAACGTCTTTCTACTTACCCAGGGAACGAAGAATAGTTCCAAGTTCTCGAATGTCAACATTTTGTTTTCCGGAATGGTCAAATACTTCGAAAGCTTCAATAATTTTTTTCTCGAGTTCATTATTGGGTTGGACTAGAATATTTAAAATTATTAATGATTTATTGTTAATTCAAGGCGAAAATAATTTTGCAACGGTAGGCGAGTCGTTTATAACAAAAACTTTGTTTTAATGGACAGAATCTTACTTTTAGGTTCTTCTTTCGGTGCCATTATAAATTTAAATTAAATGAGATTCCTTTATAATATCAGTATAATAGTTCTAAAAACTACTCCATCAAAGATAGAACATTATGACTATGAATTTAAAATACACTTTCGGTTTCTAAGCAACGGCGTTTTGTCTAGTTCTGTCCAAATTAACTGAATTTGACAGTCATTTTTTTAAGAAGTGAATTTTATTCCTAAAATTGTCTTTGGTAAAATATTAAATTTAGAACTTTGAAAATTGGTTGACAGAAATATATTCATTTAAAATTGTGATAAAAGATTTGGTGATGGAAGTTATATGGAGGGAAGATAAAAAATGTTTTATATTCTATATTTTCTTCTTCTTCTCTTTATTCGGCTCATCTTGAAAAAGGCCATTGTCATGTCACCAGCACATTGGCCCTAAAATCTCAGTTTAGGGCCAGCCAATGGCAGTCGTCCCTCGTCCGCGCAAGATTGTGGTTGAGAGAAGTTTTGTACTATAGGTATTGTAATACAAATGCCTAGTTGCGTAGTAAAAGGCTGCAAAACTATGATACGAAGGTTAAAAAGGAACAGGGAATATCGTAGCATCGGTAAGCAATCTTGTTACATGTAAAGTTGGTCTTAACGGCTATATTTGATTAGCACGCTACATGGAATATGCTATATTTTTATAGCACGCTATTTTTGACGCTATATTATAACGATAAGATTTTTGTTAAAACGCGCCGTACGTGTTGTAACGTTGGCGACGTTATATTAAATACTGCTGGTAAATTAACATTCTACATAACATGTATCGAATTTGTTAATTTTATCATGGTGGCTTAATTAATTTCCTTATTATCAATTTCATGAATATTTCTATGAGTAGTATAATAAAAATGTATTATTTTTAAAAAATGTTCCTATTATAATGAACTATTCTTCATACTTTGCAGGCTTAGGACTGTCTATAATTTTATTTTCTTTGGTTTTCATGTATGATCGAAATTTTATAGAAATGGATATTAAAATTATAGGCGTATTAATCTTGTGGATTTCACTTCTTCGGATTACTTCAATTCTTAACTTCAATTCTTAAAATTACTTAAGTATTTGGATGGTGCACAAAACATCTAAAATAACTTAAGTATATATAAAATATTTCACAACTATCTATCCAGATGTATAAAAACACACTCTCTATGTTTTTTCACGTCAAAACATAAAATTATACTTTTTCTTTTTTGCTGTTTGAATATCAAACCTTTTTAAGTCAGCCAGTATTTAAGTTCAAAATTCGTTGACATTTAGAAGTTCATTTTATATACATAAATCGGCTTATATACAAAAGCTATTATTTACACATCTTTTTACATACATATCTATTTACATTTTGTTTACATTTAAAAACATTATTTACAAAACACAACTGGCATAACAAAGTTTCATATTAATATAATCCGCGCCAAACTTCTAGTCCCCTTTGAAGTTGCTTCGCGCAGAGGTACAGTCACGCACAAATAAATTATATTGTTTTGAAACACAAAACTCTTCTGAACACAAAACTCTTCGTGTCTCTTTGAAACACGAAACACAAACACACACTCTTTTCTGCACGTGCTTAATGTTTATTTTTATGCCTTCGTCCGCTTCTTTTTGCATAAATTTCAAAACATTGTACACAATTTTTCTTGCTTGACGACGTAAAACTGTATTCCGGTTTGGCATGTTTAAACTTATGTTATTAAAAGAACAATAAAAAAACTAAACAAATAACGGAATAACGAAAACAATAGACAACGAAAACTTAACAAAAACAAAGCAGAATTGTGAGTGACTGTACTTCGCTACAAAAAACAAGCGTGTGTGCTATTCGGAAGAATTCTGAACGCACACAAACACGCACGCACAGGTGAGATGGGTGTGGGGGCGGGGAAGTGGAGTGGGCCCTGCCGCCGCCGCCTCCTGCCGCTCCCCGCTGATACCTATTTTTCGCTACTGCGACGCGGTTCGCGCTGTGTTCAGAGCGGACTAGAAGTTTGGCGCGGATAATACACACACTCGAAATTTAACGGTTTTCTAAAAAAGCGCGCGAAATCGCTAAACGACCTCCGCCCATGTCAAATATGACGGCCAGTTACCGGTCAACAATTGTTTTCTTTTAAAATGCTATTTTTTACAACGCGCTATTTTCGTTGCGCGGGACGAGCGTGCGTAGCAGCGCCGCCCGCCAGCCGCGCGCCGCGCGACGTTATAAGATACCGTTATAATTTAACTCTAACTAAATCTTTATATAGCGCACGCTATTCGTTGCAAGTAAATAGCGTGCTATTTTTATCAGCTATACGTTACATTAACCATCACTAGTTACATGTTAAATAAATAATTTTAACACAATTCATTCTAAATTCAATGTTCATAATGGCGGTCATGTGCCGCACGGGAATTAAAATAAACATAACCTTGTATTGACATCAACATCCTTTTTTTTCTTAGGAATTTAGTGTAGGTGTAAGTATATTTTAATGTAGTGTAAGTCTATAAGAAGTAAATTTGTGTAAAATGCTCCTTTGGGCGTATTTTTACTTTTAAAATCATTGTATGTTAACATAAGTGTAAAGAGAGAAATGTTATACCTAGTTCCTTTTATTTTATATAAAAACAAAACGGATCCCACAGATATGAAGGTATCCCACAGATATGAATAATAATATACTAATAAAACATTTAAATCACTGCTGACGCTCATGTTATTAAAATATATAAAATTTTAATGTTCGTTCATTCAAAACCTTAATTACCGTAGAATAAGCTTTTTTTCTTCTATCTACTATCTTATCTACTACTGACGGTGGAGATACGATGGAGATGCGGTGGAGTTATTGTGTTTAAATACTCTGTGGTCATAGCGGTGTTCTGTGGTATTCACTGTTCAATGACTTCAGTACGTAAAGTTTTTTGTCTATGGTTTAGTATAAAATGCAAAGAATTTAGAGATAAAATGTAACAAGATATTTTGCATACAAGTTGACATGGATATATAATATGTTTTAGAGTACCTGTCATCCAGAGTACTATTCCGGAGAGATAATATAAAATGAAAAATATAAAAGTCGAGGACTGACCAAAATATATGAGCAATTGTATAAATGGTTCAATGCTTAAGATAAAGGGGCGTGGACGAAGATGCCGTCAAAAGCAAGAAGCTTATAAATATTTCTTATAATTTTCCATTTAAATTTACCGCTGTAACCATAGTCACCGATTAAATATTTTATTTTGTGTGTACCGTCAACCGTCAATACCTGGTTGGTGGTTAGTAATGCGCATAGAATAATAAGTAATAACTACAGCAGTACAATGTGCTTACACCAAAGATAATTGTATTAGTGTATAGATGGAACAATAAAAATTGAAGATTCCTTCGATACTCGATACCCGTCTTTCTAATGGCTGCATGTCATATGTTAAAAAGAGATAACAATAGCCGAATATGACGTCTAAAAACGCTGCGCGCCATAAAAGAGGCAACGTCATATTTGTTTATATCATGCTGGTTAACAAGCGCGTTTAGCTTTATGTGATTTAAAATACTTAAAAATCTGAAAGTGTGATTTCATAAATCTGTTGCTTGCCAAGAATGGCTTGTACTGTTCCCGTTTGTCCAAGTAGAGTGGGTGTTTTGAAGGAGAATAATGGAAACATATCATTTCACCGGTAAGTCGCACAGCTCGCACTCATTAATTTTGGTGTTTTGTAAACAAATTTTTATAATTATTTACTAAAAATGAATCATTGTACATGCATACACAGCTCTAAGGTTGATTTATTTAAAGAAAAGCTGGTGTTTATAACTAAAATTTACAAAAACCAAAGTTAATCGGAATATTTGACATTTGTCTTGCTTTATAGTGCTGTAGTCTGATCTTGATAAGTTTATCGATATCGATAACTAATTTATTTTTAGTAGAGTGTTGACAATTTCTAGCATTCACTGCAGGTTGAAAGTAATTTTTATCAATTTATAACAGATTTCCCACCGACATCGATTTAAAAAAAAAAACGTGGACAAAAAATGTAAGAAAAGCCGACGATTGGAGAGCTTCGCAATATACAAGAATATGCTCGATGAACTTTGAAGATTCTTGCTTTCGCCAAGGATATCAGCGTAAAATTCTACACTCGTATGCAGTGCCGACAATATTCCTAAAATTACCACCATCGTGTAAACCAGTAAGTAATATCTATAAGCTATAAAGAAGTTATGCTTCAATCTATGAAAATTATGAAAATCTTTTGAATCATTAATAACCAAAAACTATTTCTTTTCAGAAATTACCCAGAAAAAGAAAACTTACTAATAAATACGTGGATACCCAAGCGTCAACATTAACTGCAAGTCTTTAAATTAAAATGTTGACGAATCACATATGAACGATATCACAGATTAAAATGAAACGATATCACAGATTGTCCAATCTGTGATATCGTTTCTAAAAATAAAACTTTAAGATTATCGAGTTTTTTTTCTCTCGTAATAAAAACCTACTCCCGTTCTACCCCTTAAGGATGGATTCTAAATATTTCTACTCAAAAAATAACTATTCTTTTGAAATTTTTTGGTGAAATAAATGCGAGTGGTTGCATACAATCTCATACAACCGATTAGCAATGCGGCGAGTACCAGTACGTATTGTTGTTTAGCTGTGGGCAGTGGTGTCCAAGGTGGTTAGCCTTATAGACTTGGAGATTCTTTCTTCTGTTATAAGATTAAAGCACGTATTTTCAATCCGTTTATTTTATTTGACAAACATTGACAACTTACTTATTCTATATATATATCAACGTACATTTTCTTTTTCGTACATTGAACACAAGAGGTTGTATATCTTCAACACTTTCCCTTATTCAACGCTCTTGTATTCCGAGGGCATGGCGAAGAGAAGAGAATGTTGGTCTCGGTAATTCTTTCGTAAAAATATCAGCTAATTGATCCGTTGTGCCGATTCTCTTTACTTCTATTGCACCTTCTGCAACTTGCTCTCGAACATAAAAATGTCGAATGCGAATGTGCTTTGTTCGCTTGTGGAATTCCGGATTATGAGCCAAACGAACAGCTGCTTCATTGTCGACAAACAACGCAGGAGTATTCTCGAGCTTAGTCAATTGCTTCATTATTCGGGTTAGCCAAACCAATTCTCTAGCTGCCTCACTAGCTGCTACCAACTCGGCTTCGGTAGTAGAAATGGCAACCGATGCTTGCCGTTGACTGAGCCACGATATAATTCCTCCTCCATAGCGGCAGGCCACGCCTGTAGTGGATCGGCTAGTCTCTCGATCACCTCCATGGTCAGCATCGCTGAATCCCTCGAGCGTTTCTGGTTTACGCTGTTCATATTTAATTCCATATGAATATGTGCCTTTGATGTAACGCAGAATCCTCTTTACGCCAAGCCAATCTTCTACAGAGGGCGATTCTAATTTCCGTGAAGCAACGCCCACAGCATACGCAATGTCCGGACGTGTACCGACCATTAAATATGCTAAAGCACCGATAGCTTCTCTGTACGGATACTTTTCATTCTTTTCAGTTTCGACTTTCCCTGAATAAGAACCTTCTTTTACTATGGGTGTCGTGACAGGATTGCAGTCTGTCATTCCAAAACGCTCCAGGACTTTCTTTGCGTAGGCTTCTTGACTTATGAAGACAGACCCATTCTCTCCTCTTACGATTTGTAATCCGAGATAATACGACGCGGGTTTAGTCGTAATGTTCAATATTTTACGTAAGTCGTTAAGAAAAGAGTTTGCCAACTCTTCATCCGTTGCGGCTACTAATCCGTCGTCTACGTATAATGTGATTAATAGCTTTCTGCCATTAATTTCCTTTGTGAAAAGACAGCAGTCTGCCTCGCATTGCTTAAAGCCCAACTCTAGTAAAATTCCTTCAAAACAAGAGTTCCAACATCTTGGAGCTTGCTTTAGGCCATATAAGCTTCGATTAAGTTTCCAGACTCTAGGCGTTCCATCACTAAAGCCTTCAGGCTGCTGCATATAAATTTCCTCTTCAAGTTTTCCATTGAGGAAAGCTGTAGCAACATCGAATTGAACCAGGTACATATTCTCTTGAGCGCTGACACTCAATAGTGCTCTGACAGTTGCTAGACGTGTAACAGGACTAAAGGTCTGATCGTAATCGATTCCTTTCCTCTGTTTAAAACCCTTCACAACGAGCCGTGCTTTGTACTTGTCGATTGTGCCGTCTGGATTCCTTTTTGTTCGAAGAACCCATTTGCAAGGAAGCGCTTTTCTCCCTTTCGGTAAATCACAAGCCGTGCCAACGTTGAGTTCTCTTAGTGACTTCATTTCGCTATGCATCGCTTTTCGCCATTCTTCACCATCATCTCGATTCATCGCATCAGCAAAATTCGCCGGGTATGTTTCGGTAGCGTTCACATAATCGTTGAATCTTACAGGCCGTCGAATTTCGTTGCGATCTCGTAAATTGTAACGAGGCGGTTCAGCGTCATAGAATTCGTCTACTTCTACTTGTGATTCGGGTTCTTGAACGTGGTCTTCTCGGACTGGCTCGAGTTCCAAATACTCTCCCTCAAGGCCACGTTTAAGATCGTCGCAGACAGATGGTTGATCAACTTCGTTGTCTCCCTCGGGTTCTATATGTAATGGATCATGATGTTCTTCGAGAGCTTGTTCTTCTTTTCTGATGCCATTATTCATTGGCAGTCGCAGCGTGTACTCCCTCGTATTTGCTTCGTTGTTTACACAAGCTGGGTGAACATCGCTGATAGGAAGCGGTTTCTCATCGAACGTCACATCACGCGAACGAATGAGCCTCTCATTTTTCCCGTCCGTGATCCAAATCCGGTAGCCATCTTCATCATAACCGACAAGTCTCCCTTTTATGGCTTTCTTGTTCATCTTCTTCCGTTTTTGCTTTGGAACATGGACGTAGGCAGTGCATCCTATTATTCGGAGATGTTTAATTTCCGGTTTCTTTCCACTCCAAAGTTCATACGGTGACTTGTCTCTCTTGTTTGTGGGACCTGTTCTATTGAGAATGTATGCAGCAGTACTTATTAGTTCTGCCCAGAGCTGTTGTGGCATTGTTTCGTGCGCATACATCATAGATCGTGCTGTTTCAACCAGAGTTCGGTTTTCCCTCTCGCTCACACCATTTTGCTCTGGCGTGTAGGGCATTACCAGTCTTTGTTGGATTCCATGGGAGTCTAGTAATTCTCGAATGGACTTGTTGTCAAACTCACCACCGTTGTCACTGAGCAGGCATTTGACGGTATGTCCTTCCGTCTTGGTCTGAGCTAGCATTAAGGCGAGTTTATCCTTAACCTCTGACTTATGTCTCAGGAAGTATACCATACGGTAGCCTGTGTAGTCGTCTTTGAACAACACGTAGTACTGGAATTTGGAGTAACTGGGTTGAAATGGTCCACAAACGTCTGTGTGTACAAGTTCTCCTGGCGCGGTAGCTCGTGTCCTCGTACCGAATTTAAGTCTGTGAGCTTTCCCATATATGCAGCCTTCACACAACTCCTTGTCAAGAGGAAGATCTAAGTCCAGTTCGCGTTTAACTGTAGCTTTCACGTGCCTCTTGTTTTGGTGTGCAAACCTCTCGTGGTATAATTGCATAGTATCCAATGTCGCATAGACTTGTGCGGGATTCTCAGGTTGTACGACTCTAACATCTAGTCTATACAATCCACCTTCTTTCTGACGTTTTCCTATTAAGCAGGCTTCTCCGTTGACATAGACGGTACATTCTTTTGTCGTCGATGAGAATTGGCTGGTAGGAATCTTGTCGTGTACTGCTAATACCGAAAATAAATTTTTTGTTATGGCCGGAACATACCAAACGTCTTGTAGGGTCACACGTTGTAGTTTCCCTTTTGTACATGCTTCTATTATTACTGAACCTTTGCCTTTAGCACGAATCGAATTGCCATTTGCTGTCGTTACAGTACGGATTTCGTCAAAGCATTTGAAGTCTTGGAATAAATCAGCCCGGTTTGTCACGTGGCTCGTAGCGCCGTTATCTACGTACCAGTTTTCAGTGTCGGGATCGATTGAAAATATTTCTGTGCTCTCTATAGACATAAGGATCATGTTCGCGGATTTTGAGGTCGAAGGTGTTGCTTGCGGATTACTGCTTTTCGGAGGCTTGCCGTCTTTGATCCACTTCTGGCAGTTTCTCACTCGATGGCCGATAGCTTGGCAGTAGTTGCATTTCAACTTTCTATCCTTCGTAGACGTCTTTCCGGAATTTAAAACAAGAGCTTCCTGTTTAAGTACGTTGTTACTCAACAATGCTCGTTCAAATGCACATAAGTGGCTTGTGAGGCTTTCGATAGTTCGTTCAGATTTTGGCAACAGCAGCCAGCTGCTTCTGAAGGAGAAGTAGGCTTCGTCTAGGGTATCAAGAATCTTGCAAAGAAGTAGCAGTTCTGGAAGCTCGCTAGTTTGGTCCTTACTTAACTCCTGATTAAGCTGCGTCCAAATGTTTTTCAATTTTGACATGTGTGTGGCTATGTCATCTGCCGGATCCTTTTTAAAACCAAAGAAACTCATGCATAGATTGTAAGACTTATCCTCGTCAGTACCGTCGAAAAGTCTATGCAGCTCAAGCCATACGTTTCTTGCATTTGTGTATCTCATGACCTTTCTCAATGTGTCTTCTTGCATATTGGTTGTAATGATGAGAAGAGCAGTCGCATCAGCTTTTACAAACCGTTCTAAATTGGTGTTGTACGTAGCAACTGCAGCATCACCTGCTTGTGGAACGGTTTCTGCGGGTTTCTGGAACGAGCCGTCAACTACTTCCAGCGCGTGCGGGACGGTTCGTAGTAGACTTATGGCTTTATATTTCCAAGTATCCCAGTTAGATTTACCTTGCAACAACCCAATCTGCAATTTTGTGAAATTCTCCATTTTCGTTGGTGGGTCCGATAACCTATTGTTGTTTAGCTGTGGGCAGTGGTGTCCAAGGTGGTTAGCCTTATAGACTTGGAGATTCTTTCTTCTGTTATAAGATTAAAGCACGTATTTTCAATCCGTTTATTTTATTTGACAAACATTGACAACTTACTTATTCTATATATATATCAACGTACATTTTCTTTTTCGTACATTGAACACAAGAGGTTGTATATCTTCAACAGTACGCACCCACATTTTATTTATATTGAATAACCAAACAGTACACTGAAACGCATTTAGCCATACTTTTTATCCGTCATATATTTAAAATCTATATCAACGATATCTAGTTATCAATAAAAATGCACAGCACTATTAACTTTAGCTTGCATTGTATAGTCAAAATGGAGACATTCACTCAACTTCGACCCGACAGATTATATATGTATGTCTCTTTCAATCTTATGACAATTTGAAGGTGTTAGAAAGAATAAAATATTGCTGCATTTTGTGATCCATCTATAGGTACAGACTAATGCAACATCTTTGGCTTACACTATTAGTGTACACTATACACATGTCAAAGAAATTTAGTACCGCAAGAAGAATCTATAATACATATTTAATATGAAAAAATTAAAATCACCAATCTCTTTTGTTTAATTTAATAAAAAATAAGAATTTTATTAAGAAATAATTTAATAAGTCTCTATCACTTTAGTAGCCTTACATTTGTCTGTGGTCTGCATTCCTGTCGGGTTAAAAAAATTATTTTTAAATTGAATAAGTTCACTTTTTATTTAACAAATTTATCATAAGTTAAATTCTATTTTTCTCATATTTTATATTGTGGCCAAAAAATTTATCCAACATATTGTGTTTTTTAGGTGTTCTTGGCGAATGTTATCTTATTCGGTCAATGTTGCCATTCATTATTTATAAAATTATCATCTGTGCACATGACAAAATAAAAATAAAGGACTAGATGTTATTACATTTCTATTAAATTATATGATAAACTCTCCTTTAATTTATGTCGAAGGACCCTTGCAAGAAACTCGCGTGTGAGATCCAGAAATGTCTTGTTGGTGAGTTTTATTCATCATAATTTATATAATATTTTCTGAACCGACACAGCCGACATTTACCTATTTAGTCGGCCATCTTTACTTCTGTTCTGTCTTTCAATCGCCCACATAGGTTCGCGGGCGTATCGTCGCCGTATTTCAATGTTTTGCTCAATTGAAACGTTATTTTTCTTGGTTGAAACGTTTTAAAAACTCCTACGCGCTTCGATTATTGAAACAGTGTGAAAATGAGCTTTTTCGGGTTCGGACAAAATGCAGACATCGAAATAGTTTTCGACGATGCGGACAAGCGCAAAGTAGCCGAAGTGAAAACTGATGACGGCAAGAAGGAGAAGTTATTGTTGTATTACGATGGGGAAACTGTTTCCGGTAAAGTAAATGTGACTCTGCGAAAGCCCGGATCGAAATTGGAACATCACGGTATAAAAGTGGAATTGATCGGTCAGATTGAATTATTTTATGATAGGGGCAATCATCACGAATTCATATCGCTAGTAAAAGAGTTGGCCAGACCGGGAGATCTTCTTCAGCACACTTCATATCCGTTTGAGTTCGCTAATGTTGAGAAACCCTATGAAGTTTACACCGGCGCTAATGTCAGACTTCGGTATTTTCTGAGGGCTACAATTGTAAGACGCCTTACGGACATTATAAAGGAGGTTGATATCGCAGTGCACACGTTATGTAGCTATCCTGATGCATTGAATTCAATAAAAATGGAAGTTGGGATCGAAGACTGTCTTCACATAGAATTTGAATACAACAAGTCAAAATATCATCTAAAAGACGTAATTGTTGGTAAGATCTACTTCCTTCTCGTTCGGATCAAGATTAAACACATGGAGATCTCGATAATTAAACGAGAAACCACTGGTTCTGGGCCTAACACTTTCACGGAAAACGAGACTGTTGCTAAGTATGAAATAATGGATGGGGCTCCAGTGAGAGGCGAAAGCATTCCTATAAGAGTATTTTTAGCTGGTTATGATTTGACACCAACCATGAGAGATATAAACAATAAATTCTCTGTAAGATATTATTTGAATCTTGTATTAATGGACACAGAAGATCGTCGCTATTTCAAACAGCAAGAAGTTACTCTGTGGCGGAAGAGTGACAAGTCAAGGATGCAGTTACACAATCCCCATCATCCTCAGACTCTATCCCATCCTTCGCACCCAACAATCCGCCAGCACAGTGCCTCTAGTGAGGACCATACACGAGCTATCTCTCCACATGAGAATCCAATGCAACGTTCCATATCTCCAATGTCAGATGGTGAAAAGTGTAACGGTCCCACCAGTATGGAGCAAGAGTCGCATAAGGATTTAACAGATAAATTGTCTAACACACACATTGAAGGAAGACAGAATGAACAGAAACCAGCTGAAAAAGCTATAGTGTCTGAGAAATTAGTTGAGAAAATATCTGTACCGGAGAAAGTAGCTGAGAAAATCCCAGTACCAGAGAAATTAGTTGAAAAACCTCTTGTAAATGAGAAGATGGGAGAGAAACCTCAGATAGCTGAGAAACCACAGATAGCTGAGAAACCACAGATAGCTGAGAAGCCAGAAATAGCTGAGAAGCCAGAGATAGCAGAAAAGCCACAGATAGCCGAGAAGCCAGTGATTCGACCGGAAAGTGAAGGCACTAACTCGAGTCAATAGCGCATATATAAGTATGCCATCAAATATCCGTCTCCGAAGACAAGGACTGTGTATTTTCATAATTTATTGTATAGAGGTTCAAAACCTGTCACGGCTTGTACATTTTTTATACTGGCAACTAAATTCATGCTGTTGTAAAATGGACTTGGTCCCTTCCTCCATAGATGTACAATTTGTATGGTACGTTCATATGCAATAACATATTTCCACTAATAAAAAAGTGAAGAAATTTCATACTTTAACCTAAACTCTCTTGAATCTTATTTCAGGCCTTTTTTTTTACAAATACTCTTACAACATTGCTAGCAGTAATCAAATCTTTTTTATGGTTGGAGGTGTCTACTTTTATTGGTGGAAATAACACTAGCCTGTGTATAAGTAATATCTTAGCTGTATATGATTTAAACATGTTTTATAATCAGTTACAAATAGACTTTAAATACAAAACACCCTCAGAGGGAAAATTTATGAAGAGATATCCTACCTAACACGTATTTCACTTCTAAAGAAATGTCTACTTAGATTTTCTAAAATTACATTTATTTAGTGATATACTTTTAGATTTGTATTAATTTACTTGTATGATTTTTAAGTCTAAAAAGGTTATAAACTTTTTATTTTTTTTGATAAGTTTTACTGACATCCATCTTTTGAAAAAAAAATTTCATGATATCTGTAACTTTATCCTCTCTGGGTCTATTTGTAATCAAAATAAAAACACTGTGTTATACATAAACGAAATAAAAACTAATTAATAATCTATATTTTAATTGATGAATTAGAACAAGAATATTCAAGACTTGAATATTTCTAGTGTGATCTTTGGTTTTAGAGATTAGTGCACGAAATGTGTACATTGGCAATAAGGGAGAGTAGGACTATGATGGTGACAGTTTTATGGATTTTATAACGTGCAGTCTGTTAGAATTTGAATGCTTCTTAAAAAGCGGAGTCACTGTGTTTTCACTGACTCTAATGAAATTTTAGAATGCATTTTAAATTATGTTAGAACATGTTGACGTCTTTATTGATTATTTAACAACGCTCAATTTCAACCCAAATGGAATAAAAAATAGCTGTTTCTAATGTCAAAAATATGTTTCACTATCTTTTTCATTTGATTTTGTGTCAGTATAATTTGTCGTGATCTATTCGGTCTCATCAATGTTCCCATAGGTAATCAAAACTACAGATTACCATAGATCATCAAAGATGCAGTGGATCTTCATTAATTCCTTGTTACTTGGGGGTCTCTTTTTTTATTTACAACTGGCTGACCCGACAGTTATAGCCCTGTCAATTTCTTATAATAATACCATCCAAAATTCTGACTTGGACTGAAGTTGGAAAACAAAAAAAATGGTATCATAATTGGTTGTGCCTTTCTCAAGTGATGCTCCGTCTCAAGTATGAACATTTGGTGATTTATTTATATAGATACTTTCCTACCATATAATATCTATTACTACCTACTAGCTTGTTATAGTTATGTAAAAGCCTAGTTATCAACTGCAACTAGAGAATTGAACTAAGCGAAACCGACTTCACCTAAGTATGGATTTGGATTGAATGAAACATGAGTTTTGGAATAATGAAATGAGCATTTTAATAATATACAGATCAAAAGTTCTAATCGATTGTCTCATTGTGTGATTAAAATGTAGCTGCCACTCTCAGCTTACCTGTCTTTAGATGTCATTTATTTCACAAGTATTTATTATTAATCATTGTGGTGTTTGCAATATTTTGAGTAGATCACATAGAGTTGTTACTGCAGGTGACCATTGTATGTTTCATAAGAGATTTAACGTAATATTGATTAATTAATATAAAAATATGATCATTAAGAAAATGTATATAAGTTGCATATAAAAATTGTTTATTTTAAAAATGAAATAATTACACATTGATAAACGAAAGGCTTTTTTTATTTATATTGGATTTATGAAAATAGAAATGATGCAATCATGTTGCATGTTGATTGTCAGATATTTTTTATGTTAAAAGTCTACAGACAGGCTGGCGGTCCACTTGATGGTAGCTGATCAAGTGATGGCTACCGTCGCCTATAACACAAGCAACGCTACAATTGAGCTGTCGACCATTGTAGGGATAAGGGTATGGGATATCTCGATAAGCTCTGGCATCCCATGCTCAATCACCGAAAAAAAAAAAAGCTTCTATTCGTCTTTTACGATTCCATTTAACGATTCGAAAAAAGTAGGTATTGAAGTGATACACATGCATACCATACCATACCTAACCCAGGCTGCGATTACAAAACTTGCGGAGCGGGGCGGGCTCGCGATACGCTCGCCGGCACGATGTGTCCCGCCCGCTCGCTCCAATGTCTTCGAAACCATCAAGCTTAAATTCCATAAATTTGTTTGATCGCTGTCACTCGCTCCGCTCCTGGTTTCGTAATCTCAGCCTCAGTGTGAGGTTCCGGCTCGAGTTAATACCTATAGATTAAGATATAGCTATTGAATTCGTTGCGTTGCATTGCTGAACCCTTATCGCTCCCCACGCTCTGTCCCTTGTTTAGAAAGATATCACTTTTAATGCAGTTAATAATAACCGGTGATAATTTTGTTTATCGGAAAAAGTAAGTATGAAAAGCAAACTTTTGATAAGAATGTTTCAAAGTATAAACAGTGATATACCTACATTGTTGAGTTTTCAGTAAATCCTTGTTCGCTGGATGTTATCGATTTAGCTTTTAGTAGGATAAAAAAAAACGAAAATATTAATCACTAGCCTGATACCCGCGACTTCGTTCGCGTGAACTTAATTTTAAACTGTGAAGATATAATTATTAATTTTACAAAAGAAAATTAATATTAATTTAATAGGTTGGGGAAAAAGTTTCTTCGCATTTTATATGAAAACTCAAGACATTTTTTTTTTTTTTCAAAGTTTATTTACATTTAATTACAGTACATTACTTATATGTGCCATTTTGTTAGATGACTTTTTGTTATTTTGGAGGTAGTGACATGATCCCGTTGCTGTAGAAATTTTGGGACTTCTGAACAATAAAACGCGAAAAGTAATTTTCAGTCCTGACACTGCCTCAAGAATTCTGAAGAGGTGGAAACAGGTGGAAATCTGAAGGTGCAAGGTGAGGGCTGTATGGCGGATGCATTAGCACCTCCCAGCCAAACTCTCTTAACTTTTTCTGAGTGGCTAAAGATGTGTGTGGTCTAGCGTTGTCGTGATGAAATACCACATCCTTTCTATTGATCAATTCCGGCCGCTTTCTCTCAACTTCTTGCTAATCTCATCAGTTATTGACAGTAGAGATCCGAATCGATGGTTCTGCCCGGCGGTAAAAGCTCATAACAATGCCCTTCCAATCCCATCATACACACAGATCACCTTATTGCGAATTAACCCGGGTTTTGGCATAGTCTGTGAAGCCTGACCGACCTTTGACTACGACCTTTTTGGCACGTTCTTGAAGTACGTGATCCACATTTCATCACCAGTTATCAATCTCTTTAAAAACGGTTCAGTTTCATTACGTCTCAATAAAGAACCGCAAATGAGTACACGATTCATAAGGCTCGTGTGGCACCCAAATATCGAGCTTTTTATGTGTACCGAACTGCATTAGGTACATAAACGTCCTAATTTTTTTACGGCTTGCGTTGCATTTCTCCTTTTTTTGTAATAAAAATTTAAAATGTATCAAATTTATTCATTAGATTCACTTATTTTAACAGAAAGAAAAACAAATGAAAAATAGCCGGAAACAACGTTTTACTAATTTGTTTCTTCTTTTGAAATGTAACCTTTTTATTGTCATTAAAACCAGCCAAATCCCCCCCCCCCCCCCCCAAAAGACCCAGGAATTCCATATCAATTCAAGTACAATTCAATTCATATATGAACTGAATATAGAATAATATAATTCATATCAATCAAAGTTCTCGAAAGTTTCATAATTCATGTCAGACATTTGAGACAGTTCAAATACGCGATTACGCGGGTTAAAAGTATTTGCAATACAACCATAATGCATCTCAACTAGTAAAAAAAATACACAAAAAAATTACTTGTGATATTAACCCTAACTCCGAACTATGTCAGAATGCCCCCCCCCAAAATGAAATCCTGGATCCGCCCCTGCCTGTCTACATTTGACGGCGTATGGGAGCCCGTGCACTAGGCAACCACAAATTCCTGGCTGCGGCAGCCATTACAACGCGCTTGATTGCACAGCAGCCGATTTGCTGCGCTCAGCCAGAGCGAGTGTAATGTGGTTGCGCCGTCCGTCAGTCTCTCGTTGTAGCAGCCAGACGTAATTTGTGATTGAATTTCTTATATTTTCCAAAAGGCTTCAAACGAATTGTATTGACATTGTCGTGTAATCAAAAAAATTGTATTTTTTTTTTCATCTTTAACTAGACATAAAATCGTAACCGAGCCGTGTCTGTATATTAAATATTTTTTCAAAAGAACAATTTCTACACGTTGTAGGTACTTATGTTACCGAGGTTAAAAAAATAGTTTTTAGAATTTTTGCCTGTTTGTGCGCGCTAATCTCTGAAACGGCTTAACCGGTTTGAATGCGGTTTTCGCTGATACGTGTTTCATTCGAATCGGTTTACAAACAAAAAAGTTACGCGCTATACCGCGTACGAAATTGCGGGCTCAGCTAGTTATAAAATAAAAAATAACCTTGTTTACTTGAATCTGGGTAATGAAAATATCGACATCCAACCCTTTAGGCATGTGCATCGTGAGTATATTTACATCGGATGCGAAAGCAATTTGTATCAATTGGTAATGTCAGACTGGTTCAAAGCAATTGCTGCGGGAATCGGGAAGTAGGTAACATTAGTTATATGTTTAAGTATGAATAAATCATCTCATCGAATGCTCTGAAGAGATATCTGCTCACAATAGAATTGTTATGTTTAAGACAGGTAATTGCAGATTACAAAAAAGAACCCGCTATCAGGCATAAAGTTGTTATATAAGAGCAGGAGATATCTTCGAAACTACTCGTCGATTTATAAAATTCTTTCATCAATAGTTGGAATACAATTTGAGGATGTACATAGGCATATTACACTGGGCACCAGCTATATAAAAGTTAAGATTGGAAAATGTATAAAAGCAATAAAGATGTAATATGTAGTAAACTCAGAGGTAAATTTTGGTTGGTTTCACGTTTTCACAGACGAGGAATTTTATAATTATCTCTTGCTCAACAGAGACATGCACACGTCGTCGCTCACTCATCGTAGGGACCATACAGATCAAGCGATCAAGCCTCCCAGACCTGTTCTGTCGGTGCCTAAGGCAAGGTTATCAAGATCTGTTCAGCAGACGTAAAACAGATCCATGACCTAGCCTAGTGGGCAGAGGGGCAGTGTTTGTCTGGTGAGCTCTAAGCTCTAATTAAGTTAGAGGTTGAGAAGAGAGCTTAAGTCGTTTAAAATCTTCGAATTACAGTCAATCAACGAAAGAGGAAGAAGGAAAAGCGCGCGATTGTTTTAAATTCAAGTTAGTATTTACGCGGGTATTACCAAAAATTTTTCCGTAAATAAGTGGTGCTTGCGGAGTCACACCAGCGCCCCCTAGGAACTCAAGCCTGAATAGCCTGTGGGTAAATCAGGCCCTGGTAAGGGCTACTAACTTAAGCACTGGACAAGTCGGCTGATGTGTTTTCCTTAATCTAGATATTCCAACTTAACGACTACAAATATTACACAAAAATACCCTTCCCCAGTTTCAGGCACTACTCGTACATATTTGATTGGCCCTCGTACTATCAATTGATGGATTTTCAAACTTTAGATAGACGAAGCCGCAGATCACATTTTCCCCTATCCCTTCTTAATCCCTTATCCTTAATCCTCCTAAGGTCGGCAGACCATTTGAAAAAACTGTGTCTTTGCTTGTATTAATAATACGTGACGATAGCTAACCACCATCAAGTTGACATTCAGCCTGTCTGACGATCTTTACATGAAAAATAAAAAATTAAGGATGTTGTGCATAACCACGCCCCGCCAGATTCAAGTTACCACAAAATGCCTTACAACAAAACAATATTTTTTACTTGTCAAACACTTTCAACCTCTTGACGTCATACATACATAATGTTTGTGCTAAACCTCTTTTCAAAGTTACCATAGTGTTACATTTTATGTAAATAAAACTGTTTAATCTATGCTCGAGAAAAATATTAAGATTTAGTCCTTAATCGCATAGCGATAACGACTAATTTCCAATGATTCGTCAGAAAGCGACACGAATTCATCAGAAGTGGGCGTGTAACTATAAAAAAATGTGATAATGAACTGATAAGGGAAGAGCGAGTGGACTCCGCTGATAGCAGTCAATTCCCTAGTTCATGTTTCCAATGAGTAGATTACTTGGAATTCATATATAAACCTTAAAATGAACGACCCGACCTGGTCTTGAAGTTTATTTGAATACCAAATGTTATTGAATACAGAAGTACCAAAATGTTGTATTCGAACAACAACATACAACTTACCTCATCTATACTTAATATTATAGAGAGAAATAATATTTGTATGTATGTTTGTAATGAATAAACTCAAAAACTACTGGACCGATTTTAAAAATTCTTTCACTTATCAGCGAGTAACATAGGCTGCTCACCCCCCCCCCCCCCCCCCTACTCTCCTCCGTACAAAATTGCCGTTTTCCACGAATAATATTTTATAAAGTGACGCGGACGAAGTCACGTGCAACTGCTAGTTCTAAATGATTAGGTATTAAAGAAATAGAGAAGAATGTTGCATTCGATCAACATACAAACTTTTACCTCATTCTAAATTATTATTCAGCATTTGAAGTAAGAAGTCAAAGGTTGTCCTCGTAACAGAATACAAACAAATAAATTTTACCTTATTCCAAATTATTAGTATAGAAGTTGGTAAAAGTACGAAGCAGGTAATTAAATGTTGTCCTCAAATGAGATTTTTTTTTGCTTTTTCAGAAAACGATTTTCAAGAGGTGCGTTGTGAGCGGATCTTTGAGGCTATGCGTCAGTGCTGCATCAAGTTCAAACCGGTGTCACTAGTTTGCGGAGGCTACGACCTGGAACCTAGGCAGTTTGCCCCGGTCACGGATAGGCCCAATAAGGTAATTCATTAACTTAAGTGATACACATCGATTTCTTATAGAAAAAGAGCACCTATTCGGTTTTTTGCCAAGATTCTGCTTAAAGAATCTGAATTACGGATACGGGCCACCGCTAGTAGGGAGTATACACGTTTTCTTAAATGTTTTTACACGATAGGTTGTATCGTTACATAACGGTAAAAAAATCCTGCGCCGAAAAACTATTAAATATGTTAAGATCGCAGACAGGCTGACGGTCCACTTGATGGTAGGTAGCTACCGTCGCCTATAACAAAAGCAACGCCAAAGCTGCTGCAAGTGCGCTGCCGACTACAATAGGATTAAGGATAAGGGATTGGGAAGGGATAGGGAAATGGGCTCTGGCATCCCGTACTTCACTCACCGAAACGCAACAGCACACGTGCTGTTATTTCACGGTGGTGTTCTGTAAGTAAAAAAAAATGTTAAAACCTAGCACTTTTGGCGCGCTTGTCTACAAGCGTCTGCAATAACAGTCAAAATGTTAAAAATCACAAATCAAACAACTATGCGCTTGTTGACCCTGTCATTATAGACCTTGACTTCACATTCAATCTGACCAATAACGTTACGTTTCAAGTGTTTTGAATTTCCCCACTATTTCTTTTGCACTTTTTAATTATTATTTTCTCAACGAAAAAGAAATAATACTAAAAATATTTACATAGACACAATTCTAAAGCAATATTTAACCCTTTATTAACCCTTATAACCCCGTATTTAACCCTTTATTCAATTTTTTTTTAAATTTATAATTTTAATAATTTAAAAAGAAAACTAAATATAATAAAAACTAAATGAAAAAAACTAATTAGACGCATTAAAATGCGTATTTACGATTGTGGGTTATTGAAACTTTGTCCTGTACCATAAAGAATATAATTATTATCTATCTATACGTATAAAATCGTTTGTCCTGACTGATTATCAACGCACAGCCAAAACTACTAAGTCTAGAAAGCTAAAATTTGAAACAGTATTGGATCTTTTTTGTTTATTATTTTGAATTTGAACATATTTTTTGTTTATTATTTTTATATATTGTTTTGTTATGTTGTGTTTGCGTCATGAAAGGCACAATCATTGTAGAGTTTCTTCAAAGTAATTGATATTATTATTTTTATGTTAGATTGTGTGCTGTTTTGCAAACCAAATAAAGAAATAACAATAAAGATTTTATTGATGCATGATGTTGCCTCCTGTTATTGCGGCGGCATCTGCCATCTGTTACTTTTGCTTAAGAGGGAGACAAACGCTAAATACTAAAAATATCCATTGTTTAATGAAAATGTTACAAGAAATAGACAAGACAATTGCTTTGAAAAAAATATATATTATACTTAAACATGTGAAGAACCAATTGTATTAATTAGAATTTTCGTTAAAGTAATAGAAACTCCACAAAAAAAGTTAGAACACAAGAAGAATTTGACCTTTATTGAAAATTCTCTCGAAAACGGCTTATTGCACGCATATGAATCCTGTACCTATTAATAAGTTGATATCAGATTAAGAAATTGTATTGATAAAAAAAAAAATTGTGTAATGTTCTAATGGTAAAAACAAAAAAACACCATTTCTAGGCCTGTTGAATTAGATCCGCCGCCAGCGAGTTCTATAGTAAATGTCATTTGCCTCAGTGAATCCCTTAATAAAAGCCAATATTTTGTTTGATGCCTACTTTCTTTGTAGGCTATTTAGAAATAAATACATATTTCTGGAGAATAAACCCAACGTTTATGTGTGAAGCAACAGTGGCATAATATTTGTTTCAGTAATCTAAAATTCAAATATATATGTTTTTTTACAGTGAGTGATGGAAAACCGTCGCCGTGTCAAAACTCTAGGTCAGAGGAGCTGGATCTACAGATACCCGAAAACTTTTCAAATAACTTTCACGACATTGGGTCTCTCTATATTTTTCTCGAAGCCCATCTACGATATATTCATTCGGCCGCGTGACGAAATCGATCTAAGCGAACCGCCGACCACCTTCGCTCTAAGGGATAAGTTGAATGAAACAGAGGCGAGTTGAATTATGGAAGCAGTGACCAAAGCTAAGGACAGACTAGCGAAATATCCAGTTGTATTTGCAAAGTGCGGTAAACAGGCGACCGTTTACGCCCAGTGTGTTCTTAGCAGGGAGGACTCTGTTAAAAAAGACGATTGTGCAAAAGAATTCCAGGAATTCAAAGCCTGTTTGCAGTCTGCCGCTAAAACTCTAAAGACTAGGATCTAGATTTTCATTAAAATGCTAAGGCTACCGAAGTTCATGCAACTCCCGTTCTCCTACCATTTGACGGCTGGTGCGTTAATACGCTTATTGCAGATTTGCTACGGAGAATATCACGATCAAAATTACGATCTAGCGTACACTGACGTAGATTACAAAGTGTTCTCTGATGCGGCGAGACATGTTTACGAAGGGGAGTCCCCTTACAATCGTCACACGTACAGATACAGCCCAATAATCGCTTACTTGTTGGTGCCAAATTTGATTTTTGGCAAAAATTTCGGAAAAGTTGTCTTCTCTGTCTTCGATATCTTGGTAGCTGTTGCGCTTAAGTTCATTGTCGACCAACAATTTAAGACCCACAAGAGCAAGGATATAGTAGAAGAGGTAGCGACGTTTTGCAGCTTGTTCTGGCTGTACAATCCTCTAGTCATCGGTATTTCGACCAGAGGCAACGCAGATTCTGTGACATGTTTTTTCATCACATTGTCTATATTGTTCTTGCAAACTGACCTGCTGAAGGGATCGTCAAAATGCCTATTTTCCGGCGTCTTCCTCGGCATAGCGATTCACCTCCGACTGTATCCGCTGGCTTTCAGCTTTCCCATGTTTTTGTCTTTGGGGGAGTACGAAAAAATTAACAATGCGACAACTATTAATGAGGGTTTGAGGGAGTTACTCCCTAATAGGAAACAAATGACTCTCGCCTTGAGTTGCATAAGCACTTTATTTTTGCTCACATCTGTTATGTACTTGCTGTACGGTTACGAGTTTCTCTTTGAGTCGTACTTTTATCATTTATTTAGGAAGGACACTCGTCACAATTTCTCAATACTGTTCTATTACGCCTACATGGCCATGGACAATGTTGCCATTGATATAGTCAAAATATTCTCACAAATTCTAGAGAGTACGGTGTTGTTTATGATCAGTTTGACGTTTGGTTGCGATCCGAAGACGCTGCCGTTTGCTTTGTTCTGTGAGGCGTTCGTCATCGTGTGCTATAACAGTGTGCTGACGTCACAATATTTCATCTGGTTTCTGTCTTTGCTGCCGTTGGTCGTACACGATTTGGTCTTGGAAGCCAGTAAAGCCTTGATTCTAACTTTCATGTGGGTAGCCGGCCAAGCCGCGTGGTTATACTACGCCTACTTATTGGAGTTTCAATGTAGGGAGATATTCATTTTGCTCTGGTTTAAAAGTGTTGTTTTCTTTTGTATCAACGTGTTTATATTGTCTCAACTTGTCAAAATTTACTCTGTGGACTATGGGTTTGGCATGTTGAGAAAAGTCAAGTAGATGTCCCAGGAGATTGTCGGGTTTCGTTGGAGAATTCGGCCTGAACGCTTACAGAGAATGAATCGTGAATATTTACAAAGATTCCCATTCGCTTGTTGTGACAGGAATCGATAAGTTCTACTATAAATTAATTGGTCTTATAATAGTTAGTCGTTTGTGCGAGGATCTTGCAGATAAGTGGAAGAGAGATTTTGTGGTAATCGTTGTAAGATTCAAAAGATAACATATCGTAAGGTTATCCAGACTATTTTGCCTGACTTCATAATAAAATTCGTAACTAAAGTACTGTGTGAATTTGACTTTTTTCCTGTTAAAAATTAGACTTAAAAATATCATTTACTTACTATTAATAAAATAGTTTATACGTGTTGTAAAATTACTTTTGTGAAATGAAAACATTGTTTTATTACAACGGTGTAAAGGCCATTCGATGTAAATAGAAAGACTTATAAAATGTTACGTGTGCGATTTGAGACCTAACAACATGACAAAATGACCCCTAAGCATAGAAAAACTGGCTGTAGTTGTTATTTTGGCCAAATAAATATACATCTGTGTTGCTGTTATAAAAAAATGTAAAAGATAACATGTACCTACATAATATACCTAATCAATAGTCTTAATACATTATGTAATAAATATATAAGGATATAATATTCTGCAAAGATATGTGTGATAAATAAAATATAGTGCTACTTATAAAACTCTAAAGCCTTCTGTAGAATTTCAGGCCGAAATCCGACAATCTCCTTAACTTCGATATTAAAGTATATAGTCCGTAGTAAAGTAGGTTGTGTAGTGTTTATAAAACACTTTTTTTTAGATTAGAATAAAAGATTTTGAATTTATAACATTGTTTTAATTTCTAACTATTGAATCAATACCATCTAAAAGCTAAAACAAGTCACTACTTAATTCAAAATTAACTAGAACAAAATGCGTTTTAACGGAATATTCACTTGACATTTGAGCTGTGAATTAGTTTCCAATAATAAAAATATTATTAACAACAATATTATTACTTCAACATGCACCCAACAGGGTAACAGTGTTAATGTATATTTAGACATCATGGTATACACATGGCACACCCATATAAAACTGAGGTAACTAAAAAAATTCATAGCGTGAACAAGTTGACGCGCCGCAGCGCCATCTAGTGAAAAGTAAAAAAAAATGGTAGTTGCGATTGTTATTGATCTTGATATTTATCGAAAAATAGCGACCGGTGCCTTAATATAACAGAAGCTATTTTTAAACATAAACAAACAAAATGTGAAAACGCAAAAAAATTCTACCGAAATGGAAAGATTTTTCTAGAAAGAATCGAATAAAATAGAAAGCACCTCGCGGTGGTGGAATACGAAATAGGTAGACTCCAGAGCGATGAGCGCTTTCCAAAGGGGGAATGGACGGTAACTACGCCTGAAAAGTAAGTGTTTTTAGACACTATTTTCTCAATAAGTAAGTAAATGAATATTTATTCCATAAAATATTTCTCTTTTTTTTTATGAAAAGATCAGCAGGCATGCTGACTGGCTTCTCCATGGTAAGATTACTGTCTGTCAACTATTTACACATGCAACGCCACAGGGTTGCAAATGAGCGACCGATGTGACGAGCCCATTGGATGAGTGGTTAGGGAGTTTGCCAACACTGTCTCAGGGGTCCCGGGTCAACTTTGGAAAAGAGTGGATTTGAAAAGTAGTGGTAGGACACCATTAACCACCATCCCCTTACAGAAGACCACCGTGAAATAATAAAATGTGTGCTGTTGTGTTTCGGTGAGTGAGTAAGGGATGCCAGAGCCCATTTCCTCATCCCTATCCTTAACCCTGCTATGGTCTGCTTCACATACACTTTATTATTTGTGTCATTTAAGTAAATCTCTTGGGTTTACGTTAAATGAAGAAGAAAGATGTATGTACCTTTTGTGGGATAAAAATAACAATCCTCTCATCATTTCATAACATGACTGATATATATGCATTAAAGTATCAAAAAAGCAAATTTATCCTGTGACAAATTTATCGATTATATCCTGTGGCGTTGCTACCTACCATGAAGTGGACCATCAGACTGTCTGTCAATTTTAACAAAAAAATTTTTTGAGTTACACCAGTTTCAATCTAGGTGTGCACTTGTTTGCCTGCATTTCGCAAAATGTATATTGACTATACATTATTGGAACAATTGATAATCAAAGTAAACAAATTATTGTAAACCAAGTATAGCTTTGAGCTTTTTTTTCAAAACCTTTATAATGTTTCCATTGTGGTATGAAGTAATTTTTTTTTTCTTATGTAAATTAATTAAAAAAGGTATCTTTCAAATAAATGCTATAGATCATGAGTGTTCTATACTATTTCTTATCCTGTAAATTAATTTTGGTGAGGTCGGCTTCAGCCTCCCCCTGTGACATATTCGACAGTTTCTTCCCAATTCTCTCGTGAACATCCAAATATTTTGCCACACATCTGTCCAGGCATACAGACTCGCCCTTACCTGGAAAAACAATAAAAACACATTACAATATAAGTAATAAAACTCTATATAGGTAAACTTAAAAAGCAAAACCTTATCCAAATAGAAAATTTCATCCACAAGATACGTGAAATTTATAATTTTTCATATAAATACTAGTTGCAACTTGCACCATTCGCTTCGCTGCGGCGTGCGCGTGGAGCACGCGTGGTACTGAACACTGCTTATATATGTCGGAGATTACTGAGGCGGCGCCACAAACTGAGTTTTTTTTATTTATTTATAATTTTAACAATTTTAAAAGAAAAGTGAATATACATTAATATAATGATAGCATTAAAAACCACCTAGGTTTATCATTCTGCTATCATGTTATGCTTTAAATTATTATTAAAATATTAAAAGATTTAACATCTAACTATATACAATTAATTACTATGTTGATATATTCAAATACAATTTAAAAAATATTCCTTTAATTTAACTTTAATATTTTTAATTGTTATACTGTCCTAGAATATATACCATCTAAAAACTTTTGAAACGTCAAGCAGTAAGCTTAGGTGCAGTCGACGCGGGACTAGCAGCCGTGATGTGTATGAGGCTTGCGAAAAAGGACCGTGGACGAGCATTCTAGAGATACCTAACCTTATAGGAGAGGTGTCTAGTTCCGCGACGAACACGCCGCGTTTCCAGTTAGATCCATTTGCAGCGGTTTGTTTACATTTGCATTGTAACTTCAATTGTTATCGGAATATACAGTTGTGTTAATAGCAACGAGTCTTATTTCCTGAGCCCTATGAGGCCTGTATCCCATAGGAGCGACCCCCAACATCAGATGTGAGACTACAGTACGGTCATTCTATGAATGCGTTTTTGACATTTCTTTATGTCCATTGCATAAAGTTCATTTCCGAATAAACGATACAGAAAATGTATGGAATTGTATGGTCAGAACAGCACTCTTATAATGGCCGGAGTATGGACATTAGAAGTGGAATTCGATATTTAGTTTTTTTTTTTCTAAAATCAAAGTAGCCTAAGTCCTTATAACATTTGCCAGTGAAAGTTTCGTCAAAATCGGTCCAGCCGTTTCGGATATTAACCGGAACAAACAGACAGATAGACAAAAATTACATACATTTAGTAAAAAGTACTTATTTTGACATTACAATCAGAATTTTTTAGTATTAAAATTTTAGTATAATTACTTTTTTAAAGTTATTAGATTATTTGTAGTGTACAAGGTACATAAAAAACAACGAACATCTAAGCACACAAATTAATTTAACTTAATTACATGAGTTTAGTTTAATTAATTTGGGTTATTACTGAGAGAAGCCATTGTGTGCGTGCCTTTTTAAATTCAAATTAAATGGCTGGTGACTGCCTTTTGCAGTCATAAATTAGACAGCCTTTCTAGCTACAGTAACCAACCCCCTTACAGAAGACCAGCATGAAATAATAGTACGACTGTGTGCTGTGTTTCAGTGAGTAAGGGATGCAAGATTCCTTATATCCCTAATCTTACCAAGGTCAGCACTGCACTTGTAGTACTGTCAGCCTGTCTGACGACCTACACCTAAAATAAACAGAAATGGCAGGACACAGCCAAAGCAGCCTTAGACTTTATAGTTGATACAAAATAATACAAATAAATCTGCAATTTAAATCTGATAATTTGACTTGTCTAGCGATAAATACTCACCAAGCTCAGACTCGTGGTACTTGACAGGTATACACTTACGGTGGCACGCTGTTACCAGCCTGTTGTACATATCTGACATCATCTCTATCTCCAACTCCTGGACCAGCTGCAACTTAGCAGGATCCAACTGTGGCATCGCCATCTTTCTTTTTTATATTCTTTCTTATACACTATAAATTTTCTATAGGAACCTGAAATTTCATTAAAGAAATTCTTTCAATAAGTACCAATACCTTATTTAAATAATCTATATAAATAAATAAAAATAACTGCTAAGTGCAAAACTCTACAACTGCTTGAGCTATTCGGTAAATATTCACTGAAGTGCGAGGAAGGTTCTTATTTAGAGAAAATTGGAAAAACCCCATTTTTCTTTATACCATCCAAAATTCCTGGCTGAAAATTCAAACAAATATTGACATAACTTTAGTTTAAATTACAAATTAATTACACATCAGCTGCCACAGTCCAGTGCTGTATAGATGAATTGGGTTAGCTAGTTTAAAATAATTATAATTCTGAAGTAACTAAAGTATAAGAAACAATTTCCTAAACCGTTACCAAAACCTTATCATTAATCCTATTATAGTCTACAGCACACTTGAAGCACCTGTGGCATTGCTTGGTTATAGACTACGGTAGCAACCTACCATCAAGTGGACCGTCAGCCTCTCTGTCAATATTAACATAATATAAACTAACTTACCTATTTAAAGTTTTCTGTACAGGTCAGTATCGTAATCGCCTTCGTTAGATCTGCGCATACGTTCTCTAGATTTCATATTATCCAGGCGTTTGGCATTGATGGAATTTTTCGACACCACAAAAAGGGATAAGCTTGCTACAGTTATAACAGACCTGAAATGAGAATAAAATAAATAGCAATAAAAGCTTGATAGTATATCTTTTAGGAAAGAATTGTATATGATGTTACTGAATTATTGGATAAAAGTGACAGTGTATTTAACGAGAAAACTAATTGTAATTTAAAATGATTATTATTAAAATTTTGCAATCTTATAATAAAACCAATTTGTATTTTTCTATGTAGGTGTTTCCGGCTTCGATTTTGTTATTTAGTTCGATAAATTACATACAATATAGTACAAGTGTGCAAATTAATTACCATTTTAATCACTAATATTTCTAACATAAAACACACCCGGTTATAAATGAAAAAAATAATTAAAATCAAAGCGAACACGGGCCCGATATAATAAAAGAAGTCTAGTCGGATATTTACCACGCTAATGTAATTTTTCCGAATTTTCCAAGCGGCATGCTATAATATAAATTCTGAAAATAGTATGACTTTTCTTCTATCAGTAATGTTACATTAAAATTCTTTTAGGTTATATTGGGATATATATTATCCTCCTATATAAAAAGATACTCTGTGGTTATATATAATTTTACACTATTATCTAATGTCAACCAGATGACAGATGTCACTAGTAGCACTCACATCCCTCATTTAATTTTTATTTGTTTTATTTGTTACATTTTTTTACATAATACTTTTATTAAATAAAATCTAAAAAGTAGATATTTTAGGAGTAATTCAAATCAGTAATTTCGTTTAACTATATTTTACTTCGTGACAGTTTAAACAAAATATAAGAGATTAAGGAATATCGTAAATATAGTTACTTGGTATTCGTATATGAAATGTTTCTTTGTAATAAAAAATATATGTCTTTCTCGTAGGTACTCAAAATACTCAAAATATAAATATGTTGTCATGAGTAATCTGTGGTTCTTGCAGTTATTAGGGTGAGCGCCCATATACTTAATACTCCTATATTGCTAGTAGCTTGACGATGACGACGAACGGTGCAGACATATATATGTCTGTCTCCCTCATGAAGACATCGAACGTTGTGCGCATGTCCGAGAACTACCTTATAATAAAGCATCTTATAAGCTGCGAGAGATGAGGGCTTCTCCCACGCATGCGCATAACTCGTCAAGTATCAACGAGTGAGAGAAAATGTGTAGTTGCCGTCTCTCTTGCCGTCAATACTCTGTGAGCGCCCAACTATCCGCACTGAAAGAATCGAATCGTCCGCTCCGGACTCCCGGGCGAATCGACCGCGCCGGACGTCACAGTGATGCATGGAAGTAATAAGTACTATATACAAGTGATGCCATTCTACTATGTAGAAAAAAGAGCCGGTGTATCTCAAAAATAGGGCTAAAAAGAGCTTAATATTTGGGATTTTAGGGGCTGTATTATATAAAAATGAAATCAATCATAATCTACTTAACTAATTTATTATAAACAATTAAACTAACTTTTTACTTACTTTAAAGTTAAAAAAACAACTTAATATATTAGGTGCTGTTGTAATGTTCTTTAAACAACGATGTCCTGAAACTGAATTGGTTGTCATTTTTGAGATTTTTTATAATTTCCTTTATATTTAATTGGCGAAACCCCACAAAAACTAGATTTAGCTCTAAAAGAGATAAGTTGGCCTGTAGCGAATGACTATGAACGTTTTAGATCGGAACGCTTTGGTTGTAGGAGATTGCGCACGGTGTTTATGAAAAGAGGATGACAGAGGAGTGTCACCTGGACGGCTCAATATTATCGGTTTAGAATTACGAGTTTTTGGATAGCTACAAGGCGAGATACACTTAGCTGCTTTGTCGGCGAACATGAAGTGGTACCAGCAATACGGCCGGCCGCCGTTAGCATGGGAGCCGTTTCGGGAATGGTTGCGACGCGCGGAATGGAATCTTGCTGCTCCTCTGAAGTTTCGACGGCGTCCCGTCGACGGTTCGATAGCATCAAGTCTCGCAGTTAGTGCATCAATTTTTTCATTTAATTCATCCACTGACGACGACGATATAGTAGATGTTGATGTAACACATACGTTAGATGTAGGAGTCTGTGATGTGCTTTCGTAAACTTTGTCGGCTATCTGCGCCAATTTATCTAAAGGTGTACTATCATCTTGCATCGCAATTATGTTCTGCAGCATCTTTGGCAGGCGGTTTGACCATACTGATCGAATGAATTCGTCAGGATAAGCAGTGCCAGATAGGCAACGGATATGCCGAAGAAACTGACTAGGTTTTCTATCACCCAACTCCTCAGCTGTCATTAACTGCTTAAGTTGCTCACCGCGCGATGCCGAAAATCGGGAAATAAGTTCTCGTTTCAAGGTCACGTACTTGTCCGCCTCAGGTGGGGCCACGATTATATCTTCGACTTCCGATTTTAAAAAATCTCTTGATGCTTGTACGCCGCGGCAATTTAGGTACATAGATTTCATTTCTCAATTTACCACAGATATAAGGTATATTGCTGGTGAATTCAACGTCGTTGCCGACGCTCTCTCGAGAATTGACGTTATAACTAACGGATTAGACCCATACACTCTAGCGGCATCTCAAATGACTGACACAGAATTACAGAAATTACTCAAAATTGGTTCATATTTAAAGTTACAACAAGTGAGTTTCGGCAATGTTAAACTTTTCTGCGATGTGTCTGGGTCTGTCAATCGGATTTACATAACACCCGAATTTCGAAGAACTATTTTTGACTCACTTCATCGTCTTAGTCACCCTAGCATCAGGACCACTATTAAAATAATTACTGAACGTTATGTTTGGCCCGGTATTAGAAAAGACTGCCGTAGCTGGGCTCGAACGTGCATCCCATGTCAAAAGTCTAAAGTTTCTCGACACGTTTACTCACCGTTACTCGACTTCAAGCCTCCATCAGCGCGGTTTTCACATGTACACTTGGATTTGATAGGCCCGTTGCCGATTTCAAATGGTTACAGGTACTGTTTCACCGCCGTTGATAGATTTACTCGCTGGCCCGAAGCAATTCCCATCCAAGATATAACAGCGGAAAGTGTCGCTAAAGCATTTATAGAAACGTGGATAGCACGATTTGGTTGCCCTGACAAGGTAACCACAGATAGAGGGAGACAATTTGAGTCTCACCTGTTTAGTCAGCTTGCGTCGCTAACCGGCTTTAGCCATTTAAAAACAACCGCATATCATCCTGCATCTAATGGTATGGTGGAACGTTTTCATCGGCAGTTAAAGGCAGCTATTATGTGTCATGCTAATGTCAGCTGGACAGAATCCCTTCCACTTGTACTTTTGGGTATTCGCAGTGCTTGGAAGGAAGACCTGTTAGCATCAACAGCGGAGTTGGTTTATGGAGAACCATTGAAACTCCCCGGCGATTTCTTTAATCAAACGTCCAACAGTTCAATTGACTACGCCGATTTCTTAGCAAGGTTGAGACAGCACATTAAAAAAATACAACCTACAGCTGTAGCTCGACATGGCACACATAAGGTTTTTGTGTTTAAAGATCTTGCGACTGTATCACACGTGTTTGTTAGACAAGATTTTGTGCGCAAGTCGCTGCAACCACCTTATGCTGGTCCATTTAGGGTAATAGAGAGAAGCGATAAATACTTTAAAATAGATATTGCCGGTAATATTGTTTCAGTATCGATCGACAGGCTGAAGCCTGCGTTTGTCCTTGCAGATGAACCAGATAGTCCCAAGCCGTTGCCTGTTCCGGTTGCTGTAACAGTGCCAGTAGTAGGTCCTGCTGCTCCTGTTCCTCTTATCGTTCCGCCTAGAACGACCCGTTCTGGTCGTCAGGTATCTGTCCCTAAGCGTTATCGACACTAAAGGTCTCGGGGGAGGCTGATGTAGCGAATGACTATGAACGTTTTAGATCGGAACGCTTTGGTTGTAGGAGATTGCGCACGGTGTTTATGAAAAGAGGATGACAGAGGAGTGTCACCTGGACGGCTCAATATTATCGGTTTAGAATTACGAGTTTTTGTTCATGTTTCCTTTTAGTGATAATATTTTGTTACAAAAATAAACAGTTGTGTTTGCGAAAAATATATATTGTGTTTAGTTAATTACATTCCACAGGCCACACTGAACGCAACAGGCAAAGTGTGGTCATGGTATGGTCGCTTCGTCCGACCCACCGAACTCTCCGAGCCGAATCTGATGACGTCAAACGAATTCTTTTAAAAATTGGACGCCTTCCGTATTTATTTTTATTAGATCAGGGTAGCGCTTGACCACTATCTCACCTGATGTGAGGTGAGGTGTAGATGTGGCCGAAGGTGGACCACGCTTACCCAGTAAATGCCCATTTACCCTGGTTTTAAAGACCCTGAGGTTGTAGTTCTGTGAGAACACAGACGCAGGCAACGCCGACTTTTTCTCACGATTCGCCCGATTTAGCGCTGATAGGCGAGTAAGGTGTTATAGGATTTCATACAAAGAATTCTAAAATTAGTTTCTTTCGGCTCGGTCGATTCTTTCGGCGTGGCTCACCTTTACGGTCGGAATAGTAATAATAATTTTTTTTATAGTACTTAATTATTAAGCCAGTACTTATTATTACTCTGAGTGTAGATTTATAATCAAATACTAGACTAATGTATAAAGATAATAATATACAATTAACAGAGATATTAATGGAGAATATACGTTAGTATCTACTATTTAGTTTGTGTGGAGAATCATTAAATAACAGCCACATGTATATATTATTATATTATGGATAGAGAAAAAAAATTGCGCCATATTTGTATTCAAACCAATCACAGAACAAACACTTTATCCCAAAACATCTTTGCTTTATCCCGTCAGGCCGTCACCTCAAGTTTTTCTGGCCTGTGACTGTGACTCCATGTTTGTTTATTGTTTTCTAAAATTTAATTGGTTTTGAAAAACGTGTTGGTGTTGCTTGATTTTATCTCATTAATGATTTTATAAATTTTATTTGATAAATTATAAGACAAGAGGTATTTAAAATGCCCAAACCTACTAAATTACACGTTAAAGGAAAGTCTAAGTCGGCCCAAAAACCTTTTAATGTACAAAAAGATAACCCACAAAGTGAAGATCACGATTCCATAAAACAGTTTCAGCTAGAACTATGTTGGTGTATCCAAACATTAGAGCGTAGTTTCACTGAAAAGAAAAATAATGAGAACGAGAAACAAAGTAAGTGGGTATAAATATTGACTATAATATAATAGTGTCATTTTTGTATATCTCCGGGATCCCTTTATCTTTTTCTTTCTTAATGTTTATGTGCACATTTATGTAAAAAAATATAAAAACATTTTCAATGTACAACATGACATTCTCACATTTTTTAATTTCTTTTCTACTTATTGGTCATTACATATTGCAGATTTTTAAAAACATTCAATATTCAATTTTAACATAGACAATAAGAATGTGAAATTCACCTCTATAAATAACAATTTTTTATCACAATATTATTATTATTAAATCAATAATGCTGAGCTTTGTAATTATCGTGAATTATGACTATCTACAAACTCTGCAATCTGAGTAGGAACCTACTAGTTTTGAATTATGGACGCCACATAAATAAGAAAAGGTGACGCCTTTGTACATTCAGGATAATTTGAAAATTTATGTAGGTAGTTTCTTTTTCTCGTACACAATTCACCACTATGTGCAAGTCTTGATATTATGTTTTTCCTTATGGTGTATTCTTATTTTTTTGACACAAGATTTCTAATTTATCAATTTTATATCTTTCTAATTTAATAAAAATTTCAAGGTTTACTTATTGCCTAAATTATTTCAATACAATGTTTTAATTCTTTTAGTGCAAGAAGCATGGAAAGTGTTGACGGTTCTAAAAAATAACAATCAGCCAATGATACGCAAGAGACAATTAATGAGGACACATTTTGGGGACTACAGGGCTCAGATGGCAGCAGAAGAGAAGAAATTAGCAAAAAGTGTGTTTTATTTTATAAATTTAATACTAGCTGACCTGACAAGAGTTGTTTTGCTAAAAGTTTAGATGGGAATCTTAACCTTGGAAGCTGCTGCATGATACAGTATAGATATATACCATGACTCAAACCCGTCTTGATATTTCTTCATGGAAAGCAAGGCATAGAAAAAGATGTGTTATTTTTTTCTTTGATTAACATAGGCCACCATCACCCATATACACAAACAACACTAGGAAAAATGCAAATACGATGCCTGCCCTGACAGAATAAAGAAAAAGGGAGAAAGTTGGGATAGGAGAATTGGCTCTAATATCCTTTACTCATTTACTGAAACAGAACAGTACTCATGCAGTTACTTCACGGCGGTCTTCTGCAAGGGGGTGGATACTTGCTTACCTAGTCTTTGTTGGAGTTGCTTCTCTGCTCAAAAAATTCGTGCGAAGCTGGGAGCGGGTCCCTTGTTATAAATTTTTATATTTGATTTTATCCCTTTTTAAGCTGTTTTTGAATAACAAACATCCAAACTTTCACATTTATAATATTACTAGCCAGTGCCTGCAACTTCGTCCACTTTGAAAAAGACATCTTTATCGCTATGACAACAGGCACAATTTTTTATATTTTTTGGCGATCCCTCGGGAATCTAACATTTTTCCAGGAAAAAAAGTATCCTATATTTAATCCGGGTAATAAACTATCTCTGTGCCAAATTTCATCCAAATCCGTTCAGTAGTTTTTACGTGAAAGAGTATCAAACATACAACCTCAGAAATTTTTGCATGTCTTATAATATTAGTATCCAAAGGGTTGATTTGTAAATATACATATATATATGATATGTACATATACATATTTCCAAAATCTATCTTGTTGAAAATTACTTAGGCTATTGTTAAATTACTTAAATTACTGTTATTCACTAACTGAAACAAAACATACATGCTGTTATTTTATATTTTTTTATGTCAAGGTCCACTTGATGGTAGGTGGCTACCATCGCTTATAACACAAGCAACACTACAGGTGTTGCAAGTGCGCTGCCAACCATAGTAGGATTAAGAATACAAAATAGGATAGGATAAGGGCTCTGGCATCCCTTACTCACCCACCGAAACACAACAGCTGTTATTTCACAGGTCTTCTGTAAGGGGGTGGTTACTGCTGCCAGATGGGCTGCCTAAATGACATAGTGTGCCCTGCAACTACTTTAATTAGATAATGATACTTTAATCTTCTATGAGAGCAACACCATTACTGCCTGACCGTGGACTTCAGGTCGCATACTCAAGTTTCAAGTTTATAGGGTTTCACCGACCTTCAAGTTAGGTGTCAGCTAGCCTGCCACCCTTTTTTATATAGAAAAAACAAAATTGTTGAACTTATAGGGAAAAACAATCTAATATGATAAAATCGCAGAGAAAAGAATCCACTTTCCATGCAAATCCAGCGTGTCAGGGCGTTAAGTCCACGCACGGCTTAAATTTAGATTTTGTGTTCCAAGGCAGTCCGGACTCGCATTTTTAAAAGCTAAAAATTCCATTTAATTACTTATTTGTGATATTATAGACCAGAATTTTGCTTATTCACGTTTTTACTTTGATTATTACAGCAAAATGAGGCATTTTTGAATATGTTTATTCTTCAACGTGTAAATAGAAACTGGCGACCGAATACGCCTTGAGTTGCTCTCAGCGCAATTGCGCGGCACGAATATTATTATTACTACCGTCTCTAGTAGAGTATGGCGGTGCTATTCTTTGCTCTTTGGATAAAATTGATGTGTTGTTTCAGTGGCAAGCAAAATGAAAATAACTGAATGTCCAACAAAACCGAAAGCTACTTTTCTGCGAAAATCAGCATTTTTGACAACTGGAGATGATTCATTTCGATTTAATTTCAACCTAAGTTCAGACCAACTTGATGGAAAGACTGCCTCTGATTCGAACGCGAACTCCGGTGAATGTGGAAAGAAAGACCCGACAAGTTCACAGAATTGTCCAAGTAAAAGAATAGAAAGTGACGATTCTAATAGATTTAAGTTTACTTTTACGGATTCCGAGTTTAAGTTTAATTTTAATGTAAATGATTTATGATTATTAAATATCTTATTTTAAACAAGTAGTATGTTTGTTTTATTATTTTTATAATTATTTATTGCCCGCGATTTCGATTTGTTAAAACGTATATTCAGTCTTTACAGTTCAGATATTTTTGTGAGGTATTATACATTTTTTATTGAAGTTTTCATATGAGGCCCGGGGGTATGGAAATTTTATAAGCAGTAAAATTGATACAAGCGTTAACTAACGTTATCCGTCATTTTGACATTTGTGCGACGGCTGACGCATGTTTATGTTCCCTAATTCTATTCTCTAGACTTATAAAACCAAACGTCGAAATCTTGTATGAAAAGTGTAGTCTAAGTTGAGGAACGAAAACGATAGTGCGTTATAACCACGGAGCATATACAAAGAGGAGATGTTGTTATTGAATTTTTCTTTAGAGCATCGCGTGACTACTGCGCGGGGCAAGGAGGAAGTTAGACCCCGCCCAATTATCTTAAATTGCCAATGAAAATTGACTAGTCTACAACAAACAAGCGCCGCCACACCGTGACCAGTGCCGACAGCAGACTGACCAAGACCACGCCCACAAAAAATGACGTCAGGACCTAGTTTGAAATCAGTGCACAGTTGTTTAGGCCGTCTCCTCTTTGTATATGCTCCGTGGTTATAACCCGCCTCTGCGAACATAGTGGATGCGTCACAGCGAACATCACGATGTTCGCTGTGCATATTTATAATATTAGGATAGCAGGCACGATTTCATTTCCATTGAATTCTATTTGCAAAGCGGGTTCGCACACTAAACGTAACTTATTATTGAAAGCTCCATCTGGATTGGAAGCAAAATTTTCTGACCTCCATATCAGGGTTTTTGCGGATGCAGAATTTTTAACGTCCACACATAGGGGCGCATATTTTTAGAGTCACATCCGCGAATGCAGAAATAAATGATTCTAATTGATAATTTTAATAAATTTTTATTAAGTATTCAAACTTTTAGTAGGAAAAATGAAATAATTTAAATTAAGAAAACTGAAATAGTCTAAATTAAGAAGTACCTACGGAAATCTGCAAGACTTAGAATTATTTCCGTATCCGCATTCGCAAAAGATTCGGATTAAGTTATGGGAATATCCGCGTTCCGATACACCCGGCTCCATATAATATATTTTTTTATTTGATCAGTAGTTGATAGATCAGCTTATGATAAGTAGAAAATTTAAATCTAGCATCCCTATTTTTGGCACAACCGTTTGCTACACCACCCTTAAAATTATTATTATGACGATAAAGAAAAAAAACTATCTTTTTAAAATTCCTTTTTTGAACATAATTGGTCTGATATACGTTAATATTTAACCAAAGTCTCGCCAAGATTCGCTGCTACTTGTTTCAGTCATAAAGGTATCAAATAAAATAAAAATTGCACTTATGTTTTATGTATCATTTGAAAAAAAATAATAGAAAAATAAATAAATTGATATTTTTTTTTGGGTCACGTTACAAATCACCAGACAGTATCGAGTATATTTTCCTACTTATGCGTGATAGCTATGTACTTACACTTTTTCATGGTGATGGTGATACGTTTTTCAGCGGTCGCCACTTGCACTATAAAAATACAATTCAAATTTCCAGTTTTTCCTGTAAATTTTCCAAAAAAATATTCATACAATTAAAAAATTGTCCTGACAATTAAAAAAAAATCAGCAATATCAGTCGTGCCATTCTCAGTGGCAATTGATTTTTACTTAGATAGTGTGATTATATTTAATTGATTTTAATTTTGCATACGAAGTCGCGGACAGGCCTACAGGCGTCCATTTTAACCTCATCTATCTATTAAGTGGCTAGGCGTCCCCTGAGGCATTTTGTGTCGTGGTCTCAACAGGCAAACGGTCCACTTAATATTAGCTGGCTACCGTCGCCTATAACACAAACAATGCTACAGGTGCTGCAAGCGCGCTGCCAACCATGGTAGAATCCAGGATAAGGGATTAGGGAAAGATAGGGAAATGGGCTCTGGCATCCTTTACTCATTCACCGAAACATAGCAGCACATAAATGCTTTTCTTTCACAGCGGTCTAGCTTTTATTTCACACGCAGTGTGTTCTGCTACTACTTTCCACTCATCCAATGGGCTCGTAAATTTAATTATTATTAATCGTATGAAATCAAATGTTTTTTTTAATTAATAATTTAATTTATTAATCGAATTAAGCAAACTTTCTTAATTATTAATCATTTGGGATTTCTAATTTTGAACTTATTGTCATCACATAGCTTTTGATACAACCGAGGAGTCGCAGTCGCGGTAAAATCTCTCACCACCTTTGCGCAGGCGTAGTCTTCGAAGAAACTATTGGAATTGACAACAGCCATACCCACCGGGTAAGTGAATCGGTAGCCTGAAGGGCTATAGAAGCCCCAAGTGGCGATTCCCAGGAGTTGGTTCGTCTTGAAATTGTACACCGCACTGCCTTCAGCCCCGTGATATTTGTTGCATTGCGTCGATGTGGGGTTTTCAACACAACTATGGTAGCAAGGTACCTTGTAACTCGGAGAGAATATCTTATCACTTTTTTCTACATCTATTTTGTATGTTTTGTGACAAAAATTTAAACCGACAAGTACGTCTAGATACTGTAAAGGTTTTTCGCTATTCCAATTTGAGTTCTGTAACACATGGTCATCAATCGCCTATTATATGTCTACTGCAGAGGTACAGGCCTATCCTCTGGCCAGTGCGGGTTGGTGGACTTCAAATGCGCCTTAGACTTTCTTCTTTGGCGTATGCAGGTTTCCTCTATGTTTTCCTTCACCGTTTGCGAGCAATCAGTAAATACACTTAAATAGTTTTTAGTAAAAAAAAAACAATTGCTACATGGCATGACCGGGGGCCGAACTCTCGACCATGATCTTCCTACATAGAGTTACGTTTAACTGTATACCTATCTATTGAGATATAAAAACTACTTGGTTGTTCGAAAAGTGATGAAGTTTGTTTTTTTAGCAAATACTTATACGGTAGGTGGCGATCGTCGCTTCGTCTATAACACAAGCAACGCTACAGCTGCTGCAGGTGCGCTGCCGACTACAGTAGGATTAAGGATGAGGGATTAGGAAGGAATAGGGAAATGGGCTTTGGCATCCCTTACTCACTCACCGAAACACAACAGCTGTTATTTCACAGGTCTTCTGTAAGGGGGTGGTTACTGCTGCCAGAGGGGCTGCCCAAATGACTGCGAAATACAGTGTGCCCTGCAATTACTTTAATGAAATAATGACACTTTAATCTTCTATGAGAGCAACGCCATTACTGCCTGCTGTTATTTCACGGCGATCTTCTAAAGATAACGGTTACTGCCGCCAGACGGGTTGCCCACATGACAGCAAAACGCAGTGTGCCCCACTACTTAACAATTATGAAATCAAACATTGATTACCCAGTCTCCGTAGCCAATAACTCTATGCTGTAACCCACCCTCAGAGTATCTCAGTTTGGCGAACCATCGGAAGTGAGGCTCAGTTCGGTTTTTAGAAATCAAATCGACCGTCTCCCATTTTTGTTTAAAACCATCCGAGGGCTCGACGACCAGAAATGAAACATCGTCGAATGAACCCTGCGACCTCACTGATGGTAAAATGAGCGCTCTCAACTTGAATCTGTGTTTCATGTAAATGATTGTTGTATAAGTCACTTTTATGCTGAAACCAGATAGTCATTAAAGAAAAATGTTCTGTTTTTTTCATACCATAACATTTTAATACCCTGAATTAATACTCGTCTGCAACCCTTTTTCCTATCTCCGCATGCAAGCTGCGACGAATTTTTAGGAATGTGTAATAAACATGTCTAGTGTCACGAAATTATTCTAGAAGGTATTTTTTTATGCTTTCTACATTAAATAAAAATCTGGCTAGTACAATTTTGGCTCATACTACTGTTAATGAATTTGAACTTAAATACTGGCTGTATTTAAATAGGTTTGATTTTTAAACATACGAAAAAGAAAAAAATAGAGAGTTCTCGATTTTGACGCCAAAAATATCAGTTTGTTTTTGTAGGTATATGCTTATGAAGAAATAGAAGTAAAATATGTATTATAAGTTATTTTGGATGTTTTATTGAATAGAAATTGAAGTAATCTAAAGAAAACTTTAAGAGCTACTACGTCATATATGTCAAATGTAAATATGAGAAGACGTATATTTAAGTTAATAACATGAAATAAATATAAAATACTAGCTATTGTCCGCAACTTCATCCGCGTCCCCTTTTCTCAAGCGTTGAAACGTTTATTCAATCTTTAGGTTTTGCTCATTGTTGTCAGGTGTTGAATTTTTATATTTTGTTTTTAGATGATCCCTCGGGAACACTTTTTCTTGATGAAAGGAACTTACCGATCTTCTTTTTTATGTCTGGGTATATTTAAAATTTCGTGATGATCCTACCATCTGGAGATATACACACACCGGCATATTTAGCGGAACATAAAATAAAGGTTTGATATCAGTATCATATAAGGTTGCTGGCTGGTTTATACGTCATTTAATTTAAAAAGAAATATTTTCAAATTAAGAAAACAACTGAACATCACATTTTATGCAATTGTTTTAATTTTATTCAAATACACCTTATCTGGAGCGAACTTCGAGTATTTCTTCCTTCTGAGTTTGATTTAAAATTTCATTGCAATACTGTTTTTTGTTATAGTTTTTTTTTAATCGCGTATCTTTCTGGAGGTGAGGACTGAATTATGCCTGACTTAGCCCCAACGGAGATTGCCAGGACACTCGAAATGCGAAGAAATGGTCAAACCTACAGAGTGATATCCAGAGATCTTCGTCGACCAGTTTCAACGATCCATCGCAGTATCCAACGGTTCAGGGAGACCGGTACTTATGTGAGAAGAGCAGGACAAGGCAGAAAAAGACGCACTTCGAGTAGGGATGATCGTTTCATTCGGCTTCGTGTACGTAGGAACCCCCGTTTGACGGTCGTCCAAGCCCAACATGAGTTAGAAGCAGTGCGGGGTGTAACCGTAAGTGAGCGTACGGTACGAAGAAGGTTCGAAGAAGCTGGTTTGGGTTCATTTGTGCCCGCCAAGGCTCCAAGGCTCGAGGTAAATCATCGTAAAAACAGGTTAACTTTTGCTCAGGAACATCGACTTTGGAACGCGGACCAATGGAGTAAGGTATTGTTTAGTGATGAGTGCAGAATTCTCTTAAATCAAATTGACGGCAGGCAAAGAATATACAGACGCAAAGGAGAACGATACATTCAGACAAATTTTGAAACTACAGTTGCATACGGTGGTGGATCAATAATGGTTTGGGCGGGCATTTGTTTGGGAGCTCGCACAGACTTGGTAGTGATTGACAGAGGGAGTCTGACTGCAGACCGCTATATCAGAGAAGTTTTAGAAGAAAATGTCGTACCGTTTGCCCCATATATCGGTGACGATTTTGTTTTTATGCAGGATAATGCTCGGCCGCATACCGCTCGGGTATCTCAAGCTTATCTTAATGATATGAATATCACTGTTATGGAGAGGCCGGCGAGATCACCGGATATGAACCCAATAGAGCACGTTTGGGACTTGCTGAAAAGAAAAGTTAAGTCCAGAATTCCAGCTCCTGCCAACGTGGGAGAACTGCGAATCGCCGTAGTTGAGGAATGGCGGAGACTATCCCAGGAGACCATCGATAACATCATTCTCAGTATGCCTAGACGGGTAGAAACTTTAATAAGAGCACGTGGAGGAAATACGCGATATTAATCACCATTTTTCTAATTTAATTAATTGTTATTTTAATATTAATTTTCACTTTTCCCGGTTACATGAAAAGTTCAAAAATGTACCATTTTTCACAAATAGCCTTTACTCGCAAAATCTGTTCTTAATGTGATCTCATTTTAAGTAAAACAAATGAAACTTTAAATAACAAAAGAAGTGTAGTAAGTAGATTTTAAAATAAAACCATATTTTTTTAATTATGGACCTTTTTTTTGTGTTCCGCTAAATATGCCGGTGTGTTTATATGAGATTTTGAAAAAACGAATATAATTTTTTTATTATAAACTATACTACTCAGTTGGTGGCCGCGACTTCGTCCGCGTTGAAAAAAGAATTTCTGACATACATTAACGCCTAGCATTGTACTTTTTCCAAGCGTTAGTTATTTTTAGAATAAATACAGTCAAGACACAACCAAAATATTGGAAGAGTTGTGACAGTCTGCTGTTACGAAGCGTGTGGGAGTGTGGTATGTACCTGCTCGGTATCCGACTTGAACTAATAAAGATCTGTTTATGAATACACACGGCCGTACACACTAGTGGCTTGTCGTTGGTTCGGGAATGTATAATTTTCGCTATCCAAGGGTACGTTGACTCATTCGCTGGTAATGCGTTTATTATTACGCCACCTAGACTAGGGAAGACTGTAAATATATAAAAAAATGTACTTAATTATATTTTACAAGTATTATATTAAAAAAATTACATAAATTTGATTTTAAAAATGTCAATATTTCGTAATTTTTAAGTAGGTATCACACACTGAATCTCACATGCTAATTAGGTAAACGGCCGTTTTATGTAATGAAAATTGGTAGTTTTATATCCACTAAAAGTTTCAGTTATTGAACTCATTTAGCTTCAGTTACATATTTTATTATTATTATGTATTCTAAGGGTTCTTAAATCCTGTTTAAAGTGTGCGTCCTGAGTTTCTGCGCAAATCGCGGATGCGGAATCCGCAGGGCACCAAACAAATACTCGATTTGTTTGAAGTTTTGAAGCTGTTTTGCTAGCTGTGTTGATTGTCGATAAGGCCATGGGTTGGTGGGTTGGTAGAGTGCCTGTATGACTTGATTGTCGGTTAGGACCATGGGTTGGTGGTTGGTGGTGTCCCTATCTACTATTCATATTTTGATGCTTTAGGAGACGACTGTATGACATGAAACTGTGCGAGGAGAATATGTGTCAGTGCGGCACGGAGGATGAGGACTTGCACCACGTCCTGTGATCTTGACCTCTATACGACCTGCGGAATGAGATGATGGATGGGATGTGTCAAAAAATATTAATTTGCATTTTTTTATATGTATTAAAAAGCGTGACAGACAGGCTGAAGTCCACTTAATGGTTAAGTGGCCGCCTATTCTGTTACATGTTTATTTATTGTCAATAATTTTTAACAGACATAGGAATATTATACTAGAAAATAAGATTGCAATGGGGATACCAACTTTAAAATTGTAAACATATTCGATTCTGTTTTCTTAGAATAAAAATGACATTTAGGTGAGATTTTTTTAAATTTTTTAACAGCTCAATACTTACTCTCGTTGTCATAATTTTTTTGTGCATCTTTCACATAAATATTTTCATAGTCATCGGCGAAACAACGGCGAAAATATACAAAAAACATAACACACAAGGCTCGCATTTTAAAAATAAAACACAATGTTTCGGAAAAACATATCATTTTATTACATTTACACAATTTTATAACATATTATTTTTAACTTACATTTTATAATGTAGCATTACACGTATATATGTTACGGCAATACGCAGCGCGATAACGTTGAAATAAATTTTTAAATTGAATTGGTAAAAATAAACTATGTTCAACATCGCCGGTATGACGAATTCAATGTGGAAAATTCAATATGGAATACACATCAGTATGTCCAGGGGTCGACAATTAACACTTCCTATGCGGATTTCAAGTTTTTTTTTTAATAAATTTAAATTAAAAAATATTCTGTGGACTACTAATATAAATAAGAAAGTTTGTGAGGATGGAATAGATATATGTATGTATGTTTGTTACTTTCACGTAACAAACATAGATACATCCAACATAATTGGATCAAATTTGGCACACAAATAGTTTGTTACCCGGATTAACACATAGGAAACTTTTTACCCTGGAATAATGTTAGGTTCACGAGGGATCCTATAAAAATTAAAAAAAAAATCGGCGTCACCGTCGTTACAGCGATAAAGATGTCCAGCGTTATTTTCCAACACAGACGAATTAGTGGGTGCAATTTAAATGAAGGTATATTTTGTTTACAGGTCTTATTTATTGAACACATTGAGACCCCCTGGACGCTTTTATGGCATAATGCGATTTTAAGGTAAAACTTCCTTGTGCGTTACGAAAGTAAAAGGAGATCGATCGATTTTGTATGGAGATCGGGCCATCAGTGTACGGTATTTTCGTAACATTTACCATTAGGTAAGAAGAATTTTAGTGGGAAAATATCATATAAAAAATCCAATCGTTCCAATTAAGTAATAAGTTTTTGAATAGGGTATTTGACAGATTTTAGGAAAATATCTCAAATTGTTCATTATACCATTATACACTTGCAATTTGATTTATTCTTTGTGAATTGCTTTATTTTCTATGAAAATTACAATCAAAGTTTAAATGATAAATAAGACCGCCAAAACGCTAAAGACGCCATACATGTGGGTCACATGATATCAATACGTCACTTGCTTGCAAACAAACATTTAGCTGTCAAATCGTAGTACGCTCATGTCACACCTCGGTCACTGGCGATCAAATGTATGAAACAAACGCGTTCCTACGCACACAGTCTAAGCTCGTGTAGGTGAACGCGTGCCATGCTTGTGTAAGTAAGATAAGACATACTAGGGTTGTCGCCATTTTGCCAATTTATTCGTAGTGCGTTCGCGAATCGGGAACGCAATTTGAGGCAATATAAGATGAATTAATTTCGTGTGCTTGTAATAACAAAAACGTTTTTAACTTTATTTTCTGAGATTATTATTATAAGGGTGCTCATTAAACTATTTTATTTTTAATAAGTAGCATTATTTACCTAATTATCCTACTAATATTATAAACGTGAAAGTTTGTGAGTATGTGAGGATGTGTGAGAAAAAGACGAATTCGTTTATTATAGGCTTTCTCATTTTCCCGTTGCTTAAAAAATGAAAAGACTAATAAAGTGGCAAAAAAAACTGTGGTTTGACTTTAACTTTCTCTTATTATAAAGATAGAAAGAAAAAAATGAATCAGTTTTAATAACAGAAAGTATTATGAGTTGTATAGCCAACAGAAAACCGAATCTTTGCTAATAACCTCTTATACCACAGACTAAATAAAGGGATAGTCGAAGGAAAATATGAGAGACACCAAAAAACTTTTTGCGAAATGACTTGTCTCTAAAATTTCGATTTAAATATATATAAAATATAAGAAAACGAATAAAAAGCTTTTTTAAATATTCAATCGGAAAGCATTCACAAGATATGTTGGATAATGTAATTTGCTCAATATTTTTCAAAATCTCATTGCCCACATGAAAATATTTGTTTAATATTTGAATATTTTATGTGGCCTCCGCTCTGCGCACCGCACCAGCCGGTAACTGTGAGGTAACTGAGCGCGGGTTGGGGCACTTTCAACGGGAGGCAGAGAGTGACCATACTGTACGCTAGTACTCTTTATTATACTGTGCTCATGTACTACTAAGCATCGACTGTAAACAAAGCAAATGACGCAACTCTATTTGCCACCAATCGCGTGTGTTTTTAATCACGTGGTCAATTTAATTATTTTAATAATGATTTGGTTAATTTCATTTAAAAAAATATTTACAGTTAGTCTAGTAACAATTTGTTTCATATTTTCATTATAGTCAAATACAGTATTTTCGAATTTTATCCCCATTTACAAAATGTGGAATATTCACAGAATTTATTGAAATTAAGAAAAACTTATTACCAAAGTTAAAAAAAAGCCTGGTTTTGAAGGATGTCCATTCAAGGTCGAATTTTGTATGACGCTTTAGTGTAATGTTCACGTGACACTTCTTGTAACGTTTCTGCATGACATCTACCGCTTACTATATATTTGATCGCCAAAGAAGTTTCACTTGTTTAATTGTCGACCCCTGACAAAAACTATAAAATAGATTGCACTATAGTATGCGAGATAATTGAATTATACGATCTCATACTTGTCCGGATGTAATGATGTCTCCTGGGAGAATTCCACAGGGGTTCCACCTTCGGCTTGCGTCACCCTTGCTGCCGATAGGAGGGCGAGTGTTGTCTCCGATACCCACTTGACCGATATGGGGAAGAAATCGTTGGGTATTGCCGGTGTCACCCTGAAACCAATTTCTTATTTTTATACTGTAGTAATCAGCTAATTGGGACCACAATATAATATTGCGACCAGTCCTGGTCTGTGACTGGTCACAGTGATGACAATATATGGCGCTGAAACGTGGTCTCTAACTATGAGCCTCGTAAGAAAGCTCAAAGTTGCTCAACGAGCTATGGAGAGGGCTACACTGCGAGATCGAATCATCAGTAAGGAGATTCGTAGATGAACGAAAATTATCGACATAATCCAGAGGCAGGCAGTGGGCAGGACACATAGTACAGAGAGCCGACGGCCGCTGGGGGAGGAAGATTCTCGATTGGAAGCCATGGACCGGCAAGCCATGACGAGCCCGTTGGATGAGTGGTTAGGGTGCTTGCATTAACGCTCTGTTCTAGGGTTCCCGGGTTCGATTCCAAGTTGAGTCAACTTTGAAATGAACTTTTCAAATTTGGCTTTGGTCTGGATCTGGAAAGGAGTGGTAGGCCACACTGCGTTTCGCAGTCATTTGGGCAGCCCGTCTGGCGGCAGTAACCACCCCTTGCAGAAGACTACCGTGAAATAACAGCACGTGTGTTATTCACGGTGTGTTTCGGTGAGTGAGTAAGGGATGCCAGAGCCCATTTCCCTATCCGCCTCCTCATCCCTTATCCTTAATCCTACTGTAGTCGGCAATGCACTTGCAGCAGCTTTGGCGTTGCTTGTGTTATAGGCGACGGTAGCCACCTACCATTAAGTGGACCGTCAGCCTGTCTGCCGAACTTAACATAAAAAAAAGCGCAAAAGCGCAGCGTAGGACGTCCACTCACAAGGTGGACAGATGACCTGATAAAGGCCGCGGGTCGACGGTGAATCCAGGCTGATTCTGACCGGTCCTTTTGAACAGCATCCATGCTGTTATTTCACAGTGGTCCTGGGTGGTTACTGCTGCCAGTCGCAGTGTTCCCTGCCATTCTTAATATTTTGACGTTGGATCCAGGCTACTTTTAACTGGTGGCCATAATGGACGTATTACGGCCAAGATGACGATGATAATACTTACGTGAACTCAAGAGTGCCGCTCTTGTGTTGGGCATCGATCAGCGGCACTGTCCACAGGAGGGCGCGGCCTTTCTGCACGTAGCTGCCCTCCCACTGGTGGACCACCACGCGACTGTTGCCCGCACTGAACCCACAAAAATAATATAGGTGTAATTTTTTTTTTAATTTATTTAATCTTTTCCAAGACAATGATAATTAAAAAGGTTTAAACCAATTCAAATTTTAAGGCTTTTTTCACCACCTTCAAGTTATTACTTACTTTACCAGTTAAAAATAAATGTCGATCTGTGTGTATGTTCCCCTTTCATATTAACTCTAAAACCGCTCAACTGATCATCGTGAAACGTACAGAGGCTCTAGTATGAGTTTACGATACTACACCAATACTACACTCGCTAGCGAGAACGTAAAACTTTTGTATGGGAAATCGTGAACTGTCAATGTCAAATTATCAATTTTCCATATAAATGTTTTACGCTCTCGCTAGCGAGTGTAGTATCGTAAACTCATGCTAGAGCCACAGGTTGTTTCAGAAATGAAAATAGGGTGCCCGACATTCTGCACGGAAGAAGTCGCGAGCAAAACTAGTTAAACATAAAACTCAACTCAACGTCAACTGTTAATTGGCAGATTAAGTAACATTTAACTTAAACGCTCGTTTAATCCTTGATTAGCCTACTAATAGCTTACTTATAATGTGGCTTCAACTTGCGAACTTGTAGGTGTGTTGAAAGAGGGCCTAATTGATATAATCATGTTATGTAAGTCAAAAGCGCCACCGACCTCGCCATTGAAGACAACTCAGGTGTACGCTAGAAACTTAATTGAGTTTATAGTACACCTAAACTGTGTACCGCCCAATGTATTTTATGTAAATAAATAAAAAATAAAAATAAATAAAATAAAAACATAATTTTATAAACAATATAATAAATGTCGTCTGTATGTACGAGTCGAACGCGATCTTTTTCACCCTATAGCATCACATACTGCCTCCTTAAGTCCACAATGGATATAATTTAATCTAGTAAATTAGTTTTTATCCGTAATCGCGCATCATGGGCATCGTTCTTGTTTTTGTGTTGTGGGGACGAGCTGTTCCAAGGTGATTTTAGGTTCAATTTCGTAGAGGCTTAAGGACCTGAGTATTTTTTCGTTCGTCCAAGGAGTCAGTGACGACAGATTCTAACGTGCCGGTACAGGCCGCGACAAACGCCCGCACACCGGTCTCGATGGATCGGGGCGAGGGACGACGTCAACATTTGAAACTTTTCCCACTTCCTGTCGGCCAGGCTGGCGAGAAATCAGGCCGTGGGACCGCGGTAAGACTGAACGTATTGTACTTAAGAGGGCACTTTCCAACTCGAACAGGTTACTTATTCCATACTAAGTAATTCCATGATTACTCATTAATTATAGGTCTTAATACATAAAAAACATGACATTTCTGAGACATACTATGAAGGTTTGCATCGCAACAAAAAGCAGAAATTAATTTTATATCTAGCATAATTAATTTCTAAAATGTGCAGTGACATTTTTGCCGGTTGAATTCTTGCTGATTGCTGACTAAAATCCAAAAATGTTTTTTCATAGGAACAACCTACCTATAATGTACATTTTTATTTATTTATTACACATGAAATAATTACACTAATATTTACAATGTCCCATAAAACTGGAAAGCAGTTGAATTGGGATATCAATAGCTACTATCTATAAAGGTTTTTCTAAAATATTGGAATAGCTGGCGTATGTTTTATTATTTTCGCGAGATGAATAAGTGGCGCGAATGTGTTGCGTAGCATTCTGTCTTCGGTTATTCACATTATAGTAAGTTGAGACAACAAATTCCCCCAAATACCTACCTATTACTGAATTCCCACGCTCGTACAGCGCCACCTTAAGCCTTATGTTCAGTAATTTAACAGATATATATACTCACGGCAGAGGAATGTGGATCTGTACGTCTGTCAGTACGAGGTGTTCGTGCTCCAACTCGTATTCGATGTTAACATCGCATCCATTACCGGAACCATCATCGGGCCAACAGTTTACTGTGTATTCATTAAATTATTATTTCAACAAACAGAACTATTTCACTTCCTAGTTGAAAGAAAACAGAACCCCATGTGTGTTCAGCTACTTGTTAAGTCAATTCAGTGTCACTGATACTGTATAGGGAATGGAAAGCTCCTTAGAAAGTATTGTGAAATCAGTCACGTATATATTTTAATAAAAGATATTAAATTGTACTAAAAGTAACCTTAATCGCCCTTGAAGTACGTAATAATTACACCACTTAACTTGATGGTACCGTCATTTTACTTGGTGATGATTGATGGTACTTGATGCTACCGTCGCCTGTTGCCATAAGGGATCCGAAAATGAGTTCCGGCTTCCTTTACTCATTTACGGACTAACTGCACTTATTCAGCTTCATTCGCGTATCGAGTGACCATTTTGGTTTCATTTTATACAATAGGGAATATGCGTCTAATTCAAAAAAGGCTTAAATATATTTTTTTATCAACATTTTTGCTTTAGAATTATGTCTATGTAATTTTTTTTTTAATATCATTTCCTTTTCGTTAAGAAAATAATTACATATTAAAAAGTGCATAAAAATGTGAGAAATTGATACTTGAAACGGTCAGATCGAATGTGACGCCAAAGTCTATGGAATGTGACGTCAACGTCTATGAAATGTCAACAAGCGTGTAGATGTTTGTAATTTTTAACATTTGAATGTATTGTAGACTTTGACGTCACGACAAGCCCTGTTTTTTGGCTCTGAATATTTTTTTACGGTTATATAGCGATATAACCTATCGTATGAAAATATAAAAAAAAAATATGTGCATATTCCCTATTCCGCTTCTATCGGCCGCCTACAGCGCTGAATGAGTTATATAATCTATGCAAGTCGCAACTTGTCGATGAGTAGTTTAAGAACAGTCCGCGTATTTGTCCTCTGTGTCGATTGTTTGACGCGAAATCTGAATAGACTTGAAAAGCTGAACAGACGCGTACGCATCTCCACACAAAACTGGTATTTTCATTGGAAAAAAGCTAAATTGAGCTTAAATAAATGTAGTTATTCACGGTGTTACTTTTTTTTTCTAGAATGACAATTTTAAAAATGTTATGAACATTTAAAAAAAATTCTTACGACCACCTAGTGTAATAACGTCGGCAACTCATTCACAGAAGACTATAGTATCAGTTCCCTTTTGAATCCGTTTATCTACCCACACTTTATGAGTTGTGGGTTTCCGGGATGATGGCCCAGGTCTGTTGGAAATTCTTCCAAACGTTTCGTCAACAACTGCGGTTGACATCCTCAGTGGTGTAGTCCAAGTTAGAAGAAAAAGTACATCACATCACTGCACTTCACTTCTGCACTTTTCGACTTCTCGAGCGAGACTGATTTGTCGACTGGAATGTATCTATATTTAATAATAATAATGAAAGAAAGAGAGGGCATTATAACCCCTCTCCTAGTGACCACACCCCACCAATTCAACCACGGGGTGGGGATATAAATTTAAGTTTAAATATAGATACATTCCAGTCGACAAATCAGTTTCGCTCGAGAAGTCGAAAAGTGCAGAAGTGAAGTGCAGTGATGTGATGTACTTTTTCTTCTAACTTGGACTACACCACTGAGGATGTCAACCGCAGTTGTTGACGAAACGTTTGGAAGAATTTCCAACAGACCTGGGCCATCATCCCGGAAACCCACAACTCATATGGATACCGGCCGAGAAAACCTACATTCTACTATTACCCACACTTTGTCGCTTGTTGTTGAACAGGTCTACAGGAAACGTCCAATCTGTACAGTTTGTTTTTCAGTAATTTAAGGGTTGAAAATCTAAACGATCTAAATGTATTTTTTTTTAAATGAACAAAAAATATTGGTACCATATTTTTTGACACAGACTTTTTAGAATTTCAACCCTTCAATTAAAGAGAAAGGATTGCAAAGAAGCTTATTCATTTGATAGTTGGTGGGCATCGAGGTTTAGGGAGAAAAAAGAGAGGTACTGACTTGATAAAGGCGCTAATTTGTCGTCATTGGTGCCAGTGAGACGCCACTTAAGCACCCCCACGTCGCTGTGCAAAGGGAAAGGCCTCTGCGCTTGCTTCAGTCCAATCACTCCGCTGGACCGGAACGACTCTTTGTCCACGTTCGGGTGGGTCTGCACATTTATTATGGGAGCAAATGAATATATAATAATAAGCATAAAATTATAACATTAAAAGTAGATGACTCTCTGGAGCTAGCGCAGCTGGATAAAAAAAAATTACATCTAATAGTTCAATTCTTGAGAAAGGTTCAATTCTTGGCTATTCATCACACTCCGACCTTTGGGACCTTTAGGAGTCTAGTAAAATGAAGAATGTGCATGCCTTTGTCACACACAACTATGCTGACGTTACAACGAGAAGTGTTACAATTTCCTGCTTGAAACGTGAACATGAATTGAACGTGAACATAAAGTGACCTGTAACTGAAGTGGCCTCGGATCCCTGTTATCGATGTGCACCTGGATGCGCCCATACTGTTCATTGGTGATGCGGAGTGTTAAGAAACCTGGAATTTAATAATAGAACCGTCATTCATAATTCATCTCTTCTAAACGTAGCTTTTGACGGCGACTTCGTCCGACATGACAAAAATATATGAGCAATAATAATGTTTGACTTTGTTCGATTCCCGGCAGGGTCAACTTTGAAAAATGAACTTATCATATTTGGCTCTGGTCTGGATTTGGAAAGTAGTGGCAGGGCACACTGCGTTTTGCAGTCATTTGGGCTGCCGTCCGGCAGCAGTGACCACCCCCTTACAGAAATACAGACTGCCGTGAAATAACAGCATGTGTGCTGTTGTGTTTCGATGAGTGAGTAGGGGATGCCAGAGCCCACTTTCCTATCCTTTATCCTTAATCCTATCGTAGTCGGCAGCGCACTTGCAGCAGCTGTGGCGTTGCTTGTGTTATAGGCGACGGTAGCCACCTACCATCAAGTGGACCGTCAGCCTGTCTGCCAATCTTAAGATAAAAAATAATGTACAGAGACATGTTTTTACATTTTATGACATTTTGTTTATCCGTCGCTAGGCAACGCATGAAGGTCCGTTTATATTCAGACACGTACCGTCTCAAACACCGTTAGACACAGTTTATTTACATCTAGCGTACCAGAAACGTGTCATATCAGACAAGTCAGCGGCCGCTCTCCGCCGGCAGTTACTTGCACGGTTCCGATCCTAGGGCACAGGCCCTCAGACACGTTCCGGCTCAGACAAAATATTCTCTCCGCGAATGCCGTCCGTGCGCGGCCAGTGTCTGACGGCGTCTGAGCGGACACGTTACGCTAGATACGAATTAGCTCTTACATATCATAAGAAATAATATTATTTTATCTGACACGTTACGTGTCTGATAAGTTCGTTGTCTGAAAATATAAACTGACCTTCACTGTGGACGACGCGACGGTGGGGCCGCCCACAAATTTATTCAATCTTTTTTTATATTTTCAAATGATTCCTTGGGAACAAATTTGCCCTTTGGGGGCAAAATTTCATGATTATCGGTGGAGTACAGCATGAAAGCGTAACAAACAAACTCACTTTCGCACTTATAATATTAATAAGGATAGTTAAGTATTCGATATAAACTTTATTCTAAATTTTCTAATTCTAATCGAACGCGGACGTTTTATAAAGAGGTTGCAAGAGGAAGCTCTGTGAATTACGGCTGTATCACAGCCTCAAAAGGAGAAGAATGGTAAAGAGATAAAATTGTTGGGAGCCAAGACTTATACGCGCTGGAAAGTCCGTAATACACAGTTAGTATCACCCGCGATTAGGTGCTGTGAGGGTAAGCAGTACACATGTATTCACCCTCCAGTTGCATGCATTTACAGGCAAGGTAGCCAAATGTCATTATTTGAATCTTATACTATTGTAAAACACTGGATTTTGATACGGTCATTACTAATGAAAAGAGCGATAAAAGACGATAGTTTGTGCATATATTTTGCAGAAAAAAAAAATGCATCCGCCCGAAGCCAGGGATAGGACGCTAGTGTTGAATAAAATGGAACTATGTCGCTCTAACACTCACCGGAGAGTTCAAAGCTCTGTATATCGCCGTCGCGACCAGCGACCAAGTTCAGCTTCTCTTCAAATCGCAAATGGACACTGAAATTATAAAAGAAATCGTAATGGATCTCCTGCTTTAAGTTTTTTTTTTGTTAAGATCGGCAGACAGGCTGACGGTCCACTTGATGGTACGTGGCTACCATCGCCTATAACACTAGCAACGTCACTGGTGCTGCAAATGCGCTGCCGACTACAGTAGGATTAAGGATAAGGGATGAGGAGGCGGATAGGGAAATAGGCTCTGGCATCCCTTACTTACTCACCGAAACACAACAGCACACATGCTATTATTTCACGGTGGTCTTCTGTAAGGGGGTGGTTACTGCAGTCAGATGGGCCACCCAAATGACTGCGAAACTCAGTATGCCCTGCCACTACTTTCCAGATCCAACCGGGAATCGAACCTGGGAAGCCTACAACAGAGAGTTAAGGTAAGCACCCTAACCACTCATCCAATGAGCTCGTCAAAACTATTTGAACTATTACTTTAGAGAAATACTTGTCTTGTATTATTCCACTTACTTACTATACTTATATACTTTGTACTGTAACTGCTGTATACAAATTAAAATCTTGCAAACATGTGTTCGCGCAAATAAAGATTTATTTTATTTATTTATTTATTTAAAGGCTGCACAGTAATGATAAAACAACTGTGACAGAGGTTATTCCTGAGCCGGTTACTGCACTAAGTGCGGATGTAGCAATGAATAGGAAGTTATTCCAATTCTTAGACTCACTTCTTAGAGTAAGTCCCGGATGTCGTTGTTGGAAACATTTAACATTCTGCTTTTCATTTAGCTTCATATAGACCTTTTTTATTTATTTATTTAGGGGATTACTTAATGTGATGAACTTATTCTAAAAAGCAAATACAATCTTCGCAAAAAAGAATTTTGCTATACAATCCAGTAATTCGTACATTCCAACAATCCGGCTCACACTAGCCCGATTAGTGAGACTCAATTTTGAATTAAAAAAACGGTATCTCACTCATTGTGCTGTTGAGCGGACTGCGTGGATGCAGGCTGTCCCGCGTTATTTGTTTCCGCCAGGGCTGCACCCGCGTCGCCTTCGCTGCGCAATCTCGACACGAAAGACTCCGCGTCGGCCCCGCGGGAACCCAACTTCATGGCTGACCTGGACGTAGCTGAGGGGCGACTGAAATTTGTGGATACAAATTAATTAATGGATTTGCCTTAATGAATACAAAATCTATAGCAATATTCTTCACTATTTCGATGGTTATAAATAAATAAAAATAATAAAAGTTTAAAAATTCATGTTCATTATCATCTTAGAGTCATAGGACGTCCCACTGCTGGACAAAAGGCCTCATCCCTAATTTTTCAAAAGGACCGGTCAGAAGCAGCCTCGATCAACCGTCGACCCGTGTCCCTTATCAGGTCGTCTTGTTGGACGACCTTGGGGTCTGGTGGTTGACCTTTGGGTGGACGTCCTACGCTACGCTTGCCGGTCCGCGGCCTCCACTCGAAAACCTTACGGTCCCAGCGGCCGTCGGCTCTCCGTACTATGTGCCACGGCCACTTCAACTTACTAATCCGCCGGGTTATGTCGGTAACTTTTTGTTTACGAATCTCCTCAATCCCGATTCGATCTCACAGTGCAACTCCGAGGGTTATAAAGTTAATAACTTAACCCTCAGGTTATAAAGACAAAACGGCCTGATCAGACGTTTACATTCAAAACTACACTCTTAATATTGAAATTCAAAATCATAGTGTACAAAGGAACATTTACTGAAGGAATAAAGGCACAACATTGTCAATATCCAAGAAGTTGACAATCCAGTTTGTCCGCCGACGCACTCGAAGCAATTCTTTTGAGCATAATAGCATGAACACCATCAGTGCGAGCCTCCAGGAACATGCCTGAAGCACTGCAATGTTTGGGCGAGCCCAACAGCGCCAACGAGACAGGTGGTTGCTTGAATCGAAAGGTACCCTATGTCCTTTTGTGTAACCCTAACAAAGTGTATGCAAAATTTCATGATGATCGGCTGAGTAGTTAAAGTGGTGCAAAAGCATTACAAACAAACACACTTTCGAATATTAGTTAGAGTCAATACTCACGTGTCCCTAGATGGCGTGGCGGGTAATTTCTCAGCGATTGGCTCCGCTGCTGGGCTGTTAGACGATATAGATGCACTGCCAAAACCGCTCGAACTGCCTGAATACAAATATAGGTATACAATGAATTCCATTTATTAAGACAGTTTTTTTAACAGAAAAGTAACTTTCGACTGTACCATTCGACGTCGTAGACATTCTGGTAAATTATGTAGGACTGACAAATGATTAATTTAAAATACAATTATTTTAATTTAACGCAATTTATCGCCAACCTCCAATAGTCATTTTAAGTCATAGATACATTTTTAACAACAGAGGTTGCAGTGAAAGGAAGACCAGAGGCGGGCACTAACTTGTCCACGTCGCGTGAATCTTTGAGCGGATAATAATAAGGAACCTGACCCTACTTACGTGTCCACCGTGTGTGAATGGTTACGCAGTAGGAAATCCAAATATATTTACAATCTTCTTCGTACTTGTGTCTTAATTTGGGCTGAGAGCCAATTTGACCGTAGTAGAACTGAGGAAAGGATAAGGAAATAAGATCTGGCATTCCTTACTCACTCACCGAAATATACATATGTAACAGCATTAATGGTGGTCTTCTAAGTGCTGGTTACTGCCACCATACAGACAACACGGACTACATTCATGTTTGAAAAAATATAGAGAAAATATCTATCCTCAGATTCATGTTAACATCACGTTCGGACCTGCACGATTTCAAGAATAATGATGCAGGCTAGAGTAAGTGTGCTCTAACCTGCAGTAAGATGTTCATTGCTAGACATAGGCCTCCCCCATAATTTTACAAAAGGACAGGTCATGTCCTTTTACATAATTTTACAAAAGGACAGGTCATGTCCTTTTACATAATTTTACAAAAGGAAAGCGTCGACCCGCGACCCTATCAGATTGTCTCTCCACCTTGTAGACAAACTACTATGTATCCTGCCCACTGTTACTTCAACTCTCTAATCCGCCGGGCTACATCGATAATTCGTCTACAGACCTCCTCATTCCTGATTCGATCTTGCAGTATAACCCTGAGCATAGCCCTTGCCATAGCTCGTTGAAGCAGTAAAGTATATAATATTCATAGATATAGATACATACCGAATGCCATGTGTGATCTATTCGGAGTTCCCCGTTTGGCCGCTTCCAGTCTCTCGCGTTGCAGTTCCTTGGCGCGTTCCCTCATACGGTTCGCAGCCTCACGCTCTTGGGACTTAAATGATAACAAATCACTATTCTATCTGTTCTTTTCGTGTAGGAAATTCAGTGAAATTCTATTATATTGTGTTGTGCTTCGAGGAGATATTGGTATACGAGCTTGTTGTGGCGGTCTTGTTATGCGTTTTGAATGTTTTTAGAACAGTTGCCGGAAATCGTTTAGAATAGACGTTTCGAATCGACGTCTGTCTTATTAATGATCACTCGCCTCTCGTACCGTCTGAGTAGACGTGTTGGTTTACGAAGTTAATTGTCGCGGTCTTGTGCATTTCGAATAATGTTTGGATTGTACTGTTACGTGCGGGGTGATTAAAATCCAGATTAAGGGTGAAAGGAGTCAATTTATTTCTGCGGACCAAGATTTACTTCAAATATCACAAGGCTTAAACCGTTAAACTCGCCAACATCGTCGCTAATTCACTATCGCAGATGTCTTCGCAAAAACTTTCAATTTTCGCTTCCGTATTGCGTACCATAGCATAGCACACTGCTCCTTAAGCGCCAATGCCCGTTTTTACATTCGCGCGAAAACAGTCTGGTTAGTCTGAACTTTTAAACAAGTAAATATCGAGCGGCGATTAATCTATCGGTTTTATAGAATGGTGCTTCGGATCCTGGAATATGAACCCTATGTCGAAACCGTATAGACTATAGACGAATTTGCACTTGTTAAAAGGGACGTGGTCACCATGTATTGCTAAACATTACCTCTTTTTCCTGAATGTTCTATGCCCCTAACGTTCCTTCGAGAAGGTTCTATGGCCAACCGTAACAGTACAGTTTTGCAGTATTTGGCGGTTAATACAGACGCTTCTACTCGGCGTCAGAATTTAATAAAAGTAACAGTCGAACAATGTTTGAAAATATAGAAGCTCTCATTCGGCCTCGGCTATTTATATTTAGTAAAATGTGTCCCGCGTAAGTGTCTCTCAATTGGGTATTACGGCTATCACTGATATCGCCACAGACCTGCGAAACGCGGGCAATTGTAGACGCCCAATTCAAGAAGTCAAGATTTGCACACCGAATACCGGTTGGTCATGAAGGAAAAAGAAAACTAAATGTCATCAATTATTATTATTATTATTATTATACTATAAGACTTCCACTACGTAAATACCTGCTGGAAGTGTCTCCAACAGTATTTGTAATGTATGAGGGGTAAATATTAAAGAAGAGGTATATATGAAAATAACTTATAAATTAAAGAGTCTACAATAAAGTATGTAATTGTGAAGTCTGTTGTGCGTTATATATTATTCCTAAACCTTAAATACTTTAGTATTGTTTTAGCTTCTGGATATATAGTTATGTATGTATGTAAATTCTCTCACCAGTCTTACGGCTTGGTAAATCTTCTCTTCGTGGGAATCCATCTCAACAAATGAACGGACCTGTTAATATTATTTAACTCTTTAATAGATAAACTCTAATAGATACTATCGAAGATATTGATCAAGAAAACGTACACACACCTTCATTCAAGTTATAACTTTCATTATCATCAACATTTCAGCCGTAGGACATCCATTGTTTGACATAGGCCTCCCCACGGAACAACTTAATAAGACTGGAAATGTTATAACGCGCATAATGTACTAGGTGCGTTGTCGCCTAAAACACACAGACAAATATCTTGTTGTTACACAACACATTGCAACGCTTAATGCTATTCGTCACGCACACTAATAGCCGAACGCTGTTGTTAGTCTCGTTGGCACACACACTATTATATTCGACGTGTACAGACACAGTACTGACCAAAACAGACTGATGTCGGGCGCTTGGCGTGACATCATCAGCTTGGAAATTCCGTGGGCCTCCCCCTAATTTCCCAAAAGCAGGTTTGAAGCAGCCTGGATCCACCGCCGACCAGAGCACTTATCTGTCCATCTGGGTGGCCGTCTTACGCTGCGCTTACTAATCCGTGGCCTCCCACTCGAGCGAGAACCTTCCGGTCCAAGCGGCCGTCGGCTCTCCGTACTATGATGCCCCTTCGTTCGTCTACAAATCTCCTCAATCCTGATTTGATCTCGTAGTATAACTTACTTACTCTTACTGAAGCATCAGAGCTCACGTTTCACAGTGCCATATGTCAAATGCCATTGGCACTGGCAAAAAATTTTGGTCGAAAAATTTTGTTTTAAGGCACTGAGGAATTTGCCATTTAGTGCCCTTTATAGCTTTGTAACTTGCCTGAGCTACCCAATTATAGCTTTGGTAAAAATAAAATTATAATTCAAGACAACTTTTGAGTTAACCATAGATTCAATAGAACACCCAATAACTTTAAATAACATTTTAGATTAGGTATATATACATATTATGATTGCTAAACAGGTGATTTTATAGCATTAAAATCTAATTCCTAGTATCCTAATATGGATGGCAGTGCCATTGCAGTACCTGTGGCGTTCTTGTGTTATAAGCGACGATAACCACCTACAAAGAGAACCGTCAGCCCGTCTGACGACCTTAACATTAAAAAAAATCTTGAGCCTTACCTGCGCCAAGTTAACACTTTCTCTGTAACCCAGAGCAACAATTTCATCGAAGGCAAACAACAGATTGAAAGCCTGATTGAGGACTTCCGCCTCCGTGAGCTGCGTGCAATACACTGGTACCTGGGGAAAATGTTCGAAATAAATTTCTCAAACAAGCAAAGCCATTCTCAATATTATATCCGCAAGAAATACAATAATTTATATTTAATGGCACAGACTTATACTTGATAATTTTTTTCTTGCAGTACAAGCCCCACCAATTGCTAATGCGCCTGGCCGCCATATTGGTGACGTAATCTCGTGACAGTCAGTATCGTTAGCAACACTGACGGTGAGTTAACGTGACAAGATTACATATATTATGTACCTAATATCTCTTTCCATCCCATATTACGTCCGAAAATTGTTCTAATAATATTATAACGCAAAAACGGCTGAACAGATTTGGATTAAATTTGGCACACAGATAGTTTAAATAACCTGGATTAAGATATAGGATACTTTTATCCTGAAAAAAATGTTAGGTTCCTGTGGGATTTAAAAAAAAAACTAAATACAGCGCGTACTAAATCTCGGGTACAGCTACAAGGGACACACTGAAATGATCGGGAATAGAATATTTCGGATTGAGTTACAATTAAACCTTTTTTAGAATTTGAATACTGGCTTCTTAGAATCTTAATGACATTCAAACAATTTTTTTTTATATTAAAAACAAAAACTATGTTGGTTTAAAATTGACACGTCGTTAACAGAAATGGAGCTCACGCGTGAACACGCGCGAAAATTGTGATAAATTTATCACAATTTTCATCGCGGCTTATCTCAAGATAAATGTCTCAGCGAACTTGTTTCGATTTAAGATGTTGAAGCACCGAGTCAAACGACAATATACCGCTGGTATGCCGAGTTCCGACGCGGTCGTGTGTCGCTCAGCGCTCCCGCAGCGTGTCAAAGAAAATGGTCGCTACGTTTGTCTCGAAAAAGGGGCATGTTGCTACAATTCCTTCACAGGAACGCAGAACGGTTACCGCCGAGTGGTATATCACGGTTTCTTTGCCAGAAATGATAGCCGAACTCCGAAAAAATAAACCGAAACGTCGCATCATCTTACATCACGATAATGCGAGCTCTCATACGGCTCGGAAGACAAATGATTTTTTGAAGCAGGAAAACGTTGAGCTGATGAGCCATCCTCCGTACAGTCCTGACCTGAGCCCAAACGACATTCCCTTTACATTCCCTAGAATGAAAGATTTATTACGCTGTCAACGGTTTGAAGACCCCGAAGCAGCTGTGGAAGCGTACAAATCAGCCATTTTGTCAACATCAACTTCAGACTGGAATTATTGTTTTAATGATTGGTTTGCACGAATGGAAAAGTGCATTAAGTTGAACGGAGAATACTTCGAAAAACAATAAAATACAATTTAGCTATATCATGCATGTGGTTTTTCTTATTCCCGATCATTTCAGTGTGCCCCTCGTAGTATGCTATATTTTTATTTCTCTATCACAAAATATGCAATATTAAAAAGCGATACATATTACAAAAGTTAATTATATTTTACTCTTCAAACTGTTTATTTAATTCCAAAATGATTATTTTTTTATTTAATAATTCTAATTTTAAAACCAGCTAAGCTTGACTGGCCTGACACATAGGTGTCCAACAAGGACCGTTATATGAAACATATAGCAGTCCCCAAGCAAAAGTCATAGGCAAAAGCTAGTACACAATATTCTTCAAGTGTGATTAGAAAATTTTCTCAATCCGCTATATGGACATTCTTCTACCACAATATAAATCTTCATCATCCACAGGTTTCCTTAGAATATCTTCATTTAATGTTAGAAAAAGTAAACGTATCTGCCATTGAAAGTAAAATAAAGAATGTAAAAAAAGAGGAAAACGTTGTTTATGCTACCAACTTATTAATCATCAGATGAGTGCAAGGGATATCCTTAACACCAGAACAAAGCTAATAAAGAAATAACTGTTGTGATCATAATATACACCAGTGAATAATACTAACAAAACAAATTGAATGATCACTTACCACTCTGCTGAATAATCTCAAAGTTTCCAAGTCCTCGAGAATATTACTGGCCTTGGTGGTGATGAGAAGCATGTACAACTTGTCCAATGGCTGGTACACATACCTTTAAAGTGTTAAAAAAGAATATTGGACACAAAATGACAACACAAGGAATTTATATGATCGGCAACTGCCAACGACTCATACGTTTGATCTGGTTTCTTCGATAGCAGACATGCACAGACTATTTGCTAAGGCAATTTTGGGTTAACCGTGTCGGCTGCGCTCTGCAGTCAATAGTTTCTATCTATAGAGAGTTAAAAGAACTCTTGTACGACTGTTTGTACCAAAAACTGTTTGAATGAAAATCTACAATTCTGCATGTATATGATCTACACAGTCAAAATTGCTACCAGAAATGAGAACCAAAACATCCCTTCACTCTTGAAAAGGATGGTTAAATTCAAGGTTATGCACTTTCATTTTTTTTCTAATGGCTTCTACACACAGTGCCGGCGGCATGTCCCGCCGGCTTTTGCCGGGCGTCTGTGGCGCCGGCACGTGCCGCATAAACTTGCACAAAGCCGCCGAGCATCATTTCAGTTGTGACAGTCTGTTAGAACGCTAGGAGCGATCTGACCTTGCAAGCTCGTGCGGCACGCCGGCATACCCGGGCGGCCATGCCGGCGGCTCTTTTGTGCGGCAAAGCCGGCGGCCTCATACGCCGCCGAGCGCACAGCGGCTTGCCCGACGGCAGTGTGTGTAGGAGCCTTAATGGGAAGAAATGGTATGACCATGCCATCAGAGCACATTAATAATGCTATTAGTTCATAGAGCTATACGTAAATAGGTGAACTTAAGCTAGTACAGTTTAACATTCATCTATACTAGTCTATACTATCTATACTTCTATACTATTAATATTATAAAGAGAAAAAAATTGTATGTATGTTTGTAAGGAATAAATTCAAAAACTACTGGAACGATTTTAAAAATTCTTTAACTTATAGAAAGCGAGTAGAATTATCAGCGAGTAATATTTTATAAAGAGACGCGGACGAAGTCGTGTGCAATAGCTAGTTCATAATATTCATAAAGAATTTTGTTATTAAAATTCATAGCAAAGGAGAGTTTCGAATGGTAGATCTTCTTCCATAGTCACACGTGGAATTAATGAATATTATTACTATAGCACATTTTTTCAATGTTAAGGTCAGTAGATAGACTTGATGGTAGGTCCACTTGATGGTAGGTGGCTACTGTCGCTATAACACAATCAACGCTACAGGTGCTGCAAGTGCACTGCTGACTTCACTAGGATTAAGGATAACGGATTGGGAAGAGTTGGGAAGAGTTAGGAAATGGGTTCTGGCATCCCTTACTCACTCAATGAAACACAATAGCACATGTGATGTTCTGTAAGGGGGTTCTGTTCTGTATGTTCTGTAAGGCCGCCAGTGGCTGCCCAAATGACTACTAAAATGCAATGTGCCCTGCCACTACTTTCCAGATCCTAATCAGAGCCAACTTTCATTTCCTTAATTGACCCTTCTGGGAATTGAACTCGGGAACCCTAGAATAGAGCATTAAGGCGAGCACCCTAATCACTCATCCAGCGGGCTTGTTATCACTAGGGGCACTTAAGTTATACAGCAACTTAATTTCTTGAGAGCTTTTCATTAACTGTTAATTTTTTATCTCGGTACATGTGTAATCTGCCACACCTGAGGGCATTCAGCACTTTATATGATAAAGAATTAATTATATGTATTGGAGACGTCTAATGACGTCTTCAATTCAGATTTACTGTTAATGAGATTCCACTGATCAATGATTTCAAAAGGCAGAAAAGAAGAAAAATAAAGAATTTTATATATTTATAGAAAAATCTTAATTAATTTAAAAAACAGTGTTTGATTGTTGAAGCAGTGTTGAAAGGCAGCATTGTTCACTAATTCTTCAGCAAAGAAGATTTTCTTACTTCGCACTTTGCCATTCTTTATGACATGGTGCCTAAGTTTTAAGTTTTTGCCTTTTTAGACAGTACATAATAATTGAATAGAACAGATATAATTCTTGTATAAATACCTCACAGATTCTGTTTCCACAAAAGTATGTTGTCGACCTCCCGTCATCAATTTCGGAAAGGCCGCCAGCAGCCCCTCAATACGAGCTTTTGTCATTTCAACAAATTGCCGAGACACTAGAGCTGAAATAATGTTTATTTTTTATTACCAAAAAAACAAAAGTAAAGTTAGCGAGTATGGATGTTTGTTACTCTTTCACACAAAAAGTATTTAACATATTTTAATGGAACTTTGCAGAGCTTTTATAGTCCGATATCTTCAGTCAACGAACCGAATATCTTCAGACAACAATCGTATCAGACACAAAGTGTGTCAGATAAAATAATATTATTTCATATGATATGTAAGAACCAATTTATATCTAGTGTAAAGTGTCTGAGAGAATATTTTGTCTGAGCCGAAATGTGTCTGAACGTGTCTGAGGGTCTATGCACCAGAATCGGAACCATGCAGACATATCATATCATATATACATACTAGCTGACCCAGCAGACATTGTCCTGCCCGAACCCGAAAATAATTCTGTAACCCGATTGTGGCGCCACCTATTAGGTCCAATTTTATTTTCAAACCATATGCCAAAGTGATGCGACACTTCACGTCAATCAACGACGGTTAAAATACTAAAATTGCGATTTTTAAATGGGGGGTGGGGGTAGGAGGGTGAAAAATACTTTACGACCTTTTCTCATACCTACCAAATATTAAAAAAAAACATTAAAATCCAGCCATTTCGTAGGAGTTTTTTTACCAACCTCTGGACCGAGAATTTTATATGCCAGCATGGCATTGTATGATATGGCACGTTTCTGGTATGCTAGATAAAAATAGTGTCTGATGGTGTCTGAGACAATACGTGTCTGACACAATCGTTGTCTGAACAGATAAACGGACCTTTATACATCAGAATTTATAACAATATGTGACCAAAGTCAAGGGAAAAAGCTTGTCATATTTTTGTTTTTCCATCGGCAAACAGCTTCCAGAGCTATAATAATATATAAACACAAAAAGGCCCATATTTTCCCATATGACACTTATGAGACTTATAAGGAACTAGCTGTGCCCAAGACTACGTATGAATGGTATCCGGAAGTGCATAACTTTTTTGTTTATAAACCAATTGGAATGAAACAAACACTAAATATTACGGGAAGCTTGCTACAATATATCAGTGAAAACCCCATTCAAATTGGTTAGGCCATTACTAAGATTAGTTCGCATAAGCCTTTTTTTATACGTATGATAGTATACAACGTGTAGTATATATGGTGTTGATTGTAAAGTTTAAGATGCAACAAAATTAAAGGCCACTACACCATTTGTGAGAGAATTGGCAATGATAAAGATGAGAAGAGAAAACAATAACATTAGAGGGTCTATTATGAGCTTAGAACGGTCATCATAAGCAGTTATACATAATACTTTTCAATACAAAGAATATTTTTATGCCCGACACGTTCCTATTAAGTTGTAGTGGGCATACTCCCAAGCAGTTGTCGAAGCACACGAGATTACAAAACTACAAAAACAGTAAACATACAAATTCAAATTTTGTTTACCTTTTCCACTTTTCGTACAAACTGTGGCCGCTATGAGAACCTTAAAAAGAGAAAACACAATTTAAACTAAAATTAAACAAATGTTGGTACAGAAAATACTCAATAAGAGTTAATAGAAATATAAGTAGGCATCATAAAATATTTTTATACCATTTTGAAAATTCTTCTATAAGTATTTGTATAGTATCATAAATTTGGTAGTAAGAATATTATTTAAATATTGGAATTCATAAACTTTTAAATGTTAGGAATCGACTGATTGATGTTATAAATAATGAAAAAGTGACAACACCACAAGAGATGACGTGTAGGCAGGCAGTGTGTCCAGATTGGAAAATTGAAATTACAGTGTGGGCTATGTGAAATTACAGTATTTTGATTAAAATTACAGTGTTTTATCAGGCAAAATTACAGCGTGTTTTACAGTAAATTGAAATCAAATTTTAAAATTTTTTGGCTATTAAATGTATTATTATAATTAAAATTGAAAAAATGATAATTTATTATTTATTCACTGTCACTTTGGTTTATCACTTTCAGAAGTAGTTTTCGGCATATTTAAACTTTTTAAACAATCAATCAGTTCCTTGAATCCCACAAAACCCATACCAATTTACCAAACCACACTAATAAGTAAGTACTTTGTCCAACGAATTACGAAATAATAAATAGACAGTGACAGTGACAGTAAATACAATATAAAACATCACACAACATACCACGCTAGATGTAAAAGCCTCACATTAAAACCCATACCGAAACTAAAATCGAACAACATAATTTGACTGCGTAATAACTCCATAAAACTTCAGGGTATTCCCCGCCGCTGAATCGTAGACTAAACAAACGTTTCGTTTCACGCATTTATATAGATATTTTTTGGAATTACAATTTTTTTCTATAGATATAAAAGGTTTTCATATAAACAAAAATTACAGTACTTTTCATACACTGTATTCACCTTAATACAGTGTACAGTAGATTTAGTAAATTTTAGTGGAATTACAGTAAATCTACTGTAATTACAGTGTATCTGGAAACACTGCGTGTAGGTAGGACAGTGTACACAGAACAAGAATATACTACTCTCTAGCCATATACTTAATACTGCTATATTGCTAGTAGGAGTGAGGCGTATTTATCGGAACAGTTAAAAAGAACAGAACGAAACAGTTCCGGAACAGTCCCGGAACAAGGTGCTTTCTTGTTCCATTTACATTAGTTAAAAAGAGATACACCTATTATTTAGAAATTTGTACAGTGACAGTGATGACAGATGATATTTATATTTAAAAAAAATTTCATTCGTTTAAAAAACAATGACGTATAGACTTTTTATTACTAAACTAAGTGGTCTTAGATTTATTACTTAGCAAAGTCTGGAATTAAAGATACTTTAGTTTTAATATTTTGAGGTAAAATAACACCTATTATTTGTATTAAAATATACATATATACAGAGTGGCAGTGTTTTCATGTATATTTTGGTTTTATATGTGATATATATAGGCAGACTATAGGCACAGTTTTACAATGGACAAAAAAACGCAAAGCTTATTGTAGGTGTCGCTGCAAACGCTTGACTCATAACAAACAAATTAACAATCTTGGATTCCTATTAATTTGTTGTGATACCGTGAATAAATACTTAAATATATCCTTATTTCTTGATTTGATAGTGAAATGTATTCCACGTGGACAGTGTCACGGTTGAAAGAAGAGCTAAAGACCCGAGGAGGTTCTTTAAAAGGCAGAAAAGCCGATCTCGTCAATAGGTATATTCATAATATAATTTTCCATTATTATTGCAGCCGATTGCTGCACAACGAGGCATTTTTAGAAAGAAAAACGATTTATCTCTGTTGTTTACAATAATTCGTACGTGTTTGACACAAAATTATGTTTGTTATGAGTCAAGCGATAACAGCGCCTCTAACGTCAAAGTTTGGCAGTTTTCTTCTCCATTGTAAAACTGTGCTATAGGGGCACTGACCATATGGAGGTCAGTGTATAGGGGTATATAGTTTATAGTCACAGAACACTATCTTTTCATGTGATGTCTGTCAACTGTCACTTAAAGGCAGTAAGTGATTATATACTTATAATACTCTTTGTACAGCAAGCAAGTAAAGCAAAGTAAGGAGGAATTACGTTCAGGTTTTTGTGTTCATTCGTTTATAATTTTTATATTATCGGATCGTTTACATTTTGCATGCATTATTTCGTGAGTCATTTATAGTAATTGTAAAGACTTCTTCAAAATTGTTATAACGATAGAAATGGGGATTTGATGGTGCTGTTGTATTTTATGGAATACCTTTCATATTATTACAAAGGACGGCTAATAGTACTTCGTGAGTTTTCTTTATATTTGTTTTAATTGGCCACATGCTCTTGCAGTATGCGTGCGTTGTAATTGTTATTGATATATCGCTATTATTGTAGCATATAATCGACTGGCTGATTTGCATACAATTATATTTTTTCCATTGAGAGATTTATATATGGATTTATGCTAACTTAAATTAATGGCACAATTATTTAGATTCATTTTATTGTAGATAAAGAACTTTAGCTCATGTAGAGTGTAGTCTGATTTTATATTTAATATTATCAACAAAGTGTAGTATGGAATCTACCCTTATTGATAGTGACAATGAGGTATAATTTTCTTGCTATCTAGTTTTAAATAATTTCTGAAGGCTTCTTCTTAAGTTTTCTTTGACTTAAAATAGTAAAATATTTTGTTTATTATTTAAATAAAGAATTCTGTATATAGCCAGGATTAAGATTTGAAAATAGAATTATACTGCTATTTAATCTATCCAATTGTTTTTGGAATATTAAAGAGCATTAGAATTGTAGACTAATTTAAAATGTCTATCTCATGATTACTGAAGGACTTCTATTGACAGTCCACAGTTAAGAAGTATGTATAGAAATGAAGAGATGTGATGCGTGTCATCGTATCCGTTCAGAACGGACCCCATCGGAGAGCCGACCTGAAGATTCAGAAGGGGACTGCGACCCTCTTATAAAAACCTCAGTAGTTGTGGAGGGGGAACCTTTAGATAATCCAAATATAGTAAGAATATTATCTCCTTAATGTAGATAGATTTTTTTTGTGTGTACACCTTTACAAATTTTGTGCACCAATTTAGTGTTGCCATTTTTTTAAATTACATTATTGCCTGTCTGTTTGGGAGAGTTCATGATGTTGAATGAAGGTATTTTCTTTGCTTACAAGGAAACATGCCAGTTACAGACAGAGGCTGTATTGTATTTTTTATATTTGTTATAAATGGATTTGTCTGCTTTTTTATAAAGGCTCAGGCTGAGCATGATGCTATTCTTTACTTGTTTATGACTAGACCTTATTAGATTGGGTATTTGTCATAATGTTTAAGGCAGTTATCAAAAGCATCTTATTCCATTTTTACTTAAAATCCAATTAAAATATTTACAATCAGAATTTTCCCATTTAAACTGGCTGGCTGTAATGTAGTTGCAAATCATGAATGTCACATCCAGTTACCTAATGTCATTTATGCATATACCTTACACACATATGGAGCAATAACTCAATACAAAAATTTAAAATTAATGTTAAGTATTTTCAAATACTTATTTATTTCTTTACATTGAGACTTTACTGAATCAGAAAACATGTGCAAGCCACTAACGCATGTTAATAAGGGTTAGTTTGATAGTTTTAAAAGTTGCTGGACACTCATGTCCAGTAGTAAAGGTTGCAAATTTTTTGCAAATAAATATCTGAGATGATTCGCAAAATAATATCAAGCCTTAAGTTCGTTGATAAAAACAGTCCCCGCATTACACTTATGTCCTTTTATAAATGTCTCCCTTTGTCACTATCTCCTGTTTTCATTGTTTTATTTTGTCCATTGTCATTTCATTTATACACAATAACTTTGATTTATTAACTCATGTCTCTTCTCATTTCTTTCCAATTTACATTGTCTAAAATAAAAGGAAAGAAAAATCGCCGAGAATTAGTGTTGCCAATAAAATAAAAAATAAAAATGCTTGATCGTTTATGCATCTGCAAGTCGTTTTTATCCATATCTGTTTCAATGTTAGTGAATCAACTGAATAGAAAATAAGGGATTAGTTTAGCTGAAGCTACAACCTTGCTGTTAGCAAAAATTGTTTGTAACCCAGCAATTGAAGAAATGGAAGCTGTATTATCATTATGGATTGAAGACCGTAATCAGAAAAGAGTGAGCATAAAATGGACCTATGGTCCTAGAAGCGTCTTTATAAACCTTTTAAAAATTCTTAATTTTAATGCATTGTTTATAAAAACTTAAGTTACAAAACAGGAAATAATTACCATGTTCTTAAATATATTATAATAGGTAGGGGAAAAAGTTTCTTTGGATTTTATATGAAAACTCACACATTTTTTTTTTCAAAGTTTTTTTACATTTAATTATGTTTTTTACGTTTATATATGTGCCATTTTGTTCGATGACTTTTTGCCATCTTGTAAATAGTGACCAAATTTTAGGACTTCTGATCAAAAACACGCGACAATTACTTATGGCAGTCCTATCTTGATGCTCACCTGACACTGCCCAAAGAATTCTGTAGAGAACGAAACAGGCGGAAATCTGAAGGTGCAAGGTCAGGGCTATAAGGCGGATGCATTAACACCTCCCAGCCAAACTCTCTTAATTTTTGCTGAGTGGCTAAAAATGTGTGTCTTCCAGCATTGTTGTGATGAAAAACCACACCCTTTCTATTGATCAGTTCTGGCAGCTTTCTCTCAACTTCTTGCTTTAATCTCATCAGTTGTTAGCAGTAGAGATCTGAATCGATGGTTTTGGCGGCGGTATAAGCTCATAATGAACAATGCCCTTCCAATCCCACCAGACACAAAACATCACCTTATTGCGAGTTAACCTGGGTTTTGGCACAGTCTGAGAAGCCTGACCAACCTTTGATCGCGACGTTTTAGGCACATTCTTGTCGTACATAATCCACTTTTATCACTAGTTATCAATCTCTTCAAAAACGGTTCGGTTTCATTACGTCTCAATAAAGAATCGCAAATGAGTATACGATTCATAAGGTTTCTTTCAGTGAGCTCGTGCGGCACCCAAATATCGAGCTTTTTTGTGTACCCAACTGTTTCAAATGGGTCAAAACTGTTGGAATGAAGCAAATGTCACGAGAAGCTTGCTGCAATACATCAGTGAAAACCGCATTCAAATCAGATAAGATGTTTCAGAGATTAGCAGACGAACAGACAAACTGACAAAAATCCTAAAAGCTATTTTACAACTTGTATAAGTACAACTTGTACAAATGATTTTTATGAAAAAAAATCTTTAATGTACAGACAGGATTAGTTTACGACTTTATTATATGTGACTATAGAATAGAATGGAATTGACATTATATTTTGTCAAGCATTGGATCTTTATTTTTAGATAGCTGGTGTCTATTGGAATATTTTTATCCTGAAATTCTATTTTTTTTTTCATTTAAGATTTTAAATGTTTGATGAGTAGTTTCGAAGATTACCTCCTACATACAAACCAACATACAAATTTACCTCTTTATAATATTAGTATAGACATAGGACACAGTTTCATTATACCACGTCTGATAAAAACGATCATGCCGGATTACAATGGATTACACACTATGACACTTTTGATAATAAAATTGAAGCAGATAACAGTGACAACACACCTTACTTTTTTTAAGTTAGTGTGAGTGAAGTTTTTAAACACAGCTTAATCGAAACCGGTTTTTACTTAATGGGAAAATTCTATCACAATTGAAACTATTATTGCGTATTATGTGTCTGAACTGAATACGAGTGTGCAATGAATTAAATGCCAGTTAAAAATATTGAGTTTCGAATTTAAATTTGGAATTATGTTTTATATTCTTTTCGAGAGTATGAAAGGCAAAGTGAATATTACTCTTCCTGATAAAAAGGTACTGTACTAATTATTCCTTTAGATTTAGCTAGGTGCTTAAGGCCCGTATATTAGAAGTCAACCTATTTTTGGTTCAATAGCATACAATGTAAATTCTTGATATTGATCGAAAAAAAAAATGTATGTTAATATATACATAATATAGTTCAGGAAAATTTAATAACAAATCCATATTTGAGTCCCTCAGAGGCATTTTTGATATAAGCTTCTAGAAGATATGTTATATCGATTAGGCCAGTCATTCTGGACATTAAAAATCAAAAATTTAACAATAATTTAAAAAGTTTCAAAACTTCGGTAAACTCAGTATGCCGGAAAAACAATAAATCTCAATTTGCAACCTTTTCCGAAGTCCGGAACATTGTTAAAATGACAATTAAATGAAATCTTTCTGTATTGTCTCGACCAAAAATTAAAAAAGTTCTGCAAACTTTATGCCACGTTAAATATGTTATTTTATACAATGTATTAGATTTGCAACCAGTTGGGAGGTACGGAACATTTGTTTTTATTAAACATGAATTTTATTCTTTTGGAACTTTTCATAACTTTTGGAATTTTTTCGACCAATTTACTAGAGAGAAATATTAATGTTTAAAAAAAAAACAAATGTTCCGTACCTTTAAATTGGTTGCAAATTTGATAAGTGATGTAGAATAACATGTTCAACACCACCTCAAATTTGCAGAACTTTTTGAATTTTCTTCGCAACAATATTGGTAAATGTCATTTATTGCAATTTTAACATTGTTCCGGACTTTGGAAAAGGTTGCAAAATTTTATAGTTTCTTTTTATACCCTTCCCGACTTTGTGTAAGAATTTCAAAACTTTTCGAATTATTGTTAATTGATTGTCCCGAATGACTGGCCTAGATGGGCGAAAGAAATTTTTTATTCTAACCTGTGGAAGGGGTAGAGGAAATAAATGTTTTTTTTTCCAAATTATACAAAAATGGTAAGAGAAAAAAAAGTTTTAGACAAATTTTGTAGAGTTTAATTTTGCATAAAAACGTTCATATTACTTTTTTTCTAAAATTAAAATTAACAGAGTTATGGTGGTTAGAAGACAAGAGTTGATACTATGATTTTTTAAAAATGTTCCTATCAACTCTTATTTCTTCTAACCTCCCTAACTCTATTAATTTTAATTTTACTAAAAATGGTTAAGTAAGTATATGGTTATTTCTAATTTTTACCATTTTTTATAATTTGGAAAATTCACCCATTTTTTAGTTCATTCTTCTACAGGGTGGAATTTATAATTTCTTTCACCCATCGATATTTCATATCTCCTGGAAACTTATATAAAAAATGCCCCTGAGGGAATCAAATTTTGATTTGTTAGTAAATATTCCCGGATTATATATTTTAATAGGCGCATCCTTGATGATTTGATGGTTCAAAACAGGATATTTACAATTTCACGCGATCGCAAAATATCCCTAAAACAGGGAATATTTCATCGTTTTTCGGGTCATAATTAAAACATACAAGCACTCACGAAAAATATGTAAAAAAAAAAAGTGTATAATATAATGATGTTTGGAAGAATTTTTATTTATTTCTACAAGAAATTGTTTAACAAAGCACGGCGCGTTGTCTTCTCAGCCTGCTTCAATTGGCCTAGCAGATTATGAGGCTCGAATATCCTGGCCTTCTTCATTTCATTTAGAGATTTAAATAAAGTTATTATTTGTAAAGAAATGTTATAGAAATTGAGATTCTTGCTGAGCTATTTTTATTCCAAAATTTTGAAGGGTTCTTGAAGAAACTCGATATGTCGGAATTTCCAGCTTTCAATTTTAAAAATAATGCTGCAGTTATCCAATATGAATTCTAAACGGATATACAAACCAGGGTTGTCATTGCGAATCTTTTGAGGACGCGGATATGGAGCTAGTCCTAAATCTGGTAGATTTACCCAGGATGAACTATGGAAATGTATCAGTATTTTTAAATTAAATTGTTTAAATTTTCTACAAAAAATTTGACTACATAGTTACTTCATATAAATTTATTAAAATTATCAATTTCAATCACTTTAGGCGAGGACCTAGCAGAAAAGCGTTATTTTCGTCACCTAATTTTACTTGTTAGAGTAAAATTAAACTTAGATAAAAATACGAACCATAATGGACTATTTTTCACAAAGTTTGAATCGGACAGATTTATAAAAGAAATTATATTGTCTGAGACAAAAAATTTATAAATTACTGTCCAAAAAAGCTTTCTTGTCACTAAAAATTTTCAGCAACTAAAAAGTACATATTATCTTTTAAGCTTATTAATTAACTTAAGTTCTGTACTAAAGTTTTAATCGGCTATGTTTATTCCTTTTTTCATATTTTACCAATATTTAAGCAAAACCTTCCAATTTTAAATTATGTTCGGTTATCTTCGAGAATCTAGAAAAATTGTTGTCCAATACTGCACAGGTTATTTAGGTTGCGCTCATTTTGGTCAAAATTGTGTTCGGTCTGATGTTAGTCGTTGAGTTAATAATTAAATCTATTAAAAAAAAACTTGAAATAGACATTCCCAGATGTTGAAAATTCTGCATCCACAATATCCCTGGTATACAAAGAATCAGTACGGTCTGAAGTCAAAACATATTTTACAAGTTAATGAACGTTCAGTATGAATAATATAATTACTACGAAACAATTAGACTATAATGAGCAAAATATAAGAGCAATTAAAATGTAATGAAATTAAAATGTTTTCATTATTTTTAATTATCTAGTTAGATGCACTCTTTTACCTATAGTTTTGTTAATATCGAGCATGATTTTTGTATTTGTATGTAATATAATAATTTATTGTGATTATTGTGTTTACAGTCAATGCAATCAGGGTTTGTCTTTGTTTGTTTGCATTTTTGAATATTTGTTTGTAAATAAAGTTAATATTATTCTTATAAATGTTACTATAAAAGTTCAAACTATGGTAAATCCTAAGACTTTCCAGTAAACCCTAAGATTTACCAACTCATAGTGGTTAAAGTCCGGACTGTTGTGTGATCATCGTTATCTTCGAACTTCTACTACCATTCACTCGGTAAATCTTAATTTGAACCACAGTTAGATGGTAAATGCTGAAAGTAGAAAAGTTGATGAAGGCTTTATAAAGATAGAAGAAGTTGTTAAATATAAAGAAGTGAGTCTTCGAGAAGTTGTTCGAAAATTGTCTAGATCAGAAGACAAGGTCTCATAAATTGTAACTGCCTATAAATCTGATTGAGGATAAAGTGCTCTTGCATGACTTCGTATTCTTAATTTCTTGCATTCTAAATGCCACAATAGGTCTCCGTGTAGCAACAAGTGATTTTTTTAAACTATTATTGACAAATAATTCATACCAACAAATATTACCTTTCTAATATTGTCAATAAATAATAAAATAATTTTATCTTTTCACGAAAAGACGAATAAAGCAAGATTTATATTACAACTGGTCGTGCTCCAGCTGGGGTACAGACACGACCCGCTGAAGTATGAATTGGTTCATACAAAAGCATACTATGAATATTTTGACCCCATCCGTGCTCCAGACAACCTTTATTATTACTGTACTAAATAATTTTTTTTACTCCCGAAACTAACATTTACCAATCGTTAGTAAAACCTGGGATTTCCCAAACTTTTTAATTAGTAACATTTCATTTACCAACATAAATGCTGGCAAATCCTTAAGTTTTACCAGTAAATCCTAGGATTTGCCGGTATAAGGACTTTTACAGTAACATGCTGTATACAAATTACATCAAAAGTGTCTACATATTTTAAAATTACATAATTTGCAAAGAATCTGTAAATAATTTCTTCAGAAAACTATTTTATATATATATCTACAATAGGGTATATAAATAAAGATGATTAACCGAATGTGTAGCAATTTTTTTTTATTTTTCAAATACATATTCTTTGAGGTCCGAGGACTGTTTTTATGACAAACTTTTCAAAATAATGCTATATTATTTTATATTAACTCATTTTTTTAAACGGAACACTTAATTTTTTTATTGGCATTTTTTTTATTTTGAACAAGCTGGATATTTTATACTGGAATTAACACGGTGAGGGTAATTTTTTTTACAGAGTACTTATTTGAAAATTAATTGCCAAGGGCACTAAAGTATTTGCCTAGTTTTAATATAATTCGTCTCAAAGGATAGGATAAAATATTTAAATGAAATTGTTTGTCTGTACGTGCTAAAGGGATTCATAACTTTATCGAGCATAATCAAAGGACTACTTTTATTCGCGTTTACGGTTCAGTCTGGCTTTAGTAGTCCCTAACTAGAACTAGTTAGATACATTTATCGCCTCAAGAAATCCGCTCTCATATTAAAACTAAGTACATAATTATTTTTACAACAACTTCACAAACAAAGGCTGCTTTGAATTCTACGTTTTTTTGCACCAGTTCCGTTTGCCTGCGTGTGAGGTAATTACAACCTTGTCAAGGGCGCGACATGAAAAGTTTATAAACGCTTCAGAAATTTCCAATGTCGCCCCACGTGTCTCGTTCACTCGTGATTTTTTACCACCTGCTTAATTAAACGGGCCAGTTCGTCGTTGTACTGTTGATAAAAAAATAACGCTATATTAATCGTATCAATTATAAATTAAAAGATAGAAGAAGTTGTTAAATATAAAGAAGTGAAATGTTATCCAGTCCACTTGGTGGTAGGCCACAGCTGCTGCAAGTGCGCTGCGGACCATAGTAGTGTTAAGGGTAAGGGTAGGGTTGTCAGATGGTCGGGATTCATCTGGATTGTCCCGACATTTTATTTGATGTCCAGACTCCCGACAAACAGCTTCTAGTAAAATTTTTAACAAAACATAAATTAAAAATGACCACGCGGTTTCTAAATCACTTCCTACAACCTGTTAGTATCTGTTAAGGGGGAGACAAACCCTAAATACTAAAAATATCCATTGTTTAATGAAAATGTTACAAGAAATGGACAAGACAATTGCTTTGAAAAAAATATATATTATACTTAAACATGTGAAGAACCAATTGTATTGATTAGAATTTTCGTTAAAGTAATAGAAACTCCATAAAAAAAGTTAGAAAACAAGAAGAATTTGACTTTTATTGAAAATTCTCTCTAAAACGGCTTATTGCACGCATATGAATCCTGTACCTATTAATAAGTTAATATCAGATTAAAAAATTGTATTAATAATTTTTTTTATTTTGTGTATTGTTCTAATGGTAAAAACAGAAAAACACCATTTCTAGGCCTGTTGAATTGAATCCGCCGCCAGCGAGTTCTATAGTAAATGTCATTTGCCTCAGTGAAGCCCTTAAATAAAATGTACACCAAAGAGAGAAATCGCATTGCTTTTAATTAAATAAAAGCCGAGTTAATATTAAGACTGAATTTTGATGTACACTGTTATTTTAAAACTTATCAGAGTACTAGGGTCAAAATTGGTGAATTCAGTGAATCAAGTAGGTACATGTGACCACTTAAAAATAAGTGTATATTAGTTATATATTAGTTATGAGTAACTTATATCATGTATGAACTCTAACTGCCGTATGATGTGGTAAAAAATTCAAGTTTTTTTTGTCATTTTTTAATAAAAAGACATTATGTAATAATTTTGATATATAATATTTATTTGTCCCGCGATAATCCCATGATCACGGCTTTTTTAAATTTTGCCCAGATAATTCAGTCTTTCCATGGGCAAGCCTAGATAAGGGATAGGGAAATGGGCTCTGGAATCCCTTATTCACTCAACGTAACACGACACAGTGAAATAACAGCACTTATGTTTTTGTAAGTGTGGAACACAGTGTGCTCTACTTTCCAGCTTTGAAAAGTTCTTTTCCAAATTTGACCCTGCCGGCAATCGAACCCGGAACCCCCTGAGAGAGAGCGTTAAGGCAAGCACCCTAAACACTCATCTTACGGGCTTGTAAATTTTTTATAGGTTAGAGGTTAGACAAAATTTGATACAGGGGCCATTTAGGACAAGCTACGCCACTGGTCCATACTTTGTCTCATTTAGGGCCGACGCAAATTGGACGACGACGGCACGGCAAAGTTTTCAAAATTTTCGTAGATTTAGCTTAATGCTTAATGCTAGGGTGCTGCAGCATTCCGCAGTAGCATAACACAATGAACAAATTTCATTGTGTTATGCTACTGCGGAATTATATTAAAAGACCTTAAGGTTAAAAATTCTATGAAAAATTAAATAATTACCGTGCCGTCTTCCAATGTGCGTCTGTAGATGATTTGATCTTGCCAATAAGACGTATTGCATATTTATTTTTATTTATTTACTAGCTTGTGTCCGCGAATTTTCGTCCGTGTTGAAAAATAAATTTTAATTAATTATAACACTATTGATGGCGCCATCTATTATACTATAATAGAATTAGGTGAAGTGGCAACATCTATTGGATTTGGGCAGAACTGTTTGGCGGTACACCTGTGCTCCACTTTGCAAACCCTCGAAGGATAAAACCTTAACGAATTATACACATATATACTAAACGCAACAATTAAAGGATATAAAAAAAGTTCCAAATTTTTAGGTGATTTTCAACAGGCTGTAACTTCGAAGAAAATGATTCATTAAAAAAGGAAATTGTGGCTTCAAGTTTCTAGTTTTTGAATCCAAGCTTTAATTTTTTTTCTCGTTAACGATTTATGAGTAATAGTCAGATAATCAACGATAAAAAAAAATTTCAAAATTTTTCTCGCCTTGAAAATGGTGTAAAAGCCGTAATATTTTTTTTATTGTAATGGTACAATAAAGATCTTTTAGAGAAATTAATTCCCTACAACTTGACCTCCTCATGAGCTCTGTACAATGATTTGTAACTGAGTTATCGTCAATCAAAGCGAATAAGATCTTTTTGACTTGGACAATCGATTACTCGGGCAATAATGGTCGTACAGAAAATTAAAGTAGGGTTTTGTAAACTGCAAAATATTCTCTACAAGGTGCTTAAATTGGATTATGATAAAAAAAATTTTTACAAACCGAAAATGTTGGCCGAAGAAAAGGTAAAAAACTGTAAATTTAAGGATATTTGGATAACTTGCAATAACTTTGCAAATAATGCAGATACGAAAAATCTTTTCTATAGCTTTTCAACCTCAATGTGTCCTGAAAAAATCCTGAAAGTTTCAAGGTGCTGTGATTTATTTTTCTTAGTGTCCGGAATGTTTAAAGTTATCGTTTTTGCTGAAAATCAAGATAACGGGCAATTTTTCATTTTTTTCCCTTAGTTTGAGTTTAAACGGTTTTTTAGCAATAATCCATATTTTTTTCATCAGAACTCTTTAATCATTAAAATTAAAAAAAATATTGAAATTTAATTTTCAATTTTTTCTTTACACGTTAACGATGCTTGCATGTGGTTGATTGCCTAGCTAGGCCCTTTTTTTACCACCGGCATTAGCGTTACGAAAAGGGTACAACGTGGAGGTTGCACGGTAGATTTACGCTTCTTTTACTAATGGAGTTTTCATATTGTAAGATACGGCTGCCCATATCATAACGGATCCACCATTAAAAGCTGCAACCGGTCGCATAAAATTATCGCGATTTCGTTCCACACGACTACGCCACACAAGATATCGCCTGTCGTTGCCATGAAGACCAAATCGAGATTCGTCAGTGAAGAGAACGCAGTTCCACTGTCTACGACCCCAATGACGATGGGCATGGGCATAGTTCAGTCAGGCCCGACGATGTCTAGCTGTAAGCATGGGCACGCGATTTGGGCGTCGTGCATGTAGTCCTTGCTCTCGAAACCGATTTCGAACCGTTGAAGCCGAAATGAGTTGTTGATGATTTAAAAATTGATGAGCAATCGTATTCGCATGGACAGTGGGTTCCCGACGAGCCTCTCGAATGATAGCTCGCTCATCGCAGGCGGTAGTGTCCCGTTGTCTTCCTTGCCCCGGACGTCGGTCATAAGTACGCTGATTTTCGTTAAATCGCGCATAGGCGCGACTGATAACAGACTGGCTCACTTCTATTGTGGCTGCAACTTCCACCTGACTGCGACCTTCTGGAAAAAGAGTGACGATACGAGCCACATCTGTGGCAGATAAGTGTCGCCGTGGCATGTTAAAGGTTAAAAGAACTGTTTTTTTCTTTTACTCGTAATTAGGCTAATGTGAACAATTTCGACTTCAAAGAATAACAAAAAGGCGAAAAATTATGTGAAGAAAAAAAAATTGAGAAAGAAATTTCATTTTTTTTTTTTTTGATTAAAGAGTTCTGATGAAAAAAATATGGATTATTACTAAAAAAAACGTTTAAACTCAAACTAAGGGAAAAAAATGAAAAATTGTCCGTTATCTTGATTTTCAGCAAAAACGATAATTTTAAACATTCCGGACACTAAGAAAAATAAATCACAGCACCTTGAAACTTTCAGGGTTTTTTCAGTACACATTGAGGTTGAAAAGCTATAGAAAAGATTTTTCGTATCTGCATTATTTGCAAAGTTATTGCAAGTTATCTAAATATCCTTAAATTTATAGTTTTTTACCTTTTCTTCGGCCAACATTTTTGGTTTGTAAAAATTTTTTTTATCATAATCCAATTTAAGCACCTTGTAGAGAATATTTTGGAGTTTACAAAACCCTACTTTAATTTTCTGTACGACCATTATTGCCCGAGTAATCGATTGTCCAAGTCAAAAAGATCTTATTCGCTTTGATTGACGATAACTCAGTTACAAATCATTGTACAGAGCTCATGAGGAGGTCAAGTTGTAGGGAATTAATTTCTCTAAAAGATCTTTATTGTACCATTACAATAAAAAAAATATTACGGCTTTTACACCATTTTCAAGGCGAGAAAAATTTTGAAAATTTTTTTTATCGTTGATTATCTGACTATTACTCATAAATCGTTAACGAGAAAAAAAAATTAAAGCTTGGATTCAAAAACTAGAAACTTGAAGCTACAATTTTCTTTTTTAATGAGCTCTGTACGATCATTTTCTTCGAAGTTACAGCCTGTTGAAAATCACCTAAAAATTTGGAACTTTTTTTATATCCTTTAATTGTTGCGTTTAGTGTAGATCGCCGCGTCTGTCTATATTTGTATTCGCGATAATCTCATCTCAAAAACTGCTGAACGGATTTTCATGCGTTTTTCATCTGTCGACAGTGATTCCTGAGGAATCTATAGATGTATAATTCGTTAAGGTTTTATGCTTAGGTTCCCGAGGGTTTTCAAATTGGAAATACTATGCACAGTTGTATCACCAAGCAGTTCCACCCAAATCCGGTAGATGTCGCCACTTCACCTAGTTCTATTGCAGTGTAATAGATGGCGCCACGCGGACGTGGTCGCGGACACCAGCTAGTTTGTAAATTTTACAAAAAAATTAAAAGGTTATTATTACGTTATATTTTTCCCTGTAACGTCATTTACTGTAGCATGTGCTTGTTTTGCTATCTGTAACCTTGTTTCGTGTAATTTCGCGACTGCCTGTGTTAATAAGTATAGTATAATGTACATAATATGCCCTTGACATACACTCGAAATGTCATCGATTGTAATAATGGACATTACTACAAGTTCTGTTTGTATTTTAACTTTATTTACATTGATTGATCGACAACAGGTATGTTTTGGCTTATGCCTCGTTTGCTTCATGACAATTTACGGAAGTGGGTAGGACAGTGGGCAATGCGAGTATGTAAATGCGCACTCATAACGTTGCTCCTTGTATGGAAAATAAGTTTACATCCCACACCCACACTCACTCGACATTGAGTAAGATAATTATAATGTGGGCAAACAATAATACTTTTTCAAAAATTTTACTATTTAATTTATTGAGTATTAGCTGAGCCCGCGACTTCGTACGCGTGGTATACGGAATAGCGCGTAACTTTTTTGTTTGTAAACCGATTGGAATGAAACAAACACTACATGTTATACATCAGCGAAAACCGCATTCAAATCGGTTAAGCCGTTTCTGAGATTAGCGTGCACAAACGCATAACAAACAGACAAAAATTCTAAAAACTATTTTTTTGACCTCGGTAACATAAGAACAACGTGTATAAATGGTTTTTTTTTTTTTGAAAAAAATATTTAATACAGACACGGCTCGTTTACGATTATATACCTATGTATATTTTATTATATTATTTATTGTATACATATATTTTATTATATACATAATTATGTACAAATTATTACAAGTCAGGGGTATAGAAAAGACGTACGTTAGGGTACCTTTCAAACAGAAAATAGAAGGTAGGTATACCTACTGTTTTCCGAGGGATCGTCTAAAAATAAAGGCTGACAAAAAAATTTGATCAATAAATACAAAACAAAATTTATAGAATAATTATTTAATTATGTAGAGATATTATAGCAATGTAGGTACCACAACGCGATTACTTGCGATTTTGCCTTCATAACGTAACGACTGTCCTACTAAGTTCACGTTGCTATATGTCGAATCGCAGTCCTGACGAATACAGGCATCGTCAGGGTCAGGAATAGCCGAAAACTGAAATAACACTCGATTCTTGTAGTACACGATCGTATATTCCAGCATAGATAAAATACTACTTAACCAGTATAGATGGTCACTCACGTACATTGAATCCGTACCCTATCAAATTTCGCTTATATCTAGATGCCGCCTGTGTAGTTTGTCGCTTATTTGTTGTCATTAAAAATCCGCTAGAGTCGCTGCAGTCGACCATTCAGTCAATTCTCATGTACAAGAGATGGCACTACTAAAATTTATTTAAAATATAAAAAAAGTGGGCACGAACAACGATAAAAGGGCCGTATGAACGGTATAGGTTCTGTTCTAAAAAATAGGGCAATAATATCATACATAAAAGTCACAGATTAATGATAAAAGTACATCTCAGCAACGTCGCCCTCTAGTTATTACCACGATAATAAGGTACTATAACTGCGTGATTGAATTTGTTGGTTATAATTTTTAACAAAATACACATTAATGTTAAATTCGAGACTCTTAGTGACATCTAGGGAGTGGAAATCCCAATATGAAATTGGCTTCAGATCGTTATATGGAAGTTGACCATCTATACTGGTTAAGTAGTATTTTATCTATGATTCCAGTAATAAACAAAGTTACAATGTATTATACATGTCAACAATTAACTCGTTGCAAATGGATTTAACTGGAAACGCGGAACTAACTCGACACGTCTTTTCTTTGAACGCTTTCTATAGAATCAGCTCGTCCAATGTCCTTTCTTTCTTATCGATTGAAAGGCGTCCTCTCACATTCGCAACCCATACACATCACGGCTGCTAGTCCCGCGTCGACCGCACCCAAGCTTACTGCTTGACGTTTCCAAGGGAAGTTGTTAGATGGCGTTGTATGCAACCGCCTCAGGAATTTCCAACATATACATATATTACCGTGTGTTACTATATATTTCAGTATAGGCCGTGTGCACTAAAATATATATATAGCTTTGTGTGGTCATTTTAAAAAATACTATAGAAACTCATATATAGCAACTCATATAATATATATTATAGGTAGGTAAGTCTGTGCTGGGCTTAATACATTACAGAATACCGTAGAGCAACATACAATACTGTAACTAAGACTACGCGGGTAGTTTGAAAAATAATGTTGAATAATTTCAGACGTGCGGTCTCTGTGCGATGTTCCCGTCTTGCATGTCGCTACTGTCGCGGCGACCAGAGGCGCACGCGCCTCGGCCCGGTCAGGTTCCGGTCGTACTCAATGTTTACGATATGTATTGGACGAACTGGTGAGTGATTTTTATTTTTTACAGGTTAGACAGATTGACTCTCCACTTGATGATGGATGGCGATCTTCTGGGTAGTCGCTGCCACCAGACGGGCTGCCCAATTTATATTTTAATACTTCAAAAACTTGTGTAGCCTTAGATTTTATTTCACCGCGCGAATACCATTCATATCCTCACTACACTCAGGATACAAAGGCAAAAGGAACTAACGAATTTGTTCGTCTATTACATTTATAAAATTTTATTATAAAATTCGCACTGTGTTAAACGGCATGCCTACTACGGATGCCATTTTCCATTTCTGCTGGAACCACACTTTGTTCTTTATCGGACAACGACCGTCCTCGTGACTATATTAATCAACCAGGACGTATTTCTTCCGTCTTTGCTACGTTTTCCCTGTATTTTTCCTTGCATCACTAGTTAAAGAATATGATATCTTCCGCCCCTCATTACGTGCTCGAAATATTGCAGCTTCGTCTCCTTTATGGGTCCCAGCACTTCCATTCTTTTTCTCAATAAAACTTCAACTTTTGTAATCTTCTGCATCCACGATGTGACAAACGTGCGCCTGTAAATCCACAATGCGAATGCTTCCAGTTTCGAACACAATGCTGAAGTCAGCGTTCAATCTTCATTCCATAAAACAACACATAATAGCGAACTAATCTCATGCGAAGTTTAAAGATTTGAATTGTCTGCAAATCAGATTCTTTCTCATTTTCACAAAGGCACCGGACCTTCTGTTCACTGTCCCAGTATTTATTTATGTAACTGCTTCCGTCATTTATGTAGCTGTTTCCACCAATAAAAGTCCCAAACATCGAATGGACAGTTTGCTTGCTGGAGCCGCTGGTAGGCGACTCCAGGCGGGTTTGTTTCGTCAACGGCTGCTACGACGATTTTGTGCAGTGTTATGTTTGTATGTATTGTGTACCTAGCTAATTCTTATAATTGCGAAGTGTAAAAACTGCAGCAACTCACTTAATTTGCGGTACATTCAATTTTCACCTTTTTACTGCTGCTAAGTTCAACTCAACTCAACTGTCTGCTTCGTTTCCAAAAAAACTCTCGCGAGGTACCGACACGATTTCTTAGTAAAAAATAAAAAAAACAAGATACCGCCTAACGAAAAATGATATAAAATTATAAAATAAAAATCATAAGCTCAATCTAGCCTCTCTCACTTATTTTTGAAGTAATATTCACAATTGTCGTCGTCGTAGTGGGCCTACAACACGGAGCATATACAAAGAGGAGATGGCCTAAACAACTGTGCACTGATTTCAAACTAGGTCCTGACGTCATTTTTTGTGGGCGTGGTCTTGGTCAGTCTGCTGTCGGCACTGGTCACGGTGTGGCGGCGCTTGTTTGTTATAGACTACAGTCAATTTTCATTGGCAATTTAAGATAATTGGGCGGGGTCTAACTTCCTCCTTGCCCCGCGCAGTAGTCACGCGCCGCTCTATAGAAAAATTCAATAACTACATCTCCTCTTTGTATATGCTCCGTGGCCTACAACCATCCACTGGTAGAAATAGGCCATCAAACTCTTCCATTCGTCAGTCCAGCATGCGGGTGATCTGATTTTGATTATGGTCTCCACTCTAAATGTGTGTCTATACTTTGTTCTATACTAAATTTATTCAGCTCCATTCGCCTTTCGCTGGATGACTTTGGTTATTCTTATACCGCTTTTATCAGCCGCGTACGGGCCGTCAGCGTGCTATCTCAGCTGAATGAATGAGAATCTATGCAAGTCGCAATTTGTCGATGAGTAGTTGAGAGCAGTCCGCGCACAGCGCTGTTCACTGTCGTTAGAGACTCTGAAAGCTGATCAGACGCGTCTACGCATCTTCATACAAAATACACGCATCTCCAATCAAAAGCTGAATGGAGCTGAAAAAATAACTAAATGTTTCTTTCAAGGTACACGGCAGGTGCCGGAGTCGGGGTATTTCACAGCGGTGTCCAGGTTCACGGCTCGGAGTGGGCCTACGGAGGACATCCGTACGCTTTCACGGGAGTATTCGAGATCTCACCGAGGGACGAGAGGGAATTAGGAGAACAGTTTCGTTTCAGGTACGATTCCGTGTTTGTAAAATGATTATAAAGCCTCCGGTATGGAAATTTTATGAGGAGTAAAATTAATACAAGCGTTAACAATAAAGCGTTATGTTCTTCTAAGCAGTGTTCCCCAAATCCGATATATGTCGCCGCTTCACCTAATTCTATTTTAGCATAATAGATGGCGTGTTTATTTACCCTCTTTTCCTATTGTATAGTCAAAGACAATCGTACTTAAGGAGTAAACTCCAGACATACACACTTTTTTAAAATATACAAATATATTTTAAGCGACCACAATTGGTCATAATTTTTTTTTTAATGTAAAGATCGGGAAACAGGCTGACGGTCCACTTGATGGTAGGTGGCTACCGTCGCCTATAACACAAGCAACGCCAAAGCTGCTCGCAAGTGCGCTGCTGCCTACAATAGGATTAGGGATTGGGAAGGGATAGGGAAATAGGCTCTGGCATCCCTTACTATTCACTCACCGAAATACAACAGCACACGTACTGTTATTTCACGGTCTTCTGTAAGGGGGTGGTTACTGCCGCCAGACGGGCTGCCCAAATGACTGCGAAACGCATTGTGCCCTGCCACTACTTTCCAAATCCAGACCAGAGACAAATATGAAAAGTTCATTTTTCAAAGTTGACCCTACCGGGAATCGAACCCGGGAACCCTAGAACAGAGTGTTAAGACAAGCACCCTAACCACACATCCAATGGACTCGTCATATAAGATAATACATTATTATTACTAATCTTATGGAATTTCATAAAAAAAATTATTAATCCTATGAAATTATACGTTTTATACATTAAAAAAAATTCAATGTCTGACAAACATATCCATATAATAAATATTATAAATGTAAAAGTAACTCTGTCCGTCTGTCTGTCTATTACCTTTTCACGCCTTAAATGCTCAACCGATCATTATGAAATTTTGTATATATGTTTTCTGGGATACAGAAAACGACATAGAAAACCATTCATTCAGAAAAAAATTTACTATTCCCGAGGGATCATTTAAATTAAGTAATCAAGAGTATAACAGCAATGAATATATAATTCTTTATATGGCTCATATCAGTTATGTTTTTTATTTTTCAACGCGGACGAAGTCACGGGATATTATTCACTGTGAAACTATATAGATGACAATGAGAAGAAAAGAAGTTGGATTTTATGTTTGTCTTCTTTTCCAGACAAAGCGTCCACGTGGGGTATACAGACTTCAGCGAAGAGGATGTGCGACTGCTAGTATTGGAATTAGGGAAGCAGTTTCGAGGTGACAGGTACGATTTTTTTTTTATTAAAAAAATCGCGCGCAGAGCAGAGCAAATTTTAATGGTGTTTTAATGAAAGTCTTCAAATATTAAAATAAATTGACATATGGAATAAAAAAGATTTGCAACAAAGGATAATTTGATTATGCTATACAATTAACAATAGCAGGAAATATACGGAAATATTCAAAGGAACACAAAAAATATATTACAACACAAACCGGCTCCAAATCAGCATAATGCAGGTTGCCTTTTGTTAGAGCATAATGCTCAAAATAAAATAAATTAGAAATAATTTAAAAAAAAACAAATATTGGAAAAACATATTTGAATGAATTTGTGATTGTGTCTAAGCCTGTAAAGTCAATTTTCTCTAAATTATTAGAATCAGCATTGATCAGCATCAAAATGAATGTATAAAAATTTCCTTGTGTCAATAGATAACTGGATACCTAATTATATTATTTAGTTACATTCTGCATGCTCAAATGTCACGTGTTCCAACAAAAGTTATGTTAGTTACGTTCGGTATACACAGATGTCACTACGTTTTATAAGTTCAAATAGTTTATTTCTTCGAAGACAGATGTTGCTGCGCCAGCATGTTATATACGCGCTATCCTTTCGTTCATCAACGCAGACTATACTTTTTATACAAGATACTGTTATACTGCAATAGAATTAGGGAACATTTATTTACATGCGTCAGCTGTCGCACAGATGTCAAAGTGACAGATAACGTAACGCTTTTTAGTTAACGTTTGTATTAATTTTACTCCTCATAAAATTTCTATACCGGGAAAATCGTTTCTTGAGCATGTTATATACGCTCTATCCTTTCGTTCATCAACGCAGACTATACTTTTTATACAAGATACTGTTATGCTTGTTATACTGCAATAGAATTAGGGAACATTTATTAAATGCGTCAGCTGTCGCACAGATGTCAAAGTGACAGATAACGTAACGCTTTTTAGTTAACGTTTGCATTAATTTTACTCCTCATAAAATTTCTATACCGGGAAAATCGTTTCTTGAGCATGTTATATACGCTCTATCCTTTCGTTCATCAACGCAGACTATACTTTTTATACAAGATACTGTTATACTTGTTATACTGCAATAGAATTAGGGAACATTTATTTACATGCGTCAGCTGTCGCACAGACGTCAAAGTGACAGATAACGTAACGCTTTTTAGTTAACGTTTGTATTAATTTTACTCCTCATAAAATTTCTATACCGGGAAAATCGTTTCTTGAGGAGTAAACTCCAAAAAAAAACTATTTTAAGTTAACAACATTTTAATATTTTCAAATTACAATTTCACGCAATGTTCAGACCATTGCGCAGCTGTTAAGCGTTCGTGGCAGCTTTATCGTTTGACTATAGAGCCGCCATGAACGACATCAATTGAAAGTATTCTAAAATGGAATTTTACATACAAAATTAGCAATTTCGATATATTCGAATTTTCCTTTGGGTTTAAAAAAAAATATTTTTTCATAAATAAGCCCTGTTAGAGGCCCAAAAAAAAACAAACCGGTCAAGTCATTTTTTAGTTTTTGCGAGACTAATGCACGGCAATTTTAAATTATTTTGTGATTTGACTTTATGATTTATTTCCCGATGAATTTGCATTGATTCACTTGCCATCAATAAATCTTCTATATATATAAAAATGAATCGCCATTTCCCTTGGTCACGGCATCACGCGTGAACGGGTAAACCGATTTTAATTCGGTTTTCACTAATAGAAAGAGGGATAAACGGGGAATGTTTTAGTACATAAAAATTGCACCACGGGCGAAGCCGGGGGAGGGCCGCTAGTTACTTATAGAACTTATAGAATATAGAATTACTTATCTATACATATTGTACAAGCTATAATTGTAATTTTAAACTAACCCCCGACCTTTATTGAGCCCAAACACACTATATCTGCTGTAAGTTGCTGAGGAATTGGCTGTCCCGCGGACTACTTGATGCTGCAGAATCAGATCAAGGTTATCATGTCGTGGAAATACCTCCGAAGTAACATCATACTAAATTTAACATCATTTGAACCTGTGGAAGTTAGAGGAACGGGCTAGTTTAGCTAAGAGCCAACTCAGTCACGTCAGCTTTCAAAAAAAAAAAAAAAACACATCAAAATAGGTACATCCGTTCGGGAGCTACGCTGTCATAGACATACACACGTACACAGACACACACGTCAAACTTATAATACCCCGTTTTTGCGTCGGGCGATTATATAAATATAATCGCTGTCCGCCTCTCTCTGTTTCTTCGTTAATTTCTTCTAAACCATCCAATGGATTTTGCTACGGCTTTCTCTAATTGAAAGAACGATAAACCAGGAAGGTTCGCGTATATAATTCACAGAAAAGCTAGTATGGGTTGGGTATATAATAATCACATTCACATTTTATATAATAGGGAATAATTCAAAAAAGGCTTAAATATATATTTTTTAATCAACATTTTGGCTTTAGAATTATGTCTATGTAAATATTTTTTAATGTTATTTCTTTTTCATTAAGAAAATAATTATTAAAAAGTCCAAAAAAATTGTGGGAAATTCAAAATACTTAGTTGAAACGGTCAGTTCGAATGTGACGTCAAAGTTTATGAAATGTCAACAAGCGATGTTTGTGATTTTTAACATTACTTTGATAATGTTCAACATTATCAAAGTAATGTTCTAGGGGGAAGAACTCGGCAAGAAACCCCGTATAATCAACGTTAAGAATGCAGTGAATAATCGTCACGCCCCCTAACCAATCAGGTCGCTCAAAAATTAGAAAGTCAAATTCACAATGACTAGTTGAAGGCAGACCTATGAACGATACGGTTGTGTCGTTTGTGCGTTACCTTCAATTTTAAAATTTAAAAAAGAATACCTCACCCATTCGTAAGTATAAAAGTGGCGCCATAATTCATAGTGGAGAAAGACGAGTAATACTTTAAACAGTGTGATTTAAGTGTGAATGTGGAGAGTACAGTACTAAAAACAGCAACTTCATGCGGTGTGTCCGAGAGAACAGTTTATAAAATTATTAATGAACAAAAGAAAACTAACACCATAAGAATAAATAAGAACAAGTAGAATGGAATCTTCTTTGTCCGAGTCCCAAACGCCGCCATTTATATAACTTCTTCCCCCCTCACGTCGTTACGCCCCTCTGCCGCCCAGGCTTGTCGCTAGGGTTGCTTACTGTTAAATATTGTTAAACCATTATTTTATTCTAGTTTTATAAAATATTAAATTTATAAATACCTACTTATCTACATTATGTTACGTACCTACATTAAATATACTTATAAATAATAAGTTATTATAAGACAGTACCATACCAAATGAAGCCATTTAAGTAAGTATTACTTACCTACAAATATAAAATAAAAACATACTGGCTCACGTAAAACTATTAAGTAAGTAAGCGTTGAGTGAGCTATGGTATAGTCTCAGAGCTAAACCCACGATTGATAAATTCGATGAATTCGACAAATTTGCAATAAGAAGAAAAGTTCATTCAATATATTTAAATAACGACTACCCGATATTAAATAAAATTATGGACACTTTTTGAAGCTGATGAAGATATTCCGACATTCAAACGTACCACACTTCATAAAATACTGCATGAGCTAGGATTCGATTTTAATGAACGAGACAGCAGAGCATTATTATTAGAAAGAGAAGACATTGTTTTAAAAACTTAATCTTTTAAAATATAATTTGTTTGATTTTTAACTCCACTGTGAATACACCTTTACCCTACCGTTGCACTGCATTCTTAACGCGAACAGACTATAGTTTCTCTTTTCATAAATCATCAATTACGTAATTTGTAACAAAATTTAGCAATAGGGAATATGCGTCTAATTTAAAAAAAGGCTTAAATATATTTTTTATCAACATTTTTGCTTTAGAATTATGTCTATGTAAATATTTTTTAATATTATTTCTTTTTCGTTAAGGAAATAATTATTAAAAAGTGCATAAAAATGTGGGAAATTCAAAATACTTGAAACGGTCAGATCGAATGTGACGTCAAAGTCTATGGAATGTGACGTCAACGTCTATGAAATGTCCACAAGCGTGTAGATGTTTGTGATTTTTAACATTTGATTGTATTGTAGACTTTGACTTCACGACAAGCGCGCCAAAAGGGCGAGTGTTTAAAGTGCCCGTAGCTGTTAGTTAATTTTAACTTTTTTTTTGTTACCAAATTTCTGTTTTTTGTCGCTGAATATTTTTTTACGGGTATATAACGATTAAACCTATCCTATGAAAATATAAAAAAAAAAGTGCATACTATCCCTAATCTATGTAACATTGTATCAACATTGTAATATTATAATTTGTAACTCCAAGGATATTTATCATTTATATAACCAATAAAATATAACATATAAAATGTCGCTATATTTTTTCTTTTGCTTTTTATTTTAACGTATTCTCAAAAACTGTTTAAAAAATGCATTTAGACTGCTAGAAGCCTCTTAAACTAGATGAACCAATTTTCAAGTTCAATTGCATATTTGTGTAATTCAAATATTATTTGCTTCCCATATTTCTATTAATGAATTAATCGTTTAAATTACAGATATCATTTAATGAACAACAATTGCAATCACTTCACATCTGCCTTTTGCCAAGTGAGTAATTCAAATGATTGTTATATTGTATTCATTTTTTTTAATGTAAAAGTCAGGCTGACAGTCTCCTAGAAGCACGCCATAGATGCTGCAAGTGTACTGTCGATTATCCTTACCAATATTATATTACACTAGATGTGGGAATTCAGATTGTTTCTCGGCATCAGTAAAAATCAGTTACTTACCTCGTAGTCGTAGCGTACGGTTCTTGACTTTGCACTGTCTGTGTAGTTTCACGGCGCGGTCGCGCTTTACGTATATCGTAATATCTCTTTAACCATAAGTCTAAAACATATTCAGTAAAAAACAAATACTTGTGACGATTAACTTGCCGATTTTTGATAAGGATTCATAATTTTGTTGTTAATATGACCAGTGAACATCACGTAACGATTTTATTTATTTTTTTTAATAGAAAAAGTAGTTCTTATGGCTTAAATATAAAAGTTAGACATATGCTGTCGCTAACCTTTTTCAACAACTTTTCTATAGACATCATTCATATATCTCTCACCGTTAAAGCTGCGTTTGAAAGAAACTTTTTCGTCTACTTTGTAAATTCGATTACCACGAAAAAAAGCCATCCTGAAATTCTATTCTAAATACGAATATTGGTGATAGATTTTTTTAAGTTTGATGAGTATTTTCGAAGATTACCCCCTACATATGAACATACAAACAAACTCAACCTCTTCATAATATTAGCATAGATATAAATGCGAAAGCGAGTTATGTAGTTTGCTGCGCTTTCGTGAAATTTGCTTACACGTTGTCAGGGAATATAGAAAAGGGTTACCTATAATCCAGAAAAAAAGTTTTGTTCCCGAAAAAATCAACGCCTGACAAATATATATGAACAAAAAAGCTTGAATAACTATTTCTGATATATTTTTGTCAAACATTTATTCTTCAACGCAAAAGAATAAGGGGCTAGTATTAGAATAAAGGATAAGGGACTTGGAGGAGATAGAGATGGGGGCGGATTGGAATCGCCGAAACATAGCAGTATACAGATTGTTATTTGTAAGGGTCTTTTTTTTATATTAAGATCGGCAGACAGGCTGACACTCCAGTTGATGGTAGGTGGCTACCGTCGCCTATAACACAAGTAACGTCAAAGGTGCTGCAAGTGTGCTATCGACTACAGTAGGATTAAGGATAAGGGATTAGGAGCACTCACCGAAACACAACGTATTTCACGGTGGTCTTCTGTAAGGGGGTGGTTACTGCCGCCAGACGGGCTGCCCAAAATTTTGTGTAGTGGTTTTCTGTGATGAAAGAAACACTTCTTTCTCTAATGTAAAATACTTAATAATGTTAATAATTAAGTTTACAACACTTATTAAAAAATAAGCAAGTATCCTATTGTGATAATTATGCAAAAATTTAATATTTTTTTAAAATTTTGATACGGTTTTCACTAATGGAAAGAGCGATAAACGAGAAGAGTTTGGAGAAAATCTTGAAGGTGATCCGAATTTTTCTCGGAAAATATATTAAAATTTTCATTAGATACAGAATAATAGATTCCATTTTCTCGCAAGTGTAAAGGATATTATTGTAAATTTCGGTAACATTCTGATAAGCGTTTATTTGACGTTTAAAAACGCCAACACAACGCTCGTTAAAAACGACAACTACGGTTGTCGTTGACGTTAAACTTTCGCGTTTAAAAGTTGAATAATACGTATAAATTATTTAGATATGAATAATACATATAAAGCTGAACAATACGTATAAATGTGAATAATACGTATAAATATGAATAATACACCTGAATAACACACCTGAACCTATTATTTTATTTTTTAAATTATTTCAGGCGTTATGCTCGCGGGACATCCCGGCTTGGGTGAATCGCTTGGCGTATGTGAGTTCGTGTGTGCCATTTCTACAAAGGTGTCTGCCCAAGTGCGTATTATGTGTCCTATTACATCCCACTCCCGTGAATAGTTTGTAATATTTTAAAAGTAAGGAAACTACTTGAACGGGGTGTTATAAACAAACAAAAGGTTGGATCATTTCCTACCTGAATACCATAGTTATCATAACGCTTGTGGAGATTCTAGGAATGGTTCTGATACTTCTTACCATTTATAATTTAAAAAAAAAAACAGAATATTTGGTTCAGTCAATTGGAATGAAATAAATTTAAGTAAAACAAACCTTAAAATCACATCATAATTAATATAGAGGAAAATGAATCTTCTTCAGATACTGAAGAACTAGGTTCTTCTGGTTTCGTAATCACAGCCTTAGAGTCAGCGATCATCCTCACATTAAAGGTACACGCCTATTTGTTAGGCACGTGTCGCGTCACGTGACACCTCCAGTGTTATATTGTGTGTATAAACGTATAGTCCATTTATTTAAGAATGAACAAAAAGTTAAACAAACAACTCACGACATGGATTTTTTAAGTTTTAACCTTAACCACACCTTTAAATATACACGTATTCATTCACACTCACTAAACATAATATTCTTTACGATATTTATCCAAAATTATTGCACATGTTCAAAGGAAAATGCAAAAAAACTCAATAAAATCGTCATATAACCTACGATATCACTAGATGTCACAATTAGATTTTGTCTATGGTCTAGAGACGGGACATGTACACGACCTGAGGCATTTTGTATCACATGAGTTTTTGATTAATACATAAATTATCAAGTTCACAATTCTACACATATTTTAAAGTTTTAATTTATCATAATTCATAACGCAAACTTTATGAAATTATTTCTGATTAAAAGGTATTAATTAAATAGATAAATCATTAAACAATACGAACAAATTCCAAATGAGTTACTCACTGAGTCAACTCTATTTGATATGCATATTGTACAAATCTCATCTCTAAAATAGGTCAGTGACCCTGGCGACGCCATATTTGTTTACCTTTTTGTTCAATCTTAAAAAAATGGACTATAATAAAAAGAATGACGCTTCCATTTGCAAGTTCGTACCGCTAGTGTCTGTGCTAAATGTTAGGCCTCATGTTGATGACAAAATATAAGACTAGATGGCGCATTTAACAAGACTTTTATTATTATGAATCTCAAATCATGATATGGCTGTACATCAGTTGAGTTCACTTTAAGACTTTCACTTCTGACTGCAGTCCTACGACTGACATGTTTTTTTTTAAATGTTAAGGTCGTTACATAGACTGATGGTCTACTTGTTGGTAAGTGGCTACCGTTGTCTTTAACTTAACAACATGCGCTGCAAGTGAGCTGCACACCATAGTGGTATTAAGAATTACCTTAAGAAGTATTGAGGTACTCACCGAAACACGGTGTTCATCCGAATGTTCAGCAGTCAATATGTGTTTACGGCTGATTAATCTCACGTCAAGATATCGGCTAGATTTATAATTATCGCTGTTAAGTTTGTTTTAGATAAAATTGTATGCGTTTTTCAGGGAATGGTTGACGCCGGCGGCTCTCCAGCACTCTTTAGCGGCCCACTCTCGCTCCTCATCGCCTCATTCGCCTTCGTCCGACTCGCCTCATTCGCCTCATATGCCTCACATGCCTCACATTCCTCGCTCCACTCAATAGCACTGTGAGTATGTTGAATGGTTGCCAATAGACGAACGCTCGGATTCTTCTTAAATTTTAAGAGTTCAGACATTATTAGAGCGTTTTCCCACGATTACACGATTCTGCGCCCCATACATTTGTATGAACCGTTTTCACACGCAACGACACCGCGCCAGCTCGACAACGATTTCCAAATGACAGTTCGTTTTTAGGGTTCCGTACGTCCGAATAAAAAACGGAACCCTTATAGGATCACTCGTGTGTCCGTCTGTCCGACTGTAGTAGGACCATAGTTGGATTAAGGAAAAGGGATTTAGGAAGGGATAGGGAAATTGGCTCTGGCATCCCTTACTCATTCACCGAAACATAACAGCACACATGCTCTTTATAATATTAGTGGTAGATGAATTTATAAAATTAACAAAATCTTTGCATTTTGCAAATGCTAAAATGCTAAAAATATTTTGTATAGAATATTTCAAATTATATAGATTCTATATCAGGGATGTTATTTAATTTTCAGGAGAGCAACTGCAACAGTGCAGATATGAAGATCGAAGTGTTGTGCGAAATTAAATCTAGGCGTTATATTAGATAAGATAGAGTTTGGCGCATTGTCGACTGATTTTTATGGCGTTTTTTTTTTGTATTGTATTTCCTACCGGATAAAAATCGCAAAACGCAGAAGTTATTTACATGCCAAATAGTCTCTAAAATGCATTTAAATCTATTTATATTAAATTTACAATTGTGCCATTTATATAAAAGGAGGTCTAAATTTAAGTTTTCTTTCTAAGTTTTATTATACTTTTATTTAATTTTTACACCAAAATCATCTTTAACACGTTAAGATTGGAATTATTTTCAAAAATATCTCGTTCATACGTACCTATATTGCTGTGTCCGTCCATGTTAACAAATAAAAATATCTTCTTTTTTCTATTTTCTTTTTTAATAAAAGTTATATTCGACATTTAATTAAAAAAAATCGCATCACAATCACTTTAATGTTTCTCAAAATTAAGCATTAGGTGCTACGTAACTTAACAATTGATTGTTTAAGATTTAAATACTTAATCAAAAATAAAATAAATAATATTTAATTAATTAAAAATTTATTGTGTCACAAAATGTAAAGGAGTTTGTATCTAAACAATTTTTACATAAAATCTATATTAATATATAGGAAATTATTAATATATAGTAATAAGCCGATATATGAATATATATTATAGCAATTTACCACACACGGTGTAACATGTTTAAATATACAGGGTGATCAATTCAAATGGGTCAATGAAGGCAAATCTCAACACATAAGAGGGATTTTTTATAGAAATTTTAGCGAATTCGATTCGTGGTGGTCGCGTACATAATTTAATTTGGATGCAGTTTTTCTTGGTTCCTAAGAACAAGTTCACATATCTCTTATGGTTTGAGATTTCCCCTTACTGACCCATTCGCATTGATCACCTGTATATTTTGTCTTCACAACACTACGACTGTCCTTCTAAGTTCACTTTACTATAGTATGTACCTATTACAATTTATTTCAGTATAGGCCGTGACGCATTAAAATATATATTTAAATACTACGGCTTAAGATTTTATCATGATATTTTGACAAGTACTGTATGGACGCTTGGAAGTGGTGCTCTTTATTACAACTTTGCGCGTCTTACTTTCAGATATATTCAAAATTTATTTGACAATGCGCCAACATAGATAAATTAATACATTTTTGTTTTCCTAATTAGGAATACAGTTTATAGTGGGGTATATTTCTTATGTGGAAAAAAAAAATTAGCCAATTAAACCATGTTACCTAATTGGAAAACTCCTAACTGAATATATCGGACTACCCACATCTTTACGTGCCACCGTTTACCCATTGTGTGTCATTTTCTCAATCAATAGAGTAATATATACCTACGATCTCTAGGGCAACTGTTTAAGCGCAACACACACTGAAGCGGTACCGGGAGTTCCGGGGGCGGGAATTTTCATAATGTATGAGTTGTAATACATAAAAACATAGAAACCGCCAAGCTAAGGCGACGACTTAGCAGAAAAGCATTATTTTCATCGCCTAATTTGACTTGTTAGAGTAAAATTAAAAGTTAGATAAAAATACATAGCATAATAGACTATACATATTTAAAAAAGTTTGAATCGAATAAATTTATACAAAAAAAAAAAATTTTTTTCTGAGAAAAACTGCCCAAAAAGCTTTCTCGTCACAGAAATAAAATTTTCAGCGAAAACTACATTAAATGTTAGATTAAATTAAAGCTTATTAACTTAAGTTCGGTGCTAAAGTTTTAATGAGCTAGTTTTATTTCTTTTTTCATATTTTACACAATATTTAAGAAAGACGTTCCATTTTAAATCTGTACGGTTAACTCTGAGAAGCAACAAAAATTAGTTGAGCAATATTGCACCTTATTCCATATGTTATTAGATTGCGCTCATTTTGGTAGAAATTGTGTCTGATGTTAGTCCTTGTCTTAAGGACAACTTCCAGCAAAATTCCAAGAATTCTAATTGTTCCAATTAATGCTTTACCCAAGTTTTTACTGCCGTGCTGTGCGCCTTAGGCACGGAGTTCATCCGCATTGCTTGTATAAGGTGCCGCTGAGCACAGCCGGGATGAGAAGAAACTTCATCTCGCGGACGAGCAAGCTTTGGAACAATCTACCAACAACAATTCTGAGGTGTTTCCATGTTCTTCAATCGAGTCATAAACAAACTTCTGATGTTTCTTTTGTTCTTAGGCGACGGTAATCACCTGTCATCGAGTGGTCTGATACTGGCTACCCCAAAGATTTTCAACTGTATAGATCGGGCAAGACGAAAGAATCTGTAATGTGACATTTAGAATTACGTGGTGTAAAATAGCTCAGTCCATCGCCAACTTCACAAGGCTATTTAGCTACGCCATGGCCACCCTGATTACGGCGATCAGGATCAATATTTTTGTAGGAAAAATTTCCTAATGCTCTATATAGTCTAAGCGTGCGGTGTAAGTCAAACTGCCGTGTGAAGGCGAAAATGAACTATTTATTTCAACAAACTAAGATGACTTCCAAAAGGGCTACACTTGTCCGATAAAACCGTTAAATTTGCCAAAAGTCGTCAATGATTGCCCTAATGAGTCGCTAGTTTACTGTCGCAGGTCACTTCACGAAGCTCTGAAGAGTCGCTTTCGAATCGCTGCTATCGAATGACTGTGTCTCCCGCCCGCCACTCTCCTATTTATATTTGGCGCCAAACGTCTCGATCTATTTCGAATTTACTAGAAATAAACAAGTATTGTAAACACGGAATTGTTTGTCTACTACGTGATTGTTAACAAGTCCATTGAAAGTTCGGGAATGCTATTTCTGTTGAATGTGAACTCTATGTTGTGAACATAAGGACCAATTTTCTTTCACACTAACCGGGAAGTGGCGTGACTACTGTCGATAGTGGGATCCTTCGAGATTTTCGACCGGTGTGAGTGCTTTTTCCAGAATGTTCCATGGTTAGTCGTAACAACAATAATATATTTATTCTTTTTGGATGACCTTAAACAAACAATTTAAACGTGCCGCTCTACATTACCCTAGGAAATAGGTACTTTTTTTACATAGTAGCCTTCTTACTTTCCTAAGATTCAATTTTCTAAACAGACTTCCTAAAATCATGAAAGCAATTAAAGTTCTATTATCATTCTTTGTATATATTACTCGATTGATTTTATTTACGTGTATAAAACTTGATGTATAAATTTACTTATGTAATTATAAATAGTGATGTGAAAATTAGAAGCTCATCACTAGCTCTCTTGTGAAAACTAATTTTCAAATGTACTCTGTGTAACTGTGACACATAACTTTACCTTTTTTTTTCATCACAATGTTTATTTTTTTAATTTGAGTTTACGCGGCGCTGTACGGTCGGCAACAAAGTGCGTATTTTTTTTAATGAATCGAAAACGAATGAACAGTTTTATTCGTAATATTATACAAGGATTATTATCCTATAAATACGGTCACGTTTTATGTTAAGCTTGATAATAAGTATTTATTTTAAATAAAAATGACAATAATATTAAAGTTTCCCATAAATCTCGAATTACTTTTAAAATTTTTGTTGCTGACCGTGCAGTAATTCTTGTTTTAAAGTGTATTTGTTAAATTAGTATTAAATATAGTGTCCTGTCTAAATTTTTGCTTCGTGGTTTCCTTTTAACCGCGAACAATATGGACTTTACTTTTAGGAATGTGTATAAGTAATCTATACATTAGTATAGATGATTGAATGTCCCTAAAAGTTGACTCCTTTCTCTACAGAGAATGTTTGCTTTTTAGTTATCGATTATCATTTAAAAATCTTTGCCTTTAAACTATAGTCCTTGTCTAACAGTTTCGAAGTGATAATTGTTTATTATGAAGCAATGTTTAAAGAAAATAGCATCGTCAGTGGGTGAATAGCATTGTCACCCTGTATATTATATATACACGCATAACACAATAATGTAATTATAAATTATACAGTCTGTAGGCTAAGTCGATCTACAATGTGATTAAATATGGAAAGTGATAACATTTGATAGATTTTTCAGTTTTCACTGTTCAGATTACACAAATACAAGACGCTATAAACGACCAAGGCGAAAATTTCATCTGAGTAGTGGTTGCATTTTATAAAGTACTAGCGTTCCGCCCCCGGCTTCGCTCGGGATGCAATTTTTATATATATGAAAATTCCCCGTTTATCCCTCTTTCCATTAGTCAAAACCGAATTAAAATCGGTCTACCCGTTCACGCGTGATGCCGTGATCAAGGGAAATAGGGATTCATTTTTATATAACTAGAGTTAAATAAAATATTAAATTTTCATTGCCATATATTTTTATTTTTAGACCAGCTGAGCCCGCAATTTCGTACGCGTGGTATTTGGTATAGCGCGTAACTTTTTTTTTGTGCAAACACTAAATGTTACGGGAAGCAATGAAAACCGCATTTAAATTGATTAAGTCGTTTCTTAAATTAGCGTGCACAAACACAACGCACAACACAAACAGACAAAAATTTTAAAAACTATTTTTTTGAACTCGGTCACAATTTGTTTTTGAAAATATATATAATGTACAATTGTAGGTATAGAAACGGCTCGTTTACGATGATCCCTCGAGAACAGTATTTTTTATTTATATACATATATAGATAAAATGGTACATTATGATATTCAACCCTAATTGCAAAATATTAAGGTCGCGTCTTGAACGTATGTTGCGTTTTGTATCTTGTGATAATAGCACATCACTTATTTCGGCATTCACATAGAAGTTATTGATTTTTTTTGTGTTTATATGTATTTCCCGTTTATTGTGTAATTATGAAATGAACCAAAGTTGAAAAAGAAATGCACTTACATTGTTATTCTTTGTGTATTTATTTATTCGGGAAATTGAGATTATGTCGCAAATGAATTAACCAAAGAAATGTATTAATTCGAAACTTATTATTGGAAATACAAACTTTATTAAATTGGATCTCATTGTGTGCAAAGAAAAATACAAACTTCAGTCAACCAGTTTGTGGTCCTTAAGGGCCTGTGCACACGAGCTGACGACGCGCGCGTGTTTTAGCAGATTGTATGCATTTGCATCGTTACATACGCAAATGAAACGCGCTTCAAACACGCGTTTGTATCGGAACAAACGCACTTGCCGTGTACCCAATATTTTCTTCACCCACCCAATTTTAGTTTTAGTTTTAATAACAGACCAAAGGCTAACGTAAGCAGTGTTACTGTAATACTGTAGTCTCAATTTCTAAAAATGGTGGCAGCTTTCTGCGCGTTTGTATCACAACAAACGCGCGTTTATTACGCGTTAATGTCGACGTATCTGCGCGTTTTCATTGTGTAAAGGTCGTAACGTGCCGTCTTGCGTTTGCCGAGCGTTCTGATAGCGTTCAACACGCGTCGTCAGCTCGTTTAAAATACGTTGTATGCGGGAGTTTAATCCGAGTTAGCTCAACTATTAAAGCAAGGCCACGAAGAAAATGCAAACAATTTGACAGGTATTTTTACTAGTTGGATGAGTGATTAAGGTGCTTGCCTTAACGCTCTGTTCTAGGGTTCCCGGGTTCGATTCCCGGCAGGGCCAACTTTGAAAAATGAACTTTCAAATTTGGCTCTGGTCTGGAGCTGGAAAGTAGTAGCAGGGTACACTGCGTTTCGCAGTCATTCGGGCAGCCCGTCTGGCGGCAGTAACCACCCCCTTACAGAAGACCACCGTGAAATAACAGCACGTGTGCTGTTATGTTTCGGTGAGTGAGTAAGGGATGCCGAGCCCATTTCCCTATCCCCTGCTAATCCCTTATCCTTAATCCTACTGTAGTCGGCAGCGCACTTGCAGAAGCTTTGGCGTTGCTTGTGTAATACGCGACGGTAGCCACTTACCATCAAGTGGACCGTCAGCCTGTCTACCGATCTTAACATAATTGACTATGTTTACCTGTAGTTGGTGTATTCGCAAACAGCAACTCACACAATTTCTAGTGGTCACGTTTGAGGAAGTTTGTATGAGAACAAATTAATGTTCTCTAGATTCATCACAACGTTTGGCGATACAATTTCTTTCCTTTTTTTTTTTTAATCGTGTAAGAGTCTTAATTATTTGTGGTATCTACGTGCAGTTTTATTGATTTTTGTAAAAATATTTTTTACACTTACTTTATTAAAATTTAGGACGGTTTTCGAAAGATTTGTACATTGAGTAGTTTAAATTGTGTAGGCTTTTGAGATTTTTCGATTTAGTGTTAATAGTAGTAATTGATAAGGTATTGAAGATGTAAAAAAAAACTATTTTTATTATGAAGGTAGTTAATAAAACAAAATATAACAACAAACAGATGTTTCAATTATGCGTGCGCAACACAGAGCAACAAGATGGAGTGTGTCATTTATTTGTAAATACATTTTATCATTTTTCGAATCAATCACGGTCATCGCAGAAATTTATTTTCAGAGTCGACATAATATAAATCCGTTGAATTAAACGTGTGTGTAGATTTTGTGCAATTTAATTGTTCTTTGTACTGACCTCAAAAGTACTCTGTGTTGCACTCATGAACTATTTAGATGACATTGTTATTGTAGCATATTAATCACGATATTAATATACTGAAAAAATTATTCGGTGCATCGAACTATGTCGTTTTTATGGTGACGTTATTTCATCATTGAATTCAAGGGTTTTTCACAAATTGTCGAATAATATTGGCAATAGTACAATTTTTGAACGAATAAAATGCATGAAAGTGTTTTGTGAAATTTTATTTATCCCGCTGTTAGAAAATAGCAGCAAAAGTCATTCTCCCGTCATCAACATAGAGATATAATATGACAAACTTCATAACTAAAAATGTATTTAGTGTAAAAAAATTGTATATAAATAATACCTAGTAAATTTAAAAAAACCGACCCTTTTTCTAAATTAAAAAAATTGAAATGTATAATACAAAACAATTCATTTTATTATTTAGTCTTTGTTTCACAAAGCAGTTTTTCAACTTAAAGGCGTTTGCATAATTTTATAATTCAACTAAAGGCATTGTTCTGGCCGAACTAAATATTCGTTTCTTCAACAAGCTTTAGCAGCAGCTTCAAGAGACTTTGTTAAAAAATTTTTTAATGTTTATGCAGTTATTTTTATCTATTGTCTTACATAATTTCGACAAAATATTAATATTGGTATGTAAGTGTGCTCGAGAGCTGCATGAGATCATACCGCCTTACCCTTTCTTCTATCGGGCATGCAGACGTACGAAATCCCTCTAATTCGGACCAAGCGCTTTAAAACATCTTTTGTGATGCGCATTGCTAAGGATTGGAACTCCCTGCCGGCGTCTGTATTTCCGAGCTCATACAACCCAAATCTTTTCAAGGTTCGAGTGAATCTTCTGGGTGAGCTGGCTCCATCGTCGGCCTCATCCTTTCTACATGGATAGATGCTGGTCAAGAGTAAACCCATCTTTAATTTAAAAAAAAATGTAAATAAATTTAAGTAATTATTAATAAATATTATATCTTAATATGTAAAACAAAGTCGGGTTAATTCGAACACTTATAGTAACTCGAGAACGGCTGGACTGATTTTCATGATTTTTTATTTGTTGAATTCGTCTCTGTTGAGAATAGCAGAATAAATATTAAAAAATAGGAAAAATAAAAAAATATATGGAGATAATTCATTTTGTCATACATGTTGTATGGTACGGTTATTTTGTTGATATCTCGAGAACGCATTGAATGATTTCGATGATTTTTTTTGTTCGTCTCAGCCTTGAGGAGTTTCCTCGCGTATTGGAAAAGTTTTTTTTAATGTTGAGGGCATCAGACAGGCTGTCGGTCCACTTTATGATGGGTGGCTGCCGTCACCTATGAAACAGGCAACACAACAGGTGCTCCAAGTATGTACCATAGTGGGATTAGGTATGTACCATAGTGGGATTAGGATTATGACAGGGCAATGGGCTCTGGCAGCCATTACTCGGTCACGCTGTTATTTCTGCTGTTATTTTTTCATGGTCATGTAAGACGGTGGTTACTGCCGCCAGACAGGCTGCTAAAATAACTACGAAATGCAGTTTGCCCAGCTATTATACTTATAGTATAATTTTTTTTTAAATGTTAAATTCGACAGACTGACCATGCATTTGATGGTAGTTGGCTACCGTCGCCTATAATACAAGGAACGCCACTGGTGCTGCAAGTGTGCTGCCTACCATAGTAGGGCAAGGGGATTAGAAAAGAGATAGGGCAATGGGTTCAGGCATCCCTTACTCACTCATCGAAATATAAGAGCACACATGCTGTTATTTCACCATGGTTTTCTGTTAGGAGGTGGTTACTACCGCCAGACGAGTTGTCCAAATGAGTTTTTTTCCGTGGCAAAATCTGCAAACCAGAGCCCCATCGACCATGGGGAGACCGGTGGTATGTGAGATTTTTAATCAATAAAAACCCACGGTGTTTCCTCGCTCCGTCTATGGGTCTATGGACGGGGGGTCAGGGATCGTTGAAACATGTAACCTCTTCCCCCCACCAAAGGCAGTATATATGCCCTTCCATTGCTTAAAGTAAATCAGAAAGAAATTAAATTGGTATAACAGATACAAAAACAATGCTACGCGTATCATTTCGATTCACTTTATTTAAATGTAATAAAAATAGATTTTATTTTAATATTTGTAAATTTAGTGTAAATACAGTGGACACTTGGATAGTCCAAGGTAACCATTTCAATTACATTTTTTTTAATGAGGCACTAGCACGGTTTGTCGTTAGCACAATTATGTCTTTTTCGGCTTAGTTATATTAATTTTATTATTATAATTAAAAATATTGTCTCATGTAATATACCTACTAGCCTAATGCGAAGCTGTGCCTTCTTAATAAATACCAGGCAATGTAATCTAGAAAAACTAATATAAAATTATACCATCGTATATAAACAATTTTTGTATTTTTTGTCACGCAGTCAGGTTTTTTTTTTTTCAATAATAAATATATACTTGCTTCATTTTGTAATTCCATTTTCTTGCAGGATATTATTAAATAAAGTTTTTTTAGCATATTTTTTGGCACAATATTTAAAAGTTTCTAGCATATTTTAGCACAAGCAACCCTATGTAGCACATATCTCGATTTGAAAACCGTCACACTGATGCAAGTGCTAGCTAGTTCAAGTAGTGTAGTTTGATTAGTTCAGGGAAATTTAGTTATTATACAAATCAAAATTTGAGTCCCTCAGGAATAATTTCTTTCCCCATCGATATTTCATACTTTCTAGAAACTTGTATCAAAAATGCCCCTGAAGAACTCAACTTTTGATTTGTTTTTAAATTTTCCTGGATATGTTGTGAGTTTGTGAGTATATAGTATTCTTTAGTCTAGTGCAAGCAACTATCAAGCTGAAGAGTATACTATATCTATATGTTCTGTGATAGCAAGCGAGAGCAACTGAGCAATCCTAAATCAAACTCATACATTATTTGTTTTGTTTAAACAATGTTTATATACAATCAAACAACTTGTATACAATACAAACTTGAATGCAATCACAATTTTCTCATCTATCTGAAGTTCCATTTTTATTTGTAAACCTCCACAAGTTTTTTAAATATATTTGTGTGAATACTTCGGACAATCCGATACAAAAAACATGTCTTTGAAAGCGGTAAAAGGAATTTCTCTTGATGTAAGTAATTCATGGTTATTTAATTAAGATTAATGTGAATTCTTAATTTTCTGTGTCAACAATTTATATCTATTAATTGAACAAATATAGGTACGTAGTAAGCTTCTACAGTTTACAAACTTTCATGTCGAAAACATTAGGCCACATTTGTGAGAACTTTATTTATATCTGAGGGTGTAAGGGCTGCTGGCAGGACGACAGTTCACTTGATGCTCAATAGTTACCATCACCCATAAACGCAACACAGACCCTATGTGATTGAGATGAATAATTTTGATGCCGCATGTTAACACGACTTCAATTTAAAAAAATAATAATTTAATTTTGTTTTCCATATTATTGAATCTTTTTAAATGTATTTAATTTTCTTTCTGTTTTTCTATGTCAGCTTGCTCTCTATTTTTTTACAAAAGAAAAGCTTTATTGTTTGTGTACACACTTTTATTTCTACATTACAGATTTCACACAAGGGTTTAAGTTTACCAGGGCCTCCCTTAAGATATAAGGTGAGTCTATCCATTACTGTATATTTCGAGGAATGAAAATGTAAAACTTTGTGTGCATGTTTGAAATAAATATACCAGGAAACCTGCATCACCATATGAGAAACATGTAATTTTACTAACTGGGAAATATACACGCAAAATGTACAGCGCTGAATGCAACTGAACAGCTCTGAAGCGCTATACATTGTCTTGTGGAAAAACACACTTGTTTTGCTGGATGAATTTGGTTATACTTATACAGTTCCGCTGCTATCAGCCGCATACGAACTCTGCTGAGTTGGTCGTGTACAACTTGTGGATGAGTAATTAAGAACAGTCCATGTCCAGCGCTGTTCACTGTTAGCATGCAAATGATAAAACACAATTGTCCTCAGTTTCGCCTGTTTGACGCGAAGGCTGAATGGACGCATATGCATCTCCACACAAAACTGATGTTTTCTATGTCCAAAAGCTGAATTGAGTTGAATAAATGTAGTTATTCGCTAATCCCTTTCACAGACATATATAGTAGGCATACAGGCTTGCGCCGTCCAATGCTCAAATACGGCCCGGTCTAGCCTCAGTTCGCTTTTGACTATGTTCATGGAAAGTCGTCTTTTGAAAAACAAAAAATGCCTAATTGCACTGTTGTTAATTGTAAAAATACGTCAAAAGTGGTTTGTTGAGTGAGGGGAGACGTTTTGTATCATCGTTAAGTAGTTATTTATAATATGTGCTGTAATTTAATTAATATCAATGTTTGGAAAATGTCGTAGTCAGCTACGTGCGCGCGTCCTCTCACGTTGAACGTAGGTGGTATTAATATACACATACTTATCTATGTACTAAATTGGCGCGCGTAGAGTTAGGCGTTGATAATTCGCGTCGTTGCATTGTGGGGTGTGTTTTAACATCACTAAATTGTGTTCGTGACGTCTTAGTAGGCACTAAAAATGTGGCACGCTTGGTTTTCATACAGTTTGATGAACTTGCGTCATCTATACTATCTGTGGCTGTGTCCCTTACCCTTACCTACTAAACCCGGCAGCCCATTTGCGACACCTGTGGCTGTTAATAGGCGACAGCAGCCGCCTACCATCATGTGTACATAAATATAAAACCAAACAATTTGGGTTAATGTTTTTAATTCGCAACATCTATTGCACTATTTTGTACTATAGCAGATGGTTCTTACAGGGGAAGCCTATGTCCTACCGCTGAGGAGATGATGATATTGATGTTGATTGCATCAGTTGTGTTACTAGTTACATAATGATTGTTTGTTCACAGGTTGTGTTGGTTGCATTGAAGGAGTTGCTGATTGAGATGCAATGCAAGTTTACATCGCTGTACGGCCTCGCCAAAGCGAACCCCCAATTGATACCCGAAATGGCGAAAGTGAGTACATAAAGACAAACTGTCCATTGGCTGAATCGGCGAAAGAATTTATTATAATTTAAATTCTATATTAATTTAATTAGAATACATACCATAAAGTCGTTCAAAACTAGACCATATTTTTTTCACTTAATTTGGTAATAAAAGTCTTTCTTAATTTCAGTAATTTCCTGTGAATATATCCAATCTATAATTTCTTCTTATCTAATGGTGCAAGTTTCAACCATTAAAACTAAGTTAAAAATATACTGATGGCCTGAACTCCATACAAAACTGTTTCTTTAGGTTTTGATCTCATTATAAAGATAATTTAATTAATACTTTATAATTTCTAAAATAAATGTTTATAAATCTTTCATTATTTTAAAAAGCCCAAAACAGAAATTTGAGATTCGATCTCATTATCAGATAGTTAAATTAAATAAAAATTAATTTCTATCGAATTTAATAGTATTTCATTACCTATAGTACGGTCATTCTATGAATGCGTTTTTGACATTTCTTTATGTCCATTGCATAAAGTTCATTTCCGAATAAACGATACAGAAAATGTATGGAATTGACACCTGTCAGAACAGCACTCTTATAATGGCTGGAGTTATAGACTTTCAAATTTGATATAAAATTTAATATTGTACCAAAAAATTCTTATAAAAAAAAATCTAAGAAATGTTGCGGAAGGAATTCTTGCTTCTTTTATTTCCGTATTAACAAATTTTACATTTGATAAACAAAAAAATATAAGAGTATAAATAAAAAAGTGTTTGTGTGTGAGCTTTGACGCACGACTGGAGTTTTAAACGTAAAAAATTAAATGCGTAAATTTTTCCTCGTTTCAATAGATAACTGGATACCTAATTACTTTATATTATTTAGTTACGTTCTGCATACTCACATGTCACGTGTTCCAACAAAAGTTATATTAGTTACGTTCGGTAAACACTGGTGTTATACACATTTTATAAGTTCAAATAGTTCATTTTTTCGACGACAAATGTCGCGGCAGGTTATAACGCGCTATCGTTTCGTTCCCCAATGCGGACTACACTTTTCATACAAGGTTTCGAAGTTTGGTTTTATAAGCCCAGAGAAACCCTTGGATGTTGCTTGTTATACTACAATAGAATAGGCATGATGGCAGATTTTGAAATTCCCTTCCATAATGTAGATACACGTCTACCATATCCGAAAAAAATAATATTAAATCTATTTTGAATTACGCGCGAAAACGCTCTTAGGTGTCATGGCGTCGCGTCTGATGAACCGTGACGTCACCGACATCTTATCAGATTTTTCATTCTGTCAAAGCAAAGTCAAGCAACACGATGGCACTTACCTGGGCGTGACGTCGTTCGCTCTGATTGGTGTTTCAGTTAACATGGCCGATTGCAGTTATTCATACTTCTATTTTATTGAAAATCTTATTAATTTCAATTTTAATACAAAAAATGAGTAATTTTTTAGACTCCTTTCAACATATATTTTTCTCCAAAGTCATTTATTCTTTGATTCTTTAATACCGTCATCATGCCTATTAGGCGAAGCGGCGGGCGGCCGATTTGGGTAGAACTGCTTAGAACATAACGCTTTTTAGTTAACGCTTGTGTTAATTTTACTCCTAATAAAATTTCCATACCGGGAGCTTTATATGAAAATCGATTCTTAAGGAGTGAACTCCAAAAATATGTACATGTAGCTCCCAAACGGATGGACCGATTTTGATCAGTTTTTTTCTTAGAAAGCTAACGTGATCGAGATGGTTCTTAGCTCCAGTTTATGAAGATCTGTTCAGGCATTTGAAGACCATCAGCCCCATTTCATAGTTGACAAAGAGATTTCATTAACTTCCACAGGTTCGATTATTCCGAGCATAACCCTCTCCTTAGCTCGTTGAACGATGTTGAGCTTTCTTACGAGATCCACAGTTAGAGACCACGGTTCAGTCATTACTGGCAACACACATAGGTCGAAAACTTTTGTTTTAAGACACTGAGGAATTTTGGACGAGAAGATGGACCGAGCTGATTTCCACGATGGAGCTCCTTCTCAAAGTTGGCTCTTCCTAAGAAGAGCTAAGACTGATATATGTGATATATTAAATTGGCCCTACTTTATTAGTTATACATGAATGGGCCGCTAGGAAAGTTTTGAATTATGTACCTTAACCTGATGTTTTTTCAAAATAATTTCCAGCATTAGTGTGAGCGATAGGCTCTGTACGCGCACACAAAATATTGTCTGTGGTACGGGTTACAAAAAAGATGGCTTGCCTAACAATAGAATTAATGTGTCGTACTTGTAAATTATAATGTATCAAAAGTGCTATAAATAAAAGAATAGAATAATACTAATAAGAGTTTTAATAACTAAAACGAACAAAGTATTATTACATGGCGCTGAGGCATCCTGCGAATAAAAAGGACAAACAAAGAAAATGGAACAATTACAACCACCACCGCCATTAACGTTCAGCGGATCGAAAAAAAGAAACTTTGAAAATTGGAAACAAAGATTCGATCTATATTTTCTCGCCAGTGGAGCTGATATACGTCTGGAAGAAGGACAGAAGAAAGCACTACTATTACACTGCATCGGAGAAGAAGGGTTACAAATTTATAACAGCTTCGAGAACAAAGAAAATTTAAAGTTCGAAGAGGTACTCACACAGCTAGAAGCGCATTGTAGTCCACCCACTAACGAAACTTATAACAGGTACTTATTTTTTTCAAGAAAACAAAAGAACAGCAAACAATATGAGGAATATTTGACAGCTCTAAAACATTTAAGTTTGGATTGTAAATTTGAAAATCTTAAAGACAGCCTGATAAGGGATCAGATAATCCTGGGCATGAACGATGATAATCTTCGTGAAAAACTATTAAGAATACCCGATTTAAGTCTGGATAAGTGTATGAACATCTGTAAAACGGCGCAAGTTGCACAAAGCCAACTAAAAAATTTAAACAGCAATACTAATGAAGTGGGTGCAGTGAGCAGAAATTGGGGAGTGTGCAGTCGTTCTCTGTCGAGTAGCCGAGAACCTACGGCCAGGGGTCGCAGTAGAACTCCAGGTCGAACAAGTTTTGTGAAAAAACATAATAACGATGGGACGCAAACAAGGCAACCGTTTGTTCAAGAAAAGTTCAAAACCGTAAGAGAGAAATCAAATGAGCATTTGAAGAAAGGTTATAGTACATCAAGACCGTGTAGAAAATGTGACAAGTTTCATGGATATGCACAATGTCCAGCATTTGGTAAAAAATGCATGAAATGCAATAAATTAAATCATTTTGCATCGTGTTGTACATTTAAGTGTTCAGTAGTTAACAGTGAAAAGGTAATACAACATAGAATAGATACAGTATGTACAACAAATTTAGTAAATAAGGAATGGTATATAAATATCAAGGTAAACAATAAAGACATAAAATTTAAAATAGATACAGGTTCTCATGTGGACATTATGAATAAAATTACAATGAAACAATTATTATTGAAATTATATAAGTGTAGGAATGTAAGATTGACAAATTTTGACGGATCTGAGATTAAAATAATTGGAGCGTGTGATCTAAAATTGATATATAAAGGCAATGATTGTCTATGTAAATTTTTTGTAGTAAACTTTGACACACCAAATATTTTAAGCTATTCCACCGCTCTAAAACTGGGCATCATAAATAATGTAAATATGATAAGCAAAAGTGACATAGTATCAGAATTTAGTGAATTATTTATAGGTCTGGGTGAGTTAAAATATGAATATGACATAAAATTGAAAGAAAATTGTGTACCCATTGCGGAAAGGCCTAGAAAAATCCCATTTAAATTACAAGATCAGATAAAAATTGAATTAGATAAACTAGAAAGTTTAGGTGTTATCAGGAAGGTAAATGAACCTACTGAATGGGTCAATTCCATGGTTGTAGCAAAAAAAAGTGATGGTTCTATTAGACTTTGCCTCGATCCACAAAATTTGAATAAATATATAATTAGGGAAAGATTTAAGATGAGTACTTTTGAGGAATTAGTTGCTAGAATGCCTAATGCCAAATATTTTTCTGTGCTTGATGCTTCTAAAAGTTTTTATATGATAAAATTGTCAGAAAAAAGTCAATTATATACAACATTCAATGCAGGGGATTTTGGTAGATATTGTTATAAAAGATTACCCTTCGGCTTGAATTCTGCACCTGAAGTTTTTAGTAAATGCTTTCGTGATACATTTAGTGACATTGAAGGGGTAGAACAATATGTTGATGAATTGTTAGTATGGGGTGAGTCTAAAGAGTCTCACGACAGGAGATTAAGACAGGTTTTGAATAGAGCTAAAGAGACTGGTGTAAAATTTAACAGAGATAAATGTCAGTTCAGTGTGACTGAGGTCAAGTATGTAGGACACATATTAGGTAGCACAGGTATCAGACCTGATAAAGAGAAAATAAGAGCCATTGTTAATATGAAGGAACCAACCAGTAAGAAAGAGTTGCAAACATTTTTAGGAATTGTTACTTATATATCCAAGTTCATTCCTAACTTATCTGATATTACAAACTCATTGAGAGAATTGATAAAAAAAAATTCAATTTTTGTGTGGGGTAAAAAACAAGAGGAAGATTTCAATAAAATAAAACAAATTTTAACTACAGAACCGGTTTTAAGATTCTTTGAGACTAATAGTCCTATTACCTTGTCGGTTGATAGTAGTAGTACAGGGTTAGGAGCAGTATTATTGCAGCATGATGCACCAGTAGATTAATGCCTGGTAAAATTCTAAGAGAAAGGGATAATGACAGATCTTATGATGTGTTATTGGAAAATGGTCAAAAAGTTATTAGAAATAGATATCATATATTTAAAGGTTCAAAATATAAAAAATTCAATTTAAAAAATACTTATGACTATGATGATGAAGATTTAGACTGTATAATGGAGAAATATTCAAATCAAAAGAACATTAATAATGATAACTGTAATAATGTAAATTATGACGTAGCTAAAAACAATACTGATTGTTATGACGTGGAACCAATGGAACAATTTAATGTAGAAAATGCGTACAATAATGTAGAGCCTAATAAGGACGCGGTAGTTAGTAAAACTAAGAAAAGGGTCACATTTAATTTGGATCATAGTGATAGCGAGAGTGCAAGATCTAGGAGTGGTAGAGTTATAAAGAAGCCGGATTATTTGGATGATTATGATTATTGAGAAAGAAAAAGGGATGTGAGCGATAGGCTCTGTGCGCGCACACAAAATATTGTCTGTGGTACGGGTTACAAAAAAGATGGCTTGCCTAACAATAGAATTAATGTGTCGTACTTGTAAATTATAATGTATCAAAAGTGCTATAAATAAAAGAATAGAATAATACTAATAAGAGTTTTAATAACTAAAACGAACAAAGTATTATTACAATTAGCAATACATTACGCTGAAACCAGTCATTAAAATTATGCTCCGATGATTCGTTTGAGATTTCTGCACAAGCGTTGTTCCAAGCCGCAATTAAGTCCGTGTCTCTGGAAAAACGTCGTCCTTTCATAGCCTCCTTCACAATGGGCAGCAATCAAAGTCACAGGGCGCAAGATCAGGGCTGTACGGAGGATGTTCCAGCAGCGTCAGCCCCGAATCCTTTATAAATGTCCTTGTTATCTCAGCCCGATGTACCGGAGCGTTGTCATGGTGCAGGCGCCATGTATTCAACCGCGAATTCGGACGTAGTTTTCTAAGCTCTTCAATTAGTCGAGGCAGACAAACTGTTATGTACCATTGAGCGGTGACTGTCTTCTGTTCATCCAGGGTAATATTTTTAATAACACCTCTTTTATTAAAAAATACCACCACCATTTTCTTCTTCACCGATCGCGACTGTATTACAGTAGTTGGTATTTCTTCATTTTCAAACACTCATACTTTGTTTTTAGATTTACTTTTTATGTCGTAGTAGTACAGCCAAGACTCGTCACCTGTTACTATACTATTTACATACTGTGACCTTCTGTGGTCAAACATTTTAAGCACATTTTTGATGCGACACTCTCTTTGGGCGTCAGTCAAATAATGGAGTACCCAAAGCATACACCGCTTCGTTACTTTGAGGTGGTCGTGAAGAATATCGCGAATAGCTGTTGCATTAAGGTGCAAGATTTCCTCTATCTGCCTGTAAGTTATATGTCTATCTTCTATGATTAGTTTCTTCCCAGCGGTTATGTTTTCTGGAGTAACCACCTCGCGCGGCCGACCTGACCGACCTGACCTGATCGTCCAGGTTAAAGTCCTTACGTTCGAATTGTTTGTACCACCGAAACACACTGCTACAGCTTAGTGCTGTTCATGTTCAAGTAGAGGCAGGGCACACTGCGTTTCGCAGTCATTTGGGCAGCCCGTCTGGCGGCAGTAACCACCCCCTTACAGAAGACCACCGTAAAATAACAGCATATACGTGCTGTTGTGTTTCGGTGAGTGAGTAAGGGATGCCAGAGCCCATTTCCCTATCCCCTCCTAATCCCTTATCCTTAAACCTACTGTAGTCAGCAGCGCACTTGTAGCAGCTGTGTTGCTTGTGTTATAGGCGATGGTAGCCACCTACCATCAAGTGGACCGTCAGCCTGTCTGCCGATCTTAACATAAAAAAAAAAATACTGTATCTCACTAACACATTCATCAGCAGTTAAACCGCGCTTAAAATTTTACATGATTATCACATGTAAGTCGCGAGGCGTCAACTTCCGACATCTTGGAGTGAACTAAGATATTTAAAACAAATATAGGAAACGCACGAGATGTTTTTTGTTGGCAATAAACATGTCAAGACATGCACTATAAAAAGACTAGTGCCGACAGGTGCAGTTCGGCTAACGCATATTATTATGAACAAGTCTCAAAACTTTCCCAGCGGCCTACGTATATTGCCATTGCTATTGCCATTCAGCATGCAATGCCTCACTCCAACTTAGGTTGAGATGTACAATTGTTTGTCTAATAAACAGAAATTTGCATTACAGATAATATTCCAACGTCTAAAAAATGTTATGGACACGTCCATTCACGCGGGAGAGTCCAGTTTGGTTCTGACCAAAGTGTATCGCAAGACGCATCCACACTTTGCCGACTTCCAACTGATACTGTCCACACTGCACAAAGTGCAGGATGCAGCCGGCGTGCCCAGGGATCAGTTGGTGGAGAGTGAGCTGTGTAAACCGCACGCGAACCCTTTCGGTGAGATCAGGTTTAGAATTCTCTTAAAAATAGCGACACTTAAAATATTTCTTTGTGATGTAAAATATCTTTTGCGACCATGTGTGTTACTAGTGATAATACATGGCGGTGAAACGTGGTCTCTCTATGGGCCTCGTAAGAAAGCTCAACGAGCTATGGGGAGGGCTATGCTCGGGGTTACACTGCAAGATCGAATTAGCAATGAGTAGATCCGTAGACGAACGAAAGTTCCCGAAATAAGCCGGCGGAGCAGTAATTTGAAGCGGCACTGGGCAGGAAACATAGTACGGAGTGCCCACGTCCACTGGGGCCGGAATAATCTCGAGTGGAAGCCAGGGACCGGCAAGCGCAGCGTAGGACGTCTACTCACAAGGTGGACAGACGATATGATAAGGGCTGCGGGTCGGCGGAGGATCCAGGCCGCTGCTGACCGGTCAAAGACAAAAGTTCAGCTATTTCAACCTAATAATCATTGTAATATATACAATCCCGACATTCAATATAATAATGTTAGTCTTGATATTGTTGATTCTTCTGTTTTTCTGGGTATAACTATTGATAAATTTTGTAACTGGAAGGCCCACATGTAGTTTATGCAACAAAATTGACAAATTTATTTACGTGTTGAAGCGTATTAGGCAAGTAGCTTCTATGAAAGCAGCTTTATTGGCGTATCACGGTTATGTGTCTTTTATTTTAAGATATGGTCTCGTACTTTGGGGTAACTCAACTGATGTTTTGAATGCATTTAAAACACAAAAAAAGTGCATCAGAGCTATTTGCAATATGAACGCAATGGAAAGTTGTAGACCAGTCTTTAAAAAATTACGTATTTTGCCATTGCCCTCACTATATTTATTTGAAGTGGGCTTATTTGTAGCTAAAAACTACAGATTATTTAAAACTTACGAAGAAGTTCTTCCCAATATAAACTTAAGGAACAAACATAAATTGTATATACCTCCGCAAAGACTAGAAGTATGTAAAAAAAATTCTTATTATATGGCCATAAAAGTCTTTAATCATTTGCCAGATAATATAAAAATGTTGCCTTTCCCTACTTACAAGAAAAGGCTTTTTGATATTCTCTTAACCAAATCCTATTATTGTATTAAAGATTTTTTTAAAGATAAATTGTAAAGGTTTTAATGAAACTCAATTTTATATTATTTCATTTATTGAATATAAGTACCGACAAAATAGCAAAAAGTCATTAAGTCATACTGTTATGACCAAACAAACATATGTAACAATATATAAACAAACATTTATATGCTGTTATACTAATAACAGGTATCTGCAGCTATTACATTTTATCATTTTAATTGCTGGTATTTAAAAAATACTTTGTAATTAAAAAAAAATTGTGAGTGATTACAAAAATAAGTCAACAACTACAAATGAAAGTACAGATAAGGGCGAGAAGCAAAACATGACTTAAAATTTAAGAAATTATGAAAGTCAAAATAATAATAATGAAATAATGTACCTAAATTCGATATGTCAACAAGGAATGGTATTGTATGGTATTAACACAATAATCGTCGAGATTTACAGCATCAAGATGTCAAGATTTGCACACCGAATATCGGTTGGTCATGAAGGAACAAGAAAACTAAATGTCATCTCTGGTATCAGTTACCCATGGTCATCGCAAATAAATTCTTCTTATTCTTATTATTATTATTGGAAAATTATAGGGAAGGCCCAGCAGTGAACGTTTCACGGCTGAGATGATATTAGCAACCAATTAGCTCACTCCCATTTTATGCAATTTTTAAAATGTGGGCTGCAGGGCTTCAAGTGTGCATTGTATGTCGTCTCTATGAGTTGGATGACTTTTTTTATCATGACTGATATGACCACTGATTTGAGTCGTCTAAATTTTTCAGTAATCGATAACGTACCTTTTGAGGCAGTGAAGGCAGCGTGTTTTAAACATTCATCGCGGATAAGCAAAAAGGTACGTGGACATCTTAGCAGGTGGAGTTCTCTTAGAGAAATAGTTATTCTTGGATCGTAGTTTACGTCACTTAAAACCGGGGAACTGTGTGCAATATTATATTTTACTTTTTCTTTATGTTAAGATCGGTAGGCAGGCTGACGGATGTGGAAGAAGTTAGCATGTCCATTTTCGTTTTTAGAAAATCTCGACATTGTGCTGACTTGTGCTAGGCTTGTGCTACGTTGTGCCGCATACCGTTTTCGATTATCTCAAAAAACGGAGCAGCAATGAGAAAAATCCGTTTTTTGTACCAGCATGACCATTTTGTTTTTTTCGAAAATGTGCGGAATGTGCAGGAATGTGCTAGACTTGTGCTGCAATGTGCCGTAAACCGTTTTCGATTATCTCAATAAATGGAGCGGCAATGAGAAAAAACATTTTTTACGTCAGCATGACCATTTTGTTTTTTCGAAAATGTGCGGAATGTGCCGGAATGTGCTAGGCTTGTGCTGCAATGTGCCGTAAACCGTTTTCAATTATCTCAAAAAACGGAGCGGAAATGAGAAAAAACGTTTTTTGCACCAGCATGACCATTTTGTTTTTTCGAAAATGTGCGGAATGTGCTAGGCTTGTGCTGCAATGTGCCGCAAACCATTTTCGATTATCTCATTGCCGCTCCGTTTTTTGAGATAATTGAAAACGGTTTACGGCAAATTGCAGCACAAGCCTAGCACATTCCGGCACATCTGGCTTATGTCATACCGAATTTAACAAATCAACTACCTAAAACATTAAAAAGAGACATAACTCCCAAAAACATCACATTTAAGCTTAAACAATACTATTTACAATTAACTACAGATAAATATAATTTTAAAAACAATACAAAAATAGTTATAAAAAAGTAATACTAATTATTATTGTAACATATTTCAATTCAGAATATGACACAAAATAATATATTAAAGTCTTAAAGTATCTTAAAGTAATTGAGGAGTCTGAAGTGTACGTTGGGCGTCAACTGAAGGTTTATTTTAATTCTGTAATCGGCACATGGTGTACGGTAAAACTCTAATGAGTTTTTGTTTACACCAATGTTAAGTCAAATGAAACACTATTGTATTAATAAATAATAAATAAAAAAAAAAAAAAAAAAAAACAGCATATTTTCGAAAAAACAAAGTGGTCATGCTGGTGCAAAAACGGTTTTTTCTCATTGCCGCTTCATTTTTTGAGATAATCGAAAACGGTTTGCGGCACATTGCAGCACAAGCCTAGCACATTCCGGCACATTCAGCACATTTTCGAAAAAACAAAATGGTCATGCTGGTGCAAAAAACGTTATTTCTCATTGCCGCTCCGTTTTTTGAGATCGGGACTTGCGGTCTGCGGCATAACGTAGCACAAGTCAGCGCTGCACATAACTTTGAACATTTTCAATTTTAAAAAGAATTCGGTGACTGAAAAAAAAATCCGTTTTTTGCCGATAGCAGCTCAGATTTTTGAGATAATTGAAAACGGTTTACGGCACATTGCAGCACAAGCCTAGCACATTCCGCACATTTTCGAAAAAACAAAATGGTCATGCTGACGTAAAAAATGTTTTTTCTCATTGCCGCTCCATTTATTGAGATAATCGAAAACGGTTTACGGCACATTGCAGCACAAGCCTAGCACATTCCGCACATTTTCGAAAAAACAAAATGGTCATGCTGACGTAAAAAATGTTTTTTCTCATTGCCGGTCCATTTATTGAGATAATCGAAAACGGTTTACGGCACATTGCAGCACAAGCCTAGCACATTCCGCACATTTTCGAAAAAACAAAATGGTCATGCTGACGTAAAAAATGTTTTTTCTCATTGCCGCTCCATTTATTGAGATAATCGAAAACGGTTTACGGCACATTGCAGCACAAGCCTAGCACATTCCGCACATTTTCGAAAAAACAAAATGGTCATGCTGACGTAAAAAATGTTTTTTCTCATTGCCGCTCCATTTATTGAGATAATCGAAAACGGTTTACGGCACATTGCAGCACAAGCCTAGCACATTCCGCACATTTTCGAAAAAACAAAATGGTCATGCTGACGTAAAAAATGTTTTTTCTCATTGCCGCTCCATTTATTGAGATAATCGAAAACGGTTTACGGCACATTGCAGCACAAGCCTAGCACATTCCGCACATTTTCGAAAAAACAAAATGGTCATGCTGACGTAAAAAATGTTTTTTCTCATTGCCGCTCCATTTATTGAGATAATCGAAAACGGTTTACGGCACATTGCAGCACAAGCCTAGCACATTCCGCACATTTTCGAAAAAACAAAATGGTCATGCTGACGTAAAAAATGTTTTTTCTCATTTCCGCTCCGTTTTTTGAGATAATTGAAAACGGTTTACGGCACATTGCAGCACAAGCCTAGCACATTCCGGCACATTCCGCACATTTTCGAAAAAACAAAATGGTCATGCTGACGTAAAAAATGTTTTTTCTCATTGCCGCTCCATTTATTGAGATAATCGAAAACGGTTTACGGCACATTGCAGCACAAGTCTAGCACATTCCGCAAATTTTCGAAAAAACAAAATGGTCATGCTGGTACAAAAAACGGTTTTTTCTCATTGCTGCTCCGTTTTTTGAGATAATCGAAAACGGTTTGCGGCACAACGTAGCACAAGCCTAGCACAAGTCAGCACAATGTCGAGATTTTCTAAAAACGAAAATGGACATGCTAACTTCTTCCACATGGCTGACGGTCCATATAACACAAGCAACGCCAGGTCTGCAATGCGGTGCCGACTACAGTAGAATTAAGGATAAGAAATTGGGAAGGGTTAGGGAAATTGGCTCTGGCATCCCTTACTCATTCACTGAAACACAACAGCACACGTGCTGTAATTTCACAGTGGTCTTCTGTAAGAAGGTGGTTACTGCCGCCAGACGAGCTGCCCGAATGCCTACAGAACTCAGTGTGCCTGGCCACTACACCTTATCTGTTTAGTTTTAACACGAGATTATAGTACTTTTTGAGAAACCACACAATTGAGGGTTATTTGTTTTAATTGGCAACACTTTTTACATTTTTTGATCTTGAATTCCTATTCCGTCTATAGAGTACCACGAAAATTACATTTAATTTCACTACAAAATATTATTTGTCTTTTCCATTAAATGGCTGAAACACAGATTTCAATATGTTATATTTTCAATATTTTGTCGAGCCCATTGGATGAGTAGTTGGAGTGCTTGCCGTAACGCTCTGTTCTAGGGTTCCCGGGTTCGATTCTCGGCAGGGTCAACTTTGAAAAATGAACTTTTCAAATTTGTCTCTGGTCTGGATCTGGAAAGTAGTGGCAGGGTACACTGCTTTTCGCAGTCATTTGGGCAGCCCGTCTGGCGGCAGTAACCACCCCCTTACAGAAGACCACCGTGAACTAACAACATGTGTGCTGTTGTGTTTCGCTGAATGATTAAGGAATGCCAGAGCCCATTTCCCTATCCCATTCCTAATCCCTCATCGCAGGTGCTGTAAATAGGTACATAGGTCAGCTATGTACCTACTTACAGCACCTGCGACGTTGCTTATGTTAATAGGTGACGATAGCCACTTACCATCAAGTGGACCGTCAGCCTGTCTGATGACATTAAATTTTTTAATGTGTAGATTTTCACTGCATTTTGTTTACTCGAAGAAATATCATGATGTACATAAATGAAAATGACATTGTGAATACAAAAATATCATATCACTAGCTGAACTCGGCCATGCTTCGCTGCGGCCCATACGGCGGCGGCCGGCGTGCGCATGGGGCGCGCGGTACTGGACACTGCTTATATATAATACTATTTATCGTAGCGTGATGTTATATAGCCTATAGTCTCCCTCGATAAATGGACTATTCAAAACAAAAAGAATTTTTCAATTCGAACCAGTAGTTCCTGAGATTAGCGCGTTCAAACAAACAAACTTTTAAAGTAAAGTAGTAAAGAACTTTTGATCACTTTATTATAATAAAGTGGAAGAGTTAGTTTGTTTGTTAAACTTTCACGCTTTAACAACTCAACTGATAATTTTGAAATTTTGCATACACATAGTCAGGGATACAGAAAAGAACATACTGTATACCCTTCGTCAAGAAAATGATATTGTTGATAGGGACAAGGGCAAAAGCTAGTCACAAATAAAGCAAATAGTACAAATACTTGCAAATTACTTACTAAAATACTATTTAAAATAGTCTGTAGCTTCATAAAAGTAGGTAATAAGAGAGGGCTTCTGAAATTTCCTAAATCCAAAGAACTGCATTTTTTTTTCCAGATGGTCGATCACATAAACAACTTGAAGAGCGATGTCAATCTAAAAACCGATTCCGAAGAAGAGAAGGCTAGGAAGAAAATTAGAGCCGAATTAAAGAAGTTAGCCGTTTACGTTCCATGGGTATGTAGACTTTTTCGCATTTGTTTATTTGTTGGCAACATGTTAATACTGGCAACACTTCTCAAATGTATCAGTTTAATAAAGTCTTCTATTAAATGCTATATGTGACGTGCGACTTCAGCGTAAATGATTCGCTCGACGTCTGAACGTCAGGCACAACGTCAGCGGTCAATATCTCAGCAGTGAACGATGTCTCACATCAAAACAGAAGTCGATAAAGTGTGTTTGCTTGTGGTTATGTCATTTTATAATTACGCTAGTCACGACGTTCACGCAGCAATGGTTAGAAATAAGTAGAGACAAAGCCTTATGCTAGAAACACACTTGACCGCGTCCGCGCCGTGCGACGGCCGAATGTTTGCTGACTGTCGGTGACGGTCTCTTCGTTTAGTGCCTGAGGTTGTAATTTTTGCTCTGCAACTAATAATCGCACAAGTCCGCATCAGGAGTGATTTTAGCTGAGCTCCGTTCTACAACCCCCGTGAACACTATTGCAAGCGGGATCAACTAACTAGTATGATAACTACTAAGTATGATTGTCTCATAGTTGTTGCGCGCGGGACCCACCTACATTATAGTACAGGATCCGAAGAGAGGTCGTCCTTCATCAATCTGTTTACCAGACCAAAAACTAGGAACCATGCTGCGCTCTTCTCTATTACACTGCGCAGCACGTTTAATCCTTCTATGTGGCACATTTTTGCTTGCTCCGATTTTCAAATCATAAAATTATAGCTTCGGTAGTAACTCGTAAAATGCTTCTGGTCAATAGGCCTTCTTAAAGTCTTTAATAGTTAATTTGAAAAGTTGATTTTTCAAAGTTAACCCTGCCGGGAATCGAAGCCGGGAACCCTAGAACAGAGCGTTAAGGCAAGCACCCTAACCACTCATCCAACGGGTGAGCGTGCGAATTAATTTTTGTCTTAGAATGGATATGAGCAGTTTGTAAAATGTGGGTAAGGTAAGGTCTGTAGTTATTAGATTCCATGGTACTACCGGATTTTTGAAGCACGAAGGTGATGCCAGTTAACAAACTAGTGAGGGCACCGAGATCGAGGGCTTTTTGAAATTGCATTGTCAAACATTCGTGTTGAGCATCGAAACCACTTCATCCAGTAGTTGTCAATCCATCCGGTCCAGACTTTTCCAGTTCTGAGCCATACGAATGAAACAACTAACATCAGCGGGACCGATGGTACAGAAAAGGACAACGGGTATTTTATAACCAAAAAAGTACTTTTCCAGCTTTCTACAATGAAAAAAAAAAAAAAAACAATAAGGGGCGCGGGCGAAGTCGCAAACAAAAACTAGTTCATAATATTAGTATGTATTGTTATGCTACTCTTTTTTTTTCAGATTGTGAAACAAGCAGTGATCTCCCACATTTTGCCAGAGAAAAGCCCAACTCACAGAATACGGGTGAGTATGATAATAATTGAAGACTGTCTCAGTGGATATACTATTATGAACATACAGGATAACGCCCTACTTGATGATCCTAAAACATTTTAACACCAGGGGATAATCGTAGATAAAAGGAAGATACTCGACTCAATATCAGCGCGTGGTTCTTATAAACCGTGTCCAGTGGTCTCAGTTTCATTCTTGTGAGTCGTGTGGTTATCTCATTCACGCTACAGTTTGAATACATTTGCCTATCTCTCTATATTAGACATTGGAATTGTGGTTATGGGGACGAATATTATTTACGCATATAATTATTGTATCTAGCACATTTATCGATTACGCAATTTAAGAATTGGGCTCAGACATCCCTAGCCACAACACGTAATGTTAATATTACACAGCCCCGTCCGTGAAATCCTAACTAATAAATGCGGAAGTGAGTTTGTTTGTTTGTCACTTTTCCACGCCTTAAATACTCGACCCATCATCATGAGATTTTGCATACACGTTTTCAGGGATACAGAAAAAGACATAGGGTCCACTTTTTATCCATAAAAGTAGCTTTTTTTTATTTTTCGACGCATAAGAAAAAATGTAAAATAGATTTATTTTTAATTTTTTTTTACTTGAAGGTGTATGGTGAGCCGAAAATGCCAAAAATAGCATTATTGCACCCTTTGCTGAAGGGGTGCGATCCGTTCCGGTTAGCACGATCGAATCGCATCTACAACATGGTGCAGTTTAACGTCCAGCCGCTGAAACACGACTACGTCATGAACCTGGACGGCGTCGAAGTCGGTCAGTATTAAAGAACTCTTTTTATTGGTACATGTTTATGTCCGAGTCGAAATTTAAAAGCACGGTTGAAGCACTATTTAGGTTTTGTGTTCCAAGACAGGCCGGTCTTGCATTTTTTTAAAGTTAAAAATTGCATTTAATTGTGATATACACGAGAATCTCCATTTCTAAATTTTATGGCCCTACAAGATAAAGTAACAATAATTGTCAAATTGTGTGCAGGCGGTTGCAAGTTAATATTCCGGGTTTCGGACGTGCCCGTTTGGGAGGTGCCGCAGAAATTGAAGACCGAAATCGCAGCAGCGTTCGGCGTTGAGGGTGACGTCCTCGAAACCGAAGATATGGACATCGATGAAGATGACGATTTCACTGAGGATTACTAAGAAAATAAAAGTTTTTACAACATATTTTATGGATTATTATTTTTGACTGCATTCTGGGGAAGTTACGCACAGGTTCTGCCAATCTGCAGTGCCATAGCGTGGTGGACCTCGTTGATGGGACATGTGCCCAAAAATGGGATTTAAGGCGCCTTAACGCGAAATATTTTTATAGTCAATTTGAGTATACATATTTGCAATTCAGTCATACATACAAGTAACTTTTTATAATGTAAATAAATATTAAAAATCTTAAGAGTTCCATATATACAAAATAAATACAGTACGATAATAAAATTCTACTTACTGAATAAACATTGTAATGGTAATTTATATGTGTTCACGTGTACAGTCGGGGCAGGGCCGGCTTTAACTATAGTGCAGGGTATGCCGTGCACACGGGCGCAGGGTCTTCGGGGGCGCCGAGCAAGCGCTGCTCCCGCTCCAAAGAGTTAGCGCAAATACCCAGACCTTGCTAGATCTGCTGTGGGGAAGGTGGAGGTATTCACGTTATTCGGTCTGTTGATATTTAGAAAAGCATCAGGTCGACGGATGCGTGCGAGGAGCAGAAACTGGACGCAAGGTCGGAAGCCGTCAGAGGTCCGAACTTGCCGCGCGTAGCCAACCAGACACCAGGTACGTCGCCCTCGAGGAATGCATCCCACTGATCACGTCACGCGAGGACTAGGAACTAGCCATAGGACCAAGCTTCTATGAACTTGTACCATAGACTGGACGCCAAGCTTTGTCCATCTCCGTGGTGAGACGAAATCACTTTGCCGTCCGGTAGTCCATAGCATTGCTATGAGTAAATCGTGGTTAATTTTATCAAATGCTTTTGAAAAATCGGAATATACAACATCCACCTGCATTTGCACCTGCAAACTTTAAAACATCATCGTTTTACAGATGATAATATATAGTTTACTAAAGTTTCAGCCAATTCAACTAAAGAGTTATTTTATTGCATTTTTATCGAAAAAATGTTGGACGTGATTCTTTAAATTTACATGACTTTTTTGTTTGTAAACCGATTGCAATAAAACAAACACTAAAAATGTTACAGGAAGCTTGCTATAATACATCGCTGAAAACTCATTCAAATCGACAAAAACAGACAGACAAAAATTCTAAAAACTATTTTTTTGACTTCGGTAACATAAGTACAACATGTATGCGAGGGCGGAGTGATAAGTCTGGTAAAAATTAAACAAGGAGTAAAATTAATTAAATTATTATTATTTATTTTTCAACGTAGTCTCCGTGTAGCTCAATGCTCTTCACCCAACGTTTCTCTAGCTTTTCGATCCCTTCCATAAAATACGACTTAGGCAACCCTTCAAAATAGGCATTGATTTCGTGCATGACCTCTTCGTTGGAGCCAAATCTTTTCCAACCAAGTCATTTTTTTAAATTCGGAAACAGAAAATAGTCACAAGGGGCTAAATCTGGCGAATACGGTAGGTGAGAAAGCATCTCATAGTGCAACTCATGAAGTTTTGCCATGGCAATCACGCAGGTGTGCATTGTCTTGGTGGAAGAGGATTTTCTTCTTATCCAAATGTGGTCGTTTTTCACGTAAAATTGTGTTAAATTGGTTCAATAAATTGGCATAATATTCGCCATTAATCGCACCCTTCTATAGGTAGTCAATATGGATTACTCCACATGCATCCCAAAAAACTGTAGCGATCATCTCTGGAGTAGTGACCTCAACTGGGCGTCCTGGACGCACAGCATCACTTGCGGCCGGGTCGCTCCGCTGTAGATTTGTATGAAAATGTATGTGTCGCGCCGAAGCTCATATAATTCGGCCGGTCCGGCCCCTCGGTCGCATACAATTCGAACCTTTTACTCATTTACTCCTTTTATTAGGTACTTGCACAGATTACTTTTTCATTCACATACAATCACTCTCGCACACCTTACACTTTCATTTTATTCCTCTTAAAAAACAAATTCAAAATAATATATTATGCTTTTTGTTTATTTTGTACATAGATATTATTATTGTTTAGTAAATTTTGTAAAATATTTCACTTCCCCTGTAGGACAGGTAGAGTCAAGTGTGGGAGACAGAAATATGTCAATACAAATTTAATTTAATCTGAAAATAAATATCTTTCTTTCTTGTATGATCTGGAGCCCATTTTATGATTGCCATATTGTTTGCATCGAGAGAATCCAGAAGAAATTTTTCAAGGCTCTCTTATCCGTCACTCATTAAGACTGCGCGGAGCGAGATGTGCCAAAACAGGCAGTCCCAGTTAAGTTTGGAACATTTGGATATGCCGATGATACCACAGTGGTCGAGAGGTATATGTCCGATGCACGAGCTGGTAGCCTCGAGATCCGCTCACAGAGAGAAGGCATGGTCTGTAGATTGGACCAGACACTGAAAAATATCTCCGACTGGGGTGACGCTAATATGGTCAGTTTCAATAAAGCGAAGACTCAAGCGTGTCTTTTTTCAGCGAAACGAAATCCAATTGACCTGAACCTGACCTGACCTGAATTCCGGGGAGTGACTGTTCCAATCTCGGATCATCTCCAACTCCTTGGTGTGGACCTTACAGCCGATCTGAACTTCGGTAGGCACATCGAGTCCATTGCCAAAAAGCTGGGCATCCTTTCCAAGGTTAAACGGTATTTCACTGCGAGGCAGCTCCTGGACTTATACAAAGCACAGGTCCGGTCTTGCATGGAGTACTGCTGTCACCTCTGGGATGGGTCTGCCCGTTACCAACTGGCCGCACTGGACTCGAATTGAAGGCTCAATTGAAAGGCGAGCAAAGAAGCTTATTGGCAACGACACCTTTGTAGATTCCCAATTTCAAAGCCTGCAACATCGCCGAAAAGTAGCGTGCTTATCGATTTTCTATCGTCTACACTATGGAGAGTGTGCATCTATACTGTACGATTTAATCCAACCGGAACCGTTCCACTTGCGGACCACTAGACGTGGGCAGGGGTTTCATCCCTTCGTGGTCGATGTACCTCGATCACGAACAAAGCGTTTCAGTTCCACCTTCCTTGTTCGAACTGCTAAGGAGTGGAACTCATTGCCTGCGTCTGTGTTCCCACAGAACTACAACCTCGGGGTCTTCAAAACTAGGGTAAATGGGCATTTACTAGGTAAGCGTGGTCCAGATATGAATTTGTCTAATTTTATAGGATTAAACTAGGAAATAAGCTTTCAACAGCACCTTGAATGTTTATCGTTGTACAAAGCATATTTAAAATGTTTATTCAGTTAGTAGAATTTTATTATCGTACTGTATTTATTTTGTGTATATGGAACTCTAAGACTTTTGGTATTTATTTACATTATAAAAAATTATGTATGACTGAATTGCAAATAATACTCAAATTCACCATAAAAATATTTCGCGTGTAAGGCACCTTAGATCCCATTTTTGGGACATGTCCCATCACCGAGGTCCACCACGCTATGGCACTGCAGATTGGCAGAACCTGTGCGTAACTTCCCCAGAATGCAGTCAAAAATAATAATCAATAAAATATGTTGTAAAAACTTTTATTTTCTTAGTAATCCTCAGTGAAAGCGTCATCTTCATCGATGTCCATATCTTCGGTTTCGAGGACGTCACCCTCAACGCCGAACGCTGCTGCGATTTCGGTCTTCAATTTCTCCGGCACCTCCCAAACGGGCACGTCCGAAACCCGGAATATTAACTTGCAACCGCCTGCACACAATTTGACAATTATTGTTACTTTATCTTGTAAGGCAATCAAATTTAGAAACGGAGAGGATTGATTGGCTCTTCTGTTCGTGTGACAAGGGTTCGAATAAAAGGAAGAGAATGGACATGTCCAATGATAACCTGTTGTTATTGACCTAGTGCTGAAAGTCCACGAAATTTTGAAGAATCACCAATTTGTATTGATCTATTCGAGATATGCTACGATTATTCATTGTAGCTGCTTTCCTGGTAAATGCCTATACAATGTTTTGACAATCTTCGCTTTTTGACATCCTACATAGGATCGTTATGTAGGATGTCAAAAGAGATGAAGCGTTTTACTTGAAGGGGTTCAAGGAATACGAGTTCGGAGGGAAGAAAATAGTAGAACCACAACCAACAAATAAAATATTCGTCTAATATGGTCATGGTCTGGCCATGAGAAACACTATTAGAAACATACTACATTTTATTGGAACATTTAACTGTATTTTATATTAACAAACAATTGATTTAAAAAAAACTGCAGCATCTTAGTTCAGTTCACCAAATATTTAAATCATACTTTATCAGAGTCAACTGTCAAGAGTTTATTTCCAAAGTAGGCTGTCGGGAATCAAACTTGAAACCACAGAGCAAAGAATCGCCGCACCACCCCCTACTAAAAACGGTAGTAATAATAATATTCATGACGTGCAATTGCACTGAGCGCAACTCAAGGTGTATTTGGTGACTCAGTTTCTACATGCACGTTGTAGAGTAAACATTATCCAAAAAAGTGATAGAAATGCCTCACTGTGCTGTGATTTGGTGTAATAATCAAAGTAAAAAGACAAATAGGCAAAATTCATATCACATTTCAAGTAATAAATTCAAGTAATAAAATAGCTTTTAAAAAATGCGAGTCGGGATTTTCTTGGAACACAAAACCTAAATAGTGCTTCAACCGTGCTTTTAAATTTCGACTCGGACATAAACACGTACCCATAAAAAGAGTTCTTTAATTAATACTGACCGACTTCGACGCCGTCCAGGTTCATGACGTAGTCGTGTTTCAGCGGCTGGACGTTAAACTGCACCATGTTGTAGATGCGATTCGATCGTGCTAACTGGAACGGATCACACGCCTTCAGCAACGGGTGCAAGAATGCTTTTTTTGGCATTTTCGGCTCACCATACACCTACCAGTAAAAAAAAATTAAAATAATTCTGTAAGAAAGCTTAAGAGTCGAAAAATAAAAAATTCTACGCCCGACTAAAATTTTTTCCTGAAACTTTTTGTATCCTATTTCACTAACCTGTTTATTTTTTTGAAATGTACCCTTCTTAATGACATCAAAACCAGCCACATACAAATAGTACAGCCAAAGAGATTTTATTACAACTTATGCATACTATATGCGAAAAGACTCTTTCCCCGACCTAATATTCGCCCCCATAACCACAATTCCAATATCTAATATAGAGAGATAGGCAAATGTATTCAAACTGTAGCGTGAATGAGATAACCACACGACTCACAAGAATGAAACTGAGACCACTGGACACGGTTTATAAGAACCACGCGCTGATATTGAGTCGAGTATCTACCTTTTATTTACGATTATCCCCTGGCGTTAATATGTTTTAGGATCATCAAGTAGGACGTTATCCTGCATGTTCATAATAGTATATCCACTGAGACAGTCTTCAATTATTATCATACTCACTCGTATTCTGTGAGTTGGGCTTTTCTGTGGCAAAATGTGGGTGATCACTGCTTGTTTCACAATCTGAAAAAAAAAAAAAAAAAAGGAGTAGCATAACAATACATACTAATATTATAAACTAGCCTTTACTCGCGACTTCGTCCCTTATTCTTAGCATTTATTCAATACTAGCGACCCGCCCCCGGCTTCGCCCGGGGTGCAATTTTTATATATAAGAACATACCCCGTTTATCCCTCTTTCCATTAGTGAAAACCGAATCACGCGTGATGCCGTGACCAAGGGAAATAGGGATTCAATTTTATATACTAAGATTTATTCCTCATACGTATTTTTATGTTGAATTTTTTATTTTTATTGTTAGGTAATCCCCCGGGAACATTACTTTTTTTGGTTGAAACATACCATTTGTCCTTTTCTGTATACAACATTTCATGATGATCAGTTGAGAACTAACTCACTTTTGCATTTGTATTTGTAAGGATGGATGGATGTTTGTAACTCTTTCACGATCGAAGAGCACACGGAGGATGGATTGCACAATTTCTGGATTAAGTGTTTTCGATGTTCACACGAATGTTTGACAATGCAATTTTAAAAAGCCCTCGATCTCGGTGCCCTCACTAGCTTGTTAACAACTGGCATCACCTTCCTACCCACATTTTACGAACTGTGGCTCTAACATGAGTTTACGATACTACACTCGCTAGCGAGAGCGTAAAACATTTATATGGAAAATTGATAATTTGACATTGACAGTTCACGATTTCCCATACAAAAGTTTTACGTTCTCGCTAGCGAGTGTAGTAATGGTGTAGTATCGTAAACTCATACTAGAGCCTCTGGTCACAATCCGAGGACAAAAATTAATTCGCACATTGTTACCAACTACGTTTTGGCCCCAGCTCGGAATGGTTGTAGAGTTGGGGTCCCGTGCTACCGAAGACCCGGTCCCGGTCTCTTCCTAATAGACATGATCATTTGTCAAAATGTCAGGCAGAACAGACGGACTAATGTCGACAGCTTGGATTGACTTTAAGAGGGCCTATGACCAGAGTTGCCAGGTATTCGGTATTTTACAGACCCTGATATTTTAGCTGCCGGTCACAACGCTTCATGACACAACTCATAAGCATTTTACGAGTTATCGCCCGAAAGAAAATGATTGACGAAATTTTCACCTGGCTCGTGTAGCATAATAATATATGTTAATAATAATAAATCTTCATTTCAGACACTTGTCTACATTAGAATTAATCAACTATACTTACTATAACCATAAGTTGTGTGTTTTCTTTTTTTTAACTTGTTACGTGATGCATCTCTCGCTGTTGACTTCTTTTCTGTCAATGGGCTTCATGTACATTTTCAATTTCAAAGCCTTGCAATAGTAATCGAAGCTATAATTTTATAATTTGAAAATCGGAGCAAGAAAAGATGTGCGATATAAAAGGATTTAGCGTGCTGCGCAATGTAATAGAGAAGGACGCAGCATAGCAGCTAGTTTTTTATTCGACGCTTTGTCTCTACTTATTTGGAACCATTGCTGCGTGAACGTCGTGACTATTGTATGCGCCAAGGCTGTTGGCACACGGGGCAATAAATCATTCAAGCGCTAGGGTTGTGCATGTTCTGCAGGCATTGTCGATATTTTGAGTACCTACTCATTGAGTATTGCTAAGAGAGATATTTTTTTCAATTTAATTTACAATCAGTTGCTAGTATAATTGGAAATGTTGCAAATGAAATTTGTTGCAGCTGGAATCGACTGTAAGCATGTTGATATTTCTTCGTTCTTAGTATACAGGGTGGTAATTTGAGATGGGTCAGTAAGGGCAGCTACCTAAACCATTCTAGCTAGAACAAAACACTCTTAGGAGACTATCCATTATTTTAATAGTTATTTCCATCGGCATTCAAAGATTTTGGAAAAATGGTACAGTCAGCGAGAAAAAGGTCAATTTTCACGTTTTGTTTTTATAATGCCAATCGATTCTGTTACTTATAAGGATCAATTGACCCTATGGGACCACCTGAGGTTAGAGTACTAGAAACGTCAAAAAACTCAAAAAACAACTTCCATACATTTCTTACAGAATGAGATTGAAAAATAAGTTCAAACATTGTTTTTGATTAAAAAAGGCGGCAATCACTACAATGGAAACTGGCTAGGCAATGTTTATTTTAAATTAATTTTAATTTGGAAGGAAAACATTGTTTTAGAAACAAATGTTATTTATTATTATTCTTGCATGTCAGCTAAATTATGAAAATATTGAAGTAAAAATGGTTTCAAATTTAGATCGCATAGATTTATTAGAAGCTTATTAATACCCTATGCCCTATATCAAAAGTTATAAAAAAATCTCCTAAATATTCTTGTAGAGTGTAGCTCCTTTAAGAGAAATCCTTACGACAACAATGATCTTGATAAAAAATAGCGGTTGCAATTTTAACACTCGTAGAAGTCGGTAGAAGCTTTGAAGTCGCTGCCGAAGTACTCATTTCCCATAACCAAGTTTTAAAGATATGGAAAAAGTACAAATACAAATGCTGTCGTTGTGGTCGTTGAGACCTCTTGATATTTTTTTTGGGATATCTCAAAAATGGAATTTACAAGAAAAATTAGGTACATTACAGTTCAAGAATTGTCACTACAACGGTGTATGGAATTAACGCAAACAAAATATCAGCGGTTACACGCTCATTGCAGAAACCGTCCAAACGGCAAACAAACAGAGCAACTACTATCGTAGATTTATTACTTACGACCTTTACTTGTTTTTAAAGATTGGCAATTGTAGTGATTGCCGCCTTTTTTAATTAAAAACAATATTTGAACTTATTTCTCAATCTCATTCCGTAAGAAATGTATGGCAGTAGTTTTTTGAGATTTTTGACGTTTCTAGTACTCTAAGCTCAGGTGGTCCCGTAGGGTCAATTGATCCTTATAAGTAACAGAATCGATTGGCATTATAAAAACAAAACGTGAAAATTGACCTTTTTCTCGCTGACTGTACAATTTTTCCAAAATCTTTGAATGCCGATGGGAATAACTATTAAAATTATGGATAGTCTCCTAAGAGTGTTTTGTTCTAGCTACAAAGGTTTAGGTAGCTGCCCTTACTGACCCATCTCAAATTACCACCCTGTATAGCGATTGTAAATATTGTAAACAAGATGTTTCATATTTTAAATTGTGTGTAATTTTAGGGCTGTGGATTTTGTTTAATAAATAAATAAATAAATAGAATAAATAAGATTTTATTTATTCATAATAAAAGAAAAGTTTTATTTACATAATCGATAGCAACGCGGCGCATCACTAGTCCTCGTCGTAAGGCCAGTAAGTGCGAGAGAGATATTGGCAATGCTGCTCCAACGTTTTATGGCCCCGTGTGCCAACAGCCTTGGCGTTCATTATAGCGTCATTACAAAATGACAACCACAAGCAAACACTCTTTATCGACTACTGTTTTGATCGAGACGTCGTTCACTCTGAGATATTGACGTTGTGCCTGACGTTCAGACGTCGAGCGAATCATTTACGCTGAAGTCGCACGTCACATATAGCATTTAATAGAAGACTTTAACCTGATACATTTGAAAGGTGTTGCCAGTATTAACAAGTTGCCAACAAATAAACAAATGCGAAAATGCCGTCTACATACCCATGGAACGTAATCGGCTAACTTCTTTAGTTCGGCTCTAACTTTCTTCCTAGCCTTCTCTTCTTCGGAATCGGTTTCTAGATTAATATCGCTCTTCAAGTTCTTTATGTGATCGACCATCTGGAAAAGAAAATGCAGTTCTTTGGATCCAAGGAATTTCAGAAGCTCTCTCTTATTACCTACTTGTATGAAGCTACAGACAGACTTTTTAAATAGTACTTTAGTATGTAATTTGCACGTATTTATACTATTTATTTTGCTGACCATTTGAAATATAATCCAACCGGTCTAGTCAAAGACTAGATACCTTAACTGTTTCCCTAAGAGAACTCCACCTGCTAAGATGTTCACGTACCTTTTGGCTTATCCGTGTTGAATGCTTAAAATACGATGCCTTCACTGCCTCAAAAGGTACGTTATCGATTACTGAAAAAGAAATGAAGAAATAGTTACGAGTTAATTGAGTTTAGACGACACGACTCAAATGAGTGGTATCACGGTCATGACAAAGAAACAGTCAGGGTCCACCGTCGACCAGCAGCCCTTATCAGATCTGTCTGTGTACCTTGCGGGTGGACATCGTACGCTGCGCAGAACCTCCGTACTATGTGTCCTGTCCACTGCCACTTCAACTTACTGATCTAACGGGTTAAGTCGGTGACTATCGTTTGTCTACGGGTCTCATCATTCGATCTCGCAGAGCACAACCCTAAGCACAATCCTCCCTATTGCTCGTTGAGCATTCTTACGAAGTCCATAGTTAACATAAAACTAGGTTTATACAAAAGCGTGGTTGATGGCTTTAATTAATTTATTAAGTTATGCAGCGGTTACAGAAATTTCAATCAAATCAATACACATTTTATTTCTTGCCGTTGCCGGAAGAAGGAAAAAGACATAGAGTACTTTTAGAACATTTTACAAAAACAACTTGGTTACATAGTTTTTTATCTCTAACACCCCCCTTCAATTTTAAGTTTCCCAAAGTTAAAATTGCTTTACATACTTTTTACAAACAAGTTTGAATTATAGCAACACTTTTAAATGTCAAGTGTCAGTGTCACACTTAAATTTTACATTAAACATCAAACTCATTTGTCAAACGTCAATTTACAATAAATACAAATTGTTTTCCTCCAAGTAACCAAACAAAAAAAAACTTTCTCATTTATAACACAAATTAAACAACTTATTTACATGATAACTAAAACTTAACTTTGCCTAACATATCTTTTAACACAAATTGAACAGTTTCTCTGTAAAATAATTAAACTTTTCATTACACAATGCCTTTGTCATAATATCTGCAATGTTTTCTTCACTTCTCACATAGTTTACACTTACAATTTGTCTGGCAATAATATCTTTTACGAAATGCACTTTAATGTCAATGTGTTTTGAACGTTTTGTATTTTTATAGTTATTAATCATTTTAATTGCACTTTGGTTGTCCACATATAAACATACACTGCACTTTTTCTGAAATTCACTTACTAGTCCTTTTATGTAAATTAGCTCTTGTGTACACATTGCTGTTGCTATGTATTCAGCTTCGGCCGTCGATAAGGCTACTGCAGATTGCTTTTTCGATGCCCAGGTTACTACCATGATATATGGTCATACCACTTGTACTTTTCCTATCACACTTATCACCTGCCCAATCAGCATCAGTATAAGCTGTGATGGTAGAATTTATATTTTCACTTTTCTTGTATATGAGACATTTATCTATTGTCCCTTTTAAGTACCTCAAAATCCTTTTTGCTGCTTTCCATATGCTTAAACAAGGTTTGTCCATATATCTACTTAAGAATGTAGTGGCAAAAGTAATATCTGGTCTAGTTGTTATTGTCAAGTAAATTAAACTTCCAATTACTTCTCTTAAAGGTATGTTAGTCATTATCTCAGCGTTTTGATCATAACTGAAATTTACTTCCATTGGAGTTTTGCATGACTTTGACTCACTCATATTATATTTCTGTAATAAATTTTTAATAAATGTTTTTTGTGATAATTCAAACGTGTTTTTACTTCTTCTTATCTCTATACCCAAATATGTGCTTATCTGTCCCATATCCTTTGCCTTAAATGTTGTTTTTAATTGCTGTATTATGTTTTCAACTTTTTCCTTTGTTCCTATGAGTAAAATATCATCGACAAATAATATTAACCATATATGTTGTCCAGTATATAAACAGGCATCATAACTTGATCTTTTTAGATTCACTTGTTTACAAAACATATCAAACTTTTTGTTCCAACATCGTGGTGTCTCCTTTAATCCATATAGGGCTTTATTTAGTTTCAGTACTTTATTTTTATCATTTATAACTTTCACACCCTGTGGTATTTTTATATATACGTCTATTTCGAGCTCTCCATTTAAAAAGGCTGTGGGGATATCCAATTGTCTAACTTCCCAATTGTTTTGTAATGCTTCCAATAATGCAATTCTTATCGTTGGCAATTTTGCTACTGGAGAATACACAAGGTCATCATTTTCCTGCTGAAAACCACGTGCAACAAGTCTCGCTTTTTTTATTCCATCCTGTTTAGTTCTGAAAACCCATTTTGTGTCAATTGCCTTCTTATCGATAGGTAATGTTGTCTCAGTCCAGGTTTCCTGCTCTTTTAATGCATTAATTTCTTTTTCTATTGCTTGCTTCCATTCATTACCCTTTTTCATTGCTTCTTCATATGATATTGGATCATCCTGCACTATCAGAGCATATGCCAAATATGTCTCATAGTCTCCAAATCTAATTGGCCTTTTAATATTTCTCTTGGGTATTATAGAACAACGATTTGACTCTTCATTTTCATTTATTTCTTCGTCACTTCTAGACTCTTCTTGGTTTTCTGTTGACATGTCATTTAGATTGTTTTCTTGTTCATAGTTTTCATTTTTTTCTATTAAAGGGTTTTCATATTCTTCGTACTCTATAACATAGTCTCTGCATTCTTTTTCCTTTTTATTTGTTTTATCATAGGTATGATCACTCTCATCAAACTTGACATCTCTCGATACAATAACATCATTTGTCTCTGGCATCCATATTCTGTATCCTGCACCTCCATAACCAATCATTCTGCCTTCTGTAGCTCTTGGTTCTAGTTTTCCTTGCCTAGGTAACTTTAATACCCATGCTTTGCTTCCAAAAATTTTTAAATGGTCTATCTTGCTTTTACCTAGAAAGATTTTTGCTGGAATACCACCATTCAATGCTTTAGTCGGTGATCTATTTAATGTATAAGCTGAACACCGTATAGCTTCATTCCATAAGTGTTTAAGCAAGTTACTGTCTACAAATAAAGCTCTGACTTTATTTAATAATGTTAAATTCATCCTTTCTGCCACAGAATTCTGTTGAGGTGTGTAGTTACATGTGAATTCTTGCTTTATTCCTCGATCTCGACAGAATCTTGTAAAGCTTCTGTTTTTGAACTCACCGCCATTATCTGACCTTATTCTCAATACATTGATTCCTCTATTTTTCATTCTATTTATGTAGTCTACTAAATATTGCTCACTTTCACTTTTATGTTTCAAAATATGTACTTCGACAAAATGAGAATAGTCATCAATTATTACAAGATAAAATCTTTCACCATTTTGAGTCAGCTGAGTGACAGGCCCTCCAATGTCACAGTGTATAAGTTCACCTACACGTTTAGATCTAGGTTCTGTAGTTAAATAAAATGTATTTCTTTTTGCCTTGGACTTCATACATGTATCACAATTTTTATTTGACAATGGTAAATTTAGTAGTCTCATGCCAGCATGATTCAAGTGGCCAAGTCTCTGATGCCACAAATCTTGAATTTTTGCATAATTTGCATGTGCACATAACTCAAAATTTAATGTATACAAACTACCATTGCATTCACTTTTAATGATACCATATGGTGTATATATTTTTGCTATATTATTGCAAAAAGACACATTGCAATTTTTTAGGTTTAACTTTCTTATTGAGATTAAATTGTGAGACAAATCCTTCACTATTAGTGCTTCTATATTCAATCTGATACCATTTTCTGATAGAACTTTCAGTGTGCCCATTTTTGTCACACTTAGGGAATCACCATTTGCCACTTGTATTTTTATATTTTTAATTTCCTTCACATCGCTCATGTATTCTTCATATTCTTCATTTATCATATTGTATGTGGCTCCCGAGTCCAATACAAAATTCAACTTTTCACTCTGCTTCAAAGCACTACTTGCGGAGGCTAAAAAAGATAAACTTTGTTCGCCGACGTTTGCAGCTGGTTTTCTGAAATAATTTCCACGACCTCTGGCTCTTCCTCTGCCTTGACCTCATTGTAGTTTCTTTTTACAGTCTCGTGAGAAATGGCCAGGTAAACCACAATTGTAGCACTTTATATGTGCTGGTGGGCTTGCGAAGGTATATCCATTGTTTCCACTTACATTACTATCATTACACTGTTTTAATTTTAATTCTGCATCCAAAAGCTTTGCCTTCGTGTAATCAAGTGTGAGGTTGATATTCGCGGCATCCAAAGCATTTATAGTAGAGGAATATTCATCCCTCAAACTAAGTAGCAAATAACATACTTTGTCTGTCTCTTCCATTTTTCCTTTTATCTCCAAATCTCTTATTAATATGTCGAACTCTGTGAAATGGTCTTCGAGACATTGATCATGTCTTTGTTTTAATGTTAACAATTTTTTCATGACGAATAACCTTGAAAGTGTACTTTTTCTGCTATAAACTTTTTCCAAACTGTCTAACATATCTCTCGCTGTTTTTGCGTCCTTTATGTACTCCAAATGCTTATCTGTTAAGCTTTGGATTATTATATTTTTGGCTTTATTATCCAACTTTCTGAAGGACACATCTATGTTGATTTTCGTCGCTGCTTCCTGTGCGCTCAACTCTATAGTCGTTTCGCATTCTTTATCTGAAAGAAGTGCTTTAATTCTGTACAACCAATTTCCATAATTATTTTGTACCAACGGGGGCACGCCGATCACATTGTTCGCTTTCATTGTAGACGCCATTTTTATTGCACCACACTTTATCTTTTTCTGTAAAGAATAAAGTTTTACTTTTACTGTCCCTAATTACTGTGTCATCTGACTTACAGGGCTCTGGGCCCATAACCTAACACAAAACTAGGTTTATACAAAAGCGTGGTTGATGGCTTTAATTAATTTATTAAGTTATGCAGCGGTTACAGAAATTTCAATCAAATCAATACACATTTTATTTCTTGCCGTTGCCGGAAGAAGGAAAAAGACATAGAGTACTTTTAGAACATTTTACAAAAACAACTTGGTTACATAGTTTTTTATCTCTAACAATAGTTAGAGAACACGTTTCAGCGCCAATGTTAACATTGGCAACACACATAGGCCGAAAAATTTGGTTTTGAGGCACCGAGAAATTTACGGATGTACAATAGCAAAAAAGGTAGGTTTACGCCACGCCAACAGCCGGTCTCACCCGCCACACCAACAGCCGGTCTCACCCGCCACATAAGAAGTATCACATCAAAAAGGAATATTTTAAGAGTCATTATTTCTAAGAGAATTCTAAACGTGACCTTACGGAAAGGGTTCGCTTGCGGTTTACACAGCTCACTCTCCACCAACTGATCCCTGGGTACACCGGCTGCATCCTGCACTTTGTGCAGTGTGGACAGCATCAGTTGGAAGTCGCCAAAGTGTGGATGAGTCTTGCGATACACTTTGGTCAGAATCAAACTGGACTCTCCCGCGTGAATGGACGTGTCCATAACATTTTTGAGACGGTGAAATATTATCTGTAATGTGAATTTCTGTTTATTAGACAAGCAACTTAATTGTACATCTTAACGTAAGGTGGAGTGAGGCATTGTGTGCTAAATTATAGAGTAACTACAGCAGGGTCAACTTAATAGGTTACATAATTATGTCAGTCTTAGCTCTTCTTAGGAAGAGCCAGCTTCGAGAAGGAGGTCAATAGTGTGGAGTCCAGCTCGGTAGTGAAGCTCCTAGATATTTTCTCGTTCAAAATTCCTCAGTGTCTTAAAACAAAAGTTTTCGACCAGTGATATGGCGCTGAAACGTGGTCTCTAACTATGGAAAGCTAAGAAAGCTCAACGTCGCTCAACGAGCTATGGAGACGGCTATGCTCGGGACTACACTGCGAGATCGAATCCGGAATGAGGAGACCGTAGACAAACGAAAGTCACCGACATAAACCCGGCGGATCAGTAAGTTGAGACGGCCGCTGGGGCCGCAAGGTTCTCGAGTGGGAGCCACGGACCGGCAAGCGCAGCGTAGGACGTCCACCTGCAAGGTGGACCGACGACCTGATAAGGTCCGCAGATCGACGGTAGATCCAGGTTGCTTCTGACCGGTCCCTTTGGAAAATTAGGGGAGAGGCCTTTGTCCAAGCAGTGGACGTCCTACAGCTGAGATGATGAGTGTTAACTCATAATGTGGTGACTTGCCTCTTTTCTGCCTTCTTTTGTCAGTATTACATTAAATATGTATTTTAATTTATAAAAGTTAAGCAAGTGTGCATTTCTAATTTGGAAAAAATAAATAATATTGTGTGCCTTCCGTTACAAGGTTACGTTGTTGTATTCTGTTGAAGTGTCAAATGTGATCATTAAATTGGCCCTATTATAATATGCAAAAAAATGGCAAAATATGCATATGTTCCCTTTATGTCGAGTCTAAGGGCCGACCTCCGCTGCTGGATTCACGACGGAGGATGAATGGGAACCAGCAGCAGCCGACATAGCCAACGTTTCGGAATTGATTGGCTTCTCGACGAGTAGTAGCAGAGCACACCATCCCCTTACAGACGACCACCGTGAAATAACAGCACGTGTGCTGTTGTGTTTCGGTGAGTGAGTAAGGGATGCCAGAGCCCATTTCCCTATCCCCTCCTAATCCCTTATCCTTAATCCTATTGTAGTCGGCAGCGCACTTGCAGCAGCTTTGGCGTTGCTTGTGTTATAGGCGACGGTAGACACCTACCATCAAGTGGACCGTCGGCCTGTCTGACCGATCTTAACATAAAAAAAGAGATGTCTCAAAAGGGCAAAATACCTACGCGGCCCATATTTATAATTATTGTCGTATTACAGCGGGGGATACAAGCAAACATTGTTTTCTCAGATAACAGGCATACGTCGTCGCATACCTAATACCTATTGGCATGCCAATGTAAATAGGCTAATTTTAGAATTAAATACATTTCCAGTACATATTACTCCACCCACATAATCGCCAAAAAAGTATTAAAAAATCTGTTTGAACTGCGAGTATGTGCTTGGCTCTCAATGTGTTAATTTCTTTCTTTCTAAATTCTCATTTAGAAAGAAAGAAAGAAAGCTTTTATTCTTCAGATATCAGCCAAATACAAACGCTATATGAACAAATAATAAGAGGAAAAGGAACCCTGGCTCAGTAAACAATTGCGGTGCAGACCACAACACTGATATACTGCCAGGGACCAGATATTCAAAAATAAACAGACATTTACAAAATCTTAAATATGCACAGGAAATTACTGAAATTAAGGAAGACTTTTATTACCAAATTAAGTGAAAAAAATATGGTCTGGTTTTGAACAATGTCATTTTCATGGTATTCTAATTAAATTAATATAGAATTTAAATTATAACAAAATCTTTCGCCGGTTCAGCCAATAGACAGTTTGTCTTTATGTACTCACTTTCGCCATTTCGGGTATCAATTGGGGGTTCGCTTTGGCGAGGCCGTACAGCGATGTAAACTTGCATTGCATCTCAATCAGCAACTCCTTCAATGCAAACAATACAACCTGTGAACAAACAATCATTATGTAACTAGTAACATAACTGACGCAATCAACACAATATCATCATCTCCTCAGCGGTAGGACATAGGCTTCCCCTGTAATAACCATCTGCTATAGTACGAAATGGTGCAATAGATGTTGCCAATTAAAAATATTAACCCAAATTGTGTGGTTTCACTGTGTGTTAAAATTGTGTTCATATCTTAAACAGATAAAATACAATATTGCACACAGTTTCCCGTTTTTAAGTGACGTTAAATAGTTTCAAATTATTTTTTATGAAACCAGTAATGAGACGTTAAAAAAATTTATAAATAATAAATGGGTATCACTGCTGATCGCCATTTTGTTTTGGTCAATGGACAGAGAGGAAAATAATACTCTCGTTCGGTTTCTAACTTTTGTCGTGATTGAAAGTGTTCCTCTCCTTGTATAGTTGCTAAGTTGAGTTTTAATTTTTTATATTAGATTTTCTTCAAAGAGAACAATTTATATCGAAAAGTGGTCGTTCTCCTACCAAATATAAAGTAATTGACCACCTCTCAAAGGCTAGAGCAGACCCCTGACTGTTGAAAGGCCCAAATTATACAGATTACCTGAAGCCTAAAAATATAAATCATGAAATTATAATTGAAGCTCAACTGTAAAATTGTGAAGAAAAAAAATCAATTTATCAAATTTTAGCTTTAGACAAAGTCGTCGCTGAAATGGCTATGTTAGCTTTCAAAGTATCATCTAATCGTAAGCTTTTAAAAACTGTTTGTTCCGTAACTATTCAAATGTAAATATCAAATAAATATAATAATATCTAATTATATAATAATTATAAATATATCTATCCTCTTGGTTAGCCGTAATTGTATGAAATTAATTTATTAACATGAGCGACTTGTTCATAAAAACAGAAATCTTTTATTTTAATTTGTTTATCACAAAGACAAGCCTTGGTTAGTGTGCTTGCCTTAACGGTCTGTTCTAGGATTCCCGGCCGGGTTAACTTTGAAAAATGAACTTTTCAAATTTGGTTCTGGTCTGGATCTGGAAAGTAGTGGCAGTAGGGCACACTGCGTTTTGCAGTCATTTGGGCAGTCCTTCTGGCGGCAGTAACCACCCCCTTACAGAAGACCACAGTGAAATAACAGCACATGCCAATGTTGTGATTTGGTGAGTGAGTAAGGGATGCCAGAGCCCATTTCCCTATCCCCTCCTAATCCCTTATCCTTAATACTAGTGTAGTCGGTAGCGCACTTGCAGTAGCTTTTCGCGATGCTTGTGTTATAGGCGACGGTAGCCACCTACCATCATTAGACCGTCAGCCTGTCTGCCGATCTTAACATTAAAAAAAAAATTAGTTCATTGGTTCATTATGACTTATGAAGTTTCAAATTAACATTTTACAAAAGCACGAAATATAAAGAAATTAAATCAGATGAATGTCCTGGAAAATGTTGACTACTCCTGAAACATCACTTTAACATTTCTTTATTTGCATTTATGATCTAGAATTTCAATTCCGATTATAGTATTATTCCGACTATAGACTATGTTTCCTGTGATATTTATATCAAACACGCACACAAGGTAGATTGCGACCAACATCTGCCTTGAAAGCAGATTTTACTTTGAATATACAGTAATAAGTGACGAGTAGACTCACCTGATCAGGCCTTATGGCAAGCGGCATTTTTGAAAGCCCTGGTGAAGATCTATCAGGAAACTGTAACGAAAAATAAAAATACACAAATAAGCCTTTACAAAAGAATACAATATTACACAGTTCAAATCAGTTGAATTAGTTTTATTAAACATAAGGGATCGAGAATGGGCGGAACAAGGAGTAATCTGCTTACAGATTTCCTGCCGTTGGCTATTATAGACGGCAGGGGTATGTGGGGGTCGCCCAGCGCCTGATCATAGCGGCACTGGGAATACCCACTAAAACTCCCCGGTGTCTCTTTGTCCTTTGAGCGGGGTGGGTCGGGCTCTGCCGAGGCAACAACTCCGATCCACCCCAGGTCCAAAGATGACCCTGCCCTCTTTTCCACTGGGCATTCTGGGCAAGTGCCCAGGGTCCCGTCATCAATGGGGCCCCCCTATTTCCCATCTAACTGCACTGAGGAACGCTCCTTCTTCAAATTGAAAAGAATAAAAAATTAATTAAGAAATACAATGCTTCAAGAAAGATTGACAACTTTATCGCTGATGTCCATAGAATGTGATGTACTCAAAGACATAGACTTTGAAGAAGTTAAGTGATTGTGCTTCTTAAAGCTTGAAGGCCACATCTTCAATCCACATAGATCTCTAAGCACCAACCTGCAATTATAGTGAATAGTAACTACTATTCTGGATTATGTAACAATTATACCTATTCACTTAATGGTAAATATAAAGAAGGTATGACTGATTCACAAGTTTAAAGTCGCTCACCGAGCTACTTATTGGCAAGCTATGCTCGGAGTTTCTTTGTCGGATTGGATCAGAAATTCTGTAATTCACCGAAGAACCCTGAATTGAAATTCTGTCGATGTAGCTGTGATAGAGTAAGACATAACTTACTTTCTAAAGGGCTAAATATGGAGTATCGAGTAGTTTAAACGTATGCACATCTACATAAGTAATGAATGAGTAGACTCACCTTACCAGCAAATGGAAACTTTAAGGGAGGCCCTGGTAAACTTAAACCCTTGCGTTGAATCTGTAATGTAAAAATAAAAATACACAAACAATAAAGTGTTTGTTTTGTAAATAAATCTCTATAAAATAATTAAAAATTACCCAATTCAAAGAAGTTGATACAATTTTATTAAAAACTAGCTGAGATCGCAACTTCGTACGCATGGTATTCGGTATAGCGCGTAACTTTTTTGTTTGTTAACCGATTGAAATGAAACAAACACTAATGTTACGGGAAGTTTGCTTTAGTAAATCAGTGAAAAACGCATTCAAATCTGTTAAGCCGTTTCTGAGATTAGCCAGCAAAACGGACAGACAAACAGGTAAAAATTCTAAAAATTATTTTCTTCACCTCAATAACATAAGTGCAACATGTACAAATTGTTTTTTGAAAAAATGTTTAATGTGCAGACACAGCTCGTTTACGATTTTATTATATGTATTGACTAGACTAATGAAAGGAATATGTATTTGCTTAAAATGTGAGTACAGTATAAGATCTTAATTATAAATGATTATGAATGTGGACCAATAAGCATAGAAGTGATCGAATCTCTCCAGACTGACATGGAATTGGATATTTTTCATGACAGTTTCAATTGTTTTAAAAGGAACTTTCAAAATACAAAAGTATTGACTGATTGCGTTATCGATGACATTTTACTCAAGTGATGGGGGATTAAATTGCTTGACTTATATAATTTTATTATTTCACTGAATCGATTTTTGAACGAATTTTGCTTCTTATATGTATACATATGTGTTCTAAGTAGAAATAACATAACTATTATTAATTATGACATTTTTTTTCCAAATTTTTAACAGGGACAACATGACGTAATATAGCTGTAGATACCAGTAATTGGTACACAAATGTAAACGTGTCTACATAATTTATAAATGTGACTAGTGAGTTTTGATGTGCTGTTGGTGTCTCAATAAAATAAAATAAAATAAAATAAAATAAAATAAAATAAGTGAAATTCCACAAAGGCCAGAAAATTTCATTTTATTTTTTAAATTTAATAAATGATTAAATTGCTTGGATACATTGGATTTATTGTTTTTTTTTTTCAGGTAAGATCGACAGACAGGCTGACGGTCCACTTGACAGCAGAGGTGCTGTAATGCCAAAGGCGCTGCAAGTGCGTTGCCGACCATAATACGATTAAGTATACGCGATTAGGGCACTGGGCTCTGGCATCCCTCACTCACTCACCGATCAACACATCAACACACATGCTGTTATTTCACAGTTCCTTCTGCCAAATGGGCTGCCCAAATGACTGCATAACGCAGTGTGCCCAACCCAACCCAACTATTAAAATCCTTGCACAACACTGCAAAGTGAATAATCAAATACAATATAATTTAAAAATTATACATGTTTACTTACACGCGGTGCATTTCCCGGGATATATGCAGTAAGGGCTGCATTCTTAAACACACCCCTTGCGTTAATCCTTTCAATAACTTCCAATGGATTCAATATTGAGGACAATTTTATGTAACATATCTTTTTGGTTTTATTTTCATTGTGTGCAAAGGGGCCCATTCCTTCAAATGGGCCTTTAATCTCTGGGGCTAATGTTACCAATACCCCTCTCATATTCCACTGGAAAGAAAGATTAACAATTACTTATAAGTAATTGACAAACAACAAAACAGAATGAAGTATGTTAAATATAAAAACTGAAAGACAAAATTAGACTTGTAGATATCAGAGAACAGACAACAGATATCACATATATGTAGAAGAAATTAAAAGAGTAAGATCCCAGGCATGCCAGACATAACTTATTTTTTAAAGGATAAAATGTGGAGAACCAAGTAGTGTCGTCAGGCACGGACCGTCAGCTCGTGACCGGCGACACGCTGCAAAATGAAAGGGATCTTAAAGCGTCTGTCGAGAAGTTATGGCCCATGGGAAGTGTCTGGCAGTGCTGAATATTATTTTGTAATCATATTCTACACTACGAAGTAAGTATACACTAAGAAGTAAGAAAAACAAATGGTCGAAAGACGTTATTAGATGGTATACTCGTGATGAAAAGAGAAGCTAAAGAAGATAGAGAAGGAGATGGGAAGATGAAATCAGGGAATTGGCAGGTGCAAGGTAATGGCTAAATGATAGATTCTATATAGACGTTTTTGACATTTATTTATGTTAATTGTTGACACTTGTCAAAACGACAATCATATAATGGCCAGAATATAGGGGAGGCCTTTGGCAAAGCGCAAGCTGACATAGAAAAACAGAAAATCAAATACATTTAAAAACAAAACTAAAATTTTTTAACAATATGGAAATAAACAAAAAATAAATTAATTGTAAATAAGAAATAAAGGCTATAATTATTTATTGAACATGCAGCATCAAAATTATTCATCTCCATCATATAGGGTCTGTGTTGCATGTGTTTATGGGTGATGGTAGCTATTGACCATCAAGTGAACTGTTGTCATGCCAGCAGCCCTTAATACACCCTTAGATTAAAGATGGGTTTGCTCTTGACCAGCATCTTCGGCCTCATCCTTCCTACATGGGTGTAGGAGCGAGCTCACCCAGAAGAAGACCCAGAACTTATACTTAGGGGTTTGCTCTAAAAAGTAAAAAATTACATTTCTTCAAAAAATATACTTCGACAGGTGTTATAGATGAACCAGCGCGTCATATCAAGAAACCCATAAGCAATTTTGAAGAGCATGGAATTCGCTAAAAGATCCAATAGCACATAATTCAATATTGTTAAACATTAGAAATTAGAAAAAAAAATAGGAATTTTTAATAGGAAAAATCAAATTAAAATAGTAAGCACCTACTTAATATTGGAATTAAGACTCATCTTTAGTGAGATTTTTTTCTATTTATGTAGATTGTTATATACAGTGTGTCCCTCGATAAAGTGCAACCCCAAAAGGGGGTGAAACTAGATCAAAAATTATCGACAAAAATATAGAAAAAAAAATTTAATTATTTTTTTTATGTACTTTATTGATGAATTAAAATTTTAATTACTCACTAATGACTCTATTTACAAAATATCGTTTTTTTCCAAAGTAGTGGGTCTATTTTATCATGCCAAATGATGTGTTAGTTAAGATAAAATAACAAATAACTCAAAAACTCCTGGTTATCGTGACTTAAAGTTCAATTTTTATACTAAAATAACATTTTTTTATGCTGTTTTTTTCAATAATCTCTAAAAATCTTAAAATTAACCCCATAATACTAGATATTTTTATGACTAATTATTATTCTCTATCATTTTAGCTTTAAAACAAAAAGGAAGGGCTGCATCCTTACCATTATCAGCGAGTGCAGCATTTGCATGAAAATGTAGACAATCGTGCAAGATGCGTAATGTCTACGTGGATTCAACGAAAAATTAGAAATAATCCACAATTCCTAAAAAAATTTTTATGGATGGATGAAGCAAAATTCACCCGAAATGGAATCACAAATTGCAGAAACTTACATGTATGGTCCGAGGAAAATCCACATCTAAAGAGGGCGTCTACTTTTCAAGTGCAATTTTCAATTAATGTTTGGGCAGCTCTAATAGAGACACACTGATTGGGCCAGTTATTTTACCAGCAACATTAAACGCCGAACGTTTTTTAAACTTATTAAGAGACGATCTGCCACTACTGCTGGAAGAAATTCCGTTGGCTACAAGGCGAGGGATGTTTTTGCAGATGGACGGATGCCCTGCTCACTACGGGCGCAATGTGCGAAATTTTTTAAATGAAAATTATCCTAATAGGTGGATCGGCCGGGAAGGACCAGTAGGGTGGCCGGCACGTTCACCTGACCTGACACCCCTAGACTATTTTCTGTGGGGTGTTATGAAACAAAGGGTCTACAGAACGACCGTAAACAGCGAGGAAGAGTTACGAAATCGAATAATGCGATGTGCCGATGAGATAAGAAGTGACCCCGCGATGGTGCTTAGAGCCACACAACAAATCGCTCTACGTGCGGCAATGTGCCTTCAACAACAAGGAAGCCATTTTGAACATTTAATGCATTAAATAAGTTAAATAAAAATGTTGTAACTAAAATCTTATTTTACCTGATACTACCTGAGCGGTTAAAAAAGGGGGTCTCTACCTGAGAGTAGTGACGAAATCAGTAATTAACTTTAAAAATCTTTAGCCAGCGTATTTTTTGTGTTAGAACGCCGATTTTTTTTTTGTTGTAAAGCTATTATAATAGAGAATTGTAATTAGTCATAAAAATACCTAGTATTATGGGCTTAATTTTAAGATTTTTAGAGATTATTGAAAAAAAAACAGCATTTTTTTTTTATTTTAGTATAAAAATTGAACTTTAAGTCACGATAACCACTCGTTTTTGAGTTATTTGTTATTTTATCTTGACTAACACATAATTTGGCATGATTATCGTTTTTATTTTAATAAAATAGACCCACTAATTTGGAAAAAATCGATTTTTTGTGAATAGTCATTAGTGAGTAATTAAAATTTTAATTCATCAATAAAGTACAAAAAAAAATAATTTAAATTTTTTTTTCTATTTTTTTGTCGATAATTTTTGATCTAGTTTCACCCCCTTTTGGGGTTGCACTTTATCGAGGGACACACTGTATATTTCTACAGCCCATCTGGCGGCAATAACCACCCCCTTACAGAAGACCACCGCGGAATAACAGTACATGTGTTGTTTTGTTTCTGAGAGTAAGTAAGGGATGCCAGAGCCTATTTCCCCAACCCTTTCCAATCTCATATCCCTAATCCTACTGAAGTTGACAGCGCACTTGCCATGGTGTTGCTTGTGTTATAGGCGACGGTAGCCACCTACAATTAAGTGGACCATCAGCCTGTCTGCCAATCTTAAGATAAAAAAAAGTAAGACCATAGTAGGATTAAGGATAAGGAATTAGGAAGGGATAGGGTAATGGGCTCTGGCAACCCTTTCTCACCCAAAAAAACACAACAGCATTCATGCTGTTATTTCAAGGTGGTCTTCTGTAATGGTCACTGCCGCCAGACGGGCCACCCAAATTACAACGAAATAGTGTGGGCCACACTGCTACTACTTTTTATACTATATACTATATAAATTTGCCGAACAGCGAGCTAATATTCAAAGGCATTATGCGATATGATTATTAAATTTACTTAACAGGAACTTAAAAGCTTTTCTTGTCACAAAAAGGGTAGGTAAATAATAATGTAAGCAATAGGTAACCTAAAAAAAAAACAAAACAATTCTTCGACATGAAAGTTTGCAAACTGCATTCAATTAATAAATATAAATTGTTGACACAGAAAAATTAAGATTTCTTATTAATGTTAATTAAATAGCCATGAATTATAGCTTAATTACTCACATCAAGAGGAATTCCTTTTACCGCTATTAAAGACATGTTTTTCAGATTGTCCTAAGTATTCACACTTTCACACAAATATATTTAAATTTTTAAAAAAATGTGTCGGTCGAAGTTTAAAAATAAAAATGGAACTTCAGATAGAGGAGAAAATTCTGAAAATTGTGATTGAATATTCAACTTCAACTTTTGTTTATGGCAATCGGGTCACTTTTAGGTTAGCGACCATTACTGCCAATGACTCCTGAACTGAACATAGCACAGTGTATGGCGTGGTTGACCGGTTATAAAAATGGATCAAAAACAGGGTCTGGCGTAGTGTGAATTTGATGTGCACGCTGAAATAAACGGACACGGGACCTTTCAAGTTTGCATTGCATGCAATGGCATTGCATGATTGTAATGTATATAAACAACCACAGAACACCATTAGTGATTACTCCAAGACCAAGAATAAACAATGTAAAGCATCTATGATAGTCTGTGAATGTAAAGATTCTCCCTCTGCGCTAGAATATTGAAGTCATAGAAATATATGCTTTAGTTATATTTCTATGATGTAAGTATAAATATATATGCTCGCTAGCGATCATGATAGAAAGTATATTTCATATACTCTCAAACTCAAACATAGTCCATGAAAATTTACTAAACAAAAATTTGAGTCCTTCCGGGTATTTTTATTACAAATTATAGATAATTATGTGTATATATTAGACAAATGGGTACAAGTTTCTATGTAGAAGATATTAAATATTGATATGTGAAAGAAATTTTCGATTATAAAAATAAAAATGGGCGTTTTTCCAAATTATACAAAAATGGTAAGAGTTAGAAAAAACGTTTCAAATAAATGTTACAGAAAATTATGTCTTAAATGAAAATTAATAGAGTTAGGAAGGTTAGAAGGCATTGGGAGGGAGTATAATACCTGAATTTTTTAATCAATAAAAATAAGCAATGCGGCAATTTCATGATTTTTATTTATAAATACGGCAACTCTATCAAAACCTGATGGCAGCACTGCACTGACGTATTCATTCATATTCGACTTGCAGTCGGATTCACAGAACACCAAGGAACATAGTACTCTCTAGCGAGCAGAACACTATTACCAATTACTCACAGAACATATATACTCTCTATTACTCCTACCTAGGTCGGATTGCATGGCCTCAAGGCGTCCGGCAACGCCAATCAGTGGCTCTAGCATGAGTTTACGATACTACACACACTCGCAAGCGAGAGCGTAAAACATTTATATGGAAAATTAATAATTTGACATTGACAGTTCACGACTTTCCATACAAAAGTTTTACGTTCTCGTTAGCGAGTGTAGTATTTGTGTAGTATCGTAAACTCATACTAGAGCCACAGGTTGGGTCTGGAATCCTGTGTAAATACTGCAAAAAAATCTATGTCTAACTCTTCATATCTTTTTAGATCCGTTTTCCTTTTTAACCAATAAATCTCTAAATGTTCTTTCTTCATATTTATGTGCAATTTTCTCAATTTACAATTGAAAAATTGTATTCTTTTATTAATTTCTTGTCGACTTATTGTCATTACATATTTCAGATTTCTACTTCGATATTCGATTTTTCCATAGAGAATAGAAGATAAAATTTACCTCCTCAATACAATTTTTACCCATCGCTTGCAGTCCGCCTACTCCGTGCGCAGTATCGTCACTAGCAAGAAAACGTAGTGATATACTCTTTGCTAGCAAGGAACACTGACATTTGTGAGATGAAATGGATGACGATGGAAGGCTGTGTGGGCTACATCCTGCTTTGCAGCAGGATAGCAAATGGCTGGTTTAATGTATGACAAGAACACAAATGGTAGATACTAACGTATGTCAAGACGAACTGCTCACGACCTCCTTGTGAATAATATTGCTATGTGCTCACGAATCCATGCCCTCCTAGTAAGTAACTTCTATGGGTGCTAATATGAAAAACTGGAACATTACAATCATTAAAAAGTTGTTCATGAATTGACCAGAATATCACTCGTGTAGGATTGGTTTAGGAATATTAAGGATTTATTGGGTAGTTCATGAAACCACGATAAACATAAAGCTACTACAGCGCCACATACCAATGCAGTATGCCTCCTATTTAATGGTGGCCGGCTGATGGTAGCTGTCTCATGTACCTACAGATTTCGTCCTCCTTACCTTTATTCTCCATGGTAAATCCATGGTTCTGCACGTCCGCCGCCCGTTGCATTATGCTTATAACGTCAGAGCGACTTCGCTCAACACACCCCATCACAGCAGCAAACGCGGCGCTTGCTGGTGATGACCACGATGCGTAGCTGCCCCGACACCGAGAAAGAAGAGAAATACCGCCGGGCCGCTTCTCACCGCTGAGGCGCGACCAGGATACAGCACTTGCGAGGGACCTCTCGGCCCGGGGACCACTTGTGTCGGTCGTGGCTAACGTCGTTACTGTTGCAAGTGGCCCTCCAGGGCTAGCCGGTCCCTCATGATTAAATATTAGTTAAGTTCTTCTTTGTAAGGGCGCGTCATATACAGAAAAGAACATGTTCTATTGACGTTAACGATTGCAGAAAAATATCTTGGCTAGGGATTCCTATAAACCTAATTAGTTAAAATTTAATTTTGGAAATAAAATTGTAGGTAGTCTTATAAATAAAACAACACGTTGAATAAATAAATAACGTTTATTCAGATCTTTCAGTATTTAAATGTCAAAAAACTAGCAAAAAATGCATTGTCAATGCGTCTGAGTGCAAAACAAAAATAAAATTATATGAATTTATATATGTATAAATCAAAAATACACAAATTATGTAAAAACGAAGCTTGGACTAAGCTAATATCGCACAGTAACCAGACGTATTGTTACCATAAACAATTGGAATGAAAAAACAAATCGGTGGATAGAAAAATACTGATTTTATCTATTACTTAAATTATGGACGTTCAGGCTAATGTATTTTCTTAAAAAAATATCGTATATTTTCTCCTACAATTTTCTGTAGAGTTCACTGTAATAACACAAATTGTGAAAAATCAAATCCATATAATGTGTGCGTTCGATAGAATTTTTAGAACAAGCGTATTCATCACTTTAATAAATACAGTTTCGTCGATGATTTTGAAAAATCTTTTAAATACCTAATGAATAACCACGAGTTATAAAACACTTTAAAATTACAGCACCTCTACATTCGCCTGCACATCTACGGAATTAGATTACGATAGGCGACAAAGATGTTCTTGCTGATTTTTTTGTATCTAATGTTCGTAATTGTCAGGATAAGATTAAATTTGCATGAAAGAAAAATTTGGAAAAAGAAAAAAAAAATCACATGAATTTGACAGGGCAACGACTGTCGGGTCAGCCAGTAAAAAATAATAAAAACAAAACTCGATATCGATAAAAAAATGAACAATAAAAATACCCAAATAACGACAAAGCCATGGTCATACTACTTTGAAATCTTATGCTATAACCACGAGCTTTGGTTTTTGTGGATATTTCAAATGACATACTCTATGGTTTGCAAATTAAAAACGTAGCAATCTTTTGTCACATATCATAAAGTAAATCCGTTTTTAAACATTTATAAGTACACGTAAGCCTTTCACGAGTTTATGAAAAACATTTCTTTTTTAATAATTTTATTAGTGACAATTTAAATGAGTAATTTAATTATACCCGTATTTTTATAAATTTAAATCAATAGTATGTTAATTTGTGACTTAATACAAGAATCTCAAAAGTTAAAAAATTATTTCCAAGAAAAATTCTACGTTTTTTTTACATTCCTACAAAATTAGTGCCGCTAAATCTCCACATAAATGTCACGTACTTGACATATGTCATAACAATTGTGACATAATAGTTAAAAAAATCTCATAAACGTCTTACCTACATACCGTGACAATAGCACCCACAAAAATGTCAATCAAATGTCTTAACAAATATCGAAATTAAGTTTCTTTAAACAATTAAACTAGTATTTTTCTTTGAAATAAGCAAAAATATACTTAAGTGGCTACGATATAGAAATAATGCCAGCAACAATAGAAATAGAAGAAAGTCTATGGAAGTGTTTTTCATCGTTACATTACATATACATTATTTGGCGTATCGACGCGTAAACGCGCCATATACTCTCTATATGGCTTTAAAGGATTTTATACCTTAATCTATGCGGTTGAGGCATAAATTGGCATAATCTGTTAAATTTTTTGGTACATCTATGAGTAAACTGTGCGATTTAGCCACTCCTCGAGTGAGAAGGTCGCGTACTCTCCGCTCGACGACCTTCCTTTGAAAGTGTCTGAAAAAAAAAATTAACAATTAAAAAAACTGCCTAAACGGTAGCGTACGTTAAGACATTTAGTAAGCAGTGTTAGTGCATGGTTTGGACTCTTTGAAGAATTAAAAATATATATATATATATATATATATATAAATTGTAGAGTACTTTGCTTTAAAGAAAGAAAAAAAATCTAAAAAATCTATTTTAAATAGATCTATTTCCAACAAAAAGTCCAAAAATGTGTCGAGTTATACAAATTGTTTGCGAACCGTTTCATTACTATCAAAATGTCTTCGTTTTTTTAAAATTATACAGTATTATACAAAATATATTTTTTAAAAGGATTGGCATACATGTACTTGTACATACAGTCGCAGACAATTTTTTTCAAAGGCTTTTCGGGAATCGTAATGAATAATTTTAAAAATAATAATTTCTATTTAGAATCATCAACTGTACATCACCACACTAAGTAGACCATGAAAATACAAGGTAAATATATTATTTACTCATTTTATTTATTTCAAGTAGTAAAATGGTAGAAAAAAAGAACTAGATTTTATATTTAATCCTTACAATAAAAATTTTGACAGACAATTGTAAAAAGCAATTTTATGAGCCTTTTTCATTAATTAAAAAACTTATTTATTTATTATGGTACAAGTTTAAAACAAAAATACAATATATTGATGACTCGATCTCCATACAAAACTGATTATTTTATATATGTTTATTTTATAACGTAAGCATCCGCTAAGAAAATATTTTTTTGAAAATTTCATCTCCACAGCCAATGGCGGGTCGCTAGTAACTTATTAATGTCGATTTATTAAACGAAATTTATCAACACTCACAATTTAAAAATTTTGATAAAGAGGGATCGTTCTAGGTGGGAATGGCGGACTAAAGGTTACTTTTGACTAATTTTCAAACAAAGTCAAGTTTTTTGTAAAAAAAACCTTGTTTCTCGTGGTCGTCGAATTAGTATGGTGATTTTATCAATAATTTCAAGTATAATTAATCTATACGTCTCCCTTGTGCCTCGATTGCATCTATTGCGAGTAAGTGTGGTTGCAATGCAACATTGTTTTTTACACACTATAAGGTATTCGCTCGCTTCGCTCCGTTCCGCTCCGCTCACGAGTTCCACTGCATGTCGCGCTCCAAATTCTCAAGTGGCTCGTTGTTGGCTGTATTTTTAATATTGTCAAAAAACACATCACAAACAGACAGACGGATATAAATTGACAAGAAAGATGCTCTACATTCACAAAAATTGACCTTGCAAATTCTTTTTTGAATTGTATGCTCCTTTTTTCAGATAATATCCATTTGAAGCCCATTTTTTTTAATCAACTAGAGGTCTAGAAACTAGAGTGACCCCTTAAAGCTAAGGCAAAACTATACGTGCCAAGCTTAGAGCTAAGTTAGGAGCTACGATCGTGTACAAGGTACAAATGGTCACATACAAGGCGCTTCACTTGGTGACACACAATTCACTTTCGCGGAACAAATATGTCACTCTCTAAGAACTTACTATTGATTGAAAACTCAATGCTTAACTTTAATAAAATTCAAAATCGATTTCGTTTCAAAACAGCGGCAATTAGAACTTCTTCAATAGGGTATTACACCCATTTTTAAAAAGTGTCTCAATTAGATTCTGTAGTGATAATGAACCACTAAAAAAAACACCAAATTTTTATTCAATCGATAAGTTTAATAAAAATGCATTTAAAATTTACATTTTCAAATTTCGCGCGTAATTTGACGAAAACGCTGGAAACCATTTTGCTCTGTGGTCATGACGTCAGTTGGCTGTGTAAACAAATGCGCCGGTAATTGACATGACACTGACTGACACTTTTTTGTTTACACAACCGTAAACATGGCGCCACGCCATGACGTAAACATGGCGGCTACTATTTCATTGGGTTTAAGAAACGACTAAAAATTCTGAAAACTTTGAATTTAATTTTAAAATTTATTTTGTTATTTTACGAACTAAAACTAACATTTTCCGACTGCTTTTTGCCTAAGCTATCTCAATAATATATTTTTAGATTTTTTTTCATATAGACTAAAATACCCTATTGTAAATAATAAAGTCACTTAGGCGACTTCACCAAAACGTTGGTTCGCTACGCGACTCTCTTTGTGAGAGGCTCTCTAACTAGGCACCTACCTTAGCACGTCTCTTGCAGTGTGGCCAACGCGATAGTATGCTATACACTAGAACCATACACTAAGCGAGTAGCTCGGCTCTTAACACTAAGCGAGACTATGTTTAGTGTGGCCTTAGCCTTAAGTAGAAGTCAAGTTAAAAAATATCAATTTATACATCACGTATAAATAGATAAGATGCTCTACTTTATTACAAAAACATTAACATTCAAAAAAATTGCTTTAGCAACACTTTTTTAAAATTATATGCTTTATAACACCTACGTTAAACGCAATTTATTATTAAAATAGCTAGAAACTAAAAATATTTAGATAGGACAATGTCTCTTAACAGTTAGCTGAGCAAGTTAACACTTAAAACTGTCTTTGCAATCGTTTTTTTCTGTATTTGATTGTACATTGTCAACTGTTAAAATCAATACTACATCGTGTTACGTTTTGACTAAAAGTTTGGTTCTAATATAATTTAGACAGAAAAGTAGTGGTAGTGCACGCCATATGTCATTTGGGCAACCCGTCTGGCAGCAGATACCACCGTGAAATAACAGCACGTGTGCTATTGTGTTTCGGTGAGTGAGTAAAGGATGCCAAATCCTTATTCTTAATCCCACTATATGGTCGGCAGCGCAATTGCAGCACCTAGGGCGTTAGTTGTGTTATAGACGACGGTAGCCACCTACCCTCAAGGAGTGTCAGTCTTCCTGACGACTTTAACATGAAAAAGTGATAAACTTCTTATTTCTGAACAATTATTGTCTGTTCCATAAAATCGCCATTTTTTTTAATACAAAGCACACCATATTTAGTAGTGTCAGTTAAAAACTGAGCGTCCGTTTCTAACGCTATAGTAGAACAACATGTAATATTCACATATTTCCCTGAGAAAAATGCTCTTAACGGACGACAAAGTAATACTCTAACCGAAGATTATTATTATTTTTTTAAATTAAAATTAACCAAGTAGAGCAACTTTCACTATGACTCAATATATGGCAAACTGAAGCAGTAGTAACACGAACTTATTACTGAATACATTAGGGAGCAAATAACCTTCACTGTACACCATTAAAATCCGCAAACGTTCTTGCTTCGTGAAACATAAGAGTTCAATATTGAGTAAATTGTTCCAGTCAGATAAAAAAATTAAAAACAGGAGTGAGTTTGTGTACGGTAATCATTATTTTTCAACTCACCAATCATAGTCTTGAGTCGCACAGCGCACATTATGAAATCATCAAACTGTATGTATCCATCGCGAGAGCCATATCTGAAAATAATAATAATAGTAATCGACCAACACCTTCAGAGGCTCTCGCTAGATGGCTGGATCAAGGGACAGATACAGATGGCGGTATTTCTTGACACAGCACCAATTGTCACAAGGTTCTTCACTCTGCAGCCCTAAGCACCGGTAGCTTGGGCTTTGCCTCGCTACTTGAGGAATTCTAGTTTTAGGTTTTTTATAATTTATTATTGTTTTTATAATTATGTATATTGTAAAAAAATTACAGCTAAGAAAACAAAATAAAATATGTACAATAATAAAAACAAAAAAAACTTTTAAAAATAAGAAATCTAATCTAGTTAAAGAAATACTAAACCATTTGGAGAGTTATTTTAAACTATCTTGGGCCCGCGATTGCGCCTGCGTTATAAAATAAAAAATATAATGTCTGACAACATATATGAGCAATATAACGCCTGACATCTTTATTGCAACTATAGTTTTGTAAGGAGTTGTATTTCTGTTTTTAAGTGATCCCTCAGGAACACACTTTTTTTCTGAATGAAAGCTATCCTATGTACTTTTCTGCATCCCTGACGTGTATGCATATATCATGACGATCGGTTGAGTAGTTAGGGCGTAACAGACAGACAGACTGAGTCACTTTCGCATTTATAATTTTAGTATGGATAGTATGGATTCTTGAATGTTTTGGTAGCAGCAGTCTTGAATGTGCTAATTTTTTTTAATTTGGTTATTTTTCTCTCATGTAAATAGCTGTAAAGCTTAATTAAGAACATATAAATATAAACCAAAAACTACATGACGTGTTCCTTGAATCACAATTTTTTTTATATTTCTAGACGAACCCACGGGAACTTAACATTTCTCCAAGATAAAAAATATCCTATATGTTAATCCTGATAATAAACTATCTGTGTGCCAAATTTCATCCAAATACGTTTAGTCGTTATTGCGTTATCGCGGAACAAACATCCATACACATCCTCACAAACTTTCGCATTTATAATATTAGTAAATCGGGGTCTTCAAAACTAGGGTAAATGGGCATTTACTAGGTGAGCGTGGCCCACCTTCGGCCACATTTGCACCTCACATCAGGTGAGATAGTGGTCAAGCGCTACCTCGATTTCATAAAAAAAAAAAATATATTGGCTCACAAAACTATTAACACGGTTTGTCTCAACATTTTCATGAGGAGAGAACTTGCACTTGCATAAGTTATACATTTTGGTTTAAATTTCAACTACAAACAATCTCAAACTATTGAGCAAATTTTTTAATGTCTTAACGTAACTAGAAATTGAAACTCTATATAATAATGTAGCTATGGTTTTCGTAAACTAAAAAAAACTTGTAGTTAAGGTGTTTGCATTAGTTATTCATATACATATATCGGAAACATAGTGTCATAAAATATCTGCTTGGCAATCTTGTACACAAATACGGGAAGTATTAAAACATACATACATTTTTACACTCCTGCGCATTAATGTTGCGCGTCGTTTAGGTGTTACAAGTAATTTATTACTTTAATTTTATGATATAGTGTGTAATTTTATGATATATTGTTCACCTGTGAGCGAGCACGTTGAGTATATGCGCGTTGACCGTATAGCCAGCGGAGTGGAGCGCGTCGCGTAGATTCTGCGCTGGCAAAGCACCCCGCCCCTCCGTGTCGTACAGCCGAAACACGGCCTGGAAGAGATTGCATACACATTTAACACTCTATTTTTTTTTAATTTACTTATTTACTTTATATCAACCATCGAGGGTCATAATAGTAACAATAAAATTTAAAATTGAGATAATTAAATAAAATATGTACATAATAATAAAATAAAATCTTAACACACTAAACAATAAACAAATCATGAATCATAGAGCAATGATTCAAGTACTGCCCATCTAATCTCCCAGGCAGGGCTTGAAGGATGTGGCCGGGGCCAGCCCGAACCCTGCGTACGACGGATATGCACCGTTGCAACCGCAAACACAGTATGTCATTTATTAGTTAGATACATGTAAACGCATATTTCACAAATACAGACAGTGTCAACAGATCGCTCAGGATTGGATCTTAATGATAATAGCTGATTTTCTGCAAGATTTTTTTATTTTTCACACACACAATACGGCTCGTCGTTACACCTTTTCGTCGTGGTAATAATGGCGTCTTTCTATCTACTCTCTTTCGCACACTGCTTCCATAAAAAACAAATAGTTACTACGTTCAGAAACTTAACTTACACAAACATTAAAAATTTAAACTAAAAATAAAATCCTACATATATGTATATTGTAACTATTTTAAATATTAAATATCCCTGCGTGCTCTGTGCTACTACTTTCCAGATCAAGACCAGAGCCAACTTTGAAAAGTTCATATTTTAAAGTTGACACTGTCGGGGAGTCGAACCTGGGAACAACAGGCTCGAGACGTGATTTTAGCGAACAATTTGAACCGGTTCAAAAACAACTTGTATAGATACTAAGAAACTCAAATGCAGACGTATACGCAAGTTGCTACTATGTATATCTAAATAAATGATGGTTTCTTAGAAAAATATCAGTGTATCTATATGGATCCTTTTCCATTTCGCACAATTTTTAATTATCCGTATTTTCTATACAAAAGAGATCATCTAAGTGTCGATTAAATTTTACACGGTAAATCCCTAAATAACGGTTGGCAAAAAGACTATTCAAGATTGGAAAAGATTCCAAAGTTAAATATTTAACAAACATACCCTCCAGTTACGCAGATCGATCCATAGCGATTTAAACTCCTCGAAACCGAGACCGCCCGAGTTGTCTTTGTCCAACATGGCGACCATACTTCTACAGACGTCCTTCGAGAAACCTCCACCCTTCAACTCTGTAATAAAATGAAAAGAAAACAATATTATAATTTCTATTTCGGAAGTGGGTAGATTTAAATTTTATATGCACTAAGTCAATTCAAGCAAAAAACGGGTAGTCTTAAGAAATAGATATATTTTTTAACTTGAATTAACTTTTACTAAAAACAAACACATTTGATTTATGGAAATGGAGGTGAACATAAAAAAAATGAATCAAAAAATATTTAAAATGCCCATTTTTGTGTACAATAAAGTGCATGCGTTACAATAAGCGTAAAAATTTAGACATCCTTAAAGACGTGCTTCAATAATGACTAAATTTTTATTTGTTAGTGGCAACATTATGTGATTTAACTAACGTACAACACAACTATTATGTAAAATAACGTTTACTACAATTTCAAGACGAAACATTTTATTACAAACATTTAAAAAAAAAAACAAAAAAACCTTATTTTACATGAAATAAAAATAGGATAGCTGTAAAAAAGGCGACCTGTAAAAAAATATATTAAAAAATAAATAAGAATTAAAAATCAAAAGCAGACATTTTAAATATACGCCTCCATTTCTATAAAAGTTATCTTCCAGCAGCACGAAGCATGCATCGCTGTAGTTGACGTTCTGAAATAAAGAAATCTTTGCACATTAGTAATAGTTTTATTAAAAAAATTACCCCCCCATTTTTGAATACATCCGATTTTCACGCCTAAAGTGCCGAATCAATTTTGGTGAAACTTGAGATGGATAAGCTTTACTCCTGGGGATGAACGTGTTTACTTTTTTTTTCAAAGTGGACATACTATAGGGCAATGTTTCTCAACTTGAGGTCCGCGGACAAAGTAAAAATAAAAATTATAAAGCAAAATGTAAAGTGACGCACTATGCTGCTCTATAACGACTGGGCAAATAATTCATTTGGTTACACCGGTAATTTACATTTATTTATAGTATGGATTTAAGACAACTGATTAAAAAAATAGGTAATGTTTTATTGACACGGTAAAATAATGGATTGTTTTTTTTTTAAGGATAATAATTGAGTATAATTACTTCATAAAAATAACCATATAAATGTTTATAAGTAATTATATCTTTAATAAGAATGTAAGTTTGTTGATCAACTAAGTAGGTACGACTATAAACCCTTTTTTAGTGCTAATATTGTTTGTGGTTTAGCAACAACTTGTGTGTAGTAAAACACAATCTGTTCGCCAACAAGTCGGTCGGTCAGTTTGAACACGCCAACAAACCGCAACAACGATCACGATCTGTTTGTCAACGAGTAGATCAATTTGAACACGATCTGTTGGTCAACAAGTCGGTCGGTCGGTCAGTTTGAACACGTCACCATACCTTGTGGCTGCGGTTGGTTCAGATGCATCTGCTCAGCGGCCCCCTGCTGTTGCATCTGCTGCACGTCAACGCCGAGCTCCTTGCAGATGGGTGCGCAGAAAGCGCACAGCAGTTGTTCGAGACAGCTTTGCTCCTGTGGGGGGGAAGCGACTGTTGTCCCCCCTCCTCCGCCTCCGCCGTCGTATGCGCCGCGGCGCATTGCCATCTCTGTTCCCCACACATTTGTCTAGTTGTAGTTCTCAGTGTAGAGTGTAACGAAGGACCGTAGTACCATTGGCTACCATTGTTAGAGCGGCTAAGGCTGTGATCTCCTATAAACGCCGCTCACAATGTCACTCCGTATACTGCATCACTGTGCTTACTAATGTTCTGTTGCGGTCTCTTTCACACGCTGATGCCGGTGTTTGTCCGTCAATCAGTTATTTGGAACCAGGGTGAACGTTCCGTTAGTAAAAAAACGTATATAACCACAGGCAAGCACCGTCTCTCGACTACTATTGCGATCCGAGACTTCGTACACTGCCGACATATTTATTGACCGCTGACGCTGTGCTTGGCGTTCAGAGGCTCTAGTATGAGTTTACGATACTACACTCGCTAGCGAGAACGTAAAACTTTTGTATGGAAAATCGTGAACTGTCACTGTCAAATTATCAATTTTCCATATAAATGTCTTACGCTCTCGCTAGCGAGTGTAGTATCGTAAACTCATACTAGAGCCACAGAGGTCGTGCAAAACGTTTGCGATGAAGTCGCACGTCACGCATAGCGTTTAATAGGAGACCACAGCCTTAAGAGTTTCTTCATTCTTCAAAATTAAATTAAAAGAAACAATTTAATTTCAGACCTCTGGTATGCAATGTTTTGTACTTTAAGTATTTATTTACTTGCAGTAAATACTTATTGCAAATAAAAATATAGATTACACAAGTGAAAAATCAAAACACGACTTTTAAGACATATTTTAATACCGCTCTTTTTCGCTCATATTGAAATTTCACTTTATTGAACATTAACTTTCTTTCTGCATTCCGGTTCTGAATATGGTTTATCTAATCTGTTTGTATAAATAAAAATAGCTTTCTATTTTCCAAATGTTAGCTATTTTAGCAGTCAAATTTTAGCCAGCAGTCGGGTTCAGATGATTAATTATTAAAATTTATAAATCATAACAAATAAAATAAGATAAAACGCGTTAGCTCGCAGTCGAGTTCAGATAAAACGCGATCTCTTTCGTTAATTGTTAACAATGATATCAATTACAACAGGAATGCCTATGATTATTTTAAATAAATTGTTTTTCTTTGTTAATTCAAGACAATGGAATGAATTATTTGCACATAGCAAAAAAAAAAAGAAAAGAATTAATACGAAACTGTGAGTGTTGCTAAAACATATACGGTCTCACGTATCTGCTAATAAGTTATGTATATGTATATGTATGCATGTTTTATAAGTAAATGCTGCAGTTTTAATTGCAAAATAAATAATAGAAATTGCGAAAAAAAAATGTTATCAAAATCTAATAACACACAAGCAAAATAATAATAATAAAAAAATTAACACTGCTAAATTATATTAAAAATATTGCAACAAATTTACTTCTTTTATTTATACTATAATACATATAAATAAAAATAAATAAGAAAATATACACTACGTAATAAAAGAATTATTTCATACTTACCTATCTCGCACTATCTTAACGAATGCGGAACAAAAAACGACATAAACGACACAACTTGACACTTAAAGCATAAAAGTTATATTTATAAAGCATAAATTATTTTCTCAACATCTCCAGAGATCGGTATCTATAAGAGATAAGCTCAAAAATGGGCATTTATGTATATAAAAAAGTATGTATAAAAAAATATATAATACAAAAAGTACATTTATAATACATTCAAAGAAAAAATCTTGAGATCGAAACGCCTCTATTGAAATCATTTTAAAAAGTAGGTTGACAGTTGAAGTGTTTTGAAGTAATGCTCCGCGTTTCTACAGGTGAGCGCACGCTTTATATTTTCCAGTGATCAATGTAAAAACAGCCTTATTGAATAAGTAAAACAGTAATTTATTCATTAAATAGGTTTCGGGAAAAAATCACAGCCAAGATTATGACGAACCTAAGAAACCCCGAAATATAAATAAACTCAAACAAAAATTATGGGACACTATTATTTTTTGACATATTATTATAAATTAAAATTAATAATTTTTAATAGACATCTGTCATTATTTTAAAGACAAATTTATTTTTTAATTAATTAAACTTCAAGCTAAACGAATGTAACGTGTACAGTAAACATGATTAATAAAATCGTAAAGGAGCCATGCCTGTACATTAAAGATTTTTCAGAAAAAAAAAAAAACAGTTTATACATGTAGTTATTTTACCGAGGTCAAAAAAATTGTTTTTAGAATTTTTGTCCTGTTTGTCTGTGCGTTTGTGCACGCTAATCTCTGAAACGGCTTAACCGATATGAATGCGGTATTCACTGATCTATTGTAGCAAGCTTCCCGTAACATTTAGTGTTTGTTTTATTCCAATTGGTTTAGAAACAAAAAAGTTACGTGCTATACCGAATACCACGCGTACGAAGTAGCGGGCTCAGCTAGTATAAAAATAAAAAAAATAATTCGATTACACGTTTGACACATAGCAGACATGACTCATGCGAAGTCTGTAACTGTGATATTGTGTATTTTTAATGCAGTCAATCAATAAAGTCAATCAATAAAATAGTTGCGCTTACGTTCCCCTCTCACTCGCAATTGCGTCTATAACATATAGGTATGGTCAGCAAAAAACATTAATGATTTAACTTATTTTTTTCTTTTTTACTGTAGTGCACGATGCTTTTAAATAATATAAATTTAAGTCTAACTCCCGCTAAACCAGGCACCTTTGCCGGGTGCGGTTTTGATGCGGTTTTCACTAATGGAAAGAGCGTTAAACGAGGAAAAATATAATTTGTAAAAAAAATTTTTATCGATTCTCTTTTTAAGTATAGACAGTAGGTATAGATAGTATGTAGATGTCAAGTTATAATATAAAACGGGAATGTGGATATTGTTCAAAATTTCACTAAAATCATTTAAAATACATTTAAAATAAAAATTATACAATTAAAAAACCAATATACATGCTAACAGTACACGTAAAAAGCGCCGCTATTTTCATTCCCTTTCTTTAACTGACCGAGTTATAGAGAACTTCAATTGAAAATTATTGACAACTAATAATAACACGTAGAAACGTAGAATATTATTAACTTTTTTATACGATTTCTTCTTTGAATATACAATTTTTTCATGTATGTATGTTTAGAAATTAAAAAAAATATTAATTAGTAACATTAAATGGAAGCGAACTCAAAGCGAAGATTATTTTATTATTATTTGTAACTCTATTTTTTTTTTTAATTCGACGGTAGTTTGTAATATTTTAAAAGTAACGAGAACACTTGAGACACAATGCAAGTCAATAAAGATTGTAAACAACAATTATTATCTATTTTAGGCAATACAAGTGATATTCATACTTTTTCATATTTTGATGAAAGAAGATTTATTTTCCGCTGTATAAAGTTATTTTGACGTTCTTTTGACTTAATTTCTAATTGACTAAACCAATTATTCTATTATACTATAATTGGTAAGAAGACTACAAAAACTATGCAAGAAGACTACAATAACTATGCACATAGCACAGAATCGCCGCGCCGCCACCTACTAGAGACGGTAGTAATAATTAGATTCGTGCCGCACAATTGCGCTGAGAGCAACTCAAGACGCATTAGGCCGTCAGTTTCTATTTGCACGTTGTGTAGTAAACATCATCCAAAAAAGCGATAGAAATGCCTCATTGTGCTGTGATTTTGTGTAATAATCAAAGTAAAAACGTGAATAAGCAAAATTCTGGCGTAACATATCACAAATATGTAATTAAATGCAATTTTTAGCTTTTAAAAAATGCGAGTCGGGATTTTCTAGGAACACGAAACCTATAGGTATAGTGCTTAAGCTATAACGTGAACGCCCCCTGACACGCTGGATTTGTAAGGAAAGCGTTGACCATGCCGTCTCTAGCAGGGCGCGACGCGGCGATTCTTTGCTATGTGATAACTATGGTATTCAGGTAGAAAAATCACCCAACCTTCGGTTTGTTTTATCTAAAATCATATCTAAAGTGCATAAAAGTGTACCTTTAAAATGTTACAAACTATATGATAGCTACATTATGGTGACGTTCCATTTGTCTAGAAACTTTTTAAGTGAGTAAAATGTTTTATAAGTCTTCCGAAAGAGCAGGAACTTTGACGATTTTAAGTAAAAGTACTGTTAAGGTTCTAAAATCTCAATTATGCACTTGGATTGATTCTTTATATTGAGAATTAAAATGTTACAATAATTTTTTTGTCACCAATTAAAAAAAAAACCTGTGAACAACTTTGTTTTGAGTTCTGAAGCATAACTAAGTATAATTTTCATATCAGTTTTATTTGGCATTGTGTGAAGCGGTTTTATTTAGTCGATTTAGTCCAAGCTTTATTTTCGTTTAAAAAAATTTGTAACCTTTCTAATTTTCTTCTAAAAAAAATCTTTTTAATAAAGCACTTTAATAGAAAGAAGAAAATGATTTGTGAATATGGTGTTTTCCTATTTCTCTAAAAGTGTCTAAATTTAATTATAAATCAATTTTAAATAATTAAGTATAAGTATAATAATAATTAAGCTATATTTTTTTTGTTTTACATAAATAATAACCGGATAACAATCATGGTAAAACACAAAAAAATCCACATTCAAATTTTGCCGCTTAAACACCCATATATCGTCCCGTGGTCTGTATGACGTCACATTACTCAAACAAGGACTGAGAGACGGAAAAAACTATTACCAAATACAACAACGTACTTTTTTTGAAGATAATTTTGATGCAAGTATATAATTAGGCATACTGTTAATATCATTTGTGTTCCTCTTGAAGTTACGATATATTAAAATTAACTAAATGCTTTGTTTAGCTTGAGTGATATGACGTCATACATACCACGTGACGTATGGGTGTTAGGCGGCTAAGTTTTAATGTAATTTTCTTTGTGTATTACCATTGTGATCCGGTTATTATTGATGCAAAACAAGAAAAATATAGCTTAATTATTATTATACTTATTTATTTATACTAATTATAAATTAATTATACTTAATTACTTTAAAAAAAAAAAAATAAATAAAATAAAATAAATCTTTATTTGCGCGAACACATGTTTACAGGATTTAATTTATACTCCATTTGTAGTATTGATTGCATTTGTAGTACTAGCTTTTGAATATGCTTATGATTGTATAATTATCCTACATGAATAAAAAAAACTGTATGCAAGTATGTACTGTATGTTGTAGACATTTGAAGATGTTAATTAATTAATTTTATGTATTCGATACTGTACTGACCTTCCCTCATGGCATAGTCGAGGATCTCTTTGAGCTCCTGCCAATCCACCTCTCCATCGTCTCCGGCCAGACGAGTGAAGAACTCGCGCACAGGATCCGCAGGTTCTGGGTTCGGTAACACGTCTTTCACCTATGGGCACAGAGTACACTTCTTCAAATCACGAAACCCATAGAAACGTAACATTGAAAATTATTCAATTATAACCTTTAGTCTAGTCCGCCATTACCACCTTGAACGACCCCTCTTTAACAAAAAATGTGTTAATAAATCTCGTTTAATAAATCAACATTAATAGTTACTAGCGACCCGCCACTCGCTTTGGAGATGAAATTTAAAAAAAAAACTTTTCTTAGCGGTTGGTTAGGTTATAAGATAAAGCTATTTTCCAAATTTCAGCTTTCTAAACTTGGTAGGTTTGGCTGTGCGTTAAAATCTGTCAGGACAAACGATTTTATAAATACGTATACAATGCTAACGCCATCTAGTTTCATCGAGCAAAACTTTAAAAATTAAAATTAATTAATAGAATAGTCGAACTTTAATTATTAACAGTAGTCTTAAGATATAAATATATAATTTAATAGACAAAAACTAACATTATAAACTAAACAAAAAATAAATCGCGCACACTGCAGTATCATTTTTATTTGTAGCAGTTATTTGTTTTTACGACGGGTATAAAAGGTCTGATTAGAATAATTTAAAGATCGTAATTATGTAGGTACATAATCAACCTTGATTATGAAGCAATTTAAGAGAGGGAAAATTTTTCTAACAAGAAGTAAGGGTAGTTCGTTTAGAATATTGAACGCTTTAACTTACCCTATCATCGACCTGTCCCATGCCAATGTCTTCATCATTCTCGCTGAAAAAAATATTAATAAAAAAAATAAGGCCAATCAATAAAACTCTATTGTATTAATGTTTAAATCGGGGAGCCCCGCCGGCTGTACATTGATAAAACAAGTTATGTTACGATGGTGAGTTTTTTTGAACGCATAGGGGCTGTAAGTGCAATGCCTATCTTAATAGGATAGGCATTTACTTGCTATCATTGCTATCACTATCATTGTCATGATTTCTCGTGAAAACAGCATTCAAATCGGTTAAGCCGTTTCTGAGATTAGCGTTTGTAATATTAGTTGGGATTTTTATTGTATTTGTTTTTTACCTACAATCTGATGTGATTTGTGACGTCATACAAGATAATAATAAGATGAATTCACTCACGCCATGTTATTGGATTTCTCTGAGAAGACTCTAAGAAGAAATTCTCCCTCTTCGTCGGGATCGAAGGTTGAAGGCACTATGACGTATGAACCAGGTTCAAACTTGAATCTGAAATATTATATATATATATAAAAATGGGTTTTTGCTTATGACCACATGATAAAACTCTTCAAATGGCTAACTTTCAAGATCCAAATGCATAAAAAAAAACAATGAAATCCCTAACATGGATCGTAGTAGCATAATACGTATACCAGAGACAATGACAACAGCGATGCTAACAAACTAACGATTGAACGGTACCTGGCACTGACTTCGCGAAGATTAATGAAGGCTTGAGAGCGTCCAACGGACGCGTTGTACTTGAAGAAATTAACGTCCAAAGGCTTTGGCACGTGACCGTAGTCCGGAAGACGGTAGACGGCAAACCCAATAGTCAGGCATTCTAGGCCTTGGTGACGCTGGGACCGACGATTCTTCTGCATGAGTGCCACTATGATCTGAAAATTACATTTCAAATAAGTGCCATTGAGTCAATGCTATTAAGGTTCATTGTACACTATCATTGATGTGTATATATACATAAATTGTTCTTTCAAAAACAAAAAAATTGTAGCTACCTAGCAAATTAACAAATACTAGCTAGTGTCTGCGGCTTCGCTCGCGTTGAAAAACAAAAAATAACGCCTGAATAAATGTAACTGAATGAGCAATGTAACGCATAACATCTTTATATCTGCAGTTATAGCTTTGCCAGCCGTTAGATGATCCCTCGGGAACAGTACTTTTTTCTGTGTGAAGAGTACCCTATATCCTTTCCTGAATCCCAGACAACGTGTATAATTTTTTTTATAATGATCGGTTCAGCGGTTTAGGCGTGAAAAGGTAACAGACAGACAGAGATACTTTCACATTTATAATATTATTATGGATTTAGACAAGCAGCGCCATCTCTTGGTCAACTAAGAAACACTTACAGTACACTTATTTTCTTCATCGTCTTCATCGACGTCTTTCAACGTGATCGTGTATTGTGGATTGCGCCAGAACGTCTCCAAGAAGTTGCGACAACCACCGGCAGTCACTCCTGAAAAATATTAGGTAAAAATTCAGGAATCCATGAACTTGGAAATTATAAATACATTTTATATATCGTATAGACTATTAGAAACACGCTCCGGCTTCGAACGGATGAAATTTTTGACTGTTTATTATATACAAAAACCTCAATTATCAATTTATTCTTGGTAGCAGCTGTACCAAGGTTGTATTTTAAAGTCTCTAACCTCTAAGAACAAAGACTTTCTTACAAAGTTCCCTCTCCCATCTCTCCTCGTTATCCTCGGGACTCTATAGTTGCAGTCACGAGAAACTGTAAATGATGTAAACGAACAAACTTGCCACTCGGGCAGTTATCAAGGAACTTATCTGTATAGCGTATACTTCGACGCTCGCAACCAACTTAATTTGACTGGGTTATAAAAAAATCGAACGTAAACATTTTGTCCGCAATTTTGACGAGTCATACTCATACGCCATTCGAGTCTTATTGTTTTTGCGGATTCGGATTATTTGGTCGGTTTATTTATATATTGGATTTTATTACTAATTTTAATTTCATTTTGCTTTTATTAGTTAGAAATCAAGTGTCGTTTTGGTTAACGGTTAACGTTGTTGTGTTACATATAATTATTATTCGATCCAAATGGTCGCCCGAACCGTGAAGGCTTTTTGTGTGTTGTCCTTAAGGGGAGGTACAATTAAATAATTTTAGGTGATATGAAATATCATATTATGATTTTAGATAAAAATATATGTATTATGTAGGTGTAGTCACATTATTATGAGCCCTATGGTCTAAAATTCTTATTAATTTCTTTTATCATTACCTCGAACCCACTCTCCTTCGAATACAGACATCTCCCATTTCTTGGTGCAACCTTCGGGACACTCTTCGGGATCCAAGGAATCAGGATTCAAGTTGCATATTTCCACTCTGAAAATGAAATAAATTCTTTATTTGACTCTGAAGAAGCCTCTCCATACATACATGGTCTATGGCCCTATTTTCTAAAATAAAGATAGTATTTATGTAGATTTCATTGAAATTTAGATTTCATTGAACTGGAGACTGAAATCAAATGAAATTTAGTATGGCTAGTGAAAATACCTTGAGAAATGATTGACGAAGTCCTTGAAAGACATCCAAAATTCTCCATCGTCATCGAAGGTTAGTCCCAATTCTTCCTTCTCCGACTCAGGTATGAAGCGCCATTCTGGTGACCTAAAGTGAAGAAACAAAGAGTCTTTAATCATTTAATAAATTGAGAACAAAGCAATGCAGATAGGGATGGAACATAGCAATATTTTACCTGCCTACCGTTATGGCGAAAAGTTTCTTCCAAGAAAATATTCTCAATTTGGAAACAAAGTTATTTGAGAACATTTAAAGAAATCCACCTCACTTATATACGAGCTCTTTTATAAGTCTGAATTTGCCGCGTTAACAACTAAGCCTACTAGATGTCACCACTAACAGTTGAGACATTAAATAAAAGAAGAGAATGGGTTATAATTAATAAAATTTCCTGGAAGATATAAAAAGACCTGAAAAAGAGGCCTTTATAATATTTACTCTTGAATAACTGACAATAATGAAACAAATTGCGTAATTGCGTTTCTCTGTAAAAATAACATTCTTTGATTCATTGAATTCCCAATTGCAAAGAAGTCGAACATTGTTATGTATAGGTCGAAGACAAGTTGACAGTCCACTAGATGATAGGATCTTCGCTACCTTCACCTATTAACACAAGCAACACATACACTACACGCGGCGCACTACCGACTTTGATTGGCCAAATCAGTGGTGCTCAGACTTGACTGCTAGCGAACTACCTCAAATTTTTTACACTATAAACGGTCAACTCTGTAAGTTTGTTTCATAAGACACAGTTCATCATAGAAATTAAAAATAGACTTCCCTTGTAGGAGTTATCTTAAGATGATTACTGTGTACTCGCACTAAGCGGCCAGCTCGCGGCGGACAAGATGGTACGCTGGCCGCTTGTTGTTAAGTGTGTGCGATGCGTGCAATCTACGAACTAAAGTAAAGATCTCATTAGCCGCCGCGACCTTGATATCTAGTGACCATGTACACTTACGGTTAGCGGGGCAGACGGCAGGTCGTAAATAAAACCGTAGCTCTATCGACCCGACTAGTGCGTGTTCACTCTATACTACGTACACTAGCGACCCGCCTCGGCTTCCTCGTTTACCGCCCTTCCATTTACGAAAACCGGGCAATAGTATGGCAGTAAGGTAAACATACTTGTCACTCCATGCGCCGTTCCACTCGGCCTCGTTGCCCCAGGGGTTGCGCATGCGCAGCAGAGGGATCTTGCCGGCTCGGCCCGGAGTCTCAATATCCACATACTTCACACGGGTTATGGAGTACGCGTGACCTCGGATCAGACCCGCCGGCGTCTCGGCCTCCAGGATGTGGGGGTCCGGCTGGAATATTTATTATTTATTTATTTATGTTAATGCACTCTTAATACCGTCCACTATTAATGCGAACAATTGTGTATTTGAAAAAAATATTTCAAAGACGTGTATTTGAAATATAAAATACAATAATCTAGCCCAGCCTATTAATTAGTAAAAGAAGAATTTCTGTTAAGAATCAAAATGACAAGATACTAGACAATTTGACCTATTGCCTATTGCCAACTCTAAATATTAACAATATTGTCATATTTAGCGGTCGCCATTTTGCTTACGAAAGCTATCAAATATTGCCCAACCCTGAATGCGAAGTGCATACAATGTTCAATGTACACATTGAACATTGTGCATATTGGCTTATACAAGGTGGATTTGGAGATACCAGTGGCTCTAGCATGAGTTTACGATACTACACTCGCTAGCGAGAGCGTAAAACATTTATATGGAAAATTGACAATTTGACATTGACAGTTCACGATTTTCCATACGAAAGTTTTACGTTCTCGCTAGCGAATGTAGTATCGTAAACTCATACTAGAGCCTCAGGTCAGTGTGGTACAAACATATTGCGTAAAACATGTCAACATGTTGTTCAGCAGGTATTGATACTAATATTGATATATTTAACTGTAAATCAGTGGAAGCTAATTGACAGCTATACTGTTTTAATCTTATCTTTGTTACTTAAATTAGTTTATTATTCTTTGTTCTTGTACTTCTTGTTCTTGATTTCGGTGTTTATTGTTTAATTTTTATTTTCATGTTTTTTTTGTAAAGAATTTGCGTGTTGCTGTGCGTGTATTATCGATCGTCTCAATTTCTAGTTTGCAGTTTATCTGTGTATGCCTTAAAATTGCCTTGTGTTATTATACTTATTGTAAACTTTTCTTTGTTTGTGCTGTTGGTGTACCTTTTATAAAATAAAAAAATCAAACTGAATGGGAGGAAAATGTTGAATTTCTTACATTAAAATTTATTTATATGGGTTCTTTAAGTGACAACTCCCTTGATCGAGTGGTTAAGGTGTTTACTTTAACATAATCTCTCTGTCAGGGCTCCGGGTTAGATTTCCGTTAGGGCCAACTTTGAAAATGAACTTTCCATAGTTGGCTCTGGTCAGCGTTTCGCAGTCATTTGATCAGTCCATCTGTTGTATTTCAATGACTGAATAAGGGATGCCAGAGCGCATTTCCTCTTTCTTGTCTAATTCTACTGTGGACGGCAGCTCACTTGCAGCTCCTGTGGCGTTGCTTGTGTTACAGGCGGCGGTAGCCACTTACCATCGAGTGAACCGTCATCAGCCTGTCTCATGACCGAAACGTAAAAAAAATATGACACTATAAAATAATACCTTTAGATACACCAAAAGGTCTCAGACGTAAATAGTGAATATACAGTGAATAACATCGGAAATAGATGGCGCTATACAGAACAATTCGCAATTTTCAAATTTAAAATGAAAACTATTATTATATCTTTGACAAATGGCAATAACTTGGAAATGTATTATGTATTTAACGGGATAAAATAATGAATGCATTAATTGAGTGCGTAATTTAAGTGTATAAGCCTAAAGAAGATTATAAAGTCGAAACGGCTTTAGCTTTTAAGCTATTCACTGAATGATATCATTGAAGAGAAACAAGGTCTGAGCGTTTTCAATATAAAATCAATTTTGAAATCTTGAAAAACTTCATAAATTCACAAAGGATTTTAACAATTTCAATTTAAAGGCAGGACAATGCTATCATACTGTAAACAAACAACAAGATTGTGTAGGTACCTCAATACTGCATCCCATGAGCGAATTCCTCTCGTAAGCCTTCAAGAGTATTGTGTAGAAGTTGGGAGGCAACTCAGCAATGTCATACATTTCAGTAACTCCTCCAGTGAAGTCCTCCATGGCCTCGCATGTCGAACCACCCTTGAGGGCTTCGTACGATCCGTGTAACCTGATTTTAAAAATATATACACATTAGCAACTTTTATTTGAGACTTCTTTCACTTGTCTATAAATGTCGCCTAAATTTATTCTCATGTATCGTAACTGATATTAGGAATCCGAAAGTGAGTTTGTTTGTTCGCTTTCACGCCTTACTACTCAACTGATCATCTCGTCAGGGATATAGAAAAGGATAGGGATATAGAGTATTTTTAATTAAGAAAATAATCGCTGTAGGTGAGTGATGGGTAGGCCCTATCGGATTCTAACTACTGGAGAAAGGACAGTGTTGACTAAAATTGCTGCTTACTTGGCATAAGCCTTCTCGAGCAAAGCACTCCAGAATTCGTTGTTCTCCGACGAGTGTAGGAAGACCAGCTTCCCGCGGTATGTTGGCAGACGGTCATCAATAACCACGTCAACCCAACGACCGTACTGCCAAAAACTGAAAGTACACAGATAACAAAAATTAAATAAAAAATAAATACACGCAACGCGCCATCGATTTTATGTTATTATAACGTGCCAAAACTTATATAAGGAAAAAGAGACTTTATTTTGTAATTACTAGGGTTCGAGTCTCATCTGTCATTACATATTTTCGCATATTTACCTTTTTACCGAACATTAGAACAATACCTGATAATATACAAAGTAAACATTGACTACCCATTGGTCAATGGTTGAGGTGCTTGCCTTAGTACTCTGTCTCAAGGGTCTGGGGTTCGATTCCCGGCAGGGCCAACTTAAGAAATTACCTTTGGTCACAGGTATGCATTTGTAGCACCTGTGGCATTGCTTGTGTTATAGGGGACGGTAGCCGGTGCCGCTGCCGCTACCGACCTTAGTAGGATTAAGGGATTAGGAAGGGATAGGGTAATAGACTCTGGCAACCCTTACTCACTCACCAAAACACAACAGCACAAATGCAGTCATTTCACGGGGATGGTTACTGCCACCAGGCGGGCCGCCCAAATGACTGCGAAACGCAGTGTGGCCTGCCACTACTTTTCAGATTCAGTTCATAGCCAACTTTGAAAAGTTCATTTCCAAAGTTGACCATGACGGGAGTCAAACGCGGAACACTTGAAACAAAGCGTTAAGGCAAACATCGTAACCACTCGTACAATGGACTCGTCAATGTTCACAGAATTCATCAGTGGCAGGTCGAGTAAGAACTTGTATTCTATGTAGAAATGCTAAGGAGTCTAGGTAATATATATATTATTATTATTATTATTTATGTGCATGTGTATTATATATTATACACTACGCATACAAGGCCTTTAGACTGCACCTTTAGACTGCGATTACGAAATTAGCGGAGCGGGGCGGGCGACAGCGATCATACAAATGTATCATCGCCCCGCTCCGCCGTGTTCGAAACCTCAGCCTTGAGGAGTCAGTTCATTTGTTCAGCTTTTGTCCATACAGAACCGGTTTTTTCTCTATTGACATAATCTGAACTCCTTTATACAGTTTACTTACTCCCCCGCACAAGCCCTGAACCAAATATAATTTTTTCTGGGCGCCTACAACGTCGCATTTTGTTATTTTTATTTTGTATTTATCAGTAATTATATACAGGCATGCATGTTATCATTTATTAACTTAGCATAAATTCTCACCGAAAGTGGAAGACTCCCGCATATTCCTCATCGAAGCTCTGGTCATCCGGCACCACTTGGAAGAACAATCTGCAAATAATTCAAACAAATTTTTAATTTAGAAATAGATTATGTATTAATTTTATCATTGCTCTATTAACCAATCGATGATGGATCCATGGTACACATACTACGAGCGGTCCGCACCCGGCTTTGCACGGATGAAATTCTTTTTTGCAAATTATATACACAAACCTCCCCTCTTTAATCACTCTCTATTAGTGAAAACCGTATCAAAATCAGTTGGGTGGTTTAGAAGAAGTCAGCGGAGAAAAACGCTTCGTTATTAATTTGTATATATTTTAAAGGGTTGCAGGCAGGCTGATGGTCCACTTGGTGATTGGTGGCTACACTTGACTATATACAAGCAAGATAAAAGGCAAAGGGAGAAGATGGGGATTGGCTCTGGCATTCCTTGCACACTCATCGAGCTCTCATGCTTTTATTTAACGGTGGTCTACTTAAGGGGATTGCCCAATACATTATTGCGGAATGCATGTGCCCTGCCATTACAATGTTATAAATGTTCAGCTAACATCAGCTTCTCATATTGTCTGTATAATTTAAAAGTAAGGAAAACACTTCACTAGCTGTGCTTAACGAAGAAAAGTTTGGGTGATTTCCTACCTGAATGCCATTGTATTGTTGAATACCATAGGTTGGTATCATAATTCTCTATGGAGATTCTAAGAACGGTTTTGATACTTCTTACCACTTATAATTAAACAGAATATTTGACTTAGTCAGAATAAAATTAATTTATGTCAATAAAACCTCAAAATCACATCATAGTTAAGACAGAGAAAAATAAATCATCTTCACATACTGATTCCAACAATAAAAGGTTTTTTGAATAAGTTAAAAAAACATGATACTTTTGTAGTCCCCTTAACATAGATTTTTGTTGATTACACAATCTTGCAATCTCTATTGACTTGCATTGTTAAATTATCTGAAGTAGGGTCTCAAGTGTTTTCGTTACTGTTAAAATTACTCTTTAGAATAAGATACGCACTTCCTGTGCAGCGTGAGGTTGGCGACGGCTGCCAGCAGCCAGCAATCTCCGAGCTCTCCTTGCTGGACGTCGAAACGACTGTAACCTTCGACAAACAGTTGTGGATTGTCGCATATTTCCTGTGGATGGAGGTACAGTAGGTATATGTTAAAAATCTTGAGCAGTTGTACATCTTAAAATAGTATACACGCAAACGGACCACACGCTGTTCGAAGTACTGTTGTTATCATGGGTACTTAATTGTGATACTATTAGAACCACAAGTACCCATGATAACTGGATATCTATTTACTTTATATTATTTAGTTACATTCTCCATACTCAGACGTCAGGTGTTCCAACAAAAGTTATGTTAGTTACGTTCGATATACGCAAACGTTTTATAAAAATAGTTCATTTTTCGAGGACAGATGTCGCTGCATCGGCAGGTTATAACGCGCTATCGTTGCGTTCCTCAACGCGGACTACACTTTTTATACAATATGATTTTGACGTTTGCTTTTTGCTTTTATAAGCCCAAAGAATAGAATTAGGGTACATAAATACATGCGTCAGGTCTAAGTGACAGATGACGTAACGTTTTTTTAGTTAACGCTTGCATTAATTTTACTCCGCATAAAATTTCCATACCGGGGGCCTTATATGAAAATCGATTCTTAAGGAGTTAACTCTAAAAAAATCAGAAGGCTAAAGAATCTGATCCAATCGAGTAATCCCATACATAGTGTATCTAGTAGCATTTTTGTAGGTATAAATTGTATAATCTATATTAATAATTTCGTCAAGGGGTACGGTAGACTCGATTGAAACCTTATCTGAATAATAAAACATAAAAAAATAAAGATTTCGAGTCGACAACATATATCCGCAAAATACGGATTGTCAAGTATTTTGTTAAATTCTAATGGTGCTGACAGACAAATCGCAGTCGCCATATTGGCCACTCTAGCGAAACGTCACTCATTGACACCTGTGACATCTTGAGTAGTTAATAAACGTTTCATTTCATTCAATACTAGCCTCACCACTCAATACGTCGTCGCACCATTCATTTTAAAAACAAAGTGTCCATTACAAAGAACTGTGACTCATGTGACTGTGTAAAACGAAACGTCTTTCCGCAAACATTGAGCGAAATCTATGCCGTTTGCCTTTAACATTCCTTGAGAACCGATAACTACAGAAATATCTACCTACATGTGTACATATTATGAGTCACATTACACCCGAGCGAAGCCGGGTTTTCATCTAGTAGGTATAAATTTTTGTAATTGTCCTTTTTCGCCTACATAAGTGTCGTCTATAAAGCCTCTCCTTTAGTCACGGTCGTTTTGAAGAGATAGCATTATTCGATAAGGGGGCCTAGCCAAGATGCACAAGATGCAAACGCTTGCTTTGCGTACTTACGAAACGAAAGAAATAAAGCCCGGTGATTGGTTGTTGAAGTTACAACTGTTACAACAACCAATCACCGGGCTTTATTTCTTTCGTTTCGTAAGTACGCAAAGGAAGCGTTTGCATCTTGTGCATCTTGGCTAGGCCCCCAGGACATCCATTGTATTCGTTCATTTCTATGCTAACCTCGTGCTTACGATTTTCACAGTAGATTTTTCTATATTAATTAGTATCGGAATAACCACGTTAGTCCACTGGTCTGTTTAAAGATACAGGCACTCATCTTTTTAATAAAACACAATATAGTTTTTATTTAATTTAATTAATTTGTAATGAATGTAATTTAATATATAGGACAATGGACAAGATTTTTTTCTAGCGACTTCTTCCTCGTATATTTATAAATTATATTGAATTATATCCTACCTTTTAAGTTTAAATTAATAGAATGACATTAAAATCAGTTTGGCGGTTTCGGAGATTAGCGTGAATCACATTGGCACGAGATTTTTATGTAATCATAATATTTTTAAACCAATTTTTAATGTTTATAGTGGCACACACTGGCGTTTCGTAGTCGCAAATTGGGAAGCCCCATTACCAGGATCTAGGACGACGAACGACTTGATGATAAGTGGCTGCTATAACATAAGCAACGCTATAGGTGCTAAACGTGCGCTGTGACCATAGTCTGATTAAGGATAAGGGATTAGGAGGGGATAGGGAAATGGGCTCTGGCATCCCTTAATCACTCATGGAATCGCAACAGCACACACGGTTGTTTTTTCACGGTGGTTCTCTCTAAGGGCCGCCTCGTTACTTGCCACTACTTTCCACATCCAGACCAGAGCTAGCTATGAAAAATTCATTTCCAAAGTTGGCCCTGCCGGGAATCGAACCCGGGGCTCCCGAGACAGTGCGTTAAAGCAAAGATCTCGGTGTCCGTAGTTTCTATGTTCTCTAAAAGCTGACCGGCCGGCCAGTATAATCTTTAGTATAACGAGATCGTCTCTTAATCTAGAAATATTTTAAAAAATATGAGTATTTTAATGACTCACCCCAGGTCTCAGCCAAGTAATGGGCCTGTCCAACCTCTCCTTGTAGTATAGGCTTCGATCTATGGCTGGAAACTCGGGATCCTCGAACAGCCTTCCCTCGCCTAAACATCTGGAGCGAATGTCCTTGAAGTCCTGGTACGTAGCCGGTCCGAAAGACGAAGGTCTGGTCTCGCCCAGCTGAAAACAGAAGGTTGGGTCAAGAAGGTCAAAATATTTTTAGAACCTTTAAAAGGTTAAAAATTACTTTTCTTATATTAAATTTCTAATATTAAAACTTTTGGTCGCGACTTCGTACACGTGTCTGTATCTGTGTTCTGATGATAAAATTTCATCAAAATACGTTCAGTAGTTTGTTGCATGAGAGTAACAAAGATTCATAAAATTAGTAAGATACTCGTTTCAGATGATACCTAGTTCAGTGAAGGAAACTGAACTCAGGGTATTCAAAATACCTCAGTGTCTTAAAACATAAGTTTTCGACCAATGCGTGTTGCCAGCGATGACATATGGCGCTGAAACGTAGTCTCTAACTATACTTTAGTAAGAAAGCTCAACGTCGCTCAACAAGCTATGCAGAGGGCTATACTTGGGGTTCCACTACGAGATTGAATCATGAATGAGGAAATCGGTAGACGAAAGAAACTTACTAATCCCGACGGATTAGTAAGTTGAACTGGCAGTGGGCAGGACACATAGTACGGAGAGCCGACGGCCACCGGGGCCGGAAGGTTCTCGAATGAAGGCCATGCGGCAAGCGCAGCGTAGGACGTCCACCCACATGGTGAACAGACGACCTGATAAGGGACGGTGGATCCAGGCTCCATTTGACCGATCCTTTTGGACAAGGGAGGCCTTTGTCAAGCAGTGGCCGTTCAACGGCCGAGATGATGATGATGCTGATGAATGCTGGAAAGGCTGGAAGATAGGATTTTTTTTTCTTCAAGTTTGAGCAGTTGTCGTCGAAAAACACAATCATTAAGTGTTTGAAATGGATTGGAAGAACGGGAATAATTTATGTAAGGGATGCTGTCCCTCATCCACCGCCCACTATTCATATCATATCGTTCATTCGTAAACACAGTTAAATGCTTCATTATCTTCTAAACCAGGCGATATGAAATAACAAACTATGATGCAAAAAAATAATGTCCTTGAAACGTTTTAGGTTTTAATAGAATTATTTTTTTATTAAAATTAATACAATAATGCTTTACAGCTAATAAACAAACTTAGAGATCACTTCATATTTTCACTAGCGACTCGTCACCCGTTTCGCACGCAATTATATATAGTCTAGGAAAGTTTACTAACAAATCAAAATTTGAGTGCCTCAGGGGTATTATTATTGTATAAGTTTCTAGAAAATATGAAATATCGATGGGTGAAAGAAATTATCGAAGTACGAAAAATACAAACACTATACGAGTATAATAATTACAGACAAAAGAAAAAACAAATATATAACAAGAGTAAAAGAAACTCTGGCTCAGTATACAGTATTGTAGTGTAGACCACAACACTGATATATTGCCAGGGACCAGACATTCAAAAACATTTTCGCGGGACAATTCAGAACACGATTATACAATCAATGGCTGAAATTATCATTATGATCATAAAAACTACTAAAGGATTTCATGCAGTTTATATTTAATATTTTTATCCAAATTATACACAAATGGTAAGAGTTAGAAAAAAAAAAGCTTCAGACAAATATTGTAGAGAATTTAATTTTACACAAATATATTCACATATTTTTTTTTACAAAATTTAAACTTAACAGAATTAGGAAGAGATAAGGGTTGAAAACTGTGATTTTTAAAATGTCCCTGTCAAACTCTTACATCTTAGTAAATTTTTCTGGACTAATATGCAAACCTTCCTCGTTTATCGCTTTTTCCGTTAGTTAATACCGAACCAAAACCGTTCGTTGGGTGGTTTAGAAGTAGTTAGCAGTTAAGAGGCGGACAGCGACTTTATTTTATAACCATGTTAGATATAAACATAGACATTGTTTTTATGTATATTGTTAAAAAAGTATATATATTTAAAATTAAAAAATAAATAAATAAATGTAATTAAAAGTATAGATTATTAAATGGCTATAAGTTCTTTACGACAGGAAGAGCGGTGATGGATACACAAGAATACCTCTCCGGCGATATTACCCGTAAACATAAAACATTTCCTTAACGACGTAATAACATCTGTTTGCAATCGACAGCTAATGAAAAAAATTATATCAAAGTAATTAGGTAGCTATTTTAATTCTTTTCGGGCTAGTTTGAGGGTTGCTTCCGAAATTAAAAGACGAAATAAACACTAGTGCCTCAATCTCCACTATGATGACCTGGACATCAATTCCTGCTCAATTGGTCGTTTTCGTTCGTCTGTAAACGATTTGTTCCAATGATTTTACCGGCGTCTAACTTTTTTTTTTCTTTTCTTTCCAATTCTTTTCTGTGCCTCGTACAATGCAATGTAGTATATATTTATATGTATATTGTGTATATATTATGTATATGTAAGTATTTGAATTTTTAGTTTAATTTCGCAAGTGGTGTTCACTTATAAATGTTGTACACATTTATTATAAACTATTTTAGATTATTAAGTACTTACTGTAATTATAATAATGTAGTCAACGTAAGTGAGCCAAATAAATAAATAAATAAATAAACTAGTGCCGATCCATGTTTAATTGAAAACGTTGTTTCACTATAATGTCTGTAAAATATCTATGACACATAAATCGTGAAGATTTCCAATATTTCAAGTGCTAGAAAACAAATAATAATGTATGACCCCATTTTAGAAACTACATTAAATGTAGTTTCTAAAATAGTACATTTTTTTACATAATAGGTACAAGATTTAATTTGGCAATCGCTCTTAGCTATAGTAAAATGTTGTCATTAATATTAGATATTTTATTGTCCCTTACTGAAATAAATTTACTTACATTTATTTTCTACGATTATAGGAACTAACTAACAAAAAAATAAACAAAAGAATTGGCTGTTTAAATATACCACGGAAATTATAAAAAATAATAATGTATTTAAAACAAGGACTAACACCAGACCGAACACAATTCTTCCCAAAATGAGCGCAACCTAATAACCTACGAATTGAGGTGCAATATTGCAAAACGAATTTTTGTAACTTCTCGGAAGTAACCGAACAGTACCTATTAAATTTTGAAGGCTATTCTTAAATATTGTGTAAATTATGAAAAATAAAGCCGATTAAAACTTTAGTACAGAACTTTAGTTAATTAATAAGCTTAAAAAATAATGTAGTCGTCGCTGAAAAATTTTAGTACTGTGACGAGAAAGCTTTTTTTGAGCAGTAATTTACTATTTTTTTTCTCAGAAAATATATTTTTTTTGTATAAATCCCTCCGATTCAAACTTTTTTAAATATAGTTTATTATGCTCTGTATTTAACAAGTTCAATTTTACTTGACTTGTTAGAGTAAGTTCAAGTCAAATTAGGCGACGAAAATGGTAATTTTCAGCAATTTTATAAAAATGTTTATAATCACAATCGCATTACATGTTTTATATTTTTTTGAGATCGGCATTTACTTAGTCACTTTTCACCTGACGCCCATATAAATTCTCTTGGACACCCTGTATATATACATATAGCGATTTGTTTAAGAATAATGTATTCAGCTATAACTGGCTTGCACACTATACCTTTTAAAGTATTATTAGCTATCTCTAGAATAATAAGTTTATGACCTATAAATAATTAAATATAATTTAATTATAAATTTTAATAACCTCTATTAGAATTACAACTAAAATAACAAACCCAAAATAGTTGCTCCCCTGTTGGCATGTACATTTGACTTCCATTGTAACTTGGTGGCATTTTCAACTTGTACACTTTACTATGTTCAACGGACGATTCAGCTTTTACGATAGGCTTCGCAGTCTTTGCTACTAGATCTCTCGTTAGTGTGACTTTAGGTGATGCTAAATTTTCTTTTTCAAATACTAAAGCTTTATTCGCAACAACGTTCCCCCTTTCAACTGAAACACTAGTTTTCTTAACCACTTCATCTTCTTCTTTCTCTTCTACTCTTTCAATTTTTGCATCTTCTCCGACCGGTTCCACTATTTTAGTCGCCCAGAACGGTCTGTATGAGCTGTTCTGTCTGACTTTTGACTGTTGATACGCGTAATCGGACACCTTGGCTTTCTTAAAATCTTCAAATAGCCTCGAAAAGAAACCCGTATTCTCAGCATTCTTATCTGATTTAGTTTTATCTACATTGCTTCTTTTGCTCTTATGTCTGAGTATCCGACCCGACTTTGGCGATACGATGGACACCGATTTTCTTTTCCACACATCAGCCGCGTTCGATGCAGCCGTCGCGGCGTAGAAAGTTTTCAAATATCCCACCTCTTCTTTCTTCCATTTCAAAAACTCCTCTTCGGTGACTTCTGTCATTTTTAAGTGTTTTACTCCACCGCTCTGTTTATACACTGACTTCGTTTCTCATTGGTTTTTGTTAACTATAACGGAAATCATATTGACCCTATTATTCAAGGCCTCTTTAATTGGTTATTCGTTTAACATCGATTATTAAATGTAAAAATCAGATACAATTTTATATTTTTTCATTGTTGTTTTTTTTTTAATTTTGGTACCTTCTTTATTTTACTGATTAGAAATTTGCGAATATACATATAAAATTTATACAATTAATGTCTCTAAGTGTTTGAATAAATGTATAACAATTGTATATAATTTGTACAAATTTATTGCAATAATAAAATGTCCAAAATTATGAATGTTTAGAATATTACTATAGGTAGGTGCATACTACCTTCATCTATACCATATAATGAAATCGTAAACGAGCCGTGTCTGTACATAAAATATTTTTTCAAAAAATCAATTTGGATACGTTCTACTTATGTTATCGAGGTCAAAAAAATAGTTTTTAGAATTTTTGTCTGTTTGTCTGCACGTTTGTGCACGCTAATCTCAGAAAAGGCTTAACCGATTTCAATGCGGTTTTCAGTGATGTATTGTAGCAAGCCTCCCGTAACATTTAATGTTTGTTTCATTCCAACCGGGTTACAAACAAAAAAATTACCCGCTATACCGAATACCGCGCGTACGAAGTTGCGGGCTCGGCTACTACCTTTAACATTAAATTATGATAACAGGAATTGGTTGTAAATTTTATAACTTATTACTAAAAAGTGCATCAATTTCTTGATTTACACACATAGTAAAAAGATTCAAACTAAGAAGTGTTAACAAAAGTAGGCAGGCTACCTAATTGTAACGGTCACAGTATCACCAGGTGATTCAGAAATTAAATCAGTATTTTTGTATATTATGTATCAAACAAGAGTGGACTTGTAATAGTCCGTCCTTGACGATATGCCTATTGATTATTTTGTTTGTCCCTTCACCTATTGATTGTTTTCTAATTCACATGACATATTTTAAATTTTTAAAACTTTTTATTTAAATTTCTGCGATATTAAAAGTAAATATTACTATACATACACTTTCGTAAATATGCATACTTATTGAATAATAGCTGTGCCTGCGACTTCGTACGCGGTGAAAATCCAACGGGAACCTAACATTTTCCCAGGATAAAAAGTATCCTAGATGTTAATCCAGGTAATAAACTATATATATATGTGTGCTAAATTTCATCCAAATCTGTTCAGCCGTTTCTGAGATTAGCGTGCACAAACGCACAGACAAGCAGACAAAAATTCTAAGAACTAATTTTTTTTAAAAAAATTAAAAAATTTTTTTTTTTTAATTTTTAAAAAAATTTAATGTACACACACGGTTCGTTTACGAATTTATTAGGTATAATATTTATGTATAGATTGGAATTAGACAGTCTTCAATTTTTATACGAGTAAATATATCCCAGAAAAAATTCTTTATTAATCCAGAAATAAGCATTTCTATTATCCTAAAAGTAAAATTTTAAATAAATTTTGAGATAGACGAATATTTCTAGCATAATGGTGTTTTAATCCTATGACCAACCGCCTAAAAAATACTATTATTTAATAACACATTTTAACACTGAACTAATAGTATTAAAAAAAAACACTCCACTGCTACGTAATTAGAATAATGGCCATTCCGACCGGACAAGTCGGTTCAACTGTGACTATTGACTGACTGAAAAGTTAGTGATAACGGCTCGTCATAAATGTGGTATATTGTATACTCCCATAGATACACATGTATAACTAGATAGAGCGGCATGTTTACAGGAAACCCGCAGGGTATTGAAGTGATAAGGTATGTTATGTTGTTTCAGCTGAGGATTTTATTTATTTAAACTTTATCCCTTTTTTTCAATCCCTATCCTCAATCGTAACAAGGCAGGAGGCGCACTTGCAATAATATGGCGTTGCTAGTGTGAATAGGCTATCTGACAACCTTCCTATGAAAAAAATACAGAAATCGGACTTTACTGTCTTTCTTGGCAAGGATAAGACCAGACAGTAATCTAAGATTTATTTTATTAATAATATTACTAAGAATGGCAGGCAGGCTGACAGTCCACTTGATGTTTAGTGGTTAAGCTTAAGGACACAATCAACACCAGGAGGGGTGGCAGGTCAGGTGCAGGTGAATTTGTTAATTACAATTAGTAATGGAGTTTCGCAGTGGATGAGTGGTTAGGGTGCTTGCCTTAACGCTCTGTTGTAGGGTTCCCGGATTTGATTCCCGGCATTGTCAACCTTGAAAAATTGTTTCAAATTTGGCTCTGGTCTGGATCGGGAAAATGGTGGCAGGGCAGAGCACACTGCGTTTCACAGTCATGCGTTGGGCAGCCCGTCTGGCGGCAGTAATCACTGGCACCCCCTTACAGAAAACCACCGTGAAATAACAGCACGTATGCTGTTGTGTTTCGGTGATTGAATAAGGGATGCCAGAGCCCATTTTCCTATCCCCTCCTAATCTCTTATCGTTAATCCTACTGACGTCGGCAGCGCACCTGCAGCAGCTTTGGCGTTGCTTGTGTTATAGGTGACGGTAGCCACCTACCATCAAGTGGACCATCAGCCTGTCTGCCAATCTTATAAAAAAAGAGCGATAAACGAGAAAGGTTTGTGTATATAATCTGCAGAAAAAAATGCATCAGTGCAAAGTCGATACACACAGAGGTATATTTTAAAACAAAGTTGTTGTTTGCCACTTATGTCATTGTCTTCCTTTAATTCTTCTAAAGTAACGAACGGATCTCGATAAGGCTTTTAAAGAAAAGAGCGATAAAATGGAAATGGAAGTGTTAGTTATAAAAATAATCATTCCCATTAATACACATGACACAACAGCTGAAACTCGCATAAGTAAACGAAAAAAAATAATCAAGAATTCGGTACAAATACTCCTATATTTCTTTTATTGATTACTAGCTGAGCCCGCCCGCGACTTTGTACGTGTTGAAAAATGAAAATATCTGAGTTATAACGTCTGACATCTTTATCGCTGTGACGGTGGTGGCGCAGCCACTGTTGGGGCTGATTTTTTAAATATTTTTGGACGACCTGTATGTTATATAAGTATCCTATATGTTAATCCAGGTAATAAACTATCTGTATGCCAAATTTCACCCAAATCCGTTTAGCCGTTATCGACGAACAAATATCCAAACTTTCGCATTTATAATATTACTAGCTGAACTCGGCCACGCTTCGCTTCGGCCCATAAGGCGGCGGCGTGCGCATGGGGCGCGCGGTACTGGACACTGCGTATATATAATACTATTTATGGTAGCGTGATGTTATATAGCCTATAGCCTTCCCCGATAAATGGACTATTCAAAACAAAAAGAATTTTTCAATTCGAACCAGTAGTTCCTGAGATTAGCGCGTTCAACCAAACAAACAAACAAACTCTTCAGCTTTATAATATTAGTATAGAAGTATTTTAATAAATTAGGATGTAAATTAAGTCGAATCAAGATTTCTTGGAAAAGAGAACGTGCTTTTTAAGTCTCGTATTTCATGTATGTACTATATCAATGTAATATATTTTATTGAAATTAATATTATAGCATACACTGGATAACATAACATAACCTTAATGAATAATAAAGTATAGGTCCCAAGTGACAACCCTGTGGGACCCTATGTCATTTAATAGGCGTGGTGGCATATGAAACTTACATTGTACGGTTACTTATATCGATGGCGACATAAAGAATAATTACCGCCCGTGGAGTACTTTAAAACAAGAGCTTTTAAGCTAATAGGGTTCGAAAGCGTTGACATACATAGTCAAAGGCTAAACTAAATACAATGTTTGTCAGAGAGGAACAAGCCTTTCCTACAGAATCATTACATCTCTTGGTGAAAGACGTTTATTCATCAATCAGTTATTTTTAAAGCGAAAATGTGGAACTGATTTTGTGTAAGTACTCAGATTATTATTGCTTTCTTAAATATATATATTTTTTATATTGCCCTAGAAAATTTGGTAACCTTAAAAAAATGGACAAGCAAGCACCTACAACTTAGGGTTGGGTGAATTATAACTTATATTATTTCCGTAATACACAAATGCGCCTTTTTCACTAAAATTGCGATAACGCTTCATTTTTCAAGGCTCAATGCATTTTTGGTGTAGTACCTATATCTTATACAAACATTTTTTATGTGTACCTTGATAAGTCACAAGTTTATAACGATAAATTCTCATTACTATATTGTTACAATACAATACATAAGTATGTAACTGATTTTTTCAGGTTCTACAAATATACAAATGTTTAGTAGCTGTGCCTGTATGAATCATTATATATATACATGTATCTACTAGTGTGTCCTGAGTTTCGACCGCTGTTAATTTAAAATTGACAAAGGCATGCACATTTCGACTCTTATCGGTAACGCTCGTTTCCTATCGGGTGGCCGTATTATTTCGTGTTCGCTTAGCGATTTTTCTTTTAATAATAATAATATTTATTTGTTATGACCATGGGTATGGTAAATACCAGATGACATTTTCTTCTTGCTCCAAACATGATCAACCGAAAAATCTCGGTGTACAAATATAAATTCTATGTTATTGATATAACATACTTGCAGTTTTGCAGTTTTTGTGTCACAATGTGATGATAAATAGTCTCATTAAGAATTGGGCCATCAAATATGCAAAAGATTTTTGGAATTTACCTACTCCTTAAGAATCGATTTTCCTAAAACGGCAATTACACCCGATTTTAAGGACCCGATTTGCAATATATTGCTGCTTATCTAAAGGTTATTATTTCGCGCAACCATCATAAAACTGCAATGTATGACGAATCGGATCGCATAAATGACGAATAAATCGGATGGTTTAGGTCGGTGTAATTGCCGTTTTAGTTATTGGTCGTAGAAATACATAAAAAAAACATGACATTTCTGAGATACGAACATTGGGAATCAAACAAAAATACTGAAATTAATTTCTGAAATTGTGACATTTTTGCAGATTAAATTCTTGTAATTACTGACTACAAGCCCAATAAAATTTTTTCAAGAAAATATCCTAGCTACAAATAAATTTTAAATCGGACTGTCGATAGCTAACATCTATAAAGATTTTTCTAAAATATTAGAATTTCTGGAGTATATTTATTTTCGTGAATTCAAAGCGCTGCGAATGTCTTGCGTCGTATGTATTGAAGACAAGAAGTTGAGACAACAAAATCTCTCAATTACCTATTTACTGACTTCACTCGCTAGAATAAGGCCTTTCAAAAGATGCTTCAGCCTTTGTAAATCTAAGGAAGCATTGTAAAAGAAAAAGGTGATTATTATTTACTTTTTAAAAGAATTAATGATACGAAAAAGAAAGACATTTTCAAATGGCACGCGCTTAATTCAAGAAAAATTACTGAAATTTAGCAAGTAGCAATAAAATATAACAGAAATACTTCTAGAGAGGTCAAATCTAGAGGTGAGACAGGGTCTAGTCTAGACTGCACGGAGGGAAACATCACATCTCTGTCTAGACATATTAGTATAATATGAGAACCCCGTGCAACGACTCTGCGTCTAGTAGACGCATTTATTGATTTCTTTGTGTTCGATCTAGTTCCAAAAATAATTTAAGAGAAAACCGTAAAAGGTAATAAACTCTTCTATAGAGGAAAAAATCTATATCAATTTGGAAGAGCAATTGTGATCCAACAATGATAAATAAGATGTTGTGTCATCGATAATAATTTTTTCAATGATTTTCCTAGTTTAATAGTTGGATTTGAGGACCATCTACAGTAAAAAAGTTAAGCTACAAATATACATATGCATATACCTATGTATATCATATCTATAGATCTATACTGGACAAAGGCCTCCCCCCTAATTCTTCAAAAGAACCGATCAGAAGCAGCCTGGATCCACCGTCGACCCGCGGCCCTTATCCTGTAGCCTGGTGGTCCCGTATAAATAGACCGCACTGAAAGTTTTTAGAACTGGCCAGAAAGTAAAGACAGAAATGAAAAATAAATTTAAATTTCTAATTAAAAACTCCTTAGGAAGCTGTCGATGTCATTTCATTCAGTTGACATTTGTTTCTAGAAATTTGTGTTCATTTAAAAAGTGTGTGTCGTGCGAAAAAATGAATATCACAGAGAAAATTTTCGCTCTATGATTTATTATGACTTTCGTTGCAATCTTAATCAACAATAGTTATGATAGACTTCGATTGGCAGTTCATGACGAAGCCCCATTCGGTGCCAATGTTCAGAACTGGTTCATGAGTTTAAACGTGGTCGTAGCAATCTCACTGATGATTTTTGTAAAGGACGTCCATCTACAGCGACAAATGAAAATAATCAAGCGCTTTGCGGCGATGATTGAAACAGATAAAATTGTGACATACCAACAGATTCGGTCAAGTTTAGGCATTGGCATGAGTCAAGTGCATGAACTCTTACACGAACATCTAGACGTGAGGAAGCTTTGCGAGATGGTGCCGCGAAATGAAGTGAAGGGAAAAGTATGATTGTCTCACTCTTTGCAAGGACGGGACATTTTGCAACCATTGCGTTAGTGAGAGGATCAAAGGCCCCTTACTGTAGATTAGTACATGAGTAATTGTTTGCCAGTTGTCTTGGAAAATGTTCAACAGAATAGCCCAAGAAGTAGCATCCTCCTTCACCACGACAATGCTCCAGCCCACTTCGCCAGATGAATAATCGAATATTTGACTATGGAAAGTGCGAAATTAGTGATTCATCCTCCTTGTAGTCCCGACTCGGCACCATGTGATTTCCATATATTCCCAAAAATCTATATTCTATACTAATATTATAAAGCTGAAGAGTTTGTTTGTTTGTTTGAATGCGCTAATCTCAGGAACTACTGGTTCGAATTGAAAAATTCTTTTTGTTTTGAATAGTCCATTTATCGAGGAAGGCTATATAGGCTATATAACATCACGCTACGATAAATAGTATTATATGTAAGCAGTGTCCAGTACCGCGCGCCCCATGCGCACGCCGCCGCCGTATGGGCCGCAGCGAAGCGTGGCCGAGTTCAGCTAGTGAATTATAAACTTAGAGGAATTCGCTTTATAAGTCCTGAAGATGCAGTGAAAGCGTTCAAAGAGACCCCTAAAGACGTGGGACCACTGCTTGAGTCAGTAGTTCCATCGCATGCGACGGTGCTTACAAAGGAATGGAGACTACTTCAAAAAACAATAAGAATACAAACAGCTTCCTAAATTATTTATTTTTCGAGTTTCTAAAAACTCTCAGTGTTACCCTCGTATAATTGATATGGCTAATACGGCGGTAGCTACCGCCAGAAGGGCTGCCCAGTTATTTGATTGCGAAACGCAGTCCTCCATTGCTAATTTTAACCCCCGACGCCCGACGCAAAAACGGAGTGTTATAAGTTTGACGTGTGTGTCTCTGTGCGTGTGTGTCTCTGTGTGTGTGTGTATCTGTCTATGGCATCATAGCTCCCAAATGGATAGACCGATTTCGATTCTTTTTTTTTTTGTAAACATTGACGTGATCGAGAGTGTTCTTAGCTTCGGTTTATGAAGATCTGTTCAGGCGTTTGAAGATCTTCAGCCCATTTCCTAGTTGACGAAGGGATTTCACAAACGTCCACAGGTTCGATAGAAGTGAAATTTGGTATACTGTTATTTCGGTGGCTTTTTTTTAACTTGGTAAACCTTGATCTGATGCTGCAGCATTAAATGGTCTGCGGGACACCCAACTCCTTAACAATTTACAGCAAATATAGCGGCTCAATAGAAAGTGGGGGTTAGTTTATAATTTTAATTATAGCTTGTTCCAAAGATATCTTCAAATTTATGATTAAATGATTCAATTAATTTAACTTACGATAAAATTGAATTAATGACTAATTGAAATTTATGAAATCTTCAAATTTATGGTGAACAAAAAGGGCAACTCGGTTTAGATTTACCAACACTGTTTGCGATCACGGTTATTTCAGTCCCACGTGTTATTTACGCTATGGCGTCGTCTGTGACTGACGCTCCATTTGCCAAGATGCTAATGAAGACTATTTTAATATTCCCTTGTTCCAACATAATCGATTGGATCAAACATTAAGCAAATTGCTATGTTAATCATGACTGAATCAGCAAACGCGAACAAGTCATAATAAATTCTTACTTAGTTCTTCTTTGTTACTAAGTAATTATTTGGTTGATTTATTTGTTATTAACATTGATTTATCACCGTTGTCATAGCTTTAAAGTTTTCTAGAAGTGATACGACTTCAATATTACTAGGTCGGGGAAAAAGTCTTTTCGCATATAGTACGTATAAACTTGTAATAAATATCTTTGGCTGTACTATTTTGTATCTGGCTGGTTTGGATGACATTAAAAAGGTTAGATTTCAAAAAAAGAAACAAATAAATAAAATGTTGTTTCCAGCTATTTTTCATTTGTTTTTCTTTCTGTCAAAATGAGTGAATCTAATGAAGAAATTCGATACATTTTAAAATTTCATTACGAAAAAGGATAAAATGCAACGCAAGCCGCCAAAATATCTGTGACGTTTATGGGCCTAATAAAATGCAGTGTCTGAAAATAGTAAATGGAAAAAAGAAGATCGAAATAGTTGATGGATTTTAGCGTAGTTAGTTAGCATTCTCTTTAGTATAGGGTGGCATTACCTGACTACAGTTTGGGAGATTGACAATAGCTATTTTTATTTGAACCTCAAAAAAAAAACTGTTTTACGTGGCTTAAACCACAAACTATGTACCCAGTTTGTAAGCGCAAACTGAACGCGTATAGAATCTTAAAACAAGGACTAACCTCAGACCGAACACAATCTATACTAATATTATATAAAGGTGAAGAGTTTGTTTGAACGCGCTAATCTCAGGAACTACTGGTTCGAATTGAAAAATTCTTTTTGTTTTGAATAGTCCATTTATCGAGGAAGGCTATAGGCTATATATCATCACGCTACGATCAATAATATATAAGCAGTGTCCAGTACCACGCGCCTCACGCGCACGCCCCGCCCCCGTATAGGCCGCAGCGAAGCGTCGTCGCCGACTTCAGCTAGTAATTTAATAAAAAATAATTATAATTTGAATTATATTAAAAGCACTTAAGGTACAAAATTTTATGAACAAAGGTATTTTCGTTTCAACACTTGAAACCTGTACCATTAGGTAAGTAGAAATTATAGATTTTACTGGGAAAATATCTTATAATTTGGTAATGGGATTTCATAGACATTTAAGTCTGAAGAAGAACGTACCGAGTACGTTCTTCTTATCCCCATTTACAAAATCTGAAATATTCACAGGAAATTAGTGAAATGAAGAAAGACTCCAAAGTGTAAGTTAAAAAAATATGACCTGGTTTTGAGCGACGTCCTTTCAGTTACTAGATAATATGTTATATGACGCTTTGTCATGGTTAAACTTAAACGTTTATTTAATTATTGAGTTTGCGTATCAAGCCTTATCAGGGCGAGCCATCGAAATAATGGGCGAGCTTATATGATATTACTTTGTAGAAATTACTCCATATAGAAAGATGCTCCATTTTAAAGGGATATTAGTATTACCCAGTAAATTAAAGAAAGTATTACAGTTGAAATTTATTTTGTTTTGCTGGAACAATTAATTACCTATGACGGTTGTTCGTTATAGCCGATGAAGTTCGTCGTTTTAAGCGATAATTCGCTTTACCTGACCTCTTTATATCCGATTTTGACTGTGTTAAGTCCACGCGGACGGAAGTCGCGGCCATCGGCTAGTTTATTAATTATGTATTCATTAATATAAATTTTCTTCACAACTAACTAGATTCCAGTTTTGAGCGGACAGGCACGCTAATTTTGTGTCACATTGAATTCAGACATATGGTAAATTTATTTCGAGCTTCGAACAACGATGAGTAAAATAGTTTTATTGCTGAGTGCATGCGTCATTTAATATGGCGGTATATTCAAAGCGCTGTTAACTATCTCACAGACCGGTCTCAATTGAGCAATTGCTTAGCTTAGGTCGGGATGACGCAAGGTCGCGGATTATTCGCTGTCAACGTACGAGTGTAGCCCAGATAGTAAAGAAAATAATATTAATTACAGTCTAAAACTCCTTCCATTATAATATTAATTACAGAAAATAATATTAATTACAGTCTAAAACTCCTTCCATTATAATATTAATTACAGAAAATAATATTAATTACAGTCTAAAACGCACGGAACCCTAAAAACTAATCAAATAACTTTTGGAATTCATGTGTATAAAAATATACATTGTATGTCACCGTAAATGACTTGCTGCTTCGGCAAAACACAACCTTTTAAATCCCAGCACAGATGTGGCTATAATTCGTCCGCGTTGAAAAATAAAAAATAATTATAACGCCTGATTATACTTTGCCAAGAGTATATTGATTTAGACTTATATTAAGGATGACTGGCCTTATTTTCAGTAATTATTGGGTAGAAATCATTTTTTTTATTTGTAAAAATACTAGGGCAATCAGACGTGTAAGATGATGGCTGCTATCATCTGTAAACACAAGCAAAGCGAAGAAAGGCGAAAGTACACCTCAATAGGATAATGTATAAGGAATAAGGCAGATAACAAACAGGCGTAAGGTCCGTGGCATCCCTATTCACTAAACACAACAGCACATGTGCTGTTATTTCACTGTGGCCTTATGTAAACAGAATGGTTATAGCAGCCAGAAGAGCTGCAGTGCCTTACTGTAAAATACAGTGTGCCCTGCAACTTCGTACACGTGGTATACGGTATAGGGCGTAACTTTTTTGTTTGTAATTGGAATTAAAAAAACACTAAATGTTACGGGAAGCTTGTTTCAGTGAAGCATACATCAGTGAAAACCGCATTCAAATCGGTTAAGCTGTTTCTGAGATTAGCGTGCACAAACGTACAGACAAACAGTCAAAAATTCTAAAAACTATTTTTTTTTGATCAAATTGTAATTTGAAAAAATACTTAATGTACACACGGCCTGTTTACGATTTCATTATAATATGTAAAGAAGATTATTTAAAAGTTTTACAATTATTATTATTTAAGTTACAAAGAAAAGGCTTTGAGTGGTCTTTAAATTTGAATTAAGAATTTTCATAAGATGTCAATAAACTGTGTGGGCGCATGAACAACTAAATTTTGTTATTACATTACAACCCACACAAAGCAGTCTATTATTACTATTTTGATAGATTACTATCAATGTCTAAAAAAAATTAGTGTTACCTCTTACAATTATTAGCTATATATAATATATTGTGTGCAACTTGCCCAAGTACAAATCATATGTATATTTATATGTTTTTGGTCATCCAGTTTTATTCAGTTAACTAGGCTTCGCCCGGGATGCAATTTTTATATATATGAACATTCCCCGTTTATCCCTCCTTCCATTAGTGAAAACCGAATTAAAATCGGTCTACTCGTTCACGCATGATGCCGTGACCAAGGGAAATACGGATTCATTTTGTTTGGATGACAAATCAAAAATTGTGTGTGAAGCAGGGTTATTGCGGATATTCGCATCCGCAGTTGCGGATATTCGCATCCGCAGTTGCGGAACTTTCGCATCGATTAAGACATCCGCAACTGTTTGTATCCACATCCGCCATAATCAATGCGAATCTTTTCCTTATGCATATATGGAGCTAGTCCTAAATCTGGTAGATTTGTCTAGGACGTGTTATGAAATTGTTTCAGTTATTAATTTTAAATTGTTTCAATTTTCTACTAAAATCTTTATTACTTAATAAAAATTTATTAAAATGATCAATTTCAGTGATTTTTTCTCCATTAAAAATGAAATCCGCATCCGCATTCGAGGTTGTGTTTTCGTCTAAAATCCAAATCTGCGGATGTTAAAAATTCTGCATCCACAACAACTTTGTTTTGAAAGTAGAGTCGATTCAGTACTATGCAATATGTACCGGACACGTTACCGGCACCGTTTGCTGGGATTGGAGGAAAACACCACGTAACTAGATCAATGTATTCAGAGCGGGCTTAGGCTCAGAGTCTCAGCGGGAGCGGTCTGTTCGTGCCACTTCGCGTCCTATACCCCGACTGGTTGCCTACTACGCGCACTACACTATTCTTCCCGGTCTCTTCATACGACCGCGTTGTTCGGGCCTCTTCATACGGCCAGGAATTCACACACACCTTTTCTTCAGCCTTTTCGCGGCTATTCTTCGGGCCTCTTCATACGGCCAGGTCGGTGACTCCTTTGCGATCGTGGAAGTGGAAGTCGAAGTGGAAGTTGAAGTGGAAGTTGAAGTGGAAGTGATTTTGGCTAGGAAGTCGGCGCGTTTATATAGAGCGTATCCCCACCAAGATTCTCTCAATTCGCGGAATTATCCCCACTCTTCCTAAGCCCGCTCTGTGTCTTTATTCATTATTTACATCTGTGCGTTTCATTTTTTATCTTATCCTAATGAAATTTCTACAGGATATTTCCCCTATCTTATTCTACATATTTACAATTTATTTACAAGAAATATCCGTTCTAAGGACGTGTAGCGAGACGGCAAAGGTAAAGTTTAGGGTCCCCCTGTTGTCGTCTCGCTCTAACCTGTTGTCTTCGTCTTTTTATTATTATTATTTACAATCCTATATTTCGTCGCGTACACAATAGGTTAAGTTTATTTTCATTTATTTGCAGGCAATCACTATTATTTGTACCTACTACGCCAGTACTATTTTTTTATTCTGTGCTACTATATAAACATGTGCTAACTGTGACTGATTTTAATCTACGCTAATATTATAGAAAGATTTGATTTTTAAGGGTGGGCACTTCTTAATGGTTGGTTCGCCCCCCCTCCCCCTGACGACCGGTGACGGTTCCAAAGTCCCCTATGGACTAGAACCACACCGATCTTGAGGGGTGTTTTAGTGACCCATCCTAATTCGATAAATAGTGCCCATGCTCATAAGCACTTAGCAATTTTTTTATAAGATAGATAAGGCAGTGAACTTTTCACTAAGGTCAAAATTTTGGAATCTCAAAAAAGTGCACATAGCAGCTTTTGGTTTAACATATTTTTTTTTAATATCCAGTGAAGTCCATAAGGTTTAGAGGGAAAAATTTGAAATTTTTGATAAAATGGCCATCGATACAGAGGCGATTCACTAGTGAAAAAAAAAATTAAATTATGCTGCCACATACCACTTTATAATTCTTGATGCTCGGCAGAAATCTCTTTTGTTCAACCTCCTTCTTTTGAAAGACTTCATTGATGATGTTACCCAAAGCTTGCGCCCCATACTGAAGCAACACTTGACCGCCCTGATTCAAGAACTGCCTTCCGGCCCCTTGTAACAGGGCCCCAAAATTTCCACCTCCATTTTGGCCCGCCATAGCGAGAGCTCTCACTCACTCACACTACTACTACTAAGATCTGTCCTTGTCACACTTCACTAAGACATTTTTGGATTGACTGTAAAGATTTTTTTCATATTTAGAATTAGGAATGCACGAGATACATGACAGATTGGGTAATTTTTATGCTGTGCTGTCAATTTTTTTTTAAAAGAAAAACAATAGGAGGCAAAGATACACAGTTAAACAGCCTACTCTGAACCATCTCTGAACACAATACTAATGTAAGTACTGGTGTGGTATTGTAAAGGCAGTTTAGATTACACCATTACGATGACATCATCTATGATGTAGCAGAAACGTGTTAATTATACTTAATAGGTATATGGTATTTTTATCTCACAAGAAACTAAGTTGTGTTTGGTTATCTCTGTTAATTGTACGTTTTCCACTTGATTTCAGTTAGTCTTCATTCAAATGCATTCGTGAGTCAAAATTTATATTAATTTATAAAATACTTCCCAGATATTTCAATAGTAATTCTTTGCAATTTTTGTGGATTTAATCACCTGGTTATTGGCATTGATTAGTATAACTTCACATGTCTAAACTACTATGAAAGAATTGTAATAGGAGTGTTGCAGATATTTCCATCAGCAAAATTGGAACTTTCGCATCAATTTAGGGTTCAAATTTGCAACCGTATCAAACCTTATGTAGGTACGGGAGCTAGTCCTAAACCTTGCAGATGAACAGATTTTTTTTCGTATTAAAAATTCAATTACTTAATAAAATTTTACTAAAATGATTAATTTCATAATTTATTTCTGTTTCTGAAAATAAGTTTCATTTATTTTTACACTTAAAAATTAAATCTATTAAAAACACTCGAAATTTGCAGATATGATCTTTTAAAAATCACCATCCCTCAACTGTAATCATTATGTGTTTGATTAAGAAAACCTTTACGACAATAGAAATACTGATATTTTATCTTATAAAAAATACCAACATTATATCCATTAATGGTTTGCTTACTTAAACAAAATACCTTAACACTCTCACTACTAACAATAAGACTATTGAAGTTCACCAGGCAATGGGATCCACCAGTGACTGTCATTTGTAAACCTATAGCAATTTAACTTGAGTTTAGAAAAATTCATTACATTAATATAATTTGTAAAATAGCAACAGACAACCAAAAGATTGCCATTTTAAGTAAATAAACTATATTTAACAATGCATACTATAAACTTTGTATCTATGAGATTATATTTTATCTATATAAATTATAAATAAAGCAATCACTTGCTATATTTGTCTGTTTAATTTGTTGGATCGTGGGATATTAAATTTATAAGAAATTTGCTAATATTGCTAATATCACTTTAAATTTTTTGTGTCTTTTTTCTAAAATGTTTAACTTTAGCTAGTATAAAATGAATTGTAATTAAAATGGTCAATTTCAATTATGGAAAAAAAAATTACAGGCTAGTTGGGTTTTAATTGCTTTGATTTAATCTTGAATAATATAAAAGCCATTTCCCTACCCCCCTCCTAATCCCTTATCCTTAATCCTGCTGTAGTCGGCAGCGCACTTGCAGCAGCTTTGGTGTTGCATGTGTTATAGGCGACAGTAGCCACCTACCATCAAGTGGACCGTCAGCCTGTCTGCCGATCTTATCATAAAAAAATAAAACACTCTTTTCCTAAACTAATTTAAATTTACATGTATATAGTGTTAAGAACATAATTATCGTCATTTAAATTTTAATTAATTTTAAGTAGGTATGTCAATATCAATAAAATAGAATCTTATATTTGTACCCAGAGTTTTTTTTCGGTTGAACTTGTTTGAAGCAATAAGAAAATATCATCTGGTATTTACCACACCCATCGTCATAACAAATAAAAATTATTATTATTCACATATTTTATTAAATTAAATTAATTTAAATTTTTTACTACATTATTTTTTATAAACAATAAATATTATAAAACACTTAAAACTAGAAAGCCGCAAGTTGCGGGACAAGTCCCAAATTACCGGTGGTTAGCTTTTTTAAATTAGCCACTAAACTTTATGTACAATTTGAATAAAAGATACAATATGTTTTTAATATAGAAAAAGTACCATTCCCTAAACGAAACTTCTAGTTCTATTTTAAATTCCCAATATCAAAACATCCGACATTACGAAACCAGCAACGGCAAGGGAAACCGTGGTTTTATAGTAAAAATATATAGTATGTACCTACTTCGCTATGAAAATATCTGGGTTAATAGAGCGTGCACTATAATGATTTTGATCACTCAATACAGACGAATTGGTGTTACATTTGGTTACACTTAATAAATAAGGAACTAATTATGACTTTTAAGTTTTCTTTAGTACATCAAAACAAATGAGATCATCAAAAATGTTACGAAAAATCAAGTGGAATTAGGATTCTTATTATACGCGAGATCTTCGATATAAGGACACTACTATTTTCGCTTGTATTACACTCAAAGCACAGCACAACAATTACCGAAACTTTTGGACACGATTTCACAACACAAATCTATTTATTTTTATTATTTTAAAATTATTTAGCTAAACAGAAATCCGCACCTAAAAATCTCAGTCGAAGAATTGACTGACAGCAAACTAACCGACTAAATACAATACACTGATCATTGTTAGCCACAGAATATAAAATGTAAAACAACGTAATCTAGACGGGTTATACTGATTCAACATTGCCAGAGCAGAGAATGACGTAAGCCACTATAATAAATTTTATGTTACAGAATTTTTGTACTAGATATTTATAGTAGTTTTATTTATTATCTCTAACTTCTTTTGTATTTTTTGTAAACAATTTCAGTAGTAATACATTTCAAAATAAAGAAAACAACAATGAAAATGTTGTCAACATTGTAAACACATATACTGACCGCGAAAAATAAAAAAAAATTACAGATTTTATTCTGGGAGCCACGAAATAAATAAATAAAGGCTTATTTACTACGTACATATTCATTTTTTTTAAATTTTATTGATAAAAAATCGTCTTGCATGGTCACATCTCGTTTAAATTTAAATTAATATTTCAATCGGTTTTGAATCGGTTTTGAAGAAACCTCAATACAAACTCAATATTATATATATATATATATATATATATATATATATATAAATATATATATATGCAACAGTTATAAATGCCAAATAGGTACTTTTTATTAATCGAATTATATTCTTATAACAAATGCTAACTTATTATATTAGATATCATATCTACTTAATTATATTTTCATCGTCGATTTTCATGTCATGCTACTATGTACTTATTAGCAAGGTAACAGTGCAAATAAAAGATAACACACGAAATTCCAAATTTAAAAGTAATCAATCGAAGCCACAGGGAACTACCAACCACAGAGTACCTACATATATTAAAACATATTTAAATGCACATTATAGCTTATTATGCAATTGAGGATACTGTACGGAGTTTTCCTTTATTTGTATTTCTATGCTCGCTTATCATGTTCATTTATTTACAAATAATTACAGTGTTGCAATACCTATATAAGTTAATAATAACGAAATAACTTGTCTGTTCTTCTTCAGATTCTAATGCTTTTAGTTCTTGGTTACAAGCGACATAGGGCAGACTTTTTGTACGGAAGTAAAATAGCTTGCCTTCGCCCCGAGCCGTGCCGTGTCATTGCCACCGTGAGCCGGCGGGCCACTTATTCGGTTTTAAGAACTATCGCCTACGAACAACTGTGAACTACGTCATCTAATGCAAAGATCGAAACCATTAATTCTATTTTATTTATTTTGCCTTTTACATCTATTTTTATTTTTTACTAGACTCACAATAATGTTATTATACCTATTGGTTAATATTTACATAACTATTTTTCATGATTTAATATGTTGTAATTATAGATATTATTATTTATTACCGTAGCATTTAAGTTCATTGCAACGTGAGAACGAATCAATTCGATCTGTCAGACGTGGTCCAGGGAAATTTACTAACAAATCAAAATTTTAGTCCCTCAGGGCCCCCGAGTCGGGTCGGGGGTATTTTTGATATAAGTAAGTTTCTAGAAGATATTCGATTCTACCTTGCAGAAGTATGAAAAAATAAATAAAAATAGGTGTTTCTTTCAAATTATACAAAAATGGTATAGAAAAAACTTTCAGACAAAATATTGTAAAGAATTTTGTTTTACATAAATTTTTTTTTGCTAAAATTAAAATTAAAATCCCACTTCTGACACCATGTTGCAGGGTTTGGCGAGCTGGTTGCAGGGTGGTGTTTTAATAAAGTAAATATACTTCAGACTTATTCCAATTTGACTTTTATTTTATTGTTGTATATAATTGGACACACACACGTCCGGTGAGGCGGGCGAGAGGGCAATGAAGATTTGAAAAAAATCACAGTATCAATCCTTACATTATGTTGTAACCTCCCTAACTCTGTTAAATTTTAGCAAAAAAAGTAATATGTAAAATTAAATTCTTTACAATATTTGTCTGAATAATTTTTTCTAACTCATCCTACTATTTTTGTATAATTTAGAAAAAAAAAACTTATTTTTATTTTTTCTACCCCTTTTATCAGGATGGAATCAACAATTTCTTCCACCCATCGATATTACATATCTTCTAGAAGCTTATATCAAAAATGCACTTGAAGGACTCAAATTTTGATTTGTTAGTAAATTTTCCTGGACCACGTCTGACAGATCGAATTGATTCGTTCCCACATTGTAATGAATTTAAATGCTACGGTAATAATATAAAATATTAAAATAATAATATCTATAATTACATATTAAATAATGAAAAATAGTCATGTACCTACCTATAGGTATAATAACATTATTGTGAGTCCAGTATTAAAATTATTGTTTTTAAAATTTTCAGGACTAATGGTTATATTTGGAAAATGAACTATTTCCTAAATGTATGACGCCATCTAGTTCAGTGTGAATATGTATATATGAAATGTTATCCCATGAATCCTTATAACTGGGATAAAACTTATCCTATGTTTTATCATATTACCTACATGTACATGTATGATAACAAAACTAATGCCTTTATAAAAGTAAGATTTATATGTACAATGTAAGATTATGTTAAGAAAATATTTTTTAAATATCCAAGTTATTTGCGTTACCTTTTTACGAGACAATGGCTTGTCGACGACCCGATCAAAATGGTGGCGTCAGAGTTGGTTAAATTTATACAGGGAAAATGAATCTTACGTGCATAATAACAAGGTGTAACAGTTATTAAAAACATACTGGTTAATTTTGTCCGACGAAACTACCAAAAATGGCCGAAACAAGGCAATGAACGTGTTCATGTAAATTGGCTGATTAAAGTAGGTATATAGTTCTCCTTGGCGCTGTACGGGGTCACGGTGGACTGATTTTGCGAGACATATGTGTTTATTTTTAATATTTTTTGAGATTTCGAAATTAAAACCTAAGAAACAAAACACTTATTAATGATTATAGTATGATAAAGTTTAAATTCACTGTTCAACCGTGATAAAGTGGCCAAAACGAAACCGTTTTTATAATTTTTTTTTTTTTAAATAAAATAATAAGAGTGAAAGTTATTAATTTAAATGTAGAATATTTAAATAGAAAAAATAAAATAAAAATAAAAACAACTACATATATGTCTTTGTGTAGCTATCAGTCATCATTATCCTTCCGTACATACATAGTATAAACTAGTTAAGCCCGCAACTTCGCACGCGTGGTACTTTCTTGTTTGTTAATTAAAAAACACTAAATGTTACCTGAAGTTTGCTACAATACATCAGTAAAAACCGCATTCAAATTGGTTAAGCCGTTTCTGAGATTAGCGTGCACAAACACACAGACAAACAGATTAAACATACAAAAATTCTAAAAACTATTTTTTTGACCTCGATAACATAAGTACAACGTGTACAATTTTTTTTTTTTTGAAAAAATATTTAAAGTACAGACACGGCTCGTTTACGATTTTATTATAAGTATAGGATATAGATTGAAGTCGCTGCCTGCGTCTGTTTGTCTGTCTGTCTGTATATCCGCTAACTCCTCCTAAACCACGCAACGGATTTTCATGAGGTTTTTACCAACAGATATTTTTTCACGGAAGGTTTATCTAGGTATATAATAAAACCTAATTAAGTTTTTATGTAAGTAGAAAAAAGAAAACAAACAAGACTTGTAACCAAGTCGCAGAAAAATAAATTTACATGGCTTATGTAGGCTAAACCATAAGAATAAATAAGAACACGTAGAACGGAAACTCCCGCTCCGGACGCGCTCAAGGTCACGATATTAGCCTACACGTTAAACGGGATACTCAGTCGGGCTGTCACGGCCGGCGTCTCCGCACAAATAAACTTAATAGTTTTACGTGAGCCTGTATGTTTTTATTTTATATTTGTAGGTAAGTAATACTTACTTAAATGGCTTCATTTGGTATGGTACTGTCTTATAATATCTTATTATTTATAATTATATTTAATGTACGTACGTAACATAATAATGTATTTATAAATCTCATATTTTATAAAACTAGAATAAAATAATGGTTTCAAAGTAAAGAAAAACTTATATTTTAGCGATATTATCTTTATTCGTAACAGTAAGCAACCCTAGCGACAAGCCTGGGCGACACAGGGGCGTAAAGACGTGAAGGGGGAAGTAGTTATATAAATGGCGGCGTTTGGGACTCGGGCAAAGAAGATTCCGTTCTACTTGTTATTATTTATTGTTATGGCTAAACCTTAAGAGATACATAAAAATTATGTACTAGACAATTTTATTTCTTCTAAAATCCTAAAGAAACCTCCGAGATGGCATGTCTTTATCTGTTACGGTTGACTCACAGTAACCCTTTCTTTCTTATAAATTTAAGTCGCTGTCCGCGTTAACTAGGTACTTTTAAACCACTCAATAGATTTCGATACGGTTTTCACTAATGGAAAGAGCGATTAACGAGGGATGTTTGTGTATACAATTAGCAAAAAAAATGCGTCCGTGCGAAGCCCGGGGCGGGTCACTATTATTTGTAAACATTAACTCGATCAATCATTTTTACTTCAACAAAAAATTGCCCAGTTCAAGGCGACTGTGATTTTTTGCCAACATCCGTGTCACTTGTTAATACTTTATCGCGGTCTGTAGAAGCTTACAATACAATGCACAAAATGACGTTTCAACCATCGTCGGACAGGTTGGAATTGAAACAATGTCCGACCTTGTGTTAGAATTAGATTTGAAGATTGGGCCATTATGGGTTTTTGCTGAATGGAATTTTTATTGGAAACGTTATGATGCTGGGCTTCACTTTAAATTTGTCTCTAATCAGCGCTCTCTCAAGTAATTCAGTCTAAATAAAACTTTTTATATATTTTTTTTTTGGGCGGTAGTCAAAGGGGAGATTACCGCCCGTTGTGAGGTCCCCGAGATGGCCGGCGTACCTCCGCTTTCGGGTACGCCGAGGTTCCGACATGAGAGCGCAGTCCTCCCCGCGCCGAACAGCCGTGGCGGGTCGCCGAAGTTGTGCAACAACGTTCCTGCGACCGCGCCCATCTACGGCCGCGCTAGAAAATCTTTGGGTTTTAGCCGGTAGGAGTCCGGCATAACCCACAGCGTCCCCCTTTCGCTGCTGGATATCCATGATGGATTTCCCAACGTAAAAAAAGGTAAAGGTCGTCATAAAGGCTGCGGGTCCACTTTATGTAAGTCTAGCTTCGCCCGCGTGGAATTCAGATTGTTTTTCGGTATCGGGTACCTACCTACTTGCAATGCCTCTGTGGCTTCACGGCGCGGTCGCGCTTTACATATTATATAGCATTACCTATCTCTAACCATAATTGCAGTAAAAAGCGAAAATCATGTGTATTAATAATTACTTGTGACGATAAACTTGCTGATTCAAAATTTTTGATAATATGGCCAATAAACATCACCTGACGTTTCGAATTATACAAAAAAAACATCAAGTGCGAGTTGAACTCGCGTGAAGAGGGTTCCGTACGACGTTACCTATCCGCACAATATTGAGTGATTTACCATGTTATTTTAATATCATGGACATCTTATAGGTTTTCCTATAATTTATAAGTAGAAAACTAATTTCTCTATTTTTTTCAAAATTTTAGGTTCAGTAGTTTCGGAGATATGTCGGACAGACGAACACACGAGTGATCCTCTAAGGGTTCAGTTTTTTTATTCGGACGTACGGAACCCTAAAAAGTAGTTTTGTCTACAATTTTTCTATAGAAATGAATCATATAATGTCTCACCGTTGAAGCAGCGTTCGAAAGAAACGTTATTGTTCTACCGTTTTATCGTCGACTTACTTTGCAAATTCGATTCTATTTAACGAAAAAGCCTTTCTATTTAACGGGATAACATATAGCCTACGTCCGTCCTGATATTCTATTCTAACTACTGCCGAAAGATTTTTTTAAATCGGATGTGTAGTTTCGAAGATTACCCCCTACATACAAACAAACATTAGCGAATTTGATAATTTTACTTGTTATTGGAGTTCATTAAAATTTTTATAGCCTCAGGTAAGTACACATGAGACCAAAAAAGATGGGTTAAAACCAGTGATTCAAACAGCGTGGGCTGGGAGGATCAATTAAAGAAAATACTCGTACTCATAAAGATTCCCATAATCTTTTTCCTGTACGACAAAATAACCGATTACACGTCACAATAAAATGAGTCAGAGACATCTTAATGACGGTGCCGCAACGTCACTGTTATATGACTGTTTATAGTTTATACATGATAAATTCTCGACTGTGCATTATGATATCAGTGATTAAGACAAGGGCTTAACCATAAGAAAAAATAAGACACGCCTCAGACCGAACACAATTTTTACGAAAATGAGCGCAACCTAATAACCTATCTATTAATAAGATGCAATATTGTGTTGGAATACATCAAAATAAATCTGTCTCACTTTAACAAATTATAGATTGAAAGTCTTTCTCCTTCACACATATAAACATTTAAGTTTATTACAATAGCTCTTTGTTTAATACAAGAGCCTCATATATTTGACTTTGTGTTTTACATGTTTTAACTGCGCCCCTTAGTAGTGAATACGAACACACCTTTCTGCTAAACTAAATCGTGACTAATTAAATAATATCATTTACTACTAATTAAATCCTTCATTTGATGCCCATTACCCAATATATTGCACAACAAACTTTTGTAACTTCTCCGAGATAGCGAATAGATTAAAAATTGGAAGGCTTTTCTTAAATATTGTGTAAAATATGAAAAATAAAATAAAAGTAGCCGATTAAAACTTTATCACAGAACTTAAGTTAATTAATAAGCTTGAAATTAATGTACCTAGTTGGCGTTAAAAAAATTATTACTGTGACGAGAATGCTTTTTTGGGCAGTAATTTATTTTTCATCACACCTATTCGAAAAACGACAATTGGATTTAGAGGATAGCGGGAACCAAATTCAATTTTGTCCCCATGGAAATTTGAGTTTTCTCGTTTCTGATTGTTCCGAGTTTGTGCTTCTGATAGATTAGCGTAGTTAGGTTGGAGCCGCTCGCGTGAAGGCAGAATTTAAAACATATATATGGTGATAAACTTTGTGATTGGTTAGCAAGGAGTTTGTATAATAATACTAACTCTTTGTTGATTAGTAAGAGAATACGTTAGTATCTACTATTTAGTTCGTGGTAAGAGAATTGGTTAGCAAGGAGTTTGTATGACAATATTAACTCTTTGTTGATTAGTAAGAGAAAACTTTTTGTTGACCAAAGAGGTCGAACGATATTTTGACGGCAATGTATGTACGATTTCGCTACATATAGTGACGAATTTAGCTCTGAATTCAAAATAACACCCATCGAGTAACAAAATATTACTTTGTCACCTTGTAACACAAATAAATATTTTTTCTCGGAATTTTTTTTTTGTATAAATCTGTCAGACTCAATTTTTTTTAAATACAGTCTCTTATGCTCTCTATTTTTATCTAACTTTAAATTTTACTCTAACAAGTCCTCGCCTTAATGACTATAGTTTACACATGATAAATTCTTGACTGTGCATGATATCAGTAACTTAAGGCAAAATGATTAAGCGTTTTTATTATACCTACAAATGTACCTATGAGTGCGCAGAGACTAGTTTCAATAGAAAATTATATACGAACCGACTACTCCAGTAGTTTATTAATATTATTTAGCGATTGTTTCGCCACCTATCGGGTCCAATTTTATTTTCAAACCATAAATGTTAAATAGGAGGTTATCTGTGTGTTAAAGTGACCATCACTTCACGTCAATGAACGACGATTAAATTATTTGAATATTCTTCATACAAAAATACTAAAATCGTGATTAAAAAATGGAGGGTGGGGGTAGGAGGGTGAAAAATACTTTACGACCTATTCTCGGTCGGTCAACCGACTCTAAGGAGTTTTGTTACAAAAACTGTATATATTAGATAAATATAACTTTTTTTAATGTTAAGATCGGCAGAAAGGCTGACGGTCCACTTGACAACTAAATACAATTTGAGAGAACGGATTTTGTAATCTCTGGAATCATTCCACTTATTTGAATTTTTTTATTATTATTTGAAAGGCCTGTTATTCCAGATATACCTCTTAGGGAATAATAATATTTATACGCAATTGCACGCGGACAAATCCGGGGCGCAATCCGGGTCTACCAACACATAAAACATGTCCCAAATTTAAACACGATAATTCAAATGCATCATGAGCAAAATGTGAAATAAAATTTTACGAGCTGGCGCGTTAGACAAAGATAATGTCTGTTACGATTACAGCCACTTCTAGCATATACATAATAATATAAAACACTCAACACGTGTGTTTTTAAGAGACAAAGACATACAACGACAACGCAGCTGCAATTATGTGTATTGAATGACGCTTATTAGAGTAGTGATGCAACCCCGATACGATTTTTTGGAATTTTTATTTAAAAAAAAAACTGTCACAACTGTGCTTTTATTAATAGAAAAAAACTCTTATACGATAAAAAAGATATGGCGGCAACATTTTGTATTATTACGTGCGGGGTGAGTCAAATTGCCGTGTAAAGGTGAAACGATTTTTCACAAACCAAGATGACTTCAAAAATCACTAAACTTGTCCGATGAAACCGTTAAAGTCGTCAATGATTCCCTTAATGAGCCACCGGTTCACTGTCGCAGGTAGGTTCGAAGATTCGCTTTCGAATCGTTGTTATCGCACAAACTGACTCATCTCGCCCGCTACTCTCTCATTTATATTTGGCACCAAACGCCTCGATGCTTTTCAAATTTACTAGAAATATAAACAAAATTGTAAACAAGCCATTGAAAGTTCGGGAAGGCTATTTCTGTTGAATATAAACTCTATGTTGTAAACATAAGGACCAATTTCCTTTGACACTAACCGGGAAGTGGCGTGAATACTATTGATATGGTGGGACGTTCGAGACTTTCGGCCGGCGCGAAGGCTTTTTCCAGACCGTTCCATGGTTAGTCGTAACAAGTATTTAAAAATTACGCCGCTGACAATATTCTGGTGAAAGTTTCTATGTATATGTCATGATTAATATTTGTATTAAATATGGGCATTATTCATAATATCCAAAATTTATAGATTGCGTTGTGAATGTGACTTCCTGTAAGGAGGTGGTTACTGCCACCAGAGGGCTATCCAATTGTTACATTAAAAATTTCACGTCGAAATAGTTGATTCTGCGTTGCTTTGCTGTTCAACTAGATCAGGCGCTTCGTCATTTAAATATAATGATTTGTGAATAACAATCTGTTGATGGGCGTGGTCGTTAGGACGAGAGCGGAGTGAGGTGAGACGCGGAGGAACGGAGGACGCGTCCGCGCTGAGGGTTGCTGGCGTGCGCTCGGTCTTTTCCGTCCCTGCGCTTCGTCGAGGCCGTACCTATGTGGGTGATCGTGTCAAAGGACGCCATCTTATTTTGTTTTTGATTTCTTTGTATGTCTGCAAAGAGTTAAATTAGAAAATTAGCTTTAAATTTCTACTCGATCTACGCCCCGAAGTAAAATCGGTGAGTCGTTTTGTGTTGTTAAATAGTCGATTTCAAAATTCTTCACTTTATTTCTTGGCACCGCATGGTGGAATAGGTTAAATTCCGTTTTTGATTTTTTTCTTATGTTCCCCGTTTTGATATTGTAAAAATATCAAAACGTTTCTTATTTAAATAGTGATAACGTGTGCACTTGATGGGCACGTTACACGTTCTTAATTTTGTTTATTTCGTCTATCGTATAATTCCCTGTCACCATCACGGCGACAGCCGTACATTTTGGTAGGGTAGACGACTGAGACATGTCTTCGACGTGTTTCAGGGGTGTCAGGAGACTGTCAGGAGACTGTCAGGAGACTGTCAGGAGACTGACAGGAGAGTGTCAGGAGAGTGTCAAGAGGGTATCAGGAGAGGTTCACTCCAAGGGTCCCGAAGGGCTGCGCCATAGGATCTCTGCTGGCCGTCCTATCCAAGGTCCTCTGACCGTCTGTCCGGCCAGAGATCGGTTCGAATCTCATCGAGCTGTGTAGTGGGGTCCGTTCTCCGCGTCTCCACGGCACGTCGAGGCTGGGTTGCAGCCAGCAAGCTGAGCTTCCACGTAGTCGTCAGGCGTGGATGTCCCTCCGGAAGGATACTCGCTACGCGATAAGATACGTTTGTTTTTTTTTATACTTTCTAAACAACCGTTACATATACCCCCTTTCTTTTTTCTCAGTTAGGTATTATAGGCGTTTCCTTTAGGCTAACGAAAATCTAGGTTGGGCTTATCGACGGCGTGTAGGTCTCGATTGGTCTCCACGAAGACCCTGCTAATTTTTTTATTTTTTATTTTAAAATATTACTGTACCGAAATTGATAGGATTTTTACTTTAATTTAAGGATAAATTGATTATTTAATTTAATGTGTATTTGACTTGTTTTGTTTTAATTTAATAAATTGTATGCCGCTTTAGTCTAGATTTTTATTTCTGGATAGGTATACCTTTTTTTTAACTTGTTACCAACCCACCACCATCAGTGGGGGAAAAATAGGTAACAATCGGCGCCCGAACAGGACAGACTTTGTGGAGAATTATCCAGTCTTTCGCTTGGATAACAATCGAGACCTAAGCCCTAGGTTCGGAAAAGCATTTTTTTTTATTTCTTATTTTATCTACCCCTTGATTTTTTTTATTTTTTAAATTTTAAATTTTTTCTTTTTGTGTGTGCGTTTTCGCCCTCGAAAAGCCGATGCCCTTTTGTTTCTGGTCTAGCTAGGCAGTGGTAGGAAGTGCTCCCACACTTTCGTCCTGGTGCAAGCGCCACACGTAAATCCGGGAAGCCGTTTCGGTCGGGTCTTATACCGTCTCGGTGGATTTACGTTCCAGGGTCCTTTTCCTATTCCCATCCTATCCATAATCCCTATATCCTTCCATACCCTTATACCACCCTTCCCCCTTCCCCAATTTTTCGGGTGGTTCCTTTTTTTTTTAACTTCAATTTTTTTTTTCTCTTTTAAATATTTTAGTTCCTTAAAAGACAATTTTTTTTATCAATTTTTAACATCGTTTTTCTTTACATTTTTTTACAGTTGTTTTTTTTAAGGAACATAGTTTTTTTTTGAAGTTTTTATCCTTTTTTTAATTTCATTTTTTTTCTTTTTTATTATTCATAAAGTATAATTTTTTTAAAGCGGTCATACGATCTAAATTTCTTAATTCGTGCACGTTGACCAGGAACAAAGGAGGTTTTCAATAATGAACATTTTTTTTAATTTTTACTGATAGGGTATTTCTGTATTATAATTTAAGTAGCTACAACCTATTAGTAAACTAGTAATTCACAACAACATTTAATAGTAAATTCTTTATTTATAACGAGGGGTATATGATAAATTTTTTTTTTCTCTTCATAAAATGTTAATTGGTGTTTATCTTTAAGGTGTTTATTTTTAATTAACTTGTTTTTTTTAGTGTAAAATTATAATGAACTTTTAATGTTTTTTTTTTAAATTATAAGCACTTGTGTTTCTTTTTTTAGGTAATTACTTTTTAATGTTTTTAAATTCAACTTGTGTTTTTTTTAGTATTTTATTTCGATAAGATTTCCGTGTTATTTTTAAGGAATTGTTTTTTTATTAAGTAATTTCTTTTTCTTGTTCACTTTATAACTTTGATTATAACCGTGTTTTTCAACATTTTACTTTGTGTTAGTCGGGAATCAATCGAGACTGAAGCCGTCGGGAATATAATTTTTTTTCTTTTCTTTTGGAAATAACGTAACTTTAATTGCGGACCCGTACCGAACTTGGGTAATTTTTTTTTATCAAGTAATTTTTTTTTCTGATTGTTTTTTTTTTCTCTTCTCTTTCCGGATCGAACTTAACTTTTATCGCTCGCGCCTGCGCCCGGGTTTCATTATATTTGTTCTTCCTCTTATTTTACTTAACTTTTAATAAATTTTCTTTTAACATAGAGATTTCTTTTAAAGAAAATTTTTTTTATTAATTTTTTTTTTAAATCGGTATCGCTCATTCCGGTAAACCGTTTTCCTTATTTTTTTATCTTTTTTTATTACGAGATTTTTTTAACGGCGGAATGGAGCGACCGATTACTTACAACTTATTGAGGAAGGATGAATTGGTATACGAAGTAACTGTTAGGGACGCGGAGCCCGCGAGTACAGTAGAAGGTCTTAGAGTGCAGATTAGGGAGTTAGCTCGTGCGGTACCAGCCGACTATATTTTAGAGACTTCTCTTGATCCTGCGGAGGAGTTATCAGTAATAGAGGGCAAATTAAAGGAGTTGTCGTCTATGTTGAGCGGTTCCCCGCCTTATAAAATTTTCGGAAGGGCTAAAGCTATAGCTCATCATTTGTATCATCGGTTAGGACGTGTGAGGTTAGATGATGGCGACCGGATTTCGACATTACAGGAGAATCTGAACGAATACCTTCGTAAGATAGATAAACTGTTCTTTTCTTTTAAAAAATCGTTCGAAGAAACAAACGTAGGAGTGAGTGAGGAGCCACTTCCAGTCGTGGACTTAGGTTCTGCGAGGGCGTCCACTCATCCCCTTAGGAGTGAAGAATTAGTTAATAATGATAGGGGCGTTCAGAAGTTGAATATTCAGTTTGACGGGACCGGTTGCGTTCGTTCTTTTCTCTTGCGTCTTGATGAACTTTGTCAGTCGAGGAATATTTCGGAGGGCACTTTGTTTCGTTCCGCTGCGGAGTTATTTACCGATCACGCCTTAACGTGGCACCGTAGTGTGAAGTCTTCTTTGTCGGACTGGGGCGATCTCAGACGGCAATTAATAGAAGAATTTTCCCCGCCTGATTATGATGATAGGTTAATGAATGAAATTCGAAGTAGGACACAGGGTCCCGGAGAGTCGTGTTCTGCGTTTATTGCAGTAATGTTAAATTATTTTGAACGTTTGTCAGTGTCTCTTTCGGAAGGAGAAAAATTACGAATTATTAGATATAATCTTTGTCCCAAGTTTTTAACGAGTTTAGCCTTAGATGAAGTTTCGTCCATTAAGGAATTAAAGTCAAAATGCAAGGTGTTAGAATATAGTCATTCGCGCGCGTCGTCTTACAAGGAGCCACCACGAGTAGGTCCGACTACTCTTGTTCCGGAGCTTGCGTACAGAGGGAAGCACCATCAACGAGTTGAGGCGGTACATCATGCTAAACCCGGAAGCTCTTCCTTCTGCGCCCGCTGTCGAGTTTCTGGACACACATTGGCGTCTTGTAAATCGAAGCAAGTGGTTTGTTTTTCGTGCGGTCATCAGGGGGTCACATACAAGCATTGTCCTGCCTGTCGCCCTAATTCATCGGCACAAACCGCATCAAAAAACTTGTAAGCGCGAATCGAAGTGTAGAATTAAAGCCACACCCCAACTTTAATTCTGATGAGTGGCAGTTACATTTAAAGCAACTTCGTTCTTTTTTAACTTTTTGTAAATTAGCTTCGATTCGTCAGACCCACTTAGGGGATGAACGTCCATTTTTAAATGTAAATATTTTTGGTAGGTCTTTGTATGGGTTATTGGATTCGGGTTCGGTCGTGTCTATATTGGGTTCTGCTACGGCAGACTATTTTTTGAACTTAGGTGTCAAGCGTCATTTTAGTAAGGAGTTTACGCACGTCTCCACCGCCAACGACTCGCTTGTAGAAGTAGAGGGTTATTTGACGTTGCCAGTCACTTTGGACGGCGTAACTCGCGTAATTAATTTTTTTATAATTCCTAAAGTTTCCACTCCATTGATTTTAGGGGTAGACTTTTGGAAAACTTTTAACTTGGCTCCTAAAATTTTTAAAAATGTAACTTTATTCAAAAGCTTTCCTACAGTTCCCGCGGTTTCCGAATTAAAATCTTTTCATTCTTCAGATAGGCCGATGCCTGAACAGCGTCGCTTGTCAGACCCGGTTGTGGCCATTTTAAATTTTCCCGTGCCTACGAGTCGTAAGGGAGTAAAAATGTTTTTGGGTACAGCTTCTTATTATAGGAGGTTTATTAAAGATTTTAGCACTATAGCTGCTCCTCTTAACGCCTTAACGAGTAATCGTAAAAACGCCCCTCCATTTAACTGGAATTCGGAGGCGGAGGAGGCTTTTATTAGGTTAAAGTCCGCATTAGTGTCTGCTCCTATTTTAGCTTGTCCCGACTTTAAAAAACCCTTCGCAGTTCACTGTGACGCTTCCAGTTATGGAATCGCCGGAGCGTTAATGCAGACGGGGGAGGACGGTCAAGAGCATCCAGTCGCTTTCGCTAGTCGGTCGCTTAATAAAGCTGAGCGTAACTACTCGGCAACCGAAAGGGAGGCGTTAGCGGTTGTATTTTCGGTCGAGCATTTTCGAGCATATTTAGAGGGTGGTCCTGTCTTTAAGGTCATCACCGACCACTCTAGTCTTAAGTGGTTTTTTAATCTTTCTAATCCCACTGGACGTTTGGCACGTTGGGGCTGTCGCCTGTCGCCCTACGATTTCGTCATCGAACACCGGAAGGGGAAGGACAACGTCGTACCGGACGCCTTGTCACGAGCAGTTCCAGTGACGTCAATCGACCTTGTTCCCAACGACCCTTGGTACTCGCGGATCGTGGATCGATGCACACAGTCCCCGGCTTCGTGTCCAAATTACCAGATTCAAGATGGTAAATTGTTAAGATTTTCTAAAAATAAATTTAATCTTTCGGAGGAATTTGATTGGAAGGAGGTAGTTCCGTTTGACCGTAGGTCGGATTTAATTAAATCGAGCCATTGTGGGTTATTGTCCCCCCATTTTGGTATTTTTAAAACATATAAGCGCTTATCGCAACATTACTTTTGGCCAGGGATGTATAGGGATGTAATTAAGTTCGTAGGTGCTTGCGAAGTATGTAGGGCCTATAAACATACCCAATCTCCGCCAGCTGGACATATGGGGAAACCCAAAGTTTGTTCTCGTCCTTTTGAAACGATTAGTGTCGATTTGGTGGGTCCGTTGCCGCGTTCGCGAGCGGGACACACGTTTTTGTTAACGGTGGTCTGTTGTTTTTCAAAGTACTGTTTGTTATTTCCACTCCGCCGAGCCGTAGCGAAGTCCATCGCGCAGAAGCTAGAGGACGGTGTATTCCTTATTCATGGAATTCCCCGTACCGTTATCGCGGATAATGGCACGCAATTCGTAGGTAGGGAGATGCAAGCATTGTGGGAGCGGTACCGGGTGCCGCAGATACATTTGACACCCCGTTATTGTCCGCAATCGAACACCGTGGAACGTTACAACCGTACGGTAGTAACGGCCATTTCCGTTTTGGTGCAAAATGATCACCGTACCTGGGATGTGTCCTTGCCCGGAATTCAATTTGCAATGAACAGCGTGGTTAATGAGACTACCAAGTTCACACCATTCTTTTTAGTTTATGGGAGAGAGCCAGTCACTTGTGGATCTATTTACAGGGAGTGTTCTTCGTCCACACCTTTGGACTTGTCTTGCGCCTCTCGTGAGGAGTACGCTACCCGGTTGGGGAGTTTGCGCGCTGTCTTCGATAGTGTAAAGGAGGCCATCGCAAAAGCTCACCAGCGGAGTCAGCGATACTACAATCGTGGTCGCAGGAATGTAGAATTTCAGATAGGTGATACAGTTTGGAAGAAGACGTTTCCATTGAGTGATGCCAGTAAACATTTTATGGCAAAACTGGCTCCCAAATATGAAAAGTGTCGTGTGGTAGGGAAACCTTCTCCTTTAGTTTACGAGTTAGAGCGTGTTTCGGATGGAAAGGTAATAGGGTCCTGGCATGTCCAGCATTTAAAATAGACAATTTTCTTTTGTTAGTTTCGAGTATTTTTGTTGTTATAATTTTTTTTTCCTTCAGTGTATTTTTATTAATTCCCTAGTGTTGTCCATTCGAGCAGGGTGGAGCTGTTCGAGATCAATTTCCTTTTATAGTCGGAGGAGAGAGACCTCGCGACATTAGACGGATACTCTTTCTTATAGTATGTATATCTATTTTTATCCTTATGTATCCTAATAGCCTAACGAGCGGTGGGAAACTCGTTAAAGAAGCCTAAGCCCGGAGCGGGTCACGACTCCGTATAAAAAAAAGCCGTCGCTGATTCTTCCTTCTACTCTTCCTATCTACCGGGGCGGGTAATGACCTCGTAACAACAAGCCAAGTAGTACACTTGAGTAGTTCAGCGTTTTATTTACTTGTGTGCAGATTTTGTGCATACCTTGCGCGTATATTTGTGCATTTTTTTTTATGGTGCATATTTTGTACAATTTATGTGCATTTTTTTTTTTACGCCTACTCATGTGTACTTACTACCATTCAGAGCGGATGCAACTCTGTCAAAACAAGCCCATGCAACTCTCTTCCGTATTCTTATCCTCTATCTTTCCTACTTTATCCTGTCTTATTCGGTTGGTTCTGGAATACCAGTATGTTGCGCTGATAGCAGCAGACTGCGACGCCAGGCCTCCGTTAGTTTATAATATATTTTCTAGTATTTATTGCACCTTTTATAGTATGTTTTATTATAATTATGTTTATGTACGTTTATTTCCGGACTAATTACGCACAGTCATTCTCTGAAGATTTGTCGCAGAGTGTCGTGGCAGTGCCTGTCATGTCTCCGGAGGCTTTCGTGCTCAGCGGGTTGGTGATAGCTGGGGACCAGCTCGAATTTTCCTGCGAGCAGAAAAATTCTGAGGAGTGGGGGGGTACTGTTACATTAAAAATTTCACGTCGAAATAGTTGATTCTGCGTTGCTTTGCTGTTCAACTAGATCAGGCGCTTCGTCATTTAAATATAATGATTTGTGAATAACAATCTGTTGATGGGCGTGGTCGTTAGGACGAGAGCGGAGTGAGGTGAGACGCGGAGGAACGGAGGACGCGTCCGCGCTGAGGGTTGCTGGCGTGCGCTCGGTCTTTTCCGTCCCTGCGCTTCGTCGAGGCCGTACCTATGTGGGTGATCGTGTCAAAGGACGCCATCTTATTTTGTTTTTGATTTCTTTGTATGTCTGCAAAGAGTTAAATTAGAAAATTAGCTTTAAATTTCTACTCGATCTACGCCCCGAAGTAAAATCGGTGAGTCGTTTTGTGTTGTTAAATAGTCGATTTCAAAATTCTTCACTTTATTTCTTGGCACCGCATGGTGGAATAGGTTAAATTCCGTTTTTGATTTTTTTCTTATGTTCCCCGTTTTGATATTGTAAAAATATCAAAACGTTTCTTATTTAAATAGTGATAACGTGTGCACTTGATGGGCACGTTACACGTTCTTAATTTTGTTTATTTCGTCTATCGTATAATTCCCTGTCACCATCACGGCGACAGCCGTACATTTTGGTAGGGTAGACGACTGAGACATGTCTTCGACGTGTTTCAGGGGTGTCAGGAGACTGTCAGGAGACTGTCAGGAGACTGTCAGGAGACTGACAGGAGAGTGTCAGGAGAGTGTCAAGAGGGTATCAGGAGAGGTTCACTCCAAGGGTCCCGAAGGGCTGCGCCATAGGATCTCTGCTGGCCGTCCTATCCAAGGTCCTCTGACCGTCTGTCCGGCCAGAGATCGGTTCGAATCTCATCGAGCTGTGTAGTGGGGTCCGTTCTCCGCGTCTCCACGGCACGTCGAGGCTGGGTTGCAGCCAGCAAGCTGAGCTTCCACGTAGTCGTCAGGCGTGGATGTCCCTCCGGAAGGATACTCGCTACGCGATAAGATACGTTTGTTTTTTTTTATACTTTCTAAACAACCGTTACATATACCCCCTTTCTTTTTTCTCAGTTAGGTATTATAGGCGTTTCCTTTAGGCTAACGAAAATCTAGGTTGGGCTTATCGACGGCGTGTAGGTCTCGATTGGTCTCCACGAAGACCCTGCTAATTTTTTTATTTTTTATTTTAAAATATTACTGTACCGAAATTGATAGGATTTTTACTTTAATTTAAGGATAAATTGATTATTTAATTTAATGTGTATTTGACTTGTTTTGTTTTAATTTAATAAATTGTATGCCGCTTTAGTCTAGATTTTTATTTCTGGATAGGTATACCTTTTTTTTAACTTGTTACCAACCCACCACCATCAGTGGGGGAAAAATAGGTAACACAATTAATGAACGGGAAAAGCAGTAATTAATAAATTTATTGCCACTAATATATTGTCGCTAAATATTCGAATAAGTATTTGTATAAAATCGTCTTCCCCAACATTTAAGAATAAATAAATACTTACTATTCCCTCGGGAAGCTAACATTTTTCCACGATAAAAATCCAGGTAACAAACTATACGTGTGCCAAAAGTTTTTACGCGAAAGAGTAACAAACATAGTTACATACATACATCCATACTTTTGCTTGGCATTTGGCAACTTGGCTTGGCATTACTTGGCAACTTTGGCTACAAACTTTGGCATTTATAATATTTTAGTAGGATAGTAGAATTCTCTGTTCATGTGCCGTTACGGTATCGTTAATAATATTGGTATTATAACAATAATTGGGTATCAACCCGTCGCGAATACGTCCCTATTATTAACAATTAATATGGTGAAAATGTGTATTTATTAGTTTTAAAATTTATATTTACTCACAAAACAACTCATTTAAAATTGAAACCTGTGCACACAAGCGATACGAACTAATTTTCAAGATTACAAACAACAAATCACTCACCACAGCGCTGACGTTGACGGCAGCACAAACATCTTCAATGACTTCCTCTACGGCACCGCTCTCGTATTCTTCTGCTGGTAGCGATGGGTAGATCTTGGACCCACCGGTCGTATAAAAGGTGTCGTCTTCCGTTGGCAATGTCGGATAGAGACTTCCGTTTCCGACGAGCAGTTGCTCGTCACTTCCGGAACCGCCACGCTCTCGCTTAAGAAACCCGCGGACGGCCGCCGCGGCATTAGTCGATCTATGCCACCCCCAGCCGTTAGCGTGAAAGTTTTTCGGGTAATTATTGAACGACATATTCGACACTAAACGCCACGTGTTACACTTCGAAACACTTCCAGTCAATGTATATACCTTCTCAAAATAAACTCCGTGCGTCTAAACTCGCGAGAACTCAAGCGCCGAATGAAGAATGAACTCTCCTTCGTTTGTTTGCGTTATTATCTGAAACAAAGTTAGGATTTTGAGTCACTGATTTATAAAAAGAATTCCAAGCAAATCTAATTTGGGGAAAAGTTTTATTGAAATACGTTTTTTTAAATTTCATTTTGATTAACAGGAAAAAATAAACAAATTATATATATATATTGTCATATACATACATATTTATATCTATCTATACATATAATAAAATCGCAAACGAGCTGCGTCTGTACATTAAAGAGCATACGTTACCGAGTTAAAAAAAATAGTTTTTTGTCTGGGCGTTTGTGCACGCTAATCTCTGAAACGGATTAACCGATTTGATGCGGTTTCCACTAATGTATCGTAGCAAGCTTCCCGGTTTACAAACAAAAAAGTTACGCACTATAAAGAACACCTAAGAACCTGCTAAGGATTGGAACTCCCTGCCGGCGTCTGTATTTCCGAGCTCATATAACCCAAATCTTTTCAAAGTTCGAGTGAATAGGCATCTTCTGGGTGAGCTCGCTCCATCGTCGGCTTCATCCTTCCTACATGGATAGATGTTGGTCAAGAGCAAACCCATCTTTAATAAAAAAAAAAAAAAAAAAAAAAAAAAACCTAGCGTACGAAGTTTCTATAAAAAAGTTGTAGCAGCTTGAAAATGTCTACAAAAAAGTCAGGGACAGCATATTATTATGTCTAACTTTTATATAACTGCTTTTTGTGTTGAAAAAAGAAAATTGTAGGTGATGTTTATTGGTCATATTATCAACAAAATTATGAATCCTTATCAAAACTACAGAGGCACTGCAAAATCAAGACGCGTACGCTATATATCTAACCTTCTGTACGCTAAGATGGCGAGCTATGTTTTTTTTTATTTTTTATTTATTAAATCAGAGTAGCGCTTGACCACTATCTCACCTGATGTGAGGTGCAGATGCGCTTACCCAGTAAATGCCCATTTACCCTAGGTTGTAGTTCTGTGGGAACACAGACGCAGGCAATGAGTTCCACTCCTTAGCAGTCCGAACAAGGAAGGTGGAACTGAAACGCTTTGTACGTGATCGAGGTACATCGACCACGAAGGGATGAAACCCCCGCCCAAGCCTAGTGTTCCGCTAGTGGAACGGTTCCGGTTGGATTAATTCGTACAGAATAGATGCACACTCTCCATAGTGTAGACGATAGAAAATCGATAGGCAAGCTACTTTTCGGCGATGTTGCAGGCTTTGAAGTTGGGAATCTACAAGGGCGTCGTTGCCAATAAGTTTCTTTGCTCGCCTTTCAATCGAGTCTAGTGCGGCCAGTCGGTAACGGGCAGACCCATCCCAGAGGTGGCAGCAGTACTCCATGCAAGACCGGACCTGTGCTTTGTATTGTAATTGATTTTGACTGATACCTAGAAACAATCTGAATTCCACGCGGGCGAATCGACGGGTACAGTTAATAGTTACTAGTTTTTGCGCACTGCTTACTAGTTTTTGCGCGCGATTTCGTCGGCGTACCTCAGAAACAAATACTTATCTTTCTCTTTATATATAAAAATGAATCCCTATTTCTCCTGGTCACGGCATCACGCGTGAACGGGTAGACCGATTTTAATTCGGTTTTAGTTAATGGAAAGAGGGATAAACGGGGAATTTTTTAGGGTATATAAAAATTGCACGCCGGGCGAAGCCGGGGGCGGGTCGCTAGTTTCTGGATAAAAGGTACATATACCTTATTATCCTTTTCTGTACCTACCCTTGACAAATAAACAATCTCACCATCGCATTTATAATATTGAAGTTACGATAACAATGATTGTGTGTTAATGAATGATCCTTTATTTAGGTGTCATAGAATTAACGCCGCCGTGCGATGCATTTTCTGCATTAAAATAACTACTGCAATGACGTATTCACTTGTTTGACTTCACACTTCATAGAATTTATGTTTTTTTTTTACTTTTACAATATTGACAATTTTATAAATAACTTTTACCGGCGATTTTTTCAAGTCCCTGTTTACGACTGGGCACTCTGGGCAAGCAGGGGAACCCAGGGCTTCAACTAACAGAGGTAAGTATTAACAAGCGAATTTCTAAGAATACTTCTAGAATACTATATAAACAGCTCATCACCAGCAACTGCTGGAATTTGTCTCTGCGATAATGCTGTTACAGGTTAAGACTCGTCAGTCCCTCTCATTGCGCCGTGGTTACAAGTTATGTGATGTGCTTATATGTAACAGCGACCCGCCCCCGGCCCCCGTTTATCCCTCTTTCCATTAGTGAAAACCGAATTCAAATCGGTCTACCCGTTCACGCGTGATGCCGTGACCAAGGGAAATGGGGATTCATTTTTATATATTAGCCATGTAACGAACTTTTTCCATGTAACGATTTTTTTTATTTAAGGGTTGAATATTTGATTTTGTCGTAATATTTTTTGTTTCATAGTAGCTCGTTTAATGCTACATAATTTTGTTAACACTAATGTTAACTATTTTGTAATAATTATTTTTTATAATAAAAATGGGGCTAAAATTAACAAAACGTACGGAGAAAGTATTAACATATTAATTCATGTTGTATTTTTATATGAAAATGGTTCTTAGTAGATTATATTGTTAAGATGTTAATTTTACATGAAAGTAAGGTTTTTGAGACTGTTTTATGAAGACTTTTTACCTCAAGGTGTTATTCGATAACACCTCTGAAACTTAAAGACTGTAAAGTTAATAATGGTAACATTACAAATAGTTTTTTATTAGAAATTATTTAAGAATTTGTTAATTTTTTTTTCTTCTATAATAGAGGTTTTGTTTGGATCTTATTACTTTAATTTATATCGCTAAACAAAATTCCACAATTGTTTAAGCCTAATGTTAATTTTAAAGCTTAATAAATAAAATAGCATTGCCATTTAGCGTTTTCTTTAATTATAAAAGAAAATATCAGGAATGTTAATTGTTGCCCCTTTCATTAATACTTACCTCGGAACCGTTAATTCTAGCCCCGATCGCGGGGTAAGTGTTAACTTCTGACTATTCTGGTTTAAAACGAAATTCTAAAAAAATAACAATTTTTTATCAAATTTAAAGCGACGAATATTAAATATTCAGACACAATTTAACATGAAAACCCCATAATAAAATGTTGAGGTGTTTTGAAGTTACAACCGAAAATCTAAATTCTGTTAATTCGCGCCGGTCTCCCCTACACCAGGGCCTTGTGTCATCGATGGGGCCCCTTATTTCCCGCCTAACTCAGTGACGTATCAAATACTTTATAAACATCTCAGGTCTAACTGCAGTGAGGAACGCTGCTTCTTCAAATTGAAAAGAATAAAAAAATAATTAAGAAGTACAATGCTTCAATAAATTGACCAGTTTGTCGCTGATGTCCATAGAATGTGATGTACCTACTCAAACTGAAAGACATAAGACTTTGAGGAAGTGATTGCGCTTCTTAAAGCTTCAAGACTACAATACATCTTCACTAACCTGCATTTAATGAATGCTGAGAGTTACTATCCTGGATTATGTGATAACTATACCTATTAATTTAATGTAAATACAAAAAAAAAAAAAAAAAAATAAGGGTTGAATAAATGTAAAATTTTAATAAAATAACAATTTGTCATAGTCATAGGGGTCCCATTATTCTAAAGTGCCCAGGGCCACCAATAGGTTAAAGACGGTCCTTGGCTTGCCAGTTTTTCAGTTTAACCTCCATATAGCTCAGTCCTCCTTAATCTATTCTCAAAACTCAAATACTCGATTAATCTCTAACCTAATTGATTTATAACATAGAGATAGAAACTCTCTTTAAATTACTCTATGTACAGAATTTGGGCGCGTTCGAACCACTTGTTTTATTAAACTACGGAAAAGCAAGGACATAGACCGCTCCCCATTTCGTGCGTGCAAATAATGACGTCAGTGACCTCATTGCGTTACGTCCAGAGTAAGCAATTTAATTTGCATTTGCACTGAAAGATAATTAGTTTTATGTTTCGACTAACGAAACGCCCCCAGCTTCGCACGGACTTGTAATTTTCAAAAGTTATTTTGTTGTAATGTTTATGTTATAAAATAAAGTTTAAGTTTCAAATTTCAGATTTCTATACTTACTCGTAGTAAATAGTTTTGCCTGTGCACAGTCAGTCAGGATAAATGATTTTATATACTTATATTTTTATAACATGTAGTTCTGGGAAAGTGGGACCGGTCCGCGGCCCGGCGCTGACTGACGGTTATGGCACGGCACGGCAAAGCGAAGGATTTTTTCCAGAACATAGGTATACCACATAAATAGGCCAAGAATATGATATAGTGAGATTTTTTCACTCGACTTTATCTATACTAGTCTGTTCTAATATTATAATAAATAGAAAAACTTGTATTTTTGTTTGTTTGTAATGAATAAACTCAAAGACTACTGGACCGATTTTAAAAATTGTTTCACCTATAGAAAGTTACATTATCAGCGAGTAACATAGGCTACTCACTCTCCCCATTTATCTCCCCTCCATACAAATGTATGTTTGTAATTAATAAACTCAAAAATGTTTAAAAAATAAATGTCCACACGTGCAAAGCCGGGACGGGCCGCTAATATAAAATAACAGAAGAGTTGGTTGAGCTTTTGTTGAGCTCGCTGATAATGGAGCTTTCTATAGGTAAAAGAATTTTTAATGAGTTTATTCAATCTTTTCTCTTTATAATATTAGTCGGTATACATAGAAAACACAATTTTTAGGCCCGTTGAATTGTCTCCGCCGCCAGCGAGTTCTATTGTAAATGTCATTTGCCAAAGTGAAGAAGCCCTTAATAAAATTATTGCTTCATATGACTCTTTTTATGTTCTGAATAATATAACTTTCCTTACTCGTATTAATATAATATGTTTAGGTGCCATCTATTGCCGCGACGCGAATGTCGACTATCCGTAATAAAATAAACATTTAATCAGGCGTGTTGAACAGGTTTATTTTTGTGAAATAAATATTATTTTATCACATCTAACACTATGACACCAATATAAAGAAAATATAATAACGTTACGGTAGTATATTATATTTATCTATGTAATAACGCTTATTGTTTTATGTCATACTATCAATACATAGTTACGTTCTCCTTGTTTATTTCAAGGACACAAAACAGATGTGAAAACAACTAACTTAGTTAGCTTTCCGGCAAATCTGAGTTAAATATAAAATATTTAGTTTTTAGAAATAAAATGCACTATACCTATTAATATAAATCGGAAAATGTGATATTAAGTAACCTAATAATTTCTTGAAGAAATTAGCAAAATTAATAATAACCAAAAGATAGCAGTTTAGGTACCTACTTACAAATTTTTATCTCCGAATTCTTCGATAAGTGACCACAGACTATGTGAAACACAGTAGATAAAACTGACTGTGACTGATATAATGAAAAGTTGAACTGAGTGAATTGACATTGGGAGATAATGAGAATGAAGTGAGCTACGTATTTGCAGAATGAATTTGGCAAATCTAGGGTTTGATTTGATATGAAGTTCGCTCTAAAATTCGTTTAGAAATATGAATAGGACCCAGGAACGATTTTTGAACCAAATTAAAATGGTTTAATAATAACGAAATTGTAATAATTATTTTTGTAAACTTCTAATGGATTGAAAATATGGTTTATGAAACGAAGGACGCAGAAAAACTTAAAGTATCAATGTCAAAATGAAAGTGACATTGACTTGCATTGACTATTTAATTCTAGTTTATTTACTCTGAGATTTAATTCAGGACAGACGTCATCGTCAGTCGAGTTCGAGTACAGTGTGACCAGATTTAGCAGAATTCTGCGATTTTAGCAGAATATGACCCTCAATTTAAGGCTTAGCATATTATGTCGCAGATTAGAAAAAGTTGGCAGTTTTTAGCAGAATTTAAAAAACCTTAGCAAAAATTTAGCAGTATTCCACATTTTATAAGTTAGCCGAATTTCATTTGGATAGTTGCGCAAAAAACATTTACCATTTTCTACCATTTTCCATTTGTGTACATTTTTCTTGTAACACAAGGCAACACTTTTAGGGGAACTCCCTAACCATGTATTTTCTCTTAGAGAAGTATGTATGTAGAATACATTTTCTTCGTATTGGGTGGTTAGTAGTCAAGCTAAACAGTGTTGTGTGTGGAAGCGCAAAATGAAAAGAAAATATGACCAAAACTATCGTTCCGAGTGGGAGGAGGATAAACTGTTTTCGTCCTGGCTATCAAGAGCCAAGGATGACACTAATGCCGCTTTTTGCAAAGCGTGTAATATGAAATTAGTTTCACGTCTTTCTGTTTTAAAAGATCATATTAAGTCAGCGAAACATAAAAAAAGTATTATCGGTTATTCTGGACAGTCATCAGTAAGTGAATTTATCTATTCTTACTAAATATTTTTAAAAGAAACTTATTTTGTTAATGGAGTAACACAAGTGTGGTTCTTATTACAGGTGCAAACATACTTTGCAAAAACGTCTTTGGCGGACGAGGTAAAGAAAGCCGAGATCAAGATGTGTGCATTTATAGTAGAACATAATTTACCGTTTAGAATTATGGATCATATGAGTGAGTTATTAGAAGAATGTTTTCATGATTCAGAAATAGCAAAACAGTTTTCATGCAAACGTTCAAAAGCTGCTGCAATAACATATAATGTTCTGAAACCCGAAATAGAAAAAGAATTGCATGCTGAGTTGGCGTCTTCTGAAAATATGCGGTCCCGGAAACCTGTGTTTTCAGTTATTGATGAAAGCACGGATGTTACTTCGACGAAGGTTCTTGCTGTAATAATAAAATATTGCACTGAGAAAAATAATAACATGGAAGTAAAAACCAAGTTTTTGACATTAATGGATTTAGAAGGTGAGTCAGCCCAAAATCTGTTTGACGCTCTTTCACAGTCACTAACTAATGCTAACTTGGACATAAAACAATGTATTGGGTTTGGTGCTGATACAACTAACGTAATGTTTGGGCATGAAGGTGGTGTCATTGCTAAAATAAGAGAACTTAATCCGCATTGCGTGTTTGTTAAATGTGTTTGTCATTCAATTGCTTTAGCGGTAAGTCATGCCAGTAAAAGCACTTTACCAAGGAGTTTGAACCAGATTGTCAAAGAAGTTTACGGATATTTCGCACATTCTAGCAAACGAAAGCGTGAATTTCAAGAATTTCAAAACTTTCTCAATTCTGAAAATCACAAGATTTTGCAGCATTACGATATTCGCTGGTTATCACTTCATGCATGTATAAACAGAATTATTGAACAGTGGGATCCACTGAAGCTTTATTTTCGTGAACAGTATATGGAAGACAAAAACATATCATCTGAATTCTTATCCCAAAATTTCGAGAATAATATCATTAAACTTTACTTTTACGCCCTGGATTACATTTTACCCATCCCAAATAAAATGAATGTAATATTTCAAGGTGAGTACTCCACAGTGCAAAGAGTGTACAAAGATTCGGCCGATATGCTTGTACTACTTTTAAGCTGTTATATGAAAATGAGTTATTTGAGAAGCACGAATCCTTTGGACTTAGATCCGACTTCAACAGTGAATTTCTTACCTTTAAATGAAATATATCTCGGAGTACACGTCAGTAAACAAATTGAATTATTAACTCAAGATCCCAGGCAAAAGTCAGAAATCCGAACTTTCCTGCAACGCATTCAATCTTTTTTGACCGAACTATGTGTTCAACTTAAATTGCGTTTACCTCTAAATAAACAATTTGAGCAAATGCAATTTCTGGATCCACAAAACGTTGTCTACAAAGATTTTACAACTCTGGCCAATACAGTTTCTCAATTTCCCAATTTAGTCCATGAATCTGACGTACAAACTATTGACACCGAATACAGGGAGCTCAAATTGGATAAAGCAGTGAGCGATCTGTTAGAATCTGGAGGAAGCTCTGATCCTACGCCTATGAACACGGAAAGATTTTGGGGTCACATTGCAAAAATGACCAAGGCAGATGGAGCTAGAAGGTATTTACACTTGGTCGAGTTTGCAAAGGCCATGATGATTTTACCAATGTCCAATACTGCCTGTGAGAGAATATTTTCTCAGTTAAATAATATAAAAACGGACCAACGGAATAGATTTATAAATCAACATGTTTCTGCAATCCTACACGTAAAACAAGCTTTAAAAGAGCAGGACGGGTGCGTAAATTTTACTCCTTCGAAAAATATGATTAAGACAGCCCAAAGCTCGACAACCTTATATAAAAATATTGACACGTCCACGACAGAATAATTTTACAGACGTCACGGATAATTATGAATCCTTTCATAACTAACATAATAATAGTTTTTCATAACATAATAACTAGTGTGTTGTTGCTTTATAAAGAAATAATAAATATCATCACGTAAAAGAGTTTTATTTCATATATGTCCTTACAAAGTATAAATTAATTCTTTAGCAGAATTTTAGCATTTTTTAAAAAATGTTTAGCATATTTTAGCAGATTTTTAGAAGGCAGCTAGCATAATTACTAATTTAAATATGGTCACACTGTTCGAGTATATATATTACATTACTCTATGAAGGATCAAACCAAACCGTTTTGCACGTGTTTCTGTTTAAGTTGAAATTATAATTTTTATTATTCGAATTTAAAATAGAAAATGAAAGTTTTGTCGGAAGAAAGGACTCGTATATTATTTGAAAAATTGACCAAATAGTGAGTATTAAAAAAGTCGTGCTTTGTCTTGCTACCGCATACCATTTTATTAATCATAAACTTAAAATTTACAGTATTGGAGTAAATGTAAAGTTGTTAATAGACAGACCAGATGGAAGATATTGCTTTCGAGAGAAAAAAGATCGCGTTTACTACATATCTGAACGGCTTTTGCAATTAGCACAAACTGTCAAGCCGGATCATCTGGTATCAGCAGGCACCTGCTTCGGAAAATTCACAAAAACAAACAAGTTCAGGCTACATATAACGGCTTTAACATATATAGCCCCTTATGCATCATTTAAAGTATGGGTGAAACCTTCAGCTGAACAGCAGTTCCTGTATGGTCACCATGTTATTAAGAGTGGTGAGTTATTTGACGTCTTTATATACATACATATTCCATTAAGGTAAAATTAGCGCTTTTTTTTTTCAATTTAAGAACTACCAATAATTGCATTCTTGTTTAGTAACAATCTGGGTCTAGGACAGTAATGGCCTGTGTAGAATCTACCGGCCTTCTTTTATTAAGAAAGTGATATGGCTGATTCTTTTAAATCAAACAAGTAGCAAACAGAATTAGTACTTTTTTATATATTAAGTTTGATAGACAAGCCGACTGTTCACTTGATGGTAGGTGGCTACCGTTGCCTATAACACAAGCAACACCACTGGTGCTGCAAGTGCAATGCTGACCATAGCAGGAAAAGGGGGATAGGGCAATGGGCTCTGGCATCCCTCACTCACTCACTCACCAAATCACAACAGCACACCTACTGTTATTTCATGGTGGTATTCTGTAAGGGGGTGGTTTCTGTCACCAAATGGGCTCCCCAAATGACTGAAATGCAGTGTGCTTTGCCACTACTTTCCAAAGCCATACCAGTCAACTTTGAAAAGTTCATTTCCAAAATTGCCTGTGGTGGGAATCAAATCCGTGACCCCTGAGACAGCATACCTTAACTATTCATCCAATGTTTAAAATTCCTAAGAAGTCCAATTAGTAAATGTGAAGTCTTTAGGATTCCTAGGTAACATATTCCCTCATTAACAGTTAAGACGTTTTTGAGATTGCACAAGCGCACAAACATACAAACAGACAAAAATTCTAAAAACTTCTGTAACATAAGTACAACGTGTATAAATTGTTTTTTTTGAAAAAAATATTTAATATACAGACACAGCTCGTTTACGATTTTATTATATGTATAGATTAGTATTATCAGAATAGACCTTAAGAAACTCCCTTTAAGAAGACCACATTGAATAACAGCATTTATGCTGTTGTATTTCAATGTAAAAGGAATGCCAGACTCCACTTTAGTATTCCCCTCTTGTCCCTTTTTTATTTTATCTAGGTTCACAACACATATTCCTCCACGCATTGCTTGTGTTACAGGTGATGGTGTCAATTGCCATCACTTAATTAAATTTAAAAAATGAAGATTTATTGTGAAAGTTTTAAATGTTTGTCATACTTTAATTTTCAGGTCTAGGCCGAATAACAGAAAATACGGCGAAACACCAAGGCGTAGTTATATACTCTATGTCAGATGTGCCCCTTGGGTTTGGTGTTGCCGCTCGATCGACAATGGAGTGCAGACATGCTGACCCTTTAGCCACAGTCGCGTTTCACCAGGCGGACATAGGAGAATATATAAGAGCTGAAGATACGTTGACGTAAAAAATATATTTTTAAATCAAACTCAAAATAGTTTTATTTATGTAACACCAGATTTGCGGGTGTTATGTTTGTTGTGTCTGCTTGCCCGATCATTGTCACTAATCTTAAAATTGTCCAAATTGTCCTATGCAAATATTTCAAAATAGATGGGTATGGTACACCTATTGGTACAGACCATAAGTAGGTATATCTACAGAGATATACCTACTTATATGTGGGTAAACTTGTCAAATTTTATTAGCATAATGCCTGGTTTACACGGTGGACAGTTGACAGCTGCTCGCATTCAGTACTCTTATGGCAGTTGCTTGGTTATAATGAGAGTAGCTATCTAGTCTTTTGTAAGTTTGTGCTGGAATATACTGGGATCTCGCAATGTCGAGTCAACGTGATTTAATAAAAAAAAAACTGGGATAAGGTTTATGACCACAATACTAAGCTTTGAATTGGAAAAAGCTTTTAAAAAAAAGCGAACGCGTCTGAACGATGCGAGTGATGTGCGAGCTGCTGCCTTGCGAGTGATGGAGAAAGACGAGCAGGCAGGTGAAAACAAAAATGTTGAAGTTACTCGTATGCGAGCTACTATCCAACTCGTCAGGCCGACTCGCACGCTAATTCGCATTGTGTAAACCAGGCATAAATAATTATATAAATCCTCTCGATACTATGGCGACCGAATAGGTAGACTATGAAGTGGGTTTTAAAGATAATAATGGCATACTTAGTTTTAAAAACGGGCTGGTTCTCAAAAAAAATACTCTGAGAAGTATGTCAATCGTCGAATCCAGCTCGGATGGGCAGCGTTCGGGAAGCTCCGTGATATCTTGGCCAAAACTCCTCAGTGCCTTGAAACTAGCTTAAAATTGAAGATTCCAATCAATGTGTGTTGCCATTACCAGTGATGACATATGGCGCTGAAACGTGGCTTAACTATGAGCCTCATAAGAAAGCTCAATGAGCTATGGCAGGGGTTACTCTGCGAGATCGAGTCAGGGATGAGGAGATCCGTAGACAAACGAAAGTTAGCGGCAAAATACGGCGAATTAGTAAGTTGAAGGTGGCAGTGAGCATTTCGGTAGGTATAGCGTGTAACTTTTTTGTTTGTAAACCTATTGGAATGAAACAATCACTAGGTGATGTTACGGGAAGCTTGCTGCAATACATTAGTGAAAACCGCATTCAAATCGGTTATGCCGTTTTTTTGAGATTAGCGTGCGCAAACCCACAGACAAACGGACAAAAATTCTAAAAAAATATTTTTAACCTGATAAAATGTTGATCAGCGCTCGTTGAAAATTTTATCAGTAGCAAATATCCGAACCTATTTTGATCATCTTCAAAATTCACTGGCTTTTTATTGACAGTTAAAAATATATTTAGAAACATATACAACATACAATACGAGACATAAAGGGAAAATAAAAGGCGACAGGTTAAGAAAAGTTGTTCAGAATGTTTTATAGGCTTTATTTTGTAAAGCGCCATCTCTACGCTATCAACGAAACAAGTTCAAGCATTTTACACCTAGTGCTAATACTAACTGCGACGCAGTAGTGTTTCGAATAAATTCTGTAAGATGGCGGTTTATTTACATTAAATATTTTGTGTGACATAAATGTCTATCCAAAGAAACTTATTCAATAATATCACGAATAAAACGATTACGAATATGTCTCGACCTTGCCTGTAATTTAAAATTTTACTCAGTTTTTGGGATGACTGACTGTTTTTAGGTTTCCGTACGTCCGAATAAAAAAAAGCGGAATCCTTATAGATAGGATCACTCGTGTGTCCGTCGCTCACAGTCAATTATTTCCGAATCTACTAGACCGATTGAGTTGAAATTTGGTACATATCAATTTCTGTGACCCAAACGCAGAGGTAGAGGTGTGACGTGAATAGATGAAATTTGTATATGGGAGGTCATTTTTGGGGTAAGGTGGAAAATAAAAAAAAAATTTTTTTTTTGAAAACTGCATCGTGTGACATATCAAATGGAAGGTCTTGTTGTGAAGATCTTAAATGTATTTTTTTCTAATTTTAAAATTAATAGTTTCCAAGTTATTCAAGAAAATAGACGAAAATTGACTATCCCCCCCCCCCCCTTATATCTCCGAAACTACTGAACCTAAAATTTTGAAAAAATACAGAAATTAGTTTTCTACTTATAGATTATAGGAAAACCTATAAGAAGTCGATGATATTAAAATAACATGGTAAATCACTCAATATTGTGCGGATAGGTAACATCGTACGGAACCCTCTTCACGCGAGTTCAACTCGCACCTGTCCCGTTTTTTTTAAATGTAAATAGCCTGTCATGTATTTCTCTTTACTGTATGCCATACAGTAATGATGTAAAAGATAGAAGGAAAGACAGAAAGAAAGTTGTCATGGCTATGTATTATTGGAGAGAGGACCGGTATTAAAACTGTGGAACAACTGTGTAAACTCGCGAAAGAAGGAGGGATTTAAGAAATTGACTGTCGACCTTCAGTAATATATCTATGGTAATAGACTAGCGTAATAGACGCGGCGGGGGACTTTGTTTTATTATATTATATAAGGATATTTACCTATTCACAAGTTTTATTTAATGTTAAGATCGGAAGATAGGCGACGGTAGCCACCTACCATCAATGGATGGTAGGTGGCTACCGTCGCCTATAACACAAGCAACGCCACAAGTGTTTCGAGTGCGCTGCGAACTACAGTAGGATTAAGGATAAAGAATTGTGAAAGGATAGATAAATGTGTTCTGGCATCCCTTACTCACTCACCGAAACACAACAGCACACATGCTGTTATTTCACGGTGAACTTCTGTAAAGGGGTGCTTACTGCCGCCAAACGGGCTACCCAAATGACTGCGAAACGCAGTGTACCCTAGCGCTACTTTCCAGATCCAGACCAGAGTCAAATTTGAAAAGTTCGTTTTTCAAAGTTGACCCTGTCGGGAACCTAGAACAGAGCGTTACTCATCCAACGGGCTCGTCAAAATACTAGCAGTAAATGAATCTATGGTGGTAGATACACTTAAACATCTACGGAGTTCAGTGACAAATTTATGGGACCCAGTTGATACGCCAGTGAAAATAGGATTTATTACTTGTGTGACCACCGAAGCGGTACAACGTGGAAGTTATGACAAAGCCGTATGTATGAAGTATGATGTATTACTCGTCGGATCGCTTTTAGCCATTGTGCACGCAGAAACTAACGTTGAACAGAAAATAATGCCCGGAAACTTACACTTTTTCTACGCACCCTGTGTTATGGCGACAAACATAACATGTTAATCGCTAAGCTCATAATAGTAGATTTAAATTTAAGGACACTGTGTGATTTTTAGGGTTCCGTACGTCCGAATAAAAAAACGGAACCCTTCTAGGATCACTCGTGTGTCTGTCTGTCCGACCATTCCTTATCTCCGAAACTACTGAACCTAAAATTTTGAAAATAATACATAAATTACTTTTCTACTTATAGATTATAGGAAAACCTATAGGAAGTCCATGATATTAAAATAACATGGTAAATCACTTCAATATTATGCGGATAGGTAACATCGTACGGAACCCTCTTCACGCGAGTTCAACTCGCACTTGTCCCGTTTTTTAGATTTAGGACACTGTGTGAGAGTTAGGCAGACTTTTGAGTTTAAGGGAACGCGGTGACTGCAGGCAGGGTACATTTTTTTTGAAACGTGACCCGTACGGCCATGTAGAACGACTGAGTGCACTACGATTTTTTTTTCCGTGAAAAAAGATATGTTTTGGCGATTATATGGGTGTAATAATACTCCGTGGGTAGTATGTGTAGGAATGTGTTTAATTATATAATTACCTTATTTATATACACTATTTACATTACCATACCGATAGGTATTAGGTATGCGCCGACGTATGCCTGTTGCCTGAGACAGAAAAACCGCGGTATGCGCGTAATGTTTGCTTGTATCCCCGCGCGCACACTCCGCAGTAATGCTACAATATAAATATGGGCCGCGTAGGTATTTTGTTCTTTTGCACCGTTGACTCCGGGGAGACAACACCTCGTCGAGAAGTCAATCAATAGCGTTAAAATCGAGAAGCGGTGGCTGTGAATACAGCGATAGTGGTCAAATAAATATACAAAACCACGCTGATAAACAGTTCTTTTCAGAGTATCCCAATTTATCCGTTAATGGGTTGTTTATATATTTATTTCCACACCTTCACTCCGTACGGTAGTATATGTTTGAAAGAAATCTTATAGAGCATGCAAGCATAATTAATTTTTTAGAGCATTAAATATATATTATAAATAGGGTTACCGGCTAAGTCGACCTACACACTGTAAGAGTTTTATCATTACTGACTGATTTGATTATGAAACACCATGACCGTGATTCTTTTTACTATGTACTACTATTTTTACTATCTAATATTTTTTTATGAATTCTGGAAAAACTCTAGATTATTATACCTCTTTGGATAGATGAATAAACGTAGATATTTTTAAGCACATCTGCAACATAACTGCCATAGTTTTTTTTTCAATATTTTCTATTTTTACTTACCTTTCTTCACCTGATAGCTTTAAATTGGCCTTCTACTCAACTTAGCAGATACGCATATGATACGTTCAAAGTACATAGGAACACTATTCGATTCCCTACATTTAGTCCTTTATAGAAAACTAGCTGAACTCGGCCACGCCTCCCTGCGGCCCATACGGCGGACGATGGAGTGCGCGTGGGGCGCGCGGTACTGGACACTGCTTATATATAATATTATTGATCGTCGCGTAATGTTATATAGCCTATAATAATAATACTTTATTTATCAAACCAGAGGTCCATATTTGAATATTAGTACATATTTGAGTATTGGTACAGCTTTACTTATATTAACCCACATAAAAATTATAATTTGTTATTTGATATTTTTTGACACACTCGCATGTGTGCCGAGCCAGTGACTCAGCAGAGGTGAGGTCCCATTTGTTGGACAAAGTAATCAGAATGCCTATAGCCTTCCTCGATAAATGGACTATTCAATACAAAAATAATTTTTCAATTCGAACCAGTAGTTCCTGAGATTAGCGCGTTCAAACAAACAAAATCTTCAGCTTTATATATAGATAAGTTATTTCTGGCATCTTATCTACTCTATTTCTTCAAGACCAATCGATAAAATATTCATTTTTCTATAATTATTTAAATCTCAAGTCATGCTTTATTTCTTGTCCTTATCTGTTTGTTGCGTAAGTAATGTGTCGGAGGAACGTTGACGGGGTCGCCGAAGTTTGTATAAATTTAATGTAGGTAACTAATTTCCACTTACTGTGCAAGGCTTATCATCCATCACATTTACTCGTAAGACTAAAGGCAACAATAGCTAATGCGTCTTGTAAAGCGCCTCCAAGGAACACCTTTTAAGGTAAGTAAGTAGATTACATTGGCAATTAGCTTGTACTACCTTTTATTCCGACGATTTGAGGACCCTCACCTACATTAGTTCGAATGGGTGTACAGAGAAAAGCTTTCAATGAATTTAAATCATTACGTGTTTCAGCAAAACTAACTTAAATTTGGGTTCAAAGTGCTACTTGTTACGTATATCTTTTAAAAGTTACTTGTTCTTACTTAGCCAACTTGCCTTAGGCTTAGGACGTGATAATCACTTATTCCCAATGGATAAAATTATATATAGGCTGTAGGTTGATGTGAAAAGTTTTGATATCAACATATAGAGCGTTAGTCTACCGGTTACCGTACTCACGAGGATACAGTATCACGCTCACCTGAGCGTCACTTAAGCTTATAAAAAGAATTAGCTTTTGTCTGTGATGTGTGATTTTGAACAAACTAACATTTTTAGGGTTCCGTAAGTCCGAATAAAAAAACGGAACCCTTATAGGATCACTCGTGTTTCCGTCTGTCCGTCGGTCACATTCTATCTCGGAATCTACTAGACCGATTAAGTTGAAATTTGGTACACATATCAATTTCTGTGACCCAAACGCAGAGGTGTGACGTGAATAGATCAAATCTGTAAATGGAAGGTCATTTTTGGGCTGAAGGTGGAAAATAAAATAAAAAAAATTTGAAAACTGCATCGTGTGACATATCAAATGGAAGGTCTTGTTGTGAAGATCTCAAATGTATTTTTTTGTAATTTTAAAATAAATAGTTTCCAAGTCATTCAAGAAAATAGACGAAAATTGAAGATTCCCCACCCTTATCTCCGAAACTACTGAACCTAAAATTTTGAAAAAAATACTAAAATTAGTTTTCTACTTATAGATTATAGGAAAACCTATAAGAAGTCCATGATATTAAAATAACATGGTAAATCACTCAATATTGTGCCGATAGGTAACATCGTACGATGATCGTACGGAACCCTCTTCACGCGAGTTCAACTCGCACTTGATGTTTTTTTTTTATATTCTTCTTGTAGTGCCAATTCTCTACGTAGGTTAGCGATAATCAAGGCTATCTTAACCTTGGAAGCTGCTGTACGAAAGTGAGAGCAAGTGTTCAAACCAAATATATCTCTAAGTTCTTTAAACACAAAAAGATTAAATATATAGAAAACGTAGAGATGGCATTGGGAAAATTTTCCTACAAAATTATTGATCCTGATCGCCGTAATCAGGATGGCCATGGCGTAGCTAAATAGCCTCGTAAAGTTGGCGATGGACTGAGCGATTTTGTACCACGTGGTTCTAAAAGTCACATTACGGATTTTTCATCTTGCCCGATCTATACAGTTGAAATTTTTTGTTTAAAACATGATGTCTTTCTCCTGCCTTTGCTACGTTTGTCTTGTTTTTTCCATTGTATCATTTTTAATACATACATAATTATAATTATGTATTACATACATATTAAGAGCGTCGGTGGATAAGTGCCCCATCTCATATACAAAGCGCTTGGTAAAAGGTGAGACTGTCGCCAAATGGAAGCAAATGTATGTCGACGGCGAGACGGCCGGAGGTACGAAATTGTTTTTTCCTGACACGGAGGCAGCGTACAGTGTCTACAGTGTGGTTCAAAAGAGCGAATTGTCGCCAATCCTGGTACAAGCGCTAAAGGGTCACGGTGGGTTCTAAGATTTTATCTGTACAATACATGTATAAATTTCTCATAAAATTTCCATACCTTATATGAAAATCGATTCTTAAGGAGTAAATTCCCAAAACTTTTTTATAACTATTAAATTTAGTACCTAACCTAACCTAACCTAAAAATTTGAGATGGCACTTTATGAAAACGAATACGTTCGGCTTACATTCAATAGTAACAATGCAATTATTGTGACGATCTTATTGTGACGTCGGTCATCGGCGTAAAAAAATACAAAGCGCAACTCGGTCGCTCAGGTAGTTTTTAATACAATTTATTATAAAGAGCCCTTTGTTTTGTTTTTTGTTATCTGCAAAAAGGAGCCCTTTCGGTTGTGCTTAAATCTTAACTTCGGTACTTCTATCGAGTCCGTCCAAAGCCCAAACAGCGGCCAAAAAGCTGGGCATCCTAAATAGGGTGAAGCGATGCTTCACACTTGGACAGCTCCTTTCATTGTACAAGGCACAAGTCCGATCTTGCATGGAATGTTGCTGTCACCTTTAGGATGGCTCAGCAAAATACCAACTTGTCACACTCGACTGGGTGGATCATAGAGCTAGGAGGCTCATTGGATACGGTACACTAATAAGAACTAAGCTGCAGAGCCTGGCACATAGAGGCAAAATTACCTGTCTCTGTGTATTCTATAAGATGTGCTTTGGAGCTCGGGAGCTGCATGAGATCATACCCTTCCCATTCCTTCTATCGGACATGCAGACGTACAATTCACACCTCATCGAAATCCCTTTAAAACGCTTTAAAACATCTTTTATAATGCGCACTGCTCAGGATTGGAACTCCCTGTCGGCGTGTGTATTTCCGAGCTCATATAACTCAAATCTTTTCAAGGTTCGAGTGAATAGGCATCATATTTCCTTAATAAATATGCTTTAATAAAAAAAATTGGAATTATTAAAGTGACTACACACAAATATATCTAACAGATATACTTGTGTAAGTCTAAGAGAACTCTGTTTAGTAGTCCATTCTGTTTCAAAGTTCCGTTTATTGGCTCCCGTACAGACAAAGTTGTTCAATACAGGGACTTGAAACTTATCAAGATCATAGTTGGATGAGGTGGTTATTTGCTTGATCGTAGTTTGACGGCGGATGGCAAAACTTGTGGCGTTCTATTGCCTATACATAAATGTACAAAAACACAGCTATAAATATAGCTGTGAAAGCATAGATTATAAATAATTTTGATTAGGTATAGTACTATTGAGCCGGGCAACTGGGCAATGTTTTGCTGCAGCATGCACGTGGGGTATGCACTGTACTGTACACGGTTTTATCTATACATAAGTATATACATCTTTTTTTTTTCAAAAAAAAAAAAAAAATATACACGTACTTATGTTACCGAGGTCAAAAAAATTGCTCTTAGAATTTTTTCTGTTTGTGTGTCTACTCTTAGAAACGGCTTAACCGATTTGAATGCGGTTTTCATTGATGTATTGTAGCAAGCTTCCCGTAACATTTAAGTGTTTGTTTCATTCCAATCGGTTTACAAACAAAAAGTTACGCGCTACACCGAATACCATGCGAAGAAGTTGCGGGCTCAGCTAGTTGTAATGATAAAATCACTGTCCGTCCTCCTCCGCTAACAGCGGAGCTGTTAGCGGAGGAGCGTTAGCGCTGTTAGCGGAGAGCTGTTAGCGGAGTAACAGCTCCGCTAACTTCTAAACCACCCAATTTGATTCGATTTTCACTAATATCAAGAGCGATAAATAAGAATACGTGCTAAGCGTACACACGTATTGCATACGTGCTAAGCGGACGTGACCCTAGTTCATTATAAAGTGGATCCGCGATATGTTAATAAATATTTTATCTTGGTAGACAGTAGACAAATTGGACAAGTTGACTAGATAGAGAAAGTAGACCGATTGGACAAGTAGACCGATTAGGAAAATAGACGGAATGCTCCGGAGGGACATTTCTAATATCTGGAACAAATAGTAAATGATATTTTGTTTGTAACAAAGGAATCATCTCTCTAGATGCAAATGTAACAAGGGAACGGCGTTCCGTGCTTATTTAAAGCGATTTCCGTTAGAAATTGGCCATTGCGACGATCGGGCACGTGCCCAACCTCCATTCCAACACCTTAACGATCTACGGATTCATTTGAGACGTCTTTATGCGTGGTTTATGCGTCTTTAAGTGTATCTACATTTGTTTTAATTGATCATATAAACTTAAAACTTTAAAACTACTAAACAACTTAACTTTTCAAATTTGGCTTTGGCATGGATCTGGAAAGTAGTGGCACTGCGTTTCGCAGTCATTTGGGCAGCCCGTCTGGCGGCAGTAACCACCCCCTTACAGAAGACCGCCGTGAAATAACAGAACGTGTGCGCTGTTGTGTTTCGGTGAGTGGGTAAGGGATGCCAGAGCCCATTTCCCTATCCCCTCCTAATCCCGTATCCTTAATCCTACTGTAGGCGGCAGCGCACTTGCTTTGGCGTTGCTTGTGTTATTAAGCGAATGTAGCCACCTACCATAAAATGACCGTCATCCTGTCTGCCGATCTTAACATTAAAAAAAAATTGCCAAAGCGGTGGTTTATTATTTAACTAATATCGAGAAAATAGATAAGTGCATTTTGCTACTTATACCTCATTTCCTTTTTCAACGGTCGCCGCTTGTACTACTAAAATATGAAATTGGTGGGCCACTCCTGACGGTCTAGAACTAAACAACGATAAGAGGAATTAAAGATATATAATAAAAAGAACCTTACTATTTACAAATTATTATTAGTGTGGCTGCAATAACTCTCCAGATTTCTATACTTGATCACTGAAAGAGGTAATGTTAGTCTTACCTCTGTGTTACCCAGAGAAATCGCATGTTTTGTCGATCAAGCGCTTAGAGATAGCTATTGTTCATATATTGTAAACAATATTTTGTCATCATCAGCATCATCATCTCAGCCGCTGGACATAAGACTCACTGAGTTATGTAATGATTGTAATATGTATAGTCGGGGTACGAAAACCTTCGTCAGTTTTCAAATTAATTCCATTATCAAGTCGTAGGCTCTTAGTACCTTTTGAAACTAAAGCACTAAGCAGACAACTGACAGACGCTTGAAATGAAATTTTGGCATGACTGACAATTGTCCTGGTGCAAGCAAATGTCGACTTTCAGGCGACGAACCTTTTCTTACGCTGACTTCACTCTAAGTTTAAGAGGAGAACTTAGTTTCGTGTCTAGAAATGATCAATTTCACATTATCGGGAATATGGAAGGCATGATTGCGAATATTTGCACGGTTGGAAAATAATAACATTGTTTAATTGGTCTTCTCTATCTGGACTACAATTAAACGGGCAAATAAAGCACCTGGGATTGTCCGTTTGACAAGAAAAAAAAAACTTTTGCCGAGTAGGCTCAAAGTTCTTCGGTATGACAATGCATTCAGGGACGTTGTTGGGACCAAAGATTTCTATTATACGAGTAAATGAGGTAGGCGTGGTGTACTCTACCAACTGACATTTGAAAAACAATCTGAAAACTATACAATGATAATATGTATCAACAAAAAGTATCTCTACGCAAACCCATGAAAATACGCATTAATTCTCTAACTTACGGTACAGCTAATATTGTTGTTACAAGATAAAACTTTAGGTGATAATAATGCAGCCGTAATTCGTTTTATTTCGCGTAAAATGACACTTCTTCGCAGTTACGTATACGACTGTTACGTACAGCGCTCTAGAGAACACTGAGAGCAACGATGTGAATTAGCTTCTTTTGAACGATTCAAGGTTTGGTGCGTATGCCTCGTCTACTTCGGTTATAATAGAAGTCTTTGGTTGGGACTGCAATGGGTTATGTTTGAAGGTGGCTTTTGACTATGGGATGTAATATAGGTAATATATATTACATCTTGAGCCATATATCACATCCTGCGATTTCACACTGTAAGATATATCATATAAATTTTGGAACAGTTCAGCTTCGGTAACCACTGTGTCATCATGTTCTGTATCGAAACGGTTGAATTCTGAAATGGATAATATGGAGATTGTTTTACTTGATTCCTACGACAGCTCATCAGACGACGACGATGCTGTATTCGATTTACATGCAAATTATTAATGAAGAAATATAATAATAAACGTCAATTTTGGATATCGAATCATATTAAACTAAGAGAAGATTATGGTGATTATCGGCTTACGCGTAGTAAGTTTTTAATACGTAGGTAAGGATTGCGTACTTCAAATATCTATAGTTAACATAAAAACAAATATTCAAAATATGTGATTAGTTGACACGTCTGCACACGAACACGTCACCATTCAAACTGAGGGCGAGGCAGGGGGAGGCCCGGTGTCCGGGGACGTGAGGTAAAATATACACCTTCAAATGACCTCTAAATATCGCTCAGTCGGTCGAAAAAATATTTACAATTTGGGATGTAATATATATTATAGCACAGTGTGAACGGTCTCATACAAAATGTATGACTAGCGATAAAATATTATATCTCAAGATGTAATTAATGTAATATTATATTACATCCCATAGTCAAAAGCCGCCTTGAGGTTTAGAGAAATGAGGGCTTATTTCTCTCATCCTAATGAAAGCAACCTCCATTTTAGTATTCGTCTCTTAATTTGACAGTCATTATACAATAGTAGTCGCAGCGCACAGTGCGGATACGTTACTCTTAATGGGACTGTTTGAATAGCTTGCTTCAAATGCTCCATTAGTGGTTCCATTCTCGCTAGAAATAGATAAATCTGTTAATAGACCTGCGAACCATTTTATTACATAGCAAAACGCAAGGGGTCAGCGCAGCAATCAATTATGCAAAACTAGCCCAGTCTTGTGTACAAGCGGTGACCCAGTTATTTAAAAAAAAAATACTAGCAACATTGAGATAGATACGATAATTGAGATATATCCTAAGTACAAGGTTTTCTCTGTTTTGATGACATGATGACCGTATTAAAGAATCCAAGAATAAATGGTTTTGGAGAAAAATATATGTTGAAAGGAGTCTAAAAAATTTACTCATTTTTTGTATTAAAATTGAGATTATTAAGATTTTCAATAAAATATAAATAAATAACTGCAATCGGCCATGTTAACTGAAACACCAATCAGAGCGAATGACGTCACGCCCAGGTAAGTGCCATCGTGTTGCTTGACTTTGCTTTGACAGAATGAAAAATCTGATGAGATGTCGGTGACGTCACGGTTCATCAGACGCGACGCCATTGACACCTGAGAGCGTTTTCGCGCGTAATTCAAAATAGATTTAAAAACATTCAATAATTCGGGTTGAAATTTAGTTTTTTGCTGAAATATTGTTTTTTTCGGATATGGTAGACCTAGATAAGTATCTACATTATGGAAGGAAATTTCAAAATCTTCAAATTTTTATGAATCAAAATTCAAAAAAAGGAAGGATGAGGCCGACGATGGAGCGAGCTCACCCAGAAGATGCCTATTCACTCGAACCTTTAAAAGATTTGGGTTGTATGAGCTCGGAAATACAGACGCCCGGCAGAGAGTTCCAATCCTTAGCAGTGCGCATCACAAAATATCTTTTAAAGCACTTGGTCAGAATTAGAGGTGAGGATGGTAACTTATAGACTTATAGACTGAGATCCTACGCAAGATATATGTATATTTTGGCGTTGAAAGAATTGCAAGCGCCGTGTTTGCTACGGCACTTATGCGTTTCCTTCAAAGACGGACTAAAAAACATACATGAGTAAGTACATTTATATGGAGATTTGTACATTTGTATAGAGTTCTCTGGAACAATCACTGCTCTGTGCATGAAATCTAATACGTAGTACTTTTATATCGTTAGTTAAGAGCGTCGGTGGCGGGAAAGACGCGGCCTATCATGTCGAGGGGTCCGTGTTCGATCCCCGGTAATGCCATGTACCAATGAGTTTTTTAGATGTAATGTAGTTTAGTGGAGAGGAAAGTTTATAAATGTAGGTAAAGTATAGTTGAGGATAGTTTAAAGATTGTGTAGTATAGTCAGCCAGTATTTAAGTTTAAATTCATTAACATTAGGAAAATATCTCAAATTGTTCACTAAACCATAATACACTTGCAATTTGATTCATTCTTTGTGAATTGCTTTATTTTCTATGAAAATTACAATCGATGTTTAAATGATAAATAAGACAGCCAAAACGCTAAAGACGCCATACATGTGGGTCACGTGATATCAATACGTCACTTGCTTGCAAACAAACATTTAGCTGTCAAATCGTAATACGCTCATGTACTATGACGCAACTCTATATGCCATCAATCGCGTGCGTTTTTAATCACGTGGTCAAACATGAAAATTTAATTATTTTAATAATGATTTCTTATGAAAATCGTATATATTTTTAAATACTGCGTTAGTTAATTTGGTTTAAAAAATATTTACAGTTAGTCTAGTAACAATTTGTTTCATATTTTCATTATAGTCAAATATCGTATCACGGCAATAACTTAGAAATATTTTGATCTGCCAAACAGTTTCAGTCACTTATCCCATTATGAAACACGTATAGGAAAGTGGTATATTCTGTGTAGGCACGTAGAATACAAAATGCTTATTTGCATAACCTTGTAACTTCCATCAGGAAGTAAGTCTCTGTAACACGTAGCACCTATATTGTATATCACAAGCAAGGTAGACTAAGATTATATTATTGAAACATTATGTGAAAATAATATAGTATTCACCAGACAGTCCAGTAGATTATATCCAACAACAGTTGGTGCTCTTCTTAGCCGATTTGAATGCGGTTTTCACTGATGCTGTAATATCTGCTGTAAGTTAGTGAGGAGTTGGCTGTCCCGCAGATTACTTGATGCTGTAGAATCAGGAGGTCAAACTTACCGTATACCAAATTTCACATCAGTCGAACCTGTGAAAGTTAGTGAGATCCCTTCGACAACTAGGAAACGGGCTGATGGTCTTAAAACGACTGAACAGATATTCATAAATTATAACTATTAACCATCTCGAGCACGTCAGCTTTCAAACAAAAAACCTGTATCAAAATCGATCCATCCGTTTGCGAGTTACGATACCACAAACAGACACACAGATACACGTATCCACATATATATATACACATAAACAGCCACGCAGGTCAAACCTATAAGACCTTTTTTGGTGTCGGATGTAAATTACATATCACATTACCTATATTTAAGGGCTTCACTTGGGCAAATGACATTTACATTAGAACTCGCTGGCGGCGGAGACAATTCAACAGGCCTAGAAACTGTCTTTTTATGTTTTTACCATTAGAACAATACACAAAAAAAAATTATTAATACAATTTTTTCAACTGACATTAACTTATTAAGGCGACGCATTGGAAATTTTGGTGGCAGGGTTTTAGATTTTTCTCAGCAATGACAAAACATATGACAGTGGTGTTTGGTAATCTGTTTCTTCATGTTACTGACTTCGTTTTGTCAGTTGGATTACACGATTGGTAAAGTTTTATAACAGAGAAAAAAATTTCAAAGAAACTTCTTTTAAAACACAGATTTACATTTTACGGGCAAACGAAATTTTCTATGTTCATTATTATAAACATAAACTTTAATTTTACAGTTGGATTTCTTAAAATACATTATAGTTTTTTTTTAATAATAATCGTTTTGTCGCATACGACCTTTCGACATAAGCAAGCGCGCTCTCGTTTTTGTATGCAATCAGAGCCGTATTAATTGTTTATCGCTGCGTCGCCTTAATTGGTACAGGATTCATATGCACGCAATAAACCGTTTTCGAGAGAATTTTCAATAAAAGTCAAATTCTTCTTGTATTCTAACTTTTTTTGTGGAGTTTCTATTACTTTAACGAAAATTATAATTAATTCAATTGGTTCTTCATATGTTAAAGTATAATATATATTTTTTTCAAAGCAATTGTGTTGCCTATTTCTTGTAACATCTTCATTAAACAATGGATATTTTTAGTATTTAGCGTTTGTCTCCAACTTAAAGGTATTTAGTTGAACTCATGTCTCGAGCCCCTTTCAATGTCGCAGCGCAGTATCTAGTTTTCACACGCGTTCGCAGACACTTTTGATTGAAAACTTTTACAATAAAACTTCCACGCGAGCGGAGCTAAAAAGCTTTCTCGACGTACATAACACTAGTACCGTGTTTATAGTATAGTAAAGTATTTCGTTACGATGAGAGTTATAAAGTTAAAATTTATAAGTTCGATAATGATGTCAATATATAATCTTAGTTACTTTTTTTTAAAGTTTATTTCTGTAATAATAATAATCACATAAGAAGTAAATGCTCTGATATTTGAGGCAGCGTGCCCAAAATGCTGACTGCATTGCACAATTAATTTGATAATTCCCGATAGGGCCAACTTTGGAAATGAATGGATGTGCTCTGGTCTGACAAGTAGTGGCAGGACACACTGCGCTTCCCATTTATTTGGGCAGCCCGTCTGGCGGTAGATACCCATCTCCTTACAGGACCACCGTGAAATAACTGCGCGTGTAAGTACACGTAAAGTTAAAACGTAAGTACGTTACGTAAGTATTATTAAACTATAATTAAGTTACGTAAGTAGTTATTAAACGTAAGTTAAGATACTTGTAAGTTCGGTAAGTGAGTAAGGGATGCCTTCTCCTTAATAAGGTCGGCAGTGCAATCGCAGCACCTAAAAACCCAATAATACAGTTAATGGTACTAATGAGAATAAAAATCCCAGTAGTACCATCAATGGTACTGCTCAGTGGTGGGAATGTGGCCTGTCGAATTGCTTGTATTGTAGGTAGGCGACGGTAACCACCTTCCGTCAAGTCTAAGACCTGTACATAAAATAAAAGAACTACTTTAGTTTACAATTTCGTTCTCTATCTAAACAACTAATTAAAATTTGGTCAAAGGAGTTTTCTCTCAAAACCTGAAAGAGCGATAAATGTTCACGAGGATACTTCGTTATTTTTGCCCATTTGTTATACAATGTCTACAAGTAATAAGGAAGCTACTACTGCGGGTAAAGTTTAATCCACGGATTTAACCGCGTAATGGGGCAGGCGAGTAATACAAATTGCTTTCATTAAACTAAAGCGAGTCAAATGCTTAATGTTTATTTATAATCCTACATCTAATTGAGACTGTACTTTTAAAAGTGAAATTGGACTTCTACTGTGCTTGACTGTAGATACATAGTTATAAAAAAAATAACATCCTTATATTTTCGTGAAATATAATCATATTCAGTCCAAAAATTGTTAGGGCTGTTCCAAAAATTGTTAGCCACAGAGTAAATATTCTTGTTGTAGATTTCACTTCTTCGGCTTACTAGAACAATGGCGAACTCCCATAAAAATTTTGTTGACTTCATTTTTTTGCGTTTATGTATGAAATATATTGAAAAGTGTAGAGTTTTAATTCCTGAAATGATTGGTCTAATACTAAATAAAGTTTGCAATTAAAGATATCCTCGTTTGAAGTTTTTGAGGTTAACGTATTTTTAGATTAAATTGGTACAGAACTAAATATTTTTACGTATATATAACATATGACATTTAGTTGTGTGTTCGATTTTTATTATTTTAAAAGGTAAATACATTTCCAAAATAAACTAATTTTGTGAAAAAGTATTTGCTTAAAAGTTGTGAAGTTAAGCCACAGAGTGCACAAAGAAAACTAAGTCATTACAAATACTAGACTAATGACGATCTATTCATTGTTTAATTTAATATTTATAATAATTTCCAGACTTGGATATGGCATTAATGTAACTTGAAAAAATTTCTAAAAATATTTTTCTTCTATTTATATTAATGACATTTAAAGACGCTTGAAAATTCTTTCAACAATTATTTCGCCATTGTTCTTTTATTGGATGTAATTAAAATTACTTACTTGGTTGGTGCACACATCTTGTTTATTTCTTAATTACTTCAAAACATCTAAAATAACTTATATATAAAATAGTTCACAACCATCTATCCAGATGTATAACACACACACTTTTCTTCACGTCAAAACATAAAATTATTCTTTTTTCTTTTTCACTATTTGAATATCAAACCTTTTTAAGTCAGCCAGTATTTAAGTTCAAAATTCATTAACAAATATTACTTCTTTTTTCCTGAAACTATTTTAAATGCAAACTTCCTTTCAATACAAGCCTCTTTGGTGAAAATCATTGGTATAAATGGTTATTTTTTAAAAATTATTTATCTGTCGTTCTTCTTTATTTGCAACAATGGACGTCTCACGGGAAGCTTTTCGTGCTACGATGCTACCACAGCCCGTCTGACTGCAGTAACGACCCCCTTAGAGAAGACCACCGTGAAATAAGAGCACATGTGTTGTTGTGTTTCGGCAAGTCAGTAAGGGATGCCCAAAGTATTAATAACTTTACATATGAGCACCAAACTGGGGAACGACACCAGTGCCTTCTGAATACAATTTATATATTGTTCTTTCTAATTTTTTTTTGGGTTTTATTTCTTTTAGATTGTATATGATATATTAACTTTTATATTGTATTTTTATATTGTAATTAATTTGTTTTTGTTTCTTTCTTTTCTTGTATTTGAGCTTCGTAGTGTGGTAGTATGTATTTTTGTGTGTGATGATAAGTACGTGACCTCATTATCGGCTGTAACGGAAGACCAGCGCAGGTTTTTACAACCTGTATTATGCTGAGTTGGAGCCGATTTGTGGTAAGGGATGTTTTTGTGTGTGTGTGTTTTTATGTATCCGTGTATCCTTTGTCGCAAATAAAATTTATTCTATTCTATTTCTACTCAAGCCTTTACAGATCACTTGTAGCACCTGTGGCGTTACTTGTGTATAGGCAACGGTAGCCATTTACCATCAAATGGACGCCAGCTTTTTTTATCACTGTGATAAAAAATGTGAAAAATAGCAAATTCGTTTTAACATCTACTTTATGTGGCGACTTATTTGCAAGTAGTGACAGGACACACTGTAACCACCCCTTACAGAAGACCACCATAAAATAACAGCACGTGTGCTGATGTGTTTCGGTGAGTGAGTAAGGGATGCCAGAGCCCATTTCCCTATCCCCTCCTAATCCCTTATCCTTAATCCTACTGTAGTCGGCAGCGCACTTGCAACAGCTTTGTTGTTGCTTGTGTTATAGGCGACGGTAGCCACCTACCATCAAGTGGACCGTCAGCCTGTCAGCCGACCTTAACATAAAAAAAGCGTCGCTCGAAGTGAGAAAAGTGTGAAACTCTGATTTTATAGTTTTTTTTTCTCTCATTCCTTCCTCCATATGATATCCGAGTGAGTAACGATTGTATTGGCTCGATACAACAATCATTTGTCGATAAACGTCCAAGTTATTAATGAAACGTATAACAAACTGAATACACGATCGCGTTGGAAAACTCATCGATTATAATCCGACACGAGTTTCTTCGGCGAGCTTCAGGCTCAATCGATCTTGCAACATTCCTTGTTCGAATGGTATTATCTTCACGAATTGAAGAATAGGAAAAAACAACTCTATTTAATATTTAATTTTAACAATAAGTAATCGTTACTTAATTTAATTTATAAATACCTTAAACTTAAAAACAGCTTACGAATAGATGTCGCGAAGATATCGCGATGGAAGTTTCAGCGGCTATTGACGAACCCGTTGGATGAGTGGTTACGGTCCTTGCCTCGGCAAGGACTACGAGCTTGCGGCGCTCGCAGTAGAGACACTGGGCCCCTGGTCAACTCTACAGGGGACCCCAAGGCTGGCACATACTTCTCTCAACGTATCGCCTATCGCGATCGCCTAGCGTTACAAAGATTACCGCTGCCAGCATAATAGGGTCCATACCGCAGGACCTGTTAGACGAGGTTTTCCTTTTATAATCTGTATAGTTTTTTTTAAATATATGTAATAGTAAATGCATTGTTTATATTTAAATTTAAAATTCAAGCATATAAGAATAACACCTTTTACTACAATCCTCTGATCAGGATGTGTCGAGCCTATAATGACCTGGTTGTTGAACATGAGGCCGAAATAGATATATTTGATAGTACGTTTTCCATTTTGAAACAGAGATTAGGTTCATTGATTGGGTGTGTTTAGGTAATGTTTAAAAAAAAATTGTATTGCAGTAATATTTAATAACTATATTCTGTATTTAGTATTTAGTTTTGTTATCGTACTATTATCTTAAGTTAGCATAAATTAATTTAACTATTCTATGTACACTAGTTAGGAGTGCAATTTAGCAATTGATTTTTACATGCACTTTTTTTTGTATTATTAATTGCATTCTGTTTGTGTACTTTACCAAAATAAAATAAATAAATAAATAAATTAGTAATGAAAAATATTAATTGTTATTAGTAACAGAAATGTATAGGCTATCATTCCGTTTAGTAGTTTTTACCACTAACGAAAGAGCAAGAAACATCCATCTACACCTCGGGCCATCCTCGCAAACGTTCAAATTTATAATATTAGTTGGATGTAGAATATTCTTGATATTTCTGGAAAATATCGTTCAGAATTTACGCAATTCATATTGTGTGTAGTCCAACGATTTCGAAGTAAATCAAGGCGGCTTAGTTGGTCGCCGAAATGATGTCAAATTAGTGCGATTTGTCTTCGGGGTTCTTCAGGGGCGGATTCTCTCCGGCAATTTTTCTACACATGGCCTCAGAGACATGATTACTCCTTCACAACGCTACTGAATTGGCATCGCTAATATGGTTTCCTGAGTGAACTCGCTTTTACACTCGACGATGTTTGCGTGAACATAAAAATTCAAAAACAATTATTTTAAAATGAACAAATTCAAGTTTAAATTGAAAATTTCTGTTTTGGGTTCAAGCATTTTTTGGAGTTTACTCCTTAAGAATCAGGGATCTTTAAGAATATGGAAATTTTATTAGTAAAATTAATACAAGCGTTAACTAAAAAGTGTTATGTTCTTCTAAGTAGTTCTACCCAAATCCTATAGATGTCGCCACTTTCTATTGTAATCTCTTATCTTTATAAGAGACTAGCGACCCGCCCCCGGCTTCGCCCGGGGTGCAATTTTTATATATATGAACATTCCCCGTTTATCCCTCTTTCCATTAGCGAAAACCGAATTAAAATCGGTCTATCCGTTCTCGCGTGATGCCGTGACCAAGGGGAAATGGGGATTCATTTTTATATATAGACATTAGTAATAGATGAAGAAATAGGTTCTGGCATCCCTTACTCACTCACCGAAACACAACAAAACACGTGTTCGTATTTCACGGTGGTCTTTTGTAAGGGGGTGATTATTACCGCCAGATGGGCTGACAAATGCAGCGTGTCCTGCCACTACTTTTCAAATCTAGATCAGACTTAACTTCGAAAAGTAGTTTTCAAAGTTTTCAAAGTTACCTGGGACCCCTGAAACGAAACCTAACCACTCATCCAACAGGCGCGTCAACATTTAAGAAATAGGAGCACAGACAAAGTCCCGGTCAAAGGCTTATATCAAATATATAAGCTGGTTTTCAGGGACTTATTACCGTCTGACCACAGTGGACGCGGTGAGTATATATTATTATACTTTGTACTCAAATACATGTGCACACAGAGGTTTACTTTTTTCAAAAGATCGAATTTTCTTGGATTTCAAATCACACATTTATATATGTTACAGTTAAAACCCGTTTTTAGTTATAAAGCGTTTTCTCTAGTTGAAAATATATTTCAAAGTCGTACACTCTTGTAAGAGTGGTCGTGGTCGTGCGGATGATGTACACGGCGGAGGATGGTCGTGTTCTCCATCCCTGGGTTGCCACACTGCCGCTCCCGCGATGGTTCTCCATTTTTGTCTGTTGGTGGCGTCACGAGCACACTTTACCACAGTAGATCGCGTTGTGGACTTTATTAGGTCTGTCGAGCGGCTAGGCCATCTTTAGGCTTCTTCCCTCCACCTGACCCTGAATCACAAACCGTTCCATTGAATTTTCCTTCCTAGAGATGTGGCCAAAGAACTTTAGTATTCGCAATAGCGCAACCGATGAAAATCTGTCCTTAACTTAAGCCTCTCTCAAATTGATTTATTGGTGCGAAACGTTCTCCATGAGATGTTTAGGAGGCGTCTCCAGCACCACATCTGCAGTGCGTCAATTAGTTAAATCTAATATTAGAGAAACAAAGTGTCTTTTAAAATATTTATTAATCATTCTTAGTCACAAATTTATGTTACTAATTTCAGACACTGAAGGAACATGAACCAACATACAACAATAGTGAGGTAAGTTTACCTACTTATTATTGTAACAAAGCAAACAAAGGTTGCCTTTTTTCTTACAAAGACACATTGTGACAAACACCCTTTCTTAGATACGCAGCGAATAAATCCTTGCCCAGTTCCTATGGCTGCTTCCTTAGCAATAGTTCTCAATAGTTTAAACCTGGGGGTTCCAGATCTGGTGAAACATGTGTCGATGGCTTTTAGAGGCAGTTTTCGATACGCTGCTAGTAAGATTTGGAACAATATTCCGCCACCTATTCGCGGTGTTCGCAGTCTGTACGGGTTCAAAGCCAAACTGAAAGAATATTTAAAAGAACGCCAAAAACAGCAGCAAAACTTGAGGAGCGAAATATTAATTATTTAAATTTTATATATTATAGTTAATTAATCCAGCATCAATGTCCCTGTTGCAGTATAGTCGAACGTCTTGGTCACCACGGACAGTCTTGCCAGAAAAGTGCTGGCCGCTTTTCAAGGCATGCTGCCTTAAACGACATCCTCCGCCGGTCTCTTGCGTCAGCCAATGTACCAGCTATATTAGAGCCTGCAGACATTTCGAGCAACGATGGTAGGAGACCGGATGGGATGTCCCTGATTCCCTGGAGATTGGGTAGAGTGCTGGTGCGGGATGCTACCTGTGTAGACACACTAGTCCCTTCGCATCTCCATGGAACATCCACTAAGGCAGCAGCCGCAGCAGAGGCGGCGGAAAAAAATAAAATTTCTAAATATAGTGGCCTCGGCGCCGAATATGTTTTGGTACCATTCGGAGTCGAGATACTCGGTCCGTGGGGCCCTGCAGCAACGAGCCTCTTAGAAGATATTTCGAAGAGGCTTATTGATGCGACGGGAGACCGAAGAGCTGGCACTTTCCTCGGCCAACGTATTAGTTTGGCCATTCAACGAGGAAATGCTGCCAGCGTACTTGGTACAATGACGCAGGATCCTTTTTTATATTATTAGTATTAATCCATTTAGTATTAATTTATTTTTAGATTAGGTAATTTTAGTTTTTATTTTAATTTAATTTTCCCTGTTTGTATAATTGTTATTGTGGCATGTACGTATAGCCTATAATAATAACGGTATTTAAAAATGTATTTAAGATTTAATGTAAAATTTTAATCTTCTTAAATATAAAAATGAATCCCTATTTCTCCTGGTCACGGCATCACGCGTGAACGGGTAGACCGTTTTTAATTCGGTTTTCGCTAATGGAAAGAGGGATAAACGGGGAATGTTTTAGGGTATATAAAAATTGCACGCCGGGCGAAGCCGGGGGCGGGCCGCTAATCTATATATATAAAAATGAATCCCCATTTCCCTTGGTCACGGCATCACGCGTGAACGGGTAGACCGATTTTAATTCGGTTTTCACTAATGGAAAGAGGGATAAACAGGGAATGTTCATATATATAAAAATTGCACCGCGGGCGAACCCGGGGGCGGGTCGCTGGTGTCTTATAATTTCCGATTTAACATTTTTTTTATAAATACAAATATTTTAATATTTTTATAATATTTGTATTTTAAATCATTATATTTATACATATTCATTTTAGGCCTTGTATTTTAAGGATAATCGGATGTCCGTGAGGCCAAAGATAGGTCCCCAACGGAAGATCAGCGCTGTGTGCCCTGTGACACGCACAGCACATGCTGAGTTGGGGCATTTTGCATGCACTGGCAAATATTATATTTTATTTTGTGATCGTTTCAATAAAAATATGTTTCTTTCTTTATTTAAAGCGTGTTTTGTCTAGTTAGAACTAATTTTAACTGATATCAATTTTTGAGCAGCAGTGAATTTCAGTTGCAATAAAGGCATTTAGTTAAAACTAGTTTGAACTAGAGAAAACGCTTTGTAACCAAGAATGGGTTTTAACTGTCTAAACTCTGCCATAAAAAAGCTTTATCAAGTCAAAGTATTACAAACGCAAACTAACGTATAAGCCAGACACTCTAGATCCAATTATATCAACTCGATCCGAACCAAGAGTCAATTTGCTCATGAAATATAGTGAAGGAAACATTCCTATTCCCCGAAGAGTAGGGGTGATATAAATAATTTAATTCTATTCCGTTTTCGACAAGCTACCCTTGTCAGAGCGACTGACTGTGAGTTATACCTAATACGGACTCAGGGACAGCGAATTTGGACCTTCTGTGGTGCCTAACTGCTGCTTCGTCTAGATAATCTATATTGGTATGACCGTCATCTCATTCAGATGACATTTATTTTACTGTATAGAATGTCGACAGGGTTTTACTTGTCACATATAAATTTTTAACCCAAAATATGACATATTTTCGGTAGCAGTATTCCATATTTTTAATAGTTCCGTGCTATAGGTATAATAAAGTTTTATAGTATAATGTGCATTCGATATGTCAATAAAGGAGTATTAAAAGAAAACTAATCGGTAAAAATTCAATATTCGACATTTGGAGTTTCAGAATGTCAAGATTTGCACACCGAATATTTGTCGGTTGGTCATGAAGGAACAATAAAACTAAATGTCATCTCTGGTTTCAATTAATCCATGGTCATCGCAAATAAATTATTATTGTTTTATTCATTTTAACTCGTCTCACCCTCCAAAAGCCAAAATGAGGGGGAGGCGGTGTTACCCCCGACAGAAGCACAGTCGGTCGGCGTTCAGGGCGACAAGGACAGAAACCGACGCACTATCCTGGCCGTATCGAGCAGCACCGCTCTCTGCATCTGGCCAGGGAGGAAACCGCCACGGAATCCCAACCGCCTCAGGGCCCTGATTCTGTATTGCAACTATGATTACACGCTAAGTCTTACTCTTGCGAAAACACGTCAATATATTAACTTGTCTTGTCAATGAATTGAAATGTCTCTATTCTGTATGCCCCAAGACAAGTTATCTTGGCACCTTACGATTTCACAGAAACCACAGTACACAATTGTATTTATTTGACAATCGGACTGCCAGCACAGGATCCATTTCATATTTTAATATTACTTTGCTCTATGACGTAATGACGTTAACCCAGCTGACAGCTGTTTACCGTTTGAATGTTTATTTACTTTTTAAAATCTTGTTAAGTAAAACGATGTTTTATATAATATTATAATCTATAAACAATTATTTCTTACCGTTGGTGTGGATTTTAATTAAATTTGCAGAAAAACACTATGCAATGCACTTGATTTAACAAATTCACACACGATTCCGCGGCGTTTTAAAGCGTGGTATTTTTGACAGTTCAAACCGCGCCGTTCCCCCTTCATTTCGTGCAACATGTCATAGAGAATAAGTTTTTAGCAGATGTCGTGACAGTTTGAGTAATTGACGTGGTTTCGAAGTAAGGAATCGCTAAGTGGCGTTAGAGAATTAGGGCCCAGGTTATCCCTGAGGCTGACCGGGATTAAACCATTTACGGACAGAACAACTGGGACGACTTCAGCGGATGCCACGGCCCACATGTCGACGATCTCGTGGGCCAAGTCGAGATACTTCCTCCTCTTCTCGGTTTCAGCCTTCACGAGACCATCGTCATGCGGGATGGTGACATCCACCAAAAACACCCGCGACTGCTCCCGGTCCATCAACACGATATCAGGTCTATTCGCTAGAATAGTGATGATGGGCCGGTCCCTTCGAGCTTGGCACGGCTGTTCTCGAGGACTGGTTCTGGCGAGTACCGGTAGTAAGGTATCCTCTGCTCAAGGACGTCGTATTTCAGAGCGAGCTCCTGATGCAGAATCCTGGCCGCTTGGTTGTGCCTGTGCAGATACTCAGTGTTGGCAAGCACTGAATATCTGCATTACGTGCCTTGCACAGAACACTTTATACTGACGTTGTATGAGATTCAAAAGTATAGTTTTGTATTTTTTTTAATGTTAAGATCGGCAAAAAGGCTGACGGTCCACTTGATGGTAGGTGGCTGAGCAACGCCAAAGCTGCTGCAAGTGCGCTGCCGACTACAGTAGGATTAACGATAAGGGATTAGGAGGGGGATGGGAAATATCGTTATTAAATGCTTTCTTTTAGTTAAAATACCAGATTTTTATACTCAGATTAGTTTATTTTATTCGTTTGCTATAAAAACGATTGCTATAAGTTTGCTATAAAATTGTTTCCAATTTTGATTGTGAGAGCAGTTTGTGGTTTGAAGCCAGATCAGACTAGCGATGTCCTGTGGGTTAGCTTTTCACATTTTGGATGCATCGCGTCAAATGTAATTTTTTGGTTTTTCGGTTTAGAATATTATAAAATATTAAAAAAGAAATCTGCTTTGATGCCGAAATCTCCGTGTATCCGAGTATCGGTAGTATTGTCGTCCAAATTTATGGTAAGCCTTCAATGCGAATTCCAATCTATAATGGTCTACTCCTTCACTGGGGCTGCCAAATAGCTTTTTATGATAAAGGCCTGTAGGCAGGCTGAGTGGCGCGATCCTGCAAGGTGGTAGATGGATACCGTCGCGTGACGGTTTGAAAACAACCAACACCAGGTGGAGTGCAAGCAGCTGCCGATCCTGATAAAATAAAGAATGGGAAGCAAGATAGGTGTTTGGGTGAGCTTTGGCTTCTACAGCTCTTGCCCGAATCATAAAAAGCACACGTGCTTTAATTGCATCGCGTTTTAATGGAGTAGGTGTCAGTATTAACTGCGAATCTAAACTAATATAATAAAGTTGAAGAGTTTGTTTGGTTGAACTCTGGAAAAACTTTTTTTTATTGAATTTGATAATTTTTGACGGAAGTTATAGGCTCATCCTTAGAAGCCGAGGCGGTTTGAAACCGCGGGATACAGCTAGTGCAGAATATAAAACTTACATAATCAACTTAACTTATACTTAATTTAACTTCAACTTATATAATCAACTTAAAGTGAGAAGTTTTTTTCGTAATTTCTTGCTAACAGAATTTGAAAATAGATAAACTAACGCTTATTTTCTGCCATTTAAAATCTATGAATCTAATATATATAAAATTCTCGTGTCACAGTGTTTGTAACAAAACTCCTCCGAGTCGGCTTGACCGATTCTTATGAAATTTTGTGTGTTTATTAAGTAGGCCTGAGAATAGGACGTAAACTATTTTTCACCCTCCTACCCCCGCCCCCATTTATTAATCAGGATTTTAATATTTTTGTATGAACAATATTCAAATCATATTCAAATAATTTAACTGACGTTCATTGACGTGAAGTATGTCGCGTCATTTTGACACATGGTTTGAAAATAAAATTGGAGCCTACACGTTACAGAATTATTTTCGGGTTCGGGCAGGACAACGTCTGCTGAGTCAGCTAGTCTGTATATATAAAAATAAATCCCCATTTCTCTTGATCACGGCATCACGCGTGAACGGGTAGACCGATTTTAATTCGGTTTTCACTAATGGAAAGAGGGATAAACGGGGAATGTTCATATATATAAAAATTGTACCCCGAGCGAAGCCGGGGGCGGGTCGCTAGTATATTATAAAGCAAAGTCCCCCGCCGCCGCGTCTGTCTGTCTGCTCGCGATAATCTCAAAAATTACTGAACGGATTTTCATCTATCAACAGAGTGATTCCAGAGGAATCTACAGGTGTATACTTCGTTAAGGTTTTTTGTAAATTGATTGAAATGTGACGATGACTGTTGTAGATGTCGGAAAAAATCCAGCCGTCTATCTTGGGAGCTTTCATGGTAAACGCTGCCTAATCCGTTTAAGATATAACAAAATAATGTAAGGATGGATTGTTTCTTTTTTTTAGATCTACAAAAAAGTCCATGATAGCATACTATATTTCAAGTATTCATTCTAACTTCTAAAAAAATGATCACATGTAATGTGGAATTTGAAAAGCTATTTAGATGGATACAGTATTAATCATTATCAAATTAAATACGTTATTTAGTTACCTTAAGCATTTCCTACACATTACACCATACAATTTAAATGAATATCTTAGGAGTTATAGTAAGTTTTGTTGGGGAAATGTCAGGGGGACACCCCTATGGGCCGCCCACCCACAATGTCGTATGAGATGAGCGGCCACACGAGCGGGGGTCATTCGGGGGATGAAGGTGGAAGCGGCCTCCGACTCCGCGGATGGTTGTGCCGCGGAGAAGAGGTAAAGGGTTGATTCAATTACGAATCCCCTCGCTGACTGCTCGCTGCAACGGATAAGAGGATCACGGGCGGCTGGTGCCGCTTCGCTCGGGGGCGGTGGACGTGGGGAGGTGCGCCGCCCGCACAACACCGGGCAGTGAGGTGTGGTGGCCTGCAGATGTTCCAGCGGGTCACCACAGGAGGAGATTTTTAACACGGCCTGCCGTGGTAAAACCGACGCGGGTCCGTAAGGACATGGCGGTGCGTGGGGCCCGGGGATAAGGCCTCGCTGTGACTCCGGGTCCCATTATCACTGCCGATGGTAGAACATGGAGGTGGTTTTAGTAGAGTAGAACCGGCGGGGTGATTCGTTCCGTCGGGTGAGTCCCACACATCCCCTCGTCGATAGTGAGTAAATGCATTTCCCCTCCTTAAAAAAAAAAGGAGTTATAGTAAGTTAAAAACTTCGTGCGAGCTACGCGCGAGAGAATAAATTCAAGAGGTCTTACAACGGGACGCGACGACGGGACTACGCTTCGCTGCGCTGCGTCCCATACGGCCGAACGTGAAATTACCCGAACTTTTTTCGAACTTAGCTGACGATGCGTCGACGGGTCCGACCGCAGACCGATGCTCGAAGGGATGCCTCGTAGATTCCTCTATCAGGGCGTGCGAACACACTCGGTCTTAGATCACGGCGCATACGGGGAAGGGTAGATCAATGTCTTTCAATTTTGTATAATAAAAAAAAACCTCTGAAATAGACACGTACAAATTGCCTTAAAATTTTGGCACTTTCTTATGCAATCCTTCTGGGAAATGCTAATACATACGTGGGTTCCGTTCAGTTGAAAATTTAATCAATAATTGCAACCTAGTAGGTATTTCAAAATTTATTTCATTTGTAATTATTTCATTTGGACTATTCAACACAAAAAGAATTTTTCAATTCGAACCAGGGGCCTTAGACAAAGTAGCATTCGCTCCGTAGCGATGCGATATCGAAGTTCGTTATCGTCTCAGAGACAAAGGAATCGACACTGTAACACGTGATAAACACGTGATGCCTTGTCATGATTTCTTTGTCTCTGAGACGATAACGAACTTCGATATCGCATCGCTACGGAGCGAATGCTACTTTGTCTAAGGCCCCAGTAGTTCCTGAGATTAGCGCGTTCAAACAAACAAACAAACTCTTCAGCTTTAAATATTAGTGTAGATAGATAAAGAAAAGTATGGAAGATAATTATATTTTTTCTAAACGCAGACGAAGTCGCAGGCATCAGCATATTAATAAAATAATTATTTAAATATTTATTAAGTAATTATTAAGTAACCCTTTTAAAAATAAAATATATCTACTTATTTACAAAATCAATACAACTCTTAAAACATTTTGCATAATACCTATACATTGTAAATTAGATATTGGACGATTCTTGCAAATGAATTCATTCTAAATGCATCCTTATCGTTAACCGTTTAAAGTTGAATATCGATATCGAAATTAGTAAAGTTTGCAGATTGTAATAGGGTGGTGAAGTGTACACAGACCGATATCATTAAAACTTTGAAATACCTTCGGATCCAGAGATGATCGCTATTTGTAAAATAGGCTCACAGGTACTCGTACCTGTGTTTGGGTTCTTGAGATATTTTCCAGATTCGTCATCTTCCTATAATTTCTCGTAATTCGAATTCCTATAGGTTATCTTATTAATTTACATAATTTATCCCACCAAAAACATTCTGTAAAAAACTAGCCAAGTCCCGATGGAGCTGCTTGTTTATCTCTAAAAAGTAATGAAATCTAGACGAAGTCGTGCCAAGTCTAAGGTTCCTTACTGCGATTGCTTTATTATTATAGTTAATGTTGTGTGACATGGCCGTTGAATGGTACACAAGGGTACAAAACCAGGTGCTCCATGACACCATTGCACCAATCTGTCGCCAGAACCGCTACCCATTGACGATGGAAAATTGCCACTTGGAAAACGTTGATTCAATAACCAGTCAATGCCGACGTGTGCGGGTATCACCGCCACTCTTAGTCCAATGCATTATATTTTGACCAAATTTTGAGCGAAATTAATATTTTAGTGTAATTTGTTTATTTAATTTGTGTAATGTTCGAGTAGAATAAAGTTAATCGTTCGACTATTTCTTCTTGTAAACTTGTAAGTATAAGTATAAAAGCCAGTCTAGTCTTATCCAGAGATTTCCTTTAATTTTATTTATATGCGTATTAAAAGCAGAAGGGGAGGCATTCGTCCAGCAGTAGGACGCTATAGGCTAGATTAAATTAGAAGATGTGTCCCACTACGTTGGATTTTTGCAATGACAGTCGATTTTTTTATGTACCAATAGTAGAATGGGGCATTACCATATCTCTAATACAGCTGAGACCAGCTGAGGGTCCTTCATCAGATACTTCAGACCTTTGATTTTTGACATCAAATGAAGCGGCCCACCAAGTTGAATATTTTTTGTAAAGGCGGTATGTCGATCTCTAATAGTTTGGTTGGGCTCTTGTGTTTTCTAATCAGGGTCACCAGGTACTCCAGATCTTCGATTATCCTAGTTTTTATAGTTTTCCCTTTATGTGGCCATTAAACCCTAACTCTGTACCAAATTTCAGCTCTCTGAGTTTATGGGAAGTACTAGTTCTATTCTGATGATCATGAGTGAGTGAGTGTCATAAATGCGAAACTTTGCTTTCACTTAACTTCGGAACTAAATGACCTACAGACTTGAAATTTTGGATTTTAAGTATGTGATTATAGCTTACTGAATGACGAAAATTTCTGCGTTCTGGTCTTATCCAGAGGTTCAAATGGTTCCAGTAAAGGATGGTACGGCAGTGTTTGCTTTTGTTTCGCGCTCGACTTGGCGGGGGCACTACCGTGCCCCCCGATTAACAGGCGAGTAAGCTAGTTAGACATAGAATGGCTATATGTATAGTACGCGCGTGATCCGAGTACAGCTCTGAAGAATACGCTAGTGCTGCGCTGCGACCTAACTGGTGGTAGAAATTGACAGACCGCGATAGTACCTAACTTATCAACATTACCATATTGAGGTTTATAATTGCAAGCACACATGTCCCAAGGTTTATTTATTTATTTCAGCAACAGCTTAGCACACTTAGCGTTTACTAGCATTAATATTCAACATTAATGGTCCAGTGTGCATTGTGCAAGCCAATTAAAGCTGAACTCGTCGTTTCTGTTCTGTGTACAAACCCATATTGTTATGTTACACTATTATATCTCATATTAACTTACATATCAAACTTATATGGAAAAATAAATGAATTTTAACAGAATTTATTAATAATATGATACGATACACAACTTCTTTGGTCAATATATACATTTTACAACAAATATGATCAAGTCAAACTATAAAGAAAATACAAAATAAAAAGTTGGAATCAGCAACAACAATATAAATGTCTGCATATAAAAAATAAAAAAAATAATAATAAAAAGTCAAATGTCAAAAAATTCCAACAATCAAAGGCAAAAGGTTCATGATATTATATGTGATTTCATAAGGTAATTAGTTTTTTTTAATTAACCCGAATTAGTATTAATGGTGAATAAAAATATGTTTTTTGAAGCGCTCGAATCAGTCATGCGAGAGGTATAGCAAGACACCACAGTACAGGCAAGAAAAGGTAGGCCAACCAAAGCTGGTGGGAGATACTTTCCCGTGTCATCTCGTACCGCGGTCGTGCGCGTACAATACGTGTACCTCGGCGTCTAATTCTACGTCTGAGCATAAGAATAAATAAGAACACGTAGAACGGAAACTTCCGCTCCAGACGTGCTCAAGGTGACGATATTAGCCTACACGTTAAACGAGATACTCAGTCAGGCTGTCACGGCCGGCGGCGTCTTGATGCAAAAAAACTATTACCAGTCAACATGTTTTACTGACAATAAGTATTAGCCATGATAATGTTTATTTCATTTTATTCCACTAGTTTTTACCCGCGACTTCGTCCGAGGAAACTATTTCATTTTTTCTAAATATCCATTATGGATATTTAGATTTAGCTCTCGGACTATACTGTGGTGGTAACCCCTTAGTCTCCGAAGGCCCTCACCGCTATGCCGTACTCCAAGACCATTATGGGGTATAGCTCTCAGACTATACCATAGCTCACCAAATGCTGAATAAACTTACCTACTTATTTACGTGAGACTGTATGTTTTTATTTTATATTTGTAGGTAAGTAATACTTACTTAAATGGCTTCATTTGGTATGGTACTGTCTTATAATATCTTATTATTTATAAGTATATTTAATGTAGGCACGTAACATAATAATGTTACGTGCCTACATTATTACAAATTATTATAATAATGTAATTATAAATATTTATAAAATTTAAAGATTATTTTTAGATATTTTTAGATTTATTATAAATCTTATTTTTAAATTATATAAAAATGGAAACCTTATTTATAAATCCCATATTTTATAAAACTAGAATAAAATAATGGTTTCAAAGTGAAGAAAAACTTTTAGCGATATTATCTTTATTCGTAAGTAATATTTAACAGTAAGCAACCCTGGCGACAAGCCTGGGCGATAGCGGGGCGTAACGATGTGAAGGGGGAAGCAGTTATATAAATGGCGGCGTTTGGGACTCGGACAAAGAAGAGTCCGTTCTACTTGTTATTATTTATTCTTATGGTCTGAGCCTACGTCTACGTCTAGGACTCGTGTTTTTACATACATTCATTATAAATCGAAAGTGCTTGTGTTGCTTAACTAGTCAAACCATCATCATGAAATTTTGTGTCCATGTTGTCAGGGATCCAGAACCATTCATAACCGGACTACTGACACTAAAAAGTCTCACTAGTTCGGTCAACCGAACTAATAACCGGACTTTTCTCGATGAAAGGTACCCTATAATCCTCTTCCTTACAGTAAATATGCATAATTTTATGGTAATCGGTTGAGTACCTAGTTAAGGCGTGACAGCTGAACAAATAAACAAACTCACGTTCGCGTTTAGAATATTTTATAAGGATTTACTCAATTGTTAAACAAAGTTGCAATTATTAAATTGGAAATAATTCTTTTCATGTATTTGCATAGAAGATATTGAAAATTTTGACGAGCCATTTGGATAAGTGGTTAGGGTGCTTGCCTTAACGCTTTCTTCAAGGGTTCCCGGGTTCAATTCCCGACAGTTTTTCAGATCCATTAATTTTTCAACTTTGAAAAATTAATTATTCAAATTTGTCTCTGGTCTGGATCTGGATAGTAGTGGTAGGGTACACTGCGTTTCGCGGTCATTTTGGGCGGCCCGTCTCGCGGCAGTAACCGCCCCGTTACAGAAGACTACCGTGAAGTAATAGCACATGTGCTGTTGTGTTTCGGTGAGTGAGTAAGGGATGCCAGAGCCCATTTCCCTATCCCCCTCCTAATCCCTTATCCTTAATCCTATACTGTAGTCGGCAGTACACTTGCAGCAGCTTTTGCGTTGCTTGTGTTATAGGCGATGGTAGCCACCTACCATCAAGTGGATCGTCAGCCTGTCTGCCGATCTTAACATAAATAACGCTTACAAACGGCAAATAGATTCCCGAGGAGATTTAATAAAAGAAACGTTTCGGCAATCCAAATACAGGAGAAGCGTATGAAAATATTGGCCCTGACTGGAATTTATGCATAATGTATGTTTCGTATGTATTCCTTTCAAATCTTTTCAAGTTATATACTTAATTTCAAACATATTATCTTTGTTCTTTGAAGTGACGTTTATCTATTTACTAGATGAAAAAAAAAAAAAAAACATTATTTCAGTAAAAAACTAAAGTTTAACGCGAATTATTGAATATTTTTTTTAATAAATAAATTACCTACGTCAAATATTAACATAAGTAATCCCATGGAGCCCTTGAGTAAAAGTGATTTATTTTGTCCCATTGAATTTATAAGTTTAGATTTCAACGTTTTCCTTTCATTTAGCTTTTTTGTTAGAGAGAGATTTGATACTTACGTTTGTTGAATTTTTGAATGCAATTTTTCTCTACTGCCAACAACTGATGAGATTAAAGTAAGAAGTTGAGAGAATTGATCAATAGAAAGGATTTGGTCGTTCATCACGACAACGCCAGACCACACACATCTTTAGCCAATCAACAAAAATTAAGAGAGTTTGGCTGGGAGGTGTTAATGCATCCGCCATATAGCCCTGACCTTGCACCTTCAGTTTTCTACCTGTTTCGGTCTCTCCATAATACTTTAGGCAGTGTCAGGTTTGCATCAAGAGAGGACTGCCAAAAGAGGACTGTCTTGAATTTTCATATATAATGGGAAGAAACTTTTTCCCCAACCTATTATGTTATATTATACTCGTCTCAACACTGAAGCAATTTCCCAGTGTATTAATCAATTTACGACGAACACTATCAAAGACAATAACATGATATTGAATTACTCAGGGCAATCATACGCCGCGCCCTATTTCATTAGTTCCGCCATAAACACAATTTTATGATCGTCAGATAATATAGTGGTCACATAAAGAGCAACGCACACTTGGATGATATCTGTGTTACGACTAATCCTTGGAAAAAGTGGAACAATTTTACCCATTAGATTATAAATTGCGTTAATTTTTATTTAACTGTTTTGCGCTATTTGAATAGAACAGAAAAATCACTTTTGCTTTATTCGTAACTGGTTACGAAACTGTAGTTTCGATGCTAGTCGAAGATAATTCTCAATTTTCTCAAAAGTTTTTAAATTAAGCCAGCCTGTTTGAAGATTAAATAAAATAAAACCCTGTTGACATTCTATGCAGTAAAATAACTGTCATCTAAATGATATGGCGATCTACATGGGCCGAACTGAAAGTTTTTAGAACTGGCCAGAAAAATAATTATTAATTTCGAATTAAGAACTCTTTAGACGATGTAATTTCATTCAGTTAATATTTGTTTTTACAAATTTGTTTTCATTTAAAAAGTGTGTCAAAATTAATTATTTTCGTTCTATGATTTATTATGACTTTCGTTGCGGTCTCAATCAACAACGAAGTTATGACAGACGATTGGCATTTCTTGACGAAGCCCCATCCCGAGTCCCTGTTTATAACTGGTTCAGTGAGTTTAAACAGGGCATATTGCGTTTCGCAGTCATTTGGGCAGCCCGTCTGGGGGTAGTAACCCCCCCTTACAGAGGACCACTGTGAAATAACAGTATATGTGCTATTGTCCTTCCAATTACCCTATCCCTTCTGGCGTTGCTTATGTTATAGGCGACGGTAGCCACCAACCAGCAAGTGGACCGTCAGCTTGTCTGTCGACCTTAACATAAGAAGAAACAAACAAACTCAAATTGGCATTTATAATATTAGTTAAAATCCACACTCGAAAACAGTCAGAGGTTTAGACACCACTGGATTCCAAATATTCTTAAAATAATAACTTTATTTCAGACATGTGTCCATAGCTTTTAAAATTATATGCTGTGCTTAAGTATACACACATATTAAACAAAGAATTTTTTGTAATTATTAATTTAGGTAACATAAAGATTGTATGAAGTTATTAGTTTTAGTGGTTGCACTTTTGTTATTATATTTATATTTCAAACTACCCTCATTGCTTTTACATATTTTATGTTAACTGTTTCTCTTTTTTTGTGTAAAATATTGCTATGTACCTTGCTTACGTCAATAAAGATTTTTATTATTATTATTGTTTATTATTAAAGAATAGAAAAAAAAAAATTTAGAAAAGATAAACTAAGGCCATCTATCACTTTCTATTGATTGATAGATAGATGGATAGTCCATCTTCCCAGCAATTACCTTTAACAGCGTGTCGGGGCTGTCCCGTACTGTAGTCATCAGGGATGCTATTCTCATTCGTAATATAACATAATAACCTATTTTCCAATAGGTCCTGTCAGAAGCACCGTGTATACAGCGTGAACCCGTGACCCTCATTATGTTGTCGATCTAACTTGGGGCCGGTAGATTTTTCACTCGAGAATCTACCGGCCAGAGCTGCCTTCGGCTCTGGGTGCTATGGGTTCAGCCCATGCACTTCAACTTATAATGTGCATTATGATGTTCGTCTACAGATCTCCTCATTCCAAATTACTTCCATGATTGGAATTATTATTTCAAAGTCGGTCGCCTACAGTTAGAACCCATGTTTCAGTGCCATATGTCATCACTAATAATACAAATTGGTCCAAGCGTTAAGGCACCGAGGAATTTAATATAAGAAAATGTTTCGGAGCTGCCCACCTGATATGTATCCGCCGGATTTTGGATCTATCTAATTAGACTGTTGTTGCTACTTTTAGCTTTTAGCAGTTTTAAGCTCGTTTAACAACATCGAGCTTTACCATGTGGCTTAGATGATGTGAAAATGTTTTCATGTTCAGTAAATACATCATCGCCAACTTTTAAAATCACGATAATCAGCAATGGTTGATTAAAAATTTGATTAAAATAGTATTTTTTTAGTACTATATACACACAGTTTATTTTTATTTTTATTATAGATGGGTTTGCTCTTGACCAGCATCTATCCATGTAGGAAGGATGAGGCCGAAGATGGAGCGAGCTCACCCAGAAGATGCCTATTCACTCGAACCTTGAAAAGATTTGGGTTATATGAGCTCGGAAATACAGACGCCGGCAGGGAGTTCCAATCCTTAGCAATGCGCATCACAAAAGATGTTTTAAAGCGCTTGGTCCGAATTAGAGGGATATCGACAAGGTGAGGATGGTAACCAGCCGTACGTCTGCATGTCCGATAGAAGAAAGGGGAAGGCGGTATGATCTCATGCAGCTCTCGAGCACACTCTCCGAAGTACATCTTATAGAAGTACATCTTACAGTTGCGAAAAATCGTTATTTGCGGTTTTTTAACCTAGGTATTTAATTTTTTTTAGCGCAAGGAGGATTGGTAGAAATTTTTAATAGTAATTAATACGCGCATGGATTTTATTATTGTAAGTTTTAACTGGATATATTTAAAAAAAAAAAAGCATTTCGTTATTCCATAATTTACTTGCAGGCACACTATATTTCACTGTGATAAATTCGACAGTTCGTCTGGTGGCAATAACCAATACTTTGTAACCAATACTTCTGTAACCATGTGAAATAACGGCATATGTGCTGTTGCTGTTGTGCCAGCACATATGCCGTTGTGTGTGTTGTGAACCTCGGTGTGTGAGTAAGGGATTTTTTGTGAATATTATTGAGGAGCAGGAGATTTTGATAGATATACATTGATTGTATTAATTAATTCACTGTTTTATTTATTTTGAACACTTCTTTACATATTACCATATGTAAAGCTGTGATGATGACGTCTGTGTGCCATAGACTACATACATTTTTAAACTCTACAGCTTGCCCACAGATCAAACCTTCGTTTAAGACATTTAGGGCTTGGTTTCATTGCCAACTCAACAAATATAATTTCCAGAAAAAAGTTTGCGAGTCGCCCCCGCCTTCTTTAAGATAAACCATTAAAATGAGGTTAATAGTTCACTGCTGTGTATAAACTGATAAAAACCATGTATAAAGGTAGTAGGTAGGGACAGACCTTCCACCAACCCATGGCCCTATCGACAATCAAGTCATACGGGCCGAATCGTGTATGTTTTTTCGTCCATGTACCTACATGTACATGTGTAAGGGTAATGAAAAAAAAAATGTAATTTGAGTTGCATTTTATTCATTAATAAATCTTAAATTTAATAAATGATCGGATTCAGTTCGCCATGGTCCGTAATGTACCTGAATTATTTAAAAATAACTGACTAGTTTTATGATACATACATAATTAAATTCTACCCTAAGCAAATAATATTATATTAAATTCAAGGAATATAATATTATATTCATTTATATAAATATATTCAATGAAGCAATGTACACAAATGACTAACATTCAGCATAATTTACTTAGTATCTTCCTTTAAAATAACTCTAGTTTTTTACATTACAAATATTTTCATTTTTTATCGTACAATACAGTCACTATTTACAAAAGAAAATATACATTTTTTTATATAAGTATATGTATATTATATACATCTATTAGCTTTCGAAACACAGTATATAAATCTTATGAAACTAATTACTAAATACATCATTCGTAAAAATATTTAGATTTTAATAAAAAAAAAAGATACTTTTTCAAAATGGGGGCTCGCCATTTTACGACATCGAAACGAGCGCTCATTGTAAAACAATGAAACGGTCGTTTCATTGCCTAAAAAGTACCGCAAAAGTATAATATTTTTTTTTCATTATCAAAAGAGGTGTTTATACAATTTTATTGGGTATAAATAAGCTGTTAACATTTTATAAAAAGTACAATTAAAATATTAAAAAAAAAAAGAATTTAAACTATTACCTATTAAAAATATCGCCAGTTGTCTAAGTTTTCGATTGTCCACATTGATTTTTATTTCTAACTTTTCTAAATTATTTTTTTTTCTAAATTAATTTTTGAAACATATTTAAAAGTTTTGTAGTGGCAGACATGACACACAAACACAACTACGAAGGACAGTGTGACTTCGTCTTTCGAAGTCTGTCTTGAATGTCAAGAATTTTCCTTGCAGCGACCGTTAGCCATTAGCCTGTACGCCGAATTTAAAATTATTTGATATTAATATCTTATCAAAGATATATTCTATAAAACACGAGGGTTTCATTTATTTTAGCGATTACATGAAAAACTTTTTCCATGTAGAAATAAATACAAATTGGAAATATGTATTATAATAATACATATTTCCAATATGGCGATCAGGAAATATAATTTTATTTTTGTTATTTAAATATTGATAAATTAGTTTATTATTCTTTGTTCTTGATTTCAGTTGTTCATTGTTTAATTTTCATTTTCATGTCCTTTTTTTTTTGTATAGAATTTGCGTGTTTGCTGTGCGTGTATTATCGATCGTCTCAATTTCTAGTTTGTAGTTTATTTGTGTATGCCTTAAAATTGCCTTGTGTTACCTATTCCTATTATAAACTTGTTGGTTGTACCTTTAGAAAATAAATAAATAAATAAATAAATATATAAATAAATAAATAAATAAATAAGTCAATATATTATATGTATATGAAATTAGAATTTGTAACGACTTGATGTTATTATTTAAGTGCAATATAGAAGTGTTGTATAAGCTTTAAATATAGATATAAAATTATATATATATTTTTTAATCTATACTCGTATATTCTTACATAACACAAAACAAAATCTCCCGCCGTGTCTGTCTGTATGTATGTTCGCGGTAATCTCAAAAACTACTGAACTGATTTTCGTGCGGTTTACACCTATCAACAGTGTGATTCCTGAGGAATCTACATATAGGTGTATAATTCGTTAAGGTTTTATCCTTTGGTTCCCGAGGGTTTGCAAATTGGAGCAAACTATGAACAGGTGTATCATCAAGCAGTTCTACCCAAATCCGATAGATGTCGCCGTTTCACCTACTTCTGTTGTAGTATCAATAGATTATATTTTTTATTTTTTAACGCGGACTTAGTCACGGGCACCAATATCGATTAAGCAGAAAAATAATAGATATTTTTTCATATTAAAAAAAAACATATGCACATATGTTTCTTTAAGATATATATATATTTATCTTTCTTTAAGATATATATAAGAAATATATATCTTTCTGTATATATTTCTCTAAGATATATTCTCTAAGAACGGTAGGCAGGCTGATGATCTGTTTGATAGATCGTATCTAAAATCAAAATATATTCTTACATTTCTTCAATGATTCAAAAATCCATTTGAAATTAAACGCGCAGGTACATTGTATACCAGAAAAAATATTTTTTCAATATTTTCCTTTCATGATATGTCTACACGTATAGACAAATAATTTGGGTTTTTAAGGTGAATTTTCGTTCAATATCAAAAATTATTACAAAAATGCTAGAAATCACACAGCGTGTCGAGTTTACAATAACCTTAAAATTTCACAATTGTAGCTATGCACAACTAAATGAGCCTAAAGGACTGTTTCGTTCGTACAAGTCCTCGGCCCGTTCACCAAAGAATATCTACTCGAACCTCCATTCTTCCTGCTGGTAACCGCACCTCTTATGAACAGTTCCTTAAAGGTTTCTCTAAACTGACGCGACATGCCGCAGTATATGGCGAAATTTATCGGATAGGAGACTATTATGAAGAAATTCGTGATCAGTATTAATATATTTGCGATATGATAGTCCAATATTTCGACGATCGTGCTCGATATTATATGAAGAATTGTCACAACAGCGACAGGAATTTCAACTAGAAGGAAGACCGTGACTACGACAATGAGCATTAGGGTGGTACAGTTTGAATCCCTGAGTCTTTTGCACTCGGATTTTCTGTTCTCCTTGAAGAGCTTCTGTCTGTTTAACTGCGCGGCCCTCATTGCCTTGAACAGCAGTACGTTTAACACTACAAGCGAAGTGCAGGGTATTAAATGAACGAACAAAACTCTGAAGCCGAAGTAGGTGATGAAGTATGCGTCCATGGACAACGTTTGGACCCAAGGGGACAGTTGAATCTGAAACAGAAAACGTTTGTAACTTTGAGAACAACTTTGGAACGCTGAGTCCTGAATTCATAAACTGGGTACGACTTTTAGTATAAATATCTCCGGTCTTTTAAAAAGTCACCTTTGGCTCTAACGGAAGATCAGCTGAATGCTGAGTTGGAGCCGGTTTATGGCAGGAGACGTTGACGTTGATAGTGTTTTTATATTATTAGTATTACTCAATATGTCCGCTGTTACAAATAAAAAATATTCTTATTCGAACTTCACAGAAGAGTTTCGGTGCCTTATTAAGAAATGTAGTATCGCTTTAATCAGGACCGTATCCACCTATAATTTTGTGAAAAATTTGAAGCTACTGACTACGGTTGCCTGAAGAAATACCAGGGAATGCAAGTGCGATTCCGACCCAGCAAGAATTTATTTACAGCACCCTTGAAAATCCCAGAGTGTAGCCAAGTGGAAACATTTGAGAAGGGAGTTTACTACAAAGCTTCCGCGTCCATGGGATAAAGTTTATATCTACTCGGGCCGTATTCAACGGCTTCTTATCAAAGTAATGATTTCGAACTGGTCTCTTATGATATTAAATGAAATATCTCATCAGAGAAATCACTATTGCACAGACTACATCTCTGCTGATATTATAAGATTCTTCGGCAATTCGATGTTCCAAGGTGTCAAAGGAACTGGCTGGTATTTTGGTGCACCAGCCCAGAGGTGAGACCAATACTCCATATGGAACCTAATCTGGGCCTTATAGAGAATAAAGGCTTAGTCAATCAGTCAGCGCTTCGTGAAGTACCACTTAATCCGGTACAGCATACTAAGTTTTTTTGAAGACCCAATAAGGCTTGCTCGAATTTACATAAAATTTAAGTGTCTGTTTGTAATTTGTAATGTCAAAATAACTATAATAAAAAAAAAACAATTTTAGAATTTTATGTCTGTCCTTATGTTTGTTCCGGTAAATCTCCAAAAACGCTAGACTGAATTTAACATAACTTTCATCGACAGAAAGCTGATGTTATAAGAAGTAACTTGGGCTAATTAAAGCAGTATCCAGTACCGCGCGTGCCCCACGCTCAGAGTGAAGCATGGCCGAACTAGTATTTAATATATATCCGCTATAGTGCTTACCCTGCAGACCTCCTCCAAGTGACCGTGCCAGACGGTTACGTGGGGTATGTACTCTCTGTCAAAGAACCTCGGGAACTGATGCAGGAACGCTGCAATTCCGATGTAAATGAGGCACTTGATCACTCGAGGCATTGTGCACCTGGAATGAGGCATTAAATATTAAGTTGATAGTAGATTTTACAACAAGTGCACAAACGAACCATTTTTATACGAGACTTTTATTCGGCTCGGGCTGATAGTAATGTCGAGGATAAAAATAGTTTTGTGGACGAGTTATAAACTCTGCTTTTCGCTTCGATTGCGAGGAAATAAAACAGTAGTATAACATAACATTTCTTTAACATTGACATTGACATCTTATGACATTGGCTTGGGCTGCAGACCCATACAGCTTACTATTAAATTAATTTTGTAATAATAATTTTCATAAACTAGTTAAATAACCTACCGTGCTTCAATTTAAATTTTAATATCTATTATGTCTTAAAAAACACATTAGGCAAATAAATTTAAGTAAATATTATAAAATAACAAATTCTATCTATGAACTTCTTATTGTGTTTGGCTGTATGGCTCATTTTCTTTGCCTTAATATAGATACATTTATGAGTAGATACGTACACAAAATTCGATTTTGTGTAGCCTATCTCCTGCACAAATAAGCACTTTCAGAGCATGAGAAGTGAAAAGAAAAATTAATAGCGTGAAGAATAATCAGTCTTTATTTATTGTCCAATCCCACAAGAGTTGTGAACTTGAAGCCTGAAGTTTTTGTAACAAAATTATCCGGCGTAATCCGGCGTATTAACAGCGCTCATGTTTGAGGTTACAAAATAAAGTAATTTAATATCCATTTATAAATCTCATAAAATGCGTAATGGATGTATAATGTTTAAAGGAAAAATATATACGGAAACTTTAAAATGTATATTAATTCGGAACGTACTTTAAAAATCTATTTGTGGTTTGGTTCCGAAAAGTTTTTAATGGCCGCGTTACAGTTTTAATAGCTTTACGATTTTTTACAGCTTTCAGGAAAGTTTTTTTTTATCTATACTAATATAATAAAGCTGAATAATCTGTTTGTTTGTTTGTTTGGTTGGTAGGACGCGTTAAGCTCTGGAACTTTTAAAAAATATTTTTCACTCGATAACCCATACATTGACGACCTATATTATAAGTAGCGGATGTACAAAGGGAGCCTAGGGCGGCAGACTTTATGGGCGGCGAATTATAGAAACTTGCCAAATCTAATTAGAGCCAATTTCTGAAAAAATCATTTTCAAAGTTTGCCCAGCCAACTTGACGAGCCCGTTGGATGAGCTGTTAGGGTGCTCGCCTTAACGCTCTGTTCTAGGGTACCCGGGTTCGATTCCCGGCAGGGTCAATAAACTTTTCAAATTTGGCTCTGGTCCGGATTTGGAAAGTAGTGGCAGAGCACACTGCGTTTTCGCAGTCATTTGAGCAGCCCGTCTGGCGGCAGTAACCACCCCCTTACAGAAGACCACCGTGAAATAACAGCACGCGTGCAGTTGTGTTTCGGAGAGTGAGTAAGGGATGCCAGAGCCCATTTTCCTATCCCCCTCCTAATCCCTTATCCTTAATCCTACTGCAGCAGCTTTTGGCGTTGCTTGTGTTATAGGCGACGGTAACCACCTACCATCAAGTGGACCGTCAGCCTGTCTGCCGACCTTAACATAAAAAAAAGGCAGAAATCGAACCTAAAGCGCCTTAACCACTAGACCAATGTAACTCGTCAAATACAATACATTTGGAAATTAACAACTATATAAGAAGTTAGGTACCATGTGATTTAACAATTTAAAATGATTTTTAAATCACTACACAAAAGATTCAAATTGGAATGGCAACAAATGCTAAATGTTTTCTGCTAGTCTTCGATAAAAAACACATGATCCGTTTGATTTAACATTCACAAAATACGCACACGAACTGTTTATGAGCGTTATAAAAATTTGCCCAAATATCCGTGGCAATATGTTTACGGAATGTTAAGGTGGGAGTAGGATGTGTATGATATCCGGAGCTTAGGAAACCGAGTAAAACATAGATATAGATGAATAGACATATAATAAAATCGCAAACGACCCGTGTCTGTACATTAAAGATTTTTTCAAAAAAACAAGTTGGTCACGTTGTACTTATTGTTACCGAGGTCAAAAAAATAGTTTTTAGAATTTTTGTCTCTTTGTACGTTTGTGCATGGCTTAATCGATTAGAATGCGATCACTGATGTATTGTAGCAAACTTCCCGTAACATTTAGTGTTTGTTTCATTCCAATCGGTTTACAAACAAAAAAGTTACGCGCTATATCGAATACTACGCGTATGAAGTTGCGGATTCAGCTAGTATTAAATAAAACATTATGTATTTCAGTTATGTACAAAATTAAGTTAAGTTGTTTTATAAATTTTGATTGAATAGTGGATATTATATGTTATTATTTTACACGCCAGACGTGGTTCACAGTAATCCAATAATCCGTTACTTGAAAATAAATTATTTGAATTTGAATTTGTATCAGGGCGGTATGAATTTCAAAACTCTTTACAAAACATTCCGCAGTCATATGCTGAAAAGACCATCTCATGGCAGCAACCACCCCTTAGAGAAAAACCAAGATGAAATAATAGCAGGTCCTACGCTGGACAGCCGTGATGGATCACGGATATCATGTTATAACATTCCCGCGACCCCGCTTACGTACGGCCACACTAGAACGTTTGGGTTTTGGCCGGCAAAAGTCTGGCATAACCCGTCAGCAACCCTTACGCTGACAGGTATCCACGAAGATTTCCCAACGCTAAAAAAAGGCCAGCTGGAGTAATAATGAATCCATAACCAAGCGACAATTACCCATAAAGTTATCGTGGCACTGCGTATTATACATGTCGAGTTCATGCTTATTATATGGATACATGGGATAAGATCCTTAAGAGTAGTAAATTAATACCACGGAGGCGAGAACTACAGTACAATCTCTCTTCTTTGACCTTCGCCTATAACAGAAGCAATGCCACAGGTGCTGCAAGTACGTTGCCGATAAAGGATATGGGATTGGGATGGATTAGGGAAAACGGGCTCTGGCATCCCTTACTCACTCACCGAAACTCAACAGCACAGATGCTGTTGATCTTCTGTAAGGGGATGGTTACTGCCGCCAGACGGGCTACCCAAATGACTGCGAAACGCAGCGTGGCCTGCCACTACTATTTTCGCAAATTACTGTAAACATATTTTCGCATGGTTGACAGTGCATCTGCATCCTCCGCTTGTAATGAGTAGACTGGTCTACTCATCGCAAACTGGCTCATTTTAAATAAAACAAACACAATGGTTGCAAGAATAATTGCGTACTATGACTAAAATTTTGCAGGCTCGTCGCCGCATCTCTATCCCCTGGTATTGAGGAAAACTTTTTTATTATAAAAAAATGGTCACAAGAACAATTGCGAAAAGATTCATCATAAATCGGAAGAAAAAGAAATTTTAGCCCGTCACAATAAAAAAGACGCACAGTTATTGCAGTTGCAATAAATAACAACTGCAGTTTGTTTTTCATGCAATATCCGGAAGCCAACATCCGGGTCCCGACATTCCACTCTTGTAGACACTACCTTATTCTTTATTACTGTCTGTCTGTAAATTGGCGGCGACGCGCACGCCTTGTGACGTAATTACATATGAAATGTACAAATGTACACACATTTATTGGTGTTGATGGGCTTTTTGTGGACATACTACATTTTATACATATTAGTGTACTGACTCTATCGTCGAAGACATTTCAGCTCCCCAAAATGGAGTCCTTTCGCCTGAAGACTGTAAAAAATCTATATTAATAATTTCGTCAAGGGGTACGGTAGACTCGATTGAAACCTTACCTGAATAATAAAACATAAAAAAAATTAAGATTTCGAGTCGACAACATTGATCCGCAAAATTCGGATTGTCAAGTAATTTTTTAAATTCTAATGGTGCTGACGACAAATCGCAGTCGCCATATTGGCCACTCTAGCGAAACGTCACTCACTGACACCTGTGACATCTTGAGTGGTTAATAAACGTTCCGTTTCTTTCATTCGATACTAGCCTCACCACTCAATACGTCGTCGCACCATTCATTTTAAAAACAAGGTGTCCATTACAAAGAACTGTGACTCATGTGACTGTGTGAAACGAAAAGTCTTGCCTTTAATATTCCTTGAGAACCGATAACTATAGAAATATCTACCTACATTTTGTACCTACATGTGTACATATTATGAGTCACATTACACCCGAGCGAAGCCGGGTTTTCATCTAGTATTAGAATATTTAACGGTCCCAGTTGACGTTGTCTAGCCCAGACCCGATAACCCGATTGCAGCGCCACCTATCGGGACCAATTGTGAATTTAAACCATTCAGGGGCCCACTCAAGCATATAGAATATACTCAAGCATGTCGAGCACGTTAGATGAGTGGTTGGGGTGCTTGCCTTAACGCTCTGTTCTAGGGTTCCCGGGTTCGATTCCCGGCAGGGTCAACTTTGAAAAATTAGATTTTCAAGTTTGGTTCTGGTCTGGATCTGGAAAGTAGTGGCAGGGCACACGCGTAGGGTTATAACGTTTCGTGTCATAACCCTACGCGAGTATTGCTACCGTTATTATACACGACTCGAAATTAGTCGAAATAATTTGAACTTTTTTTTTCGACATTTTAATTATTCGAGACACGACAAATGGCAACTTTTTTTTTTTTTTTTTTTTTTTTTTTTTTTTTTTTTTTTGTCTTGTTCTAGTATCTGCAATCGGTATCCACCATTATCAGATTTGTTGCTATTCAGTATGGCGGGTCGAGTGTGCCTTCCAGTGAAGGCATCTACTCATAAATTATTGTCTCGATCAGTAAGGCAAGATATCCTTCCGTTTTAACCGCTTGGAATAGCTTTTTTGTGTCAATTCGGCTGCAAGCACATTGGGATGTTTTTCCAGCCTTTGTTGGTACTTCCTGACAGTGGCTATGATTTCTTCCTTCACTGTAGCCATTTGTAGATGCTTATGAATTTCATTGTTGGTGACCAGCCATGGTGCTTGAGAAATTGTTCTGAGTATGATGTTCTGCATCCGTTGCAGTATTGAGATGTTTGAGTTACTGGCGCTGCCCCAGAGCTGTACTCCGTACATCCACACCGGTTTAAGGACTGCCTTGTAGATTAAGAGCTTGTTGTCAGTAGACAGTTTGCTGTTGCGTCCCATCAGCCAGTGGAGCTCTTTGTACCGGATGTTCAATTCCTCTCTTTTAGTCTTAATGTGTTGCTTCCATGTCAGTCTTCTATCAAGATGTAAGCCGAGGTATTTAACACTATTTTTGTGTGGCAGTGTTACATTGTCGAGTTGTACAGGGGGACAATCTCCTTTTCTCAGAGTGAATGTGACTTGAACTGATTTACTTGCACTAGCCTTTATCCTCCACCGACGCAGCCATTCTGTTATTAAGTTTAGCCCATTTTGTAATGTTTGTGAGGCTTGTAGGGGATCCTTGTGACTTGCAAGAATGGCCGTGTCATCCGCGAAGGTGGCCACGGTGACATTGTCCATCTGCGGAATATCTGAAGTGTAGAGGTTATACAGGATGGGACCCAACACAGACCCTTGAGGGACCCCCGCCCTTAATTCATAAAAGCCTGACGTTGCATCTGCTTCTCTCACCTGAAACAGTCTGTCCGTAAGGTAGGTATATAGCAGTTGGTAGTAGCTATGTGGAAGGTTTGTTTTTATTTTAGACAGCAGCCCATCATGCCAGACTCTATCAAAGGCTTGCTCTATGTCGAGAAACACCGAGGAGCAGTATTCTTTATCCTCCAGAGATTTTCTTATTTTATTACACACTCGATGCACTTGCTCAACCGTAGAGTGTTGCTCGCGAAAACCAAATTGGTGATCTGGTATCACACCATTATCTGCTAAGAGAGGCACTATCCGTCGTAGCAGTAACCTTTCTAAAACCTTAGAGAGAACAGGTAATAGGCTTATAGGCCTATAAGACTTCACATCAGTCACTGGTTTTCCTGGTTTACGTATCATTAAGATTTGAGATACTTTCCACAACCTAGGGAAGTATTGTACCCGAAGAATTCCATTGAATAATGATGTTAGATACGTTATTGCCTTTTTGGGTAATTGCAACAATATCTCCTTGGTTATTAGGTCAAATCCTGGTGCTTTCTTATCTTTTAATTCCCGTATTGTTCTGCAGATTTCTCGGGGAGTTACCGGCTGTGGTGGAAGCGAAAGTTGAAAATCATGTTTCAGGCAGGCATTTATTTTAATGTCTGTCTCTGGGTCGCTAACATCGTGAGGTTTAAAGATGTTTTTTAAATGTACAGCGAAAGTGTCGGCCTTTTCCTGAGGCGTTCGAGCCCAGACATTATTGGGGGTTCTTATTGGAGGTTTTATTTCTTGAGGTCTATTGTATGATTTAGTGAACCTCCATAGGGAGTAGTTGGTTGATGCGGTTGCTGTGAGCGTATCAAGCTTCGATTCGAGCGTAGTGTTATGCCATTCCCGTATCGCCACTTTTAATTTTAGGGCAGCCTCATTAAGAGCCATTCTGTCAACCCTGCACCTGCTAAGATGCCAAGCTCGACGCAGTCTACGCTTTTCAAGTACCATCTGTCTTATTTCCTTTGGAAAATTAAGAGAGTCCCTTTTTTGATCTTTTATAGGTGTATTAGACCAACACGCTTCCTGGATGAGACAAGTGATGTACTTCGTTGCATTCTCCAGGTCTTCAGCAGTTTTTAGTTGAACTTTTAAATCTAAATTTTCTTCCAAGAATTCCCGAAATGAGTGCCAGTTTGTAAGCTCGTTATAAAGTTTTTCAGGCTCATCATATCTGTCAGGTAAGGTACTAATCTTAAGAAGTACTGGGGCATGGTCAGACGCACTATCATGGCAAGAAATAGCTCTGAAGTGTTGTTTAGACAGTCCCTGCACAACAAAGAAATCCAGCAAGTCCGGAGTCCTGCACATATCTGTTGGCCAATATGTTGGCTCGGAGGTGGACACTGTATACATGTTTTTCCTATCGAGGCATCTCTTAAGTTGTCGGCCCCTCGTCGTTGTCAGTCTGGCGCCCCAAAACGTGTGCTTGGAGTTCCAGTCTCCACCAGCCACAAACCGGTTGCCAAGTGTTTCAAAATAGTCAGCAAACATTGTTTCAGAGATTGTATGTTTAGGTGGGCAGTAGACAGATGACACATTGAATGCACCACACTTCGTTTCAATAGCGATAGTAGTGGCCTGTAAATAGTCAGTCTGAAACATAGGCATTAAATGATGCTTGATATTTCTCTTCACAATGACCGCTGTCCCTGCATGAGACGTGCCATCAGGATGCGCCGTCAGATAAGTTTTATATCCCTGGATGGTGATATTAGTGTGAGCTGTACAGTGGGATTCAGATATCAGAAGAACGTCTAGGTTGTGCTCTTGGAGTAAAATTTCCACTTCATGTTTATTCGGGGCCAACCCGTTAATGTTCCAAGTTGCCAAGTTCAGAGTGGTCATTTTGTTAATTTCTCAACGAGTTTAGTCAGGAGGCTCATCAGAGCACCCATTTGTTGCAGTATGAGATCGAATTTTTCGGATTGCCTAGTTATCACTAGTTCTAGGGTCCCATGTGTTGAGAGTAGGTCTGATGGCGTTTTAAGAACGTCGGCGTAGGTTTTCTGTCTTAATTTAGAAACGTTATTGGTTTTTGGTGCTTCTTCGGATATTTTTTCCATTTGGGGAGCTTGAACAAATTGCCTAGATATTGAACGCGGTTGTTTTGTCGTTCTACGTTGTAATATTTCTCTGTAAACCTCACATCCTTTATAATTGGCTGGGTGAGGACCCTGACAAAGGGCGCAGAGTGCCGGAGTGGAGCGGTCCGTTTTTGGACAGTCCGAAGTCTTGTGTGCCTGCGCACATTTGACACAGCGGTATGGTCGCATGCAGTAATTTTTGGAATGTCCATACTGCTGGCACCTCTGACATTGGACAATTGATCGTCGTTTTTTGGGATCCTCAATCACTACTATTTGGCGGTCGATCATTTTGATGTCCTTGGCAGCTTTATTGTTGGGACCAGGCAACATGTTAACAAAAAATGTCGATGTTGGTTTTTTCTCTGGGCCATATTTAGCATTGATTATTTCACCAGCTACTGTGTTTCCTGTCTCCTCAATAGCTTCTCTTATTGCATTTAATGATGTTGACGGATGCAGGTTCCTGATAACGATCCTGAAGAACCTCTCGTCTTTTCTATTAAATGTGTGACCTATAAGACCATTGTCTCTAACAACAGCTATCAACTTTTTATAGACTTCCATCTCCGTACAATTGATCCTCAGTTGGTTCCTGTTAATAATTTTGTAGGAGTATTGTTCACCTTCTGCCACAGTCATCAGGAGCTCAGATAATTTACCAACATCATCTATGCCGTAAAGAATGATCGGTGGTGGTTTGCTCGGTTTCTTTTCTTTCGGTTGGATACTATCTTCAGTTAAGTCTACGGGTAAGTCACTGAACCTGTTAGAGGTTACAATTTTATCAGGTGATGGTGTGCTAGAAGTCTTTTTTCTTTTCTTAGGATTTCTCATTGTAGGCACTCGCTGCCAAGAAGGTGGCCCAGTGGCCCTCTCCAAAGATCCACTCCGAGGTGTTGTAAAGGATAATCCTGTGTGAAGCACTTGCTGCACTAATTTCTTTCCAGTAGCATTATCTGCCATAGGAGCCTGGTCACTCGCTGCTATGGGGTCTATGACCATAAGTGATGAACTGCGATCTCTTGTGAATAGGCTGGGGTGAAAGGCCTGTTGAATGTAACGTTTTCCAGTAGTGTTGACTGACAAAGAGGCCTGGGCATCCACCGTTCTGTCGTCTTTTTTAGATTTTTGGTTAAGCAAAACTGTGCCCCCCCCCAGAATACGTGGGGCAGCCCGAGCTATGCTCAGGGAGGGATTCTCCGGCAAAGCCGGTACCCTCCTGGGGTAGTCTCTCTTTTAGTGTTGCTTCCATTATCCTTAATTACCATTTTTCTTTCAGGGTTGATTTCCCCTAGCTAGGTTTTCGGTTATGGCGCCGAAGACTCGCCTTTGCCCTTCATACTTAGCTGCTACAGTCACGAGGTTGGTGTTATGTGTGGGGCTCGTCTTAGAAACTGTAGCATTGCCCAGGGGGTACGACTCACAAGATTTGTGAGTCCATCATTAGACCGCGGCGGCAGTCTAATAATGGCGGGGACGTTGTATGATAGGACTGGTCAGTGTGCGCCTAATAGTCCAGCTCCACACACCTGGACGTACGCAATCGGTATTCTTAGCTTTTTATAAGTATATGTTCCCTAGCAAAAACACATACCACCAAGACCTACACTGACTTACCCCCTCTCGAATTAAATGGAAATTTTATTTATGCAACTCGAATTAAATGGAAATTTTATTTATGCGCCCTCTAACACAACGTAACATTGCTTATGTATAACCATAGGAAACCATTACAGGAATGTCGAGCCGCAATTCCACAAATTCCACAAATCGTATATAATACATACACACACTTAGGGTTGCCAGGCGTCCGGACATGTCCGGCTTTTTACGTCGTGTCCGGCCAAATATATACAAGTTCGGCCCGTCCGGCTTTTGTTCTACCCCTCAGCGGCCAGAATCACGCGGACACGCATGATTTGCGATCTTAGAAATTACTTTAAGAAAACAATATATGATACATAATAAAGAGTAGAGCAAGTCTTAAAATTATAAATGCACAAATAAAAAGAACTATTTCTTCTAAAAACCAGTGTGTCAGGCTTTTATGGCAAAATGTCCGGCTAATTATGAGTCTGTGTCCGGGTTTTCGATTTTGAGGACTGACAACCCTACACACACTCATGTACTATAGTAAAAATGTGTTTAGGTATGAAGATACTAAAATACTAGCATAAGGGGGTGGTTACTGCTGCCAGACGGGCTTCCCAAATGACTGCGAAACGCAGTATGCCCTGCCACTAGTGTGTGTAATGTGTAAAAAAATCACCATATCTCTATTTATAATGTTAGTATAGAATTATATGTATTAACCGTAATTACACATATCTAAGTTAATATCTCTTTTAAAGTCGCATCAAGTTTTAATGTATGGCGAATTTTAGTGCGTTAAAATAAAGGAGCAATTTTAGTGCTCCTAAAATCATATTTCATGTCCGTTAAAGTCTTCTTAAAACCCCCACAATTTTCTCGTAAATAGCTTAAAAAAATCACTTTGTCTTAGTAGTTTTGTGCACTTGTTATCCCTTCTGTGATTCTGTTGTGTTTTCTGTTTATCCCAAAGGTTAACTGGTAGAGAAGGTTGCTCATAAAGTTTTTATGTACCTACATAAAGTTGTACCTACATAAAGTTTTTAATAAATGAAAATAAACTAAATAAGTAATCCTAACTTACTGATTATTAAAAACGGGAAAGTGAGTTTTTTTGGTTTGTTAAACATTCACGCCTTAACAACTATAACTATTATAATTAAAATTTGCATACACGTTATCAGGGATGCAGAAAAATATATAGGGTACCATTAATCCACAAAAAATTTGCTGTTCCCGAGGGATCATCTAAAAATAAAAATTAAAAAATGAACGCTTAATAAAACTTCATATGAGCAATCAAGAGTGAATAAATGTTTTAACACCTAACAAAAAGGGGCGTGGACGAAGTCACAAACTATAAACTGCTGCAAACTAAAACTAAAAGTAGGTAACTAATAAAAATAATAATATATTTACCATGTTCGGGCGACAGGCGCGTGGCACACGTAGATGTATCTCTGGACAGCCAGAGCCAGCGTCAGCCAGATACTAGCCGTGTGGAACATCGCTGGTATGACCTGAATGTAATTATACATCATACATGAGTTTAAATAGATAAAAAACACATTGAATCATTCGGTATTCACCGCCAATGTTACATATGAAGACGACTTGATTGGCTCGAGTTCGCGGGTTCGATATTCGCTCAAGAGAAACATTTGTATGCATGAATATGTCTGTTTGTCAAGGTCTGGTTGTTTCCTATGCAAGTATTTACATATAGAAAGTATATATGTATATATATCAGTTGTCTAGCAACTATACTACAAGTACTATGTTTGGGACTAGATGGCGCTGTGAGAATTGTTCTCATAAAAATATTTAAGTCGATGTTGATCGCAATATAAATTTTAATATAACAGATTGTTTTACATAACACGTCTATCCTGTAAATGTATGCCAGTTAAAATAACATGTGTTTTTAAAGCGATTTATTTATAATTAAGAAATATAAACTAACCCCCTACTTTGTGTTGAGTTCAAACACGTTATATTTGCTGTAATTTACAGAAGAATTGGGTATCCCGCAGACGCTTGATGCTGCAGCATCAGGTCAAGGTTACCATGTCATGGAAATACCACCGAAGTAACAGTATACAATCAAACCCGTGAATGTTAGTGAAATCCCTTCGTCAGCTAGGAAATAAGCTGATGATTTCCAAATGATGATTGAACACGTCAGTTTTCAAACAAAAAAAAAACCGGATTAAAATCGGTCCATCCGTTTGTGAGCTATGATGCTACAGACAGATACACACATACTCAGGTTAAACTTATAACACACCTTGAAATAAGATCATAATTATTTTGAAGGTGGAGGAAAAATATCTGTTTCTAAATTTTTCTTTAGAAACATTTAACATAAATTTTATTATTATTCACATATTTTATTAAATTATCATAGATTTTAATTTTTTACAATATTAATATTTAAAACAATAAATATTATAAAAAACAAGAAAGCCACAAGTAGTGGGGCAAGGCCCAAGGGCTGCACTAGGGCTGCAGAGTGAGGAACCTCTTGAGGTTACGTGCTGTGTCAAGAAATACCGCCTTTTGTATTTATTCCTTGATCCAGCCATCTAGTGAGAGTCTTTTGAAGTGTTGGCCGAGGCTCATCGCAATAAGACCGTTCGCGGAAACGACTATCGGGATAATGATTGTCGAATCCACATCCCACATGTCGGTGATTTCGTGAGCCAAGTCCAACTACTTACTTGGTTTATCTTTCTCAGCTTTCACGAGATTTCATTATTATTATTATTCAATTTAAGTCGTCTCGTCTCTCTCTCCAAAAGCCAAAAATGAGGGGGAGACAGTGTTACCTCCGACAGAAGCATAGTCATTCGGGGTTCAATACGACAAAGACAGAAAGTGACGTATGATTGGCCGTATCGAGCAGCATCTGGACTGGGAGAGAACCGCCACGGACCAAGGACCAAGGAGAAAAATATACCGTTTGTTTATCTTTAGAAGAATGCTATTTTCATTTTATGCTAAATCGAAAGTATTATCATTTAAATGTCACAGTGAACTGAATTCTCGTAAGTATGCAATGCTGAATTTCCAATTTTGCTTAGTGCGCGTATTTGAAAGAGTCTTAATGCAGAGTTTAGACACGGTAGGAATTTAAGTAGTATAAAATTTACTTAGAATTTTGTTTTACGAGAAAGACGCGGCCTATCATGTCGAGAGGTCCTAGTTCGATCTCCGGACATGCCATGTACCAAATGGTTTTTTTAAAACTTAAGTGCATTTATTAACTGCTCTCAAACTGGTGCTTTTCCGGATTGCCTAAAAACGCGATCTCGTGAAAGGAGTAAAGTGTCCTTTACCTAGGTCATATTTATAAAAGTGAGCGATATGACCTTCTACAGCTGGTGATGATGGACAAATCGCTGGAAAGAGAAAAGTTAGGGAAAGGACAGTGAACGCAGCTGAGCTGTTCCGACGAACAAAAGACAGAGAGAACTGTTCTAGCAAGATAATCAACCTTCATTTATTGGAGAAGCACAGCAAGAAGAGGAAGAAGAAGTAATTTTAATCAATTTGATGAATCCTTATAAGGAGGTGGTTGCAGTCTCCAGACGGACTGCCGCTTCTAGTTATCTAGTAGAATTATTACTAGTACTATTTTTAGTGGGGACAAACTGTCCAATTAGATAGAGGCAACTTCGATGTAAATCATCGAATTCAGCTCGGATGGGCAGCGTTAGGGAACCTCCGAGACATCTTCTCGTACAAATTTCCTCGGTGTCTTAAAACAAGTGTGTTCCCAGTGATGACATATGGCGCTGAAACGTGATCTCTAACTATGGGCCTCGTAAGAAAGCTCAACGTAGCGTCACTCAACGAGCAATGGAGAGGGCCATGCTCGGGGTTACACTGCGAGATCGAATCAGGAATGAAGAGATGCGTAGACGAACTAAAGTTGCCGACATAACCCGGCGGATTAGTAAGTTGAAGTGGCAGTGGGCAGGACACATAGTACGGAGAGTCGACGGCCACTGGGGCTGGAAGGTTCTCGAGTGGAGGCAACGAACCGGCAAGCTCAACGTAGGATGTCCACCCACGAAGTGGACAGACGACCCGATAAGGGTCGCGGGTTGACGGTGGATCGAGACTGCTTCTGATCGCGATCCTGCTGGAGGCATTTGTCCAGCAGTGAACGTCCTATGGCTGAGATCTGAGGCTGATGATGAGAGTTACTTTGATGCTCCTTTCTCGGTAATAAATATACCTATTATATTTATAATTTTGCTTCTAACTCAATTAAATCATTGAATGCGCTTCATTTGGACCGCCAGCCTGTCTGACGACCTTTACGTAAAGAAAAAATTCTTCAATAAATTTTAAAACTTATTATTATCCCTGTTTCTCTATTGTTTCAAGCGATTTCCAAGTTAGTCGTTTTACGCTGTTGTAGCTTTGGCTTAACTTAGAGACGGATTGAAACTCAGTCATTTCTTCGAAAGTTCATTCGGGTTCGCGAAACTTTCATGTAAATTTTACTCAGAGCTTTCATTTTCTTATTTATTTAGCTGTTTTCGATATACAGATTAACTGATTCGGAATACAATATAATAGAATGGAATGGAATAAATTTTATTTGTAATAAAGGACATTTTGAATCTTAATAGAAAAGGTAGTCCATTGTCAAATGTACCACTATCCTACTATAGCCTATAGTCTATGGTCTATAGGTATAATATTATAAATGCGAAAGTTTAGATGTTTGTGTGTATGTGTGTTTGTTACTCAATCACGCCAAAAAGGCTGAACGGATGGACTATGGCATTATATATTCAATAATCGAAACAGTAGCATAAGTGCTATTACTTCAAAGTGGTCTTCTGTAAGTGGCTGCCAAGTTTATGACTGCGTTATCCCGTGTGTTGTTCATTTTGGTTTATTTTTTATTTATTATTTAAGATTATTAAAGATGGATTTGCTCTTGGAGAACATCTAGCCGTGTGTGTGTGTGTGTGTGTGTGTGTGTTGGTGTGTGTAGCCGCGTGTGTGTGTAGATGAGGCCGACGATGGAGCATGCTCACCTAGAAGATGATTTGGGTTGCATGAGCTCGGAACTTCCAATCCTTCGCATTATAAAAGATGGTCAGAATTAGAGAGATTTCGACAAGGTAAGGTTTTTTTACGTTTTGTACATTATGCTCCTGAGAGCGTGCTTTACTAAATGATTGACAGGATCTGCGAGTATGTCTACAATTTATAAAGATAGGTTTCCGATATTTTACTCCGAACAACAGCTATAGTATAAATTGAGAAACTATCACTGAAACTCAATGGTACATTTTCTTAATGTTAAAGTCGGCAGACAGGCTGATGGTCCACTTCACGCTGATGGTCTACCTCTGTGTGTGCCTGCACAAGGTCCCCCCCGTCTGGGGATTGCCCTGGTGCTCCGGGCAATCCCCCATTGGAGTTAGACTAGCCGGCAATGGCTAGGCTGCCCTGGGGTGGATCGGAGTTGTTGCCTCGGCAGAGCCCGGTCCATCCCTCTCAAAGGGCAAGGAGACACCGGGGAGTTTTAGTGGGTAGTGCCAATGCCGCTATGACCTAGCATATCGTGGAGTACTGGTGACTCCCACATACCCCTACCGCCTAGTCAGCGGTAGGAAATCTTTAAATGGATTTCTCCTCGAAATAAAAAAAAAAATTTGGCTACCTATAACACAAGCAACGCCAAAGCTGCTGCAAGTGCGCTGCCGAATTGGGAAGGCTTAGGGAAATGGCTGTTATTTTACGTGCTGTTATTTTACGGCGGTCTTCTTGCTGGTTACTACCGCCAGACGGGCTGCCCAAATGACTGCCAAACGCAATGTGTCCTACCACTACGTATGTATATTATGTTATAAAAGCAGTCTAAGAAAATGTTCAAAGAAACAAAATTGACTTCTACATTTTAAACATTTTAATACTGCACTAAATCTGCACACAAATCTCCAACTGATTCCGTGCCCATCTCCCCATCTCCCTTCCTATCCGGTAGCAGGAAATTGCAATCTGCACTCAAACCATCTTACTTGTTCCCCTTGCAAGTTTTATTGCGTCCAACGGACCTCAATTTTATTTGCGCGGTACACGCTATTTGGTTTAGGCAATCTGATAAATAAAAAACCGGTTTTGATTCACACACAATCACACTTAATTTTTAGGGTTCCGTACGTCCGAATAAAAAAACGGAACCCTTATAGAATCACTGGTGTGTCCGTCTGTCCGACCCCCCCCCCCCCTCATCTCCGAAACTATTGAACCTAAAATTTTGAAAAAAATACAGAAATTAGTTTTCTACTTATAGATTATAGGAAAACCTATAAGAAGTCCATGATATTAAAATAACATGGTAAATCACTCAATATTGTGCGGATAGGTAACATCGTACGGAACCCTCTTCACGCGAGTTCAACTCGCAATTGTCCCGTTTTTTTTGTAAATGTCGTCAAACAAACTGACAATCCACTCGAGATTACGAGGTTCTGGCTACTGTCGCCAATAACACAAACTACGCCACAGAAACTGCAAGTGCACTGCCGACCATAGGAATTAGGAAGGAATGGAGAAAGAGGCTCTGGCATCCCTTACTCACTCATAGAAACACAACAAGCGATCTTCTGTTAGGGGGTGATGGTTAGGGCCTATTCACACGAGGTTTCTTAAACGAGCTGAAGACGCGTGTTTTTGATTAGTGAACTCTCTGCGTGTCGTTAGCGCGTAATAGCAGATTGTATGCGTTTGTAGTGTTACAAACGCAATTGGAACGCTTTTCAAACAGTCGAAAGCTGCGAAAGAAGTGTTGATGAAGAGAGGTGGGTATCGCCGCGTTTGCAGCAATACAAACGCGAGGATTGTGTGTGCCTTGCGTTTGCCCGAGCTTCTTGGATCGCGATTAACGCGCGTCGTCAGGTCGTTTAAAAAACGTCGTGTATATAGGTCCTTACTGCAACAAAACGGCCTGACCAAATGATTGCGAAACGCAGTGTGCCTCGCCACTATTTGCCAGATCCAGACCAGAGCCAACAATAGTTCATTTTCAAATTTTGCACAGCCGGAAATCGAACCTGGGACATCTGAGACACCAGCGCTAGAGCAACCAACCACCTTAACCTTCCGTCCAATAGGAACATCAATATTCAAGTTTAAAAACAAGCTTTAATTAGCAAACGTATTGGAGGGCAGTTTCTACAAAAACTAGTCCAAAATTTTATTGTAATAATTTTACTGAAAACTAAGAAAGTTTCCGTAATACGTCCGCGTTGAGTCTCTAAATGGAGTTAAAAAATGTATTGAAAACATCGTTTCATGGCAAAATCAAGGAGGTACGTTTGAAAAAACTTTGAATAAAAGCTCAAGATAACAGCTTCCAATCTTTTGTTGACTGTTCTTACAGAGCTTACCCCTTTTTGTTACCGATGAAATTACTGCTTTCAAGAGATAAGAAAAGGTTTTACAACCCCTTTGCTGATTAAAATAAGTAGATACCTCAGTCTAAATTGAGAGAGAGACGAATTAAAGTAAAGGAGTTTATGACGAAGTCAGAATTATCTAAGAACTATGTGAGCTGATTTTTTATTTAAAGATCTGCACATGGGATGACGGTTCATTTGAACGTAGGCGGCCACCGCCGGGTATTAATACGTATAACATCATTGGGATCGCAAATGTACTGACAATCTATAAATATTAAATAATATATAAAGACCTTCCTCGTTTAATGTTCTTTTCATTAGTGAAAACCGCATCAAAATCATTAAGCATTCGAGATGTGGACGTATAGGCGCATGCTGTCCATTAGCTAGACTCAAAAGGTGATTAACGCAAAACTCCTGTGAATTATTGGCCAAAAACGCAAAAGTTTCCTAAGATGACCCAGGTAGGAAACAACCTGCTTCAGCTGGTGATGGGTCGCCGGAAAGAGGAAAGTTGGGCGGAGGAAAGTCATGGAGTGGACCGGGATAGCTAACGCAGTAGAGCTGTTCCAACGAACAAAAGACAAGGAAGACTGTTCCAGGCTGATCGCCAACCTTCACCAGTTGGAGAGGCACCACAAGAAGAAGAAGAAGCATCAAAATCGATTCAGTCGTTTTTGAGATCATCGCTAACATACATAAAGACTTACAGACAGACAGACGCGACGGGGGACTTTGTTTTATGAAGTATTATGATATGATATAATTATTCATTTATGTTCACATATTTGTATATTAATCTATTTATTATACGTATGGACTTGGGCGGGATGTCCACAACTGAAGATCAGGGCTTTGTGGCTTTTAGCACATACAGCATTTATTGAGTTGAGTGCCCATTCGAGGCGAGGTACTCAGGCCCCTCTTTTCCATTGGCACTCCTAGTTGGCATCCGCGCCATCGATGTGGCCTCCTAGTTGTTTGTCAGATCATCATTCCATAATCAATATTACCGATAAGTAGGTATATTGCCCAAAATCTCCTCCTGGGCTCCTTTACTATTAATATTATGGTATTTTACTCGTAACAACGGATATTATTATTATAGAAAAGTTATAACCACGCACACAATAGGTCTTCCATAGTTTCCGTTGACCCTTACCTCAACAATATCACAATCTCGTATGACAAAAATGGATCGAATCCGTTCACAAAAGAAGCACTCCATCACAAGGGCACATCGTTAAGGTATAATGACTAGCTCGGAAACTGTATATGTTACAAGGTATTTTATCACCTCACTTGAGATTGAAGGATCTCCGTTATAAAGTACAACTTCATTCACTATCCTTGTTAAGTTTTGACGAAGCTACTTAAAAATACACAAGCTCATGTCCGCGAATTCGTCTGGGTAACTTTATAAATTTTAACTTATTAGCTGAAAGTCGTTGTTCTGTCAATTTGATATAATAATAATAATAATATTTATTTATTTCGGATAATTTACAATCCATATACAAAAAGGGGAATTTAATTTAGAATTAATAACAAGAACAAAAATTAAAGTTAAAATTAAAGTGAAATCTTAATATCTCTGGGCATTCCGACCCCAGGGCATCCATCCAGCAGCATGCAGCCGAATCCAACGCCCCAGTATCGGAGAGTCCCACCTATCAGTGAATACGTTCAGGATGGTATTGTTGGTAGCGCGCAAGCGTCTCAAGGCAGAAGCGCAACGCTTATGAATTATAGCTGCGAAGTCATCGACATGCGCTTCGGCAAACACACCCGAGGCGCTGCAAAATCTTGGCAGACCAATCATCCTGAACGCTTAATCACACAACCTTGTCCTGACAAATACGACCACAACAAAAACGAGCTGTAATTAAAAATGATAAGCTACCACATTTGATGAGCCCAAACACGATATACAGATTTGCTGTTTCCTGAGGGAGTTGGGTATTCCGTAGAATATTTGAGACTGCAGCATCAGATCAAGGTTACCATATCATGGAAATACCATCGAAGTGACAGTACAGCAAATTCAAATCATTCGGACCTGCGGAAGTTGAGATCAGAGATCCTTACTCAACTACGAAATTATCTTTTTTTTATGTTAAGTTCGGCAGACAAGCTGACGGTCCACTTGATGGTAGGTGGCTACCGTCGCCTATAACACAAGCAACGCCTAAGCTGCTGCAAGTGCGCTGCCGACTGCAGTAGCATTAAGGATAAGGGATTAGGAGTAGATAGGGAAATGGGCTCTGGCATCCCTTACTCACTCACCGAAACACAACAGCACACGTGCTGTTATTTCACGGTGGTCTTCTGTAAGGGGGTGGTTACTGCCGCCAGACGGGCTGCCCAAATGGCTACGAAAACGCAGTGTGCCCTGGCCACTACTTTCCAAATCCAGACCGAGCCAAATTTGAATAGTTGATTTTTCAAAGTTGACCCAGCCGGGAATCGAACCCGGGAACCCTAGAACAGAGCGTTAACCCTAGAACAGAACAGAGGGTTAGCAACCCTAACCACTCATCCAACGGGCTCGTCAAATGCCTGTTGGATGAGGTCTCCAAACGCTGAAATCTGATGATCTCCAAACGCCTGAGCAGATTTTCGTAAATTATAGCAAGAAACCATTTCGGTTATATCTGCTACCAAACAAAAAAAACGGATCAAAATCGGTAGGTACATCTTTTTGGGAGCAACGATGCCACAGACAGACACACAGGTAAAACTATAACATCCCTCTTTTGCGTCGGGCGTCGGGGGTTCAAAACCACTAAACCAAATCTGTCCAAGGTTCGAGTGAATAGGCATCTTCTGGGTGAGCTCGCTCCATCGTCGGCCTCATCCTTCCTACATGGATAGATGCTGGTCAAGAGCAAACTCATCTTTAATAATAAAAAAAAAAGGTTAAAATAATAATTTGCTTTGAATTCTCACCTCATTCATATAGTTCCAGGCTTGACACGCTCGCGTCGGGCTCAGGGGTTTATAGTGATTCCCAAAGGTGTACATGTAGAACAGCCATGGCGCTGGAAACAGCAGCGTGAACATGTCGCATAACGCCATAGCCATCAGAACTATGTTCGTCGGTGTGCGCATGTGCCGTCGCGATAGAACAACAACAATCAAGGTGTTGGCGACCGTCGTGGTTGCTAGTAGGAATGGGGCGATGTACCTGAAGGAAATAAGTCGGATTATCGAGATAAGCTGCAATATTTCGAGCATCTAATGAGAGGCGAAAGATACCGTATTACAGGGTAAAGCTCTGGTTTCCTAGGATAGCGGTACCGTCATATAGCGGCCGTAATACAGCGGTGAATGACGTCACTAGAACGTTGTCTATGTAAACAAAATGGCGCGGTTTCCTAGTGAGCGTTAATGGACACCGTAACGTCAAAAAGCGGTGCCGCCATTTCCATGACGGCCGCCTTGTCGGCGTGAAGCCGACAAGGCGGTGATTTTCTGGATAGCGGTGAAGCCATTTTTTAAAATATTGTATTGTTTTGACCAGTCGAAGTACAAAATGAGTTCCAACTCCAACTGGAGCAGCGAGGACGACGAAATTTTTATTAGATTTCGTACGTAATTATGTTTTTAGGTTAGGTTGTTTAAAAAACGGTGGCCGATGGTGATGTCATTTTCCACATGTTGTCCCCGTAAAGACGGCCGTCTTTTTGCGTCCGTTAAATTGCGTCCGTTAAGTGACGGCACCGCTTTCCTAGGAAACCAGGGCTTAAGCGTAGCAGAGGCCGGAGAAACACCTCCCTGGTTTAAGGGATGGCTTTGCATGAATACTCGCTAAAGAAATAAATTAGACTGAATAAATGTTTTAATAGAAAAGAAAAAAAAAGCAAGCCAAGTCGCAGGCAAAAGTTAGTAATATTATAAGTACGAAAGTAAGTTTGTTTGCTTGTTATGTTTTCTAGCTAACTATTAAACTGATCACATTCTCAAGGATGCACAAAGGGACATTAGGGTATCTTTCGTTCAGAAAAAAGCACTTTCCTTATTATCTAAATAATAATAATAAAAACATTAACGCCTGTTAGAAATATAATAATTTTTCTGAATAAATAGTCCAGGTAATTTTTGATAACAAATCATAATTTGGGACCCTCAGGGGCATTTTTGATATAAGCTTCTAGAATATAATAATATGAAGTATCGATGGGTAAAGCAAATTTTTGATTCCGCCCTGTAGAAGGGATAGAAAAAAATAAAAATAGGTGTTATTTCCAAATTATGTATGGTAAGAGCTGGAAAAAAGTTTCAGGCAAATATAACAGAAAAATAACAGAAGACCACCGTGAAATAACAGCACGTGTGCTGTTGTGTTTCGGTGAGCGAGTAAGGGATGCCAGAACCCATTTCCCTATCTACTCCTAATCCCTTATCCTTAATCCTACTGCAGTCGGCAGCGCGCTTGCAGCAGCTTTGGCGTTGCTTGTGTTATAGGCGACGGTAGCCAGTAGCCACCAACCATCAAGTGGACCGTCAGCCTGTCTGCCGACTTTAACATAAGAAAAAAATATTGTAGTGAATTTAATTTTACATAAAAATGTTTGTTACTTTTTTTGCTAAAATCAAAATTAAAATAGTTGGGGAGGTTAGAACATTTGATAGGTACATTGAAAAAAATGACAGTATCAACCCTTAGCTTAGATTATCTTGTAATCTCGCTAACTATGTTAAGTAACATGAACAAGTTGGGGAGGTTACAAGATTTCATAGGTACATTTTAAGAAAATGACAGTATCAACCCTTAGCTTAGATTATCTTGTAACTTCCCCAATCTTGTAACTTCTGTTAATTTTGATTTTAGCAAAAAAAGTAACATGAACAAGAAGGTTAGAAGATTTGATAGGCCGCAGGGGGCTCTTTTACACGTCTTGAGTCTACCAGCGCTTCGGAAGGACCATCATAGCCAAGAAGAATGCGCCGCAAGAAACTTGGCCAACGTCACCAAAAACAAGTTCCAATTTATACATTTTAAAGTAGTCAAATTTGTTAGTAAATTTTTCTGGACTAAAAATGTACCCTATAATTATCCTTTTATGTATCCTGACAACGTGTATGCAAAATTTCCTGATAATCGGTCGAATAATAAAGGCTTCAAGGCGTAACAAACAAATTGACCTTCGTTTTGATTATAACATTAGTTAGGATTTTTTAAATGGAGTGTAAAATAAATATCAAGTAAAAAAACGACATTGAAAATGACTGGAGGTGACACAGAACATGGCCGGAACAGCTTGACGGTTTTTTAATTAAAAAACCACACTTGAAAACTTTGCTACAAAGATTGTTTAATGCAAGTGTGATGAAAATCTTAATAAGAAAATCCATTACACCTATTTTTATAGTTAAACTAGATTTTTCTTTATCTCGCTTCTTTTTTAGGGTTCCGTACGTCCGAATAAAAAAACGGAATCCTTATAGGATCACTCGTGTGTCCGTTTGTCCGTCGGTCACAGTCAATTATCTCGGAATCTTAAATGTATTTTTTTTGTAATTTTAAAATAAATAGTTTCCAAGTTATTCAAGAAAATAGACGAAAATTGACCAATCCCCCCCCCCCCCTATCTCCGAAACTACTAAACCTAAAACTCGCACTTGTCCCGTTTTTTTTATGTTAAGATCGGCAGACAGGCTGACGGTCCACTTGATGGTAGGTGGTTACCGTCGCCTATAACGCAAGCAACGCCACAGCTGCTGCAAGTGCCCTGCCGACTACATAGTCCAAGCGCCAGAGGTTTTTATTTTGAAATGTACGGGACCGGCTATTTTTTTTTTGGAATATGTACAGGGGTGTCCCCTGATTGTAAATCCAAGTTGGCGTCATCGGGGGGGGGGGGGGGGGGGGGGTGAGCGTCAGCCGCCATCTTGAAAAACACGTTTTATTGAACATCTCGCGAACCGCGCATCGTACGACAAAAATACTACAAATCATTTTTGTAGATAATAATATTTGCCATCTTTTTTATTTAAAACTTTTTTCTGTAAAAAGCATAGTTTTTTATTTGTAGCGCTTCAAACTTTTTAAAATATGGTTTTTGCTAAATATATAGTTAACGGTTCATGATAAATGAAAAATGGTAATAACTAAATTTGTAGAGCATGAAATTTCCTATAAATTTCATTCGAAACTTTTTCCCGTAGCATTTATAGTTTAGGAGCTAAAACGCTGTAAATGTCGAGTGAACGCAAAATATTCACGAGATTATAATGCTATATATTCAATCATGCGCCTATGAGTTGTAGTATATATTTTGGGTCGTTCGGACTTTCCCCCCTCAACATTCCTACAATATTGCGGAGCTGCATGTGGATGCTGAAAAGCTGGTTTGAAATGTTCAATCATTTGCTCGAATTGCAGTGGCCAAACATGCGACAACGTGCCAGACGTAATAGATGCCATCGAAAACGAAATCGAAGAAGACCCAGCCTTCGATTCGTCTCCTTCGGATATGGCGGAGGCAGAAGAAATCGATTCAGAAGGAGATGAGTGTCTTCCGTCGACAACGAAAAGAATTAGACTCGCCCTGTAAAATAATGCGCCACGTTTTTACATAATAACTTTTATGATGATAAATTATTCGTTGTTCTCCACACTATTTATAATTTTAATTGATTCGTCACACAGCTGCATTGACATTTTTTGGAACACTTTATGCCATTTTATGCGTTATGAAATGGTTTTTGTATACAAACGAGCAATATTGTCACTGATAATGTACGAGGTGCAAGTTTTACCTAGCTGCAGCTCCTAAACTATAAATGCTATGGGAAAAAGTTTCGAATGAAATTTATAGGAAATTTCATGCTCTACAAATTTAGTTATTACCATTTTTCATTTATCATGAACCGTTAACTATATATTTAAAACCATATTGTAAAAAGTTTGAAGCGCTACAAATAAAAAAACTATGCATTTTACAGAAAAAAGTTTTAAATAAAAAAGATGGCAAATATTATTATCTACAAAAATGATCTGCACAATTTTTGTCGTACGATGCGCGGTTCGCGAGATATTCAATAAAACGTGTTTTTCAAGATGGCGGCTGACGCTCACCCCCCCCGATGACGCCAACTTGGATTTACAATCAGGGGACACCCCTGAACATATTCCAAAAAAAAAATAGCCGGTCCCGAACCTACTTTTTTTGCTCCGGCGCTTGGACTAACAGTAGGATTAAGGATAAGGGATTGGATAGGGAAATGGACTCTGGCATCCCTTACTCACTCACCGAAACACAACAGCACACGTGCTGTTATTTCACGGTGGTCTTCTGTAAGGGGGTGGTTACTGCCGCCAGACGGGCTGCCCAAATGACTGCGAAACGCAGTGCCCTGCCACTACTTTCCAGATCCAGACCAGAGCCAAAATTGAAAAGTTCTTTTATTTTGTTGTAGAACTTTATTTTTATTTTTGCGTGATCCTTCAGGAACAGTCTGAATGAAAGGAATGTCCTTTTCTGTATTATTGACACCGTGTAAGCAAAACTTAAGAGCGCGTATAAAGAGAAATAGCTAATCCTAGAATTGAATTTTATCTAAGTTTGTAAAGTCCAAATAAGAAAATAATTATATATAGATTAATACATTATAAATAAAAGTGAAATGTGGAAAAGAAAACATTATTCGATGAAATTTTCTCGACAGAAAAAAATCACCAAATTACCTCTCATTTTTATCGTTTTTTGTTTTATTTTCAAAATGACACATATTACAAACTTAAAAAAATATCAGTAATCTCACTTCACAGATTATTTAGGGCTCTGAGGATTAATTTTTCATTTGACATTGTTGTTTACGAGTAATTAATAATTAATACTTGTGGCACTTATAACATTTTTTATTGCGCGAAATGCGCTATCTTCCGTCTCACATTGTTTCACATGATCAGTCACAATCGCTTATGGGTCCACGCGGGTGAAATCAGAAATATTTTTTGCTTTGTACGCAGCCTTAAGCTAAACAAACAAAAACAAAAAAACTAGATTCTTCTAAAAATATATGAGTAGGTAACTAGCTGGTGCCCGCATTGAAAAATAAAAAAATAACGCCTGACAAAATACATGAGCAATGTAACGCCTAACATCTTTATAGCAGTCATAGCTTTGCCAGGCGTTAGATGATCCCTCGGGAACAGTATTTTTTCTGGACGAAAGGTACCCTATGTCCTTTCCTGCATCCCTGACAACGTGCATGCAAAATTTCATGATGATCAGTTCAGCGGTTTAGGCGTGAAAAGGTAACAGACAGACAGACAGAGTTACTTTCACATATATAATACTAGTTGAACTAGGCCACGCTTCGCTGCAGCCCATACGGCGGTGGAGTGCGCGTGGGGCGCGCGGTACTAGACACTGCTTATATATAATATTATTGATCGTAGCGTAATGTTATATAGCCTATAGCCTTCCTCGATAAATGGACTATTCAATACAAAAAGAATTTTTCAATTCGAACCAGTAGTTCCTGAGATTAGAGCGTTCAAGAAAACAAACAAACTCTTCAGCTTTATATATTAAGTAAAGTATAGACTAAAATAAGGATTCAACAGAAAATTATTGCTCATATATTTTCGTCAGGCGCTGATTTTTTTAACGCGTAAAAAAGTTGTAAAATTTTTTACCCAAAAAATTTATAACAAACTCTCCATAAAGTCTTTGACTTTAAATAACCCATGACCCACATAAAATGGTCACAAAATATTCGACGTGAAACGTGTAAATCGAACTGTGAATTACTCACCCATACATTGGCTCTGCATAATTAATAGGGAATTCGCATGTCACGTTCAGATAAACGTGAGAATGATTGGACGAGCAGAAATCTTCCGTTGTGAAATTCGTATACGCCGGAATAAATGTTTCGTTATCGAAACTGATGTTTTTGGCGGCAAAAGTCTCTAGGACATCGTTGCTTCCGTAAACGGACGCCTCGACGATTCCGGATTTGAAATTCGTTCGAGAATTGTTCAGCGGCGTGCCGTAATAATCCAGCCAGTCCTTGTCCTGTTCCATTTTGATTTTTTAAATTCGTCCCTCAGAGGCAAAGGTAGACAGGTCGCATTATGCCAACGTTGACCTCTAGTTATCTGTTGCTTGATTTTGACATTTTTCTCTCTCTTCCTATTCCGCCATCTTGTTTAGTTCTGTGAACAAAAGAGATACATGTTTAAAATATTGGTTAGATTGTTACGCAATAGTAGTCTGTGTTTTACCCAATAGATTGAGTTATATTACTGTATATATAATAAATCATGTTATACATTCTGATTACTTTGTCCTTTTTAACAACAATATTATTATTATTATACATTTATTCATTTCTTTTCTTAATTCTAAATTTTTTACAATATAAATATTAAAAAACAAACAAACAATATATACCATAAAAAACTTAAAACTAGGATTCCGCAGATAGCGGGGCAAGGCCCAAGCTACCGGTGGTTAGGGCTACATAGTGAGGAACCTCCTGACAATTCGTGCCGTGTCAAGAAGTTTTTCTTTTTCGGCTTTCACGAGGTTTTCGTAATGCGGGACAGCTATGTCGACAAGCATCGTCCGGCGCTGGGATCGGTCAATAACCACGATGTTAGGCTTATTGGCGGCAATAGTCCTGTCCGTGATTATGGAGCGATCCCAGTAGAGCGTAGCATGACCATTTTCGAGAACGGGCGCAGGCACGTACTTGTAGTAAGGCACCTCAGACTCGATAAGATCATATCGAAGGGCAAGTCGCTGATGAATGATCCTGGCTACTTGGTTGTGTCTGTGCAAATACTCGCCGTTAGCAAGATGAGCACAACCGGAAATAATATGCCTGAGTGTCTCTCCAGGACGGTGGCATGCCCGACAGATGTCGACCGTACCGTCCTTCAGGATATATTTCCGGTAGTTGTTCGTCTTAATAATTTCGTCTGCAATTGCACAGACAAAACCTTCAGTTTCCCCAAAGAGGTCACCGAAACGCAGCCAGTTCACTGACATGAGCGAGTCCACATCAGGTCCTGTCAGGGCCTTGTAGAATCGCCCATGTAGCTCCTTGCCTTCCATATTATTATTATTATTATATTTTTTGTGTTTCAATTTAAACCCACACAAATATGGAATTGGACAGTTGTTTAAAAATTCCGTTATTAATTTTTATGTACATTTCGTCAAACCTACTGACTGTTGGTAAACACTTGATGGCATGTTTACCAGCAGTCAGTAGGTTTGACGGCTATTAACACAAGCAACGCTAGAGATGCTGCAAGTGCGCTATTGGTCTTAGTATGATTAAGGATAAGGTATTAAGAAAGGATAGGAAATGGGTTCTGGCATCCCTTACTCACTCACTGAAACAAAACAGCACACATGCTGTTATATCACGGGCTGCCCAAATGACTTCGATTACTTGCCAGATCAACACCAGAGCTAACTTTGATTAGATCATTTACAAAATTGGCCTTGCCGAGAATCGTCGGAAAGTTAAAAGGATCTTGCTAATAAACTGAAATAAAATTATGTAGGATCAACCATTTAACTAGGAAGACAACGAATTTTTATAAGGATTTTTTTTGATGAGTGATTAGGTTCCGTGTTCGTTCCTGCAGGGTCAACTTTGGAAATGAATTGTTCAAAATTGGCTCTGGTCTGGATTTGGAAAGTAGTGGCGGGGCACACCATGTTTCGCAGTCATTTGGGCAGCACGTCTGACGGCAGTAACCACTTCCTCAGAGAAGACCACAGTGAAACATTGTGGTTTGAGCCCACACCCCTATCCCAATCCTTTATCCTCATTCCCATTATGATCGGAGCGCACTTACAGCACCTGTGGCGTTGCTTTGTTAGAAGCGACGGTAGCCATCAAGTGGACCGTCAGCCTGTCTGTCGACCTTGGCATAAAATAAATTGTTTAAATCATCTACGTTAGTACCACATGTCAGTACCTACTACATACATATATTAAATCTATCTAAGTTTATATAGCTTCAACAGGCATAGAACCGGGATCCCTGAGACAGCTCTGAGGGAAGCACCATAACCGCTCGACCAATTTGCTTGCATAAGAGTAAGAATCTATTTAATTTATCGAACAAAACTCTTTGTTTGTAAAGACCAATACATGTACAAAAGAATTCCAGAAGAGACTAACATTTTTGAGACAAATCGACTGGCGTTTATTCCTTTTTTAAACGTATAAAATTTACCTCGTGTCAATAGATAAATGGATACCTAATTACTTTATATTTAGTTACATTATGTATACTCAGATGTCACGTGTTCCAACACAAGTTAAATGTTAGTTACGTTCAGTATACACAGATGTCACTACGTTTTATAAGTTAAGATAGTTCACATTTTCGACGACAGATATCGCTGCGCCGGCGGGTTATAACGCATTATCGTTTCGTTCCTCAACGCGGACTACACTTTTCATATAAGATTTCGACGTTTCCTTTTATAAGCCCAGAGAATAGAATTAGGGAACACGAATACACGTGTCAGCTGTAGCACAAATGTCAAAGTGACAGGTAACCTAACGCTCTTTAGTTAACGCTTGTATTAATTTTACTCTACATAAAATTTCCATACCGGGGGCCTCATATGAAAATCGATTCTTAAGGCGACGAATTGGAAATTTTGGTGGCAGGGATTTAGATTTTTCTCAGCAAGGACAAAACATATGAAAGTGATGTTCGGTAATCTGTATCTTCTTGTTATTGACTTCATTTTGTCAGTTGGATTACACGATTGGATTAACTTTTATAACAGAGAAAAAAAATTCAAAGAAACCTCTTTTAAAACACAGATTTACATATTACAGGCAAACGGGACCAATTTATACCTCCAAATTTTCTATGTACATTAGTATAAACATACACTTTAATTTTACAGTTGGATTTCTTAAAATACATTATAGTTTTTCTAATAAAAATCGTTTTGTCGCATACGACCTTACGACATAAGCAAGCGCGCTCTCGTTTTCGTATGCACTCACAGCCGTATTAATTGTTTATGGCTGCGTCACCTTAAAGAGTAAACTTCAATAAACTCTTATTTTTGTGTAAAAATCGACATTATTTTCAGCACTGTAACGTCTAGTTTTAATTTCAATCCAAACAATGCATGGAAAATGTCGCTATAGGGCCAGGACCAGCGCGTTGAGCATTGCACGGTACGGCAGTGTGAGTGCTAAAATCATTGCAATAAGGTTGACATCCCTTGCCTAGCCCAGCAGTCAGCACCGGCCCTAATAAAGAAAATTGGGGACATCTTTTACAAATGAATTAAAAAATTTAATCGAAATTTAATGGGTGGGCTTTATTGAGCAACGTATCCTTTTAAGAGTCAGCAAGACAGAGTAACGAGACGTAATATTCATGATTATTACATCTTTTGAAATGTTACATGTATTATGCGAACGTAAGGTGGGGAAGTACCGTATATATTTCCGAGCTCGTTCGAGGCTATCAAAGTTATTATTAAATTATTTTATATTATTCATAATGGAAATGTTTAATTTGCATATTACATGTATGTTTAAACCATCTTCATTCGTAGATGGTTTGAACATACATGTAAGCCATCTTCATTCGTAGACTGCCTTTGTGGAGTTAAATATAAAAGCGGCTACACACGGCCCTAATATCGGTGGCAATATTGGGGAAGTGGTGGGGAGTGCCCTAGATCGCTCCCTTGATCGCCTCATGTGTAGGCAAATCGTAATCAGTATTATTATTATTCCTCGTACCTTTGAAATCGAATCGCGCGAACCCACGATTTAGGGCCGATTATCGTCTAGGGAGCGTTGTCAATGCGGTGCCGATTTCACCGCAGCAGTGTGCCTGCGAGTGTAGTGGCGACATGACGTATCTTTGTGTTTTTAATTTGTATTTCGCCGTGTCTACCCACATGGCGAAGGAAAATTGAGCTCTTCAAGGAGTTTTCGGATATACTCTAGAAAGTGCCAGAGTGATGCCTATTCTCTGATGTTTTGAAAGTGTCGGCGGCATCTTGATAGACGAGCGCTTTGTTGCACGGTCGGTTTCACACTTAGTGGCAGGGACGTGTGTAGAGTAGCGGCCGATTTCATTCCCATTACCACTCTCTCGATATTGCCACCGATTTTAGGGCAGTGTGAAACCGGTCTAAGAAAACTTAAATGCGAAAAATAAAATAGAGAGAGATAGTGGATTTTGTATTTTTAGCGTGTCACACAATTAACGCGCTCGGTACGAGTGTTGTACCGGCAACACACACACCGCCATATCTGGCGGTGTGAAAAGGTTCGAGGTAGCGATGCGCGATATGTCGCTTTGTATCGATATATCATATCGTAATGTATCACAATCTAATACACGATAAGCATTTATATCGATATTCCGGTGAAACGATACGATACAGCTAGATATCGAATTGGGGTGTATTGATACAGGATATCAATGTATCGTGAATCGTGAGTTCGCTCACGAGTCAGTTGACTAGGGGTGTTCGACCAGAGAGGTTGTCGTATGTCCGCGCATCTTATTCATGGAGTTGTAGTGTGTTTTATATTGGTCTAGCATTAAAGTGTTTATACATGACGTAAAGGAGTTCTCATTAATGTATCCCGGGTGCTAATAATATGTTTATTTGGTACTTTATTCCAGACGGATACAGGATATAATATATTATATATAAGAATCCCCCCCATATTTGACGCGGGCGAAGTCGGGGTGTGTTCACACTCACAGACATAGATAGTATAGATGGCGCAAGTTCATCAAACTGTATGAAAACCAAGCGTGCCACATTTTTAATGCCTACTATGACGTCACGAGCACAAGTGATGTTAAAACACACACTAAATCGTTTCCCCTCACCCCGCAATGCAACGACGCGACGACTAGTCTAATCGAATGTTCAACGTCCAACTCTACGGCGCGCCAATTTAGTATACCACCTACGTTAAACGTGAGAGGACGCGCGCACGCAGCTGGCTTCGACATTTTCCAAATATTAATTTTAACTAAATTACAGCACATATTATAAATAAAAAAACTACTTACCGATTATACGAAACGTCTTCCCTCACTCGACAAACCACTTTTGACGTATTTTTACAATTAATAACAGCGCAATTAGGCATTTTTCGTTTTTCGAAAGTCGACTTTCCGCGAACACAGTCGGCAGCGAACTGAGGCTACGACCGGGCCGTATTTGAGCATTGCTCAAATTGCGGGCACGTAGTGGCGAACGGCTTGCGGTATTTATTTATACTATCTACGTTTGTGGGCGCGTTAGTTTGATAGTCGCTGTTCTCAGATAACTTTTTTAGACCACCCCATACTCATACATTTGATACGGTTTACGGTGACACGGTTTTTGTTTGTATATATACAATTTGCAGAAAAAAATTGCATCCGTACGAAGCCATAAAATGCTGCTGGTATAAAATGCGCTAAAATTGTTCTGTTGACTGTACAAACACATTTACAAGCACACACCTATGTAGTATACATGTAGTTTCCCAAGTAGACAATTGACAGACAGTCGGACGCGTTAATTAATCTGATGTTGTTTTGGTAACGTCAACGTCAAATATAATATTGACATTAACTCTAATCACTATCTGAAACATCCAGATACGAATTGTATGGTATAAATTGAAGTAATGTGCTGTTATCGTAGAAGTAAGTACTTATTTTGGGTAACTTATTACCTTTTTGGGTAAAGATTAGTATCGAATTTACCTAGTAGGTAGGTACTAAAAGTTAGTAGGTACCTAATAAGAAAAAGAATAAAATACCTACTTCATAAAATTGTCGATATTTATTTATTTATTTATTTTATTAGGAAGCCAACGCAGTATACAATCATCCTTATACATAAACACATTTAAAAATTCATTTATAATATCGTATACTCCACTTATAGGCTAACTTGGCATGCATTAAGACGAAAACAAAAAGAAATAAAATTAAAAGAATAATAAACAAACCAATAATAAAAGAATAAAAAACAAAAACTCAAAAAACAACAAACCATTATGCAGTACGCGATAAAAGATTTTTTTTAACCCTTCTTTTAAAACATGCGGAGGAATACTGAAAGATATCGATACCAGTTCCCCTAATTAAATTATTGTAGGTGACGACCATTCTGCTCAAGGGAGCGGCTCCGCCCAGATTAGTTTTGGCGATTCTAGGCCTGAACGTTAGCCTGTTCTTAATATGCGACCTAGAATTACTCTTTGGTACCGCCAATCGCACCCTGCTCAGCAAATTTGGGCAATCGTTCCCTCCATCCTTAATATTTTTCAAGAAAGAGAGATCAATATAGTCCCTGCGATTGGACAGTGACAATGTTTTATATAATTTTAGGAGATCAGTGTAGCTGTTAACTTTTTTTAACATTTTGTCCCTGTATGCTAAGTGTCGTAAAAATTTCTTCTGCACTCTCTCTATCCTATTCTTATGTATTTGATAATACGGACTCCATGCAACAGAACAGTATTCAAGTCTGCTTCGTATCATTGAGTTAAACAATGCTAGTTTGGTAGAAGACTTTTTAAATTCCTTTGTGTTCCTAATAATGAAACCCAATAATTTTAATTAATTTTTAGTTACACTATCGATATGAGGTAAAAAACTCAATTTATTATCTATAATTAGGCCAAGATCTTTTATTTGGTCCACATTCTCTAACACATTGTTGTTAATACAATAATCGAACTTAACGTTTTTAATTTTTCTACTGAATGTGATACTATAGCATTTTAAGTGATGCCTCTGAGACAAGTTACATCTGTTAATTAAATATGAAAAAAAAAAACAATTTGTACACGTTTTACTTATGTTACCGAGGTCAAAAAAATAGTTTTTAATTTTTTTGTCTGTTTGTGCGTTTGTGCACGCTAATCTCAGCATCACTGATGTATTGTAACAAGCTTCCCGTAACATTTAGTGTTTGTTTCATTTCAATCGGTTTACAAACAAAAAAAGTTACGCGCTATACCGAATACCACGCGTACGAATTTGCGGGCTCAGCTAGTTATAAAATAAATAAATAAGTTATAAAATAATGAATTTTGATACGGTTTTCACTAATAGAAAGAGGGATAAACGAGGAAGGCTTGTGCATATCATTTGCGAGAAAAATTGTATCCATGGGAAGCCAGGGGAGAGTGGGTCGCTATTACTAACAATTATTAACAACTTTCCCATTCATTTTACAGGAATTGAAGTAGCCACCTCGATGCCTCTCCCAGCCAACCGGGACCTGGGTCTTAGTCTTAGGGGAGACTACCGCCCGTCGTGAGGCCTCCCGAGACGGCCGGGGTAACTCCACTTTCGGATACGCCGAGGTTACGACTGTGAGCGTGTCACCCTATCTATGGCCGCGCTAGGAAGCCGTTTAGCCGGCAGGAGTCCTGCATAACTCTATAGCGTCCCCTTCGCTGCCGGGCATCCACGAGGATTTTGCAAGTAAAAAAAAGAGTATAAGAGTATACTGCGTTTCGCAGTTATTTGGGCAGCCCGCCTGGCGGCAGTAACCACCTCCTTACAGAAGAATACCGTGAAATAACAGCATGTATGTTTCAGTGAGTGAATAAGGGGTGCCATAGCCCGGTTTTTCGTTCCTCCTAATCCCTTACCAATTAAGGTCGGCAGTGAACTTGCAGCATATAAGGCGTTGTTTGTGTTAATTGGCGACGGTAGCCAACTATAATCAATTGGGCTCGTTACATATAAGCAAACTTACGAAATTCTCATATTTGCACACTGAGTTGTTGCAGATATTCCCATTCGTATCTACAGCGGACGTTAATCGATCCGCATCGATTGAACTTGTCGAGCCCGTTCGACGAGTGGTTAGAGTGCTTGCCTTAACGCTCTGTTCTAGGGTTCCCGGGTTCGATTCTCGGCAGGGTCAGGTTTGAAAAATGAACTTTTCAAATTTGGCTCTGGTCTGGAAAGTAGTGGCAGGGCACACTGCGTTTCGCAGGCAACCCGTCTGGCGGCAGTAACCACCACCTTACAGAAGACCACCGTGAAATAACAGCACGTGTACTGTTGTGTTTCGGTGAGTGAGTAAGGGATGCCAGAGCCCATTTCCCTATCCCTTCCCAATCCCTTATCCTTAATCCTATTGTAGTCGGCAGCGCACTTGCAGCAGCTTTGGCGTTGCTCGTGTTATAGGCAACGGTAGCCATCTACCATTAAGTGGACCGTCAGCCTGTCCGCCGATCTTAACATTTAAAAAAAATATTAAACGTCGGAGAGAATTGGTCAAAAAAAAATTGTGACTGAAATGTTATGGAGAGATGGAGGAGGGTGAAGGTGGTAGGAGACTGTTATCCCTCGAAGGAAGCGCTGGGACAGGTCGCACCGTTTGGGAGCAAGGGAATTGAAATTTCAAAACAACATTAAAAGCGTCACTGAGGGTGACGCGAGTTCAATGCATTTTCCCCATACAAAAAGTGCCAAACGTGCCTAAATAAGTTTTCACTACAAAATTGTTAAATAAAAGTTAACAAGGTTTAATAATGTGAAAGTTATATTTAAAAATTTACCTGTAAAACTTTTTTCTTATTTTCCTATGAAAAAAAGTGACTCCTAAGAGAAAAAAACGGGACAAGTGCGAGTTGAACTCGCGTGACGAGGGTTCCGTACGATGTTACCTATCATGTTTTCTTTCAAGGGGGAGACAAACGCTAAATATTAAAAATATCCATTGTTTAATGAAGATGTTACAAGAAATAGACACGATAATTGCTTTGAAAAAAAAAAAAATTATACTTAAACATGTGAAGAACCAATTGTATTAATTAGAATTTTCGTTAAAGTAATAGAAACTCCACAAAAAAAGTTAGAACACAAGAAGAATTTGACCTTTATTGAAAATTCTCTCGAAAACGGCTTATTGCACGCATATGAATGCTGTACCTATTAATAAGTTTTAATATCAGATTAAAAAATTGTATTCATAAAAAAATTTTTTTGTGTAATGTTCTAATGGTAAAAACAAAAAAACACCATTTCTAGGCGTGTTGAATTGGATCCGCCGCCAGCGAGTTCTATAGTAAATGTCATTTGCCTCAGTGAATCCCTTAAATCTACGCACAATATTGAGTGATTTACCATGTTATTTTAATATCATGGACTTCTTATAGGTTTTCCTATAATCTATAAGTAGAAAACTAATTTCTATATTTTTTTCAAAATTTTAGGTTCAGGAGTATCGGAGATAAGGGGGAGGGGGAATTGTCGGACAGACGGACACACGAGTGATCTTATAAGGGTCCCGTTTTTTTATTCGGACTTACGGAACCCTAAAAAGGGTACCAAGAAAATTAAAACGAAATCGCGTGTTGTTCACCTCTGAGGTCTGAGAAACTATCGGCATTCCTGTATTTCCTGTTACCACACAGACATTCCTTCTATAGAAATTCCTATCGTGGCAATTACAATAACGAGACAGGACGGCTAGAGGCAATAAGGAGGTATAATTAACAATATCCACTTTGAATATTGTAATTAAATTTCCACTAGAACAAACATGAAAGCGATACAAAGACAACTTCGTCCCTCGTCTTCAAAGAGGAATGTAGATTTAACATTGATCAAACTAGGGCCTCAGTTTACCGTATTGCCGCACGGTTTGCGGGCGGAAAAACAAGGTAACTCACAGAAGTACACTAAATTTACTTTTAGCATTTAGCATGGCTTCACTTGGGCAAATAACATTTACAATAGAACTCGCTGGCGGCGGAGACAATTCAACAGGCCTAGAAATTGGGTTTTTTTGTTTTTACCATTAGAATAATACGCAAAAAAAATATTTATACAATTTTTTAAACTGACATTAACTTATTAATAGGTACAGGATTCATATGCGCGCAATAAGCCGTTTTCGAGAGAATTTTCAATAAAAGTCAAATTGTTCTTGTGTTCTGACTTTTTTTTGTGGAGTTTTTATTACTTTAATGAAAATTCTAATTAATACAATTGGTTCTTCACATGTTTAAGTATAATATTATTTTTTTCAAAGCAATTGTGTTGTCTATTTCTTGTAACATCTTCATTAAACAATGGACATTTTTAGTATTTAGTATTTTTAGTATTTGTCTCCACCTTAATTCTATTTTACAGTCGACGAAACTGTATACGGTGTTACGTACATCATAACAAAGGAAAGACAGGAAAAAGTGCATGTATAGAATAGCTTCTTTTGCAGAAATAAAACAATTCTTAGAATAACTCAAGGCGATCGTAACCTTGTAATTTTCATCAGGAATTAAATCTTTCTAGCACATAGATAGACGCAAAATTGCCCGTCTGTGTGTATTCTATAAGATGTACTTCGGAGAGTGTGCTCGGTAGCTGCATGAGATCATACCGCCTTCCCCTTTCTTCTATCGGACATGCAGATGTACGGCTGGTTACTATCCTCACCTTGTTGAAATCCCTCTAATTCGGACCAAACGCTTTAAAACATTTTTTATAATGCGCACTGCTAAGGATTGGAACTCCCTACCGGCGCGGCGCGGCGTCTGTATTTCCGTGCTCATACAACCAAAATCTTTAAAGTTCGAGTGAATAGGCATCTTCTGGGTGAGCTCGCTTCATTGTCGGCCTCTTTTTTCCTACATGGATAGATGCTGGCCGAGAGCAAACCCATCTTTAATAAAAGAGCACCTACATTATATCTTGCCATCAAAGTCGAGATGTGCTAAGCGTCCACAGGTCGGTATCGTACGCATCGGACGCATCGCATTATATTTTTATACTGCGTCCACTGATCGGCAGCGATCTGTGGAAAAAAGTCTTTCTAAATAGTTATCGGAGACGAAAATGGATCTCTCGAATTCCAAACGGGAAAGATCATGGCTTGATCCTGGTCAGCTCTCAACATCAACGGTAAAGCACGAGGTAAGCATAAAGCTCTACTCTGTATATGGTGGGATGAAAAAGGAGTACTTTATTACGACTTACAGTTCGTACTTATCGTTGTAGTGCACAATTGAATGAATAAAATAAAGTAATCAGTGAGAAACGACAATTTTCTGGCCTTGGTACTCGCCCACTCATATTGCTTCAACCACTAAGAACTGAACTGAGAAGTCCTACCACATCCGGCCTATAGCCCAGATACTGCTCCAATTGACTACCATTTGTTTTGGTCAAAGCAACATTTCTTGTCTGGACAAAAATTTAAAAACTTCGAAGAAGTAAGAAAAGTAGTGGATGAATAAAGCCTCCAAAAACTTCTATCGCACTTCTTCTTCTTCACATACTTCTTCCAAAACAGAAGTACATATACAGAAGTACAGAAGTACACAGAAGTATAAAGAAGTATATGTACTTCTGTTACCCGAAAAATGGGAAAAGTTGTAGAAAGTAACGGAGAATATTTTTATTAAGAATTGTAACTTAATTTGATTTATTTTTATAAATATTTATAATGGAAGGTGAATCGATAATATTGTAAAAATGTTGTGGAAAAAATAAAATAAAAATGTCTTTATAGAAATAAATGGCAATTTTGTACAAACAAGCGATTTGCTAAGACAAGATAAGCCAAGTTGTCTATTTCGACCCGTCAAAGGGATAATTGAAATTTTTTCGAAGATACTAAAGATAATGAGATAATATTACAGATGAAATGTGATTACTAAAATCATTGCAATAAGGTTGAAAATAATAAGTTTAGGAAAAAATCCTTTGCTCTGACGTGCCGACCCATGCTGTCAGCATCGGCCTTTAATTCTTTCAGGGTCGTCAGGCACTAGCACTTTCATTATGTTACATTTGCTTATAGACGATCGTAGTCTATCATAAAATTGTAATTGGTCCACGTGTATACATGCCAACTTATATAACACTAAATCGAATTCGTTTCAAGAGTAAAACACCTTTAACTACCACGTAAAAAATACCAACCAAAATTACTCAGAGAGTAAACCGAATGTCCGCCATTTTGAATTTCACTGGCGTATAAATAAGTGAAATGGCCCCGTCGAAAAGCAGTATGACTCTTGGGACCGTCGGGATACGGTCGATTCCTTTACCAAGAAAACGGGATTAGGCGTTTGACGCTAGGGACATATATAAATACGGACATTGAAGGAAAAATGAGGTTGGAATTTCAGGACATAAGGAATTCTTAAAAACTCACTCATTATTTGAAGAGTTTAATTATCTAATATATAAAATTCTCGTGTCACAGTGTTTGTAACAAAACTCTTGAATGGGCTGGACCGATTTTTATGATTTTTTTTTAAATATTTGTTAGGTATGAATTTTAAATGTTCCTAAAGTATTTTTCACCCTCCTACCCCCACCCCCATAAGTTTTATAAGTTACCATACACTAGCGATCTGCCGCAGGCTTTGCATGGACAATTTTTTTTTTAAATTATACACACAAGCCTTCCGTTTATCCTTTTATCCATTTCGAAAACTTTATCAAAATTCTATTTAGAAATAAATGGCAATTTATAAATGGTAGGTGCGAACTTATAGTAGAATCAAAGATTAGCACCTTACTCACTACGGCAAAGAGCACACATGCTGTTATTTCACGGTGGTCGTCTGTAAGGGTGTGGTTACTGGCATCAGACGAACTGCTATCCCGCTTAGAAGTACCGCTTTGGCTGCTTTGGCCTTTCCTTCTTACAAGAGAATCAGTCAACGTGATGCGTCTGGGGTGTTGCCGAGTGTTGGGGGGTGCACTGTATCCCCCGACATATACCGAGGGGATGCAATTGTTGCATCCCCACGAGGTGTCCCCCGTAACCAAGAGGGACAAAGCGGGGGCGGGACTTGGTGCGCTAATGCGATCCCAGGACCCACCCTGACCGCCGAGGAAGACCGCCGCGCCGCGGGGTTTTTGTGGGTATACCTACCTCACTATGAGGAAGGGGAGTCCCACATAACCTCACCGTCTCCCCAGACGGTGTGTGTATGCGTAACGACATTTCCCCGCGTCAAAAAAAAAAGTCAACGTGATGGACGTACCGTTGTACACTTATTGCGATAAATCGTTGAAATTGATTGAAGTTTGGCGGCAATAGATCTATAGGTGTGATCATTTCAGCTGCTCTAATAATCTCTTGTGGTGTTAAATAGGTTACTTTAGGTGAGATCAACTGAGATGCCCTAAGATTGAGAAGAAAAAAATCTTTTTCTAACAAAAATTAAAATTTACAAAAACTTTAAATTCGCCACAGACTGAGCTCGTACCACTAAAAAACCAGTATAAGCGGGAAATAAAAATAAATCCATGAAAAAAGTGACTGGCGCCTAATGTTCCATTTTTAAACGAGAGTTCAAGATAAAAGAGTAGTCAGGCCAGTCTTTTATTAAATACTAGCTGAGCCCGCAACTTCGTACGCGTGGTATTCGGTATAGCGCGTAACTTTTTTTGTTTGTAATCCAATTGGAATGAAACAAACACTAAATGTTACCGGAAGCTTGCTACAATACATTAGTGAAAACCACATTCGAATCGGTTTATCCGTTTCTGAGATTAGCGTGCACAAACGTACAGACAAACAGACAAAAATTCTAAAAACTATTTTTTTACCTCGGTAACATAAGTAAATCGTGTACAAATTGTTTTTTTGAAAAAAATCTTCAATGTGCAGTCAATCTCGTTTACGATATTATTATATGTATAGAAGATATATATTACTTTTTTCTCTTACGCTAATTGTGTCGGTGTGTGTATATTAAAGTAAAAGCTTAATAACAGCTCGTTAATAAGCTCAATAAGCTGCAATTCAAGTAACAAAGTAACATGCGGTTACCTAATTAATTTCAGCTAAAACGGTTAGGTGGAGAGAGGGATGCCTAATGACTACGAAAGGTGTACTGCACGGGCTGTACTTTGTAAAGTTCGAACTAAAATGATAGCATCAAGTTAATACGCGTTAACTTGATGCTATCATTTGAAAATTTTAAATTGAAAATTTTAATTGAACATTTTTACGTTTCTAGAATGAAATAAAAAAAAAAGGCTTCTTTTTTGAAAGATATAAATACTTATGTAGTAGGTATTTATAAACAAATTTGTTTTGAAAGTAATTGTAAATCGTTATCAAAACCAAACCGCCATAGCCCAGGAAAATTTGAGTCCCTCAGGGGCGTTTTTGATAGAGGCTTCTAGAAGATAATAATTTTTAAAATCGATGGGTGACAGAAATTTTAAAATTCCACCCTGTAAAAGGGGTAGAAAAAAATAAACGCTTATAAACAGTGTAAATCACCTTAAATGATTTATTATAGTACATATTAAATATAAATTTCAAAAATGTATAAATTACGGCATATTCCTAACCCTTTAAAGAATCAAGTGGCTTTGGAAAAAAAATTACAAGTTTGATGAAATAAAATGCTTGATCCACGCGTTACTTATTTATTGGTACAACTGCTCGGGCCGACAACTTCTTACAGATTAAATGCTTACTCCACTCGTTATTTATTTATTAGTACAACTGCTTGGACGGACAACCACAACAGAGCTGCCTGTCTCCATTCCCACGTCGCCCGTCTCACCCCCTTCCCCTCTCCGCCATGACCGTATGTCGAGAAAAAGCGGGCATCAGTTGTGCCACCATACAAACTAAAGTTAAAACTCAACTTCCTTCTTTAGAATCATGACACAAGTTTATTTTTTATAAAGTTAGGCATTTGGTAATTAAATATTATTTCCCGAATTTCGTTCTGCATTGAAAATGGCATAATTGTTTAAATAATAGCTCTATAGCTTTTTGCTTCGTTGAGCTCTTCTTATAATATGTAGGTAGGTACACTTAATAAGATAACACCATAAAAATTAAAATTGTAAACAATAGTTAGAGATTTTTTTATCCTGCCCTATAATAATCTTTCCGATTTTCATTAGCGAAAAACTAAATTAAAATTCTTTCCAAATAACTTTTGCAATGTTTATGCCTATGGGTAAGACATTTCAATACCTACATTTTTCTAGACATAATTCCGATTCCAATAATGAGTTATCGCATATATTTTTAGGAGCTTAGTGAAGAATTAACACCAATTTGACCTTGTGAACTAGATATACTAAAAGGGAGTGGTTGCTTCCGCCAGACCGGCTACCATTTAATAATAATCATCAAGAAAGGAATAATCTAGAACTAGTCCTACTATATGGAATAGGAAGCCTTTCAATTATGAAATGCAATTTTGCTGACCACTTAATTGACAAGTGTCACGCGATAGTCTACTCTATGGTTCCATGAATAAAGTTAAAAAATATTTGTGCGAAGTTAGGTCACGCTTAGGTCTTTTGCATTAAGTAAATGGTTCTAATTCATAACGATTTGCATGTGAATGTAAATGGAAATTAAACCTAGATCTAGGTCTTTGATAAACATATATTCAGCACAGAAATTCTTATGTATTTCTTTTATTGTGGGTATTCTTTTCGTTTGTATCGCAAATCTACGGACACTCGTTAATTGAATTGCGTGGTAGCTTAACAACAATTTTATTTATTAGCCTTTTAACTGTCTAGACACTGAAATGTTTACAATTGTTGATTCTATTCTGTCGTGTAATAACATTTAGTACTCTGTGTAACGGAAAAACTATACCACTTAAACTAGTCTGTGCTTTCGATTTTGATATTTAAAAAAAACCTTCACAGAGATCATTCATTCGTCGTCGTTCAATATACGAACGCATTCTGTGCATATTACTATCCATCGACGTTAACACCTTTTAGTATTGTAGCCGCGCCTTAAGGTGTTCCTGACTATATTTTATAAAACATATAGTATGACATAAATTCATAAACCAAATTATTTTATCATATTTTAGCCGTCGATAATCGGCGGACACGATGTCAACACGGTGGTGAAAAACGAAGTGCGTTATTTTCGTTATCGGGAGGAATTAATTGTTGAAGTGATTTTGAGACTTTGGTCTACTCGTGGTAGTTTGGCATCCGTGTCGCGAGACAAAGTAAACAGTTGTTATAATGTCAAAATGTCACTTGCGTTTTGTTTTGCTTTGCAGTGACTTAATTCATGCCCCCTCTAGGTGGGCCATGACCTTATCGTGGTGGGGGGGCTTACCCTTGGCAATCCGGCGGGGCGCAGGGGTCGGTGCTTGTTACCCGCATTGCTCGTCCCGCCGGATTGGTTTAGGGGACAAAGAAGGCCCACACGACGTGGGCTCCGAGCGGGCTCCGTTCAACGGAGCTCGTGGCGGAGCGCAGCAGACGAGAAATCAAAGATGACATTGGCAGACAATGGCCATTTTCGAGATGAGCCGAATTGCCATTTTTATAAAAAGAAGAAGAAGACTTAATTCATGTTTGCTTGTGTCTCCGCATCTTTTGCATTGATATTTTGTGAGAATTAGTTGTTTATAAAAACTTGTAGAAGGTTTGTTCACATACCTTTCTTGGATGCGTTGCATCATATTGTTGACGTTGCTGTTATCATTTTCTGCTAGCTCTCTTGACTGTGCAACTGCAAAAATCTGTTGAAATATTACCTCTGTTACATTTCCTTCCGAGTCTCGATCTTGTAGTTCTGGCCACTTTTGTTTGAGGTTTATTTGTAATGTTTCGTGGTTGATGCCGGTTGCAAAACGGTCACGCAGTTGGCTTTCCAAAAGTTTGCCTTCGTAGCCACCAGTAGCCACAGTCTTTGCTTAGCTCTTTTATTTTGTTCGCATAATTTTCCATTGACTCACCTTCTTTTCTTGTGCTCTTTCTCTTGTGCAGTTCCAAAAATCAGTGAGAGCTTTATATCGGCTTGTTTTAGATGAGTAGAAATTGATTAGTTTCGATTTTATATCCTCATAAGAGCATTTTCCTAAAAAGAATCCATAAATGACGTTTTAATTTTGTGAAAAATTGTTATAATTTATAATAACAGTGGCCCGACGGAATGCTAAAATAGGAATGATGCCTTATGGAACAATAATTAGCATTAAGGGCATTTTGAATAGTGTGTGCGACGATCTAACAGTACTAGGTCATTTGAAAAGTTCTTAGCCTAACATGGTTAAAGTCATTGGTTTTTTTTATAACTACCCTCATTTTGTAGTTACATTATTTAGCAACAAGTATGCAGAGTTTAGTTTATTCACAGTAACTCATTGTTCGTTTACACGTGATATCGTAAGTCAAGTCAGAGCTATTTTTGAAAATGGATAAAATTGAACATCGTGCAATGATAAAATACCTGAATTTGAAAGGTTTAACTCCAAAAGCTATACATGAAGACATGTCTGCTATTTTGGGTGAGTCCGCTCCTTCGTATGCGACTGTTAAAAACTGGGTGGCAGAGTTTAAACGTGGTCGTAAGACCATTCAAGATGAGCCCCGTAGTGGCCGGCCTTCGACTGCTTCCAACAATCAAAACAAAGAAAAAATCTGTGATTTAATTTTATCTGATCGAAAATTGACTGTCGAGGAGATAGCTAAGACTGTAGGCATCTCATCTGAGCGAACACATTATATAATTACCACTGAACTTGGATTCTCTAAGGTGTCTGCGCGGTGGGTACCGCGACTGCTTTCAGTGGAACAAAAACGCAACCGACTCACAACTTCTCGCGACTGTTTAGAGTTATATGAAGCTGACCCAATAGAATTTGTTGAAAGATTTATAACCATGGATGAAACCTGGGTTCACCACAATACACCCAAGACAAAAGAACAGTCGAAACAATGGAAAAGAGCAGGATCGCCCACCCCAAAGAAGGCAAAGGTGGTTTTATCGGCGCGCAAAGTCATGGCATCCGTTTTTTGGGATGCAAAGGGTATAATTCTCGTGGAATATTTAAAAAAGGGTGAAACAATAAACTCCAATTACTATTGCAACCTGTTGCGTCGTTTGAGAGAAGAAATCAAAGAAAAACGTCCAGGTTTATTGAGAAGAAAAGTCTTGTTTCATCAGGACAATGCGCGCGTTCACACCTCTGTGCAATCCATGACAGAAATCCATCAATGTGGCTTCGAATTGTTACCTCATCCCCCATATTCACCGGATTTAGCACCGTCCGACTTTTATCTGTTCCAAAAGCTGAAAAATTTTTTAGGTGGTAAACATTTTTTTACAAATGAAGAGGTCATAGCCGCCGTGGACGCTTATTTTGAGGAGTTAGACGAAGATTTTTTTAAAACGGGTATCGAAGCCTTACCGGGTCGATGGAAAAAGTGTTTTGAGCTCGGAGAAGAGTATGTTGAAAAATAAAAATAAACTCAAAATCGTGTGGTTTCATTAAGTATGTTAGGCTAAGAACTTTTCAAATGACCTAGTATCTATTCCCTTCCAGCTACCTCTTTCAGTTACCGACGAAGGCCCTCAAGGTTGGAAATGTAGTAGAAGGTATATGAAGAATATTTTGGTAATTCCTTTATTTGGTACTTACTGGTAGCACAGACGTTTATTTTGGACTCTAGACATTTGAATATATTCCGACAGGAGTAGATTTAACATATAGCACATCGTCGTTGTCAAATCAAAATATACAAAGAGTATACTTTTGAGATATTGATAAAAAAAAGTTTTCCCTAAAAATTTTACACGAAGGTTTATTTAAAAAAAAAGTATTTTATTTAAAACTTTGGGTTATTACGTAAACCTATTGATCTTTTGAACGTGACAATTTAATAGTTTATTTATTATTTTGACATAGCATATAGCATATTTGCTGCACATAGCATATATTTTATTGAGAGGTTTTTTTACGCAGTGAAATATTCACTAAGGTCAAAATGTAGAATCTCAAAAAAGTAGACATGGCAGATTTTAGTTTTGACAACGACGATATGTTATATGTGTGAAAGACGATAATTATACTAACATATAATAAAATCGTAAACGAGCCGTGTCTGAACATTAATTGTTTTTTCAAAAAAAAACAATTTTTACACGTTTTACTTATGTTCACTGAGGTCAAAAATAGTTTTTAGAATATTTGTCTGTTTATTTGTTCGTTTGTGCACGCTAATCACAGAAACGGCTTAAGCGATTTGAATGCGATTTTCACTGATGTATTGTAGTAAGCTTCCTGTAACATTTAGTGTTTGTTTCATTCCAATCGGTTTGCAAACAAAAAAGATACGCGCTATACCGAATACCACTCGTACGAAGTCTATACTTAGGTATAAAATAGTTTGTCCTGACTGACTATCAACGCACAGCCAAAACTACTAAGTCTAGAAAGCTAAAATTTGGAACATAGCTTATATGTCTATATTATATGTCTTATATTAATACATTATCATAATAATTTAGTTAGTTAATAACGCGAACATATTGTATTAAAGTGGCACTGCTTTAAATGAAGATCGGCTGCCACAGCGCGGGGCTACTGATCTCCAAAACACAGGCAAGCCTAGCTTGGAGGTCAGGGGACAATTAACTATGTACGTATTTTAAAGCCTAAGTATTCCATCTAGCTTTGTTATAAGTTGTAATGTTCTAATGTACATATGCTGGCTTAAGAAATAAAAATTATTATTATTATTATTATTTGTTTTGACGAGCCCGTTGGATGAGTGGTTAGGGTGCTTGCCTTAACGCTTTGTTCTAGGGTTCCCGGGTTCGATTCCCGACAGAGTCAACTTAGAAAACGAACTTTTTAAATTTGACTCTGGAAATTTTTTTTTCCAGTCAGTATTCACATTTTAGCCTGGGCGCATACATGCGTTTTCCGAATTCGATTTCCGAATTCGTTTTCCGTATTCGGAATTCGGTGTGCCTAGCGCAGACGTTCGGAATTTGCATTCGGAATATTATATTGCCAGTACGTTCAGTGGTGGCTTTGTGAACGCACGACCATGGAGAACAACGATTTAATTGTGATTGCATTATCTAAAGAGAGCTTTATCTATGTTGTCGTGTATATTCCATAAGCAGGTTAAGCTTCTGCTTCACACATTGTATTGATGCACTCGTGATGAGACGTGAAAAACACACAACACAAAACAAACAACTCGCGGTTCCGAACGTGTGCGCCCAAACAAACAAAATGTATGCAAGCGCTGCGTTCCCCATGACGTCATTAGTTTTTTCCGTAAGGGGATTCCGAACGCACGGGCCCACATTCGAAACGTACGTACGGAATATATTCCGTACGGAAAAAAAAAACGAATGTGTGCGGCAGTCAATGTATTTTCTATCGATTTGATGCATTCGGGTCTCCGAACGCGGAAATCGAATTCGGAAAACGTATGTATATGGCCGGCCTTATGCACTATATTTTTTTCTTTCTTTTTATTTTTCTTCATATTCATAAATTATCTTTCCGTATTATATTCTTTACGAAAACGAATAACATTTTTTTACCGAGTATCCAAAATGAACGTAAGTCTCACAACGAAAATACGTTACCTTAATCTCCTTATAAAGTTCTGAATTCACGTAATGACGTTCCAGACAACTTTCCTTTCAAGAACTTAGTGCTTAAGTCGTTTATGTCAACAATGTACCGACTTAATTCGAAGAATGCCATCAGTATCAAACCCAATTAAGTGGAGACGTCGAACGGAACGAAAAACAAAGTAGAGCGCTACGCTATCAGAAGTGTTGATATTGCCTGGTTTTAGGGTAAAAAGTTAATTAATTCTCCACCGAGGATGACGTCACAGGAAATATTACATTATATGTTTCACTGGATGCGGTTGTAGTAAGTTTTTTTAAATGATAAACAGCGCCAGATAAGTTCACTTTTCACTTGATGTTAAGCGTTTCTAATAACCTATGTTGCTTACAGCACCGAGGCTGTGCCATAAACAACAGGCGGAGGCGTTGACCTGTAGCACAGTCTAACCATATTTATATACGTCATATAGTCGAGCAACGCTCAATGTTCGAGCCTGCAAACTGAAGCGAGTTCGCCGAACGTGGCTCTACGCAAGTACTTTCGTTGCCTGACTGTATGACGTGTAAGGTTAGACTGTGCCTGTAGTCAAGACGGCGCGGCGGGCGCGACGGTACGCCGTCTCTTTTCTCTTAAATCTAATTACTTACCCCCTGGTCTGCGAGTCTCAGACGGCTATATCTTATATATATATATATATATTTCGTGTCAGGATGTATGTTCGCGATAAACTCTGAAACTACTGAACCGACTTTGATCAAACTTCGTAAGTATCTGTTATTTGGTGGAACTTAAAAGATAGGATAGTTTTTATCTTAATTATTGACCTCAATATTTGTTATTGCAAATTAAATGTTTATTATACAACAGTAGTGTCTATTTATAGGTTAGTTCAATGAATTATTAATAGATGGATCTAGATTCATTTATCGATACAACATTCGGATACAGTTAAATCGAAATAATTTCTTTTTTTTTGTATAGTAAGATAAGATTAACGATGTACTCATTCATATCATCATTAATTCCTGTGATTGAACGAAAACTGAACGTTCAGTTTTCGTTGCCATGTTCAATGTATTACATTGAACATGGTAACATTATTTCACAAAGTGACATCGATTTTAACGATTTTTTTTGTATATTTGGTAGGTATGAGAATAGGTGTTCACTTTAACATATGGTTTGAAAATAAAATTAGACCGATATATAGGTTCTGGCGCCGTCGGTATTTTATCTTCACCGCACCAGCTCACCGCACAACAGATAGTGTCAACCTAACTAGATTTCTTGCCACAACCATTACGTACCACAATTATAAAATTACTACCACTGCGATCGCTAGAAGTTTTTCTAGCTCATAATGGTCGCACTCGCTTCGATTTTCAAAAACTAATTAATTAATGTCATTCACACGCCAAACGTCTGACGACTGAAGCCCGCTACAGGCACAAACACCTACCTACATATTATAAGCACAAATAAAATCAGAGTGATGCAAAAACATGCCGACCTATTTAATATAAAGAGTTAATGTTTATATGTTTGTATGTACAGGGTAATCTTCGAAACTACTCATCCGATTTGAAAAATTCTTAAAGCAATAGGTAGAACAGAATTTCAGAATGGACACAGACTATATTTCAACTCGTAACATGAAAAGGCTTTTTCGTGGTAATCGAATTCGCAAAGTAAGTCGACGAAAAAACGGCCGACCGAAAATGTTTCTTTCGAACGCTGTTTTAACGACGAGAGATATATGATTGATTTCTATAGAAAAGTTGTAGAGCTTGATAATGCCTACAAAAAAGTCGGCGACAACATAATATTATGTCTAACTTTTATATTTAAGCCACAAAAACTACTTTTTTGTACTTAAATCAGCAAATTTATCGTCACAAATAATTAAAACAAGGATTTTTGCTTTCACTGCATATGTTTTGGACGTATGGTTAAAGAGATAATGCGATACAACTTACAAGTAAAGCGCGGCCGCGCCGTGAAGGGACTGCGGGGTAGGTACCCGATACCGAGAAACATTCAGAATTCCACACGGGCGAAGCCACGGGCACAACTAGTATAGGATAAAGGATAAAGACGAATGTGATTATAGGCAAATGAGGTCTGGAATCTGTCAGCGAAATACAAGAGCACACTTATTTCACGCTGGTAAGTGTTACCGAGCCCAGTTTGATAACAAACAATATTACAAAATAATTTTAGTTGGTAAAATTAATCATAGATGACGCGAGTGGAGATATCTTCGTTCTAGAAGTAGACGTTGACATATTATCTACTTCATAACGGCTTAGCCCGGGTGCAATCCGGAGAGTTAGTTTACATATTATACTGTTCCCGAATGATCATCCAAAAACGCCAGAGCCCATTGCCCTTGTTAGATCTATATTATCACAGCCCTATCCCTTCCTAATCCCTTATCCTTAATCGGCGCACTTGCAGCATCTGTGGCGTTACTTTTGTTATAGGCGATGGTGGCCACCTACCATCAAGTGGACTGACAGCCTGTCTGAAGACCGTAACATAAAAGAAATCTCAAAAATAGGATGACAAGATAATTTTTTTGAAGTCAAAAACCTACTATTGTGTCGTGTCGGAAACAAAATGGCGTTCTAGAAGAGAAAAAACTGTGAAAGAAACTCGAGCAATCGCGTTTTTAATATTAAGTTACAATTTGGCCAAATTTAAAAATATTAACAATGATTTAATTCCATGTATTTTTAATGGTCATTATATATAGCCAATATATATTTGACATATAATAGACGATGACGATCCTGAGAAGAAACCCAGAAAGAAACTCATTCTTTTTGTCATCTATTCTGTACGAATTAATCCAACCGGAACCGTTGCACTTGCGGACCACTAGGCGTGGGCGAGGGTTTCATCCCTTCGTGGTCGACTCGATCACGCACGAAGCGTTTCAGTTCCACCTTCCTTGTTCGGACTGCTAAGGAGTGGAACTCATTGCCTGCGCCTACAAAACGTCGGGGTCTTCCAAACCAGGGTAATTGGGCATTTACTGTGTAAGCGTGGTCCACCTTCGGCCGCATCTGCACCTCACAACAGGTGAGATAGTGGTCAAGCGCTACCTTGATTTAATAAAAAAAAATGTTCAAAATAAAGTTCATTGGAGTTTTCATAACAACGTTGACATAAAACTTTTTAATCGGATTCGAGCGGTAGGTACCCTTATCTTAAGAGGAATATTTGCTTGACCCATCCATTACGGCGGCACTCTTTGTTTCATATATAATTGATTGCCTCTCATAAATAACCGTGGAACCATTTTAAGCCGACTGTTTCCTGCACAAATTAATTTAGAAAAGTATTTTTTTAATATGGCTCGTACTTTTTCTTTGAATTTCGCATTCTTTGTATCGATGGATTTTCATAATAATAAGGTCCCCCGGTATGGAAATTTTATGAGTAGTAAAATTAATACAAGCGTTAACTAAAAAGCGTTACTTTATCTGTCACTTTGACATTTGTGCGACAGCTGACGCATGCATTTATGTTCCCTGATTCTATTCTCTGGGCTTCTAAAGACAAATCTTGTATGAAAAGTGTAGTCCGCGTTGAAGAACGAAACGATAGCGACACCTGTCGTCAAAAAATGAACTATTTGAACTTATAAAACGTAGTGCCATCTGTGTACACCGGACGTAACTAACATAACTTTTGTTGGAAGACGTGACATCTTAGTATGCAGAATGTAACTAAATCATATAGGGAAATTTTAATAAATGTAATTTTATGCGTTACTTCAGTCGTACGTCGGAGCTGACACACACACTTTTTTTACTTAGGAATTGCATACAAAAGATTTCATAATTATGTAACTAAAAGATATATGGCATTATCATAGGATATTGTGTGTAAGAGATGAAAATGAACTTTCTCCTGTGGATTTTCTTTGAATTTACTTCTTCTAAACTTTACTTCTATTTTCTTAACTCTCTTATGGGATTTAATTCAAATAACTTTTTTGACGGTGCACACATCTTGTTTATTTACTTCATTACATTAAAATATTCAAAATAACTTATAATATCTATTTTACCTGATGTACAAAAACACACTTTTCTTTTTACGTCAAAATCATTTCTTTTTTTTCATGTTTGAATATCAAACCTTTTTAAGTCAGCCAGTATTCAAATTAATGTTATTCAATACATTAACATCCCCTCTGAATCTTTAATACCTGGCTGACTATACTGCTCAATCTTTAAATATTAAATCTAAATCTATTTAACAATTCATGGCACTAAAACATCTTCATTAAAATAAAATACTCATCTATGAGTCTTCAACTCAACAACTCTTCACTCGACAACATTAAAACCACTTAATACTATATTCCCTACCTATCTTATTATACTTCTATACATATTTAAATCATAACCACCTTAAATAATAATTTTCAAAATGTTTAAATATTATTAATATTCGAGATCAATACATTCATCCATAGGTATTGTGACTATTTAAAAAAATGTTGAAGGTGCCCTTGTATTTTGTCAAAGGTAAAAAAATATTAACACCCTAATTTTTATTTCCTTGTTGGAGCTCAGTAGAAATCAAAGATTTTCAACTGTGTAGATCGGGCAAGACGAAAGAATTCGTAATGTGACATTTAGAACCACGTGGTACAAAATCGCTCAGTCCACCGTTAAAATTACAAGGCTTTTTAGCTACGCCATGGCCGTCCTGATTATGGCGATCAGGATCAATATTTTTGTGAGAAATATCTCTGTGAGAATACTGGCTGTACCCGGACTTCGTACGCGTGGTATTCGGAATAACGCGTAACTTTAATGTTTGTAAACAGATTGGAATTAAATATACACTAAATATTACCGGAAGTGCAATATGCACTAAATATTATGCTGAATGAAAGCGTGCTTTAAGCAACTGCTCAGTGAAAATCGATTAAGCCATTTCTGAGATTAGCGTGCACAAAGGCATAATAGGCAAACAACGGTTTTAATTATACAACTAGCGGCCCGCCCCCGGCTTCGCCCGGCGTGCAATTTTTATATACCCTAAAACATTCCCCGTTTATCCCTCTTTCCATTAGCGAAAACCGAATTAAAATCGGTCTACCCGTTCACGCGTGATGCCGTGACCAGGAGAAATGGGGATTCATTTTTATATAATTAAGATATGAAGTGTCACCAGCCTAAACTAAACCCTACTTAATATAGATCTGAGGTTAACTAAATTATATTTCCCAAAATCACGTAAACTGACTATTTTTAAGTTAATATAAACTTTCAATCATCATCGTTTTACAGATGATAATACAAAGTTAATTAAAGTTTCAGCCAATTCAACCGAAGAGTTATTTTATCGCATTTTTATGGAAAAATGCTGGAAGTGATTCTTTAAATTAACATAACTTTTTTGTTTGTAAATCTATTGGAATAAAACAAACACTTGATATTACGGGAAGCTTGGTTTAATACATAAGCCGCATTCAAATCGGTTAAGCCGTTTCTGAGATTAGCGCGAACAAACGCACAGGCAAACAGACAAACAGAGAAACAGACAGACAAAAATTTTAAAAACTATTTTTTTTGACTTCAGTAATATAAGTACAACGTGTATAAATTGTTTTTTTGAAAAACATATTTAATGTGCAGACACGGCCCGTTTACGATTTTATTATATGTACTTATAGATACTTATTTAATCTTTTTGGTAAAAAACTTTACCATAATTGTAAGGATAGAATAAAATGTACAAAAGTGACATTTTTTTTAGTATTTTTTTTGAACCAAGTACCTACATCCATTTTACGTGCGTTAGGTTAGATATATTCAAATATTTGGACATCGCACACCGATAAACTAACTAAACATTATTCTTTTTTTCAGATTAGATTTACAAATATTATGATCTCAAAAACATCTTCTTTGTATACATAATTATGTATGTTATTTAGCAAGTGCTGAATCGGAGCACTAATTTTAATGGCCGGACAATAATGGGTCGACTGTTTTTATACGACAATCCGGAAGCTGTGTGCATCCCTGGTGCATAGGGTACGGACCAGCTCTAGCTGCATCTTGAGCCCATTTGCTGCTAGGCTTGACTGTCAGTACCTGAACCACTGTTCTATGGTTCATGTACCTACTGATTAATAAAAGTATTTAAATACTAACATACTTTAATTTGTTACTAACATAATGTGATCCTTATTGGTCGGGATATGTAATTAATATCTATTTATTTAAAGATAGATTTTCTATTTCTCACAAAAAGTGTTTACGTGCGCTCGGCTTCGCTCTCAGTTTAAGAACACAAACCGTAACCATACAGACATAAACATCTTATTTTTCTGGTAACTTTTTAAATCATCTCGACATTATGAATTGCCTTATTAATTACTTGATCCTTGACATATATTTAAGCAAGCAATCGTTACGTCACTTAGGTTACGGAAACCAGTGGAGCGGGGCGGGCGACAGCAAATCAATGGAACATAAGACTGGTGGTATTGAACAAGGCGGAGCGGGGCGATCATACATCTATAGTCGCCATTAAGCTGTAAACTATGTAAATAAACATTCAGGGGTTCACAATATTTGGATTGAATAATAATTTTTTATTAAATCAAGGTAGCGCTTGACCACTATCTCACCTGATGTGAGGCGCAGATGCGGTCGAAGGTGGACCACGCTTACCCAGTAAATGCCCATTTACCCGATAACACAGACGCAGGCAATGAGTTCCACTCCTTAGCAGTCCTTGTCGTGTAGTAACACAACAATTAACCAAAACGACACTTGATTTCTAACTAATAAAACCAAAATGAAATTAAAACCGAAATTAGTAATAAAATCCAATATATAAATAAACCGACCAAATAAACCGAATCCGCAAAAACAATAAGCAAACCAATGCGCATTTTAAACTCGAATGACGTATGATATAACCCAATCAAATTAAGTTGGTTGCGAGCGTCGAAGTATACGCTATACAGATACGTTCCTTGATAACTGCCCGTGGGGCAAGTTTGATCGTTCCCATCATTTACATTATCATGTATGATCGCTGTCACTCGCTCCGTCCGGCTCCGTTGGTTCGCAGCCTACCTATTCAAAAATATTAAATATATAGAGAGGGCATTGGGAAAAAACCCTACAAAAATATTGATTCTGATCGCCATAATCAGGATGGCCATGGCGTAGCTAATTAGCCTTGTAAAATTGATGATTGTCTGAGTGATTTTGTACCACGTGGTTCTAAATGTCACATTACGGATTCTCACGTCTTGCCCTATCTACAGTTGAAAATCTTTGCTCCTGTTATTACGCACGAGTAGTACGATGTATTGCCACTATTATTGTATTGCGGCATTGCTTAAAGCAAATGACGTCATCGCCTACTAATCCAAGCGTCATCAGTTTGGTTTCAAGCTATGGTGACCAAAATGGTAATTGCCTTCGAGGAAAAATTACTTTTCTATTTATGGAAGTACCAGCTGTGCCCGCGACGTCGTACGCGTTGACAAATGAAAACATATGATTTATAACGCCTGACATCTTTATCGTTGTGACGACAATTTTTTATACTTTTAAACGATCCCTCGGGAACCTAACCTTTTTCCAGGATAAAAGTATCTTATATGTTAATCAAGGTAATAAATTATCTGTGTGCCAAATTTTCATCGAAATCCTTTCAGTCGTTTTTGCATTAATGAGGAACAACTTTCGCATTTATGTATTACTAGCTGAGCCCGTAACTTACACTTATTATACCGATTGGAATAAAACAAACACTAAATGTTACAGAAATCTCGCTATCAATACATCAGCGAAAACCGCATTCAAATTGGTTAAGCCGTTTCTGAGATTAGTACAAATTCACAGACAAACAGACAAAAATTCTAAAAACCTCTGTAAGTATAACGTGTACAAATTGTTTTTTTTTTTTTTTGTAAAAATATTTAATGTACAGACATGGATCGTTTACGATTTTATTATTTGTATAGACTAGGAGGATAGCACAGGCGGTAACTGCTAAAAATCACTTTTATTTGGGTGTTTTTACAAGTATGATCGATTTTTGTTCCCAAAAGAAGTAATAATTTCACTAATATGCGTTCTTTTAGAGCGGCTTTCAATTTTGTTTTAAAAAATAAAATTTATGAAATAAAATTTACAAACCATTTATTATTAATATATGGTTACGAAGTACTTGTTTCACTATTATTTAGAAAGAAAGAAAGAAAGATCACTAACTACGCGTTTTATAGGGGCGGTTAATAGAGTAACACCCTTAAGCGCGGTGTACACGGGTAGAGTAAACGGTATAAGTAGCATGGTAGTGTACTAACTTTCTTACTAACTATACTAATGTAAACAGTGTTGGTAGGGTATGAGTATGAGTAGAGTATGAGTATGAGTAGAGTATGAGTATGAGTAGAGTACGAGTATGAGTAGAGTAGAGTAGCATGATCGTACTAACTTTGTTACTAAATATACTAATGTAAACAGTATTCGTAGGGTATGAGTATGAGTAGAGTATGAGTAGAGTACGAGTATGAGTAGAGTAGAGTAGCATGGTAGTGTGCTAACTTTCTTACTAACTACGCTAATGTAAACAGTATTGGTAGGGTATGAGTATGAGTAGAGTATGAGTATGAGTAGAGTACGAGTATGAGTAGAATAGAGTAGCATGGTAGTGTACTAACTTTCTTACTAACTACACTAATGTAAACAGTATTGGTAGGGTATGAGTATTAGTAGAGTATGAGTATGAGTAGAGTACGAGTATGAGTAGAGTAGAGTAGCATGGTAGTGCACTAACTTTCTTACTAACTATACTAATGTAAACAGTATTGGTAGGGTACGAGTATTAGTAGAGTATGAGTATGAGTAGAGTACGAGTAGCGTAGTAAAATATGAAAGAGAAGAGTAGCTATTCATCGCGGGCAAGCTACTCTACTACTTGCCTTCGCTCATTAGGGCGACAAGGAGCCCCTAATCACTGAAGACCAGCCGGCAGACAGAAACCAACTTCGTAACCGGGGAGCGATTCGATAGAAGCCAATAGAATAACTGACTTGAAATTGAAAAGAACTATGTACATACTGGCTGAGCCCGCAACTTTGTACACGTGGTATTCGGTATGACTCGTAACTTTTTTGTTTGTAAACCGATTAGAACTAAACAAACACCAAATGTTACGGGAGGTTTGCTGCAATAGATATGTTGAAAGTGTATTTAAATCGGTTAAGCCGTTTCTGAGATTACCGTGCACAAACATATATATACAACGTGTACAAATTGTTTTCCTGAAAAAACTTTTATATACAAACACGGCTTGTTTAAGATTTTATTATATGTACATATATAGTTATAGATGAAGCTCGAATATGACGTCAGTTCGCATGAAAACCTAGGCTTATTTTTTTATTAAACGAAATTTGAAAAATAAAAAAAAACTTACTTTTTCTCCATCTCTATATATAAAAATGAATCCCCATTTCCCTTGGTCACGGCATCACGTGTGAACGGGTAGACCGATTTTAATTCGGTTTTCACTAATGGAAAGGGGCATGAACGGGGAATGTTCTTATATATAAAAATCGCACCCCGGGCGAAGCCGGGGGCGGGTCGCTAGTATTTTATAAATATGAATTGTAGACCATTTTTGATTAGAATTTTTGATTAGTATAATTTCGAAATTTTGTGCAAAGAATTTGCTAATTTTCAAATTGCTGCAGAGATTTTACCTTGTAATTTTTGGTAATTGGTGGGAAAACACGTTACAACACTAATCAAAGGTAACTATAGGCATGATGACGGTATTAAAGAATCAAAGAATAAATGACTTTGGAGAAAAATATATGTTGAAAGGAGTCTAAAAAATTACTCATTTTTTGTATTAAAATTGAGATTAATAAGATTTTCAATAAAATAGAAGTATAAATAACTGCAATCGGCCATGTTAACTGAAACACCAATCAGAGTGAATGACGTCACGCCCTGGTAAGTGCTATCGTGTTGCTTGACTTTGCTTTGACAGAATTTGATGAGATGTCGGTGACGTCACGGTTCATCGGACGCGACGCCATGACACCTAAGAGCGTTTTCGCTCGTAATTCAAAATAGATTTAAAAACATTCAATAATTCGCGTTGAAATTTAGTTTTTTGCTGAAATATTATTTTTTTTCGGATATGGTAGACGTGTATCTACAATATGGAAGGGAATTTCAAATCTGTCATCATGAGTATTCAATTACCTATAACAGTGCGGGAAGGGGTGGAGTGACCTTATGATCTATGACGGGCCTTCCGGCCCGTTACCCGCAAGGAATCGAAAAAAATATCAATCAGTGCGTTATCAGGCCGGAAAACCTTAGCACGATTTTAATGCTTTATCGAGTAGTCTTAAGGTCCTAAACTCAAACCTGTGCTTGTCTCTTTTGTACATAAAGAAATACTCATTATACAGCCGCCGCATCAGGGGAGGTTCACCGTTTCTCGCCTACGCACAGCATTGGGTATTTAAGCCTTATATCGCAGCGAACGTGTTAAAGCGTAACAAACAAACAAACAAACTCACTTTTGTGTTTATAATATTAGAATATTAAGTGCCATTAATTAGTGGAGCTCATGCATATTATAATATTATTTAGATTTCAGTTCCCCATCAGATATTTTCTGGTGATCCGATTTCTCGCGATCAAAGCCAGTATTAATGTAGATTACAGAATTAACTGGCGATTGTAAGGCCCATTAAGGAATGATTTGATACTTTAAATCTGTTAAGGCGATTTCAGTGTCAATTAAATTCTTCCGATCCATTTTAAGCCTAACTCTGTTTGGCGCGCTCTGGGCATGAATATTCAAAATTATTATAAATGATGATGACGGATGGGTTTGCCCGCGAACTCCCCTCACTTTTAGGTTGAAGGAAAGTTGAATTTTTCATAGCAAATTCGTATATTTTCGAACTAATTTCGCTTGAGGCGATGCGACCTTTTCATGGGTCCTTCAATGAAATGTCTACCATCAATCTGCAATTAAAAACAAGGCAATATTTTTGACGAGCCCGTTGGATGAGTGGTTAGGGTGCTTACTTTAACGCTCCGTTCTAGGGTTCCCGAGTTCGATTCCGGGCAGGGTCAATTTTGAAAAATGAACTTTTCATATTTGGCTCTGGTCTGGATCTGGAAAGTAGTGGCCGGGCACACTGCGTTTCGCAGTCATTTGGGCAGCCCGTCAGGCGGCAGTAATCACCCCCTTACAGAAGACCCGCGTGAAATAACAGTACATGTGCTGTTGTGTTACGGTGAGTGAGTAAGGGATGCTGGAGCCCATTTTCCTATCCAATCCCTTATCCTTAATCCTATTGTAGTTGGCAGCGCACTTGCAGCAGCTGTGGCGTTGCTTGTGTTATAGGCGACGGTAGCTACCCAGCATCAAGCAGATCATCAGCCAGTCTGCCGATCTTAACATAAAAAAACGGTACAAGTGCGAGTTGAACTCGCGTGAAGAGGGTTCCGTACGATGTTACCTATCCGCACAATATTGAGTGATTATATTATTTTAATATTATAGGTTTTTCTATAATCTATAAGTAGAAAACAAATTTCCGTATTTTTTTTTCAAAATTTTAGGTACAGTAGTTTCGGAGATAAGGGGGGGGGGGGAGGGAGGAATAGTCGGACAGACGAACACACGAGTGATCCTATAAGGGTTCCGTTTTTTTATTCGGACGTACAGAACCCTAAAAAGTAGCTTTCTATTAGTGAAAACCTCAAAATCTCTTGGGTGGTTTAGAAGAAGTCAGCGGAGAAACAGACAAAAGTGGAGAGAGACTTTAATTTACAACTAGCTGAGTCTTCAACTTCGTACGTGTGGTATTCTGTTCTATTACGTATCGCTGCTTCAGCGTAGGCTTAACACCTAAGAAAAAGGGGAGCGGATGAAGTCGTTGGGATAAAGCTAGTAAATAAAGGATAAAATAATAAATAGAGCAATTAATGGGATTGCACCATTCTAGCTTATCACTTATGCTGATCCTATAAAGGTAGACTGCGCATTTGTACTCACCTGGCAAAGCTTGTGTCTACGTTTTTTCCCTTTATTTATTCCTTTTTAGGGTTCCGTACGTTTCACTCGTGTGTCCGTCTGTCCGACCATTACCAATTACAGAAATTAGTTTTCTACTTATAGATTATAGGAAAACCTATAAGAAGTCCATGATATTAAAATAACATGGTAAATCACTCAATATTGTGCGGATAGGTAACATCGTACGGAACCCTTTTCACGCGAGTTCAACTCGCACTTGTCCCGTGTTTTTTAATTAAAAATGGGTTTGCTCTTGGCCACCATCAAGCCGTGTAGGAAAGATGAGGCCGACGATGGAGCGAGCTCACCCAGAAGATGCCTATTCACTCGAACTTTGAAAAGTTTTGGGTTGTATGATACTCGGAAATACAGACGCCGGCAGGGAGTCCCAATCCTTAGCAGTGCGCATTATAAAAGATGTTTTATAATGCGCAAGGATAAGTTTTTAATGTAAATATTATATTCCATAATGTCACTCTAAGTACAGTAAGATAAATAGTGCACTAACCGTATGTACATATACTTAAGCACTCGAGTGTACCCTTTCTACAAGCCAGATGGGACTTAGAGCCATAAATACAAATAAAAGCACCACCACCTTAAATGATTTATTAAAGGAACAGTGGCGAGGACAGTTTGAAATTTACTTTTCACTTACCGAAAACACTTTCGGTAATTGAAAATTATATTTCCAGCCTTTTGTTTTTGTTTCATTTAACTTTAAAGAGAGTTGGCAACAGGGAAAAACGTTTCTTAGACTGTGACAATTTGATAAAGGGCTCGCGGATCGAACTCTGCTATAAGATTGTGATTTCAGCGCCCGTAGCGGACGGCAAATACCTAGTTACTATTAAAGTACTCAAAACAAGAAAGTTGGCGAGTACGTCAACGCTCAATAATAATACCTATTTTTTTATGTAGTAAGGTAATCTTAATAAAACTTATAAATATACATATTTATTGAAGTCTCAGCAAAGAAGTAAAGAATAATTCTGCTTTAGCTTTGTTTTTTTTATGTTAGGATCGGCAGACAGGCTGACGGTCCACTTGATGGTAGGTGGCTACCGTCGCCTATGACACAAGCAACGCCAAAGCTGCTGCAAGTGCGCTGCCGACTACAGTGAGATTAAGGATAAGTGATTAGGAAGGGATAGGGAAATGGGCTCTGGCATCCCTTACTCACTCACCGAAACACAACAGCACACGTGCTATTATTTCACGGTGGTCTTCTGTAAGGGGGTGGTTACTGCCGCCAGACAGGCGGCCCAAATGATTGCGAAACGCAGTGTGCCTTTGGCCACGAATCTATGGAATGACGCACTGTTTCCATGGGAAATTTAGCCACTGATTACTCCAGAGATTTCTTAAGAGATTCAATGTGGGCGTGTCGTTTAGAGCAGGTCATGTCCTCTAAAACTGACTAAAACTACAGTCTAAGGGGTTCAGATCTGGGCTGGACGAGGGCCAGTCTTCAGCTCTTATAAAATCCGGAACGTTGATTTCGAGCCAGGCTTGGGTAGTTCGTGCCTTGTGATCAGGTGCAGAGTCCTTATGGAAAGTCCATGGTACATTTTTAAAAACTGTATTGCTGAGAGGTTTCACAACAAGATCCAAGACGGTATCTTGATACACTTTGGCTGAAGTCTTCTCACCTTTTTTACAAAAATGAAGCTTTGTGACTCCTTGATAAGATACCCCTCACCAAACCATAATTGCCGCAGGATGATGACCACGTCGTACCTTTCCTACCACTAGGACTGCTTTTTTAGAACTGTGAGCGTATACTTTGTCATTTTGCTTGTTGTAGTGCTTTTCAATAGTGGAATTTTTTTCATCAGTAAAGAGGATATTTCTGCGTCTTTCACCTGCGTATCGGGACAGAAGGCGTTTTGATCGTTCCATTCTCTTTATCTGTAGGGATTGATTCGGCATGTCCTGTATATCGACGAGAAGCACCGAGCTCCAGGTCTTGTGTTAATATACGCGACAGAATCATAGCGGGAATCTTCATTTACCGCGATAATATTTTTGTATTCTTGTGGGGTTTCGGCGAATTCTGGCTTTAACAGCATTAACAGCCTTTGTACGACAAAGGAAGTATTGGTATTTCTGTCGATAGTACAATATACGAAGATATGGCTGATACAAAGCTTTTGAAGTGTCTTCAATATGACAGACGGCTCCATACCCACTTTATGTAAGACAATCACTGTAATCCTATTTTCTTTAACACCCCATTCCGTATTGTAATTTGATACAAAACACGAAAAAAATAATATGTGAAATGGTGAGAAATCAAAAGTAGTTTTTGACATAATAAGCGCTTTTGAAATTCAAAATGAATAAAGAGTTGAAAAAAGAAAAAGTTTTTATGTAACAGTATTTACGCCAGACTAGTTATACTATCTGTGATGTAAGTGTATTATTATGCACGATTTACTCACATTAATTGTTATTTTTTAGTAAAAAATCGCGACTGGATGGCTGGCTGAAGAGGACCTTGATGGTAGGTGATTGCTATTACACAAGCAAAATATAATAATTGTCATTACTAGCTTTTTCTAGCGACCTCTTTCCGCGCCCCTATTTCTTAGGTTTTAAAACATTAATTCAAACTCTATCGCTCATTATATTTTCGTCAGGCGTTTTTAGATAATCTCTTGGGAGAAAAACATTTTTCTGAATGACAGGTGCCCTATGTCTTCTTCTGTATCCCTGATAACGTGTACGTGAAAAATCATGATGATCAGTTGAGTATAACTTAACAGGCATGATAGCAAAAAAAAAAAAAAAAAACAAACGAAAAACTCACTTTCGCGAACTCGGCCACGCTTCGCTGTGGCAAATACGGCGGCGCGGCGGCCGGCGGCGTGCCCATGGGATACGCGATACTGGACACTGCTTATACATATATAATACTATTTATCGTAGCGTGATGTTACATAGCCTATAGCCTTCCTCGAGAAATGGACTATTCAAAACAAAAAGAATTTTTCAATTCGAATCAGTAGTTCCTGGTATTAGCGCGTTCAAACAAACAAACAAACTCTTCAGCTTTATAATATTAGTATAGATTTATACTAATGCGCTAATGGTATAGATTTATCAGTACTGCGCTACTGAAACATTAAGACCAAAGTCAACTTTATGAAAATCATGTCTAAAGCTGGTCCTGACGGGATTCGAACTGGCACTCCCGAGTCAGAGCCTTAACCACTCAACCAATGAGCTCGTAGAATATACATTATATACTTGTCAGAACTGGATATGAGTTAGAAATATCGCCTATACAAGGGTTCGGTTAGGCCAATTCCTGCATTGACACATTGCATACTGCAGTCGTCCCGTTTAAACAAGTCCTTATCCAAGCTCTAAGTAAAGTTGTAGGGCTATAGAAGATTTCTTTAACATTTCTCGCCTTTTTTATCTTCAATCGCTTCAGTATTGAAAAAGCTGTAAATTAAAAGCAAAGACAAAGTCTTCAGATAATAACTTTTCTTTGCTAATTATTTTCTTTTCACTTTCATAAATTCTATTGTTTTAAATGTTTTAAAAAAAATGTATAATTTAAAATCCTGCTACGAGTAATATTGTAAATGTGAGTTTGGGGGGATGGATGTATGTGTTTTTTTGTACTCTTTCACGCAAAATATAGCTGCGTGCAAATGCACTTCGTCTGAGGGAGTGTCCCTTACTCAATGTGCCCTCGGCAAGGACTAGATACAGACAAAATTCTTTTATTGTACGTGCGTGTAGAAACTCCAATAAGTTATCCTCTGAAATTGACCTCCTCTACACCAGCACGGCATCAATAAGAGGATCACTTGCTGCCAACTTCTTTGGTGCCTAGTAGCCGATGTAGTGTGTATTCAGTGATGTTGACTGTGTAGTTTGCATCTTGTAGTGATGTTTTATTTTACTATGCAGTTCTTTATACCTATATTGTGTATTCCTTTATCGGTGAAGATTTGTAATAAGCATTGTCATATGTATTGCATTATTGTAAAGTCTACTACTTTGGCTGTAAATCTTCCTAAAATTAATAAATAAATAATTCGGAATTCCTCTAATTCGGACCAAGCGCTTTAAAACATCTTTTGTGATGCGCACTGCTAAGGATTGGAATTGGAACTCCCTGCGGGCGTCTGTATTTCCGAGCTCATATAACCCAAATCTTTTCAAGGTGAATAAATAAGGTGAATTTTCAAGGTGAATAGGTGAATAAGGTGGTAGGTGAGTGAATAGGCATCTTCAGTGTGAGCTCGCGCCATCGTCGGCCTCATTGTTCCTACATGGATAGATGCTGGTCAAGAGCAAACCAAAAAATACGAATAAAAAAATTAAAAATAAATAAATAATAAATAATAAATAAAACGGCTTAATGGTCGTTTTATTTATTAGTGTCATAGTGTGGTTCTAGTCTATAGAGGTTTATGTGATGCATCCTCCGTGAATGTACTGGCATGATTTCGAATCTGTATTTGAATATTTAAAATGGAACGAGCATGTTGACACAAAAAGGAAAAGAAACAGCAGAGAGACGACGACAGGCATTCAGACTGGAGACTGCGAGGACCAAAGGAGAAAACAGAAGAATCGAGATCTTTCATTTCACGTTGATGAGCAAAAAGTTATATAGAAGAGACCAAGAGAAACATCGTAGTGGCAGTGTTTTTCAAATATATAAAAAGTGTATAGTGTTGTGTTTAGTGTAAATATTTTTGGTTTTATATGGTGAAATTTTTCTTTATATTTGTGATTATATTTGTGAGAGTCGATTGTTTATTTTGTGTTTATATATATATACTGTCATACCCTCTCTCGTGACACTGTCACTTTTGACGTTTGCAAGTGACGTCTCACGTTATATAACCAGAGAGTTGTAATTAGTGGGCTAAACAGGGAGTATGGACCACGGAGCATATACAAAGAGGAGATGTTGTTATTGAATTTTTCTATAGAGCGGCGCGTGACTACTGCGCGGGGCAAGGAGGAAGTTAGACCCCGCCCAATTATCTTAAATTGCCAATGAAAATTGACTGTAGTCTACAACAAACAAGCGCCGCCACACCGTGACCAGTGCCGACAGCAGACTGACCAAGACCAGTCTGCTGACCAAGACCAAGACGTCAGGACCTAGTTTGAAATCAGTGCACAGTTGTTTAGGCCATCTCCTCTTTGTATATGCTCCGTGGTATGGACCAAGTGCTCAATGGTTCTCCACAATCCGTGACCGCATCCAGCCAAGTAGACGGGTGGTCTGTGACAGCCAGCCCACAGAACACATTTTGTTTGTTACAATTTTAATAATATGAGTTACGCCTGCAAATTTTCAAGTGCAATTTAATCAGAAAGATGGCTTATCTTAGTTCAAATCGTTGCAAAGGTTTACGCGTGATTGAGTCACAAACAACATTTAAGTTGGAGACAAACGCTAAATATTAAAAATATCCATTGTTTAATGAAGATGTTACAAGAAATAGATAAGAAAAAAGATGTTTTGAAGTAATTAAGAAATAAACAAGATGTGTGCACCATCCAAATAAGTAATTTTAATTACATCCAATAAAATTTAAGAAAATGAAGTAAAATCCACAAGAGGTTATGGGCCCAGGAACGCTACCACTGCGTAAATTAAATAATAGAGAAGAAATTTAGAATTATAGATGAAAATGTTATGGAGAGGAAATGAAGAAAGCATTGAAAATAATATATGAAGAAAGGAAGAGAAAAGATGGTTACGAAAATTGGAAAATTTATTGATTTGACAATCTATGACATTTTTGTGGAAAATTTTATATTAAAAATTGATTTTGAAAAGAATAAATGATTAAGTAGAAATTTTAAAATGAAGGAAAAGGGAATATATATTTTAAAAGATTTGATGAAGATAAAAATTATTTACGAAAGGATTCAGGAAATTTAGTTTGATGACTGATGGCTGTATTGAAGGAGGCTATTAGAGAGCAATATCGAGAGTTGGTCAGAAGAAAGAAATATAGAAAGGATTATAGATTTGAAGGGAGAAATGTTGAAATAAGAGATGGCTTGAAGTTTAAAGATAGAGGAGTTTTATATAGTGAAGTAATTGAAGGTGGAGATATTTTATAAGATGAAGATGAACTTAGAGGGGAATATAAAGTGTTTTATATGATGAGTTAGTGTTTTATATTTGAAGGTGATGTTTTTATATTTAGGGTGTTAGTTTGTTGTGGGTATTAGTGTTGTGTTTGTGGTAATGTATTTGAAGATAGGTACGGAGTAATGTACAGTCCCTGGCCAAATTATTAGACGCATCACCGATTTTTCATAATTACGTATTTTATAGTCTGTTTAGTGTCATTTAATGACACAAATTGTAATATTTATAACCAAAACTTTTTAACTGACGGTATTGTTTACTTATTTTCGATAAATTAAGTAACAATAATAAACAATCGTAGGTAGGTAGGATTATGACAGCGAGAAGTCGCATTCATGTTTGAAGATGTTTCAGTTGCGTGCGGGGTTACTAACAGTGTGGACGTGTTTCTGTCTTGTTTTTCATATTTGCTACGTGGATTTTGATTTCTCTAGAGCTTATTCTGTTTATAAATAGTATTTTTCGATTACTATTTTTTCGTTTGCGTATCTTTTGAGGTGGGTAAAAAGGGGGATCTTTCACCACGGAAAAAAGCCGAAGTCAAAGCCCTTATTAATACAAAACTGTATTCAAACCGTGAAATGTCACGAAGATTGGAGGTGTCTGAAGCTAGTGTGCGACTTATAAAGAAAAAAGTTGAATCATGTGAAGATTTGAGTCCGAAAAGAAAAACCAAATGCGGCAGAAAATCGATTTTTACCCCAAGATCAGAAAGGTGTCTTAAGAAAATTTGCATAGAAAATAGATTTGCTACCACCAAATCGATAAAATCGCAATTGGAAGACGCTCAGATCAATGCTTCTGAACGTACTGTTCGTAGAAAATTGAATTAACTAGGTTTTAAGGCCTGCCGACCAGTGAAAAAACCTAAATTGACAGCTGCAATGAAAGCAAAAGGTTTGAAATGGGCCAAACAGTGGCGTGACAAGGATGTCGCCTTTTGGAGAACGGTAATTTATGTTAAATTCTATTAGTTATAATATATATTTAATAAATAGGATCCAGAATAGCCTTTTCTCAAAAAAATATATTTTTTTTAGGTCTGTTTCAGTGACGAAAGCACCTTTGAAATTTTAGCCAACAAAGCTCAATTTGTTCGTCGTCGTAAAGGCGAAAAATTTAATCCGGATTGCATCGTTCAGACTGTTAAGCACCCCAAAAAATCATGATTTGGTCTGTCATCAGCGGCAAAGGCACCGGGCGTCTGTACGTTGTGAAAGGCATCATGAGACAAGATCAGTACAAAGAAGTCTTGAAAACTCGACTGCTGCTACAGGTCAGAGAGTGGTTTCCAAATGGGGAACCATTTATTTTTATGCAAGATGGAGCTCCCTGCCACACTGCCAGATCTATAAAAACATATTTACAAGACGAAAATATCCCCCTGTTGGATTGGCCTGGTAACAGCCCCGACATGAATCCAATAGAAAATGTGTGGGAGCTCATGAAAAGGGAAGTGGCTAAAGAACACATTACAACCAAAACCCAGCTTTTGGAAAAAATTATCCATGTGTGGAATCATCATCCTCAAATGCAGGAGACGGTCCAGTCTTGCATTGACAGCATGCCGCGCCGGATTGAGGCTGTCATAGCTGCAAAAGGCGGAACTACAAAATACTAAAATTTAAGTGACATTTCTATATCCTGGTTATTAAAATTAATAAAAAATATATTTTCAGTAAATATATAGTTTTATTTACCTAAAAACCTTCATTATAAAGTAAACTACATATATTAGTTAAAATAATAGGTAATAAGTATTCAAAGACGGAATTGTAGTAGCTGATAATTGAGATTTGCATAAAAACCATAGTGCGTCTAATAATGTGGCCAGGGACTGTATGTGATGGATAGATATAAGATGGTGTAGTATAGTCGGCCAGTATTTAAGATTCAGAGGGGATGTTAATGAATTTTGAACTTAAATACCGGCTGATTCAAACAGGGAAAAAGAAAAAGTATAATTTTATGTTTTGACATGAAAAAACAATGAGTGTGTTTTTATACATCGGGATAGATGGTTGTTAAATATTTTATATATAAGTAAGTTATTTTAGATGTTTTGAAGTAATTAAGAAATAAACAAGATTTGTGCACCATCCAAACAAGTAATTTTAATTACATCCAATAAAATTTAAGAAAATGAAGTAATCCGAAGAGGTGAAATCCACAAGAAATTTGTTCAGCGGTTTATACGTGTGATAATCAAAGTATCCAAATATTTTGATAATTTTTTTTCAATTTGTAATCAAGAAAGATTATAATCTCTGCAAAAGAATTAACCGTAAATCCATCGTAAATTTTGTTTCGCCTGTCATCACTTATTTACTGGCCAACAACAAGTTGAAAATATCTTGAGAAATTTTTTTTTTTAAAAAAAGAAAAAAAATCCTGAGAATCTTATCAAGGAGTTATTTTATATTTTTCTTTGGACCTTTTTTTACAAATTTTGCCGCCTCGTCGCATCTGTCTATTTAGTAGGCTTTTAGGGAATCGAAAGGGTCTGTTTTATTATTGGTAGTGACTTTTTTTGACACCAACACTACTGACTAGCATGAATTTGTCTTCAGTGTTTAGCTGTTAGATAAGGGTGTGGTTCCTGCTGATGGTTCCGCCAGATGGCCGCGGGTCGACGGTGGATCCAGGCTGCTTCTGATCGGGCCTATTGGAAAATTTTGTGGGAGGAGTGGACTTCCTACAGCTGAGATGAAATTGATAATGAATCTTTTTTTTATGTTAAGATTGGCAGACAGGCTGACGGTCCACTTGATGGTAGGTGGCTACCGTCGCCTATAACACAAGCAACACCAAAGCTGCTGCAAGTGCGCTGCCGACTAGGATTAAGGATAAGGGATTGGGAAGGGATAGGGAAATGGGCTCTGGCATCCCTTACGTCACTCACCGAAACACAACAGCACACGTGCTGTTATTTCACGGTGGTCTTCTGTAAGGGGGTAGTTACTGCCGCCAGTTGGACTGCCCAAATGACTGCGAAACGCAGTGTGCACTGCCAGATCCAGACCAGAGACAAATTTGAAAAGTTCATTTTTCACAGTTGACCCTGCCGGGAATCGAATCCGGGGACCCTAGAACAGAGCGTTAAGGCAAGCACCCTAACCACTCATCCAATGGAATCTCAAGTAATTTTGAAATTTATTCTAGTCTTGATCTGTTTTCTGCATCAAAATTTAATGGGACATTGTTGTGTCAAATATGAATCCGCCATGTCTGAAGATCCCATTACATTTGTTTACGAAAAGTTATGAATTTTAATGCGGAACATTGAAAGCCGCCAGGATAAATTAATATTCCGGCCTTATCGATTTGTAACTAAACAGATTACGCAATACAACATTTTAATAACATCGGGCCTTTGATCTGGCGCGAGATTTGGGTTGTATTAATTTTAGTTAAGAGACGTCCCAAAAAACAGCCCATGGACTCCTAACAGCGAAACTTGTAGGTAAGTAGGGTCGCATCTCTTGGGTAATTAATAATCAATTAACGAGATGTTTTAAGGTTCGGTCCACATGTTGAAAATTGTTCAAACTATCACGAAGAAAATTGAACAATTTGAAAAATAATATACGAGTAAAAAAAAACATTTTATTTCAGGCATCTAAAAATGGTTCAGATAAAATGTATTGCGCGTAATTACATGGTTAAATTATATTATATTAAAATAATCAACCTTTTTTTTAATGGGAAAATATGCGAATATTAAATATAAAAACCATAACAGACCAATTTTTGGTCTGATATTTTAATTGTACAGGGCTTTTTTTTCACATTTAGCGGGTTCGATTCCCGGTTCAGACAAGGGATTATTTAAAATTCTTTGGATGCAGTTAGTATTGTTTTTAAAATAAAAACGAAGTCTTTTTCAGTAAAATTTTCTATCTACAGTATTTAAGGGTTTCACTTGGGCAAATGACATTTACATTAGAACTCGCTGGCGGCGGAGACAATTCAACAGGCCTAGAAATTGTGTTTTTTTTTTGTTTTTTTTTTTTACCATTAGAACAACACACAAAAAAAAATATTTATACAATTTTTTAAACTGACATTAACTTATTAATAGGTACAGGATTCATATGCGCGCAATAAGTCGTTTTCGAGAGAATTTTCAATAAAAGTCAAATTCTTCTTGTGTTCTAACTTTTTTTGTGGAGTTACTTTAACGAAAATTCTAATTAATACAATTGGTTCTTCACATGTTTAAGTATTATACATATTTTTTTCAAAGCAATTGTCTCGTCTATTTCTGGATATTTTTAGTATTTAGCGTTTGTCTCCACCTTCCCTCCATGTAGCAAAATTGTGGGACACCCTGTATATACATATTATAAAATGATTACATATCATACGTATCATATTCTGTTGATAAACTATGATGTACTTTGGAGTAAGTTTGTGATAGGAAGAAAACACTTTTGTTCCTAACAAACACATTTTCTTCCCTGAACCGCTTTACCGATTTTGTTAGAACTTAGCAAGTATAATTATAGCTGCAACGTGTATCATGTTCCGAATACACACCCACAAGATGGGGTGGTTAGAAGCTTTGTAAGATAACTTCTCACATAATTCAACTAAGTTAATCTAATTTCACTTTTTTTAGGGTTCCGTACGCCCGATTAAAAAAAGGAACCCTTATAGGATCACTCGTGTGTCCGTCTGTCCGGCCATCCTCCCCCCCCCCCCCTTATCTCCGAAACTACTGAACCTAAAATTTTGAAAAAAAATACAGAAATTAGTTTTCCACTTATAGATTATAGGAAAACCTATAAGAAGTGTATGATATTAAGATAACATCGTAAATCACTCAATATCGTAAGGAACCCTCTTCACGCGAGTTCAACTCGCACTTGTCCCGTTTTTTATGTTAAGATCGGCAGACAGGCTGACGGTCTACTTGATGGTAGGTGGCTACCGTCGCCCATAAGACAAGCAACGCCAAAGCTGCTGCCATTGAGCTGCCGACTTTTGAGGAAAGTCGCTGCGAAGCGCTAGTTTCAAGCCCGACAAAATCTTTATAATTATTTCTCGCTTAAAACATTAGCGAATTCCAACGAAATCATTATTCATTAAACTGAAAGTGATGGATTACACTCGAATGGTGACAGGAATTAGAAATTATACTCATTAATATTTATACTGACATTAACAAGAGAGAGTTTGTTTAACGTGGAGTAGGTGATCGAACTTTTCAAATTTGTCTCTGGTCTGGATCTGGAAAGTAGTGGCAGGGCACACTGCGTTTCGCAGTCATTTGGGCAGCCCGTCTGGCGACAATAACCACCCCCTTACAGAAGACCACCGTGAAATAACAGCACGTGTGCAGTTGTGTTTCGGTGAGTGAAGTAAGGGATGCCAGAGCCCATTTCCCTATCCCTTCCCAATCCCTTATCCTTAATCCTATTGTAGTCGGCAGCGCACTTGCAGCAGCTTTGGCGTTGCTTGTGTCATAGGCGACGGTAGCCACCTACCATCAAGTCGACCGTCAGCCTGTCTGTTGATTTTAACATTAAAAAAATAATTCAATTTTGAGTTTTTTATATTGCTATTTTTACAAATGACACTGGCAAAATCGTCGGAGAAGATCTGGAGGAGCCATAACCAAAATAAGAAGAAGAAGATGAAGAGTAGGTAATATCCGGAATAAATGCACCTATTTGAAAAATTCTTTCAGTACTTATTTGAAAGAGAATTTGTCCCAGATCGACATAGACATAGAGTCCACCGAGGGAAGTCAGGGCGAGTCAGTGTAGTGTTAATAATAAAGGGGAACTTTACAGAAATTCCCGGCTTGTAATTGTAAAATTGTAAATGACTTCACAAAAAGCCGCGTTAGTTAGTTAATGTGCCACTAACGGCCTACTAATTTAGAAATACGGCCCATAATCCTAAGGGAGTTACAAAGATATAAAAACCTTTTAAGAATAGCGACATATTTACGATAAGGGGACACATTAATGAATTTTGAAAATTATAAAAAAAAAAATTAGTAAGATAAAAATTGAACGACACTACTGAGGCATTTGCGTTCAGGTATGTCCTCCTTTGCTCACGTTTGGTGGCGCTGGTGTTGTTGAAGGTCCAACCATTTTGACAGCTCTCTTCTGACGGTCCACTTGATGGTAGGTGGCTACCGTCGCCTATAACACAAGCAACGCCACAGCTGCTGCAAGTGCGCTGCCGACTACAGTAGGATTAGGATTGGATAAGGAATTAGCAGGGGGGAAATGGGCTCTGGCATCCCTTACTCACTCACCGAAACACAACAGCACGTATATGCTGTTATTTCACGGTGGTCTTCTGTAAGGGGGTGGTCACTGCCGCCAGGCGGGCTGCCCAAATGACTGCGAAACGCAGTGTGCCCTACCACTACTATTTGTTATTATCAGTTATTATTTGTTTTGAGAAAAATGGCAGAAAAGTACCGCTTTTGGACAGTTTGTGAGCTGGAAAAAGAATTAAAGAAGAGAAACGCTAGAGTTACAGGGAAAAAGGAAGGACCTGTATCCCAATGTTCTCGATGAGCACAAAGGCACAACACAATATTGAGGCATTTTATTTCCACAAAACATTTAATAGTTTTTCACTTAACTGATAATTGCATATGAATTAATAGAGTTTGACAGATAGCAAGACCTCCAAATACACCAGCGCCATCTGCTTTGAGCTTTCGAGATTAGCCGCCATTATAAATTTATTTTTTGAAATGAACATTTCTTTAGGAGCCGCGTAGGGCGCTTTTTGTGTAGGGAAACAACACTGACCTTGCGGGACCTACACCTTTCGATATATTTAAATAGATGTGTGTGTTTGGGCGACAGGTTAGGTTATGCCAGCTCTGGAAAAAAAAATTACAGGCCAGTTTAAATTGTAGAGATATATTTGAAAATGGAGAAAATCGACACCTTATCCCCAATCCTTAATCCTCCTAATTACTCCTAATCGCACTTCCTTAATCCTACTGTAATCGGCAGCGCACTTTGGCGTTGCTTGTGTTATAGGCGACGGTAGCCACCTATCATCAAGTGGACCCTCAGCCCGTCTGCCCGATCTTAACAAGAAAAAACCCCAGACGACATTTTTGGGTATTGTAATTTTGCAATTTTACAGTAATTTTTATTTTGTGTAATCCTAAATAACTGCTCTTGATTGCAATCATAAACTCAGTAATTGATTCTGTAAGTTTTGTAAAAAACTAATAATAATTGTGTTTAAGAAAATAATTTATGGGTGTTTACGCTAATGTTTAATAGGCATAGCTACTTACCACCAAGTAAACCGTTAGTTTGTCCTGCCAACCTTTCCATAAAAGAACCTTAACTTTAACGACTTAAACCCTATGCAAATAAATAAAGTCTTACCACGTAAAGTTTCGATTGTAGATATCTGAAACAATAAGGAAAAGACTTATTAATATGATTTATAAGGCAATCGCAGCGTAGGACGTCCACCCATAAGATGGGCCGACGACTTAATAAGGGTTGCTAGTTGACGCTGGATCCTGGCTGCTTCTGATCAGTCCTATTAGAAAGTTATGGGGGAGATCTACATATATCTAATCGTTAACGTTCCATGGCTGATATGATGAGAAGGTGCTTGCTTTAAAGTTCTGTCTCAAGGGTCCCGGGTACGATTTTCGTCCAGGTGGGCTTTGGAAATTTACTTTTCATATTTGGCTCTGGTTTGGATTTTGCAAATAGGGACAAGGCACATTGTGTTTCGAAATCTTTTTGGCAGACAATCGTGAACTAACAGCATATGTGCTGTTGTATTTCGGTGATGCCAGAGTCCATTCCTCTATCCCTTCCTCCCTTATCGTTAATTCTGCGCTACGGTTGCAGCGCATTTGCAGCGTTTTAAGTGTCCTTTACTGTGGTCCACCTTCGGCCGCGTCTGCACCTCACATCAGGTGAGATAGTGGTCAAGCGCTACCTTGATTTAATAAAAATAAAAAATGTGAAACCAATTTGAAAAATTCTTTTGCCCTTACAAAGGTACATTATTTCAAATGTTCAAAGTCCACGTAAAGCTTATATAGTAGCCGGCAAACTTCTTGGACAAACGACATTGAATACGCAGAAACGAAAAATAGGTCTCTTTGTCTCTCGTGATCTCTTTTCTCTCTATACCACCAACTAAAACGTTATTAGCTCAATCAATAAAAACCCAGTAATCAAAAAATAGCGTTTTTCAATGTAACAATATTTTTGTACCATGCGCAAACTTTCCCCCACCACCTCACGCGATGGCCAAGAAGTTTTCCGGGTACTATACTAACTTCCTCAATTACAAGTTGAGGCGCGTGCTTCAAATAAATTATAGAAATGAATTTTATCTGGACTGACACATCTAGTTTTCTCTTAATCTGTGTGACTACCAGAGTGACCTTAATTACCGTAATTAATTATTAAAGTAATTCAATTTGTGCCGTGAAAAATTGAGTTAGAGAATTTTTAATAAAGGGCTGATCTTAAAGCCAAAGAACAGTGTATGCGTGCTGTGGGATGTCATGCGTTTCAACGATATATTGTGGTGATAGCCCATATCTGACAGTCATCATCTCAGCTGTAGGACGTCCGCTGCTGGGCAAAGGCCTCCCCACAAAATTTCCAAAAGGACCGGTCAGAAGCAGCCTGGATCCACCGTCACGGCTCTCATCAGGTTGTCTGCCCACCTTGTGGGTGGATATCCTACGCTGCGCTTGCCGGTCCGTAGCCTCCACTCGAAATCCTTCCGGCCCCAGTGGCTCTCGGAACTCCGTACTATGTGTCCTGCCCACTGCCATTTCAACTTATTAATCCGTAGGGTTATGTCAGTAACTTTCGTTCATCTACAAATCTCCTCATTCCCGATTCGATCTCGCAATGTAACACCGAGCAAATTCCTCTCCATAGCTCATTGAGCGGCGTTGAGCTTTGTTACAAGGGCCATAATTAGAGACCACGTTTCAGCGCCATATGTCATTACTGGCATTATGACGAGCCCGTTGGATGAGTGGTTAGGGTGCTTGCCTTAACGCTCTGTTCTAGGGTTCCCGGGTTCGATTCCCGGCAGGGTCAACTTTGAAAAACCAACTTTTCAAATTTGGCTCTGGTCTGGATTTGGAAAGTAGTGGCAGGGCACACTGCGTTTTGCAGTCATTTGGGCAGCCCGTCTGGCGGCAGTAACCACCCCATTTCCCTATCCCCCCTTCTAATCCCTTATCCTTAATCCTACTGCAGTTGGCGGCGCACTTGCAGCAGTTTAGGCGTTGCTTGTGTTATAGGCGACGGTAGCCACCTACCATCAAGTGGACCGTCAGCCTGTCTGCCGACCTTAACATAAAAAAAACACATTGGTCGAAAACTTTTGTTTTAAGAAGCTGAGGAATATTGGACGAGAAGATGCTTTCCCGAAAGCTACCCATCCGAGCTGAATTCGACAATCTCGAAATTGGCTCTATCTAATTGGACTGTTTTTCCCAAGTGGACGTACTCGTGAACAACTTCGCGAAATGAATTTCCAGCTGTTACTGGACATTAGACAAAACTTTCGTCTTGTCCATATTCATCTTAAGGCTCACCTTTTTGGAAACTCGGTTGAGGTTATCGAGCACATAGATCGACGGACAGGCTGATAGTCCACTTGATGGTAGGTGTCTACCGTCGCCTATAACGCAAGCAACGCCAAAGCTGCTGCAAGTGCACCGCCAACTACAGTAGGATTAAGGTTAAGGGATTAGGAGGGGATAGAAAAATGGGCTCTGGCATCCCTTACTTCACTCACCGAAACACAACAGCGCACGTGCTGTTATTTCACGGTGGTCTTCTGTAATGGGGTGGTTACTGCCGCCAAACGGAGTACTGACGTTGACTTTTAGTTAGTTAGATAAATTAATTAGTCAGCTATTATACAATACGTTATCGACACTATTTTCTTTTATTATAAAATATAATATTTAAGACATTCACACATTCAATCTAAAAGCCTAATACAATATTTAGTCTGGCGATAAATACTGTTACATAAAAACTTATTCTTTTTTCAACTGTTTATTCATTTTGAATCTAGAAAGCGCTTATTATGTACTTCTTTTGAATTCTGGACATTTCACATATTTTTTTTGCATTTTTATTATCAAATTACAATATGGAATTGGGTGTTAAAGAAAATAGGATTGCAGTGATTGCCTTATACCCACTCTGGGCATGGAGCCGTCGGTCATATTCAAGACACTTCAAAAGCTTGGTATCAGCCATAATATGTTCCTATATCATACTATCGACAGATATACCAACACTTCCTCTGTCTTCTTTCTTGGTGTCTACATATATGTATACTCGTGCCAAGAATTATTATTAATTTTTTTGCTGAGATTTCAATAAATATAATATACTAGCGACCCGCCCCTGGCTTCGCCCGAGGTGCAATTTTTGTATATATAAACATTCCCTGTTTATCCCTATTTCCATTAGTGAAAGCCGAATTAAATCGGTCTACCAGTTCACGCGTGATGCCGTGACCAGGAGAAATAGGGATTCATTTTTATATATAAGATTACAATATGGAATTGGGGGTTAAAGAAAATAGGATTGCAGTGATTGGCCTTATACCCACTTTCTTGGTGTCTACATATATGTATATTTGTGCCAAGAATTATTATTAATTTTTTTGCTGAGATTTCAATAAATATAATATATAATATACTAGCGACCCGCCCCTGGCTTCGCCCGAGGTGCAATTTTTATATATATAAACATTCCCCGTTTATCCCTCTTTCCATTAGTGAAAGCCGAATTAAAATCGGTCTACCCGTTCACGCGTGATGCCGTGACCAAGGGTTTTTTTTTTTTTTTTTTATAATGATAGATCAAGCATTTGACCGCAGTCTCACCTGATGGTAAGTGATGACGCGATCTAAGATGGAGCATGCTTGTCTATTAAGAACCGATTCATATATATAGAACTTATATATATATAAGTTCTATATAGAACTTTTTATATATAGAACTAGCTTCCGCTCATTGCGGTTCTGGAGTGGTGTTGGGAGTCGCTCTTGTAAATTGTTTTGGTTTGGGTGTTGGTCTTTTGAATTGTTTTGGTAAGGATTGGGATATATGTTTTGTATTTCGTGACGTTTCGGGGGTGGGGGAATAGTAGGAAGGTGGGGGGTGGTAGAAGATGGTGTAAATGGATTGTCCTCGTTGAGACCTTTCAAATAATACTAAACACGGGGGGTCTACCTACTATGGATACCGACGGTCTACTGAGTAGACCACAAATGTCAAATTTTGATATTTGGTCTATTGCAAAAAATCCGTCTCCCCGAAACCTCTTAAATGAGTGCAAACACGGTGGGTCTAATAAGTATGTAAGAATAGAGGCTGAATTTTTTAATCAAAATACTAAATGTAATATATGTATATGCTTATTATATATAATATTATTATATTATTCATATTATTATGTTTTGTATTTTTATTTTGAAGAAAGGATTTTTGATATTAATTTCTATTTGATTAATTGTTACAGCAACAATATAAGATTTATTAAGATTACCTTACTTCATTATGGCTGGATTAGGCGTATTCTAAATCGAGAGTCTCAGTTTATAAATTTTCTCAGGTTATAGATAAATTACTTGTAATGGACACAACGTATGTTTTCTTTAAAATTTATGGCTTCGTGCCAGGGAAAAATTATGGTTGAGTCGCTTGGAGAGGTTTTAGTTTTCAATCATAGAAAAGACTACCTATTGCTTTTAGGGATCAACGTGTGAAGCTCCTTTGAATATTTTCCTTTTAAGCTAAGTTCGACAGAAACAGAACTCAGCAAGAATTCTAGAAAGCTGAAATTTGGAACATTTTTTTAAAATTTTTTTTTTATGAAATCGAGGTAGCGCTTGACCACTATCTCACCTGATGTGAGGTGCAGATGTGGCCGAAGGTGGACCACGCTTACCTAGTAAATGCCCATTTACCCTAGTTTTATAACGTTCTAGTTTTATAGTTTTATATGCTTATTTTATAACGTAAGCATCGACTAAGAGAGTATTTTTGAAAATATAAACTACATGCGAAGGCGGGCGCTAGTCTAATAAATGTTTTGTGACGACATGTATGAAAACATTCATTTTTCATCCAAAATGCCATTGACAACATATCCGTATTGCGCTAACTTGTTTTTTAACTTAGTTTTTTAAAAGTTGTCGGACAGGCTGACGTTCTACTCGCTGACTGCTGTCGCCTGTAACGTAAGCAACGCCACATGTGCTGCAAGTGTGCCGACCTTACATAGTAGGATTAAGGATAAGTGATTGGGAAGGGATAGGGGATATTGGTTCTGGCATCCTTTACTCATCTATCAACAGTGTGATTCTTGAGGAATCCATAGGTGTATAATTCCTTTAGGTTACCGAGAATTTACAAACTGAAGCATACGATGCAAAGTATCAAAGCGCACCGTGGGACTTTCATCCAGAAGGTGGACAGACGACCTGATAAGGGCCGCGGGTCGACGACCTTATCCAGGCTGCTTCTGATCGGTTCCATGACCAGCTTTTTTTTAATGTTAAGATCGGCAGACAGGCTGACGGTCCACTTGATGGTAGGTGGCTACCGTCGCCTATAACACAAGCAACGCCAAAACTGCTGCAAGTGCGCTGCCGACTACAGTAGGATAGAATGAGGGATTAGGAAAGGGGCTCTGGCATCCCTTACTCATTCACCGAAACATAACAGCACACATGCTGTTATTTCACGGTGGTTTTCTGTAAGGGGGTGGTTACTGCCGCCAGACGGGCTGCCCAAATGACTGCGAAGCGCAGTGTGCCCTGCCACTACTTTCCAGCTCCAGACCAGAGCCAAATTTGAAAAGTTCTAGCTAGTATAATAGAAATATATTTACTACAGAACCATTCTTCACACGTACAAAAAATTTCGGTAATGTTCATCTCAAGCTGAGAAAAGGGATTCGTGTTTTAGATTGATTACTAAATCAAAAGTGTACCCTTAACATGTTCAGGTAGATAAATGGATGCCAGACATGCATTTGCCCACTACGTTCTATTAATGGCGATAAGACAAGCTACGAGCTAGAGTTTTGGTTAGTGGAGTGTATGTGGATCGCAAGTGACGAGAACTAATCGTTCGCGTGAGAAAAATTGGTGGGTAGAAAGGAATGTTGGCAAGAAGTACTGCATACATATTAGTCGTTGCGTGCAGTCAAATAGAGTAGAACGTTTAAGGGGGAGACAAACGCTAAATACTAAAAATATCCATTGTTTAATGAAAATGTTACAAGAAATGGACAAGACAATTGCTTTGAAAAAAATATATATTATACTTAAACATGTGAAGAACCAATTGTATTAATTAGAATTTTCGTTAAAGTAATAGAAACTCCACAAAAAAAGTTAGAACACAAGAAGAATTTGAGCTTTATTGAAAATTCTCTCGAAAACGGCTTATTGCACGCATATGAATCCTGTACCTATAAGTTGATATCAGATTAAAAAATTGTATTGATAATTTTTGTGTAATGTTCTAATGGTAAAAACAAAAAAACACAATTTCTAGGCCCGTTGAATTGGATCCGCCGCCAGCGAGTTCTATAGTAAATGTCATTTGCCTCAGTGAAGCCCTTAACGCACAGAACAACCATGGGCTTTTTCAAGCGAGGCGTAAACAGATTTCTAGAGGGTCGGCAGTTCATTTGCCTGTATCCTTAGGCGACGGTACCTGCCTTCAAGTAGTCCGTCAGCTTGCCTGTCACCTTTTATAACCTACTTATAAAAGTTGACCTATCTTATACCTTTCATACCTAATTACTAATCTGACGAGCCCGTTGGATGAGTGGTTAGGGTGCTTGCCTAACGTCCTGTTCCAGGGTTCCCGGGTTTGATTTAGGGCAAGGTTAACTTTGAAAATTGAACTTTTCAAATTTGGCTCTGGTGCGTTTCGCAGTCATTTGGGCAGCACTTCTGGCGGCAGTAACACCCCCTTACAGAAGACCACCTTGAAATAACAGCACGTGTGCTGTTGTGTTTCGGTGAGTGAGTAAGGGATGGTAGAGCCCATTTCCCTATGCCCACCTAATCCCTTTCCTTAATCCTACTGTAGTCTGCAGCGCACTTGCAGCAGCTTTGGCGTTGCTTGTGTTATAGGCGACGGTAGCCACCTACCATCAAGTGGACCGTCAGCCTGTCTGGCTATCTTAACATAAAAAAATCTGTTAATTTAGTTTTTTGTAATTTTTTTCTTATATTTACAATAATCTTATTATTATTATTATTTCAAATTTATAATAATCCTTTCCACAGCATGCTGTCAGGAGCTAATTTTAGGTTTAATCCGGTATGGGTTACTCTATAAAAAATGTCTGCTTAGTGGTGTTTCAGTTTAAGAATATCAGCAATAGCGACAGACCTCCATTGTATCGTTAGGCGACGGTAGCCACTTACCATCAAGTGGACCGTCAGCCTGTCAGCCGTCAGTCTGTCTGACGATCTTAACATAAAAAATGGATAGGAAAATGGGCGCTTAATATTACATAAATAGTCATAATACATGTTAAAATTACTATATGGTTAAAGTTAGGTAAAATATAAAAGTTTTTACGATGACAAACAAACAAACAGACACGATTTTGTTCCACACTATTTAAAAAAGCTATCTCTAAGTCGGGCTTCTTTTATAATGAAAATAATTTATCTTATAAGGGTAAGTGATATAAAACGTTGTCAATTTTTTTTTATTAATGTTACCTAATATTATACGAAAGAAGAAACGAAGCCGAAGGCGTAATATAGTAAGTGTACCAATATTACGGAAGATACCTGCGAATAGGTTTTATAATATTAAAGGCTAGGAGGCGACACCTCATCCATCATTGCCATTGCACGAAAATTCACTTATTAAGTATTGCAATAGACAATGGAGATCAATCGCTATTGCTGATATTCTTAAACTGAAACACCACTAAGCAGACATTTTTTACAGAGTAATCCATACCGGATTAAACCTAAAATTAGCTCCTGACAGCATTCTGTGGAAAGGATTGTTATAAATTTGAAAAAAAAAATTAGATTATTGTAAATATAAGAAAAAAATTACAAAAAACTAAATTAACAGATTTTTTATAAGATCGGCAGACGGGCTGACGGTCCATTTGATGGTAGGTGGCTACCGTCGCCTATAACACAAGCAACGCCAAAGCTGCTGCAAGTGCGCTGCCGACTAAAGTAGTATGACGGATTAGGGTAATGGGCTCTCCAATGGATACTAAAACTTAAATAAACTCTATAAACTCTTTATTTATTTCGACCATGTCTGATTAGTAAGTGACCTCTCCTAGAATTTTGTTTTATGTAGAATGCATTGCAGTGTAAGGGCACGGTAAGTTTTTTAATCTATACTAATATGGCTGAAGAGTTTGTTTGTTTGTTTAAATGCGCTAATCTCAGGAACTACTGGTTCGAATTGAAAAATTATTTTTGTTTTGAATAGTCCATTTATCGAGGAAGGCTGTAGGCTATATAACATCACGTTACGATAAATAGTATTATATATGTATAAGCAGTCTCAAGAACCGCGCGCCCCATGCGCACGCCGCCGCCGCGCCGTATGGGCCTCAGCGAAGCTTGGCCGAGTTCAGCTAGTATTGCATAATGTTACATAATTTATTTCTATCACACGTAATAGGCGCCGTGTAAATATTGGAAAACTTCTCTCGGCGAAAGACGATAAAAATTGTATGTGGTGATACATTTATATAATATGAAGAATGTGATTAAAATAAGCTACATTTTATTTACAATATATGGGGGTGTATTTTTTCAACGGTTTAAGAAGAGCGAGACAACGAATCAGCCTTGTTTTTCAAAAAATAAAATCGTAAAGGATCCTAATAATATTCCCAAAGTTCTGTAATACGAGTAATCCAAACTTCGTTGGACGTCTGCTTTCCTGCTTCGTGGGACAGAAGATAAATAAATTAAAGTCCCAAATTGGATATTTTTTGTGGGAAAGGGAGCGTTCAAATATTACGTAACGCAATTTGGGGGAGGGGGGTTCTTGCAAAGCGTTACGATGCGTTAGAGGGGCGGGAGGGGGGTTCGAGCAACGCGTTACGTAACATTGTTTTCTTTTTTTCAAAATACATTTTAGTGGCAGGACACACTGAGTTTCTCGGTCGTTTGGGCAGCCCGTCTGGCGGCAGTATCCACCCCCTTACAGAAGACCACCGTGAAATAACAGTTGTGTTTCGGTGAGTAAGGGATGAGCCCATTTCCCTATCCCCTCCTAATCCCTTCTCCTTAATCCTACTGTAATCGGCAGCGCACTTGCAGCAGCTTTGGGGTTGCTTGTGTTATAGGCGACGGTACCCACCTACCATCAAGTGGACCGTCAGCCTGTCTGCCGATCTTAACATAAAAAAACAAACAGACGCAGTGGGGGACTTTGTTTTATAATATGTAAAGAAGCAAGCATCAAATGATATCAAGGTATGACAATAAGTATATACTCATAATTTTCGAAAGCCTTTTTCCTTTATATTGCTTCAGAATATCCTCCTTGCTCGCGGTAAAATAACGTATATTTAACGATGCTGTGAAATCTTATTACTCATCAAAGGCGTCTCCCTTGACAGGCGTGTCATACCTCTTTACATTTTGCGCTTAAGGGTTCTATCACACAAGCGGCGTACTGCGCGCGTTTTTGAAAGTATTTAGGTGGAGACAAACGCTAAATACTAAAAATATCTATTGTTTAATGAAGATGTTACAGGAAACAGACAAGATAATTGCATTAAATATATATATATATATATATGCGAAGAACCAATTGTATTAATTAGAATTTTCGTTAAAGTAATAGAAACTCCACAAAAAAGTTAGAACACAAGAAGAATTTGACTTTTATTGAAAATTTTCTGGAAAACGGCTTATTACGCGCATATGAATCCTGTACCTGTTAATAAGTTAATATCAGTTTAAAAAATTGTATAAATAATTTGTTTTTGTGTATCGTTCTAATGGTAAAAACAAAACAAAAACACAATTTCTAGGCCTTTTGAATTGTCTACGCTGCCAGCAAGAATTTCATTTGCCCAAGTGAAGCCCTTAAATAAGTCAACTCACATCGGACAGCGACATAATTTAAGATAGCAATGGAATATAGAACTTATGTACTACACCAAAAGGTACACAGTACAAGCGAGTATGAATTATTGAATTATTTACCTTTTACTATAGTAAGTAATTTCTATAATCTATTGCCATTTTAAATAAAAATATTAAATAAAGTGCGCGCCGCACCGCTTCCCAGTGTGAGCTAACCCTTAAAATTTTAAACAAAACCGTACAGAATATTCTTAATTGAGTTCATACTTGCATGTATTCTAAAATCAGCTTTATAAGTATGTCAGTTAGAGAGAATTTAGAGCAACTCTTTGTATTTAGTATACTTCGTAATGTGTACTCTCGCGTGGAAGTGATATGATATGTCATTGTTTCATTGAACAAATCCACGACGAAAATATTGCTCGTATTATTTTTTGTTTCAGTGTATCAAACATTGTCTTTGATTTCCTTTTTTGTGGTACGAGTGACGTTTAGATTCGTCGGACAATAGAAATGGTATATTATATGAGTGATCGTTTTTTGTCCAGTAGGTACTGAAAACTCGTTATTTTTAAAATGTCACCTACATTTTTTCATATATTGCTTTAGATGATATCTATTGCTTAAAAATTTTGATAGTAAAAACTAATTAGCCTGTATATTTTTTTTTTTTTCAAAATTGGTTTCACCTCCTCCGTGGTGAACTCGGAAACATGTTTTTCATACTCTTCGACAGCCTGTCCTGGTGATGAAAATCGTTGACCGTGTTACTGGTTCTTAATTTTTGCGAACAAAAAAGTCGTAAGACGCCAGGTCGGGACTATATGCAGTATAGCTCATAAGTTCTACGTTTTTCACATTCAAAAATTCGTTTGTCTGTCTGGTCGTGTGAGAACTGGCATTATCATGGTGCAATATGATGATACGGCGTTTACAGTTATTTTTTTTTATTTTTCGGCAGACAGGCTGACGGTCCACTTCATGGTAGGTGGTTACCGTCGCCTATAACACAAACAACGTAGCTGCTGCAAGTGCGCTGCCGACTACAGTAAGATTAAGGATAAGGGATATTAGGAGGGGATAGGGAAATAGGGTCTTGCATCCCTTACTCACACACCGAAACACAACAGCACACATGCAGTATTTCACGGTGTTCTTCTGTAAGGGGATGGTTACTGCCGCCAGATGGGCCGCCCAAATGACTGCGAACCGCAGTGTGCCCTGCCACTACTTTCCAAATCCAGACCAGAGCCAAATTTGAAAAGTTCATTTTTCAAAGTTGACCCTGCCGGGAATCGAACCCGGAAACCCCGGAACTCACATACACACACTCACACACACACACACGCTCGCACACGGCATCCCTTACTCACTCACCGAAACACACCAGCATACGTTATTTCACGGTGGTCTTCTGTAAGGGGGTGGTTACTGCCGCCAGACGGGCTGCCCAAATGACTTCGAAAACGTAGTATGCCCTGCCACTACTTTCCAGATGCAGACCAAGCCAACTTTGGAAAGTTGATTTTTCAAAGTTGACACTGCTGGGAATCGAACCCGGGAACCCCAGAACAGAGCGTTAAGGCAATCACCCGCAAATAACGTTTACGCATTATCCCTCGCCGACGGGGACAGTCGACGAGGCCTTATCCTCGGATCCCCACGCACTGATGCAATGTTAGGGCTTACTAACCCAGCTTAGGGCGATGGCTTCGCCTCACTTTAAATGTGGCGGCCCACTGGAGTGCCGTGAGCCGCCACTCATCCTTATTGGGTGTTTCAGGGCGTCAGACACGTCCCCTTCTGACGCCCCAGGCTGATCCACTTCGATGCCTAAGTGGATCAGCCTGCCTCGCGGGCCCGCTCATTGGCCTCTTTTCCACTCAGGGCCGCTTCACAAAACGTCTTGACGTCAAGACTTTCAATCATCGCCCTGACGATAGCGGGTATGGACAAATCCTGTCCCACGACTGCCGTCAGAGCCGCCCTCTCATTGACCCAACCTGGGCACTCCGTCAGCGTGTGGTCGGTCGTATCAATTGGCGCTCCACATTCGTGGCAGGCGGTGGTTCCCTCTCTTCTA